>CANTUZ010000012.1:30176705-31391348 GCA_947846985.1 Fratercula arctica
AAAAAACCAAAAAACCAAACCCCTTTCTCTAGACTCAGCAGGACTTGCAGGGCAGAGGTAGGCTGCCCGTAGCACTGCGTCCCTGCGGCGGAGGGACTGGGTACTGAGGGCAGGCACAGGGGGAAGCGTTGGGCTGTGTGGAAGAATGGGAGAGGGAAACAGCCGGGTGGGAAGGGAGCTGGGGACAGGGGGAGGGTGTACTGCTTCAGCCAGCCAAGAAGGCTAAACAAAACATGAGCTTTTCTGTGGGCATCTGCAAGGAGGTCAGGATGGATGCCAGGCCCTAGGTATAGGAAAGCCAAAGGCTTTTTCACCCACACATCTTCCTCGTTTCCAGCCAGAAATATCACAGACTCACAGAACGGCGGGGGTTGGCAGGGACCTCTGGAGATCATCCCGTCCAAGCCCCTGCCGGAGCAGGGTCACCCAGAGCAGGGGGCACAGGAACGCCTCCAGGCGGGGTTGGAATGTCTCCAGAGACGGAGACTCCACCACCTCTCTGGGCAGCCTGTGCCAGGGCTCTGCCACCCTCACAGCAAAGAAGTTCCTCCTCACGGGGAGATGGAACTTCCCATGGTCAAGTTTGTGCCCGTTACCCCTTGTCCTGTCGCTGGGCACCACTGAGAAGAGCCTGGCCCCATCCTCCTGACACCCCCCCTTTCAGTATTGATAAGCGTTGATAAGATCCCCCCTCAGTCGTCTTTTTTCCAGACTGAAGAGACCCAAATCCCTCAGCCTTTCTTCCTAAGAGAGATGTTCCAGTCCCCTCATCATCTTGGCAGCCCTTTGCTGTCCCCTCTCCAGCAATTCCCTGTCCTTCTCAAGCCGGGGAGCCCAGAACTGGACGCAGCACTCCAGTACGTGTCCAGCTAGCATCCTGGCCTCTGAATTTTGTTAAGCCTTTTCTGTGAGATTAAACACACACACACCCCCCACTGCTAGAAATGCCCTCCTTGCCAGGGTTCTGCAGCAGTGACGGGTGCTCCTGCCTTTCTGCGGCTCCCTGGAGGGCTGTGCTGGAGGTCCTTGAGGAGCAGGACGGGTGGCGTGGGCAGGGGGCTGTCCCCAAGGGACCCCACGCTCCCCGGGCAGCAGAAGGGGTGATGGCACCCACAGCCAAACCATCCTCCCAAGGTGTGCCAGGTGCCGCGGTTCCGGGCAGGAATTAGTTTTCATTAGCACTTTTCCAGGCTTTTAGGCAGACAAGCAGCCATGCCTGAAAGGCTCTGGAGTGAGCTGTCATTATCGCACAAAGGTAGCTAAGCTCCCAAATCCTATTCGTGGAAAGGGAAGGGACCGCTGCGAATGGCCTGAGGCAAGACAGCATCCAGCTGTGACAGCCAGGGAAGGGCAGCATCACCTTCGCGCACACCTCGGCACACCGGCAAGCCCGATGGTCACTTCTCCCCCGGGGCCAGCTGACCCGCTGCAGCCCGCATCCTTCCCAAACTGCGCAGCATCCGTGGTACCCACCGTCCCTGCTGGGGACTGCCCGTACTGCCCACCTCCTGCCAAACTGCCCCCCGGTTTCTCTGACCGCTCCCTGCTGCGTGGATGCCTTTATACATCAAGGAGCCAAAAATCCATCTCGCCTGTCAAGCGGAGCCGTGGCTGTGGCTCTCCTGCCGGCTTACATTGGCTTGGCGGGCGAAGGTTACTGTGCAAATTAACTATATTTAGCCTTTCAGGTTTTTGTAAGGTACTTGATTCGAGCATTATGTGACATTTTGATTTTAAAGAAAGTAGCGCTGCCTAACATCAATAAAGCGTAAGTTAAAAGGCAGAAAAATTGGCCGGGCTGGGAATTGCCATCACCCACGGCTGCCGCCATCGACCTGGGGAGGCCTCCGGGCTGTCCCACGCCGCGGGCAGGCAGCGATGCCCTGTGGCCAGGAGCAGTCCTGTGGGCACGCACGGGCCCTGGCACACACGCACAGGGATGCTCCAGAGGACGGGGCCACATCTTCGCTCCAGGGCACTGAAGGAGAGCTCTCGTGCTCTCCCGTTTCGTGCTGCCTGTCCCGCCGCCCGTCCCTCCTGCCCGTCTTTGTGCAAGTCCTGCTAACGAGGCTCGCCCAGGTGCTTCCAATTTCACGGCTCTAATTTATCCTCCCTGCTCGTCCTCCTCCTCCTCTCCGGCGGCATAAAACCATAAGGCTCTTAAAAGCGCAGCGGCACCGAGAGACCTTCAAAGAGACATGTCCCCTGCAGCGAGCAAGCGAGCGGGTGCCGGCGCCTCTTCTTTCCAAAAAAAAAAAGTGAGAGATGCCAAATCCCTTCCGAAAGGAGAAGCCCCGTGGGGCAGAGCTGCGCGTGGGCGATGCCAGGTGGCCCTGGGGAACCGGGATGGGTTGTGGGGCACCCCGGAGGTGGCCTGATGTCCCCAACGCCAGGAGCCCTTGGGGGGACACAGCATCCCCCCAAGCTGGGGGAGCCTCTGCTCAGCTCACACGCCATCGCCCTCCGCACTCCAGCATTGATTTTTAGGTCCGAAGGGCTGAAAATAATCACACGAGGGAAACGGTGGGCTGGCTTCTTCTCTTTCCAAGCAATTTTTAGCCTTCTCTGATTGCCTGGAGTGTCCCTGGGATGTTCCAGTGATAAACTGCCAAAAAAAAAAAAAAAAAAAAAAGGCAAAAAAAAAAAGCCAAAAAAAAAAGCTAGAGCGGTGTTTGCTATTTCTGTATCCTTCTTACTGGCAGAGCATTGCAAAGGGTTTACCAAGCCACCCCACGCGACACGGGGGGGACAGCGGCTGTCCAGCATCTCCAGCTCCCAAACTGGGAGGACTGGGAAATTTTTTCCTTCGCCAGAAATTCCAGCAGAAATTTGAAGAAGAAAATGCCGTTGCACAGAAGCTCCGTGGCTGGAGCCGTAGAGCGAGGAGTTTGCCCGGGAAGCCACCACACGCGTGTCGGAAAGGTGTGGGGGTCCCTTTGGGGTCCAGCACCCAGCCCAGGATTTCGGGGAGCGGACACCAACCTCACGCCACCCAGCGCCCCTTTGCCTTTGCGTTTCCCACCCCGAGGGTGCAGTCGGAGCTGGGAGCAGGGGAGGATGAGAGTACAGCCACCTCCAGAGAGCTTTCGGAGGCTTTCCGCATGTTATACTCTCCGTCAAGTGATTTTCACCCCCCAGCAAGTTCGAGGGGGAACGTGGCGCGCGGCAAAGGATTACAATAAAATGGAATTATTCTGGCGGGAGACATTTTTCTCCTCACCATTCGTCAAGCTTTCTGCCTCTCGTTCTAAAGCAAAGAAAAATCACCCAGCGATCCATCAGAAAGGGGGAAAACTATAAAAACCCCCAAAGTGGCTGTGCCGGATGGGGTGCTCAGGCTGGCTGCTGGGCTGCTGGACAACCCCCAGCCCCCCACCCCCAGCCCATCCCCCTGGTGTCGTGCCCATCCGACCCCAGCGCCGGGTGATTTCTGGCAAAATAATCTGCAGCAAAATAGCCAACGTGGGCTATTTTGGGGCAGGACAGTCCCGGGGGTGAGGCTTGTCCCAGGGGAAGGTTTATTTTGCCCCCGCGGGGGCAGGAGGTGGGATGGTGTCGCAGAGGTTGTGCGCTCCGTGTCGGGGAAGAGTCGCCTGCAAAGATGAATTTCCTATCGATTTCTACAGCTAGATGCCCAGCCTCCTGCAATTCTTTATCGGGGAGCTGGACAGCACACGGCGATGGGAAACTCAAGCAAGGAAGGCTTGACCCGCAGAGGGGTTTTCTGAAAATCCAGGCGAAACTCATTTTGGCGCGCGTCCCACAGAAACAGCTTGGATTTTTGTCAGCAATGCGGGGAAACGAAGTAAAACCGCTGCCCTTCCCTCCTCCACCCCCCCAAAAAAGTCATTTTGCATCGGTCAAACTTTGTGAAATTGGAATGAAATGGAACGTAGTTTGCATTTTTACATGGTTTTCCCCCAGAAAAGTCTCTGGGGAAAAAAAAAACATGTCAAAGATTTGACAAAGTACACGGAGATAGATTTCATTTAGAAAGCAGAAATCTGAATTTTGACCCTAATTAGATATTCGACTGTGTCCCACCTAAGCTCAGGCCCTGAAAACTCAATTTTAGCCTTAGGGAAGTCCAGATGGCACCACCCACCCATCCTCCGCGCCATCCCACCCAAGAATGAAGGAGACAAGCGGCTGGGATGTGCCTGGATGTTCCCTGCTTGGGAAATCTGGGGATTGCGGAGAGCCCATGAGGGCTTCCGGGCATGGACAGGGGATGCTTTAGACCTCAGACCTCCATTTCTTCCCGAGCCCTCTGCAGATTCTCCTGCCCTGCTTTATCCTGCCTCCTTCGCAGGCGCACCCGCTCCCCCTCCAGCCCCCACCAGTTTGCACAATGGGGTTTTTTGCCTGCTTGTACTGGGGTTTGCTAACGTGTAAAGGGAACGCCACCAAGAAGGAGGAAAACACTCTGCTCTAAAAGGGACAAATGGGGAGATGGGGAGCTTTGTAGGGTACGTGTTTCTTCTTTCTTCTGGAGCGAGGTTATACCCAAATTCACATCTTCCTCTGGAAGATTTTCACAGAATAGCATTTTTTTGGATGAAATGACTGTGTCAAAAGGTGTCCAGCCAACTCTATTCTGCTTTACCACATCTATTTCGTCTGTGAATACTGCTTCTCTCAACAGGCCAGGGACTTTCTGTTCTGGGGTCGGTGGGTTTTTTTGGCCTAGAAAAGGTCAAATTCATAGAGTTTGTTTGAACTTCATAGAAGAAGCTGTATTGGACTTGGCATATGTCATCGGGGTGGAGGAAGCAGCGAGACGTGGCTGAGCGGCCACATGAGCGAAGGGACGGGACGGTTCAGCCCACAACAGCCCGGAGCAGAGCATCGAGTGGGGACCGAGGTGACTCCAGCGGCGTTGGGTCCCCTCACTGTCCCCTCCTACCACACAACCCACTCTACCCCACTGCCCCCCAGTAGATGCCCTCATTAGTGCTGCTGGAACCACAATGCTGATTACGGCTGCTGACCCCAGTGGGGCTTTTGTAGAGGCAGATAAGGAGCCACATGCTCCATCAATCCCATCCCAGCGGATGTCTCAGGAGCGCTTCAGAGCCATCCATTCCTGGATTTTCTGTTCGGTCTCAATGGCTTCTGCAAATCTTGGGGACCGGTCACAATCACTGTGCTTGCCCAGGGTCCGCAGGAGGTGAGGTGCTGCTCCCCGGCCAAGGAGACATCCCACCCACCAGTTGGTGGCTTCATGGCTGCTCACGGTGCGTGGGGGGGCTCCAGTTGCGGACAACGGATCCCACCAGTTAGCTAAGGGCAGCCCCCTAAAACATGGGCAGAAGGAGCAGAATATCAGCAACGCCAGAAATCTCAGTCCTCGCCTCACAAATGGTTGACTTGGTGTCTTAAGGGTTTTTTCCCTGCTCCTGGAGCTCCGGGTGCTGCCCGCAGTGCGGTTCCTCTCTCTTCGAGCCAGGGTTGCTTGCACGGTGCCAGCTGGCAGGAGTTCACTTTGACAGACCATGTCTGTCAGCAGCCAAATACCTTGAACTCCGGAAGGTATCGCTGTAGATAGTAAGAAAAAAAAAAAAAAAAAAAAAAGGAGGTGTCCTTTCAATGAATATTTTTTCTTAAAAAGAAAAGAGAGCCATAAGTCTTTATCCTGTTTTTTATGTTGGATTTTTTTTTTTTTTAAAAAGAGTTTAAAAATCAGTGCTTTTTGCTTTGTTCTGTATAAAGCTGCTTTTAAAAATTGCTTTTCAGAGAGGGTCTCTGTCCCCACCCAGCAACGGTTCTCAGGGCCAGGCTCTGCCTCAGCACCACCCTGGTTTCTCTGGGTGCAGAGCTGGGCAAGTCAACAGCTCTCTGCTCTTTTGCTCCTCTGACAGTTCTGAAGAGTAGGAGTGATCTGTCATGATTATTTTGTGTCAGTGTCAACACAGCATAACACTTCTTCAGACTTTTTCGTGGCTCGGAAATACCAAATAAATTAATAATGTCATTTACCATTATGCAAGGAGCCATTTCCTTGAATCCCAAATGAGGGAGGCTTTCAGATGCGACCGGTTTGTCACTAGTCTTTACATTTTCTTTTGAACGCAACTAATAATTCTGTTGCTTCAAATTAGAAAAGGGAAATATTACATATGGGGTTTTTTTTTTGCAACTGAACGCTTTACCATTTTTTTCTCTTTTTTGGGGAGAGGAGGCAAATCCTACTTCCCAAATGCTCCTCCAAGACATTTGGTGTAAGGTTTCCCCTGGGTCTGGGCAGCAGCACATGGGAACCCTTAGCTGGGAACATGATGCTGGGAGCTGTGCCATTGCCTTCCCTGACCACCAGTGTGTGTCCATGCCCTCCATCTCCACCATCCCCTCTATCCCCTCCATCCCCTCCATCCTCTCCATCCTCTCCATCCCCTCCATCTCCTCCATCCCATCTCCTCCATCCTCTCCATCCCCTCCATCTCCTCCATCCCATCTCCTCCATCCTCTCCATCCTCTCCATCCCCTCCATCTCCTCCATCCCATCTCCTCCATCCCCTCCATCCCCTCCATCCCCTCCATGGCCTCTCCCAGCCAGCCCTGGGGAAATGCCGCTGCTTCTCAGAGGTCACAGGCATGTATGCTGTAGGAACCTCTGTGCCTACCAAACCTGCTCTCAGATAAGCAAGAAATACACATTAATCTAATGACCAGTGTCCTGTAAGAGCAAATATTTAGCTAGTGAAATCAAGGTAAGGAAAAAAGAGCTAGTTTAAAATAGAGCCGAGAAGATTTTATACAAATGCCATCCTTCCCAAAAGCAATGTCATTCTCCAAGCTCACAGAGACGACGTGTCCCCAGCAGGGCACCTCTGCCTGGCCGTGTATCTCAGCACACTGGAGACTGAGCACAAGGGACCTTGACCTAACTTTGAGCCCCAAGCCCAATGATCACCTGCTTTCGCATCACCTCCCTCCGCGGACACCACCATCCCTGGCCCAGCCAGCCCCAGGGGAGCGCGCGGACCCCCCACCTTGCCACAGGGCAGCCTCGTGTCCAGCTTGTACGGATTCTTGGCTGCCGGCAGTGCTGAGTGCTCCTGTTCCAGTCCCCCTGGCCATGGTTCGGATGGCTCCTCACTGGACACTCTTCTTGTGTTGGCTCCTGCCCATGTCCCTCATCACCCCTCATTTCTCCCTCTCCATAGGTACGTGCAGCTCCAGCATAGGACCGTCATGGGTGTTACTGGTAAGAACTGGTTAGGACATTTTTATTGGGAAGTGAGTGTGAGGTTTGTAGTCAGAAACCCCCAGTCATCCGATGAAGCTCTTCTCAGTGGTGCCCAGCGACAGGACAAGGGGTAACGGGCACAAACTTGACCATGGGAAGTTCCATCTCACCGTGAGGAGGAACTTCTTTGCTGTGAGGGTGGCAGAGCCCTGGCACAGGCTGCCCAGAGAGGTGGTGGAGTCTCCGTCTCTGGAGACATTCCAACCCCGCCTGGAGGCGTTCCTGTGCCACCTGCTCTGGGTGACCCTGCTCTGGCAGGGGCTTGGACGAGATGATCTCCAGAGGTGCCTTCCCACCCCCGTCATTCTGTGAGTCTGTGAAACCTCATGCTTTTTATCAGCATTCAACCTTTGCTTTGCTGTCTGTGCTCCCAGAGCAGGATTGAGCACCCCCCCATGCCAGAGGTGACTCCTGGGATGCGCGAGCCTTTCCAAGGCTGCCAGAGCCAGAGCCCACCACCTCCTCGGGGCCAGGGGCAGAGTGGGGTCTGCGCTGCTGCTCAGCCCCCATGCATCGCTCCGATGTGCCAGCGTCTCCCCTGGGATTATTGCCTTTGGGCTGTGCTGGCTCGACTCATTGAGCTTGACATTTTCCTCCGCGCGTTTCAGGTCTCTCTGGAGCTCCAAATCACACCTCTCTGAGGGTTAAAAGAGCCATCGCTCTGCTGCGTTCCCGGCAGGACCCGCTCCCCACGTCCCTTCCGGACCCCAGGCAGCGAATGTGAGGGACTGTCCGTAGGGAAAGCGAGAGCGGAGCCTTTCCCACAGAACCGGCCTTAACTACACACTAAATTTGGGTTAATTATGAACACACGCTCTGAGATAAAACTTGAAGGAAGAGCTGAGCATCAAATACACAATGAATCTAATTAACGTGAACACAGCTAATTAGATTTGAATCTGCTCACAATATTGCGTGTGTGCTTGAAACTGCTGGCTTTATGGGAGTAATTAAAAAAAGTTAAGTAGGGTTGGATTCACAAATTAAGCAGCCCCAATGATTTCCTTTTAAGCATGTGGTCTTTCCATATATTGTTGGTTTATTTGATTTCTTGAAGAAAGTGTTAGTTGTGGACCATTTATTCCTCCAGAAGCTGACAGATTTGAGCTCACAGAGCTGCCACCGCTCTCGGCGCAGGGAGGTGGGGATTTGCAGGCGGAGCCGTTCAGCACAACCCTTAAGGGGGAAAATGCCTCTTTCCTGGGAAATCACCTGCAGAGCAGCCAGGGCAGGAGCCCAGAGGCCACTGGGCCAGCCAGGTTGGGGTGGTCAGATCTAAACTTCTCCCAGCCTCCTCCCAAGGGCTTCCTACGGCTGGGAATGATGGAGATCAAGACAGGTCCTGGCCATGCAAACTGTCCTCCCTGCCGTGAGCCTGCCCTGCTCCTGAGGCTGGACCACAGCTGCTGAGCACACCTGGGTGGCACTGGGAGGTGATGGGCAGGAGGTTCCCAGGGCCAGCCCAGGTGATGGGAATCAGCCTGGGGCAGGGCTGCTGGGGGATAAAAGGCAGCTCCAGGCTCACAGGGAAATTTTGGGTGTGGGATCAGGACTGGGAATGTGGTACAGGCTCTCAGGAATAATTGGAAGCTGCTGCAAGGCCTTGACACCAGCTTATGGGATGCTGTAGGGAGAGAAGACGGTGAATTTATGGCTGAGAAAATAGAGTTTTGCTTCTTCCTATGATATCTAGAAACAGTGAGTACCTGGGCAGCCTGCTGGGGCAGCTCCTCTCCCTGGGAGGGAGCAACCGAAGGATGAAGGCTCTTGGAGCTCTGTTGGGGTGGGCCTGGGGGTGGGGAGGCTCCTGGAGAAGGGCTGTGTGGGACAGGCAGGGAACTCTGCTAGTCCCCCCAAAACATAGGGCAGCTCCCGGAGTCCCTTGCAGTCTACTGGCTAGTGATGGAAGGGGCCTCTGTATGCAGTGGAAGTACATACGTTAAATAAGATGTATCACATGGGTTAGAAGGTCTTAGCCCCTAATGAAATGGGACAATCTGGAGTCCTTACAAGCTGTTGCTTTGGCAATTTATTTGATTTTTCTTCATCTATTTTAAAGGAGGAGGGAATTGTGCTCTTGATCTATGTTCCGTGCTTCTGAGTCCTGCTTCTTCTTGCTGTCACATAAAGACATGGTCTGGTTTAGGCTCCTGACAGCCTCTTTGTAGCTGGAAATCCACCACAGCTGAAGCCTGGTTAAAGATTGCCCTTGTGTTCCCATCCTCCGGCCAGTGGGACTGGGGGTCCAGCCTGGACCGAAGCCCCGTGTGGCCCCTGATGTGCATTTCATGCCCCATCCCTGCTGCCTTGGGAGCCTCCTGCCTGGTTTTGTTGTGTGTAGTACCTGGAGAAAAAAACAAAACCAAACCCCTTTTTTTTTTTTTTTTATTCAAACTGTTTACGAAGTGGAGGAAATGAAGTGCAGGGCGGGGGAGAAAGCAATAGAAACTTGCCTGGGAATTTTGGATACTAGCACATCCAGCAGAGGCAGTTGGCTTTACTTAATTAAAATGAGCGTTGTGCTGAAATACCTAATTAGATTCAGGCACCTGTAGCCAGACAACTGCGGTATTATGCATTAGCTGTCGTGGCAGAGACATTGCTGCTGCACTCAACAGCTCTCGCCTGGCACCGTGTCAGATGGCTGCCCGGGCTCCTTGGGCTTCTTCATGCTGGGCACAGCTCTTGCGGGTCAGAAGCAGGGTGCTGGCGCTGCGTCCCCCTCTTGGGGATGCTGGAGAAAGCGTTGCATCCCTTGGTCATGGTGCAGGGGGGCTGCTACATGCTCCCAAAGCTGAGATAGGTGCGTGTCTACCTCTGCCCGCTCCATCGTGGTGTCCTCCGCGCAGTGTCCTCTGCCCTTCAGGCAAACCACTTCTCAGGCTGAAGCTTGTCACCCAGGTCGTGTGTTGTGTCACTTCCCAGGGCACGTGCCTGCCACAGCCCTTGGTGCACCAGGTCCGGGTGGCATGTCCTGCAGTGCTTCTGGGAACAGTTTTCCAGCATGGCAAAAAAAAATGAGCTTGACCTTTTGCATGCACCTCTCTTGGCCAAAGTATCTGAAGGTTTGGCTGATCAGGAAACATCTTCTGTCACTGCCTTGGTAGCCAACACTCAATGGGCACTGAGGCAGGCCATAGCTGCAGCCATGGACTTCAGGAAAGTTGAGTTTTTAAAACTCTCAGCCCCAAGATCAGAGGCTGGAAAAGTTGGATCCATGAGACACGCTCCCTGTTGGAAATGTTCAGCTCACACAGACATCTCCGGGGCTGCAAGGAGCTGGAGCAGGCAGTGATGGACCTGCTGGGCTACAGTCATGCATGCTGCATACATGGTCCTGGGGATGGAGGGTGGTCTCTGCTTGGGCCAAAATGGCCATGTGGCTCTGTGCAGACCCTTGGGTTTGCGTCACTGCCTGCCAGTATGGTGCAGAGCTTCCTTCCAGCTCTGGCAGCAGATCCCAGGACCTGCAGTGGTGGCTGCTTGTGCGATGCCGGCACGGCATGCACACCGTCAACAGCATCCTGCATCGGATCCCGCAGACCCTCCAGACCCCACCCAAGGTGCGACCACTGGGAGAAAGGTCTCCAGGGCATGGCTTGGGTGGCTGAGCTCGGCTGTCTCTGTCAGGCCAGCTGCATGGGGGCTTGCTGGGGTCAAGACCAGGAGAGTGCCGAGTGCTGACGTGCAGCTTTATCGTATGATCGATCCAGGGACGGAGGGAGCTGGGAGTTAATGAAGCCAACCCTGGAGTTAGACAGGTAAGAATTGCTCGCGTTCTCTTAATGGGGATGAATCACCAGCGATGCCTTCCCATTCCTTACTGCCGAGGTGGGGGGGAGATGGATGGGCTCCCCGCAGCCCCCAGCCCTGCTCAGGAGGTGCTGTAGGGGTACGATGCAGCAGGGCGCCTGGCCCAGAAGCTGAAAGAAGGACAACCACCCCTCCTGGGGAGATGGGATGCTGCACGGGGAGCAGCAGCCAGGCCACAATTTTGGGTGCCGAGAGGGAGAATGAAACTCCCCTGAGCCGCCGGAGCAATTTCATGAGTCACCGAGTCCTGAATTTCACTCCAACCCACCCATCTGTCATGACTTGGCTGCAAGAGAGAGCCATGAATGAGTGATCTTCCCACACAGAGCAGAAACAGACGGGAATACGCCCCGTATTTTCAAAGTGGAGGTTTTGATTACCGCGGAGCACAATAACTGACAAGCGCCTCGCCGAGTAATTATTGTTGTGAAAGTAAAACCACCACCGCTCGCTGTTGAATGCGCTGCGAAGCACTGCTTTGGCAGCACAAGGTGCAACACCAAAAAGGGGTGTCTACTTGCAGCACGGCAATGAATGCATCCTGGGAGGAGGAATTTCGGGGTCTAACGGGGAGAGGGAGATGTGGCCATGGAGCATTGAAGCCTTTGCCTCTGCAGGGCGTGCAGGTTCCTCTGGGAACCCAGCCAGAATGTGGCAAGGCTCCGGCAAAAGACCCTGTAGATCATTGTAATGTGACTATGTCTTACAACCCCACAGCGTGTGCGAGAAAGGGATGTTTGAGATCAGCTGAGCTTTGTCCTTTTAGAAATTGCGAGCTGATCTATGTCCCTGTTGGAAGACTTCTGCCGCCTCGGTGATGCTCACAAGCCCCTGCGCCGGCAGCGGTGGATGGGGAGGCTGGAGGAGATGGATGCGTGTTGCGCTCCTCGTGCCGAGCCCTCTCCCTCCCGTCAGCTGTGCAAACAGGAGTTATTGCCACAGCATTTCCCAGTCTGCTTGGGTCCAAAAGCACATCAGTACTTCTTTTGTTTAATTTACGCTCGGCCTCCCGCAAGGAGCCTCTTACAGTTCTATCCCCAAAAATATGTGCAGAGGAAAAGGTCAGCTCTTCAGGGCCCAGCACTTTATAAAGCCTGTAGCGAAGGGATATAATATTGCAGCTAGAGTAGAATTGGTTTCTCTCTTACCGACACCCCACCCCACCCCCCCCCCCCCGGCCCTGGCTCAGGTCGCTGGTGTGTTTGCCAGGCTCGGAGTAGTTCATCTCTCCCCATTCCTGCCGTTTCCCAGAGCAGTTCCCGGGGGATGCTCGGCACCCCCACTGCCCAGCGGGGTGCAGAAAGCCTTGCTCTCAAGAGGACTCGCAAGCGTGACGTTGGGATATAACTGGGTTTGGAAGTGACATTTAACCCTCCTTGCTCACAAAGGCTTTGCTAGTGGCAAAGTGATATATCTTGGGGGGGCGGGAATGGAAAGAAAAAATAAATCCCCTCTTCATTGCTCAGCAAACAGCTCGCTCGTTCAGCTTTTACTGCTTGGGTGGTACCAGGCAATTTTGGAACCCGTCCCCGTCCAAAGTCCATTTCATATCAGAGCAAATCAAACTCTGGTTGTTTTCTTCCAATTGTGTTTCTGGCTGGTGAGGAGCTGAGACCATTCCAAACAATGCTCTTTCTCTTGAATGCTAATGAATACTGGGGTTTACGGAGCTATCGGAGATCTTCCCGGCAGACTCAATGTACCGGGCTTTCTTAAAGTGGGGGGGAATATTTTTTTTTCCCTTCCTAGCTTTGGATGGCTCCCTCCATGCTGCTGCACATAGTGCTGAGACCCCCCCGAAGACATTTTTGCTTTCCCGGGGTGGGGGGGGAAATCTGGTCCATTCTCCAGTGGGCTGTGTGACTTCCAAACCGGGGAGGGATGTACCGGGAAGCTGACGTGAACCCGTGCAATGATGGGGGGGGCAATTATTTGCACAGATGGGGGAAAAACTGGATGTGGGGCTGGGTAAAGCTTTGAACTGTGTTCAGGGAAGCATCCAAACATGCACGTGTACTCATCAGCCAAGTTACCTCCCTAAACTCATTTGCAAAGATGCATTTTGAGCAGCATTCTGGAAAAAAAAAAATTTGATTTTTTTTTTCTTACTGGTTCAGTGACCAGAGGGGTTGTTGGTTTTTTTTGGGTTTTTTTTTTTTTAAATCCTTATTTCACATTGAATGAAGCACTGGATTCAGCTTAAAAGAAAACGCTTTGGTTTTGTTCTGCAGTACTTACTATTCTCATTTAAATTTAGCTTGGTTTCTAAATGAAACATTTCTAACGGATCACTGGAGCTTTTCAAGATTGTTTCTATTTAACGTTATGACTTTGAAACCATAATATTTTGGGGAAGGAAAAACGCTTTGCCAAATGGACCATCGTTTAGGTGAGTCTGAAATGGGGAACAGCCTCTAAACAGATGGCTGTGCTTTCTGAGCCGTGTTTGGGGTTCTCTGCTGCCGAGCTGGCCAGGATGAGCTGGTGTCTTGGGTGTTCCTTCCAGACCTGGAGAAGCTCCAGGTTTTTCTTTTTGTCCCCTCTGAGGCTGGGTGCTCTCTTGGCATGATGTGCAGACAGGGGACTGGAGTTGGTGTTCCACCAGGCCCAGTGCAAGGTCCTGCACCTGCGTCAGGGCAATCCCAGGCACAAATCCAGGCTGGGCAGAGAATGGATGGAGAGCAGCCCTGGGGAGAAGGACTTGGGGGTGATGGTGAATAAGAAGCTCAATGTGAGCCGGCAATGAGTGCTTGCAGCCCAGAAAGCCAACCTCATCCTGGGCCGCATCAAAAGAAGCGTGGCCAGCAGGGCGAGGGAGGTGCTTCCGCCCCTCTGCTCCGCTCTGGTGAGACCCCACCTGGAGTACTGCATCCAGCTCTGGAGCCCTCAGCACAAGAAGGACATGGACCTGTTGGAGTGAGTCCAGAGGAGGCCACGAAGATGCTCAGAGGGCTGGAGCCCCTCTGCTGTGAGGACAGGCTGAGAGAGTTGGGGCTGTTCAGCCTGGAGAAGAGAAGGCTCCGGGGAGACCTTAGAGCCCCTTCCGGTACCTAAAGGGGGCTACAGGAAAGCTGGGGAGGGACTCTGGTTCAGGGAGTGGAGTGATAGGATGGGGGGGTAACAGTTTTAAACTGGAAGAGGGAAGATTTAGATTAGAAATTAGGAAGAAATTCTTTCCTGTGAGGGCGGTGAGGCACTGGAACAGGTTGCCCAGAGAAGCTGTGGCTGCCCCATCCCTGGAGGGGTTCAAGGCCAGGCTGGATGGGGCTTTGAGCAGCCTGGTCTGGTGGGAGGTGTCCAGTTGGACACCAGTTCCTCTAGTGGGAGGTGTGGGGGTTGGAACTAGATGGTCTTTAAAGTCCCTTCTAACCCGAACCATTCTGTGAGTCTATGGTAGGCTTCGTGCTGGGAGGTGGTGTGTCTGGTTTTGGTTGGGGGGCATCCCCAGCCCCATCATGGCTCTTTGGGTGCCAGGCTCCCTGCCCCAAGTCATGGGCTGGCCGGGGGGGCTTTAAAGCCTCTGCCCTGTTTCTCCCCCTGCCTCTGACACCCCTAAATTATTCTCTTCATTGCAGAGATCTCATGAATTATTGATCCTGTATTTGGTGTCTCCTAGCAACCTGCTTACTTATTCCACCACCATCCCTGTCCAGTCCCTTGGACACATGGACTGTCTCTGGCCCATCTCCCTTTGTCCCCCCCAGCCTGGTGCTGGGTGTCACAGCATGGCTGAGCCCTTACCTCTAGCTCTGCTAGGGGAGGTGGGAAGGGTTTGCCTGAAGCTCTGAAATGAAACTCTCCTCAAAAAGCAAAACCTGGGGGCTTGATGCCGCCTCGGGAAGAGTCGGTGCTACCCTGTGGATGCTCCTGTCTAACCTGAGCTGGATCGGCTGCTCTGCTGCTGCCAGAGCCCAGATCCCTGTGTGTGAATCCGGGAGTCACCTCCTGGAAACCTCAGGGAATGGAGGATTAAGGAAAGCGAGCCAGCAGGGATGAACTTTTCCCAATAGTGTAGCTGGGAGGGGAAAAAAACGCTCCAAAAATACCTCTGTCTTCTTGTAGCAAACTCATTTGCTTGGCTGTTTCCTGAGCAGATGAGGGGGGGGGGGGGGGGGACTTTTTAACACCTCCCAGCTGTGGTCTCCGCCTCTACCCCATCCCTGCAGCCTGCGCGACCATTACCAGAGACCACCCTGCGGTTGGATGGGTGGGCAGCAGCCGGTTCCATCTCTGACAGCTGCTGGGAGGTGACCTCTCCGTCCAGCCACGTGGGGTCCCAGAGGAGCCCAGGTGGGTGCTGCTGGATGGAGCTGGGGTCCCTGCAACAGCACTGCTTCGAGCCATGCCTTCGTTAGACTGCTCCTTGGCACAATTTTCTGCCCGGAGCCACCACGCTCACATGAGAGGGATCCAAGTGCTGTGTTTCTCAGAACTACCCTTGCTCCGGTGGCCGCTGGGCCAGGGGAACCTTGAGCACGTGGATCCCAAGCCAGTCATCCTTTATAGCTTCCCTCTAAGCTTCTCTGTGCTTTAAGCTGAGCTTGCAGCTGGCTTTGGGGCTGGCATGGGCCCAGAGGGTTGTACCCGCAGCAAGTCAGCAAGTCTTTCCTTCCAGCTCCCGCCAGAGCGGTCCTGTGCTGGGCGCAGGTGCCTGATTGAATCCCCAGCGCCCGTGTTAAGAAGGGGCTGATGCAGCCGCCGCATGCTACAGTTTCCTCTAAAATGCCACCTTCTCTCCCTAGGTTTCATGCATAATTCAGAGGATCCTCTAAAAATAAAGTTCCCCAGGCAGCCTCTGATGCCTGAGTAATTTGCCTCCAGGATCACAGAGGGGGTGAAGAGCTCCGTTCTCCCTCGGGGGCTGCTCATTAGCAGAGAGGCTGAGGTCTGGCTGAGGTCCCGGGGGGGGGTGTCTCTGCCATTTGAGGGGGCGCAGCCTGGGCTCTGCCTTTCTCTTACCGCAGGGCCAGCCCTGGAAAAAACCTCCACTGACTTTTCTTTTTCTTTTTTTTTTTTTCCCCCCCTTTTGTGTTGTCTCACCAGTGACCTGCAGTGACAGGGTAACGCCGTGGGAGTTTCGGAGAGCGGTGTCACACGGAGCAAGGATGGCATAGGTCATTCATTAACAAGGTAATAGCGACAAGATGACTGTATTTAGCTGTTACGTGTTGACTTATATGCACTTATATACACTTGTTGACTTATACACAAACGGCTGCTACCCATCTGAGAGCTGCATAAGGTAAGACGCAGCACATCGGCCCATGGGAATGTGTTTTGAGTGTGCTACACCACCCCCAACCCAAGGTTTAACACCCCTAGGTAAGATTAAAAAATAAAAAAAGCAAGATCTCAGCCTTCCCTCCAATGTCCCCTGCTGTTCTGAGATCCCTTGATGTTCTTCTGCTTTACTGAATCCAGGTTTTATGCACCTGGGTCCTACTATCCAACTAGCGCCCAGCTTTATCCGTATTTAGTGACTCAGTACGACATTTGAAAGGCTAGAAAGGGCAAAGCTGGGAAAGTCTGTTCCCTCCTGGTTTTAGTGTGCTGGCAAGCCACAGATCATCTGTTAGAAACTCTTCTCTGATCAATGGACTGATATAGCATAAGAGAGATTCTTGGTTTTAATTATACCGATTAATTAAATTCTCCCTCTGCCTGGAGAAAGATCCCTGCCGATTTGCCTGCGCATCTGTGACAACGGCAGGCATCCCACAGGCAGGTGGGCAGTACAGTGGATCCCGGTTCTTCCCACTGGTAGCAAATCCCAGAAAAACCAGAGCATGACCAAAGCAGCCCAAATGCTCTGTTTGCTGTTCAGCCCTGGATATTTCCAGGGCTCGCCGACACACTCGCTGGTGCCCAAAGGAACCCTGAGCCGCCAGAAGTGGATGGTTTGGTCAGGAATAAGAACACGATGGGCAGCAGACAAGAGTTCCTTCATGTTTTCTCCTGGTCCATTAGCCCTCTCATAATTTCCCAAAATGGCAACCAAAATAAGTAGTTCTTTTGTGCTGGTATGACAATAATAAATGGTTTGGGAGCGACTCTGTGCCCTGCTTGGGCAAAGATGATGTCCTGAAGTCCTCTGAGTAAAGCATCCTGCTGCAGGTACCGGCATAGCTCCAGGTGTCAACACGGGGGTCCGTGCTGGTGAGGTCTGGAAGACCAGGATAATCCCTGTACGTTGGGCCTCCTTGCTCCTTTCAACATGGTGTGTACTTACATGGTGGACCCCAACATCACAGGGTATAGTGAGTAATTGGGTGTCTTCCTGGCTTTGAAAAGTTCCTAGGCAATTAGTTGAAAATAAACCTGTCGTGGACAATTATAGGTAGCAGTGGGACTGGTTTTGCTCTTGGACGGCTGTGCTTTGTCGTGCCCCGTGTGTTGCCCGTGCCTCTGCTACGCGTCTGGTGGTGTCTGCTGGTTCCACGAGCATCTCTGCCCAAGTTCGGCCGCTGCCCTGCAGCGAGCTGCCTGCGACTTGCACAGCTAAAGGAGATGTGTCCAGAGGAATGATACTTGCAGCGTTTCCAGTACTCTGTGACAGGCAGGTGTGTGGAGATGCTTCTGTTACAGACCGAGAGATAAGGGGACTGTAGATGAGAAAGCAGCTGGGGGACTGTGCTAGACAATGGCTTTTAATTTAAAATAATGTCTCCAGGCTGTTGGTGTGGGACTTCTGATGCTTTTGAAACAGACCTCATCTCATTTTTCCTATTTGATTGTGATCTAAGCTCTCGGGGAAGGTGACGGGGCGACGCTGGGTCTTGCTGACGGGGCTCTCCTCGCCTGTGCCAGCCTGAGCACGGGGCTCCAGCCCCACCACTGCGACTTCAGCGAGGTTGGGAAATGGCTGAGATATATCTTATTGGACAGGAAATCAATATCTAGTTTTAAGATACTTTTCTATTGCTGTTGATTGCTTCATATTATATTAAGAGGCAGTATATTCACTAGGCTTGCTACTGCATTATTTTAGAGCTTTGGAGTTCACAGCAATGTTGAATGTATTTTTTTTTTTTGCTCTTCCATCAGTGATGGGAATTCTTCCCTGTCTCCCGGCCTTCTGTGTTAGTAAAAAAAATGATGCTTCTTGCTTTGGAACGAATGTTTTCAGAATGGGAAATGTGTGTAGTTGAATGGGAGACAGCTGCTAGGATTTGCAGAGAGCCTGAAATAGTTACTGCGAGATCCGAACTGCTGCGTGCGTTTCGCTGTGCTCCTACGCGTAGCGCAGGAGGCATTTTCATTACGTGCTGGTCAGCACGTCCAAGGAAGAAAAGATCAAATAGAGCTGTAATGAAGGGGGGAGAAGATGATGGAGATGTGCAGATTCAGGTGGCCAGGCTGAGAATAACGCTGTGGAATAGTTCAGGGAGAAAAGGAAACGTTGGGAACGCCAACGGCCCCTCGCTGTGCCTGTGTTTGGTGAAAACAAGGTCGTTTCTGCAAGCCCAGTTCCCTGCAAAATGTTTTGGGCAGAGTTGATAAGAAGCTCTTCCTTTTGCTGGCAGACTCCTTCGGGCCTTTTTCGAGATGCAGACAAAGACATCCCCTGTCTCACAGAGCATCTCTCAGCTACAGCAGGAACGTGCAGCGCATCGAAACAACCCGCCCCTCACCACCACACACCTCCGCTGCGGTGTCCTTGCAAGAGGAGCACCAGACCCATGATATCACAGAATGGCGGGGGTTGGAAGGCACCTCTGGAGATCATCTCGTCCAAGCCCCTGCCAGAGCAGGGTCACCCAGAGCAGGTGGCACAGGAATGCCTCCAGGCGGGGTTGGAATATCTCCAGAGACGGAGACTCCACCACCTCTCTGGGCAGCCTGTGCCAGGGCTCTGCCACCCTCACAGCAAAGAAGTTCCTCCTCACGGGGAGATGGAAGTTCCTCTGGTCAAGTTTGTGCCCGTTACCGCTTGTCCTGTCGCTGGGCACCACGGAGAAGAGCCTGGCCCCATTCTCCTGACACCCCCCCTTTCAGTACTGATAAGCGTTGATATGTCCTCCCTGCCCCCTCAGCCCTGGGTGCTTATCAACTCCAGGTGGCACCTGCATCCTGGAGGTGCCATGGCAGAGACCCCAGCAGACAGGCAACTAAATGGGCCTATTTGTCCACCACTGAGGACCTCTGGGAAACACCACCTTCCCGTCCTGAGCAGCGATGCCCGGCTTGGGGCAGCTCTGAGGACAGACTGATGCTCTTCCTCAGCTGCTTTGCCCAGCAGAGGGGCCCGCGGTCCTGCCAAACCTCCAGGCTGGTGCCACCTTGGTGCAACCTCTACGGATGGTTTAGCCCTGAAGTGTGAAGGGAATTGCTACAAGGGTCACAGATTAAGTGTCTGGGAAGAAAGTTTTGGGCAGGTGATTTAGTGCATGAGCAGTAAACCTGCCCTGGAACCAAGCTGTCATCTGGCTGGCAGCAGTGGGCAGCTGCCTGCGTGGGCTCCTGCCTGCAAAAATCAGATGCTTGCTCCTCTGCACAGAGCAGGGTGACATGCACTCTGAGGGTCAAGTACAGCTTTCTGCTCCTTAACCCTAAGGCGTCGAGGGCAGGCAGTTTGTGTGGGTTACAATCATGCATTTCCAGCCCTGGGTGGAGGCTTTGCAGCTCCGCTTCCCATCCTACCTTCAGGCAGCTCCGACCCTGTCCTCCCGCTTGGCCCCCTCCTTGCCCTGGCCAAGTGCCGCCCCATAAACGCCCATTCCTGCTTCTGCCCTTCGGTGCTGTCAGACCCCTCCAACCTTCCCCACGGGCTGCAGTAAGCGGCCGTGACCACCGCACCCGTCCCTTGCCGGTGCACGTGTTGTCTTTCACGGGAATTTCTATGTTTGCTCAAAAGGAGCCTGGGCCACGCACTGGCACCTGAGCGATGCCGCGGCTGCCAGCTGGAGAGAGGCTCCGGATGCTGCGGTGTTCCCCATATCTGTCCCTTTACGGTACTTTATAAATGTAGGTTGGGAATATTTGTTTTAACGGCGTGACCCATTTAGCGCGTTCAAACGTCTCCTGCTGAAGTGACAGTTTTAACGTTTCCCTTTAACCAGTACAGATTGTGCCACCCCTGGGTAATGTGTTAGCAAATCACGTTGTTAGCGCTGCACAATAAACCACTTTTATCTCATGCTGGGGGATGCCGTGGTGGCCTCCCTGAGATGGCACTTGCTTTGCGAGCCGGGGACCGCGTTCGGGGCTGGCTGATATCGGCTGCCCAGCATCGTGCCCAAAGGCTGAGCCTCCAGGAGGGGGTGACGCTCTGCCTGAAACTGGGGTGGGGGGTCATGACTCCCGGGGGTGCTGTGCACCCCTACAGAAATGGTCTCAGCATCACCTGACGGCGGAACGAGTGGCGGAGGCAAAACTCTCCTCTTACCTGCCGTTGCGTGCTCCGAAGGAGTGCCCTCGGGACAAGGGGAAGGCAGCAACGGTGAACGCCGAATCCTTTGGTGGCCCTGCCCAGCCCTGTGCTGCATCCCCGTGTGCTGAAGACATCTTAATTTGAAGTTCTCGAGCAGGATAAAAGTGTTCCTTTCAAATCCTGGAGGTGAGAAAACGGGATGAGGTGCCTCAGCATCTCACCAGAGAGCCTGTCACAGCCCCCCGTGACAGACGACACTAAAAGAAACTTGGCACGGTATATTTATTATTCCCATAAAAGTTAATTCTTCAGGTTTTTTTATCAGTTGGCTCCCCTGACGCAGACCTGCTGGTTTACTGAGGTGGCCAGATCTGTGTAACTTCAAACATCCGGGAAAAAGAGTAAGCGTTGGAGAGCACCAAGTCATTTGGGACTTCAGGGGGACCCCTAAAGTTCACCTACAAAAAGACCTGCCGCGCCCTCGCACCCTGGGCTACGCCAAGAGTAAAGCTGCAGGACGTGGTTGGATTTTCTTGGCTGACGGAGGTGGGTTTTTGCTTGGCGCCTCTGCTCAGCTGGGCAGTAATTCGAAAGCCAAAGGTAGCCCTCCAAGTTCTTCAAAGATGGCAATCTGCTTTCTCTAGGAAAGCTCACGGACCCAGCGGTACCGGCCACCTCAAGTCCAGTGAAAGAGCAGCACTGGCTCAGGAGAAGACAAGCAGCTTTGTCCAGAAGAAACACCACGGAATGCAGATAGAGATGCTCTACCCCCAAACTGGACCCCTCTGGAAAACTTCTTCCTACCTGCTGGGCTCCAGTTCAAGCCTGGCACTTCCCAGGGAACGTGGGCATCCTGCAGCTACCTCCCACCCACGCCCGCTCCGCATGGTGCTCCTTGCACCCTGGGCATTCCAACCTCTGGCCTGAGCCCCTATCCCCACCTGAGCACGTGTCCCGGGCAGGTGTGAGGGCTCTGTGACCCTTGGGACACACCGTCAGCTGGATTTGTGCTGTGGCTGATGCTTCTTGCATTTCCGTGTGCTGGCCTTGCACCGTAAATTACATCTAGCTGCTGTCACCTGGAGAAAGGGAAAAATAAATCTCTTTGGCCAGGCACGCCTCGCAGGGCAGGTCGCTGTAGAAGTTCAGAGCGATTCTGGCAGCTTTGCAGGTCGGAGGTTCCTGTGTCTTGCTCCGGGGAGGAGAGGGCAGCGCTGGCCAGTGCTCTGCAAGAGCTCTTAAATCCCAGCGGCGGCACTGATGCCGCGCATATCAATTTGCACTGACCCTAAAAGCCACGGGATGAATTTGCCGCTTAAGAGGAGGTTTTTAATGTACTTTGCATGCTTTAGCATCATTAACGGCTTAATGAATTAGGCTAATGATGACTTTTGAGTTGCGTATGGGCCTACATACAAATGCTTAGCCTGCTCCATGGGACTGAGAAGATGATTTCCCTTTCAGGCCATTAGGCAAGCTGGGAAGAGGAGGAGATGCTGAAAGTGGTTGGAGATGAGACGCCGCGTCAGGCAGCACTGGTGAGTACCTGATCATCTCATCAAGAGAGCTCTGCGAGGGGTGGGTCCCAGGAAGGCGGCTGAGGCCGAGCGAAGGAAGCGGGGAAACACGAGGGAAGGGTGTTACCTGCCCTTTGGGAGGGAGAAAGGAACAGTAAGGGGGACCAGCAAGAGAATAAATGTGCGGGACAAAGCCTGGGACGGGGCAGCTGGGGAGAGGAGCTGTGGTGGCTTCTGTTCCTGCTCAAAGACCACTTGTGATGAAGCTAAATGCTCCGCACCGAGATGGTTTCTGCAGCGTTTAACCCAGGTTGCTCCCTGGCATCCTTGTGCAGCCAGCCATAGCGGCCAGGGAGCCTGCTCCGGGCAGGTTAGTGACCTGGCAGCCTGTGTTCCTGTGCTGCTGCTGTCCTGATCCTACCACGGTCCTCCCAAGGGGACTCTGCAAACCCTGCCCCTGCAGAGCCTGGAGGTCCTGGGTTTGGCCCTCTGCCCTGGGATGCTCAGGGCTGTTCTCATCCCGGGAAGTGCTTAGCTGATGTCTCTCCTAAAAGTACATGTTACGCTGCTTCCGGATCTGTTGCCAGCACGATTTTTTTTTTCTTCATGAAGTACAGGAGAGGAGGAACCTGTGCACTGTAATGATTTTCTTCTCCTTAAGCTTGGCTGAATATTGATATTGGCTCAAGCACAAGGAGGCACAACGGTATCTAAGGAGCAGCAGTCGCAGGCAGGCTCTCAGGAAAGCCTTTCATCTCTAAACCAGGCTTGGCAGCAAGGCTCAGAGAGAAGGAAAACAACCCTTTCTGCCCTGGACACACATGAAAAACGAGCAGCAGAAGGCGGCTGTGGATCTACTGGAGTGAGTCCAGCTGAGGCCACCAAGACATCGAGGTGGACAGAGCATGGGATAGATGAGGAAAGGCCAAGAGCACCCTCAGAAAAGGCAGCTTGGAGGGGTGATACTGCTGTCTGCAACTACCAGATTGGGTCCTTATTGAGAGGACAACACAAAGAAATTCAGAGTAAAGCTTCCTGAGGAACAGACCCGAAGGAAACGCAGTGCTTCCCACCATCCCCAGGACTCTGTGCTGCCTTTCTCCTGCCCCTCCTGAACTGGCAGAGTGCCTCACATGGGTTTTTGCTTGTGCATCCCCATTTGTCTCTTCCTGGTGCAATCGCTTCCTCTTTAAATAGCTCTCCCAGAAGCCACAAGATGGAAAAATGAGTTATGTCCGGCTTATGAATTTGCCAGCTGGAGTTACAAGGGACTATACTTATATCATAAATCATGTGCCCGACCCCTCTTCCAACCATGGCTCAGCCGCAACTTCTCTAATGCGAAAAAGACTCAAAGGGTGGAAGCAGCACTTCGTCCAGGTCAGGAATAAGAAGCTCACGGCTTCTAGCTGGTACCTGGGTGAGCGTATGTTAGCTCCAAAACCTCTCTGAGAGGGTTATCCCTCTAAAAATATCACGCTCGTGATTCAATGGGGCATTGATCATGCAGGCTTTTATTAATGACGGAGGAGTGCGATGATCAGCCAGGTAGCAAATACAGCGTAATTCTTCCAAAGCGCGGTGCAGTTGTGGATGAAGACGCTGTCAGGACGCAGAGGAATTATGAGTGCTCATGAGGAGTGTAATGCTGTGCACAAATGGACTGATGAGATCCTTGGATGAATAAAAAGGAAAAAGCTAAGCAGGGATATGGGTTGGTATTGGCACTTACTGACTTGCCTACACATCTAAAAGCACATGTAAGAGAACGGGGAGAGCTCGGAGAAGGGTCATCTCTAAAAGCCACTTTACAGGGAGAAACCTAATGGTCTCAATCCATTTAGTTTGGCGGAAGATTCAGATGGTTTGAACACAGTTTTGTAAGAATATATGTGAGGGGATTACACTTCCAGGCCTATTTATTTAAGGGCTTGTTTATATACAGGGCTCTTAAATCTAGCAGGCAAAGCCATAAAAAAGATTAAGGACAGAATACCCTAATGTTTTTATGCAGGGAGCATAATTGACCCTCAGACGCTCCACCACAGCTCCGGGCAAGCTGTTCCATCACGCAGCATTTCAAAGCCAGATTTCGACGACTCTTTAAAGAACCAGGGTGTAGCTGGAGGTAAAACCTCTTGCTAAGCTGCCTGGAACAAGCAAACGACGCTCTGGGGTGCCTCTGAGCAATGCCCAGGGCTGGGTTTCTCAGAGCAGGCGCCCTTCCATGGAGCAAGGAGCATCCATGGATGGCGGGGGACTGTCTCCACACCTTGCCAAGGAGCTGGCTCATTGGCCACCAGCCTCCAGCTGCAGTCTTGGGGAGGAGGACAGTGGCCAGCCAGGCAGCGGCTGATGGACCAGGAGACTCAGAGCCCGCCAAGGACATCAGGGAGAAAACAGGCTCTGCTCCTCTCCCCCATCAAATCCCATTCCCTTTATTATTCCCTGCCTTGTTGCTGGGTGACTCTGTTTGCCCAGCAGGGAAGATCTCGGTTTTCAGAACTCAAAGCGTTTCTTCTCAAACATAAAAAAATGATTAATCAGAAACTCTGCTTGCTTCTTTTTTGTTTAGTTTTTCTATATAACTACAGCCAACAAGAGGAAAAAAAAAAAAAAAGGAAAGAATAGGCTTAAAAACTTTTGCCTACAACCATGAGCAGATCTTTTTGCTGCTCTTGGCTAACCTCACCTTAAAATTGAATCCGACGTGGAGGTTTCAAGGCTGTCATAGGTGTGTAGTTCTTAAGACAAGCAGAGAGTGTTGGTGTGGTGCTGGGTGGGGGGGGTGAGTCCTTCCCCTGTTTCGGTGCATGGTCTCCCAGCCCACGGGCTGATTTTCCTCTCGAGGACGAGCCGCTTCTGCCGCTCCTCCTGCAGCCTTTGCGAAGGGCCAGAGGTTTCTCTGTGTCAAGCATCAAGCCCTCCGCAAAGCCAGGGAAAGCTTCGATTTCTCTCTTCCTTCACATCACAGAGCCCGCTCTGGGTGGGGGGGCTTAAAGATAGCTTGAAAAATGGCCATCAAGTAAGACCTCCCAGTGCTTTCTTTTGAGAACGGGTCGCCTCTCCGCAGGGATGAGTACGGGAGCCAGCAGCGCTTCTGTCTCATACAGTGCCTTTGGGAACCCGGACTTTCCCTGGCAGATTTTTCTTTCCCAAGCGCGGATCAGATTAAACTGTTATCTCAATCTAAAACGCGACGGATTTCTCTTCTGCCTGCCGCAGCCCACGTCAGAAGCAGATCTTCTAGTACAACACAGCCTGCGAAACGCTAATCAGACACCTAACGGGCAATGCTTAGAATAACGAGCTGGGAGGGGGGGGGCGGAAAAAAAGCTGTGAAATTCATTCCCCCCTGGCGAAGGGGAAGCTGGAGGGAAGACCATTTGCTGTGGCCCAGGAAAGTGCTGTATTTCTCAAAGAGAGACATGCGAAGGAGTCCTAAGCCTGTCTCCTGAAAAGTACTTAACAGGCTTGAAATCAGTTAAAATGGGATTTTTTTTCATAAAGCAGTGGGTCACTGCCTCACTTTTATTTGCGTGTATAAATACGAGCGTATAGGGAAGAGTGTATAAATAAAGAATTCCGAAGTCGCAGGGACGCAGCTCTGCGCCTTAACCCTGGGGGAGCATCGCCGCGTCCAGGCTGCGATGGATTCACAGCGGGGACGGCCCAGGGCTTTGGGGTAGGTCCTCCTCCTCCTCCTCCTCCTCTTCCTCCTCCTCCTCCTCCTCCTCTTCCTCTTGTCCTTCTGCCCTCAAGCCATGCCCTGCCCCAACCCAGCTGCCAGACATTGCCGCTGCGCTCAGGCTTCACCACGGCGTTCCTCAAAGAGCGGGCTGTTGATGGATGCGATCTCCCTGATCTCATGCAAACTCTGGTGAGAAATACATAATACATGATGCTGGATTTAGACACAGCGAGCCGAATCGCTGCTGCTTCCCCAGGACGTTTTAAAGCTTCTTTTTGGCTGTACGGGACCTTGGGTTGGCTCAGACGTGGCTGGATTTGCTGGTTTACTCCAGCTGCAGGGAAGTGATGCTCTGGCTTCGTCTTGCGCCTCCAAGGCCAGGCAGCACGGGACTGCACTCAGAAAATGCCCGTGATTTATTGCACCCCCCTGCAGGGAGAGAAGCACCAAAGGGAAACGTGATTGACACCGATGTACACAACTCCCCACATCGTTTTATCTCGGTGCTGATGTTAGCAGCTCCCTGCTCGCAAACTCTGCTGGGAGGCTCTCCACGGGACGACTTCTCCTAGGTATGCCAAGCCTGGACCGCAACCCGCTCCAACAAATAAATGGGTAAAAACCATCTCACCGTGAGGAGGAACTTCTTTACCCTGAGGGTGGCAGAGCCCTGGCACAGGCTGCCCAGAGAGGTGGTGGAGTCTCCGTCTCTGGAGACATTCCAACCCCGCCTGGAGGCGTTCCTGTGCCCCCTGCTCTGGGTGACCCTGCTCTGGCAGGGGCTTGGATGAGATGATCTCCAGAGGTGCCTTCCCACCCCCGCCATTCTGTGAGTCTGTGAAATGAGAGGTAGCCTTTTCTTCTCAGTCCCTAAGGCTTAAAAGTGCTGGTTTTCATCAGTCCCCACTGGTGGGGGAAGACCGTCTCGTCCTTCCCCCTCCATCCATCCCGCTCTCCCGGCCGGGCAGGGGCAGGCTCCATCTTTCCTTGGGATTCACTCCTCCGAGCAGCTGCCGTGGCTTTTTGCTGCCGCACAATCACACTTGATTAGTTCCTGGAAATACGGAGCAATATTTCCATTGCGATTTATTACAGCCACCGAGACGTAAATTCAGGAGGAAGGGAACAACAGGAAAAGGCTTTCAGAAGCGGGGGTGGGGGGGGGAGAGAAAAGAAAACCCTCTCCATTTATTAGCTATGCAAAGCTTATTGCAACTTAACACTGTCGAGGAGGCACACCTGCCTGGAGAGCCATTCGCAAGGATGCTGCTGGGAGGAAGCCCTGAAGGAAAGAAATGGGGTGGCAGGGCAGATATTAGGGGAGCAGGACCGGCACGGCACAGCAGTGCGGCCTGAGAAAGGGCGAGCAGGAGGAGAGGAGCTAATTGCCCTCAGAGTGCATTTAGCCACTGTCTTTGCTCTCGCGGGACGCATTGCTCTCCGCTCTCCCTCAGAGAGAGATGGAGAGGAGACGTACTTTGGAATATTGAAAATCAATGCGGCTGTGGGTATTTAGAGAATTACTCCCAGGTGCTATGTGTGGGTGTTGCATCAGATAACGGAGCAAAATATAGCAAGAGTTGAGGTTTGCTGCGGCGGCTCCGCGGAGCCCCCCCTGGGACCATGTGCCTCACCCTGAAGCAGCATCCCACCTTGGGATGTGCTTAGCATCGCACCGGCGCCGGCTGGAGCGCCAAAAGCAGTGCTTCAGGAGGAGGAGGAGGCACTTCACTGGCACTTGGTGAAATTCAAATTGAAACCAGCCTGTGGGTGGTTGCTTGAGTCCTTGCCAGTGGGAAAGAAGAGGGAAAAACAAAATTATTTCTTTGCAAATGACCTTTTCCTCTTGTGTTTATCTTGATTCTCACTGCTGTTCTTGATCAGCCAAAGGAGACAATTAAAACATAGCTGAAAAAGAAAATATATTAGTCAGAAATGATATCCAGGTGTAAATGTCCAACACATCTCTCTTTGCAAGGCCAGGAGGTGAACGGTCCTCCTGCAATCCCTGTAAAAGCTCCAAAAATGGAGAGACGCCTGGATGAGGGAACCCCGGGAACAGATTGAGCGGGTTTTGGTGTGCTGTGCGGGTGAGTCACGTCCGTGTGAGAGGCAGAAGCTGCTCAGGACGTCACGGGGACTTCAGAGCTGTGCATTCCCAGCACGCATCCGCTGTGCGGTGCTGGCCATCCCACTGCCAGCCAGAAGAGCATTTCCACGCTCCAAACTCATCTCCTCCACAGGGTCCAGCCAGGCCGGGCAAAGGCTGAAGCGTGTCGACTGCTGTGTGCCAACAGACTCATGCAATGAAAAACCGTGGGGGTTTTGCTGAATAACACACGCACAGGGGAAGAAAAAAAAAAGCTATGAATTTAAAGTTATTTGTGATTGAAGCATTGAGCTGCTTCTGCCAGGCTGGACCTTCAGGCAGGTACAAGCGTGATGGACACGCTCCCTCGCTACTTTGGCAGCAGCAAAGGCCAGGGCTGAGGAATGTCCTGCAGGAGGGACGGGTCTGGGAGCAGTTTCCAAAACCTCGACGGAGTCAGTCCTCAGTACATCAGATTTACGCGCAGGGCTGAAGTCAGATAACGCGTGTAGGGGGAGATGGATGTGAGGATGGAAACTGCTTCAGCCACCTCTGCGGGGCTGCGGCCAGGTCCTGGAGGGGCTGGGTTAAAGGATGGGGCTGGAGACGCTGAGGTTTTCATGGACTGGCTGAGGAACATAGAATCGTAGAATTACAGACTGTGTTGGGTTGGAAGGGACCTTCAAAGGCCATCTAGTCCAACCCCCCTGCAGTGAGCAGGGACATCTTTAACTAAATCAGGATGAGCCATGTGGCAACCAAGTGGCTTAAGGCATGTGCAAGTAGCATGCCATCCTGGCACGGCCTCCTTCCCTCGCCACAGAGAGCGGTGGGGAGAAATGACCATGGAGCCAGGGCCAGGGAGGAGGGAAGGAGCCAGCAAGCGTTATAAACATCCTCCAAAAACTCAATTGGAAGGCGTGACTCTCCAACTAGATGAGCAGTGATTAGAAGCGAAGTGGGGAATGCGATGAGGATGGTGATGCTGATGGAGCAAAATGATGGCCATCAATGGGTGTCGGTGACTTGCCTTCGGTGTCTCAGTGGCTCCAACCACCATCAGGAGCTTGAATCTGAGGTTCAGCCTGCACAGAAATGCTGTGTGCGCAGTGAAAATGGGAAAAAGCAGGTGGGGTGAGGGACGCCTGCCTCTGCTGCCCGGCATGGTGGCCTCCAGCAAGGGACACCGGACCTGGGTATGCAAAGCAGTGATTGCCCGTGGCCTGCAGCACCCCGGGGCTTGGGGTTTCTGATGGAGGCAAAATCTTTTGAGCCAACTATCTAACGGGAGACGGGGAGAGGATGTGGTCAGCCAGACCCTGCCATAGAAATAGGCCTGGTGTTGCTGAGCCGGTAATTGGCGACGATTTTAATGGCGCGCTCAAGCCCTGCAGGAGAAGCTGCTCTGCTTCAGAGAAGATGAGCCTTGACACGGGTTTCTAACCAGGCCAGGTGAAAAAAAATAAATGCAGCGAGAAACACAATGAGAGATAGGCCTGCTCGTGTCAGCATCTCACCGGGAAGCCGGTGTCAAAAGGAATAGGGATGCAGAGGAGACGCTGGTGGTTGGTAGAGCCTTGAGCACCTTGAAGGCTGGGCAGGGAAGACGGGCTATGGCCAGGCAGCGGGCAGGACGATGGCTGGCATCAGCAGGCAGCGCCCGGGAACCTCTAGGGCCACGTTTCCCCCAGGGTTTTGGGCTTGGCAGGACAGATGGCTCCCTGGCTACAGCCAAAACTCATTTATTGCAAGAGCTGAGCTCGGACCCTCTGTGAGAACGAACCCAGCCTGCAGATAACATCCCGTGCTTTGAAGGCCCAAGGCTGATTTACTACCTTCCTGGTAAAATTTAGTAACTTAGAGTTAACAAGAGCAAATGGAGGCTCAAGCCATAAACGCGGGTGAGCGGATGACAGGTCTCTCCTCCCTCCGCAGAAGCAGAAATCTCTTGCAGTGGCGATGTTGCCTGAAATGAGATTTCCCCACCCCACCACCCCCCCCCCCATGTTTTAAAGGATTTGCAATTGAGGAGGCACTTGGGGAGCCCTAAAAGCAGCTCAGAGCTCCCCAGCGCTGCCCCCCAGGTCCTTGTGGCCCTTGTGGAGCTCGGGGGGGAGCAGGGTCCAGCTCAAGCAGTAGCTGGAGGATGCCCCGAGAGGACGCCGGGGGGTGTTCTGTGCTAAATCAGCCCCCAAGTTAAGCACACACCAAATAACTCATTAGAAGAGATGAATTATTAAATAACTCCTCGTTGTCGCCGTGCTAATTACACACCATTAATTTCATATGTAAAAGGTGCTGTGATATTCTTGCTGAATCATACCTTGCTAGGCTCAGATTTGAGGGTTTCGATATGCCTGTGGGGGTCGGAAGATAAAAGCAAAGATGGGGGGGAGCCAGGGCAAGCACCGCAGGGGGCAGGTCTGCAATTTCACCATTTGCTTTGCAGCAAAACAAAATAATTTTGAAAATACCCTTTTCCGCACCCCCTCCCCTCCGGGCAATTTCCAACCCCACACCCCCCCCCTCCAAATCACTGTGCCTTTTTTTCCTCTTACTGCATATAACTAAAATATATTTTAACAGGAGGGGCAGTCTGGAAGCCAGAGGGTCAGTCTGCAGGACAAGGATGAGTTTGTAGGAAACCAAACCTTGTCCAAACGGATCTCCAGGTGCCCAGGTGCTCCTGCGGAGCAGCGAGGCTGCTGGCAATGCTTTGTCATTCCCGGGAAACTGCATCTGCTGGGAGAGCCACCGCGCTGGGACCTCTCCAGGAGGCTCCCTGTGGTGGGCTGTTTGCTTTGGCAGCTTCCCCAGCATCGCCGGCATCTCCCCGGAGGGCTGCTAATGGTCCCCGCTGCGGAGAGAAGAAAGGATCATTCCAGGGAAGTGGCAGTTTTGCCTGATTTGTGGGAGTTTCCTTGTGCTTTTATGGCAGCCCATAAAAACACATCATCTGTCTTAAAAGATGTGGGCAGGTAACGGCGAGCCGGGCTGAGGTGTGCCTCGCATACTGGTGCCTACTGGGGAAGCATGGTAGGACCCAGGGGGAGGACTCCAGCCACCAGCCCCATCCAGGGCACACCACGGCTGCATTTTCACCAGCAGATTGAGCTGTCTGGGGACTTTTCGGAAAAAGCAGCTGGCGGGTTGGGATGGGGGGGGTTTGGGGGGGTGGGTGTGCTCCATTCGCCTTAGGAGAGCAGGAGACAGCCACAACTCTATTTTTCAGTTTCCAAGGCTCTTGTTTACCAGCATGGCCAAGGAAATCTGTTATCGCATGGGCACTGCTGACAGCTCTGTTTGGAGCTGGCTTTGCAGGGAAAGCACCTCAAGAGCACTGGAGGCGGTGCCGGGGCTTTGTAGGGAGGGCATGGCAGAGCTGCCTGCACTTTGCCCACCCCTGAAATCCATTAATCAGCACCCCAGCACAGAGACCCCCGCTCTCCTTACCCTTGCTGGGATGAAACCGGTCCCTGCTGACTGGTGCCAGGGTGTCGGTGTGTCCCCGTGGGGTGCTGCCAGCTCTGCGAGCAGGACCTGGCCTCTCCCTGCTGGGGAGCAGTCGCCGGCAGCAGGATCCTTACCAGCTGTCGGTGGGGTGGTGTGTTTGGGGGTGGCTGGTGCCACCATGGAGCTGGCATCCCCGCTCAGCATCGCCCTCTGAGCCCGTCTCATCAGCCGGGTCCAAACCTGCCGCAGTCGTACCTGACCTTCTCGCCACGCCTGGGATGTGCAAGGACTCAGGAAAGGGAAGCATGGGAAGAAAAAGCTTCTCCCGGAGACTGTGGGGTTATATCTGCTTCTTCTCCTCTCAGCTAGTCATAGAATCATAGAATGGTTCGGGTTAGAAGATCATCTAGCCCCACCCCCTGCCCTGGGCAGGGACACCTCCCACCAGACCAGGCTGCTCAAAGCCCCATCCAGCCTGGCCTTGAACCCCTCCAGGGATGGGGCATCCATGTCATAGAATCATAGAATCCTTTCAGATCATCGAGTCCAACCATCAACCTCACTCTGCCAAAACCCATCACTAAACCATGTCTCTAAGCACTATGTCTGCCCGGCTTTTAAATACCTCCAGGGATGGTGCCTCAACCACTTCCCTGGGCAGCCTGTTCCAATGCTTCATAACCCTTTCACTGCAAAAAGTTTTCCTAATATCCTTAGGTAATTACCTGGAAAGTCACTTGGATTTGCCTGGATGAATTTCTTTATTCCGCACCCATCCTGCTGATTTCTCCCGGGCCCACAAGCCGTGAAGAGCTTCTCCCAAGCAGTGGCGCATGTGTCCGGCGTCCTCAGGAGCTGGATCAGGAGACAGCGAGCTGCTCCCGTGGAGCGGAGAGCAGTGCCAGGATGGGCACCGCCACCTTCTCCGTGCCCATTTGCAGGGTAGCATCCATGTAGGGTCCTTGTCCTGTGTTCCAGCTGCTGCCATTACCCCCGGGACCCCCATCCCATGCACTGCCCGACGCCATGTCAAGGCAAGCCGGCAAGCCAGCAGCCTGGGACATCCAGCCCTGGTCCATGCCAAGGTCTCCATCCCCACGGAGCTGCCATGGACACGAGGGTACGCTTCTCCCCGCAGACAGGGAGATGAGCCCGGGGGGCTGCCAGGTCCCATCTGGCCCCACGGAGCAGGGTGTGGGGAAGCGATGCGGGGAGTATCGTGTGAAGTTTCCAGCCTCCCGTCAGTCTCCCATCAATTTCCTGAAGTAATGAAGAGGTAATTAAATTTTGCAGGGGAAGGGAAGCTTCACCGATGGTGAGAGCATATTGAAGCTCCTGATCTCATCAGGGGAAATGCTAGGCTCCAAATTAAATGCATTTACTGTTTCATGTACGCTTGCTTACAATCGTTGTAATGAAGCTGGGAATTAATTGTTTGCCCATTTAAAACAAGTCCCCTCTTGCACTGTGCCGTGCTCCCCTCCTCCCAGCCCTCCGTAATTTGATATTCTGGTTAGAAAACAAATTGGCATTCATTGGAAAATCAATCTTTTCATTGTTTAACTCTCATTTCTCCGGGGAACGTGTGGGAATGGAATTACATCCTCCGATATGAACCTCCTCTGAATGCCTAATTGCGGCTGGGGAGCGGAGAGGCTGCCCGCATCCCGGGAGCCGCCGGGACCCTGCGCCGGCAGCAGCCAACGGTGCCACCGAAGGAGGAGCGCGGCGTCGGTCCACGCCGGAGAATATCAGCCAGTTGCCCCGCTAATGAGCCCAGTAATAGAGTCTGTCGTTTATTAGTAGGGATAAAATGGAAAGCGCTTGTTACGGTGGGGGTGGGGGGGTGTGGGGAGATGACAACAAACAGCGCGAAGAAAAGCCTGAAGACACGCCGTATTGTGTTTATTCAGGCTGAGGAGAGGAAGAACAAACAAAAGATGTCCTTTCGCGCTGGTTTGAGAAGAGCTCGGCTCCTGCGCTGCCGCTTCCCAACCTGCCGCTTCCCAACCTGCCGCTTCCCGACCTGCCGCTGCTCCTGCAACGCTTGGCCTCGGGCCACCGGGGTGCCCAGGGATGGGAACCACCGGGGTCCCCTGGGTGCTCTCAGAGCCGACACCGGCCGTCCCCTTTGCACAGGGACAGAGCAGCACTCGCTCAGGGCTTTGCTTTTCCCTTGTAAGAGGCCACTTTCTAAGCACGGCGAGCAGCTGGCCTGGCAACGATGCTTTTGCTTCCCACGGAGACGCTCGCTGCTGAAATAAACTGCTATTTTTATGGGTAACGTTGGTTGTCTTTTGCACTTACTGCGGGAAAATGAATAGCCACTTTTTACGCAAAAAAAAAAAAAAAAAAAAAAAGGTTTTACTGCGATATCAGAAAGCGCTAATGAATACACAGAACCAAATTATACGGTACCCCACAAGTCAAAACTCCCAGACAGAGATTTACAGCCAAACGAGGAGCAGGCAAAGATAAAAGCCTGCAGCCACAGCGGGCCATATAATTCATTGGGGACAATAAATTTCTGAAAAATTGAGCTGGCAGCCCCTTCCATCCGGATGCCCAGCTCCGTTTCAAAGCCAAATAACTTGTGGTCGCAAAGAGTGAATGCAGCAGATCAGGCACCGCCGCACAAGCAGCTTCTGAAGGTGCAAGGGACGAGGTTTCCCGCGGTGCCCGCCGAGCTGAGCTGGGCATGGAACCCCCACACCACCGTGTCCCCCCCACCTCCAGGGGTGCAAACCCCTGCCAGCAGCTTTGCCGCCACCAAAACGAAAGGTGCCATGGCTTGGCTCCGTGGGACAACACGGCGTTTGTCCTCAAGCCGGGGAGGCACACGTTCGTCCCTCCCCCCATGCTGGGCTGTCACTCGCTCGCTTGTCCTCATCCCCTCCTTCCCTCCCTGCTCACAAATTAGCAACAAACGCATTCCAGGTTGTACTAATGAGTTGTTTGGAAGGTTTGAAGGGGCCCTATGGGCCAGCGTATGCCACCGCCAGGAGCTGGCTCTGCCAGGCTGCCTCCCCACCGCCACCCCGGGGGCACCCACCGCCCGCTGGTGTCCCCCCACGGGTCACCTGCCCGATGCCGCGGGTCCACCCGCTCCTCCTCACAGCCCCCGCCAGGCCAGCAGGGAAGATTCAGGATGCCCAAAGTTGGCTGTACAAGGTTCGGTCACGCTGCCAGCATCCTTTTGCACGGGGTGGGGGAGGAATCCAGCTCCCCCAGAGCCCACCTGCTCCCCCCCCCGCCCCATTTCATCCCCAATGTACGTTTGGCACGGGGGGGTGGGGGGGGGCATCAGCAGCAGTGCGGTGAGAGATGTCCTGTCACTCTCTGAAGCCCCGTAATCGCATTCCCTCCCTTTCCTCATATTCTCACTTAGCAACACTATACGAGCATCTTTGTCAGGCACATATTAGGAACCATTCTTCATAAAAAATTAAGGGCTATGGAAATAAAGTGACCTCTCTGAGGGCCTCAATTACACTGTAAGGTAATTGTGTCTTTCCCCAGGCCTCCATCACGGTGTTTGGGAGTCTTCAGCAACAATTTATGTATTTATTACAGTTTAAGTGTCCTTAGCCCTCAGCTCTTTCCAGTAATGAAAATATATAGCGTGAAACCCGGCAAATACAGACTGAGCCGCCTGTGAAATACGACGGCGATCCTGCCGGCCATGGCAGCGCAGAGGGAAGCGGCAGTAACCCCTCTACACCCTCGCAGGGCCACCGTTAGCCCTCCACAGGGGCACGTACACGTGGCAGGACAAGGGGAACCAGGGCAAAGGTTTGGGGCTAAAACCCGCTGGTATGAGGGCGAGGCAGAAAAAAAATAATACAGATTCATTATTGTTCTTGGCACTAAAGGTTGATTGCCATTGAGACAGAGAGGTAAAGCAGGCTATATTTTAATTTTTTGGGTTTTTTGCAGGTGAGGGCTGCAGAGGCTGGAGACAGGCTCAGCTCGTTACATGTCAGGGGAGCATCCCCGGCGCCGGCTGGCGCTATCTTTAGATATAAAGGGAGAATTTCTTCTGCCCAGGGGTTTGCCCAAAGCAGAGTCAGGACGGTGAGGCTTTACTTCACCTCTTGAGCTTGGCTGCAGCCGAACCTCAGCCCTCCCAGCCATGTCCCAACGCTGCCGCGTGTTCCAACCTGAGCCGGTGGATCCGGCCAGCACAGCCACCGTGAAAGAAGAAATGCTGTAAAAAACCAAACAATAGAAAAAAAAACCAAAACAAAACAAAACAAAAAAACCCAAGGTAATTTGGGTCCTTCCCCTGCCATCCCCAGCCTTGAAGGGGTCTGGGCAGGTTGGTGGGGAAAACTGGGCTGAAGGGACCAGACTTTGTGTCCCCCTCAGGTCCGGGGAGCAGGTCCTCCCTGGGCTGCTCAGCGCAGAAGCCTGCGCTGAAGACGCCACAGAAATAAAGGGCCTTGTAAAATGTCAGCGGAATAAAGAAAGACAAAAAGCAAATTTTTTTTTTTAATTTTTTTTTTCCCCTTGTCAGAAAGACACCGAGTCCTACACCTTTGGGTGAGAAAGAGATGGTTTAACAAGAACAAAGATGTCACTAAATCCCTGAGCTATAAATCGCTCTTCTTGCAGGAAAAAAACACTTAACAGCCGTTCTGTGCCATATCAGGGCAGGAACCGATGGCGGGGATTGCAGCTGATTTAGGGTAAATGGGCAAACAGGGCCCGGCCGCTTGTTTTATAGTGGTAGGAGAATTACACAGCGGCTGGGAAATACTTCCTGCCCCCGCTGCGTTACTGGCTTGTGCCGTGACAAGATGCAATCGGCATTAAATGTGCCTGAGAGCCTCAAGGACTATCTGCTGGCGGCACCCCGGGAGAAGGTTGTTGTAAAAAAAAAAAAAAAAAAAAAAAAAAAAAAAAATCATCCATTCATGTGGCATCATCAGGCAATTTAGGATTTTTTTTATTTATTTATTTATTTTTGGCAAATAAAGAAAAAAAAGTCTGCTGAGTTAAAGCAGAGATGGGTGCCGGGTGGTGCTGTGGGGAAACCTCCCTCCACCGGGGGATAGGGGTGACCACGGTGACTTTTCCAAGGGTTCACACGGACATTTCCCGATACAGACACTGCGAAGCCTGGCAGCAAGAGGACGCCGTGTTGCTGCAGTGATTTAATTGCTGAAGAAGTGGTAAGTGCTTAGGGAGTAGTGACCGCGAGCTGATTACAGCCCCAGCCAGTAATACAGCTACCGGGTTTCAAAAGGGCTAGCATAAATCAGGGGAAATTACCGGCAAAACCGACTGGGTGGAAAAAATAATAATAAAATGATTGCGAACGGGAAGTTGAAGAGCTCTTTAGGAAGTGTTTAAGAAACAGGGAAGGAAAAATTTTGCCAGAAGTTTAGCAGAAGAAAACAATAATTGGAAAACAAGGAAGGGGAAGGTGTCTGGGAAGAAGATGCTACAAGAAGCCCAGGGAATTGGGGAGAGAAACAAAGTAATAAGAAGGTTTTTCAGTGTTGGTACAGATGCTGCTATTTGAAGGAGGGGAATTTAAATGGAGTCAGAAAAGAGAAAGCGGATATTCCTGCGGGCAGGAAAGGTTCGCAATGCGGAAGGGGCAGGCGGGAGTGCTTGAAAGAAGGAGGGCTTGCGTTTATACTGGCTGAAGATGACGGATGCTCGCTCTTCTGTTTGCACTAAAGAGGCGTATTTTAAAATTGGCTGACCTACCAGGTGATTCCATGGTTAGCAGCTGAACCGGACCGGAGCCGCCTTCCCCTGGCTGAAAGCGGATGGAAACTGTAGGTCCGTGACACCACCCGGGGATGGATGGGGACCATGGCCAAGCCATGGTGATGCCACCACCCTCCTGCCCTCTGCTCCCCGTGGCTTTTGCAGGGCCGATCTCCCAGGGGGACACGTGGTGGTGGCAAGAGCAGCCGTGTGCCCACCGCTCCCTAGTCCACCCCTGCCTCGGCGTGCTGGCTCTCAGGCACCAGGTTATGGCCTTGACATTGACTTGCTGGACATGAGCTCAGCTTCTGCTTCAAGGGGTAAATGAAGGAGGCTCTTGGGTCTACAGAGTGCCCTGGGGAAAGGCCAGCTGGTTCAGCTGAGCAGCAGCAGCCCTGCCTGGGGGAGGGTGGGCCAGCAGCGATGCTCCTGAAGCAGCCCATGGGCTGCACCTCCTCCAGGCAGCTCTGCTCCTCCAAGGGAAGCCACTGCTCTGGAAAGTGACTGCTCAATATTTCACTGCCCTTTCGCCCGTGGAAGCTTTCTGGAAGAAACCCTCTGCCCTGATTTTTTTTCATTATTTTCATCAAAAAGCAGATCTGCCACCTCTCCCCGGAGCGCTGTTCCAGGCAGGGCTGAGGACATCACCTCCTAATTGCGGCAGGGTCACCTCTTGGGTTGCCGGCTCTGTCAATCGGCCCGAAACAACTCCGTCATGTTTTACTTTTGGTTTAAATCTCGCCATTTTGATCCCAAGGAGTTAACGAGTGGCGTTTGTTTCCCAAACCCTGCCATTGCCATGGCGATGAAGGTGTAATTATCTCGAGCTGGGCATCAACCTACATGCGAGCCTGGCCTTGCAGCTTTTCATTCCCTTGTTTCTACTGATCCTTTCATTTTTTTCTTTGGACTTGTTCTTGCTTCCTCTTTTTAAAGACTTCTAAATTTATGGCCAGCTCAAAGGGAGCGCTGCTGCTGTAATGAAAAAATATAGCGGTTTGGTGCTGTAACTTTCTGGCTGTTTTCCTGGCCCCTCGTTATGTTTGTTTTCATCCGAACGCCATTTCCGTCTAACGGTTGCGAACAGTATTGCATTAGCCTTAATTTTGACCTTGCCGCAATTTCTACCACAAAAAATTTTTTCAGCTGGGAAATGGCTAGATTTACTCTTCCAGCTGATGAAAATAAGTCTGCGAGGCTGGAAAGAAGATGTCAAAAGCGGGCACTAAAGATCACTTTAAATGATAGCAGTCATACATGAAGCAAAGTAATACACAAAGCTTTCATCTAGCAATCTTCATCCGTGGACAGCCAAGTGCTTTACAGCCGAGTTCGCTGGCAGCGGCCCTGTTTTTTTAAAGGTGAGCAGAAAAATGGCTTTCGCTTTCTTTGCTGTGTTCCTCTACCCAAAACCAGCTTGCCTAATCCCAGACTCCCCCGCTGTCCTGCTCCCCCAGGACATCCCCGTGCCCGTCTGGCTGAGCAAAGATATTCGCAGCGACTGTCCCATGGGACCTGTGGGGTCCGCTACCGAGGCCAAAAAAGAGGTTTGCTCCTGCCTGATTAGCTGGATCCTCCTTTTTTTTTTTTTTTTCTTTTCCTTTTTTTTTTTTTTTTTTTGTCTTCCCATTGAATACAGAGAGTTGGCTTTAGTCTGAGAGGGGGGGTAACGCAGCTGCTTGGCTTTTACACCCTGTTGGCTCATCCTCATGCTGCAGGGGTGGCTGCAGCCGAGGTCTCGCTACCCCACTGAAACATGTCCCCTGGGCCCCGGTTGTGTGGCCATACCTGGGGGGCGGAACACCATGGCGTGGTCTGAGCCAAACCTTGGCCCAGGACAGGCCAAACCCAGGTGATGGTGAAAACGCATCCTGATTGTCCCCAAACCCAACAGAGCAAGCTCTCTGTGCAAAGAAGGCGCATCCTGCAAGAGCAAGGACCAGGACCGGGCATGGACACCTGAGACTGGCTTCACCCCTAGGTTGGGCATCCCTCAGCCGCCATCACGTCTGGAGGCACGTCTGAACTTCTCCCCATGTTGAACGGGGCAGCACCAACCTGCCGAGGGGGGCTGAAATAAGAGTCAAAATGTCAACCTCCCGCTCACTAGGACTTTGTCTTGGGGTGGGGGGGCACAGAGTGTTGTGGGGCCTTGCTGCAGCTCCCCATGCAACACCCCGGCAGGTTTCCATCTCTGTGGGTGAGTGCGGTTTGTTAAATAAACCTCGGTGTCTCACGCTAATCGTTCCGGAGAGCCTATTTCTTGTCTTTGTGTTCCCTAGGGATGAGGACTAATTGGCATAAAACACTTGCTGCTGAGTTAAAGGAGCCACCGCTGGGAGGTCTCCGTTTCTTCCAACCCCAGAAATGCAGGTTGCGAAAGACCTTTGGGTGGGTTTTTCCTAAGCCGAGCACTGGCTGACGGCAACCCTGCCACCCACACCTGCCTGGCCCCCTTTCTGCAGAGAAAAGTATCCGAGCAAGCCCTGAGAGGCACCAGAAATGCCGGCTGGAATAGCTGCCAAGGCTCTTTGTTTAATCCCGTCAGCTGGCCAAGAGGCAAGAGGTTGCCCCTCTGGCAATGAGCCGGGCTCGTGCTGGGTTTTGCCTTTGTACCTCCTGACTTCTATGGAAATGCTGGCGCCGCAGAGTTTGCTGCCGGGTTAAAGCCCAGCGGGGAAATCGTTCCCGCTGGAAGTTTAATCGCAGCCATTAAGCCGTTAATTTAACCGCGGTCTGCGTCCCTAAGTGGCGATGCTGACCCTGCAACACACCCGCATACCTGCTCGCCGCTTGCTTAGCGCTGTGTTTAGGGCTATTTTTAGTGAACCAGAAGCAGGCGGTTACACACTTATTTGTCCATAAAATTCATTTAAAAAAAAAACAAAAAAAAAACCAAAAAAACCACACAAAAGCAAACCTCTTCATCCTTGAAAAATACCCCCCCCGCACGCCCCCAGCTCACAGTTCCACCGACCGTGAGAGCTGTTTGCAGCTGGCTGCTTCTGCCTGGTTTTCTGCTGTCACGGCCCCGTCACCTGAGCCCACACGGGTCGCAGATGTCCCCCCCACCCCACCGGCTTGTCCCCCTCCCTGTCACCACAGCAGTCCTGGCCCCAGCCTGGGGCTGGAGCCCCTCTGCATGGTGTACGGGGGTGCGCAGGTGAGAGGGAAAAGCCCGTCAGCGTACGGTGCTCTGCTCTCTCTAATTAGCGCAGGCCAGCCTCGCCTGACCAAACGGCTCCCCTTCTTGTGCTGCTGACAGTGGCTTCACCCAGCTGCCCCATCACGCTGCGTGTGGTCCCTCCAACGTGCCCAGGGATGCTCAGAGCAATTATCAGTCCCAGAGCTCGGGATTAACACGCGCTCCAGACTTCCGTAGTAACGTGATGCGTTTCATGGTGATAAAAAAGAAGGACGAGCGTGGCTCACCTGGTGGGGCTGGGGAAGGACATGATGGTGACCAGCACGGGCTCACTCACCAATGGAGGCTGCTGGTATGACTGGGCTGTAAGTCCCTTCCTCTGGCTCCTTGTGGTCTTCATCAGCAAGGAGAAGCCCAGGAGATGCCAGCAGAGCCCTCTGGAGCTGTGTGACGGGCACGAAGCCTCCCCATGGGGATGGATGGCTGAGACACCCACGGGCTTCCCAGCCCACCTTAGCACCAGGGTTCAGGACTCTCAGCTGCAAAGCAGAAAGAGCTTTAACTTTTGTCCAGCCAACTTTAAATGAGCTGTCCTGCTAGAAAACAGGTGCTTAAAAGTTGTAGACAAACACGGACAAAGTGGGATACCCCCCAAAAGGCTGCTTTAAATAGAGACTTCATTTCATACGGATGTCTTATTCCAGTAAAATCTTATCTGCAAGTTTCAGGGCTGCCTGGGAAATCTTGCTGCCTCACCGGGGAAAAGGATATTTAAAAAGGATTAAATCTGACAGTCTTATACCGAAAGTGGATTTTTTAAGACATAAGCAAAGATTCAAGAGGAAAAGGTTAGTGGGCTGTTGAAAAATGCAACTGCATTTAGGCTCATAAAGCTTAATTTCTAGTTAGCTATTAACAGACTGAATGTGACAGGCCATGCTGACTGCCGGGCTCAGGTACTGATGGAGGGATGCCATCCAGAGGGACCCGGACAGGCTGGAGAGCTGAGCCCGTGTGAAACCTCATGAGGTTCCACCAGGCCCAGTGCAAGGTCCTGCACCTGCGTCAGGGCAATCCCAGGCACAAATACAGGCTGGGCGGGGAATGGATGGAGAGCAGCCCTGGGGAGAAGGACTTGGGGGTGATGGTGAATAAGAAGCTCAACATGAACCGTCAATATGTGCTTGCAGCCCAGAAAGCCAACCACATCCTGGGCCACATCAAAAGAAGTGTGGCCAGCAGGTGAAGGAAGGTGATTCTGCCCCTCTGCTCTGCTCTGGTGAGACTCCACCTGGAGTACTGCATCCAGCTCTGGAGCCCTCAGCACAAGAAGGACATGGACCTGTTGGAACGGGTCCAGAGGAGGCCACGAAGATGCTCAGAGGGCTGTAGCCCCTCTGCTGTGAGGACAGGCTGAGAGAGTTGGGGTTGTTCAGCCTGGAGAAGAGAAGGCTCCAGGGAGACCTTAGAGCCCCTTCCAGTCCCTAAAGGGGGCTACAGGAAGGATGGGGAGGGACTCTGGATCAGGGAGTGGAGCAATAGGACAAGGGGTAACGGTTTTAAACTGGAAGAGGGAAGATTTAGATTGAGTATCAGGAAGAAATTCTTTCCTGTGAGGGTGGTGAGGCACTGGAAGAGGTTGCCCAGAGAAGCTGTGGCTGCCCCATCCCTGGAGGTGTTCAAGGCCAGGCTGGATGGGGCTTTGAGCAGCCTGGTCTGGTGGGAGGTGTCCCTGCCCAGGGCAGGGGGGTGGAACTGGATGGTCTTTAAAGTCCCTTCCAACCCAAACCATTCTGTGATTCTATGCTCTGGCGGTGATGGGGAGGGAGGGGAGCCAGAGCCCCCCCTTTCAGCACAAATTCCCACCAGGCCACTCACCCCCAAACGCTGCCGAGGTCCTAGGTGAGCAGCAAGCACATTTCGATGGGGGGGGGGCACAACAGCAGGCTCACGAAAGCAGGCATTAAAAAAAGGGTTGGCTGGTGTATTTGCACCCCACCGCTGAGAAAAATTTTGACTTGAGTTTAAAGTATATTAGACACCAGAGAGCCCACTTCTCCTTCGGTCTTGAAGAGGTCTCATCTCTTTCCCCCATCCCACAGGAAAACTCTTGCATCGATGGCTACAGCTATGGAGTAATTCAATCAAATTGGCTCCTTGGCCAATACGGCTTGCTCCAATTAGCTTCAGCTTTAAAACAGAGCAAGAAAGATACAAATTCTGTTTCACGCAGCTCCCATCTATATTTCTGCCCAAATATTGAAATGACATTTCTGCCCACTGACAAGAGGACCTTGGAAAAGACTCTCTGGATAGTTCATTTGCTGGAAAAAGAATTGACAGCCCAATTAATCTCGCAGCCTGTGACTTTTAAACCCGCGCTGTCGGCGTAGGTGCTCTGGGACGAGAGCAAGAGAGGTTGGATAAATAGCACAAGATGCTGCCGTCCCAGAGACGTGAAGCCTCTCCCCGCTGTCGGTCTAAGCCCTTGTCCCACACAGGGTGTCCACAGAAAAGGCCCCCAAAAAGTAAGCACTTTGCTTCCCGTTTTCTTTCCTAGCTAATGGTCTCGCTCTGTGATGGCCTCCCTGATGCCCACCAGAAATTCGCCTCTGGTTTTCACCGCGGAGAAGCCTGATTTGTGCACGGTGAGCTCCTTACAGAACCACAGACACACAGAATGGCTGGGGTTGGAAGAGACCTCTGGAGATCATCTCGTCCAAGCCCCTGCCAGAGCAGGGTCACCCAGAGCAGGTGGCACAGGAACGCCTCCAGGCGGGGTTGGAATGTCTCCAGAGACGGAGACTCCACCACCTCTCTGGGCAGCCTGTGCCAGGGCTCTGCCACCCTCACAGCAAAGAAGTTCCTCCTCACGGGGAGATGGAACTTCCTCTGGTCAAGTTTGTGCCCGTTACCCCTTGTCCTGTCGCTGGGCACCACTGAGAAGAGCCTGGCCCCATCCTCCTGACACCCCCCTTTCAGTATTGATAAGTGTTGATAAGATCCCCCCTCAGTCGTCTTTTTTTCCAGACTGAAGAGACCCAAATCCCTCAGCCTTTCTTCCTAAGAGAGATGTTCCAGTCCCCTCATCATCTCCGTAGCCCTTTGCTGTCCCCTCTCCAGCAGTTCCCTGTCCTTCTCGACCCAGGGAGCCCAGAACTGGACCCAGCGCTCCAGATGCGGCCTCACCAGGGCAGAGCAGAGGGGAAGGATGACCTCCCTCCACCTGCTTACCCCAGCCCTCTGTTGCCTGCAAACCCCAGCGCCCCTCCCCAAATAATCCTGCGTGTGCTCGGGAAAGGGCAGCCACCACTGTGTGGCTCAGTCCCACCGAACGAAGCCACCAAGCCGCCGGACGCAGCTCTCCGAAGCTGGGTCTCCATCACATGTCTGCTCCCCAGCATGGATTTAGGGGTGCAGGTCCCACCGCCGTGCCTGAGGCGGGGCGGTGATGGCTTTCCGGGCAGCTGGACGTGTCTGTGACCTTACTGGGTACAAACCATTGCCACGCAAATGGTTGGCTCAGCCTTTCAGTCCATTTTTTAGCATTAATTACTTTGTTCCTCATTTTTATTATTATTATTCTTCTCCTCTCTCCAGGTGTAAAACCACTTTGGGCTATCAGGTGCTTTTCGGCACAGCTTAAATCCTCTCTGACTCCTGTGCTTAATCTCTGCCAGGCAAAAGGCCTCGGCTGGGATATCAGTTTCATCCGCTGGGATATCAGTTTCCTTGGCCCCATCTCTGAAGAGCCAGAAGAAACAGCAGCGCTTCCATGCCGTTTTGTTCTTGCTGCTGATCCCCAGATGGAATACCTCAGGCTGCCTTCTCCTAGCCTTGATCCCGAGGCTGGATTAATGGGATTAACTTCCAGCTTTCTTTACACCCTTTCTCCCAAGAGCTGACTTAAGCACCATGCAGTGACATCCCTCAGCATCCCATGCTGCATCCCTGGCGGGCACCACTGTCCCCCTTCCATCCTTCCCTGGCAGCAGTTTTCCAGGTGAAAAGACACCCCAGGAGGACAGGACGGTCCAAAAACCCGCCAGCAGAAATGCTGCCGAGGCAGGATTGCTGTGACCCGAGCCATGTCAAGTGCCATGGAGAGCCTGGCAATCGCTGGGAGCTGCCTGCTGCCCCCCCCCACCCCCCCCACCCCGTAGCCTGTTTCTAAATTCACCAGGAAACGGAGCCGCTCATTCCAATGCAGATCTGAAATTCCCACCGCGGCCCCCGCCGCAAACGAGTTAGACCTTTGCGCTGCCCCTAACGCATGGGAAAATTGCTTTTTGACTCCGCGCTCACAAAAAAGCAGCCATGCATCACTTTTACCGATACCGAGCCCCTTTAGAAAAACATGGTTTCGCTCCGCTCTAATTGCTTCAAATGAAGCAATTGCATTACGCTCCCCCCCCCCCCCCCTTCATTCTACCTCCCCGACAGACGCTCTCCACCAGCTCGCTAAGTTTGCCCTCAACATGGATTAGATCTCGCTGCTCAGGCGGGTGGAAAAGTGGCCGCCCTGCCCATCACACCTTGCTGGGATGCAAACGGGCCCCAGCGGGTCTCCCGAATCCCTAACGCAGGCTGGGAACTGGGGACCAGGAACCCACCGTGATAGGACGAGGGGTAACGGTTTCAAACTGAAAAGAGGGGAGATTTAGATTGGATATGAGGAAGAAATTCTTTCCTGTGAGGGTGGTGAGGCCCTGGCCCAGGTTGCCCAGAGAAGCTGTGGCTGCCCCATCCCTGGAGGGGTTCAAGGCCAGGCTGGATGGGGCTTGGAGCAGCCTGGTCTGGTGGGAGGTGTCCCTGCCCAGGGCAGGGGGTTGGAACTGGGTGATCTTTAAGGTCCCTTCCAACCCAAACCATTCTGTGATTCTACAACCAGGCTGGAAAGAGGTCCTTAGGAAAGAGAGAGACCAGGCGGCCCTTCTCTGCAAAGCAGGGCTGCAGCCACGCTCCTTTGCTCGCTCGCGGCTCCTCACCCGGAGCTTTGCTGCTGTTTCTGCACCTTGAGGCTCAGTCTGGCTCTGCTCTTGTCCCAGCAGGTTTCCAGGTCCCTGGGGGACACCTGGAGTCTTGCAAGCTCCAGACAGCGAGGTGTCACTTCTGTGCTAACCTAGCACTTCGGGTGAAAAGCAGAATAAATAGCCTTACAATGCTGGCACACTTAAATATGATACAAGTTGGGCCATAACTCACCTGACCTTGTATCTCACATCATTTCTAATGACAGTTGTCATTGATAAGCAGCTTGTCACTTCCCTCTGCTCTCAGGCTGCCGCTGCAGAGCACGGGGCGTCCCTCCTGCAGCCGTTCGCACCTGGGAAACGCTCCCCTTCCGCGGGAAGTGTCACCACTCTGGGTTTATTCCCTCTCCTGCCACAATTTTCCCATGCAACGTTCAGCAGCCAGCAAGGGATAGGGGACCGAAGGGACAGGGACCATTCTGCTTCAGGATGGCCCTGTGCCACCACCTCCAGGCCAACAAGCAGAGGGACTCGCAGCTTCTCCAGGGACAGCATCACCCAGGATGGAGCGGGAATGCCACCTCCAAGCTGCGACGCCCTGCGGAAAAGCCGCGCCCCGGGAAGTGTCGGGGCACAGGGGTTGAAGCGCCAGCAGGGTGGGCGCTGCTGGTGCGATGGCTCGGACACCGCCGGGGCTCTGGCCTGGGGCTAGTTGCTCTCCCGTGGTCCCCGTGCCACAGCTCCCCACGTGTGCGCACACACAGGCACGCACAGTCCTCCTGCCTGCCTCGGGAATCTGCCCATCGCCATGGCAACGGCGGTGACATCAGGCACCGCAAACGTTACTCCAATGACTAATTGCATTATGAACGGCAAGCCAAATTACTGAAACAATTGCCAGGCCCCAGAGATCCGTACCTAACATCCCGGGCAGATGCCAGAACGTGTCCTTCATCTGCAGGGATGGCAGGCAGGGCTGGAGGAGGACAGCTGGGGACCTTCTCCTGGGCTCGGATGTGGGCACAGAGGGGCCATTTCAGCTCCAACCCGCTTTTATTATGAATCCTAGTTTTCTGAGGCTCCTTGAGAGCTGTTTTGTACCTGTTTGAGCTGCCTGGTTAGTGCCTCAAGGGCTGCTCTTGCCGCAGCAAGGCTGGTGGCATCCTCATTGCAGGAGGAGATGCTGCAGAGGCAGGACGGGACCCTGGGCACTCAAAACGGGGGACCATGGACCGGTGGCATCTGCCTCTGCAAAAAAAAAAAAAAAAAAAAAAAAAAAAAAAAAAGAGCCACTTTGTTAAATTTAGCAATTTCCTCAGAACCTTGAAGGGCAGCCCAGATACCTTCCATCCTGTTGGCACAGCAGAGAGGAGCATCGTACCCGGAACCATCCTACAGCGCAGCGGGTGTCCGAGCTGGGGAATGCTGGTTATCCCCTCCGTACATAATTCTGGAGAATTCATCCAACTTCAGACCAAGCGAAAACTCTGGGGAGAAGGCACTTTGCCACAACAGCCGACGTGAAAGGCAGTCAGGGGGTTAGCTAGTAATCTATTTTGCTTTTAAGTGACAAATACCATAAAAAGGGCAAGAGGCAACTCACCGGATGGGACAAAGAAACCCTCGCCCTCAGCAGGCAGCATCCGTGTGCAGGGCTGACCCCTTGCAGACCCTTTTCCTCCGTGATCTGCTGGATCCTGTAGCCATCTGGGGAAAAAAAAAAAAAAAAAAAAAAAAAAAGAACAAAAAAGAACCAGGCCTGCTCTATTTGTTTATTCATTTATATATTCTAATTCCCTTCCTTAAGATAGCACGATGGCTTATTGCATCAGCAATTTATAACTCCCGGCTCCCCTGCAGCACGCTAGCTATTTACAGCTCTGTATTATTTACTGCCTGACACCGAAATAAGAAACATTATGCAAATATGTTAGGGAATTATTCGGGCGCCCCAGATGCAGCCGGGAGGACACCGGTGTTCGCATCCCTGTGCCGCATTTAACCCCCCATCGCCCAACCTGCAGGCAGGGCAGCAGAGGTCCCTTCCTCCCTGCAGCCCCCCCCCCCACCCCACCACCTCCACGTCCTCCTCCAGGCCCTTGAGGACGACCACGAGAGCAGGCGCGGACTGTGCGTAATCATGTTAATTAGCGAAAAGACACTGATTTCACCCTTGCGCCGCTCTAGGAAACATTAATTACAGCAGAAGGCACCGCTAACGCAGAGGCGTTTCTCCCCGTGCCCGAGACCTCGGTGACGTCCAGCCGCTGGGGAGGACGGGTGGTGCGCCAGTATTTAGGAATTATCACCATCCGTTCTTCCAGGGCTCCACGAATCCCTTTAACGCCGCAGCTCTACTCATAAACCCCTACCCAACACGAAAAAGTTAGTTCCTCCCAGAGCGACGTCCTTGAAGTTAAGGGCAGACCGGTCTTTTTTTTTTTTTCCCCCCAACAAATTAAAAAAAAAAAAAAATTATTATTATTATTATTATTTTGTTTTCTTTTCTACACAAAAGCGCACTTTTTCCCCAGGGGCTGCCGGGGGCTCGGGCTGCGGCCGAGGATGGTGGGGAGCCTGCATCAGCTCTTCCCCGTTAACCGCCTCATTTAGGCAGCCGTCCCCCGCACCCCCGAGAGAGAGAGCGCCCGGAGGTGAGAGCTTCACTAATCAAATGTGCTATTAAGATCCTAATCCATTTCATTAGCCCGTTTCGTCTGACACTCGGCGAGGCTCGGAGACGCTCCGTGGAACGGGGACGACCGCGCGCCGCCCATCCTGTGGGAAAATAATCCTTTTCATTAGACCCCTAATTCCCTTTTCTCCTTTTAGCGGTTTATTTCTAAAGGCAAAGGGCGCCGGGGATGTGCAGCTCTGGCAGAGATGCCGTGGATTTTCCCTTCGTGCGCGTGGAGTATAAGACCAGGAGGGATGCACAAACAGCAGCAATATCCCCCCAAAAAAGCCCTGAAAATAGCCCACTCCATTATTCGATCGCATATTACTGGACCGCATTTTGGGGATGTTACCTAGAAGACCCTCCAGGGAATATTTTGGAGACTGAAATGATTAAATACTTTAGCCCCCGTCTGAAATAATTTCTAATTTACCATCTCTTTCAGCCACGTGAGGCGGGATGCGGAGTTAAATAGAGATTTTTTTCAGGGGGCTGGTGAGCCAGCAAGCTGAACTCGCACCAGCGCGTTAGGCGGACGGGCTGGCACCACCTCATTTTCGGTACGGATTCTGTATCGCCTCTTCGAAAACAAATGGACATGATGATGCGTGACTCCGCCCGGGAATCGTACACGGATTCGTGGGGATTTTGGACGTGGAGAAAGGGCTTAAGTCACCAGATACGCAGGTCTTAAGTTATCAGATAAGCATTCCTAACTATGTGAACTTCCCACACAGAAACACACTTGAAACTGCGTGAAACCTTCAGACAATTAAAGGAATATTTGATGAAATAATGAGTTTGTGAAGATAAAGCTCACCTCAAGGACGAGGTCGTGGCAGTTCTTCGGAAATAGCTGGGGAAAATCCCTACGGCACACCGAAACGCTCCCACTGAGCGAAGCTGAAATGGTTCCACCGCGGATTTAGCAAGTTCCTGCCTGAAAGTAACCTTCTCCCTGGGTGCCTGAGGGATATTTGGGAGCAGCCCCATTGCCAGCCACCCTTCCAGGCCACACGCTGGCACTGGGACCCCCCGGAGCTCACCCCAGATGCCGCTGTCGGCTGGTCCCTGGCAGGAGAAGGGATGAGATGGCCACAGCCGGGCTGGGGGGCAGCTCCATCCTCGCCAGGTCGGGTTGTCAGGGCATGAAGCGGGTAGATGGAGCCCTGGAGCACCCTGTAGCATCCTCCCTTGGCCATGTAGCCCCCTTGGCAGGGTCTCCAGGTCCGCCCGGCTTCACCTTGCTCAACATATCACTGCCCTCGGTCCAGGACAGCGGCACACACCTCGGTTTCCATCCCCAAGCAATGTGTGAAAGCAGAAGGGGCTACAGCCTGGTGACGTCCTCCTCGCTGTTTCTCTTGCTACCCAAGCCAGGGGAAATGTGGAGAAGCCCCGTCCCCACAGCCAGATGTGGCAATGGAGGGGATGAGCAGCAGACAGAGCATCTCTTCCAGTAGGACTTTCAGTCTGGAAAAAAGATGACTGAAGGCAGAACTTATCAACGCTTATCAATACTGAAAGGGGGGGTGTCAGGAGGATGGGGCCAGGCTCTTCTCAGTGGTGCCCAGCGACAGGACAAGGGGTAACGGGCACAAACTTGACCAGAGGAAGTTCCATCTCCCCATGAGGAGGAACTTCTTTGCTGTGAGGGTGGCAGAGCCCTGGCACAGGCTGCCCAGAGAGGTGGTGGAGTCTCCGTCTCTGGAGACATTCCAACCCCGCCTGGAGGCGTTCCTGTGCCACCTGCTCTGGGTGACCCTGCTCTGGCAGGGGCTTGGACGAGATGATCTCCAGAGGTGCCTTCCCACCCCCGTCATTCTGTGAGTCTGTGACTCTTATGAGGACTCGGGCCCTTTTGATAATTTATTAGCATACAGAGTCCCTGCAGCCAAAACAGCAAAATCCCTGTTTCTTCCTCTGTTCTAACACATTTTTTTCGAGACAAACAATTTCTGAGCAACTGATGCAAGAAAAAAAAATATTTTAAAAAGCATCTTTGCCCTTAGAAATTCAGTGCCATCTGCTCCCTCAGCGCTGCCTGGGGCATTTGCCTCCCCACGATGCAGCCGGTGAAGGAAAATTCATCTCCCACCCGGGAAATCCAGCCGGGACCCCCGGGCGGCCTCTTCAAAGTGCTCCTGGGGGGGATCCCTAGGAAAGGCGGCTCCGCCACAGGCATCCCCGCTGCTCCGTAGGGTCCCCATTGAAAAAATGGAGCTCAAAGCCCAGCGACACATCGCTGTGCTTGGGAAAACGGTGGCGGGAGAGGGGAGGGATGCGCAGCGCTGCCGGCGGGGAGAGCAGGGAGCTGCCGGCCGGCTCCAGACCCACAGGGGGCTGCCCTTGGAGATGCCCCCCAGGGCCAAGCACACAGGTCTAGCCGGGGCTCGCCTTCCAGAGCAGCCACAACACAGGCAGAAATGCTGAGCTGCAGCCGAAACGGCAGGGAATACCCCCACCACCAGCTCCTCGGCGCGGGCTCGGTGTGACCCACATTAACTACGGGCGGCACCACTGCGATAAGCACTGCCAGCACCGGGAGACCTCACACCCGGGTTTTTCTCTTTAAGTGTACGAGGGAGATTTTTTTTAAAAAAAAAAAAGAAAAAAAAAAACCACCACCGTCACCTCCAAACAAAATTAAACTCCGGCAAGCGAAAAATCCCGGCTGAGCAGTAAGACCATCCATCCCTCCCTTTCCCGTCCATGCCGGCCGCAGGGGCTGGAGCGCGGCCGTGGCTGGTGGGCAGAGGTGTGCACCAGCAGAAAGCACGGTCTTCCAGCCCCCTGGGCTCTGCGATGGCCTCCCTGGGAGGCTTCCGAGCCCTGTGAGCCCAACCCTGTCCCCATTGCAGCTCCCAGGGCAGCGGCAGAGCCGAGCACCCTCACGGGGATGGCAGCTCGGGGTGACGCCGTCCCTCCCCGCTGCGGTCCTGCCCTTCCCATCCCGCAGCCCCTTCCTTCCCCGCAGCACTTAACGGCCCAAATTGTGGCCGTCTGACCTTCTGTGGCAACGCTGGCTTGTGCCCGTCCTGTGCCGCGAGCCACCGTCCCCCGGCCACGGCGCCGGGAGGTGCAGACCCCGAGCGCGTCAATGAAAAGCTCTTCTTGACTTAGCGCTACGAATTACAGCACAATCTAAAGGCCCATTAAAGGCTGCTTTCTAGAACAAATGCTGCCCCCGTGGCTAATCAGCAGAATATTCCCTTCATTGAGAGGCAAAATTAATATCGCTGTTTGGCAGACGCGACGATGCCGAGTAAATAACTTGCAATTGAGCTTTATTGTTACGACGCCTTTCGTTGGCGGGCCTCGGCCTCGCGAGGGTGGCGGTGAAAAAGGGAGGATGCGAATGGAAACCTGGAGGAGCCCGAAATAAATGCGCGCCCTGAAACCTGCGGGGAGCCGGGGATTAATAGGGGACGTCACCGCACACGGGGCAGCCCCGCCACCGGGCCCTGTCCCCCCGCGGTGGCACCCAGCAGGCAGGGGGACAGGCACGAAGCCTCGGCCAGGACACGTCTCCGAGCCCAGCCCTCGGCCGGGGGCTTTACAGCGTGTTCTCCTTTCAAAGATGGGTTTGTAAAGCGAGACGGCGCTCTGTCAGCGGCGTGAAAGCTGGCGTTAATCAAGGGTGATAGCATGGGCTCCTCGCGGGCGGTTAGCATTATAAAATACATATTAGCATTTTTAATACTAATCAAAAAAATCCTTTAAAAGAAGCTAATTAGCAAGCTCATTTACTCAGAGGGCCTGAATTAATGCTGTGTCTCAGGGCCATGAAGCGCTGGCACAGAGGGAATGTCCCCCACCTCCTGTCTTGTCCACACCTCCCTCGTCCCACACCCCAGGTGGGACCCTCTGCTCCCAGCTCACATCCAGGGGCTAATCCCGATCCTGCGGTCAAGAACCACCTCGTGCCAAGCAGGGGATGAGCTGTGCTTCGGAGCTCACCATCAGCCCAAGCCTTGCCCCTGCTGCCTGCCGAGCCCCCGGCAGGATTCTGTACAGGGCACAGCAAAGGGCTACCGAGATGCTGAGGGGACTGGAACACCTCTCTTAGGAAGAAAGGCTGAGGGATTTGGGTCTCTTCAGTCTGGAAAAAAGACGACTGAGGGGGGATCTTATCAACACTTATCAATACTGAAAGGGGGGGTGTCAGGAGGATGGGGTCAGGCTCTTCTCAGTGGTGCCCAGCGACAGGACAAGGGGTAATGGGCACAAACTTGACCATGGGAAGTTCCATCTCAACGTGAGGAGGAACTTCTTTGCTGTGAGGGTGGCAGAGCCCTGGCACAGGCTGCCCAGAGAGGTGGTGGAGTCTCCGTCTCTGGAGACATTCCAACCCCGCCTGGAGGCGTTCCTGTGCCCCCTGCTCTGGGTGACCCTGCTCTGGCAGGGGCTTGGATGAGATGATCTCCAGAGGTGCCTTCCCACCCCCACCAGTCTGTGAGTCTGTGAGGAGCGGGATTTGACGGCACTAACGGTGCAGCCCGGAGAAGCCCAGTCGTTACCGGGGCCTGGATGGGGCTGGGCCAGCGCAAGAGGCTGCGATTTCTGCGCTTGCATCCCTGCCCTTCATCCCTCACAGAATGGTGAATCCCTAGCAAGGGATGCAGGGGGTGGGGGGCGGGAGGCAGCAGCAGGAGAAGGGGAGGGCTGGGGGTCCCACCAGCTCCCCCCGGCTATGCTCTGTGGCCAAACTGAGTCCACAGGGAGCCTTCACGTCAAAGCATCCCTAGAAAAACTCTTTCCGTGGCCAGACCCCTTGTGATCTGCATCCTCCCGGGACCTGGCTGTTAGCGCAGTCCCTGCACCCATCAGGGGACAGTCCAGGGAAGCTGAAAATCCCCAAAATGACATAAGGCAGGCATAGAATCTTAGAATCATAGACTGTGCTGGGTCGGAAGGGACCTCTAAAGGCCATCTAGTCCAACCCCCCTGCAGTGAGCAGGGACATCTTCAACTAGATCAGGCTGCTCAGAGCCTCGTCCAGCCTGGCCTTGAATGTCTCCATGATTAAGCAAAACCCTTTACTTGTCCCCACAAATGCTGGGGAAGACTTTGCCAGCTGAGCAGTCGGACTAGCAGCAAATAGGAGCTTTTTTTACCTTGGATTTGTATTTGTAGCAGAAAGGGCATTTGGTGGCTCCTGCGAGACGAGGCCAAGGGCAGGCACGGTTGCTCACACCTCCCCTCCCTCCCCCCCAAAATATCCATCTCCCGTCATGCTCCACTGAGCCATTCCGTCCTTCCAGAGGTTCCGCAGCTCCGCTGCCTCCAGAGCGGCCGCGGGCTGCTGCGAGGCAAAGGAGGCGTCCTGCAAAACCACCAGGCTGCATTAATAAGGTCAGATGGGAGAAGCAGCGGCTCAAATATTTCTTAGCCATACTTAATGCTAAATGAAAACACGGCTTCCTCCCAGCCCGGCTGGGGGGGGCCGTGCCTCTGCCCTCCCTCCCTGCTGCCCCTCTCAGCCCCCCCGGCAGCCGCAGGGGGATGCTTTCCCTGGCTGCTGGGGGCTGCCCGAGGCACAGATGTAGAATCACAGAATGGTTTGAGTTGGAAGGGACCTTAAAGACCATCTAGTTCCAGTCCCCCTGCCCTGGGCAGGGACACCTCCCACCAGACCAGGCTGCTCAAAGCCCCGTCCAGCCTGGCCAGGGATGGAGCATCCAACACTTCCAGAGATGGGGCATCCAGAGCCTCCCTGGGCAACCTGTTCCAGTGCCTCACCGCCCTCACAGTAAAGGGTGTTTCTTGGTGAGTCAAGGGCTCTCCAGCCCTGCTGAAGAAAGCAAACCAGAGGGACCCTGAGATTCCTGCTGGGAAATACGGTGGCACAGTTGACAGCAAAGGTACCCGGCTGCTGCAGCTCCTTGGCTTAGCAGGGCACGGCCGCCTTGTCCCTGGGGACGATGGAGTGAGACTGGCAGAGTCGTTCGTCCGCACAAAGCCCAAAGGACCCAGAAGCTGGGGACCAGGACAGGTGTCACCAACCTGGGCCAGGAGTCACCAGTCCAGGCCAGGAGCGTGCACTGCATGAGAATGGATGCTCGCACAGTCCCCGTGAGCTGCACACCTCCGCTTTCCTTCTCAGACATTTCAGAGCAGCCGGGGAACAAAACCCCTTGGATAAGGATAAGGATAGGGCTCTGGCCACCGCACCGTGGCTGGGACATCAAGGAGGTACAGGAGATGCAAACAGCCGGCTCCAGGAGGCAAAGGGTGAGGGTGAAAGACCCAAGGCTCTCCCTGCGAGTGGCTGAGGGGCAGAAGCGAGCAAGCACGACCATCAGGCATAGAACGGTTCGGGTTGGAAGGGACCTTAAAGATCACCCAGTTCCACCCCCTGCCCTGGGCAGGGACGCCTCCCACCAGACCAGGCTGCTCAAAGCCCCATCCAGCCTGGCCTTGAACCCCTCCAGAGATGGGGCATGTGTGAACCCCCACCAAGCCCGCACCCCGCTGCCACACACACACACACACACACACACACGCTCGCTCCAGCCGCTACCAGCCCATCCTCCCGCAGGAGCTGGTGGAGGAATCCCACAGGGAACCCAAAACACTCGGCGCTGGAAATCACTACTCCCAGCAGCTCTTATTTTTAAACACAGGTTGCAGCCCTTGTTTCCCAGCAGGCGCGGTGCTGTCAGGAGCACTGACTGCGGATGCCTTGCTTGCCTTTTGCAAAGCAAACCTCCTGTTTTGACTGCTCAGTTATTTGGGGAGGAGTATTTCTAGCTCCACAGCACAAGCCGGCGTTATCAGCCGATTAAGTATTTCTGGGCAATTCTGTTTTCCTCGCAAGATGTTTGGAAGGCGAGCACCGGGTACATCAGAGAAACGGGTTAAACTGGGCTCTTCTATAAACAGCTCCATGCTGGCCTACCAGAAACTACGGAAACAGAAGTCCTGGAAAAGCTTCTCCTAAGGCTACGCTTGGAAGCCATCCATCACCAGAGGGAGCGTGGTTTCCACGCCGCGGCAGTAACTCAGCCTGTCTTCCGTGAAGCGTTACCAGAGCACAAAGCAAAAGGCCAGCCGCTCCCAGCCCCCAAGAGGAGGGTCACTGCTGCGGGGGCTTCCTACGGACTGGCTTTTGCTGTGAGCTCTCACCGGGTGAACATCTGGGACAGCCCTTTCCTGCCCGACCCCTGCCAGGAGCACCCCGCGACCACGTGCAGCATCTCTGGCAGGTGCCGATTCAACCCTGTTTTCCCGCTTTTCCAGCACAGGCCATCACCTCTAAAATGCTCCTGTCTACCCGAGATCACTTCGAAAACCTGGATCCAAACCCAAACCAAACCAACTCCCGTTAGGATGCACCAAAACAGGGAGAACTGCTGTTGCAGCCTCTTCCAAAAACCAAAACTGTCTATTCCAGATGTTCGGGCAGCATCACCACCACTGTTCCCCAACCTTGTGAGTTCCCCCACCACATGTGACTCCCTCTAATCCCAGCTTTGCCAGCCACCCTTCTCTGGCCAACTCCATCAACAATTTAAGGGCAGGCTCCTGCTTTTCCCAGGGAAACGGGCACCCAGCCTGGTGACACGGCAAAGGACAAACCACTTCACAGCTTGTGTCTCTGCAAGGTTGTTTACAACAAAGTTGTGGGTTGTTTACAACACTCTCCAGTTGGTGTGAAGTAATACTTAACATTTACCGAGCCCGTGGATGAAACGTACCGCCTGAGTCATCTCCCGCCTGTCACAGCATCTGCCAGAGACCAACCAGTCATTTGGCTGCTGGTTGCCATGTGTGTCCCAGGGCAGCCATTCCTCCCTCTGCAGCATCTTCACGGTTTTAAACTGAAAGAGGGAAGATTTAGATTAAGTATCAGGAAGAAATTCTTTCCTGTGAGGGTGGTGAGACACTGGAACAGGTTGCCCAGAGAAGCTGTGGCTGCCCCATCCCTGGAGGGGTTCAAGGCCAGGCTGGATGGGGCTTGGAGCAGCCTGGTCTGGTGGGAGGTGTCCCTGCCCAGGGCAGGGGGTTGGAACTGGGTGAACTTTAAGGTCCCTTCCAACCCAAACCATTCTATGATCTTTGACTGCTGACGTGGGACCAAGCTGCTGCTGAACGAGGTGGTCATTGCAGCCTTTAAAACCAGCAGGGTATGACAGCGGGGTGAGAGAAGTCAGCCTAAACAAGGAGAGGAGAACACTTCAAATGCCACAGTAACAGTATGAGGTGACAAACACCTATTTCTTCCTAGGTTTTAGCCCGTTAAGTGTGACTGCAGTCACCCAATTCACTTTCCTGCCTTCAAGGGCTACCAAGATGATGAGGGAATTAGAACATCTCTCTCATGAAGAAAGGCTGAGGGATTTGGGCCTTTTCAGTATGGAAAAAAGACGACTGAGGGGGGATCTTATCAACGCTTATCAATACTGAAAGGGGGGGTGTCAGAGGGACGGGGCCAGGCTCTTCTCAGTGGTGCCCAGCGACAGGACAAGGGGTAACGGGCACAAACTTGACCATGGGAAGTTCCATCTCACCGTGAGGAGGAACTTCTTTGCTGTGAGGGTGGCAGAGCCCTGGCACAGGCTGCCCAGAGAGGTGGTGGAGTCTCCGTCTCTGGAGACATTCCAAGCCCGCCTGGAGGCGTTCCTGTGCCACCTGCTCTGGGTGACCCTGCTCTGGCAAGGGCTTGGACGAGATGATCTCCAGAGGTGCCTTCCCACCCCCACCATTCTGTGATTGCAGCTGGTGTTACTCCAGGGATGGTTTTCTTCAGCTTTTAAGTGATGTTTATCATACGGCATCTCCCAGCAGTACCAGAGAGAGCCGATGCCTCACCAAGCTCACAGGGACCAGAAAGCATCTGTATTTCAGATGCATCGGATGCCTCAAACACAATCAAAAGCTGTGACCAGTCACCGAGGCATGACCACAGCTCAGTCCCTTTGCATCCAGCTCCTGCGGAGGCGCTGTGATTTTTAAAAGGCAGCCTTCCCAGGAAAACCACCCTCCAAAATTTGATGTGCAAGAGCATCAACCCCTTAAAGTACCTCCTGCTTTGTGCTCTCTGTGCTGCTGCTGAGGAGAGCTATTGGTTTTAAAAACGCTGCCAGCTCAGAACGCCCTGCTCACTTTCAACGGGGGCTGCAGAGTATCTGCTAATTGGTCCCCAAAACAAAAAGCAGCGGGAAATTGGTGCCAGAAAATAAAAACTACACTTGCCTGCGGTCTTCACACGAGGTGCCTGAAGTGCGCAACACCAGCACGGCACCGCGGCTGGAGAGGCGATCTGCTTTCAAGCTGCTCTCAGCCGCAACCCCTCTCGATGCAGACGCCGGGATGAGCCGCGCCGGCTCCAACCCGCTGGTTCTCCTGACGGCTTCTCCTTCATAGTACGGCCACCTCGGCACAGTGATTTGTGCCACGCAGTAAATGCAGCTGTCTGCAATTTCACTGTAAGCGCTTTTATACTTCACACACACACACACACATATATATACACACAGACACGCTGAGGGCCATCACTTTTACATTTCACCAGAGAGAAAAAAAATCATTCCTCAGGGTCAAGAATGTTTGCCCGCTCTTCCCTGCCGAACATCCCAGGAGAACAAAGGATCTTTTGAGGGCAATGTTTTAAACCTAAATGCCATGCAGTGTGAAAATTCCCTTGTATAAAAGCTGAAGGGGGATATAAAGTGCTCAGAGAGAGACAGACTGGTGCTGCCACTCTTGTTAGTTCTAGGATATACTTTTTCTTTCCCATTCATGAATAATTTTCTGTGAAACCTGTGTCTGAGTAAGTTCTCTTGTGCACTGAAGTTCGGCAGCCCCTGGAGCCAGCATCCTCCCAAAGTTGTACCAGCTCGGAACAGTTCAGTGCTTGGTGCCCTGCACCGACAGCGATGGTTTGAAGAGCAGAGCGATGTGGATTGGCTTTTGAAGGACAGGGCTATTCTCCCAGGAGCAGCAGCAGCCTGGGGCCACCTGCCCCAGAGATGGAGCTCATGGATGGAGCCCACTGGGGTTTTGTGCCCCAGGACGATGTTTGTCACCTCCAGTGCCAGCTGACAGCAGGCACACTGGTTGTGACTGACGGCCTTGGTCAACACACAACAAACACCCTGCTCCCAGGGGCTCTCCTGTCCGTGTAGGGTTGACTGGAGTTGAGGTCTCCAGCTGAGAATTGCACTTTCCACCAGCCTTGCTCAAGCTTGGTCCTCAGAGAAGCCACCAGGTCCACGCAGAGGAAAGGCGGTCTGTAACTTGGCCCGTATTAAACGGAGCTTGGGAACTCCTGGCCTGCCAGCAATGCTGCATTCCACTGGGTGAGACCGGGGCAAACAGCCCTCCCCGCGTGGCTCTGCGCTGCCGTTTGCGCTGCCACTCACTCCTGCAAAACCTGCGTGAGAACCCACACGGGTGGTACAGACGAGCAGGGGCTGGAAGCATCTGAAGTTCACTCGGCACAGCAGAAACCAGGAGACCTGAGCTTTGTCCCCCCACTCCCACCTGCACACGGTCCCCCTGCAGAGCAGCAACCGTACGGATGCCTGGGAAGAGGTCCGGAAAGGTTCCTCGTGTTTGGAATGCTGAGTGAGCCAAGAGCAGCTGGGAAGCAGCGACACCACCAAGCTGGGGTAGCAGACAGAAATCCAGACGGAGGAAAGCCCATTGCTCATAGCAATTCACAAATGAAAAGCAAACAGGTTTTTTTTTTTTAAATTTATTTATTCCTGAAAGTGTACAACTAGAACATAAAAATATTCCTTGGTGAAAGCGAAACAGAAAAGGGTAGGAAATGAATGCCAAGTGAAAAACATTTGCATGTTCCAAGGGAAGAAGCCTCCAGAGATGGAGCCTGGAGACTCCTCAAGCTTGGAAAGTTAAGGTCATATTTCTATTTTACAGAAACTTCCCATAGCAGATCCATAAGTTATCTCATCGTGACTCATAACTCGGTGGAATGGGCTTCTAGTTTGTTCTCTTTGAGAACCCAATTATTTCAAGTGCATCGCACCAATAAATGAAATCAGTGTACTGCTTTATTTATTATTAGGCATTTGTTTTTCCTCACGGTGACTGCATTATAGCTGCCACAAATACGCAAACCAGCTGAATTAAAACAGCACACTTTCTTGAACGTTTCCAATCTCTCTAAGCTTTGGTACTTTGCGTGTTCTCCAATACCTGGATTATTCTGACTAATGAACTCTTCCATTTGCTGGAAAATATTGAATGCAATTAGTACTTCAGTGTGCAGCCTCCAAGAATGCTGTGCCTAGCAGCTGAGCGCTGTAAAAGAGCCCAGTGCTTGGCAGAACTAGAAATCCAAAACAGGGAGATTTATGCACGCTCCCACCAAAGCCCGCTGCAGAATTTAATTGGCAAGGTTAGCAATAAAGGGGCTGCAGAAAAAAATCACCGAGGTTATGGCCCCAGTGCAAGCTACAAAGCAGTAACAAGTTATGATTCCCAGGCTTAAAAATCAGAAATCACATTTGGTTCCTCACCTCGCGCTCCCCCACGCCAAGCTGCACAATGTGTTCTGATCCAGTCAGTCTGTTCCTTCGCTCTTCTCAGTCTGGCTTTATCTCTTCAAGGGGGGGACGCAAATCACTCCATCCAAGCCTTCCGCAATTTCATCCAGCCTCTGCCGGCACTCCTCCTGCAGCTGCTTCAGCTCTCTCCCCAGGCTGGCCTCTCTCAGCTGCAGGTCCCTGATCACCTCTGCAGCGCCGACAACTGAAACAGGCTCCTTGGATACACACCCGTCGAAGGCCGTTTTGCTGGCAGGATGTTTGCTTCTGAACACCAGTCTGCACGAACCGTGCATTTTCTTTTTTTCGGGAGCACAAAGGGATGTAAGATCTAGCAGTTTCAGTGTGACGCTTTCCTGTATCTTTCGAGCAGCGGCAGAGAAACCCTCCTTCTGTAGTTCTTCCTCTCTTGTTTTCACCTGTAGAGAGAAGAAGAAGAAAGGGTAAAAAAAAGAGTAGGGTAGATTTCTATGAAAAATTCCTCCCGCCAGGAAACAACACAAAACGTTATGTTTGGACTAGGATGTACCAAAGAGAAGAGAGCCAAGGGTGAATGTAAAAAAGTGGGCTGGAGCACCTCTCCTATGAAGACAAGGAGTGAGAGAGTTGGGGTTGTTCAGCCTGGAGAAGAGAAGGCTCCAGGGAGACCTTATAGCAGCCTTCCAGTACCTAAAGGGGGCTACAGGAAAGACAGAGGGACTGTTTGCAAGGGCATGTAGTGATGGGACGAGGGGCAATGGTTTGAAACTAGAGCAGGGCAGGTTCAGATGAGACATTAGGAAGAAGTTCTTTACACTGAGGGTGGTGAGACACTGGCCCAGGTTGCCCAGAGAGGGGGTGGAGGCCCCATCCCTGGAGACATTCAAGGCCAGGCTGGATGAGGCTCTGAGCAACCTGATCTAGTTGAAGATGTCCCTGCTGACTGCAGGGGGGTTGGACTAGATGGCCTTTAGAGGTCCCTTCCAACCCAACACATTCTATGATCCTATGAAGTGTGTGGCAGTGAAAACTGAATTACGCTGACACGTGCTTTCTATCAGGCAGCAGCCTCAGTGACCAAAAAGCTGCCTGTAGTTATTAGTTTGCAGACTCACAGCCCACCAGCCCCTCCAGCAACGACTAATACACAAGGGCTCTGCGTGCTTCCCTCTTCCCGAGGAGTCGGCGGTTTGTCTTCAGAGCAAAACACAGGGAGCAAAAAGGGAGACCCGACAGAGTGACCTCCATCACCGCTGTGCTTTAAGCCACCCCATTGTCATAACAGATTAATTGCCCCATGACTAACAATATTCATTCAGTTTGTAAACGCTTTCTGCACTTGGCAACGCTAAAAAGTAGGGACAACAACTGTAAACTAGAAATTCCTTAATTCTAAATTCTCATTATGGGGTAACAAATAGGAAAAGGAACATAACGGAGCAGAGACAAAAAAGTAGAGACTAAGACCAAAACGAATACCAGGCAGCACACTTTCACTGACGACAGGCCCAATAAAACAAAGCTCTTCTCGTGACAGAATCACAGTCTGGATTATAAAAGCAATTGTATATACTGGGATTTCTCCAAAGCATTTGATTTAATGTTCTCTAACAATTTGATGTGAAGAACTTGCAAGATGGTAATTGCCTTGCCAATTTTACTAGTGGATTAAACATGAATACAGTGACTCATCTCAAAAACGTAGTCGTCAGTGGGGGAAACATCCATAAGAAGAGGTTCCCTGTGCTCAGGCCTTCAGGGAAACGGTTCTTGGCCCAATGGCACTTTCTGTTTCTGCTACGGCAACAAGCTGCCAAATCAGCTCAGCCAAAAAGCAGCGAAGTCTCAGAAAAGCGATGCTGCTTCTGCAACCTCCGCAAGTCCCAGAGCTCTCCTGGAACCTGTGCGCAGTTCTTGGAGCTCATGCTTCAAAAAACACAGGAAAACAGAGAACAGGATTCAAAGGCAGGTCACCCGCAACACACAGCCCAGAAAAACAAGCCATATAGGGTGGAACTTCAAGAGCTCAAACTAGTTCATTCATGGAGATGGATATATAATCTGTTTTAGATCCTAAAAGAAAGTGGTGAGAGACCAGACTTTGCCGACAAAGCCATGCAAAGATCAAACGGATAAAAATTTGAGTTGGACACTCAGCTTCAGAATAAAACGTTGTTTCCTACTGCGAGGATAATAAACCATGAAATGCTTCATTGCAGCTCCAGGGATGAATCCTTTGGCCAAAGCTCAGCTCAGGTCAAGCTCCGTGCTAACGATACCCCCTTCCAGCCTTGAATTGTTCTGCAACCCCTCCCCTTCCCTGGCCACGGGTGAAGCTGAACAACTCCTTGGGGTTTTAAATCTGCAGATCTGCGTTATGATATCGGTGTCCCACGTATGAGGGCTTTGACGAGTTCCCTGTACAGGCAGGGATGTTTTGGCATCTCTCTGAAGCACCAGAGATCAGTCAGAGCTCAAAGCAGCAGCTGCAAGGACAAGAGTCCTAAAGTACCAAAGATCCCCCCACCTTTGCCGCTGCCAAGCTCCAACTGCTCAGGGTCAAACCAGCTGCTGTATGTGGAGACAAAAAGGGTTTTTTACGTAGATCAGTAGGGAAAGTTTTATTACTGAAACAAATTCAGAAGCTTTTGACATACAGGGGCTCAGATTACATTCTCTTATGGTGAAAAATGCTGCAGGCACGAGGGCTGCAGTCACAGTTAAACTCCCCGCTGACACCAACTTCACCAGGGCTTCACCACTCGCTCACCCCATCTTTCATCAGAATACCTTCATGTGTTTTCCAGCCAAGTAATTAATCTTCTCCAATCCTCTCCCCTCCTCCCCACTCCGACTCTGCTCAAAAAAAAAATCAATCAAATCAGGAAAGGAGTAAATTTTTCCTAACACGGTAAAGGCTTTATCGATGCAGAACCATCTGCTAAAGGAGACCTCCGTTGATTAAGGCATTTGAACAGAGAGAGTTGAAGCCGAGAGCAGTCTGCCTTTGCCCTTGTCCGAGAACCGAGGGACCCTCTTTATCATAATCCCCAAGGAATCCAGGACGTCTCTTGCTGTTGGCTAAAAGAATATCTGAGGTCCAATTCTCTAATGCCACTTTAGGAGAAACAAAACTGAAAAAAATAAATTCAATGGTATCTGGTCTCCCCACTGCCAATGAATAAATGGAAAATGACGTTTGCACAAAGTGGATTTAACACTGGAATCCAGGATGGGAAAAATTTCCCGTTACTTACAAAGAACAAAATCACTTGGCAAACAGAGCCCACAAAACGTTATTTATTTTTTGCTTTAAACTCAGGCAGAATAGTAGGGCTGTACAAAAGGATTCCTAAGGAAACATAGGTTTTCATACTCTCCACCGGTGACAAAACTGGAGAATTTTATTACCCATTGTGCAAGGCACTGGATGAAGAGCATTCTCCTCTCAGCACTAAGCGCATTGAGCTCTAACTCATAGCGAAAACAGGAATAGGAATTACTATACTGAAGCAGGAGCAGATGCAAGGACAAGGATAACAGCCTTACAGTTCGGCAGTCAGGGAAGCAGCAGTACAACAAAATCCAAGTATCAGAAGGGCACTGGACATGTTATCTTCTGTTAAGAGGACCAGTATTTCCTGGGACAACATCAGGTAAATTTAACAGGGGAAATTTTCAAAATAATGAATGTGAAATAAGAGAACAAGTTTAGCAAAGCACTATTTATTTCCTATCAGCCCAATCTGGAGTTGGAAAGCTAGCTCGAGGTCCTTTTTTGCACCGTTCTTCCTGGCAAGCTCTGCAACCACATGTATGTCCACAAATACTCTTGTTGCGGTCTGTAGATTTCAGTAGCTAAAAAAAATCTCTGAGGGTTACCTTTGAGTAATATTCTTTACTCTTCACATCCTGAATGCTTGTGAAAAAGCTCAATAACCTCCTTGTGAATGGTTAATTGATGCTCTTTAACAGCTTGATGTCTCTCATTAGTCAGCACACAATGATTATTCTACACTGCAAAACAATCCCAGCAGACCACTTTCTATTAAACAAACATATTGTAAAAGAATTAGGAGCCTCAGCATTTTGTGCCTGCCCGTCTCTATCCCACAGCTCTGCCTTTCAGTCTCAATCTACCAGCTGGAAGTTGAATTCCCAATTAGGTATGTAGCGCTGTCTGACAACTGCCGCACATCCTCACCGAATAAATACAACAACATGATAATAATTGTTTCCTCTTCTACAGAACCAACCTCATCCCAAAGGGATGCGGTGCATTTGGAGAAAAGCGATGCCAAACATAGAGGGAATCAGCTGATGAGGGATCAGCATCTTCAAACTGAAACACATCCCGTTCCGGGGCAGCACTGATCTGGTTAGCTCTTCACAACAGCCCAACACAGCAGTCGCTCACACACCGTAACTGAGTCCACATCCATGTGCTGCCCCTCTGCACGCTCCAGAGTCAATGTACCCTACGAGGTTTCACGCTCCCAAAACTGTGATAAACTAGCAGGAACTTTCCATGGCACTGGAGTACTGCGTCCAGCTCTGGAGCCTTCAGCACAAGAAGGACATGGACCTGTTGGAACGGGTCCAGAGGAGGCCACGAAGATGGTCCGAGGGCTGGAGCCCCTCTGCTGTGAGGACAGGCTGAGAGAGTTGGGGTTGTTCAGCCTGGAGAAGAGAAGGCTCCGGGGAGACCTTAGAGCCCCTTCCAGTCCCTAAAGGGGGCTACAGGAAGACAGAGGGGCTGTTTGCAAGGGCATGTAGCGATAGGACAAGGGGCAATGGTTTGAAACTAGAGCAGGGCAGGTTCAGATGAGACATTAGGAAGAAGTTCTTTACACTGAGGGTGGTGAGACACTGGCCCAGGTTGCCCAGAGAGGGGGTGGAGGCCCCATCCCTGGAGACATTCAAGGCCAGGCTGGACGAGGCTCTGAGCAACCTGGTCTAGTTGAAGATGTCCCTGCTGACTGCAGGGGGGTTGGACTAGATGGCCTTTAGAGGTCCCTTCCAACCCAACACATTCTGTGATTCTAAGTGTCCTCACCAGCCCTACGAGGGCTGCAGACGGACAGACGCCACGAACACACACGGAGGCAAGCACTCCTGCTGGGCTCTTTCTAGCTCTTCTCACTGTGTCACCGACCGCTGTTTGGGACAGGATAGTGGCCAAACTGCCCTGAGCACTCCCTAGATGGTTTCCTTTAAAACAAGTTTTCAAAAAAACCACCTTAGTTTTTCAAAAGGAATTAAAAACTAAAAGCTAGAGGGAAAACTGTAATAATTCTCATGTTCTAAAGAGAAGCCAAAGAGCCGGTGTAGTTGCAGACAGGAGCGTTGCATCTTAGATCACAGACTGAAAAGGGGTGCACTTCCCAAAGCTGACACAGTGCAGAGGGCTGCGGTGCGCACAGACAGGAATACGCAAAGGGATAAGCACTAGAATAAAACAGATCTCTTCAGCACGAGGGTGGTCAGGGACAGGTGGCCTCTAGTTGCTGATGCGGTGGAACTAAGCCAGGCGGGATATCCATCAAGCATGGAAAGGATGTCCCATCTGCCCAGGGACAGCACCACGACCGATGCTGCATTTCCAAAAACGCCCAGGCTGAGGCCCGATTGAGGAAAACGGCCAAGCCAAAACAGAAAAGGCTGGGCCAGACCAGAGTTGGAAAGGGGCAGAGAGGTGAGGCACATCCAACAAACAGGCTGAGCAGAAGGCTTGCCTCGGTCCCCACCATGGTGGATTAACTCATGCACTGATGCACAGGAGAGACCTCAAGCCTGAAATACCTACACACATGAATAACTCCCCCAAGACTTCCTCACCCCTACCTTCTCTGAAATTTCTTCTAACCTTATGTACCACTGCCTGTCCTTTTCACCCAGACAGCGCTCTCAGCTATTTTCAGTCCTGCGAACCCTCTGGCTTTGAATAAATTTTCTAGCCATGAGTTCAGCTGGCAAATTGTGGAAAAGGCAATGTGTTGCCCATTTTAAATAAGCTGCCTTCCAGTTTCTCTGCATGCTCCACTGTTTTGAGGCCAGAACAGTAATACCCAAACTCACCTCCTCTGGGCTACGTGTCATCTGGACAGTCCCAGTCTTTTAGCTGCCCATCTTGTGGAGGTCTACTTCTATCAAGTGCTTAGGTGACCTACACATTTAGCTCATTTGATGTCTCCTCAAAGAGGAGACCTTCCAGCCCTTCACAATTACTGCTGTGGTTTCCTCAGCTCCCTCTCACACTTGCCTGCACCTTGTTGGTAATGAGCTTCCCTGAGCTTTGTCTGTCATTCCATGTGGCACAGAAACATCCCTGAGAGGCTGATCTGTCTCAGAATTTTAACAGCTCGCTAATGAGAAGTGCGGCAAAAACGATGCACAAAATGGTTGTTTCTCTGCTAAGGAGCAAGCTGGCTGCGAAGGTATTTGGAGAGAATTTTACCAACACGCAAGACATCCCAAAGAGATGCTAAGAGATCTAGACAACCACCTCGCATTATTTAAAGCATTTCCAGTAATGGCCTACCAAAAGTGACAATCTCCCAAATGCTGGAAAGTCAACATTCCAGCTTGTTAAAACTTCACATGGCAACCTGAAAGCTTCAGCAGGCAAATGAACGCTCTGCCTCTCAGTTACCTACTTGAATGAAGCCACTCGCTAGAGATGAAGTTTAAAACGCAGCAGCAATGAAAGGTCTAAACACCCGTTTCGAGGAGGAGAGAGAGCCGGGGGGAGGCATAGGAGCATTTCCATTTTGTGATCGCGTTGTTGGCAGCTTTGAGGAAGGAGCAGCAAACCGAATTGTTGGAGCTCCCTTTGAAGCGGATGATAAAGACCAGAATCGCGTCATTATTTTTCAAACGCAATCTCTCCAAATTATTCTAGGAGTTTTGCAGAAATGGCTGTAATAACAGTGTTGTTCAGGAAAAAAAAACAAACCGCGCAAGCCTCGAAACGGCACATTTTCTGCCTCCAGTCCTATCTGTCCCCTCGTTCTCTCTTGTATTTCTCTTAGGAATAGGGAGAAGACCCCATGTGCGTACAGCAGGAAATACACGTGATTCTTGCCATTCTGTACAGGTGCTACAAATCCACGGTGCCTGCCTCTGCTGGAAGACGCAGTGCAGCCTGCTCCTTTGTGCTCCACGGCACAAGGAACAAACAGAAAAATCTCAGATCTTGTCTTCTTGGGTTGGGGAGCGAAAGGAAATGAGGAAATCTGAACGGATGCAATATCCAAGCCACCAAGTCATACTGCCTTCGCTATCGGGGCATAATCACCCACCACCTTTCATAAACTCATCTAGTTACTCTGAAAACATCAAAGAGCATTTGACTTGCAGAATTTTTTATTCCTGAAGGAAGCTCATTTCCGAGCTTTATTTTAAAGCTATCACGTCTACGATGACCCCCTGTACCTGAGGAGCTGAAAAAGGTGAAATGAAATATTACAGGCTTGGAAATAGATGATTAACAGGGGGCCAGATCGCAGAAATAGAAAAGACCTGCCGGGTCAGCCAGTGCCTGGCTCCGAACGGCCCCCCAGCACATCGCAGTATCCCAAACACGGGCACCAAGAGGCTTTCCCCGGATTAGAGGAGCTGCCCAGAGCTCTCGGTCTCCACGCACACTGAGCAGACTCGCGGACAAGCATTAATTATACAGAAAGATCTGCGAGCAAAAAATGAAAGCGGGATAAGCAGAGTGACACTGGCATCGCTCGGAGACTGCCGGCATGGATGCTGTGCAGAAATCCTGGCAGCTGAGTGCTGGAAACCAGGCGTGACAAATTAAGGTTAGTTTAGCGAGTTTTCAGTTTTCCAGACTGGAATCCAGATCAGTCAAGGGGCTGAACCTCACAAACACTTGTCTTTAATCAGTACAAGCCTGAAAAACACTTCATAAATGATAATTATTTATACACTTTGCTGTCTTACGGTTTCTATCTAGTGTTTATTCCACCACCCCCTCCTATCCCCCGAGAAGAGCCTTGCAGAGCTGCAATCCCAGCTGACAGTCTATCTGGGATACAGAAAACAGGATAGAGGAGGATTTGCAGACTACTTTTAAGAAAGCCCTCCTTGTCAGCACTGAAAAAACAGCACCAAGTACAAAAGGAAAGAGAGCAAAAGGAAATAATAAGCAAAAGTATCAATAACATAGAAGGACGAGGAGCAGAGTCCACTATAAGCATAGCAGAAAGACCTGTAAGTATTAAATAAAAGTGGAATCCAATAAAAATAGTCACAGGGATTTCACAGTTCCCACCCACAACCTCTTTGTGCTTCTCTACAGGAATTTCCTGGCTACACAATAGGCGTTCCGCACCTTGCTGTACATAGAGCAGCACTGAAAAACACACACCATGGTCTGTCTGCGCAAGAAGATGCCCAAGCAGAGCTCCTCTCAAACAGCGCTCGAGAGAACGAGAACCGAGCCAGCCAACACCGTCGCCCTCTGTGTTTGTCACTGCTTTCTGTACAGAACAGTTAGGAATAACCCAAGTGTTTTGTGCACCCGCGTGTCCCCAGAGGCATAAAAATAAAACCTTTTTCACACGTAAGTACGGCGAGGGCTTTACACTTCTTTAACAATAACCAAGCAGTAATTTGGCTAGGGGGGCAGTTTCTTTTAACAAAAATGTTTTCTTTTTTGTTTTTGAACGCTCACGGTTAAGTGTATGACAAATGCCTCCCTCTTCCTTAGCTACAGACAGTGACCCATTCAGCCTCAGAGAAGCAGAGAAAGGCACCATTTCAAGGGATGCTGTGAATGCATAAACGATGGAAAATCAAATCCTGTAGCTCCTACTTTTGGGCAAAATTGCAGGAGGGCAGGACCCTGCAGAGCCTACGAAGTTCAAACATTTGCTGAACAGTGAATTCCAAGACAATCAGACCCCCAGCCTTCAGAAAAACATCTAAAGGCATTTGCTGCTTATACAAAGAGAAAAAAAAACCCCTGAGTTAAAGCAAAAGCAATATCTGCAATCAGCTGTTCTGGAAACACTGCAACACTGAGTAAGCAGGTGTTTTACTATAAAAAAATACCTTACTCTAATTTTGAATTCATGTCTTATAGTAACTTGCCCAAATGTAATTTCAAACCTCTAAGAAAGTTATAGAGTCAGTACTGCAGCTCTATAAAACTTGTCTCATTGAATCAAGCTTCTTTGCTGTAAGCTTTCAAGGTTTTTAATTTTCTGCAGCAATTTCTACACACCGAAGAGTAACCAGTTAAAAATCGCTGGAAACCATCGTTTTCAGTTTTAATAGCTGAACGCTTCCCACACTGTCCTGCCTAAACGAGGTTTCTTTCTTCTTGTGAGATCCTTGATTGTACACAGAGCCTTGATGTTCTTCTGAAATAGCCCTTTTAATACCGATGTTTATGCATTTATGGATTTAAAGTCATAATAAACTGTTTGATTAGTCAAACCTACCACAAAGCACAGGCTACAGTATCTCACCTAGTAATTTCTGCAATGTTCTACTCCATTTTGGTAAGCTACAGGGTCTCTTCTAGAAACAAAAACTTTCAGTTTTTTAAACACAGGCTCCAGCAGATCAAGAAACTACCCTGTCACTGTGATATCTCAGCAGTGAAACACATTTATGGTTTAAAATATGCCCTTTTTCAGCGAGTTCCCCCTGAGCTACTGGGTCTTCTGACACCACCTTTCATCTGAAGTCATACTCTCAAAACTCCTCTTCTAAGAACTTGCAGCACATGATCCAGCTACAACTTTGCCTTGGTTAAACTACACTTTTCTCACCTCTCAAAGAAACCAGACCAAGTAATTCCTTCATTACCCTTCCTTGAATCCTTCCCAACCTTTCAATCATTTCCCAATTGTGACGGTGATACAAGTGGGGCCAACACATTTCATTAAACTCTGAATTGTGATCTACGTCTTAACCGTCATTTAATGACCAGCAGCAGGTCGCAACACTTAACTGCCAATAACCTCACAACTCTTCCATGAGCCGTCACCATTCCCTTTATTTCATAAAGGCATGAAATGGAGAGGTTTGCACATACCCAAAGCCCGATGCCGCAAGCAGAGCAAATTGGTTTGAGGTACATCCATTGCTATTTCTCACCAAACCCAGACCCCGGCAAGAGCTCAAAAGAATTTCTTTTGGCTTAACAATAATTACAACTGGTAAAGCAAAATTTCACCTTAATATAATTACTAATTTCTACCACTTGTTATTAGTTCAGCAAGAGGAAAAAAATCTCAGGCCTTTGGAATTGGAGGTGAATAAGTGAAAGGGGTGATCCAAATTAATATTAATGGGGGCATTATCTGCACCATAAACTATGAAGATGTTTTAGAAGGGTTGTAAAGCCGAGCTACAGCAACTAACAGCAGATGTAATTATACAAGCAGCTGCATTCCAAATTTTGCTCGGATTTGCAATTTCCTGCAATTAGAGAGGAATATGTGCGTCTCCATCTTATGCATTTTAAGCAAGACATTCACTATTCAAATGCTAGCTCCCAGGCGCACCTATTGTCAGTCCAAAACAAATTGACAGGGAAGCCACAGAGAGGCAACCTATTTTATCTAGGAATAGAAGGCCATCTTTTAGCTGGGGGGAGGAGTCCTCCGAGGAGAATCTAAAAATATAGTTTTAGTACCGGGAACGCACAAAGCTGCATCCGAGGAGAACAGCTAGCGCAATCTGGCAGGGCACTGCTGCTCTGTGCTTCCTTTTATTAGACACTGAATACCACAAAGAACTTCGCAAGCTTTCAGAACAACGTCCACGCTGCTCTCGGACGGAAAGCTTTTAGATGGTGAGAAAGCACAGTAATGGAAAGTCAGAAGTTAATTAAAGCATTTGAATGAGATAGTTTCATAAAGAGGAGTGACCTGATCTCATCTGAATGGGTAACATTTCTGTTGGGTTGGGGTTTTTTTGTGGTTTTTTTTTTGTTGTTGTTGTTTTTGTTTAAGATAATCAAATAGGTCTGTATTTAGACGCAGGTATCTAAATACCACATTGATAGCAGTCAGAAAAATCAGTTTACCTTAAGATAAAGGAAAAAGGATATAGGATTAAGAAAACAGGAAAAGAACAACATTAAGATTTTTCAGGGTCTTTACCAGAAAAATATAAAGTATACCTCCAAATATCAATAAGAAACCCAAAAGCAGACGCCTGATAAAAGCATCGCCTGTTTGCTGAGCCTATAAATATCTATTATACAGGCAAAGCAAAAGGCAAATTAATCCTCTTAGGCCTAAAAGCAACTGAACTCTGTGACTGCTGTGCAGTGAGCCCGTGGGAGCAGGCTTGCTTACAGTAAGGGCTTCACCCAGCTTTCCTCCTGCAACGGAGCTGCCCTGGATCCTGTGGTTGAAGAGATGCACGAAGAGGCAGTTGCTTCAAGGACAGCCTTTGGGTTGGATCGCTGAAGGACGTACCTGCGGCAAACAGCCCAGAATGAAGGCAGCTATGCCAAAAGCCTCATGAGATACATCCCTCTTCCATAAAGCTACAAAAAAGTTTTCTGTTGTATGGATGTTTTCTGAACTCTCTGTTCCTGAGTTTTTGGCGTAAGTAATCTGCTTTTCCAGAGGTTAACTTTTGAGGAGAACAACTGAAATCAAAGAAAAAAAACTAGATGGGAGTCAAAAATGTAATGTGAGTTTTCTATTACAGCTGCTCTGTGGGCAGAAGCAGACAGGTACAAATCACAGAATCACAGAATGGTTCGGGTTGGAAGGGACCTTAAAGATCATCCAGTTCCACCCCCTGCCCTGGGCAGGGGCACCTCCCACCAGACCAGGCTGCTCCAAGCCCCATCCAGCCTGGCCTTGAACCCCTCCAGGGATGGGGCAGCCACAGCTTCTCTGGGCAACCTGTTCCAGTGCCTCACCACCCTCACAGGAAAGAATTTCTTCCTGATATCCAATCTAAATCTACCCTCTTTCAGTTTGAGACCGTTATGCCTCATCCTATCATTACACTCTTAAAATAATAAATGGTCTTTGAAGAAATCATCAATTTCTGCATCACCTCTGTTCATCTGAAGAGGATACCAGTGATGCCAGCGCACAAAGAGCGGACATGAAGCATCAGCAAGAGCGTACCACACGATGTCCAGAATCACCGTGCTCAGGAGCCAGGAGCTTAGCTAGAAACTCTTCAGCTGCTTCCCAAGAAGATAAGCAAGCCTGATACCCAGCACAGTCCTCTGACACCCAGCATGGTCCTGCTGCTCTCCAGAAGGTGGGGCAGCTCCAGGCCAGAGCATCAAACTTGCAGCTTCTTTATCATCGACTACAAGGAGCAACAGTTCAGACTTGTGGAAGTCCTGTATGCCACACAATTCTGAATGCGCGCCACAGGGAATAAGTGATATACACCTATTTCCTTCTCCAAATTATACATCTTCAGCATTTTATAGTAATTAAAAAAATTCCCTTCTAACAGCCTGGCCTTTTATAATGCATTTCTTTTTAACTACAGTCTTCCCTCTAGACTTTTCAAAATCCTTGAATTCAATTAGAAGATCACACAAATTAACGTAGTAATAGGCACATACTGAAAACATATTATACGAAACCCAGAGTATGTCAGTGTAAGTAATTTAGACACTTGCAAAAAGGCTGCAGTGCTACTTTGAAAAAAGACCCTGACAACTACAAATTACAAAGGAAGGCAATAGACAAGTATTGCTTCGTATAATAAATTGCTCACTTATTTTTCAATTTGTTCTTCCAAACTTTTATCTGGGGCAACAGAGACAAACACTGATGATATGAGATACCATCTCAGATCTAGAGTGATATGAGATCTAAGTGACTCGCAGAAGCTTGGAGGACTCCACTTTTTTTTAAGCAGAGCTTTATCACCGTGCAACAGGAAAGTAGCCGCTTTAGAACCTGGGCTGCTTGTCCTTGCGCTTCTCTATATTATCCTGCTTTGGGAGAACGGGATGTGAAACAAATGCAAGCAACGTAGGCCAAAAACAAAAGGAATGTTTATAAAACCCACTCCTAGAATATGCAGATGAGAAGAAGGTATTACCACCTTAGTCATAAAAATTTTTAGAAAAAAGTCTTTCTTACACAAAAATTACAAGGAAAATGAAAAAAAAAAAAACACAGGAAAAAAAACCCAAACCCATATGACTTTTAGGGAGTTTCTTCACCTCCAAACTGGTTTGGTTTTCAGTTAGAAAATACTCCCTTGTCCCCTCCAGGGGCTTTGCCATGACCACTGCAGAACCTCCGCCAGCTCCCAGCCCTGCAGCTCTTCTCTCTGCTTTTGGGGGAGGCAGGGGCAGCGCACCCACAGTGGCAAAGGTCACTCTGGCAACCCAGCCTGTCCCCACCGACGGCATCAGGCAAATGAACTTTAAATCCCAGCTGGAGATTTGTCTACGTACAGCATTTTCAGAGTTTCAGTGAAAAAGCAGACATTTTTCTAAAGCCGCTACTTTTAAAATGCATTTGGTGGTTTCTCTTATTAGCTCCCAGTTTTGATGGTGAGGAGCAGCTGTAGGTGGATGGGAAGCTGCTTGAACGGCCATCGTGACTCTTGCAGCAGTCAAAGGCTGGGCCCTACAGCTTGTCTGCAAAGGGAAAAAAAAAAATCAAACCGCTCTCATGATTTTGAGAGAGGTGATAAGATAAAGAGTTAAAAGTAGCCGAGTTCTAAGCTCAGAAGTGTACTTAAGCTTTATTTAGATGCATTTCTGGCTGGGAAGAAGAGATGTGACAATATTAACTTACAGATTTATGTCAGCTCTTCTCCAAGCACAAGGGACAAAGACACAGAAATGAGTTGGATACTTTTTTCTCTTATGATCAAGTACCCTTGATTTCAGGGCAGACAACTGAGAGAACAAGGCCAAGGTTTTAAGAAAAAAGGACACTCAAAGTTAAGCTTTGAATGCATGAATGCAAACAGTCCTTCTAAAAGCACCTCTTATCAACCCTACTGCAAAGTACGCAACGCTTGTAACTCCTGCTGGTGGAGGAGGAACCCATCCCGACAGTCTGTCCCGAGCTATAAAGCAAGCCAGATACCTCCTGGAAGTTACTGTCCCCAAAACCCACTCTGAAAGGTTCAGTAAAACACACTAATAGTGTTTCAGGTAGGGCTGCTCCAAAATACAGCCACTGGCTATGGTGTTTAATATGGTTTCTGCCAGCCAGAATTAGCTAGGTCCCCGAGATATGGCCCTCGTGGAGGATAACGTTTGTTGCAGTGGCTCACCATTTGCAAGAGTCTTGAAATCCAGCAACCTCATGGTCACAGGTACCCCAAATCCCACCCATCAGCCTCCAAGCTCTTCCCATTCAAAAGATAAAGGTGGTGCTGGGAGCTGCGATCTTAGGTACCTTGCACATCAGAGCCCTACAGGCATTCCTCGTCTTCGTCCATGTATTACTGTGTGTTTTAACTGTGAGAACGTAAGTACTACAATTATTTCTTAAAAATGCACTAAAACATTTACAATGGCTACAAAACACATTCACATTCTCTCATCGGAATGGGGTTTTTTTACAGCTTATTGTTAAATAAAGCTCATCTAAAATTTATTGGAGTGTAACTCTTCAGCTGCATTTACTACATGTTTCATTGCCTTGGTCGGTATCCAACATCTTGGCAAATAATGCGAGTAAAATATTAACACTGCTTATTGATTATACTTTAACTGATCCTGTCACCTAAGCAAACAATCCATGTTTCGGCAAAGGAAGGGAAAACAGCATCTTTTGGGAAGCAAGAAAAACTTTCACCCACGCTTACTTCAAACCCCAGAGTTCTGCACACAAAAAGGAGACGGCACTCAAGTTTTTAATGTTTCACTCTTCCCTGAGGAGCTGGAGTCTTTTAGAATATATAAGCCCCATGAAAAATGTCAGGCCGGGTAATTTATTTGCAGTCACAGGATTTTTTGTGTGTTTGAAATCAGTTTGCTGATTTAGCAACTGGTACACAGAGTCTCTTTGTCTCTCACACAGTTCAGCACTCATTCAGCAATCTGCACAGCAAGTTGCATCTGCAAACGAAGAATAAATACTTATCTTTTTCATCTCTTTGTGTGCTGCAAGCCTAACATTGACTATTCAAGTCTGACCAACCTGCGCAGAGTTCTCAGAAGCGAGCAAGATTCTTTCAAAAATCTGCCAGCTCTGCTCATCTGCAGTAACTTTCCACACGCGCGCCAGCCTTAAACCAGGCTAACCAGGGGCTTCAGGTCTAACGCGTGCACGGAGGTGGTTTCTGTCCTCCTTCCAACACAAGACAGAGCACACTGCCTGCCGGGAACCATCACTTGGATCTACCGCAGCCTCCATGGCCACAAACAAGCAGCCTCACATCTCCTGCTAGGAATATTGCTGAGTGACAAATAAAACAATGCAAGAAAACACATGAGCAAAAAGTGAAAACAAACATTAGGATCTTCCTTCCTACTGCTTACAGCAGATCCATGCTTTCTAATAACCTACGTCTAATAACACGGCAATTCCATCAGCAGCAAATTTAGTCCCACATTTAACTAAATAAGAACGACACATAAAAGCCATTAGCCTTGTCCCTCCTTGCCATCCTCCTGTCCATGTCCTCCGTTGCTCCCTTTGATGGACGTTTCCGTTGATCTCTCTGGGTTTCTTCCCCCGACCCAGGCATCTGGGCCCAGCCAACCATGCATTTCCAAAAGCTGCTCTTGTGGCCTTGCTAGTTCTTCAATTTCTTTTTGCATGAAAAGCTTCACTGACAGCTGCTCGGCGCTCCAGATGGAGGTTTGCAAACACAAAGTGGAAGAGCGAAATGCTCTGGGACCAGGAAAGGGGCAGGAGAAGGGAATGTGCTGACTGCGGAAATAAGCTGGCACCGAACCATTCCCTACCACTCCTCCACTTCCTGAGCCCCAGACAGCCTGGATAATTACCTACTCGCTATACTAACAGCTTCATATTAGCAGCAATCCCAGAGAACTAGAACAAACAGCAGAAATAGCAAAGACAAAACGTGAACGGTTTTGTTAAAAAAAAAACAACAAAAAAAGAACTTTTGCTAAGCCTTCAGAGGGTTCTCCAGCCAGAGCTCAGCTGCCCCTTTGCCACAAGCCCTGGGTTTAACGCAGCAGAAACACAACCCGGCCCTGCACTGGTGGAGGAGGGAACGCGGCACGCCAGCAGCCAGGCCCTACTGTCTGCCCTCACATGGCGCAGAAAATACTGAGACTGCAGTATTTCCCCCATCCACACACCTGCAATGCACTTTATTTCCATGCAGGTTAGCCGCGCATGCAGCACAGCCACCAAGCACCGGCAGTGGCTACCAGGGTACCCACCGCTCCTCGTCCCCCTCCCTCCAATTCATTACGAGGCTTCCAGAAGAACTCTGGAAGCGCACTTGTTTGAGTAGATAAAATTCAACTCAATCTTGCTAAGAAAAACAAACACCAAAAAAACCCCACCCAAACCCAGAAGGATGTAAGACTATGTTCCAGCATCAGCCTCTGGAGCTGCTTCCGTACTTCAAATAGCAAAGCCTTAAATCAAAGTGCATCAAAAAACATTCGGTCTTTTACAAATGTAAGATCCTTGGGGGGGGGAGAAAAAAAAATTCTCCTTTTACTAGACTCTACAAGGTCTCCAGCAGCGTGCTGGGATGAGCTGGCGGTGGCAAAAATTTTGAGTGAATCACAGGACTCTTGGGGTGGAGTGGAAGCCTCTCTGTGTTTCAGCCCACGCCATCGCCACTTGATGGAGTGCCCCAGGTCACTCCTGCCATCACCACTGGCCACCCCTGCACCTCCCCTCTCCCCAGCGAGAGAAAACAGAACATCCCTCTCCCATGCAGCCCTTCCCCAACACACTATGAATCCAAAGGGCATCTCTTCCGAAACAGGCAGCCCCGCATTCTCCCACCCCATCGAGGCTGTGGGTGCAACAGTTTGGGGGTTACTGAATGGAAGAGGCGGCGACCGATCAGGAGAAAAATACAGAAACAAAGACAAAATGCAGGTTTTAGTGTGCTCTTCCGCTGTCACTAAGGAAGTCTAATATGGGACGGGGATTAGAACCTCTGAAGCCTCAACTCAGGCGCAACGTGAGCCAAGGGTGCAAGAACTGCCACCAGTATTTCTGGAGAGGACTCTAATGTGGAAGGAGCATGTTTGAGCTCAGATTAATTCCTCTAAATCTTTCCAGACCATGTTTCACAGGTGTATGCATGAGCAAGCTCCATCCCATCATACCAACATCTCAAAGGAGTCTGGCTTGCTTTAAAATGCTAGTGAGCACAGGGGATCCCAAGATACAATATCCCCAGGTTCAACAAAAGCTCAGTATGGTGTGAGCATTTGTGTGATTAAAACTGAAAAAAAAAAAAAATCAACATTTGGAGTCAAAATATTTGGCATTCCAGTTTGTGGATGCCAAATGTTTAAAACAGCCTGGAATAAAATCCCCTCTCAAGTAGAGGAGTAGGTAAGATGAAATATTCAGAAAATAAAAAAGCAAACAGACAAACAAGTTCTCTTCTGGAATTAGCAGTTTTCATCTTTTACAGTAAAGTTTGTTTCCAAGAGGAGAAACATTTTTAAAGCCTAAGCATTTCTCTGAACTTTTTCATCACTTACAAATCCCCAAAATGTCACTGAAGAAGTGACGATTATTTGCCCAGTACTGCACGGAAAAGAACAAAGCCAACAGTAAGAGAGCCCCGTATCCAGATCACACCTCTGTCATATGCCTCTTCTGCTCCAAGATACCGAACACACTGCTGCCTAGAGATGGGTATCAGCTAAAATGTCATATTAATCAGGGTTTCACAAATCACCCAAATCCCATGGCAACATTCAGATGTCTTCTAGCAAATATCCCTGAAAGGGGAAATGGTTTCAGGGTCATTCCAAACACATAAGCAAAGAAAGAGCTGGGGGCAGGCAGAAACAAACAAAAGAAAAGAATGAAACCAAAGAGACAAATGAAAGAAAATAAGAAAAATAAGTTAATTTTGAAAGATTTAAGATGGATAGTTTTAACCACCAGAATCACAGTGGGCAAATGATCAAACTTGCAACAAATAAACACATTGCCCCTGAAATCACATCCTGAATAACAAGCAGTTGCGTTTAGCGGTACAAACCAGACACGGTGGCGTAGCGGTGATTTTTAACAGACCTGGAATACCTCTACATAGTTTTAAATAAATCAATCACACATTTTTCATAAGTGAAACAGACTTCAACAGGTTTTCAAGCCCAATCCACAGTCTTAGAGCAGATCCAACTCCTCTTCAGAGATCTCTGACTGATATTTGCCTAACCTGGTTTGTGCAGGGTCCACGGATGGAGACTTCGCAGCTTCCCAGGAGACCTACTCCAACGTTTCTCTGCCCTGGGCATTAGGAATTTTTTTTCCTTAGTACCTAATTAGAATCTCTGTGTTACATTTTACATCCTTTCTTGTCCCATTCGCTGAGGACATGGGGAAAAATAATAATAATAAAAAAAATCCTTCCTCCACAAAAAACGCCAGATTCAAAGACTCATATACCTCACCTTAGTCCTTCCATTTTTAAGATGAAGACCTTACGTTCCAGACTTAGGATGATTTTAATTTTTCTATTCTGGCTCTCCCAAATTTCTCTCCCGAAACATGATGCTCAGAACCGGCTGTAAAGAAAGAGCAAATGTACCTTGTTACAGCAAAGCTCCATCTAACCCAGCACTGTCTCCAATATTGTCAATAGCAAATAGCTAGGGAATAAGTTTAGGAACAGACAAATACGTGTATATATAAAACAATACCCTCACTGGAGTAGTGAGGTATTGGAGTAGCACTCCAGTAGTTTGCAGCTGAAGGACTTTCCTGACCAGAGAATATTTTTTCATATTTCTTGCTTAACGATTATTTTTTTTTCCTTTGTTAATTTGTCCAGTAATTTCCTTTAGGTTCATCCATCACGAGAACCAAGGTGCATCAGAAGAACAGTAAAAAGTATCTCTTCCTGCTCCAGTGCAATATCCCTCTTCATTCTCTCCTCTTCTAGTGCCAGGAGCCCCAGCCTAGCTGAATTCCCCTTGCAGAGAAACCCCTTCACAACTTGGGTCACCGTCGCTTCCCCTCCCTGTGCTTTTCAGCTCAACCACATCTTTTTTTTTTGTTTGTTTGTTTTGAGTTAGGACTGGGACCAGAACTGCACACAGCATTCCAGGAATAATTTTAAGTTTTGCTTTCTTTTGCTTTCCTAACAATTCTTAGGATTCAGTTTGCTATTTTTGACCACTCACAATGCCACGGAACTATTATTATAACCCTAAAAGCTCATTCAGTTGATGGAAAAAAAAACACATGTAAAATTATGAGTCTCCCTTCAGATGCATTTTGTTGGATTTCTCTCTCCCCATCCAGTTTTATCTGACTTTTTACCACTTCACCACTCAGCACAAGGGCACTCAGCCATCTTTCGCTGCTGCCGTTCACGTGTGCTCTCGGGGATTTAGCCTCATCTCAACCTGGGCACCTCGCTATACACCTCCTTTCCCAGAGCATCGTCCCCAGGCTGGTACTGGCCACCGTCTCCGCAAACCGACCACAGCCGCCTCCTCACCGCTTCCTGCTCCAGGGTCAGAGGAAAGACGGCCACGTGGGCAGGTTATTTGTGTTCAGAATCTTTTCAGGGACTTTATCAGATGCCGTTTGTAAATGCAATTAAGCAATGTCAATCCAACTCCCTTGCCCAGACGCTCACTGGTCCATTTAAAGAGCTCCAGGAGATTTTAGATTCGCGATTCCTCTCTGCAAAAACTGTGCCATCTCCTCCCCAGCACATCACATTTCAGTGTGTGCCCTTAATTCTTCTCTTCAGAACAGTTTCTACTCAGTTGCCTGGCACAGACATCAGGCCTACTGGTAACAACAGACATAATTACTCTGGATTATCACATTTTCCGTGAAGTACAAGGTAGTGGGCACAAGAGCTATAATAAACTGCACCGTCCCCCAGCCAGGCATGCCTGTGAGAGCCAAGATAATTTCCAGATGTCTCAGTACCACAAGATACAAAGTTAGAGATAATGACCACTTTAGCTGCCGCTATATCTTCTCTTTGTTTGACTAAAAAAAAAAAAAAATACAGAAGAAAAGATTTGATAAGCTTATTTCTCCTGGGAAAAGACTGAAGGGGGCAGAAACATACAAATGATAGAGGAGCCTGCATTCATCAAGCATCCTGAATGGGGGGGGGGGGGGAAGCAGGCTACAGGCAGAAAGCATCACATAAGCAGCAACACTATTCAAAAGAAGGGTTGATATAAAGAGGATTGATGGAGAGTCATCTGACCCCCAGCATTCCAAAAAAACGTTGTTGTGCAGCACTGCAAAACAATTCTGTTCCAGGGCATGTAGAAGAGGAGGCACTTGTGATAAACCATCCTTTTAACAGCACACAAAGATGCGCTCCATTTGTTTCCCACAGTCATAAACTCACACGACATTCACTGAATCTCAGGAACACTGGAACTTGACCAGCCGTCATTTCAAATCCAATTTGAATATTTCAAAGTACAATGAAGAATTCATCGGTAAATCTTTTTGGACTTCATTTCCAAATTTAAGCATAAAAAAAAAAAGCTCAGTGTGATTACTGTAGAACACTTAACATAAAAAAAAAAAAAAACCAAACCAGGAAAAGAAGGAGAGTTTATGACCTTTGGAAGAAGAGGCAGGCAACTCGGCAGGACTACAAGGATGTCGTGAGGCTATACAGGGAGAAAATCTGAAGGGCCAAAGCCCAACTAGAACTTAATCTGGTCAATGCCGTAAAAGACAATAAAAAAATGTTTCTACAAATACATTAGCAACAAAAAGAGGGCTAAGGAGAATCTCCATCCTTTATTGGATGCAGGGGGAAACACAGCAACAAAGAATACGGTTGAGGTACTTAATGCCTTCTTTGCCTCAGTCTTTAATAGTAAGACCAGTTGTTCCCTGAGTTCCCAGCTCCCTGAGCTGGAAGACAGGGACGAGAACGAAGCCCCCATAATCCAAGAAGAAATGGTTAGCGACCTGCTACATCCCTTAGACACATGCAAGTCTATGGGGCCGGGTGGGATCCACCCAAGGGTACTGAAGGAGCTGGTAGAAGTGCTCATCAAGACACTTTCCATCATTTACCAGCAGTCCTAGCTAACCGGGGAGGTCCCAGCTGACTGGAAGTTAGCAGATGTGACACCCACCTACAAGAAGGGACAAAAGGAGGGTCCAGGGAACTACAGGCCTGTCGGTCTGACCTTGGTGCCTGGGAAGGTTATGGAGCAGATCATCTTGAGTGCCATCACGCGGCACATACAGGACAACCAGGTGATCAGGCCCAGTCAGCCTGGGTTTATGAAAGGCGGGTCCTGCTTGACAAACCTGATCTCCTTCTAGGACAAGGTGACCCACTTAGTGGATGAGGGAAGGCTGCAGATGTTGTCTACCTAGACTTTAGTAAAGCTTTTGAAACCATTTCCCACAGCATTCTCCTACAGAAACTGTCTGCTTATGGCTTGGATGGGCATACTCTTTGTGATGTAAAAAAACTGGCTGGGTGGCCAGGCCCAAAGAGCTGTGGTGCACAGAGTTAAATCCAGTTGGTGGCCAGTCGCAAATGGTGTTCCCCAGGGCTCAGTATTGGGGCCAGTTCTGTTAATATCTTTATCAATGACCTGTATGAGAGGACTGAGCGCACCCTCAGTAAGTTTGCAGATGACACCACGTTGGGCAGGAACGTTGATCTGCTTGAAGGTAGGAAGCCCCTGCAGAGGGATCTGGACAGGCTGGATCGATGGGCTGAGGCCAATGGTATGAGGTTCAACAAGGCCAAGTGCCGGGTCCTGCACTTGGGTCACAACAACCCCATGAAGCGCTAAAGGCTTGGGGAAGAGTGGCTGGAGAGCTGCCTGGCAGAAAAGGACGACAGTCAGCTGAATATGAGCCAGCAGTGTGCCCAGGTGGCCAAGAAGGTCAACAGCATCCTGGCTTGTACCAGAAACAGTGTGGCCAGCAGGACTAGGCAAGCGATTGTCCCCCTGTACTCGGCACTGGTGAGGCCGCACCTCGAGTACTGTGTTCAGTTTTAGGCCCCTCACTACAAGACAGACATTGAGGTGCTGGAGCATGTCTAAAGAAAAGGAACAAAGCTGGCTGAAGGGTCTAGAGGTCTAGAAGGTCGTAGCGAGATGCGGGTTGGTCTCTTCTCCCAAGTAACAAGCGATAGAACAAGAGGAAATGGCCTCAAGTTGTGCCAGGGGAGGTTTAGGATGGATATTAGAAAGGGTTATCAAACATTGTAATAGGCTGCCCAGGGAAGTGGCTGAATCACCATCCCTGGTGGTATTTAAAAGATGGGTAGATGTGGTACTTAGGGACATGGTTTAGTGGTGGACTTGGCAGTATTTGGTTAACAGTTGGACTCAATGATTTTAAAGGTCTTTTCCAAACTAAATGATTCTATAACATTTAACAGCATATATATTGTTATATTTAAGAGGAGTCAAAGCATATCTTGCTTTGGAAATCATGCACTGGAAATTGTATTTTTAGAATTCAAGGCCTGAGTTGTCCTGTGACAGTCATGTCTCTTTTGCCATAAAAATCAACCAAATCTGATGAGGCTAGAGACCTGCCTAGTACAGTGCCCCATCGCTGACAGTGATCAACAGCAAGTGTCTAGGGAAGACTGTAACACAAAGGCAAATATCCAAGAGATACTTGCTCAGAATATGCCCCCAGCATGCAACAATTTTTACTCGCGCAACCTCCTAAGCTCGTAACTCATATCTGTATATTTAATATTCCTTGATGGATTTATTCTTCCAAGAATGTGTCCAACAGATTTTGAATCCATGTACACCGCTTATATCCAGAGTACCCTGTGGGAAGAAGTTCCATACTCTGTGTGAAGCAGGAGCTCCTTGTGCCTGGCTCCATGCAACTGATCCTGACTAGTTCCTTATCCTCAAAGGAACAGAGAGTGATCAGCTCTCCACACGCTTTTTCCATGCCAGACCCTTCTCAACTCTTGTGCAAATAACCTCTTGATCTGACAACCCGCCACTTTTTGTTAGCTGTTCTATAATCCTGTCCACCAACACTTCGAACTAAAAAAAAAAAAAGAACCAAAAAAACAAAACAAAACAAACCCCCAAGCAAACAAGCAAAAAAATCCTCTCTCCTGAATTAACGCAGACACAGAATAGCGATACAGCGTTTTTGTTAATGCTCTATGTGCCCCAACTGTTTCTTTCACTTTTTCTCCATCCACAGGTTTCATAGATTCTCTGGTATCTTTCTTTCCTCTTGATGCCTGAAAAAAAATACCAGTTTTTATGCCTGCATCTTCATCATATCTTCTCCTTGTGCCAGCATGTAAATATTCGGATTCACCTTCTACATCTACATTAACAGCTCCTTCACCTTATGCCCCACCACCCCCTCTGGGTGCTTCCCAGTGTCTCCCCATCCCTATGTCAGCGAATACCATGTACGCTTCCTTCACATCACCTGCTCTCCTCCGCAGCCAGCCTCCCACAGCCAGTCTGTTCTTCCACCAAATCTTGTGCTCAGTCCCTTCTCTCACTTCACAGGTTTCGAATCCTTCTTATGCCTTCCCCCATCAGACATTTCAAAGACTACTAACTCAGTGAAAGATGACAAGCTCCGGCCTCTCCCACCCTCATTTCCTTGCAAATACCTACCTTTATTTTTCTCACTATAACCATTACTGATGTGTTCAACCTACTGCCTCTATCCCCTCTGGGGGCTGCCATGATTTCCTCCTCTTCTCTCCTCTGCAACCCCTATCCTTTGATGCCTTCCCTTCCAAAAGAACCCCCCTTATTTTGTTTCAGCATGCTGCCTCTCCGGGACAGATGCCTACTTTGTGTTTGAAGGATCACCTGGCATACTGTGGGCATAAACAGACAAGTAACTGTAGATCTGAAACCGAGATCGCAACAAGGCTGACACAGAGCAGCAACGGGGAGGCTGCGCTAGGACGGGCCGTAGCGAGAGAGCTGAAAAATATAGGATCTTAAAAGTCACTAATGATCAAGAACGCCACCCAAAGGCTTACCTTCTCACACCACGCAGTCTTTCGGTGAGTTACAAGCTTATGCAGCTGGTCACGGAGAGTCATTAGATCTCTGGATAATCTGTCAATTTGCCCAGTCAGACCGTCAGCCCAGGGGCAACATGAGGTCGCCTTTGGCAGCCCGCTTTTCTCTACGTGAGCGTCCTGGGACTCGCACATATTTCCCTCTTCAGCCATATTATCTAGCACAGTTTCCTAAAGGAGAAACAGTAACAGTTACTTTTCAGCAGGAGCTAAAATGGTTTCCCCTTCCACATCTTCCTGGTAATTCATCACTAGGAATTCACTGCTGCCATCTCAGTATACAGTTGCTCCACAATTTCAGAGCTATTTTAAGAGATAACCTCCTCAGTTCACTATAACATATTTCTACGTTAACAGAAAACTTATGTTACTAAACTATCTTATGTTAGAAAGCACTGCATACTGTGAGCTGCACTAAAGCATAAAGTGACGTTCATGGGACAGAGATCACCTGTACTGCAGAAGCTCTAGATATGCCCCTTCCCCTCAGCCTCTGAGGCTGGACCCACTTCTTTGGCTTATTGTAACAAAGTGATGACTAAGAAGGAGAATACGGGCTTACACTGTTCAGGACAGCCCCATCTGCTATGTGGCACAGTAAGTTGTTACACCCACAGGACCACTTGTGCCCACGTAAAACTCTACAAGTTGAGGAACCCCAAGAGATCCCTGCTCCAGGCAGCTCAGGAGCTCTGTCAGCTCTGCTTGACCGTGGGTACCTAGCTGGTTCCATAATTACTTCTGCAACTGCCTTTGGAGACAGCAACTGTTATTTGAAATACTCAAAAAAGTTACCAAATAATTTCAGAGTTCTTGAAATGCATGTACCTATACACCATAGTGCACAGATCCCGTAGAAACGGTTTTCAAGCCAGGGTAGCAGAGCACAACTAAAAGGCCTAGCCCTCCTCACTCAGAGAGTATTAAATATTTATTTCCATATTGTTATCAAGAAGAAATAGGAGAGGTCACAATCTCTTTTAAAGACATAATTCGCATTCAAAATTATCTTTAGAAATTGGAGAAGTAATTTGAAAACAGCAAGAGGAAATTCAGCAGTTGAGCTGAACTGAGTTCAGCTGAGGTCTATACATGGGCAAGGAAAAACCAAATGCATAATTACTGGCTCAGCAGCAACACTGCTGGAAGGGAACTCGGAAACCCAGAAGTCACCAATGTCATACTGTCAAAGTCAAGTACCATTTTAGAAAGCACAAACACAAGTCTCCATGATGGAAGAGCACCGGCTGCAACACTGACACAGGGGTGAGATACCTGAAGTTAAATACAGACAAATGGGAGGGAAAATCCCATACGGGAGCAACAGCAACCATCAGAAGTTTGAACGAATGGTCTACAAGAAGACATTGAGAGAACCAATTTTGTTTAACCTAGAAACAGGGACTGGGAAGGCAGTGACATGCTAACAGCCTTCACTTACATAAAAGATTGCTATAAAGAGGATGGGAAATTTTTTTCCCCCACTTTTTCTTCTCTGCAGGTATGTTAAAAACTGGCTTAACTCACAGAAAGAGATTCTTAGGCTCATACAAGGAAAAACTTTGTAAGATAGCTCAGAATGGCAAAAGACACCCTACAAAACCTTCTTTCTCAGCGAGCATCAGCATTGCAAACTGGCACAAGCAGTGAGGCCAGCAGCTCATACTGCCTAAAGGTCCAGCTTGTGACAACACAGAGATGTTCTGGGCACTGACAGGCTAAGAAACTGCGTGGAAATAAACCAAAGCTTTTTGGGTTTGTTGGTTTTGGTTGGTTTGTTTGTTTTTTTAATTTGAAATTTATTACATGACAGAATTTTAAAGTGACATTACTGCAGTCACTCCAGTTGCTGTAGTTATAGAATCACAGAATGGTTCGGGTTGGAAGGGACCTTAAAGATCACCCAGTTCCACCCCCCTGCCCTGGGCAGGGACACCTCCCACCAGACCAGGCTGCTCAAAGCCCCATCCAGCCTGGCCTTGAACACCTCCAGGGATGGGGCAGCCACAGCTTCCCCGGGCAACCTGTTCCAGTGTCTCACCACCCTCACAGGAAAGAATTTCTTCCTAATATCCAATCTAAATCTCCCCTCTTTCAGTTTAAAACGGTTCCCCCTCATCCTATCGCTTTATCCCCGATAAAGAGTCCCTCCCCATCTTTTCTGTAGCCCCCTTTAGGGACTGGAAGGGGCTCTAAGGTCTCCCCGGAGCCTTCTCTTCTCCAGGCTGAACAACCCCAAATGCTCCTGCCCACAGTCCTCAGGAAGACCTGGCAGTAGCTTTGCAAGAAATCATCCCATCCATCAGATCAGCAATGCAGAACACAGGCTAAGTGGAAAGAGAAAACTACTGTATCCTCAAAGTACGTCTGATTCCCATACATCCCACAGCATCTGGGAACAACCACTATCTTCAGCAAAACAAAAGAAAAAGGCAAACTCACCATCCAGCCTGTTGAACAATTTAAAAAGATGTGCTGGGAAGTTTTTTTGCAAGTATTTCTTTAGGATTTAACTCCAGAAAGCACATTAACACTCACAATACTCCCCACACTGTTCAACGTGTCACAGGCAAAGGTTTTGGCGGATACACCGAAATGCCATAACGCTTGCAGTTACATTTTGCTTATTTGGAGCCAGGCTTCTGCTAGTGTTGATGCTTTCCAAACAACCGTAAGATGGTAGACACGTAAAGCAAAAACCATTATAGACGGAATGGCAATTTTAATGGCTCTGCAATGGAAGTACTCTTCAAGCCAGGTGAGGTAATTTTACACTCCTTTGCCTTGCTTTTAATATAGAAGGCAGCATATAGGCAATTAACAATAAGCTCACTGATTCTCAAAATTTTGTAAACTCATACGGCTAATGTGGTGCTCTAAAGAATTATTTTCAGCAACTGTGAAAGGGCAAAAGTTGTAGAGAGAATTGAGATGGATGGTACCGTTTACACTCACTTGAGAAATCGTAAGATGCACAGAGAAAGGCTTATTGATTTTCTTATGATCATTCAACACAGTTCAAGGGGAAATCGGCAATTGCAACACACTATTTGTCTGGGAAAAATGAAGTTGTTTTCAATATCAGCTGCTTGCAAATTTAGTTGTTCTCAAGTCTGCAATAAAGCTTAGAGGCCCCTCTTCTGAAAAGCCATTTAATTTTAAGCAATTGTACGACTGCTATGTTTAAAAAACATTAAAGAGATGAAGATCAGATGTTTTCATTTGTGTTAACTATCTGAAATTCTGCCACTCTGCCCTGCAATTCCTCAGCTCAGCTGGGCAAGTCTTACAGAAGAAAATAGAGGGATGAAGGAGAACTAAGAAAGCATGCCTTATTTCACCACAGGTTTTTTCCTTTTTCTCAAGTGCTGTTGAACAGTTGGCTTGCAGCATTTATTTTTGTAGCAAGGGGCCTTTGGAAGTGGCCAGCTATTTGTTAGACAAGAAAGCTGCGCCCTTCAAAATCAGTTTGATTCATTACCATCCACTGCCAATAAACTGGTTCCAGTTGCTTCCACTCCAGAAAGGCTTCGAGTTGCATGGTTTCAGACTCCAGAAGCTGTAATAGCTAGAAGAAAGGAGACAAAGGAAAGAAAATCAGGTAACATTGGTCACTTGTGGACTAAATGAAATGTGCGTTTGGTCTGAAGTACAAAAATAGTGTCAGTAGTACAGGGACAACACTGGGTTACTTTTCAAGAACATTGTAAAACCAGCTGCAGAAATGTGATGTGAAACACTTTTCTCAGCACCACCGATTTATTCCCCACCCCAAATGTACAAACATCATCAGCTTTTGTATAAATAAATGTGAGTTTCCATATTGTTTTGAGGCATCAAAGAGCCATAATTCTGATATATTAAGGCCTAGAATACATGACCATCTTCAAATCTCCTATGCTTCCTGAATACCAAAATAAGCTATGTTTCTCCAAGAGTATTTTTTTCATCTACCCATTCACTCACATTTATCAAGGCTGTGAGGTCTAAACACCTTCTTCGCTTCCAGGCCATGTACAGCCTTCTCTCAGCTAAAACTTACACCATTGGTCTTGGACTGGGTCTCCTCAAATTTAATAGTAATGACTCCAACTGCAATATACAGGTACCTTGACTAGTCCAACATATCCCCTTCCCATGCTGCTCCCACACCTGTGGAAAACTCAGAACTCCAGTATCTCCAGTCTTCTCTGCCTCCTCCCCGAAAACCTTTCATCCCTTATTCGGATCACTCAAACTGAGATGATCTCTGATGTTCTGAAATAGCATGGAAGAACTCCCTCTAAAAATGTTATGCATTTCATAAATTGTCTGATCTGCTGCACGAGGAATCCCTCCCTTTACCTGAGAGCACTTGAAGGACAGAGATTATGTTTTAGCTGTACAAATTATAAATTTTTCATAAATATATACATAACACACGTGTATACACACACATATATGGAGAAAGAGACATTCCAAGACTAAATATTTATATATCAGTACAAAAAAGCTCTTAGAAAGAATGACAGATGAACAAATTAGGTATAAATCAGAGCTTACCAGCTTTAAAAACGTCAGTACTGGCCATATATTTGAAATGAACTATTTTATCAACAGTCTGATGCCAAAGGCAACTTTTTAAGATGACACACAAACAGTATACGGTCTCAAAGACAATGATAAGGACCAGATCAGTATCAGTTATACCCACCTGATATGGACAACTGTCTTCTGCTGGCTTTGTTGGCTTTAGTTACTCGCTACATAACATATAATTTAAGTAACTGCAAAGTATGAGGTGACTTTGCAATTTTGTTCTGCAGATAGAACTTTAAGATCAAGAACTCAAAGAAAGGAATGCACTTTGCGAGAGCAACTGCTGGAAATTATGAGCAGTTTGCTCTAAACACACTGCTGGATCCAAAACACAATTATTACACATTTGTTCGCACAACTGACACTTGGCATTATGCTTAATGACTTTGCTAGTTTCAAGCTCAGCTGGTATATGAAAGGTGGAAGAATGAGTTTGTCTCCTTTTTTCTTTTCTCCTTTTTTTTTTTTTTTTCATACGGCATCTACGGCACAAACAGCTTACATTATGTGATCTGATGCTGGCAATAAAACCCAGCCAAAAAGTTGATTAAATATGCAGGCAACAGCTAAGTTACTTGATTTTAAAGTAGCTTTGTAATGCAGTCATGAGCTGTGAGTGATTGCAGTATGAACATGTCTTGTGACAGCTAAAGAGGGCGGAAGGTTGGAATGGGGAGCTTTTCAGTTGAAGTCTTCAAAAAAAAAAAATCTTAGTAAAAACATAGTCATCATCTTTAGTTTTAGTCTCACTAGAGGAGCTCCTGAATGTTAAAAAAAGTCATATGCCACCTGCTTTCACAAGTGCAAGGACATGATTGTGAAACTTCACCAGCAGATCATTTAAAGGTTTGGAGTTACCTGACCTGAACAACAATCAAAGCTTCCTGAGCCGTCTCCTAATCTCAAGCCTTTCAGGATCTTTTGTATTTGGAGGTTTTTTGTTGCCTTTTTTATTTTTTTTTAAAACCGCTCCATTAGTCATGTAAAACTTGAACAGCTCATTTGAAAACATTCATCTGATTCACCCACTTATCGCATCCTCACCATTCACTAAGGTATTACCACCCTCAGAAATATCAGGCCAGCAACTGTGCGCTAGATCGTTTCAGCTGTAAATGAGTAATGGGATGACTATGCCGCTCCTCCTAGGAGGACAGTTTTCAACCTCGCTGCTGTGACAGCGTTAGGCAAGCTGCAAGAGCCAACATTTGCGTTTCTGCCCCGCGGGAATGAAGGCACTGGTCCTGGATGCCAATATCCTCTCCATCCCTTACATGGGCCTTGCAAGACTCTGGTGTTATCGCAGGAGGGAGAATAAAGCGAAACACACAACAAAAACTAATGTACTACAAATAACATAGAATCATAGAATGGTTCAAGTTAGAAAGGACCTTAAAGCTCATCTAGTTCCAACCCCCTGCCCTGGGCAGGGACACCTCCCACCAGACCAGGCTGCTCAAAGCCCCATCCAGCCTGGCCTTGAACCCCTCCAGGGATGGGGCAGCCACAGCTTCTCTGGGCAACCTGTTCCAGTGCCTCACCGCCCTCACAGGAAAGAATTTCCTCTTCATATCTAGTCTAAATCTCCCCTCTTTCAGTTTGAAACCCTTACCCCTCATCCTTATCACTACACTCCCTGGTAAAGAGTCCCTCTCCATCCTTCCTGTAGCCCCCTTTAGGGACTGGAAGGGGCTCTAAGGTCTCCCCGGAGCCTTCTCTTCTCCAGGCTGAACAACCCCAACTCCCTCAGCCTGTCCTCACAGCAGAGGGGCTCCAGCCCTCGGAGCATCTTCATGGCCTCCTCTGGACCCATTCCAACAGGTCCATGTCCTTCTTGTGCTGAGGACTCCAGAGCTGGATGCAGTACTCCAGGTGGGGTCTCACCAGCGCGGAGCAGAGGGGCAGAATCACCTCCCTCACCCTGCTGGCCATGCTTCTTTTGATAGAGCCCAGGATACCTTAGCAAAAACCATAAAAATAAATAAATGTTCAAGGTGGGGACAGGACAACAGACTGTATGTCTGCACGCCGTGAATTTGGTCACAAGGAGAGTCTCCACATGACCCAGAGGTGGCAGCCTTTCACCCAGACATACCTGCACTTAGCAAATGAACAACTGTCTATATCAGCCAGCTTCTTTCCCTCAACCTCATCCTCTACTCAAGCTTCTCACGAGCATTTATCATTCTTTAACTAAACTTTACATTTTGTCACAAAGAGATCAAGGGCACGCATTTTCTCGGGTCGCTCATCGCAGTCGTGCCACAGCTGGCATTTCAGCTCTATTTGCAATTGTGGAAACCAAAGCCCAAATTGTACCTCTGCATTTTCCCCAAATACAGTACCTTTTCTTATTTAGTACCAACAACAGTTCACACAGAGATGCCTTTACATGCAAGAAGCGGTTCCACTTCTGCTGCTACATAAACCTCTCAAGATGTAAGACAAACTCACAAGCTGCAACTAAAGCTGTCTGCTCATTTTCGTTGACCTAAGGACCCAGGTGCTGACATGCCTCCTAATGAAATTTAAAGACTCACATCCACAGAAAAGCATTAATTTTGTCTCATGAACAACGTGAAGCAGCAAGTCAAAAATGAGCCTCACATGGATATCGAAGTGATGCTTAGGGATAACATATGAAAATTGTCTTCCTCTCTACATAAAATTAAGGCAATGAAATCCATTTCCTTCATTCTTCTGGAGGAAGTTATTGTTCTAAAATACTTACACCAAGAGAAAAAAGTAATGACAAATTCAAATTGCTCATCTCTGTGGAGAAGTAATTCCATAATGAATGCTGAGAGCAAACACTTTGCAGTAACAACTTCTCTAAACCATTGTAAAGAAACCATCACTGGTGCAAATGCCTTGCAAGCAACAGCTTTGCTATAGAGGCTAAACTGTGCTTAACTGAGCTGTCTCAGAGCTGGCTGCCAGGAAACCTCAGAGCGGTGCAGAAGAACGCAAACTCTATAAAGAATCATATAAAGTCATAGAATGGTTCGGGCTGGAAGGGACCTTAAAGATCATCCAGTTCCAACCCCCTGCCCTGGGCAGGGACACCTCCCACCAGACCAGGCTGCTCAAAGCCCCATCCAGCCTGGCCTTGAACACCTCCAGGGATGGGGCAGCCACAGCTTCCCTGGGCAACCTGGGCCAGTGCCTCACCACCCTCACAGGAAAGAATTTCTTCCTGATATCCAATCTACATCTCCCCTCTTTCAGTTTGAAACCCTTACACCTCATCCTATCACTACACTCCCCAATAAAGAGTCCCTCTCCATCTTTCCTGTAGCCCCCTTTAGGTACTGGAAGGGGCTCTAAGGTCCCCCCGGAGCCTTCTCTTCTCCAGGCTGAACAACCCTCTGACAGGCGGCTGCGATCTCCAAAGCCAAACGCCCTGCATCCAACGCGGGTCATGGAACTCAGGAAACTTGGGGAACTTCAGCTGCACAAGTCCTAGGCGACAGCATCTTCTAGGTGGCTTTGGATATTCAACAAGAGGCCAAAGTCAAGTCCTCTTTGGTATCCACAAATCTAACTGGCACCAAAATCATTATTTAAACATATTTGTAATTACTTTTTCTGTTGAGATATTAATCTTTTTCATATTATTTACTAGCATATTGCTAAATTCATTGATGCCTGCAGACTGTTACAAAAATCAATATTTAATAATTTGCAGCATAATGCATCCTTTTCACAGGCTGAGTTCCAGAGAGCTCCCCGCAACAAGTATTTAATCTCTGATGCCCACAGATCATAATTCAACTACCATATCAGTGGCAAAAGCATTTTTAATCAAAAATTGCTCTGCCTAAATATTCAGAAAATTATCCTACTGTTAGACACACAAAAAAAGGCCTTTCAGCAATAAATTCTGTTTCTTGACTCAGAGGCAAAATACTGCTGATTCATCACGTATTCACGTGTGACTGTAGATAGAAAACTTGCCTTGGACTCCAGATCACTGCCAACCTCACTCCAAACGCCAATATCTCAGGTGTGACTCAAGGTTTGAGACAGGGTTGGCTTTGTATGGAAGCTTTTATGGGGAAAGTATCAAGAGACTATTTCATACTTTGGTTTGTTTAATAAGAAAAGGCTTTATTCAACTTCAATTTTGGTAATCTGGATACTACTGCTGAATATCTAAGAAGTGCAGGAGCGAAGCAAAGCAGAGAAGTTCCTTCCAAAAAATGCAAAGAAAGTTGTGAATACACATGAAAAGCTTACACAATTTACATTACCAGTAGTAAACCATAACTGGGATTAAGGTTTAAGAGACTAACCAAGCACCAGGTGAAATAAATTACAACACAGCTTCATCTCTGCTACCAAGTCAAAACTCCCTTATCCAAAAACCAAGCAAACCTTGACAAACGAGAGCCTGTCGGCAGGCAGGCTGTTAGCTGGATGACATTTGGTTTTAAATGGCACATACTGCCCAAATTGCACATCAGCAGGCCTAGGTTTTGAGACACCCCCCTCACTAAAAAACCAGAGAAAATCTTGCTATCATAAACATCCGGGGCTGGGACAAAAAACACCACCGTAGGCGGATGCGCTCAGTGCTCCAAGATTCAGTTCCACATTGTGATTCCTTCAGAAGCAAAGCTGCTTTAAGACATTCCCACGTATCCCTTGAAGGCTGAAGCAAAAATAAATAGTACAAGCAGGCGAAGAGCGAAAACCGACAGACCAATAAGCAGCCTCTAGCCACCAGGCAAATAAAGATCTGCTCAAGTCATTCCTCTGCCTGTGAAATATCGCTGAGGGTTGTGACAGAGCAGGAGAAACGCTGCAGCCCAACCATACAAGGCAGGCGGATCAGAAAGGCTCCTGGATGACAGAAGTGGTTGAGAACTTCTCCCACTAAGAGCTGTGGAAGCCACAGGGACCTTGACCGAAATGCTAGCAGGGATGGGGAAAGGTCCTCTGTGGCTCCAGAAGCAGGTATTTCTGTGTCTGCTAAGCATCATCTCTTTTGGAATTGTAATGGTATTTCTTTGTGGTGCAGACTGTAAAGGAAAACAGGACTTGGATCTTTTGCAGAAGATAAAATACATAAAATACAAAACACAGCAGCTTTGGGTGGAGAAGTGTAATTCCAGATGTGCGCAAAACCTCCAACACCTATAATAAAATACGTGACTTTTCCACTCACCAACACCAGTTTTATACCACCACAGCTCGAACTTCGGTTCAGCTATCTCAGGTTTACATCGCGGAGAGCAGGGAATCAAACCACTAGTTAAAAACTTAAGTGACAAAGATCATCCTTATAAAACATAATTGCTATTTGTGGAGGGATTTAGAAAACAGCTGTTTAAAATGAGACACTGAAAGAAAACGGAATTCAAAGCAAACAAAATAAGGCATTTGGCACATAAAAATTGTACTGCAGCTTTCCCATTGATAGGCAATGAACTGAGATGTACTAACAATGACACTCATTTGCAGAGGAACAGGTCAAGGAAAAGACCACTTCTCTTCCCTCCCCCCCGTGGAAATAGCACATATTAAAACAGGAAAAAAAGATCAGGAAAAAGAAGACTGAAGGGTGAGTTTTATACTTTAACAGCCAAGATCAAGATGTATGAGAATGGAAAAGGTACATGTTTTCTTCCACAAAGGTACCACTGATTTTGGGTGCCTAACGTGGCATACCTGAAGAGCCAGCTTTTCGGGCAGTACTCTTAGTCCTCAGTCAAAGCACATCCAGTAGGTACCAAAAAAAAAAAAAAAAAAAAATCACAATTTACTTTAGAAAAATCTCAGCCAGAGGATTTCAAAGGAAAGCACCAAATTGTATCGCGGTACTGCCTGACAGCTGTTCATATTGTACTGCCAACCAGAACCCCCACGTAGCTGATGTCAAAAAAGACCATTATGCATCTGCTTTTATTCAGACTGTTTCTGTACACAGAACAAAGCATTACCCATACTCAGTTTTTTCATCCCACACCCCCCACACCCCCCATATACTTTCCTATTTTCCTGTATTTTTAACAGGACACAAAAGCACACATAGAAATCAACAGAAACAAGCAATTTCTATTTTGCTTTTTAAACTCATCTGAATTCAGAATTGACGCCACGCTTCTGAACAGTACCAGTATCCTGGATTCTGTATGTTTCCACACTGGATGTTACCACACCATGAAGAAGTGCCAGTCACAGGAGGAGCATTTCCTTTCCTCTGGGTATGTTGTGACTACTGACTTCAGCAGGGGAACAAACCCTTTAGGTTTTACCCTCCCCCCTTTATTATCCCATCCATCCTTGCCACCAGCTTATTAAATCCACCTACTGTATCCTTCCTTGACATCCTTATCCTGCATTTGGCAGTGAATAGACAAAAACAGTATCCTTATACAAAGCTAAAGAAATGCTTCTTTAAAGAAAAAATAAATAAAAATCAGCCTGTAATGCAGACACCTACTAAGCCATGAGGTTGGCTTTTTTAATTCCCTTGAGCTTCAGTACTTTCTCTTCAAAATAAAGAACTATGTAGCACAAGTTATGCACAAGTGATCTCTTAAACTCTTTTCCATATGGGTTCATCTGTTCTCAACTGAGCAGACCACAGGCTGCCAGTCCCAAAGGCCATGTAAGGTCCCCACGCCTCCTCTTCCCTCCCTGTCTGCTCCCGGCAAGAACCGGGGCTCGGAGGCACAAGGCAGGTGCCTTCCCGGCACAGACCTTCCCGTGGGTGCCTCCCTGTCCCCTTCTTTCCCTACTGGCCTGTGAGGACCAGGTGGTCCTTAACCTAGGACTGGATGAGCAGCGACACCCAGGGCCTTCCCCAGCTCTGCTTCAAGGTACAGCTCGTCCAGGACGGAGCTACCTGGCTTCACCTGCGCTCCCAGGGCACCATGAGGTGTACATCATGACTAGGACTGGCTTGCACAGCATCCGCAGCAACAGAAACCCAACCTCTAAGCACTAATAAACATAAATGTTAAATAAAATGCACCTCTCACCGAAAGAAAGAAGAAGAAACATAAAGAAGAGGGGCTTTCACCATCGGAGACCCAACAGCACACAGAATTATCACAGATGTTCACGTTAGTTTAAGAACGTCGATACGCAGATTAGTCTATGCTTGCCAACTTGAGATGAATACAGTTTCTCCCAGCCTAGTTCTTCTTTGACAAGCCATCATAGCCTATCATGCATGCAGATATTTTCATACATTTTAAATTATGCACTATTGACTAGAGAAACTACTAATTTAAAGTCTGCTACAGTCTCCCTGATGTCAATTCATTTCTCTTGCTAGTCTCTTAACACAGTCCTTTAATTTAAGCGACAAACACACTTAAAAAGAACCACAAATCCAAAACCACTTGCAAAGCATGAGTAACAGCTAGCTGATTTTATAACTCTATTTCCTCGGCTACTTAAGAAAATCAAGAATACCTGCCAGTAGAGCTGAGTTAACATTATGGGCCAATTGCACACGAAGTTTAATTTTGCAAGGCTATAGGAAAACCTCTACCACTCTCCTCCCAATCTGAGCTGCATTCTCACCTCTAAACAACAGATTTCAGTTCAGTTCAGTTTCCACCAACAGTTTAGTTGTGACCAAAACCATTGCAATATATGAATTTAACTGGCGTTTGTTTCTTTAGCTAGCATGAGGATGGAGAATGCAGTGGTGGATGCAGGACAACAGAGGTCCCAGCGAGGGATCACAAGATCATCACAGCTCCAGGGCACTTCAGGATCAGCCTTCATCACTAGCCATATTTTGGCATAAGAGTGACAAGCCTGAAGTCCCTTTTCATCACTAGCCACATTTTGGCATAAGAGTGACAAGCCTGAAGTCCCTTTTCTGTTAGAAGCTGATAACTGATTTCTCCTTTGGATGAAAACAACAACAAAGATGCTCTGCCCTTTCTAGTGGCTACTGTGAGCTTCAAGGCACAATTCAAGAGACGAGATACGAGTTTTAAAGCTCCTCACCTTAACATTTCTTTCCTGAGATTTAATTTGTTCCTTCATGGCCCAATACCCCAGTTAAGATCCACCAGGCTGGACCAATGAGACCCTTTCAGATTCCATCACCAAAGAAGGGCAGCAAGTAAGCGACTCTTCCTCTGAAGCCTCCTACCAAGGAAGGTTAAGAGGCAGCACGACCAGGGTATTTTGGAGACAAGTCACACCTCCCACACCAGCCTCAGCTGACCCAGCTGATAAATGGGAATTCCATCGTTCAGCTTACAAACATGATGCTGGTACAACCTTTTCCACAGCACTGTATGGGACCACAGGGCTCCCTGTGCTGGCCCAAAGCATCACCTGAGCTGAGGCAGTTTGCTCCCACCCGTGGGACATTTAGCACTTCCACCAAAAAAAATTATCCAATGCCAACTGATGACAAAGCACCTCAGCCTTGTCTCTCCAGCTTATTAATTCCAGCTGCATTGTCTCAGGTGGAATTACATTATAGTATGTCACTGTCATTGTCACTGTCACAGCATTCAAATTATGTTAAGTACGGCATAAAACAAGCAAAAGCACAAAAGCAGCAGTGAAACTCGGTATCATCCTATCAGTTTTTCTGTCACTGGCAATCACAACCAAGCGTTCACAGCAGTCAAGCCACACAGCGCAGTTCCTACTTTAGTGCAGTATGTATCTACTGCGGTTCAGAGATACCTTCCTTTCTTACGGCGTAGGAGACTAAGATATTGCTGCTACGCAGTCCAACAATTTATGGAGTCCGTGATAAACCACTGCATCGTTTTTCAAGGACCAAGAACTCTACATGCTTGGTCAATAAAATGTACTAAGTAATAACTCATCCCAAAAAAGTGGTGATGGCAACTCCAGAACTGCAGCTCTATTAACTCCTTTTTTTTTTTGTATGGATAAGTTTAGCTGAAGGCAATATTAGTGACAAATTGCAGCCTGGGGAAATTTTCAGATCAAGGTAATAATGCCATGAGGTAGAATGATTTGCTTTAGTGTTGCTATATAATGCTGCCAGTTCTTCCAATGGGACACTAATTGCAGCCAGAGGCCACCTTGCTTGAAAAATATCTGAAGAAATATTTTAGCACTAAAACTGTCCGGAGTAATCAAAAAATAAAGCATCCTTCCCAAGAAGGGGCGCTGGGAAGGTGAAATCGGGTACAGAGTTCAACAACTAAATGATTCATGGCTGGGTGACAAGCCAGTGCTTGTCAGCTGAAGAAGCTGGTCTCACGCCAACGCTGTCAGCCACGGAGCACAACCACATAGGTGGGAAGGGACCTTTGGAGGTCCGTAATCCAATCTCCTGCTGAAAGCAAGGTGCTCAGGGCTCTCTCCAGCAAGTCCCAAGCATCAACAACAGACATGTCACCCCTTCTCCAGGATCTGGTTCCAGGGTTTGACCATCCTCATGGCCATTTTTTTCCCCTTTTACCTGGCCAGGATTGCTCATATTCCATCTGGTGTCTGTTACCCCTTCTCCTGTCCCAGCACACCTTTGAGAAGATCCCGGTCCCTGGCTCCAGCCCTGGCCACCTCCTTACTGGACTTCCTCCTGTTTGCCACTGGCATTGTGCTGGGGAGCTCAAACTGGACACCTTGCACTCAGTCTCGTGAGCACTGGGCAGAGGGAGAGGATCCCTTCCTTGGCCCTGCCGGCTGCATTCCTGCTAACACAGCCCGGGATGGTGTCAGCCTTTGCTGCCTGGGCACACTACTGGCTCCCAGGCAACTTTTTGTCCACTAAGACCCCCAGGGGTTAGTCTTTTTTTTTTTTTTTTTTTGCAAAGCTGCTTAATTAAGCAGTCAGCTCCCAGTCTGTACCGTTGCAAGGGGTTATTCAGGCCTTTGCACTAGCTTTTACTCAGCTTCCTAAGGCTCCTCTCAGCGCATTTATCCAGCCCATCTTGGTCCCCCCTGAACGGCAGCGCTGCCCTCCAGTGTATTATTATTCCCTACTATTCCCAATTTGGCATTGTCCGCACACTTGCTGGTGGTGTGCTCCATCCCATCATTCAAGCCATGAAGAAGATGTTAAGCAGTACTGGCCCAAAAGCTGATCCCAGAGGGACGCCGCTAACAACCAGACACCAATTTGAGTTCAGTGGCGCAAACAATTTTCCAATCACATTATCACTCCCTTACCCAGCCTACCCTTAACTAACTTAGCTATAAGGATATAAGGACTTTCTGCTAGCGATACATAAACACAGGCATATTCTCCGTCCCTATCCACCTTTCTGAAAGCTCTTTAATTACATGCCCTTGCCTCCTTCCGGGATGGGATGCTCCAGACTGCTTTGAAAGGGAACCACCAGCAGGATCTGAGGGGACTGTGGAGGTGGAAAGCGCTTGTCCCGGAGCAGGCGGAACCGAACCAGACGGTAACAGCAGACATCAGATGAGCAGAAAACCATCTGACGCCACAGACAGTTGCGGGGAAGGAGAAACAGAGGAGATTGCTTTAAATCTCAAAGAATGAATACGATCAAAACAGTTTAGCTCCTGCAGAGGCTTCTTTCTTCCTACAGCACGAGGAAGAGTCACTCTAAACATTTCTAGCCTCTCCAGCCTCCCTAAATTAACTCTCCCACAGCTACTCATTCATCCTTTCTCCTGTCATCAACCCCAAACTTCCACCCTGACTTCCACTGCTTCTTAGCTCTGGATAGTCCTTGTCCGTCTTCCAGATAGGATCTGGAAGCCGAGCCCCGCTGCATCTGGAGAGGGGTAAAACCTCCAGCAGCAGCATGAGAACGACCAAAGAAGTCAGGAGAGGAATTCCTCACCCAAGACAACTGGTCCGCTGTCTGCCCCAACGGGAGACCACACAAAGCGTCCAAAGGCAAGTCATTTAATTTTTTTCCAAAGTCCTCCCTTCTAAAATTGACTTGAATCTGCTTTAGAAATACCGATATACATTATCTTGCACAATTTGCTTGCTCTTGCTTCTACAGTGCACAGCTGGACAGAGCCTTTCACTTTCCTAAGAAGGATCAGGAACTCAGCTACAAGTAGACACTGTCTAAAAGCAGTTTTGAAGCCATTTGACCTCCGTAATTTTTCCTGATTTTACACGGATGACAAAGGTTCAGGCATCTGCTCTGCCTCATTTTTGCAAATGACTACCTGATCCACTCTTTCCAACAGGTTTCAGTAACTACTGTAGCAAGCCACGTTTTATGTGATGAATGTCAGCAAATGAACTGAAAACCCAATTGCCTACAGTGTTTCGGAAGGAAAAATGACATGGCAGCCTACCTCCTCCTTCTGTAGAGGGAATCATCAAAAAAAGGCAGGAATAAAATTCTTTGTTCCTGCCATGCAGCACAGAGTGGGCAGCACACGCTGTCACTGACAGTTTCTTTGCTTTCTTTGTCCTTATTCTTCCCTTGTGATGAAATGTGAAAAGGAAAAATGATATCTGAATCACTGAGCGTTTTTTTCATTTCATTTTTAAATTGTTTTCTCAGCGGCCACTCTCCTACTCGACAGGAAATACATAACAACAACCAAATCACCCCATTTGTAAGACAGTATCTACTGCTGCTCCAGTAATTGTAAGGAGGGGTTCCCATGTACACAGCCAGAAGAAACCAAATACAACAGCTTTTTCCAATTTCAATAACCTTCAATGTACCAAGCTTCAAACCAACAGAGCCTTCTCCTGGAAAAAACAACAGTAGTAAGTATTTTGGATTTGCAAGGTGATCTAGGCAGTCCCGCTAGGAGGACCAAAACACTTTAATATACGGTGCTGAACATCCTCATGCACAAGGAAAATGTGGGTTTCCCCGTACAGCTCATCCTCTCCGCAGGCTCTGAGCCTCTACCCATCGCAGTGTAGCAGATTCCACTGTGCACAGCACCACAGCAGGCACTCTGCTCCTGACGTGACCACCAGAAGACTAAACTAGGTATCTAGAAAGGAAAAAACAACACATTAAAAAAAAAAAAAAAATCTTTTAACCAACATAACCCATGGGCATTTAAAGCCAATTTTTGGTTCATCGTTCAGCTTATGTATCAATATCAGGGTACCAAGAGGAAAGTAGTGTAGGACAGGGCAGGACTCTTGGACAGGGTCAGAAAGCCAGCAGGTGTCCCTGCCGCGCTCCTCACCTTGCTCATCATACACCAGCACACAGACTGTATTTCGTTTGAGCCTGCAGGTGACCTTCATATTAAATGCATCCTTGGAGCCTCCATTCTTTCTTCTTTGAACAACCGCCATCAAAAATCAAGTACTCCGGATCATTCAGCTCCCTCAAGCTTTCTCGTGTGAGCCTCCAGGCCTCCCGCATTTAGGTGCTGGAGCCCCATATATAATTCAATATGTTATCAGATCTGCTGTGCTCTGTAATGTTAATAGTTCTCACCAATCTGACTACCGTGCATGTAAAGTGTCTAAAGTAACTGCGGCTGGAACAACATAGAACATTAAGGAATTTAACAGGGGAAAAAAAAAAAAGCATTGGCTCTGCCTGGTAGCATTGTCCAGAGCACATGGCAGTAAGTATGTTTTACACTTTTAATGCACAATCCAGTACGATAACTGCGAAGGTTGGAAACTTGAAGCATTCGAAGTTAAAAAGTGCTAAATTCAAGTTGCCTAAACAACATTAATTCGACCATCCCATGCGTGACCAAAATATTTTCCTTCATAATTTGCCTCACCAAAGGCACAGAATGGCTGCTGCCCAATCCACAAGCTATTCCTTTTCCTTCTAAATTGCATATTATTCTGACTATTCTTCAGAGGGAAGCCATGGACGTATTTGCTATACATCATTCAAATCCCATTCTGAAGACAGAATTTTTATCTTCCACATAAACAAGTTATCTTTCCTAATGACCCATGTGAGATGAGACGATAGTATTATTGTCGCTTTACAATTGGGAAATGAAAGCAGAGAGATTAAAGTTAAATGCTTCCATTTCTTTTGGATGCCTTAACTGAGACTTCTGAGATCCGATTTCCAGAGAATTTAAAAATTAGTGTACAGCACTTCATGGATACATCTACCCAGCGCGACTCAACAACTTGCAGAGATGCTTTGGGTAGTTTTCATTGAGTTAGTTCCTGAGCCAGCATAGCCACAGCACGCTGCCTCGGCTGCTCAGCTCTAGTGGAAGAAACCAGGCAGCTGGCCCAGGCTGCATCAACACATACCACATTACTGACTCCAGGATCCAGCCCAATGCTTCAGCAGAGCCACGTGCTGCAAGGACCTACTACACCACCCGGGGTTAAATCTGACATTACTAGATGATGCTGCCTGCGCTGCTGAAACTCTTGAGGGGCTCCAAGCAGAGGTCACACCAAGTTCAGTAGCAGCTTGGAACACTCAACGTCTCATAGAATCACAGAATCACAGAATGGTTCGGGTTGGAAGGGACCTTAAAGACCACCCAGTTCCAACCCCCTGCCCTGGGCAGGGACACCTCCCACCAGACCAGGCTGCTCCAAGCCCCATCCAGCCTGGCCTTGAACCCCTCCAGGGATGGGGCAGCCACAGCTTCTCTGGGCAACCTCTTCCAGTGCCTCACCGCCCTCACAGGAAAGAATTTCTTCCTGATATCCAATCTAAATCTACCTTCCTCCAGTTTAAAACTGTTCCTCCCTGTCCTATTGCTCCACTCCCTGATCCAGAGTCCCTCCCCATCCTTCCTGTAGCCCCCTTTAGGTACTGGAAGGGGCTCTAAGATCTCCCCGGAGCCTTCTCTTCTCCAGGCTGAACACCCCCAACTCTCTCAGCCTGTCCTCACAGCAGAGGGGCTCCAGCCCTCGGAGCATCTTTGTGGCCCCACAAATCAGATCCCTGAGCATCGAATTAGATGCACAAAAAATGGGAAACATCCCATCAGCAGCCCACCATGGTAAGTCTAGTTTAAGTAACTTGCCACGGGGAACTTGAGAACTCAAAGGCAGAGTAGCATTGCAGCTCTCCAGGACAAAGCTCCACTGCCTGGGCTATTAAGGTTTCCTTCCTCTTCCGACAGTTCTCCCATTCTTGCTGCTGCTTCTTCACCTTCATCAACCACTTTCTCCACCACAGCTCTGACTCAGAAACACGGCACTCGGCACTCTGAACAATACAATAGTTCTAGGATAAAATGTCCTAATAAACATACTTAAAGTAATACTATCAATGTTACACTGCACCACCTTACTCCAATTTAGACTATTAATTTCTGTGTTTTTTTAAAAAGACACTTTTGAAAATTCCTCTTACAGCAGCAGAGATACCCGTCACCTATCTGCAGGATCAGACCCTTGGGTCACACTAACTAGCAGCAGCAGTAGGTTGCCTACAGGTCTACTGGTTGTCCACTGGACCCTCACACTGGAAGGCAATGACATTTTCCTGCAGGTAGGAAATTTCTCGGAATACCACAAGGAGCAAAACAGTGATTCAAGTCTCTAGATACACTTACCTTCCCATTCACGGCTTCCTGTCCTAACTCTCCTCTCTAGTCTCGACCTTTCTGTCTATATTCACCCCCTCCTGCTGCAGCCTCTCTTCAGTGCCTCGCTCAGTCTCTTTTCCCCCACATAATCTGAATTCTTTCACATCATCAGAGCCACCTTGCGTCTCCGCAAGCCCCTTGGTCCAGGAGTCTCTTCCAGCTCCTGACTTCACTGAATGAGAGCCAAAGCCAAGAGGCTCTTCACTGTCCATCCTACCCCTTACCTCTGCCTGTCCAGAGCCCTTCTCCTGCTCCCAGCCTGCAGCTCCTAACACAGTCAGTCCACGTTCCCCGTGTTCTTCAATGAATAATGTTAGAATGGTTTAGTAAAAGCAAGTTAAAGACAGGAAGACAGGAAAACCTGAATACTTTAAAAGGGCATAGCATTTGCTATTTTTATTCAAAGCGCTGTGGCAAATGTAATCATGCAAATCCAAAAAACTTGTCATAATTGACCTTTTCAAAACATGTGTGTCCGTGGGTCTAACATACAATTCATTGGTGAATCCTGAAATTTATTAAAGGTCAGAAGTTCTACAACTTCTTCTCATTTCATCATTAGAGAACTTATTTAAGATTCACCCAGCAGCAATCATCAATGAAAAACAAACTTGCTTAAAAACAGGTAAAAATTTTGATGCATTGGGCTAGAAAAACCTGTACCTTTAAAAAGTTCTGTAAAGGAAAAAAAAAAAAACCCAACCCAAATTGTTCTTGCTACACAATCTATCAGCTTACTTGTTCTGAAAGTTCAACGATGCCAGAATCCAAAGATTCTGGTCATTTGAAGCCTCGTAAGCAGATTTAGTAAATGGTCAGGAGTCACTACTGTTTCAAACTAAGTTTATTGTGGCAGTGCATAGAGTAACTCTCAAATCTCATTGTGCCTAGATCCTTTGGGGCTTGGCTGGCTCTTCTACCCTACTGCTCTCCAAGAACTGTCTCGCAGACCTTTGTATTCCTTTGGGGAAGGCCGTTCTCCACCTTTCCAATCTCATTCTTAGCAACACGGTCTCTACCCACCCTGAAAATCGGTTCGGGCTCCAATCTTTCTGTGAAGAGCTCACACAGAGCCTGGCAAAACACCTAGTAAAATGAAACTTCATGAAGATTTCTGTGGCGTCAAGACTGACCAAGGAGACATTTCAGACAGAATACACACAGGGGGGGGAAAAAAAAAAACAAAAAAACCACACAGAACAAAAACCCCCACATTTTCACAAATACTTACAAGAGCAATTACTCTTGAACTTTATGCAGTATTTTTGATGCAGGGTCCACTTGAGAAATTTCAAGTATTTTTTCTTTCAAGAAACTGAAACACGATGACAAATAGGTAATGCTGTTCTTAATTAGAACGGTAGTTATAACATGAAATACTGATCCTGTTCCACGATAGAAATGACAGAACTATGGCTTTTACCAAGGGAATGAAGCAATGAACATAAAAAAGCTGAGGACCAGATCAAACAGAATTGGTTGCCAGAGCATCAGAGGATGATGAGGATCAGAGAATGCCAGAGGAAAATGAATCTACAACAATTTATACCAATAAAGGTAGCTTGTCCTTGAAGCTCAAGGTCATTTTTTTCAGAAACAGAACAAATCTTTTTTTCTGCAATTTGCAAAGGCTACAAGCTTTCGCTTCCTGAATTAAATCTTCCACACAGCAGCATCACGCACTATAGCACGAATGTGATTTTTTTTCCATTGGTACCTACACTCTGAGAAATGTGTTAGTTCAACTGTTTCTTGTACAACAGATGGAAGGACATCATAAAATATCAGATGGTCCCCTAGCAGGCTCTTTGAAATTCAAATAAGGCTACATATCCTTCCCCTCTGCCACACAAGACCATAACAGGGTTGATTACAGAAATACTACATACTAGCACAGGTCTGTGTCAAATCAGTAGTGTGACACAGTGTCAAGCTTGGCAGCAGGGTTTTAACTGTTTATTTTCATTTAGCCCCTGCCTGCAGCGTCTGTCACCACCAGGAACATTCCATGAAGTCCCAAACAACCCGCCCAAGGACATCAAATATAGCCCAGCACTCAGCAGCTGGAATTATCCTGCCATAGTTATTCCATTTTCATCCAAGACAGTCAGAAATTTAGGATGCATTTCTGGAGATAATGCAGTACCGTAGCAATTATTCAGTAACCGGCTGAATAACTTATATTAGATAACAGACTTCACTTTTGCTGCTCTGCCTTCACATACATTCCAGGAGGTGGTGCTGTCACTGGGATGGAAATGGACCAAAAACTCTCACAAGGTGTTTGTGCACTGAATATACTGGTTGATCTTACCGTTTAATATGCCTGTGCGTATAAAATACTTTAGCAGATCAGGATGACTTTATGCAAGAAATGCACAAGCCCACATGTGCATGTACATGACGCAAACTGAAGACTCAACTTTCATGCAAAGTAACTAGTAAATGCATGTTCAACATTTTTTGAAAATTCAAAGCCCATCAGTTTCTAATGCTCCCAATTTGAAGGTACTTGTTTGGAAAAGAACAGCAGCTCTTTAGTGCTTTGCATCAATTCAAACCATGGGTTATTACTCACAGAGAATAAACCTGTTGTGTCATCCATCTGTAACAGCCATCTGGGACAGATGTTTTAAATGGAAACTGCCACGAGATTTCGGGTCCACAATCAACTTATCTTACAACTTGATCATTTACCCCTGAATGCCCCAATAAGAAATTATGGAGTCCCATCTGACCAAAGGAAGCAATACACACACTGTGCATTGGCTTCCTTCCCTGATCCATGAATAGTCCAGGAAGCAGATCAATGCTACGCCCACACCATCCTATCCCATCCCATCCAATCCCTGCTGCTTGGAGAGCTAAAGCTCACCTGAATTTTTTCTGGGCATGGAATTGACCGCACAAAAAGCACGCAAAGTCAGACTGACTGTTTGTTTCCTCTTATTTACTTGCTACCAAGGAACTTAGTTCCTTAAGCCAAAGAAATTCCCTTTAAAATGTGTTAATGATCAGCAGGTATAAATGTTTTTCATAAAATTCCAAAACAAAATGATTAGGTATTCACACCCAAGGTTCTATGAATTTCTCTGCATGTCCATCTGGCAGACAGCTGCATTACTTATTTGCTGTCACATGCAGTAAATTGATCTACTGGCATTTAAAAGTGTCATCTTTACCCGTTACATTTTCAATGATCACTCCAGCACTGCCAGCGTTGTACCAATGACCTGAGTTCTGACTACAACTTTTCATCTCTGCTAATCACAAAACCAGCAAAATTAATTCCATGTATAAAGCAGTATAAGAAGAGACAGAAGATACTGAAGGACTAGGCTGCTTTGCTTCAGAGTTCATTGATCTCTATACGGTAACAATTCAAGGAGAACGTTAATTTAATGACTCTGAAGTGCAACATACATTTTTCAGATCGAGGTAAAACATCAGAACTGGTGACACTGCAACGCAGAATTAAGGTAAATGGGTTTCATAGACAAGAATGGGATTATATTATGCTCACAGTGATGAAAAACTACCCAGTTGCTCCCACATGACAACCACTGTCCTCACAGTCACAGAATCACAGAATTGTAGGGGTCGGAAGGGACCTTCAGAGATCATCTAGTCCGACCCCCTGCCAGAGCAGGGTCACCTACAGCAGGCTGGACAGTGGCAAGAGGGATGCGACTGCCCCCTCACTGATAGACCATACTGCCCTGAAGAGTTTGGGGCAGATGTTACTTACCCTTAGCCACATCTGCATGCTCTCCCCAGTCCATTTCTAAACTGTTTTAGCTGCAGTGCCAGAGACCAGAATGCCGTTTCTGCCCGGAGGTATTTCAGGCTGGCAAATAACAGCAGCCCCCCAGTGTCACCGAGGGACCGTTTAAAAGCAAGCAGTACTGACACAGCTCGGAAACAAAACCAAAACACATGACATTCAAGAAGCGCTAGGCTATGTTCTAGCACACTCTAAGTGATACACACAAGAGGTTTCCAAGAAAAGGCACAATGAACATCCAAGCTCCTAGCAATGCACAGGTTGTTGTGTGCCGCTGTGCTTTAATTGTCCCCAATTTGCACGCTTCAGCACAACCTGGCAGGCAAACAGGTCCATAACCATCACCAGTGACCGAGGCGCTTCTGCTGAGAAAATGACCACCGGTGTATTTCTCATGCGAGACTCTTCCAGCCAGAGAGTGCTCAAGACGACATGACAGCATCTTGGGAAAGAAAGGACGTACCCGTACAGGGCGAGAGCTAACATGAACACGCCCGTGTGCTTCAACTGGAAATTGAACACCAGCTGAAATAACATCACCTCCCGTTCACTGACACCCCCGGGGCGGCAGAGGAACTAAGCACGGTGGTGATCTGCGCCTCCCAGCCACACACGTACATAACCACAGCCAAGGCAGACCGCGGGAAAATCTGCAATTTTGATCATGCCTCACTAGAGAAAAACATAATTAAAACTATTACACTTGGAAAACGTCCAGCTCTATGAATCTGACAAAGACATTTATGACAATAAAAGAAGAATAATGTCCAGTAAAATCCCTGTACATAAAAGCACTAAAAGAGTTTTATAGTCAGAAATCCAAGGGAAGAATATTTTAAACAAGTTAATGTGGAACTTCTATAGAAAGGGAGTAGCATGATGATTTCCATTTCCTAAACTGATGTTTAAATTCACAGCTATCTGCATCCCATCGCACTTCTCCTGTCAGACTAAACATATCTTGTTTTATTACAGGTCAGAGCAACTTATCTCTTGGGATATTTTTGATGAAAATGAACTCTAGGCTTCAGAGAAAACAGCCCAATGTCCCTTCTGCGATAGCTAATTTTTGACACTTCGATCCACTTTGCATTTCTACCCTTTGAAGGATGCCTAACGTGAGAAGGAATTCATAACACCATCCACCAAGAGGGGTGCATTACAGTAAGACATATTGATGTGCTTGCTCTTTTTATTGATCCATGCAGCAGGTTGTTATTTGAGGTAACATTAAGAGAAATGTCACATTACTTAAAAGAGAAAAAATTATTTCACAGTTTTGGGAAAAAAACATTTGGCAAAATGCTGCCATCTGCACCAATATTTGAAAACCAAGCTATTCAAATATGCATAATTTACTTAATCTTATCAAGATATTTGAAAATTAGAGGGTTTTTACTACATTTTCCAAAGAAGCATCACTTTGCATATGGAATATTATACCCATCTGGAAAACTGACACTTGAAACAGCCTTGCCTTTTCAAGTCCATACCACCTTGTTATACCAGGCTCTTCATACATACTGAGCATATGACTTCTGGAAGTTGCTTTTGGAAAATAAGGATAAAGGGAGACAAAAACTACAAAGATGGCTCAAATGATGACAATAAGAATTTTAAATCTCTCGAAAATACGTATACTAAAGCATTGTGATGATTTCCTGCAATTTTTCCTGTTTATTTTAGAACCGGGCGCAAGAGAGCGGCTTAGAGGAACCCCTTTTCTTGAAAAGTTTCAGGAGGTTAAGAATTTCAAAGCTTATGCTGACAAACAATTCCAGTTTTGGAGCAGTCCAAGCAGTACGTGACATAAGAGAAGAATTTTCTTATGCACTGGAGCCTGTTTGGGATTGCACCTGTTAGAGCCCAGAAACTGGAGACGGAAACCACAGCCACCCATAGTTTATTTGAAGAAAACATCTTCTGCCACCCTGCCTCTGTCCCTCTCAGTGATCACCCTTGTTTTGAAGGGGTGCCCCTTGTTTCATCTATTTGCTGTTTAAGCCTGGAAAAGGTGGAATGAAGCCTCCGCAGATTTTAACTAAGCAACATAGCTGCCCACTAAACGTTCTTGACTATAGCACTTTACCTAACCACAGTGTTTAAAATACAAAAAGATTCTTTCAATTTTATCCTGAGCCTCCGCTGAACAGCACACCTGAAGCAGACATTCAGGAAAGGGAGCAGCACACATGAAAGAAAACTCCTGGAATGATTCATTAACGGTACAGTCAAAACCAAATAGGCTTTGGTAGAGTATCGTTAGGCTTTACTGTAACAGATCAGTGACATATTCAGGGTAAGACTTTGGAAAAAGGGAGTTGGAAAGTCCTTCTACGCAGCTGGAAGTTTCTAGTACCAGCTCAGCAGGTTGGTACTTTCTGGACGTTTGCTAAGCTCTGGAAGACTATAAAGTATAGGCTTCAGAGGACCGTGCTGCTGCGTGTTCCGAGCTGCTGAGCAAACTGTAGGAGGGGGACTGTGAAGCAGAAATGGAAAAAAAAAAAAATCTCAGGCTGACTTAGACATTTGCTCTAGAAAAACAATACTTTTTCCAGGAAAATGTTCTGAACAGCCGAACCTTATCGAGAGGCTGGACGTGAGCCATTCCTCCAAGGAATGCTCAGTAATGAAAGATTAGTGTGCACTTTACTTCCGGGGTTTTGAACATAAGACTGTCTCCCACCTTCAAATCTACTTCTCTGAATTTCTTTGTATGCGGTATTTACAATGCCCACTTCTGTTCTTAAGGTAGCAGCAGAAAGAACATCTTCTTTGAGTAAACAGATTTGGATAGACTGAAGAAATTTGCCAAATATTGATTTTGTTAGGGCCAAGCTTAAAATTTCAATCTTGTTTCAGTTTCACATAGAATGAAACTTTACAAACTGATTTGTAAAACAAATGTATTATATTACATTAAAACATGTGAATTGTACTAGTTCAAATAAGAAACTGAAACATCTATGAAAACTGAGTATTTGAGAGCAGCAGAAATATATAATTAGGGCTAAAACAGTACAGTAGGAAAAATGCTGTGTCCTTGGACGTTCTGTCTGAACACATAAGGAAACACTTTTTTACTGTGAGGATGACTGAGCATGAAGCAGATCACCCAGAGAAGCTGTGGAGTCTCCATCCTTGGAAATGTTCAAAAAAAAAAAAAAACACCCGCTATCTGGCCATGGTCACGGGCAGCCTGCTCTAGGTGACTCTGCTTGAGCAGGGGGGTTGGACCAGGTGACCTCCAGAGGTCTCTTCCAACCTCAACCATTCTATGCTTCTAAAATACTTCTCAAAAATAAAGTCCCTTACTGCCATCCAAAAAGGTAGTCAACTCGTACAATTTCTGGGACCAGTGAGTGCTAGCATCGGATGTGCTTTGGTTCCCCTGGAGAGATGAATCAGATCTCTCCATGTTCTCACTGTCAACCCACTCAGGCAAGGTCACAAGCAGACACTCTGCCTGCCTGGTCCAGATGTGCTTACCGGTAGTGTACAACAGCAGTCAGCCAACTCATCTGGAATGTTTTAGTCTACAAGCCTTTTCTTCAGTGGCACTTTCAGTCAAGTCTCTCCCCACTCCCTGTCTACCAGTTTTTAACAAAATTTAGCCTTATACCTTTGCGTCTATATTCTATCAAACTGGAAGAAACCATTTGTTGAATACAAGCTGTAAGTGAGGAAACTGACGATTCAAAATAGAAGCCCTTATTTCTGCTGGAAACCAAGTTAAAAACATGTTGCAAGGTGTGCGGTCTTCTGCTGAGCAATGTTTGTGTAAAGCATACTAAGCATCCAAGAATTACAGCAGAAGCATTACCTGCTTGTAGTTCTCCGGTTGTCTAACGAGATCTGCTTCTGTGACAGAAAAATGGCCAAGGGTCTGGTCCGTATGAGAGCCACTAGTGAATAAATGGATCTGGAATAGATTAAATTAAAAGATATTTGTCAGTACAAGGGCCAGATCATTAACAACATCATTAGCCACCCTCTAACGGCTGCATGGATTGAAATGGTGATGCGAACCAGTGGTTACAAGCCCATTCCCAATGGACAAGCACAAGGGTAACTACTACCACCAAAACAACAGGCCTTTTTAAAACAGCCTGCAGGAAATGATGATCACTCAGCACAATCATCTCACAAAATGGTCCATCTGCTATTGCTACCAGAACCACATGCAGGAATTGCTGCTGCTGCCGTCACAGTAAAACTGAAAGATTTCTCTCTTCATCCTGTCTTAGTGCCTTTTTCCTTACACTACACACACTCTTGTGCATACCACGAAAGGAAAAAACATTTACACAGATAGCAGAAGTCTTAACAGAGGCAAAGGATACCCTCAGCACAATTTTTGATTTCTTCTTTTAAAGCAGAAAATGCTACCCAGTTACAGTAAGTTTCTCTTTTGCTGCTATATATTGTTGCCTTTTGCTTACTGGGATCTTGTCCCAGCTGCGCTGGTGATGGTATCATCAATTACTTGGCGAAGAAGCTTCCCAAGTTAGTCAAGGGAACAATAAAAAGCAATTCCTCCTATTCAGAGCTGATCCCTTTGTTACTGTAATAACTGCAGCTGCCAAACAAGATAGCAGTGCACATTTGTCAGACAATCGCTCATATTTCATTAATATTTCTGCCAGAAGACAGAGAATGTTTCCTGCTTTTCTTCCTTTATTCTAATATGAACTTTACCATACACTTGGGTATTGACAACTATTTTAAACTTGACAGGCACTGGGTAATTATCAACCCTTCCCTGAAACTTCAGAATATTTTAGCGTTCCTTTCCCAAAACTCACTTCTGGTGACAACCATCTGTCACATGTGCAGAGCTATGTGAGTTTAAAAATAAAAGAGCACCTCCCCACACAATGTTCCTCCTTTCTACTTGCCTCGCCTCTCCTCTCCCTGCTGCATTCTTGTGTAACTCTGGATGCCAAACCTCCGGGCCTCCAGCACCAGCGAGGAATTTCAGCCCCTCTTCAAAAGAATGTTCCAGCAGCGTCACCGGCTTAAGTTCAAAACAAATACTCTAAAGCTGTAACAACAGAGGAATAAGGTGTTCTCCTGAGAGCAGACTAGATGGGTATTGGAATAATCCAGTATTTGTAACTGGAATAATCCAGCATTTGTATTTTTGCTTTTACAATCTGTTATTGATAACCACAACATACCGAAGATGAGAGAAGGCTTAAGGAGGGAAACAGTACGAAGATAAAAGCAGTAGGTGAGCGGGGGAGAGACACCGTGTCTGTAGCTGTTGTGCACGGCCCCGGGATGGACTGAGGAGGTGGCAGGTCTGATTTAACCTCACACTAACCTTTGCGTGAGGGTACAGGCACAGCACCCACGGAGCATCACTTCTGGGGAGCTCCCAGTACCAATTCCTAAATGCTTAGGCACCCTGCAAGGGAGCTCAGCCTGTCTAATTCACCTAAGAGAAGATGAAAAGGTTCCTAGTTCACTCACACCTGCACTACAGGAAAAACTTCTACTGCATTAAAGACTGCCTACTGAGATCTAATGGCAAATTCACTTCTGGAAAAAAACAAAGATTTTTCAAACCAAATCTCAAGACAAAAAAAAAAAAAAAGATATAATTAACCAATGTAGTAATTTACAGAGTAACATGATAGATTCTTCATGCCAAGATACAGATGCATCTAACAATTGCAGTTTAGCTCACTCATCAATTACTGACAATGGGGTAATCACCCAGCACCAGTCTCTGCCCTCTGTTATTCAGAGATCAAGACTTTGTCCTTGTCCCTTTACTCTGTTACTACAACATCAGATACATAGATACAACCAACGCGCTGCAATAATACCATATTTTATATTGATTATCTTAGAGGAGGCACAAGAAACCATTCCGTTCATAGGAGATATTTCCCAGGGCTGCTCTGCATTCTTACTGACAGAATAAACCACCTCCTATTACAGTTTCCCAGCATATTACAGCTATTATTGTCATTTTACCATGATCTGATACTGCCAATTACGTTAAACTCCTCGTCTATCATGACGACTTCAATTTAACATAATTTTAGTCCTACTAACTTATACCCATACCCGTAATCGGATGTTCACCTGCTTAATAGAATTCACCTCTGAACCCGATCCAACCTTTCCCGTGTTTCAGGTGTGATTTCTGTCCTAGTCTTTAGTGGATGGAGGACAGCTGAAAATACCCACGGGAAATCCATCGGTTTTGCAGAAACTCACTTATTCCGCTATTTCTTTTCACAGGCTGATTTTGTCAGAGTGCATTTAACAGGCCCAAAAAACAATGCCGGTTTTAATCCACATAGGTTCCTACCTGTTCTTCTGAAACCATGCGAGGCTTCTCAGTCACATTTTTTAAGGCAAAGTGGTAATTCAAAGCCTAACTAAAACCAGCTGCTCTCCCCTATGAATTCAAAGGGGATCAAAAACCAGGCAGATAGATATTCCTCTGTCACTTGCCAGAAAGGGGAAGAAACTGAACAGAAAGAACCAAGAGGGTGTGCCTCAATACAGTAATTTATCCTTCATGCTTCCATATATCCTTCACGCTTCCATAAGGTGTGCCTTAACACAGTCATTTATCCTTCATACTTCCATATACCATGTATATCAGGTAAATATGTACCACTGAGAATTTCGAGGGAATTATAATGGCGTTACTGTATTATACTTTCAAAGCAGGCCAACCTGTCCGTGTTGAGAAGCCATTATAATATTACTCAACAGCTCATAGCCTCAGGCTGCAAAATCCCTCAGCGACAGAGAAGTTAAGATTTCCCTGAGGAAGTTTTCCTCCTACAGCAGGACACGTGTAAGCTTCAACATGCCTTCTGGGAGCTGAAGTCACTGAAAAGCAGCTCATCAGAAGAGCTAGCAAAGAGGAACAGCCAGTCAAGCCACCTAACAAGCAATTCCCAACACGACTGGCTGCAGCTCCAGAGAGGTTTCTCTCTCCAGTAACCTACGCTGGTTACTGCAGAACTTCATACCATCAACCTGAAGTGGCTGCGGGGACAGGGTAGATAGGAACACCAGCAATCACCCAGACTCACAGAATGGCCAGGGTGGGAAGGCACCTCTGGAGATCACCTAGTCCAAGCCCCTGCCAGAGCAGGGTCACCCAGAGCAGGTGGCACAGGAACGCCTCCAGGCGGGGTTGGAATGTCTCCAGAGATGGAGACTCCACCACCTCTCTGGGCAGCCTGTGCTAGGGCTCTGCCACCCTCACAGCAAAGAAGTTCCTCCTCACGGTGAGATGGAACTTCCTCTGGTCAAGTTTGTGCCCGTTACCCCTTGTCCTGTTGCTGGGCACCACTGAGAAGAGCCTGGCCCCATCCTCCTGACACCCGCCTTTCAGCATTGATAAGCATTGATAAGATCCCCCCTCAGTCGTCTTTTTTCCAGACTGAAGAGACCCAAATCCCTCAGCCTTTCTTCATAAGAGAGATGTTCTAATTTCCTCATCATCTTGGTAGCCCTTTTAGCCCAATCACTTTCAGTTATCGTTTGTGTGCTTTGGAGAAAGAACAGCCGTTAATTTTTGCCTGTTTCCCCCTCATATTTCCCTCCTACTGCTCTCTTTCCCTTTCTTCAGGCAGTACAGTACTATTTCATTAAGACATGAGTCATCACTTCTAACCTGAAGGTACACGTCCCTGATCACCCAAGCGATTCAGAATTTTTTCCACAAAATCACAGAAATTGAAAAGACCTTTGGAGGTCCTGAGTCCTACCTCCTGCTGTAACAAGGACTATCGCCAACATCAGTTTGTGGCTTCGTGTATGTGAGTCTTGGAAACCTCTGAGAATGGAGACCATTCAGCATCTCTGGTGACCTGCTCCAATGCTACCCATCATCCCAAAGAAGTTTTTTCTAATACGCCTGAACCTTCCATGCTATAATCAGTGGCTCCTTCCCCTTTGTCTTCTGCTACTGCTGCGAAGACCATGGAACCATCTTTGTAACCACCCACCAAATAGCTGAAGGCAGCTATTAGGTGACCTCTCCCTCAGCCTCCTCTCCACCAGAACCAACAAGCCCAACTTCCTCAACCTCTTTTTGGAGGTCACGCCCAAGTCAGGTAGTCCTTGACTATCTGGGTAGCCTCTTGCTGGATCCTCTACATACAATTCTTACTTCCAGTAGCAATATCTATAACTTAAGAAATACAGAGTGGAAAAGCAGTCATCTCCTGAATAAGAACATATTTTCCAAGTGTGATGCATTTTTCTCAGAAAGCCCCAAATAGAGAATATGGTATTTTAGAGCCTGTGTGAGTCACAGAATGAAATCTGTGGAAGTGTCGCCGCTACTTGGCAAAAATTATAGCTCGTGATCAGCAGTAAATAAGACTGTTCCGCAGTTGAGATACATAACCTGTTAAGTTATTAAACAGAGCGAATAAAAGCCGTAATTATCATTTTGTAGAGAAAACCCTCTGTAAATCTGTCAGCATAATTAAAAAACATAACACTCATTAGCCTCTTGCATACTGTGTTTGTGGTTTATATGAGAAAAGCAGCAGCTCGTATAGAGGTCATATTGGGTCAGCTTAGTCTTCTAACACATAGCAGACTGGTTTAAAAGTTTTAAAATTAATGCAGCAGCACAGCCAAAATTTCTCTATAAAGAGTCAGGAAATACCAATTATTGTTTATGCAGCTGTTAAATTGTATAAGTATGTTATATTTTGTGTTACTGTAAATGTTAACATTAATGTGGCACTGTAATGAAGTCCCTTCTAAAGTCACTTTTGCCTTTCAATTTTCCTGCTTTTAATTCAGGCTAGAATATATATCAGAGCACTGCACTTTATTACAGCTCTGAACAGAACTCCTACAGTTGCACATATGTATTTGAGCACGTATAATACCAACGTGTGATCATATATGCGGGAGCTGGGGCTCCAATCTATCCTCCTACGTATCATATTGATGATGGCAGCCCTCTACATACACTGCAGAGCATAGTCAGAATCATTGAATGTGTTGGGTTGGGAGGGACCTCTAAAGGCCATCTAGTCCAACCCCCCTGCAGTCAGCAGGGACATCTTCAACTAGATCAGGTTGCTCAGAGCCTCATCAAGCCTAGACTTGAATGTCTCCAGGGATGGGGACTCTACCACCTCCCTGGGCAACCTGGGCCAGTGTCATCACCAGCACCGCTTACTGCTTTCAATTTCGTCCAGCGATGATGGTTGGAGAAGACAGTAATGGTAGCTTTGGGAAACTGCATGAACAGACAAACATTCTCCCTCCTGCTTATTCTTCCAGATTCTGGAAATCGTGGTCCAGGGAACTGCAGCATAACCTGTGTCTTGTATTTGTCTGACTGTAACAGTCGTAACTTTAGCAAACGTTTTTCCTCAGACAACCACAGAGGGAAAAGAAGTCCAAGTTTATTTCAAAGTACAGTCTCCACAGGAGGTCATCATCTTCCCTGTCAACAAGTTTAGCATGTTGCCCAATCAGCACATCTCTTCATCCTTTCAGTGCCTGACCTGGACCACTCAGCGTGTCTATGTTTGTACTCGAGGCCCCAGGTTCGACCCGCTCTTAATTCTTCCTTGGTCTCATTAACCACAAGCTGAGGTACTGAAGCTGCCTAATGATTTGTTACTGCCAAGTACTACATAAATCAGAGAATTGATGATGAGTTATAGAGATATTTGCTTCACCTACTATAAAAATCAGCATACCTTAAATAGAGGTAGCTTATCAAGGGGAGAAGATGCCAATCATTTCATTTGAGTTTTATATCACACTAAGCCACATCTCCCAATAGCATCACTGTCTGTAATCTCAGCGCAAAAGCCGAGGACCGCACCTGCACTTACGGTGAATTGCTGTCTTAGTTCCCAGATCAGGAAAGCACATTCACAGCGGGCAATGAGAAGCAAAAAAGTTATTTTAGATGCTGCACACACGGCATCTGATTTTTCCCTAGGGCTGTCAATCAGGCATCTTCCCTAGCAATCAATTCATGTAAAGAGCAAAATGTAACCTCATTACAGTTTTCAGCATTGCTCTGTCAGACATGGGATTAAAACCAAGAAGGCATTCAAAACCCTCTTGTTCCGATTCTGACAACTTTCTGATAAATGTTGTTCTTTGAGGAGAAATTTCTCAAAACTGTTCTTAGTCTCAAAAGGTTTTCTGTGAAGGTTCTGGGCACAATACCAAGAGGTTCCATATAAGTTACTTGACGAGATATGAATGGAGAAAGAGGGCCTAGGGAAAACATTTCTGAATAACTTTTAGGACTATCTTTAGAACCATTATTTTTAAAATTTGTCTCTGCAGTCACCACCACTATCAACTTTGGGACTGCAGGCTGTTTCCATCCTATGCAGACAAGATGCTCCCAGATGTCTGTGATTTTCAGACAGGCATGTTAGCAATATTCATAAATGGGAACAGAACTGGAATCTTAGCAATATAGAGACCACTATTGATTCCCCATGTAAAAGCAGGCAGCTTTTGGGTTCTGCTCAGATGTTCCCTAGTACTTCAGAAAGGGAAACTGCATTTAATTTTGCTGCTATTACTTCCAACATCCACGTTCAATGTTTTGAATCCACGTTTCCAAGAGCTTATAATTCTGAATCACTAGTTCTTATCTGTGGGACCAGCATGCTCTGCGTTGCTTCTACTCGACATTTTCTGAGAAAAATGGAGACAGCATATGGTTGCAGAAGTGACTAATGCATCAACCTGCAAGAGAGACTTTTATACAACAATTATACCCTTACGAACACTGTACATACTTTTTATATTCTCATGGTTCTGTCCCACTGGGGAAAGCTGGGGGTATCTATTTAGAGTAATTCACCCTTACCCGCAGAAAATGCAGAACTAGCAAACAAGAATAATTTGTACATTTAGCACTAGCTGACAAGGCTTTTAAATAATAAACAATGCCATAGTGAGTTAGAAGAATCATTTACCTTGTGCAAAAGTTTGCATTGCTCTTGGTGCTGAGCATGCAAACTCCGCCACTGGAACCTTAGCCTCCCTTTTAGCCACTGAAGGTATCGAACATCTATTCTGTCTTCTAGCCCGTATTCAGGTGTCATTTCAGTTGTGCTTTTCTGGCTGTTACGCAGAGCATCTTCACACTAAAAGCAGAACAGAACAGCAAAATGTTTTCAGTTAGCTTCAGCACTTTCAAATCATTCAGCAGTGAAGAACATACAAGGCAAATAGGTCAAAGAGGGAAAAAATGCCCAAAAAAGGAAGGAAGTTCCAGCAGTAGAAAGAAATTGTAGTCTTTTAGAATACACGACTGGGAACAGCCTAAACAAGTACTGAAGTCTGGAACAAAAAAACAAACACAGCTTCTCAGCTATGACATGGTGAGCTGTCTCCTCTCCCGTCTTTCATTTTCCATACCCAGGAAGACAGAGTGTTCCTGACACAGCGAGCATGTTCTTTACCCAGATAGGGGGGGGAATCACATTTTGACTAGATTCTAATAAGTCAAAGAACATAAAAAACAGACTTAGCTCCTCCAGCGTCTTCCCAAAAGCGCTGCAAGCTGTATTTGGTGACCCCATTTTGTAAATCAATGCCTTATATAGGGACAAAACTGCGGGCCTGTGCTTACTCAGATATTTTCTTTTCTCCATCCAGCATTTCTCTTCTTGCAGGATAGAGGAAAAGAAACAATCATCCAGCTGACATTGGCCAGGAGTCCACAGAGGCACTCCCAGCTACAGTTGCACCACCTGTCTCGCCTTGTTTTGCCTTTCTCTAGAGCAATTTGGAAAGAAGGGAGAAGCTAAAAGTTTCCTTTTGTTCATCCTGTCCCACTTTCCTTCTGCTGCAGGGGAAAAAAAAAAAAAAAACCCACAACAAAAAAAAATCAACCACCACCACCTTCATCTTCTGGATGAAATTTCTCCTTGGCTAATGGCATAAAGCAAGACAGAGATTTCTGTCCTGTCTCTTTCTCAAGGAACAAGGAGGGAATTCTACCTCCCCAGCCTCTCGCACAAAGAGATCATTCACATTTACAAACGGATCTCTCTCTCCTTTTTCAGCTAAGACTCCTGCAAATTGCAAATTAAAAAGGGAGGAAGATATGGGTTGTTTTACTTCTGATGCCAGTAATGTCACTTAAAGTAAGGCTGAGCTGTCAACTTCATACAGTCTATAGAAAGTACATAGAATAAACACAGTCCATAATACCCCATTTTTTACTACGGCATATCATAAGAAGTAGAAATAACACAGAACCGCGAAGGCCTGGATATTCAGAACGCGTGTTCGCCAGCTAAAAAAGTGTCCTTCAGTTATTGGATTCTCAAGACATTTCTTTAAAGTGGAAATTTAAAAAGTCTACTTCAAACACGATTGTTTTCAAGAAAACACTTAAGCAGATATTTGGATCCATAGACCTTGATGGTATTCAAACATATGTGCTTCCCTGCTTCACAGACTTCCATGTTCAATAAAATTGTATAAAGGTTCAGTTGGCAGGCAAAGCTTGAATGTAATTCCAATTTGGATCCTAAATTAAAAATGCAAACTGTAACATGAAGAGAGTTTAATCTTGCCTTAAACGCAGATTTCAGCAGAGGTGTATCTATAACCGTGATCAAATAACCCCCTAATGCTTGCTTTAACCTAAATATCACCTCAGTTGACAGGACCTCTAATACAACGAGTATTCATATTATTTATAAGCACAAAAATGCTGTTCTGGTCACATAACAAAAGGTATCGAGATTAAAAGTTTTTTTCCCTTTGCTCTGTGGCTCAGATAAATGCAAGCTATAAATCACAGGGGCGCAAGGCTGGTGAAGGGCTTTTCCTTTTAAAGGCACAGATCCATCTTTAAAATAAAAAAGACAGTATCTCCTTCACGCCAAATGCAATGTCACTCTTTTTCCTCCGATGCCTTCGGCACCGTGTCCCTAGATCAAAAGGCACCGTGTCCTAGGGCGCCGCAGTCCTGGCTAAGCACCTTCATGGTTCAGATTGCCTTGCCCCCAGCAGGAGAGCTTTCTGGACTATGAAACCGTAGAGACATGATTGCCAAGTTGTCCATAAGCAGGATGAGCCAAGCAACGGGATATCAGTCACTACAGCAGAGAAAACGCATGTGTAAACAACATTAAAACACTTCACGTAAACAGCTAGAAAGCTGCGAGGCCAAAGACAGACCTGGGACTCCCAGATTAAAATCTGCATTTTCCATAATTTACAGTTCAATTCCAACTTCCCTGGTTAGAGGCTTCAGAATGGCACAAATACTGCTCTCCTGGGGATTCATTTCAGGAAGGAATGGCATTAGACTCGATTGCTTTGGCAGTACAGTGACAAACACCATGCAGAGCTAATTTTATTGTAGCAACCTGCCTTATTAATATTAAAATAAGGAAGCCAGCCAATGCATTTTTTAAACAGGATCTGTCTATTATTTATTTCACAAACTGCACAAAAAATTTACTTTTGCTATGAAATACTTAGCCTGGCATAAAGTAAACAAGGTAAAAAAATAAAAGGTCTTGCATGTTATACTGTGACCTCAATTTCTAGTCCCATCTTTACAATCTAAGACTATTTACTGCTCTCCCAGTGGGAGAAAAATCACTAAAATACCAGCCCAAGCTACAGCCTTTGTTTTAAATATCACTGTGAATTTATTTAATCTATACAGCAATATGGGTACACACCTACGTTCACTTCTGAGATACAGAAGTGCATATTATTTAGTCGAAGTCATAAAGGGAGCAGCCAAAACAACTACCTAGGGCTCTCAGTGGCCTCCTCGCACTTGGAATGCCCCACACCCGCTCTGGAAGAGATCATTTCATAGTCACTTACCAGAAAAGCTTCTTGCTTGTAAGCTGTTTGCTGCAATTAATGTTTCTCTCTGATTCTGAGAAGGGAGGTGCGTGGACTCCAGCTACAGAACAGTGCCACAGGCTTGCAGTACAAAAGCCACATCAACACGTATCAATACCCTCATTGCAGTGTCAGAGTCTCTTCCCATTGCACTGGCGGTATCAGAGCTAGTCTTGTCAAACTGGACGATGTGGACTCGCCACAGCATCTGGTATCAGCATAACTTAAGCAGAAGCTAGAACGAAGCCCCTCAATTCCACTCCCACCGTCACTCACCCCAAACGAGCCTTCCTGCCCTAAAGGCGGACAGTACTGCTGTTAGAAGATCTCAGTATCCATTTATTGGCAAGGCTCAGAAAAGCAAGCACAACCCTGATGAAGGTGACATGCATATATTTACATGAACTCTCTTTGCGCCAATTCCAGAGCTATTACCCTGCCCGCACTTCGGCAGAACTTAAACCCAGCTCTCTTGGGGTAAAAGATCCAGGCAAATAACGAGCTAAGCCCCCTAATAAATACACATTCCAGGACACCACGCATCACCATCCCAACTAAGGTAGCTCACAAACTACAGAACCTACCCCAAGCTCATAAATATATCTCTGGCTTAGCCAGAGGTAAACACGGTTGATGTCCTAAGAGCATATATTTAAAATTTCTGCAAGGCAGCCGAGAATTCAGCCTCCAACACCACAAGTGTTTTGCTCTAAACATTTATCCCCAGGCTATTTCAAGTCCGATTGTTATGAAAAAAGATGCCAGATCGTTCTCAAAACGTGTGAATGGACTTGCGGTTAGACAAGGCAGGAAGTGCAAAAAAAAAGCCAAACACAGTTCTCCTGGCAGAAGTGTTCTGAGCAGACAAGTGAGATTCACGAAACACACTGAACTGAAAAAAGCCATTCAACATAAAAGTACTTAGAGGAACAGAATAAAGGGTGGGAAAAAGCAGAGTGTGAAAAAAGGCACGGTGATATATAAAGTTTCATTCATGTTATGTACATCTGAGCAAACAACTTGCATGCAACTTGCTTAGAGAGAAATTAAAGATTAAGAAGTTTCAACTTTTAAAGCAGAAATAAAGCTTTTCTTTTTGGCTTGAAATACAAAGCAATCCCATGTTATGGAAAATGGAAGAGCAGTTCTACCAACAATGGATGGAGATAAATTAAACAAGTACAACATCATATAAATAGTTTATCGAAGAACAACATAAGCATCCTTGTGTTTGTAGACATGTGAGGAAGGAGCATTTTTTGCACTGCTTGCTCCATTTGAGAATTTCAGTGACCTGGCACGCAGTTGACCTCGCTCTGTTCATACACTTTGAATTAAACAAACTCAAAAATTGTTTTAAAGCAAAATCCCTTGCAGATTCAGTGGAGATCTTGCACTATGCCACAAGCAGTACTGGAAAGAAAACCCTTTGTTGTGCAACTTCATCACACACCTACACTTTCCGTACTTTCCCAATTCATGTAGGTATCTTAATGCTTATAAATTCTTACCTTAACAAATTTACTGTGCCCTGTACACACAGAGGAAATGAAAAGGCCTGTGCCGCCTGCATTGCTGTAAAAGCAAGGCAACGGCAGGGATAGTTCCCCGCGAGATGCTCTTTTGCGACAAGGAGCTGCCACCTGTCGGTAAATGACAGACCCCAGCCGTCAGCGGCTCAGCCCCCGCGCGCTGTGGCTTTTCCCAGGATATCTTCCAAATCCCTCCACGGATCAGCTCTCTGCATCCATATTTGCATGGCCAGCAAGCAGCTTGCTGCTCTTCCCATGGAGAAGCAGCCCTACCAGAACATGGATAAACACGTTTAACTCATGGATATATGCATTAAGTCAACTCCCTGATATTAATCCTTGAGCAGAGCAAAATAAAGCACACGCCACTAAAAACCATTAACACACGCTCCCACCCCTCTGCTCACTTTCACATCAGCTAATCTGGGTCTAGAGAGAAACTATTTACTCTCAGGTACTACTTAAATCATACCTACGCTAAGCCCGCAGCCTGGTATCACACAGGTGGGAAGGAATGTATCTAAATCCCTCGCTGCAGGACTCAGGAAAGGCAAAGCAATCACATAAATCAAGCTAATAAAGTGCTTCTGCAGCTTTTACTGAGGGCTCGTTCTGAACCACTCATAATTCAGACAAGGGCTTTGATGTGACATAACATATGTTAACCTGTGTAATTACCGATCTTTAAACGGAGTGTTATTTTTTTTCAAAATTAAACACCATAGCCAGAAATAACAGTATCAGACATGCTTTCCTAATTAATACAGCCATATATCTATCTGCAGGAGGGTAAAATGTGAAAAGAAACAATTTGAACAGATGAATGTGAAAGGGACAAGACTAATTTTCATTAACAGCACCATCAACAACACTAATTGGATTTCCTCCTAGAAAAGGTAGGATCCAGATTAGATGCACGCAGAGAAAGATAGATGGTGTAAGAACCCACTCCCACAGGATGCACATACCAATTAAATATCCAGAAAATTGCTGCACAGAAGAATGTGTTTTCCACAAACATTAGTGCTCACAACACAGAAATTATGCTCATAGCGTATTCAGCAATTAAAAAAAAAAAAAAAAAGGAAAATCTTATGATTCCGCAAGGCCTTTTAGCTTTTAAATTTCACTGCCTTTTGTAAAAATTGCTACTCACGACAGCACTCCCGAGAGCTCTGCTAGTATCTGATTGGCAAAGAGTGAAAAAGAGAAGGTGCTGAGGGAAGACAGCAAATGTGAACACAGCTCCTACCCATCCCTGCCTTGTTGAGACAAGCCTGGCTGGCAGTAGCCACAGCCCTGAGGCACTAGAGCAAGTCAGTCCCTTATCCCACCCCTCCTTGCTCATTCAGGAGGTTACTTAAGAGCTCCGCAATAGAGCAAAAGCACTATGCCTTTAACAGAGCCCAGCAGCACCGCTTCATCTTTGGAGCTGCAAGGTCAAGGGTGCCGCTTACATTGAAAACAACATTTAAATCCCAAAGCTCACCCCATCATGTATTCAGACAAAATGTGGAAACCAAATATACTAAAACCAAACCCACGGCAGGGCAGACCTTAACTTGCAGAGCACCGCGTGTTGCAGGGCTCAAGAAATGCAATATAGATAGTGCCTTGCACTGCATTTCCTCCACCTGCAGCTGCAGCCCAGCTTGCCTGCGTTCATTTTGCTCCACTGAGTCAAGTTGCTGGACTGCAGGTAAGCAGCGAAGAGAGAAAGATGCAGCATGCTATATCAGCAGCAAACCTGAAGGCAGGAGGCGCAGTGGAGAAGAAACAGTAACTGCCCTCCAGGAGAGGAGAGGCAGAGCTCTGCCATACGTAGAAGGCCTGCTGTGCCCTTCTTTGCGTGCTCCTTTTGTCCTCCTGAGGAAAAAAGCACTTTATTTCATAGAATCACAGAGTGTGTTGGGTTGGAAGGGACCTCTAAAGGCCACCTACTCCAACCCCCCCGCAGTCAGCAGGGACATCTTCAACTAGACCAGGTTGCTCAGAGCCTCGTCCAGCCTGGCCTTGAATGTCTCCAGGGATGGGGCCTCCACCCCCTCTCTGGGCAACCTGGGCCAGTGTCTCACCACCCTCAGTGTAAAGAACTTCTTCCTAATGTCTCATCTGAACCTGCCCTGCTCTAGTTTCAAACCATTGCCCCTCGTTCTATCGCTACATGCCCTTGCAAACAGTCTCTCTTGTCTTTCCTGCAGCCCCTTCAGGTACTGGAAGGCTGCTCTAAGGTCTCCCCGGAGACTTCTCTTCTCCAGGCTGAACGACCCCAACTCTCTCAGCCTGTCTTCATAGGAGAAGTGCTTTCAAAAGATCCTCCAATGACAGCTAAACCCTGATCACTTGAAGTGGGACATCAAAAGCAGAGGATGTTCTCATTTAAATCAGAAGGCCGCAGAGCAAAGATAAATCAGAAGGTGCCAAAGGTACCAGCTGCTCCCCGCCACTGGAGGGCAGGAGAGGCAATAAAACATCTTAAAAATCCCTCGGTTTCCCCAACAGACAAGGAAGGAGCTCCCTGCACAGGATTTCCAAGTACAAAATATCAGTATGACCGTGCTAAACCTTCTTATTAGCATGTCAGTCCTCATCTTCCTCTCCTCACATGAAAGCTCACACTCGAGCATGTTGGTAGAACCCCATCTGGAAGACATCAGCTGGAACGTCAGGTTCAGACATTACCGGAGAAACAGCGTCTCAATAAATTATAAGCCTTTCTGATCATTTCAGAGTCCTCTTTTAGAGCATTTTACCTTGACATGCTATCTAAAAAAACCAAACAAACAAAAAAAAAAACTTCTCAAAAATGTATTCACTGTGTCAGGAAAAAATAAATGTTATTAACCCCACATTTAGCCGTGCACCACAGGGAATTGTTTTTCATTGGGAAAAAGGTTCCATGCGACTTCCCAAGCATGGAATTAAAAAAAAACCCACAAAAGATCAGAATGAATAGCATGTATATATGCACATGCAGAACGACAGGGAGACAGTTTCAGCTGTCACCTGTAACTTGTGCGTTAACACACACACAAAAAAAAAGTGTATTTCAAGAGTCCAAAGCAAAACGTGCTCCAGTTCTTGTATGGCAAAAACATATTCCTAATTTAATCACCTCTGACCACAAAATACATTTAAGTCTACAAGCAATATTAGTAAGTAAAGATGAAAATTAACACTACCTATTCCAGAAGTGACTTTAAAAAAGTGCAAAAGGCAGAAAAGCACAATTCAAGCATTTTTCTCCCTTAGTTTCTGGCAGCAGCCTTTAAGGACTAATAGACCACAGGAGCCCAGTGAGCTGTGGAGGTCTGGCCCTGGTGCTACCCCAGCAGAGATGGTGTGGAGAGGGGTGCTGCACCCCCCCCCCCCCCGAACACATCAGCCAAAGCAGCACTCCTCGCTGCCAAAAATGAGGCGAGGAAAATCCTGCAGGAGAAACTTAAGGGATTCTGCGCCTTCTGTTTCAGTTCCGGGGACAGCTTTTTAAAAAGCATTCCTTGGCAGCTACTGAGTATGGCAACAACAGTAGCAAAAAAGGGCAAAAAGATAAATGGTGAAAATTAGTAAGAAGACAGGAGGACAAAGAGAATAGAAGTGTAAGCACAGGGAACAAGGGAGGGAAATCAAAATATGAAGGCTGACAGGCTAATATAGCCCATAAAGATCTGGAAAGTAATTATGCTTCTGAGTCAGAATCAATAGGTTAATAAAATTCCATCCTCCGCCCCCACTGGAATACGTGAAGAGGGGAAAAACATCCAGAAAATTTATATTTACTGACACTAGTGCCGAAGGTTTCCTGGTTTTCTGCTGGGGGGAACATCAAGTTTGGCTGCTACGTTAACACTTTCCGCTAATAACATGGTTTATGGAACAGCAGTGACGGTCAAGATTTCTACAAGAGCAAGGCATTTCAACAACAAGATTAGACCAAGCATAAGCCTTACGCTACATTGGAAGTAGCCAGCAAGACGAGCTAGACCGTGACAAACAAAAGATTAATCAAATTTCAAACCTAAGAGTCAGAAGGCACGTTTAGTTTCATTTTTCCCCACCAGAAGGAATTAAACTGAGTTCACTTTGGCATGCTAGACAGACACGCATGAATTCCAACTATAATAGCCATAATGGCTCTATTTGTTGATTACTGTAAATTCCCAAAAGGGGAGAGGCGTCCAATTTCACTCAGGGGGCAAGAAGCAGGCAGTGGGAATCAATGGAACCAAGAACCAGTGTTTGTACAACATATCCTGGTGATAATGAGGGCTATAACGTCACTACCACCATCTAAAAAACTCACCAGCCTCCACGCATAATTAAATTACGGGACACAGATTAATTTCAGCTCTAGAAGTAACACCAGTAGAGGCAGTATTCCTCCCTGGAAACAGAGAGAATACACGCTCACAGAGTACTGCTATTATCTGCACAAACCATCATAGATTTGGAGAAAGCTGTGATGATATCACTAAAATTTAAAAAGCAAGGCAAAAATTATTAAGTCAAATACCAAATGGGCTAAAAAGGTAGGTTTATATCAAACAATTATCTGCTTCTCAGAGAGAGAGAGAGAATATGAGAGCTCCCCAGGTCTGCCTCACAGGCTCAGAGCAGTACAGGGTTTCACCCACCTGTTTTCAGATGTGATTTGTACTCCAGGATTTTCATGTGTAAATAGGCATCGATGAATGGCACTTGAGAATAATCTGCATGTACATGATCACCAAAACGAGAAAGGATGTTAAAATGGACATCACAGCAGTGCATATTTGAGACAGAAATCCACAAGGGGTGTAAAACGTCTTTGAAGACAAAGTCCATCAATTAATCCCCCAGTGCTTTAAGGCAATAACAACAGGCGAGAATTCCCAAGTAGACACTTCTGTAAATCGATGTGAACCCTCCAATTCAGATTGTACTTAAGTCTTTATAGATCTAATGGAATTAGTGATTACTAAAGGTGTGAACTTTCACTCACTGCCTCTGGAGTCACCAACCTACTGACAGATCAGCACACTGAATTCAGAGAAGGGACTGGCACCACAGCAGCCAGGTACCAGAATTTGACATTCACCATCAATACCCTCTTTCCTCTCCTCTTTCTCCTGCTCAGCAACGCGGGCTCCAGTCAGCTCGTTTAACTGTCACCCGCCTCAGTTTATAAAGTCCATATACTGGAACTGCTGGAGAGGGGGCAGCAAAGGGCTACCGAGATGATAAGGGGACTAGAACATCTCTCTTAAGAAGAAAGGCTGAGGGATTTGGGTCTCTTCAGTCTGGAAAAAAAGACGATGAGAGGGGATCTTATCAACGCTTATCAATACTGAAAGGGGGGGGTGTCAGGAGGATGGGGCCAGGCTCTTCTCAGTGGTGCCCAGCGACAGGACAAGGGGTAACGGGCACAAACTTGACCATGGGAAGTTCCATCTCAACATGAGGAGGAACTTCTTTCCTGTGAGGGTGGCAGAGCCCTGGCACAGGCTGCCCAGAGAGGTGGTGGAGTCTCCATCTCTGGAGACATTCCAACCCCGCCTGGAGGCGTTCCTGTGCCACCTGCTCTGGGTGACCCTGCTCTGGCAAGGGCTTGGATGAGATGATCTCCAGAGGTCCCTTCCAACCCCAGCCAGTCTATGATTCTGTGAAGAGAGCCACGGGTGGAAGACCAGAGAGGGCAGTGGCTCCTCCAGTCCTGCTCGCTGGGGCATCCCGCAGCAGGCAGGCAGCGCCCTTCCAAAAAGCCAAGCTGGAGGCCACACGAGACAAGGTGCCCTGATGGATTTTCTTACCTAACACACAAAAGGAGTCAACCCATATAACCATTCTAGGCTACCAACCATACCTGGCCTTACCAACAATTGCCTCAAGATTATTTTTTTTTTTAATTACATTAGCCACATTAAGCACTACCTCCTACCACCTTAACCCTTTCATCATGCTTTCACCACTGTTTTGTTTATAATTTTAGGAATCGTGTAACTTTCGATTCTGAAGATGTAAGTGCATGTAAAATTAAGCTCGCAGAAGCCTTCCCTGGCTCAGGATCTTGAGATTATGAATTCCTTGCAGCAGCCGAGCTCCATGTCCATCATGTGTCATGAATACCCTTGTCCGTCTATAAATAACCAGCCTGAAATCCTTTAGAGCTGATGGAAGTGTTCAATTTGCAGGGGAAGAAAACTGTTGCTAAGGAACTGCAAAGAAGAAAAGGCCTGAGAGTGGTAATCTGAAATTAAATGAAAGGAATTAATTTAATTGGCCCTTCATATGTTGGGTATTTGGCATATTATCAGCAATTTAGCAGGCTGTAGGCTTTGTTTCAAACTTCGGCTGAAAGAATAGTCAGAACAGGATTGCACACTTAATTTAGGGATTAGCTGCATTCTCTCTTCTTCATACAACAGATCCTGTCCACTTTTCAGTCAAAATTTGAACAACAGCTATGCCTACAGTTCTTGAGACTCCGTTTTTTTTAGATGAAGACAAAGGGTAAGGATTTTCTTCACATTTATTCTCACTAGTAGCCCAACAGATGTGCTTCAGCAGTCAGTACTGGCTTTCATGCTTTGCTGATTTTGGCAGAGGTCTCAGCAGTGCACCGAACCAAATACTATTTCATGGATTTTTGTTTTGCAACATTTTCATTTCAGGAAAATATTTTCAACTGTTTATAATCATTTAAAAAAAAAAAATGACTCCATGCAGTGGAAGATTTTAAGCTCTTACTCAGCTGTGAATTTCAATTGTTTTAAAGAGCACTTCTTTTTCTTCCTTCTTTTTTGAGACAGATCTTCCTCTAGCGAAGCCGTTTCCCTCTTCTTTTACTTTTTTCCCCTCAATTTACTTAAATAGAAGAGAGTTACGACTGGCATGTTACACCTCTGGCATGTTTAGCAACGCCTTTACAATTTGTTACACATCATCCAGCACTTCAGCTTAAGTATCACAAATGCCTGGTATTTAACATTCCCATAGTCAAAATTCCAGCACTTCAATTGTTCAAGTTGTACTTTAACTCACAAGATATCAGGCATCAAACTGACACCCTCACTGCCTTCCTTTCTTACTAGGATTTTAGGGGCTATATTGTTGAACACTGTCTGGCTGATGAAGAGACTCTGCCACATGAAGGTACCCCATAAAATAACAACAGCTATCAAGTAACAATATATAACAATAAGAAAACTATAACACTTTTATGCAACAAACAGCAGGCTTTCATGAGTGATTTACAAGGAACTGATGACTTAATCAAAATGAGGTGTGTGACCCATCTACCTTCTCCTTCACACTCACCATTACCTCCTTAACTGCGCGACCATAAATCTTAATTTGGGTGGGGTCTCACTGGTTGAATTTAATGGTTTTGTAATGCCCAGTTGATCAAATAAAAGATAAGACCTGTCCCTCACAATTCTTTTTAACTTTCTTGTGATGCAGAATCACAAAACACACTATTTACACATTCTCCACTGTAACTACATTCTATCATTTTTTCCCCATGAACATTATTTTTATTGGAGTATGAAAACTTGCTAGATGAACACCAAACAAGAAACGCTGCCGTTAATAGCATGTAAAGCTCATTGTAACTCCAGCTCCCAGTCTATAAAACTTTTCTCTGGCCTATTGAAAAAAGAAAATAAAATCCAGACCTGTAAACCTTACCAAACACTGTTTCGGACTGTTACTGGATAAGAACATGAAATATGTATTCCATGCTTTTTGGGAAAAACAGGTAGAGCAGGTTAGAATTGCAGTGAAAGGCACAGCAATAGTTTTCTTAGTGTGCCTCTGTGTGGCCATAAGAGATAACATTGTATTACCATAGTTCTTTCAGCTCTTTTTGGCAAATGCAAAACTTAAGACCTTCCGAGAAATTAACATAGGTGCTGCCCTGTTTCCCGAATTCATCTCGCTGCTGCACTTCACTCATTGCTCTTTTGTAACAGAAATTACGGACACAAAAAATAATCTGCTACCACAAAAGAAAAACAAGAAAGAGAAGTTTAAAGTAAAAAGTTCTCCAGAAGTGTGTTTTTCCTAAAGCCTCAAAGCAACTTTCACATCACCTGCGGGCACCACCACGCGCACCCAGTACACAAGGAACAGCCTCTCCTACTCCCTATTCTGTGCAGCAAACAGGTGTAGTTAGCAAGAGTGGACTGTTTTCCCAAAACACTGTTAATGATGTTGTTAACAAAGGTGATTCTTCCCTTTGAACTGTTTTCCATTTGTACAAGTATTTTCCTTCCGAAAAGGAAGCTTTCCAAACTCTCACATTCCTGTTTTGCTGTCTCCTAGAAAATTTCTAGAGAACCAAGCACCCTACAGCGTAGGGGAGCACATATACGTGACCGTGAAGACCACAAGGTCTTAGACATCACAAGGTATCAGCAGGTAGGGCTTCTGACCTACAGCATCCTCTGCCAAAAAATGAGACAATTCTGTGAGCCTGTAATTTTGAACAAAACTAACCAGTAGTTAACATCTGACCAGATGAAAATGACTTAAAACTCACAACCATCTAGAGAGGCCTCGGCCACACTAAGGCATTGCACTGATCAGTTTCAATTCAGCCTATGTTATGGGTTGTGTTAAGAGCAGGGACAGTTTATTTGCAACAAACAAGATACAAACATGGAAAAAAACATAACATCTCTCCTGAGCTTCTCTGAGCTCCAAAGCAACTATTTATACATGCGCATGCGGTCTTAAATGCAAGGAATGGATTTTAAAAGCGGTATTACTATTAGACTGTGGTTTTGTGGGGATTTTTGCCTATTTTTTTTTTCTTTTGATCATTTACATATTGCAGCTAAAGCAGACATACAGTTATCCTTAGCTTACTTCAGAGCAGGCTTCCTATGCGCTAACATCTTTTTATTGACGGAAACAACATACCCCACTGTGCTCTCAAGGAGGCTACAAGGTCATTAGTTACCCCAAGAGCAGTAGCTGCCATTTGAGCTCTTGATGTTTTTAAAAAGAACTATTTGCCTTAGGATTACTTGCTGTACCCAGTGTCAACATAGCCAGCATTCACAGAAAACCTGTTTGCCTACACTGCAGCACCACCATGGCTACAGTCTGGAAGCACAAAAGCGAGAAGCACACAGATCAGATTCACTTACTTGCACTCCTCCACACTGGTCTCACCTATGCTGGAAATAAAAAGCAAGGGGTGGGAGTTTGAGAAAGAGAAGGAACCCAGATCACCTGCACACAGAAAATTTAGAGAAGGGAAAGAAAACAGGTCCTAGCTACTGGCCCCTTTAAGTTTTTTTTAAAGTTGAAGTAAGGCATTTATTTGTAAATATACTGAGGAACCACACATTACACACTAGCAGCAACACGGCTGCTGTCACAGAACATTACTTACAGACAGAGAAGATGCAAGGACACAAACATGCTCACCGTGCACACAGAGGTTTCATCCCCGGTCTTTACTCTGTTCCGAGCCAAAAGCTCCTCCAAGAGGTTGATTCTGTGCAACAGCCAGGAAAATGCCAGCAGCAGCTCCCGACTACCCGCTGAGCCGTCAGAGGGGAGCCGGTAGAGTTCTGGCCTGCCATAGCCATGGTACCACAGCGCTGATTTTACAAACCTAATTTGGTTATCTGAAAAGAAGAAAACAATGAAGAATAACACACTGCACTACTCAATGCATTTACCCATTCAGTTCCAGAAACTGCTGCCTCCTCTGAGCTCAGGATTTTTAAACAAGCCTACGATTAGTGGAGGACAGTGGGGACTACAGTCTTTATCAACAACTGATAAAGGACAGGAGGTAAAGGGTAAAAGCCTTCCTTATGCTGCCCCATTCTGACCTACAGGAACCATTGCTAAGGGAAAAGAAGAAATCCAAAGTCAAGATGAAGACCAGTAATGGCCTCTGGGAGATTAACAAAGGCAAAAAGGTAAATAGCCCTCCCCACTATAACAGGACTCCAATTCACCTATCCATTTTTTATGAGCCACCAAACATGCTATAAATTAGTAAACACAGAGTCACTTTACTCCTGAATGAAACTGGAATATAGAGATAGGAGTTTTACAGCCTGCTGCAAATCTCTGAGCACCAGTGAGCAGGCAGAGATAATGCAGCACACCATGCTGCACACCAGACCACAGGGACTATTTAATCCTCAGGAATGCTCTGATCCGTACTCCTTCACACCAGCAAATGTTACCTGACAGCTACTAGACAGGCACTACAGAACTGTAAAATACTGAGGAAACACAGAGAAAATTGTTATTAAAAAAGGTTCTAACCAGTAAGCCTCAGCTCTGTACTAAGTTAAAACTATAATAAAGAACATAATTAGGCAGCACAATAATAAGCAATACATACTGGGGAAGAACCAACAGTTGTTTTAAAAGAAAGTCCTGCTCAAAAAGCTACTCGAGTTCTCCAAAGGCAACAACAAGCAAGTGATTTAAGGAAGATTCAACCAATGCAGGACATGTAGACTTCCCAGTGGGATTCAACTGGCACAAAGAAACCAAGCCACTGTGGTGGAGGGAGAGGGTACTGGAGGCTGAAAGAATACCCCCCTGAAAGCATCCTTCTGTATTTGCTCTTTCCTTTCCCCTGGGCATCCAGTTTGACAGCTGCCACAGCTGGATGGAGCTAAAGGAACCTTCAGTTTGATCCACTTACGAAGTAAGGAAGAAAGCTGTTCCCCTTTTCCAGTGTAATGCTTCGGTATCTCCACAGAGTTTCATAAAAAAGGTACACACTCACACACACACAAAAATAACAGGACGTACAAACCTCGTGCAATCAGGGATTGTCACTGCTTTCCTTAATTAACATACCAATTCATCACATTACATACTCATTTGCCTCCTCCTTGCCACTTGTGGTAAAAACATCCCTTTCAGCATTTGTCTGGCATCGACTGCTGCAGCTCAAAAACCATATAATGACCAACTTCAAAACAAAAAACAAGAAAAAAAAATCCTGTTGCTTTCAATAGGAATTTCTTAGTTACAAGAGACTCTCACAGTGAAGAGTGGCTGATTTAACTCGATTTGCAAAATGCTAAAGGAGTCTTATCCACAAAAAAGTAATACAAAGCCAAGACACAGGGAGGAGCTATAAGCTGACCTATGCTGGTAGCCCTATAGGAGCAGCACATTCCTACAGCTCTGCTGAGCTGGAAGGAGACAGTAGTCATAAAGAGCCACCAAGCCCTTTGCGCCTTGACAAACCAGAGGAAGGTATATTGTTTGCACTGTTTGACCAACTTTAGAATTTAGGGAAACAAGACTGTGGATCCTTAAGGAGATATGCCTACTTCCAGAGTGTTCCTCAGGCCAAATACGCAGCTGAACCTGTTACACAGATTACTACACATCTTCAGCAACAGAAGCAAGAATACGTGATTGGCCACATGACATCTACAAATGAATTCCCGACAAAGACATTAACCATGACTGAAGAACAAAAAACAAGATCAGGAGCATGATTAAGCAGGTGACATAATGGTGCAGAGCTACTAACTTTTTGCAGGACTAGCATTTTGCATAGCAGAGCTTCTGCAGAGACACATGACAGTTGGACAATTGGTTTTAAACCTAGCTTGCTTCTGCATTACAGACAGAAAAAGGAGACCCAAACACCTAAATCACTCTGTATGTTCTTTTTGCAGAAACCTGTGAATGTAAAAACAAGCAGCTCCCCTTCATGATGCTAGGGTGGCAGAAACACACGTGATTTGCTAAAAATCTTGCTGCAGATATGCACTCCAATCCCTCATGCACAGGGGGAACACTCAGATTAGAGATTTTATTTTGATCACTCTTGAACATTCTCACATGAGCTAGGTTTTCATGTTGCCCTTTCCTTTTCGTTGTGCATTTGTCAAGAAAGGAACAGGTAAAGGCAGAAATACTCCAAAAGGAAGGAACATCAGTACATAACTTCCCTCCTTTTTCAAAGCAAACAAGCTTCACATGCTGCCATCTGCAGTTCATGGTGCTCCCCAGGACATCACACATCAAAGAGAAGGAACAGAGAGCAAGCCAGGTATTTTTTTCCTTTATCACCATTTCCCTGCTCTGAAATACCACTCAGGACCCGATCCACCAAGGCACTTTGCCACCTGAATTTCTGTGTTGGTTTGGTCCGTTATCTCCCCATATTTCATCACTCCCTCTGCAACACATTGCCCTCACGTGAGGGGGTACGATTGGTGTGAGTATCAGGCAGGAATTGCAGATAAGTGGTCAAAGCATGGACCTGGAACTGGGGCTCGAAGAGCCTTTCCACAACCTTAGAGAAGTCACTTAGCTTTTCTCATCTCTAAAGCTCTGCTTACATGGAAATGGTGCTCAGATAAATGGCAGTAGAGGCTAAACAGGTACTCAAGACCAAGATGGATTCCTCCATAACATGCAGCTGAGAGGAAAAAAACACCACTCAGATAGCAGATAAGTCAAACATAGCAGTCACTCAACACCTCCTCTTTGACAACATTTCTTACAACATTTCATTAGGATTAGGCAATTTATAGACAGAGAGACCCTCACAGTCCTTCCAACTAATTCCCTTCTGCCTGCACATATTTATAAGAGTAAGTTCAGCAAGTAAGACCAAGCTGTGGATAAACCTCAGGGTTCAGCTCTCTTAAAACTATACTCAAGCTGTGCTCTTCCGCTTTATGAATCCTGCAGAATATTTTCAGTGAATTACAACATGATATTCAAATAAGAGTTATGCATTAGCCTGGCAGGCTAAGATGGAAAAGAACTAAATCAAGTCCAAGAACAGGCACACATACATTACTTCATGCACTCAGGCAAGAAACACCTGCATAGGTACTGGTGTTATGGGAAACTACTGCTGCAGAAGAACATTTTCTGCTTCATTTGTCAAACAAACAAAAATATATTGCCGCTCCAGTCCTCTTTCCCGTACTATAAAAAGCGAATTGAGACTCCAGAAAAGAAACATTTCCTCCAACTATCTAAACGCATATTGCACTGCTACCTGGTGTGGTTGTTAGGTTCTTAACCAAGTCGATCAACGCTCAGCCTCTGGGAAGAAAGAGCAGCATGAAACCACTAATCATGACTTCATCGGTAAGGTTATGCCCAGAGTACTATTACACTGACTCGTACTCCGCTGACGAGAGACCCATTGTTCTGACATGTTTAAGGGGCTGGAATGTATGAATGGCTTCCCAGCAAAGTTTACAGTAAGCATTTTTTGCTGTGTGAAGAAAAAATTCTTCCAAAATGAGAAACCGAAAGAGCCATTTGCAGAATTTTATAACCACTGGCTGGCAGGCTTCGGGGGGGCTTCTTGTTTCTTTTCACAAGAATGCAATAGTTCCTACATTTTAAAAGATCAAATTGTGTGGGGTTTTTTTAGATGTGATTTTTCAAAATTTTTTTTTTTGCTAGCTAGGCAATAAAATACATCAACCATTTAAAAACATGATGCAGAAAGTTCTTCTAAATATCACATCACAACAATAACAAGGGAAAGATTAGTAGCTGTTCTATTCAAAGCAAATTTAATCTCTAAAATTCACCTACATGACAAGATCAGATCAAAAACTGACTAATGAAAACTACTAACTCAAAACAGAAATATACACTGGGGTGCAACTTCGAAAGTCACTAGATAAAAAGAACTTCCCAGATCAAGGAAAAATTTTCTGGGAAAATCTGTCCTTTTCCATGGGCAAAATCTGTAAGAGCATTCTGTCCTTGCAACACACTGTTTTCTTCTAGCACCTCACAACTGCAAACGGCCCAACATCTGGAATGCAGTCCTTGAAACGCAGGTCTCGCTCTACAGAGTAGTGAGAAGAACCACTCTGACCCCAACACCACACACAGACCACAGGCCAAAGCTCAGTGTTTCCTTTGGAAAATCCTTTAGCCTAAACAAAAGGAAGGGTACAAGACCGTTTGAGTATAGGTTCTGTTTTCCACAAAGCTGTTCCTATGCCTATGCACACAGTAACCCTCACACTGAAGGAGTCTTCACAGCCTTCCTCTGGGATCTGGCAACCGCAGCTCTCCTTGTTTTAGCTCAGATAGTTAAGAGGCTGTACAAAAACAACAAAGAAAGCAACGCCTGATCCATGGACTGAAGCACTAGACATGGATTAGAGGAATCCATTTCAATTCTTTGTGGTGCTACAGGATCCTGTGCAAACTTGAGAAAGTTATTTAGTCTCTATGCTCAAGGCTTCCACTTCATTTCTGTGAAATAAATATATGAAGACCGAAGTGTTCCAGAGCAGGGACAGAGAAAAAAGGCAGTAAAATATTGTTTGCGTTTCACAGCAGACAACTCATTCACTTGGCCAAGCAAAGGTACTTAGTGCAGTTTGAAAAACTGAACGGCTGTCCACCCTGAGTTTCAGCTTTAATCGCTGAGCTGAGACTAAACAAGTTTCTTAAAAACCAGCTCGGCAGTTCTGAGCAGAACCACACATTCCTGCCTCGCAATCTACCAGCAGAGGCTGGGTTTGCTCTTTCTAGAGTCAGCAGCCTGCCTCATGCATGTGGAAATCCCGTCTCCAAATGCTACAAGCAGTTAACATGGGAGCAGCCGAATTCAGAGGCTGCATTTGTGCAGGACCACCTCAAAGCAGCTGTAGGACACAGCAATAAACTGAGCTACCATGCACAGCAGATTGTGGATGAGAAGAAAAGCAAGAACAGCTGAATGAAAAATAGCAGTCCTGTGAGTAACTCAGAACCATGCTGATTTCCTGCTGAGCTACCAACAAAACTATGCTGGTTTTGCTCCACACTCCTTGAGAGATACCCGCAACGCTTAGCCATTGTTAACTCTGTTTACAGAGCTATTGGGTTCCCAGCTCTTCAGGGTCTAAAGTTATCTTGCTTAGTTTTATTTGCTTTTAACAACAAAAGTGGATTTAAAGTGGCTTTGGTCTGAGGAGACCTCTATCCATCACAGACAATCTCATTCTCAAAACTTCCTCTGACAACGAAAGGGCTCTAGACAGACAGCTTTCACGAGCGAAGTCATATCGTACTTGGAATAACACACCTTTAAGAAGTAAATAGTGTTCTGTCATTGCAAGAAGCCAACATGCATTCAGCTTCTCTCTGGAATAGTGGCCCCATCCATAGAGATATTCACACACACTTTACTTTTTGTTTTGTCTAGAACTTCAATCCAAAACACTGTCTCTACGGTTCATGTGCCCTGACATAGGACTTGCTAGAAAGTTAACCACAGAATCATGCATCATACGTGGAACAGGGAAAGAAGGAATCAAAGGGCGGAAAAAAAAAAAAAAAAAAAAATCTATTTCTGCAATTATCTCTGCAGATGCTGAGAATGCATAAGATCATTGCAGAGATTTACCTGCAGTAAAATGTCACAGGGAAACAAGAGTCCCTAGCAGATGCAAGAGCATACCAGTTTCCTGGACAAAGCAAGCCAAAGAGGAGTAAACCTACCTGCACAGCTGTGACAACAGTAAATTGGTGGCACAGGTATTCAAAATGGAGCATTCCTGACAGGGAGAGAGCAGCCAAAGAAAAGATGCTACAAAACCAGTCCCAGTATCTCCCTGGGACAGATGGAAACCACACAGACAGACAGACTAGGTTACCTATGGCATCAGACTCAGTCCACTTGCCTCCGTGGATTTGTTTCAGAAGAGCGTAGAGCAGCCTCCAGAAATCCAGGCTCTGCAAAAGAAAGAGACGGTGGGAGGAGATCAGCAGGCAAAATATCTGCCATATATTTAGTCCTAATTAGGCAATTAAGCCCCTATCTGAGCATCAGTTGTTACATGGAGGAGCACACCTGCATCTCGCCAACACTGTTGAATCAGGCAGGTTCACATACTAGCTGTCTTACAAACGCTACCTACAGTAAGGTGCACTCAAAAAGAGAAGGGCTACTAATGCTGGCTGTAGAGCAAGACCCAGCCCTCCTACTTTGAGGCACAGGCATACAGGAACACGGCTTCCAAAATATCTGCTCTGATATAACCACATATCACAGAATGATAGGGACCTCTACAGATCATCTAGTCCAACCCCCCTGCCAAAGCAGGTTCACCTAGAGCAGGCTGGACAGGAACGCATCCAGGCAGGTTTGGAATGTCTCCAGAGATGGAGACTCCACCACCTCTCTGGGCAGCCTGTGCCAGGGCTCTGCCACCCCCAAAGTAAAGAAGTTTTTCCTCATGTTGAGATGGAACTTCCTATGGTCAAGTTTGTGCCCATTGCTTCTTGTTCTGTTGCTGGGCACCACTGAGAAGAGTCTAGCTCCATCCTCTTGATGCCTGCCTTTTAGATATTTATAAGCATTGATGAGATCCCCTCTCAGTCTTCTCTTCTCCAAGCTAAACAGACCCAGGTGTCTTAGTCATAAGAAATGCTCCAGTCCCCTGATCATCTTCACAGCCCTCAGTAGTTCCTTATCTTTCTTGACCTGCAGAGCCCAGAGTTGGACACAATACTCCAGATGTGGCCTCACGAAAGCAGAGTAGAAGGGGAGGATAACCTCCCTCAACCTGCTGGCCACGCTCTTTTTAATGCGCCCCAGAAGACCTTTGGCCTTCTTGGCCACATTGCTGGGTCAAGGTCAACTTGTTGTCCAACTGAACTCCCAGGTCCTCCTCCGCAGAGCTACTTTCCAGCAGGTCAACTCCTAACCTGTACTGGTGCACGGGGTTATTCCTCCTTAGATGCAGGACCCCACACTTGCCCTTGTTGAACTTCATTAGGTTCCTTTCCGCTCAACTCTCCAGCCTGTCTAGGTCTCGCTGTACGGCAGCACAGCCTTCTGGTGTGTCAGCCACTCCTCCCAGTTTGGTATCAACAGCAAACATGCTGAGGATACACTCTGTCCCCTCCTCCAGGTCACTGATGAATATATTGAACAAGACCGGACCCAGTACTGACCCCTGGGGAACACCACTAGCCACAGGCCTCCAACTAGACTCTGCACTGCTGATCACAACCCTCTGAGCTCTGCCATTCAGCTAGTTCTCAATCCACCTCACTGTCCACTCATCTAACCCACACTTCCTAAGCTTACCTATGAGGATGTTATGGGAGACAGTGTCAAAAACCTTACTGAAGTGGAGGTAGAAAGCATCCACTGCTCTCCCCTCATCCACCCAGCCAGTCATGCCATCATAGAAGGCTATCAGATTGGTCAAGCGTGATTTCCCCTTGGTGAATCCATGCTGACCACTCCCGATAACCTTCTTTTCCTCCAAATACTTAGAGATGACATCCAGAATTAACTGTTCCATCACCGTTCCAGGAATGGAGGTGAGGCTGACTGGCCTGTACCTTCCTGGGTCCTCCTTCTTGCCCTTTTTGAAGCCTGGAGTGACGCTGGCTTTCCTCCAGTCCTCAGGCATCTCTCCTTTTCTCCATGACCTTTCAAAGATTAGATAGAGAGCGGCTTCGCAATAACATCTGCCAGCTCCCTCAGCACTCATGCATGCTTCCCATCGGGGCCCATGGATTTGTAGGTGTCGAGCTTGCCTAAATGACAAAGGCGCACGTCACCTCTTGCACAACTCGCCCATAGTCAGACAAGAACTTGAAGACGCTGAAAAGATGTGACCGTATCAAAAAATCACAAACAAGAGGCAGCACACAATGAGTTGTTGGAACTGGAAATCATTTCTCAGCCACACAAGGACAGCAAGTGAAACAGTGATTCTTACAGTTGCAATTTCAGCCAACACTCATAAAATACTTAAAATAGCTAACTGAGCAAGTGGAGCAGCCTGTGTGCGAGCTGGAGGCCTCGCAAGCATCGCTCTGTAAAACCCTGAAGCAGAAAGACCCATGCTGGTGTACAGTAAAGGGAAGCAAACCTCAGGTGCCACTAGGAAGGTGCTGCCGACCACAGTGAAATACCAAGCTTGACGTTAAAACCACCAGAAAACAAAGCCTTTTCCAGAGCAGCGAGCTTGCAGAGTGGCACAACGCAGTGCCGGCTGCGGCCCACACTGAGGTCTCCCCACCCAGGCCCCAGCCCCACACAGCTGTCCCTGTCCCCAGGCCCAGTCCCACTTGGCTGCCTCCATCCCTGTCCCCGGGCCCAGTCCCACTTGGCTGCCCCCGTCCCCCCAACTCGGGACCAGGCCCCCACCCTGTGCCCCCAGGAGGGCGCGGAAAGGCGGGGGGGGGGGGGGGGGGGGGGGGGGGTCGCTAGACAACAGCGGGCTCCGCCGGCGAAGGCCGCCCCGGGACGGCCCGCGCTCACCGCCTGCGGCCGGTCGAACCTGGCGCGGCGGAGGGTGTCGGGGGCGGGTCGGGCGCGGGGTGGCAGGGCCCGGCACAGCGCACCGACGGCGGCCGGCAACCCCCGGCCCCGCTGCTGCTGCTCCTGCTGCCGCCGCCTCATCCCGCTCCGCCGCCGCTTCCCGCCCTCTGCCGGCGAGTGGCGGGCGCATGCGCAGCGCGGCGGGGCGGGCACTTCCGCTAAGCCCCCCCCCCCCCCCCTCCCGCTGCGGCGCCCCCTGGCGGCTGGGAGGGATCACTGCGCCCGCCGCCGGAGGGCGACACGCGTGGGCCGCCCCCGCCTCCGCGGCTTCTCCCCGCCCGCCGGTGTTCGCGGTGTGTACACCCCCTCTGCCCACGCCCTGCGACAGAGAACTCACCGCTTGCCTCCCCTGGGAAGTGACCCGAGCGGGGAGCACCCAGGGGGACGGCACACACGCAGGTCACCACTTGCCACCTGCGGCTGCCAAGGCAGGGTCACCCCAAGCCACGCACGGGGCTCCCGCCCGGCCAAAAACCCCGAGCGAGCCCGGCAAGCTGCCCCCACCCTGCCTGGCCGAAAGAGTTATTGCAAAACCCCGCTTCGGCTTTTCCAAAAACGTGACTCTGCTGCCGTCGGAACCAGAAAAGGTTTCTGGGCCGAGCGGGTTTTGGCGGCGGGGGATCGGCTCCGATCCCGGGCTTCCCACCTTCCTCTCCGTTCCACGGCGTGCGACACAGGCAGCCCAGGTCCCCAGGCGTATTAGCTCTTAATTGAAGCAACCCCAGGGATTCATCCTTTGGGAGGGGGCAGCGGGGGGAGGAACGGTTCTGCCGTTTGGGACACAGCCTGAGTCCCTGAGATGAAGAGACCACCTCGTGGCTGGGGTTTTCGTGGCCGAAACTTGGCCCCGAGGTGGATTCCCGCTGCGGGCAGTAGGGAGGGAGCACCACCAGGGATGCTGGTCCGCTCCACCAGCACAGCAGGGATCCTCCTGAGATGGGGCTGTCCCTGCCTGCGCATAAGACCCCGTCGAAACCTCCATTGATGGTTTCTTGGCCAACTAACCACTTCACAACCCATTTAACGTGCTAGCGATGAATCTAGCATGATGCTTTTCCCTTTTTTTTTTTCCCCAGCCATCTGAACGCCATGAAAAAAAAAAAAAAAAAAAACCCACGTGAAATTCCTTCCGGCTACGGAATGACCTCTTGCAGCCAAGCGGCTGCTTGCAACGAGGAGAGAAATCGCGTTGGTCGGTCTGACGAAATCTTCAGCAAAGCCCGCTCGCTAACATGAACTGCGTTTGCCCTCTTTCCCTCTGGCCCCTCCTGCCTCCCACCCCGGTGCCGGGGAGCTCAGCCCTTTCTGACGCCGAGCACCACAATGCTCTCCTGGTCCCGCAGATCCTGGCTGCTGCTCCAGCCGGCCCTGAAAGGACCCCTGGGTGTGAGTTATCCAGGCTTAAGGATTTTTAAAATATCTTCTCTAGCAGCTGTTGTCTCACATCCTCCTTCTTTCCTAATGGTCTGGAAAGCATTTTCCTTATCCCTCGTCCAGCTCTAGCTCAGCGATCTCTATCCAGTTCTTTGCTCGCCTTCCTAACAGGTTTGGCATCTCCATACGGTTCCTTGCCTTTGGTTCCCAACAGCCCATAAAGTCCGTTTTGTATTGCTCAGCGCCTTATCGGACCTGGATAATCCTCTGCTGTCTTTGGCATCCTTCTTGGCTTTCCGTACCTTGCTGCTATCGGGCGCTGTCTGGTCCCTCCGTGACACATCGCTTCTCTATTTCCCCATCCCCGCTGCAGTCTATGGGCAGGAGGACCTTCAGCTGGAGCCAATTTCCTGTGTTTTCTTGACCATTCCGTAAACCCTGCTCAAAGCCATCCTTGTCCCCACACACATTCCTCTGCCTAGGCCTTTCCTCCCCGGGGCAGCTGCCTGCTTTGCTGCTGTCGAGACAAGGGCTCTTCTGCAGCACCCAGTGCACGCACAAGCGGGTGGTCCTGCCCATCACCCCCGCCTCTGGACTCCCGTCCCCCAGCCAACGCACCGGTCCCCTGGCCAGCGAGCATCATCACCCAGTGTGGGAGCAGCAGCTGGGATGCAGGACACCCCAGCACGCTGAGAGCCCCCACGACACCTCTCCATCCCGCTGGCTGGACCAGCCCCGCGGCGCCCCGGAGCCGGGCTGGTTGCCCTCTTGGCCAGCATCTCCCAGTCCCGTGGCTCCCCCGGCACACAGCCCTGTGGGCGCAGCTGACACAAGACGCCTGGCACTGCAGAGGGTTGGCACCCAGCCATGGGCGAGTCGGACGCCAGGCAGCAAATCCCAGGCTCTCTGGCGCGGCGCGGCGCGGCGGGGGCTCTGTCCCGACATGCGAGGCCCCGCTTATCTGCTCTGCTGTCTGCCTGGGCCGTTTTCCCAGGGTGGGAGAAGCCGATGGGAAGGCAATGGTTTCCTGCTGTAGAGATGGACCTTGTGCTGTGGACAGATGAAAGAGGTGACAGTGTGATGGACCCGGCGTCCTGTCCCAGCAGTGATGGCAATGCCACCCCACCGGGAGCAGAGCCCTTGCTGCATCCAGGTCACCCTCGCCTCCCTTGTCCCGATCCCTGATCCCACGGGGACTGACGATGCAAACGAGCAATGACTGACTGACACACACTCTGGTGTCACCGTGGGCACCTTTGAGGTCACAGGAACCCAGTGGAAGCTTCCAGGATCCTCTGTATGACAGGGGGAAGCAGGATGGACGGGGCTTATCAGCTTGACCTGTCCGGCTGCTCCTCTGGGCCCCCCAGCTCTGCCCTGCCACCGAGGCACCTTTGGGAGGAGCCGTGCTGCGAGTTGTCCCAGCAGCAGGAGCAGCCGTGGGGACCACAAAGGGAAGGGAAGGTCCAGGTGGGTACCGAGAGGCCAGGGATGCTCCTCCTGGGGAGAAGTCACGGGGCTTCGGCCTCTCTTGGCTCCCCAGGCTCGCCTGATGCCGCGCAGCCGCGCAGCCGGCCGTTGTCGGCGCGATGTGTCACCAGGGGTCATTTCCGTCCCCGGGTGACTCAGCCGGGGCCGAGGGCGCCTGTTTGCACCCGTGCCATGGCAACCCGCCGCCGCAGGCGGCCCCGCTGTTTGCGGCCGTTGCCAGAGCCGACAGCCGCATCCCATTGCCTCATGCAGATTGTATGCAATAACGGCAATCTCTGCTCACTCCGGCAGCAGCACGGCTTCCTGGTGTCACCTCGGCACAGCCCTGCCAAGGGGAAGGTGTGACCTCTCCTCCTGGAAAAACAACCCCTTTGCTCTTTTATTTTTGTTATTCTTCTTTTTTTTTTTTTTTTTTTAATGCTTTTATCCCCGTGAAGGCACAGGCAGGAGCCAGCCTGTCTCCCGGCCGGGCCCCCTGGCTGTGCATCGGTGCTTCCCACGCTCTGCCACCAGCTCAGGGCAGCCAGAGCTCTGCTCTGCTCCGCTCCTCTCCTCTCCTCTCCTCTTTCCTCTCCTCTCCTCTTTCCTCTCCTCTCCTCTTTCCTCTCCACTTTCCTCTCTTCTTTCCTCTCCAGCAGCAGCCATTGGAGCAGCCATCAGAGCAGAGAGCAGCTGCTGCCCTTGCCCATGGAGGGAGGCTTTGGGCGGCCGTAGCACTCCACACCCTGCGCAGACCAGGCCGGCTGCACCGCTTCCTATCACAAACATTTCCAGCTCCTTCCCAACACTCTCCTGGCTCTATTATACACGCGCGCTCCCCCCTCGCTGGGATGCCGGGTTAATCCAAGCGGGAAAAGGTACAGTCTGGCAGCCAGGGAGAACGTCATGCTGGCAGGAAGGAGCGGAGGAGTGAACACTGGCAAATGGGGGGCAGCGATGCTCAGCCCCGCGCCGCCTGGGGAAGGGTCGGGGATCACAGCTCCCACCGGGCACAGAGCAGCCCCAGCATCTGCTGCTGATGACCCGTTGTGGGCTCGTGTCTCCGCCAGCCGAGAAGCCCTCCCTGGCTGGGGAGAGGATGGTGCTTTCCTCACCCGCCACCCTGGGATCTGTGCTGATGGAGCCCAGCCGTCCCCACGCTCAGAGCAGCCACGTCAGGTCGCAAATAGGCATCTCCTTGATGAAGAGCAATGAGCCGCCTCCTGGCACCACCCTCGCAGGGGTGCTGGTACTGCTGGGATGGCCAGCACACCTTTAGCACGCTAAGTCACATCATGAAGGTCACTGGGTCCCCGAGAGGGACCGTAACAGCTACACAAATACTCTAGCGCAGGTTTTCCTGGACACAGTCAATTAAGTCTGTCATAGGCCTGTGTAGGGGCTGCAGCGCCAAAATTCAAGGTCAGGTCCCAGCAGTTGGATGCTTAGGAGAGGCGTTGGCGTTTCAGGCCCTCTGAAGCAGCATCTGCGCTTTCGGTATGATAAGCGAAAGATTAGAAAAAAAGATCTGGCGTCTTGCAATTCTCCGTTCTCGGGACTTCCACCCTTTCCTTTTTACTTAAATAGCCAAGTTGACGTTCCTCTGCACGGAGGGAAACTCCACCTGCTCTCTTATCCCCTGGGCCTTTAACCCAAGACTCACTGAAGAAAGCCAGAGGCTTCAGTGGGAAGATCTTCCCCCTTGGAAACTCTCCCTGTTTCCTTCAAAATAACACAAGAGGAGTAAAAGTAAAATCCATCTCTAGCACTTGCATGCCAACTTTTCTTCTCAGGCTCCTTGCTGGGGAAAAGCCAGCCTGGCAAACATCCCCAGCTCCTCTCCAACACTGGATCAGCAGCAGCGGTGATAGTGGAGCAGCCCACCCCCTCCTCTCCTTGCTCCCCAGCTAGACCTCAGCCTCTGGTACCATGATTCATGGTCTCCTCTGCTTCTCGTTATGCCTCTGGCCACCTCCCTTTTACCCACAGCCCCTCTGCCTTCATCACCTTCAGCTGCTTCACTATTTGCTTGGGGATGTTGTTCCCCATCAGGAATGAGGTTTGACCCCCTCTTTGCCACCTCTGCAAAGCTGTTTCCGCTGGCGGCACGGGGCTTCCCCAACCCACTGCTTTGCAGGGCTGGGCCAGGAAGTCCCAGCTCCCCGCGTGAGCTTGCAGAGCTCCTGCTGCCCGACATGGGCTGCACGGTCCCCTCTTGCCATTGCCCGGGTAAGAATGCAGATTTCTGAGGTGTTAGGAGACGGGCAGACACCGTCTCGAGCTAGAAGATAGCAGAGCTCTGTGAGTTTGACACAAATCAGCCTTAAAAATACCCAAAGGAGTGGGGAGCTGGGTACCACCCAGTTACCCCATGAGCCCCGCACAGCAAAGAGCAGGAAGCCCCTGCAGCCGCAGCCCCCGTGCCACGCTCCCCCAGCCCTGCCCGTCCCTGAGGGGGACGCAGCTTTGTTTGCAGAAACACACCATCAGGGAAACAAACCACTGACACCCCCCCCGCCATGCCACAAGGGCTGCTGTGGCCCCGAGGCACCGGAGTCTACACGAGCGAGACGCAAAATCACCGCAAGGGATGTGCCAGAGGTGTCACATCAGTGTCCCCATCAGTGTCGTCCCCATCAGTGCTGGCAGGGGAGGGTCAGTGGCCCCACCAGCATATCAGTGAGACAGCACTGAACCAGACCCCCCCCGGCTCCCCAGCACGTGTTAGCCCAGATGTGAACCGCAGCTGGCTCCCGCGGCCATGCTGGCAAGACACAGCCCTGTCCCTGGGCTGCGGCGGCTGCTTTGGCTAAGGACAGCCCTAGGCAGCGATGCCGAGGGCAGTAACTCCTGTAAGGCTTCCAGTAAGCCGTCCCCTCGCCAGCTGCGGGCTCAGGGATGCATCTGTCCCCTGCTTCGGATTAAGGTCTGCCCCATCTGCGCTGGGAGGAAGATGCAGGGCCAGGCGACCCACACCCGCCCCTCCTGCAATCTGCCTTCACTGGGGGCTGAAGCAACACCAACACCTCTCACAGATCAGCTGAAGGCCCCCCCCCCCCCCCCCAGCCCCCGCCCCGGCCCCCTTTCTGCCCCCCACTCCTTTTTTCTTCTGTACAGAAAGCCGCAGAGCTGGGGCGGGGAACAGCAGCAGTTTAGTTTCTGAACCCGTCCTGTTTCCTGTCCTTTGCCAAAACCTCTTCTGCTTCCCTCCCCAGGGCGCTGGGGCTCGCCCGCACCCGGCTGCCGGAGGAACGGGTGATGTTGTTTGTGTTGGGTTTTTTTTTTGTCACAGTGATGAACTGTTTATAGCAACTATCGCCCCGCAATCCACAAACTGCACTGATCTCAGCCCAAGCTTCAGAAATAACGGCAGAGGAAGAACAGCCCCTTCCTCCGGGGTCAGCAACGCTGGTGTTTCAGGCGGTCGAAGTGGGGGACCTTCGTGCTGGGCATCACCACGCTGGACATCGCCCAGCACCTTTTGGTTTCCCAGATGGGCACCTTGGGGCTGGGGCTGTGCCCTGACCCCCCCTGCAATGTCAGCGATAGCCCTGTGGCTGCTGGCTGGTGACCAGGAGGGACGTGGGGGCTGCCAGTCACCTCCCAAGGCTCCCCTCTCTGCCTTAAGACTACCCGGTAGGGCACATCGAGCCAGCATCCCCCATCTTCTCCCCAAAAAGGCTGGGATTTGCCCTGAGCATCCTGCTCTCACCAGCTTCCCTGTTGCAGGAGCAGCAGAGCCAGGATATCTCCGTGCTGGGAGGGGAGGGACCGTCCCTGCCCGTTCCCAGCTCCCACTGGGACTCAGAGCCGAGACCATGGCGGATGAACTTGCGCTGGAAGCCATGCTGCTGCCTGTTTGTGCAGTTCATGCTCCAGGCTGTGGAGATTTACTGTTCAAGGGAGAAAATACTGTCTGCTGACAGCCCACTTCCCCGGCACGCCGGCCTCTGCCGAGCCTCCCTGCGCCTCGGAGGGAAGCGCCTGGCTTGGGTGCGGATCTCCCACCCAAATGCGATACAGCTGTTCCTGCTTCCTCTCCAAAGAGCAAAGAGAGTTTGGTTTTTTTTTTTAAAAAAATCGATTTATCATGTATTTTCTTTGACCAAGGCTCCTTGCGGATGTGTCCCGTGCCTGAACTGCCCAACCTCGCGGCATCAAGGCTGGAACAGGCAGAGAGCACGACTTGTACGAGCACCGCACTCGGAGGGGAGTATCCTGACGGCAAGTCCTGGGGCTAAGCGCCATCTCAGTGGGAGTGCCTGTTGCAGGGCAGGCAGAGAAATATGCCAGTCAGAAGGAGGTTTTTTGGGAGGAATCAATACCCACGGGCTTCTCCCCAGAGCTTGCTTGAGGGACCTCCAGTTTTGACCCTCCAGCGCGGCGCAGAGCGGGGCAGCTGCAGGGTCGGGTTTAGCTTCTTTGTAGGTTTCCTGAGGCCGCCTGGACCTCGCACAGTTCCTACATCCCTCCGTGCACCCCGGGGCAGGGAGAGCTGTCCCCAGCCACCACACCTACGTGTCAAATCGGTGGCAGGGACGGAAGCACGTGGTGAACAGCAACACTCTGCCTCCTGCTGCAGCTGCGGCCACTGCCCGCAGAAAGGGCTTTCAGCTGGAGAACTGGATGGCCACAAGGCAGAACCTGTTTTTCCATACCTCTCCCTGGTTCCCTGCTCGTCCCTTCTAGCCTGGCCCCTTGCACCTGGAATTCGCCGCCCCTGAAAAGTTCTGGTGCAGGGCCCTGTTGGGAAAGACCAGGAGCCCAATTCATGGATCCCTTTCCCAGCTGGACACACTTATGCAAGCCCAGAGGGTGACGAGGCTCGCGTTTGCCGTTATTTTTAACCCTGAGGGTAAACGCCATCTCACTGGCACGCTGGAGGCTGCCGAGATGGTATCACTAGTTTGCTTTGAAGCCCGGTTCACGGAGGAGAGCCGTGTCCCCGGTGCCCCGGGGGCGGGCTGGGCACCAGCAGAGCAGGACCGCGGGTGCTGGCATCCCCAGGAGGATGCTGGCGAGGGCAGCGGTGGGAGCGGGAGGGCAGGAGGCTCCCTACGAGCCCTGGCCGGCTGGGAGGCACGGCGGCGGCCGCACAGCAATAGCCGGGGTTTGCCTTTGCTACAGACACCCGCCTTCATTGTGTTGAGCGGGTGGGAGGCCAGGCGGCGCCGGCCGGGCGAGTTTGTCCCACTCAAGTGGGCTTGGTGGGTGGCTGAGCCTTTTGGCAGCGGGCACACGGGAAGTTTTAAGGCACTTATCAGGTCGGGCTGCTTTTGGCACCGAAGACTTTGACATTAGACATATCCCTCTGACCCCTGAGGGTTTTGGCCAAGCCCCAGGAAGGCCAGCGTGACAGTTAGACGCAGAGCAGTCTCTAAGGAAATGCGTGTGTAAACCCTAGACAAAAATACCCCAGTGCGTTATGAAGTATCTCTGAGTATGTAAATGCGGTGGTTCAGGTTAGGGAAAGACATGGTTAAGAAACCATTTTAGAAACATCACTCAAGCCGACATCTTTTACATCTGTTGGCTCTGTTCATCCAGTGGGGCAAAGAGGTTGAAACACAAAGGAGCACAGCGCTTGCGAGCCAGCTCTCGCTTTGTAACGCTGCACCTTCGCTTTTCTTACCAAGGGAGGCTGGCTCGGCCTCGCCGGTAACCTCCGCCTTATGTGGCCTTTCCGTGGGGCTGCTGAGAGCGAAAGCAGCAAACACCGGGTTTTCCTGATGTGACAGGCAACCACCTCCCTGCCCCAGCCGAGGGCTGCAAAGTGCCATCTCAGATGCCGGAGCAAAGAGCTGGGGGTTGCCCGCGGTCATGGCTTTCCAGCAGGCACTGCCAGGGGCCGGGATGGAGCCAGGAGGCTGGTGAGTGCTCAAGGGTCAGCAGGCTCAGACCCTCGCCCAGCAGCACTGCGTGCCCCTGCTCTAACCCTGTTACAGGCAACGAGGTGGCTCATGTCAGGAGCCACCACGGTCTAAGCTCCTGCAAATGTCATCACACAGACCCAGCGAGGCCGTGGGTGGGGTAGGACCTTCCCCCCCGAGCCCAGGAAGACCCACCACCCCTTCCCTTGGGGCACGCTCAGCCCCGGTGCCCACAGCACCCGGGGGCTGCTCTTGCCCCGCGTGGCTCGGGCAGCCCCTGGGTTGGGCAACCATGGGCAGGACTCCACGTACGCCAGGAGCAAAAGCCCACAGAGCCACCGCACGGTGTGGGGCTCCATCCAGAGGCCACGTGGGGTCCTTAAGCACGCAGGCAAGTGCCTTGTGAATGAGTCCTGCGGGACGCACCCCCCCCTTACAGAGAGCACAACCGCTGCATGGGGGAAGCATCTTTCGGTATGGGTTTATTAAAGACTGAGAATACAACTGTGGGCCCAGCCACGACAGCTGGGTGCCAAAAGCAGGGCTGGGTTTTGGCTGGAAGGGTGCGGTCTCCTCTCCAGGCAGCCTTCAGCAATACCGGCCAAATTTCCTCTCCGGCAGGGCGTCCCAACGCCCCCACCCCGGCAGTGCTCCATCTGGAGCGGAACCCCCTTTCCACGCCAGCCCCAGCCTCGGTTACTTATTGCTTTTAAGGTGCTAGTTTAGTACAGAGTGAATGAAAAACAAAAATGCATGTCTGTCGCGGGTGCGTTTGTGCTGTCTTCGGGGGCCATGCTGGGAACCCTGGCCGTCAGACCTGGAGAGGGATGGAAGAGAGGGGTGGATGAAGTCAGGCTGGGAACGGAGACATTCCAGGGATAACGGTGCTCCGGGGCACACCCTGTCTTTCCCGACCGGCCACAAAGCAAAAAGCCTTTGGCGTCCGCTGCCAGAGCTGACGGGTCGCATGGGGCTGGCGGAGAGGAGGAGCTGGCACCCAGCAGGTTGCTCCCAAGCACCGGCGCGATGCTGCGGAATGCATGCCTTCCCTGCTTGCCTGGGAGGGGACACACAGCCCCCCGGCCGGCCCGCGCAGCCGGAGGCAGAAGGGGAGCTCCGAGGGGAGGCACCAACCTGAGGGTTACTTGAACGTGTGGCTCTCGGCTCCTCCCCGGCCGAACCCTGGAAGCGGGAGAGAGCGGCGTCAGCATCACCGCGGGATGGCGAGCGCACGGAGGGGTGCACCTCGCCGAGAGACGGGAACCCCGAGCCCCCTTCCCCTCCCTCCCACAGCCCCAGCCACAGCGACCCTACCTTTGGGCCCGAACAAGGCGGCATAGCAGGGGTGGTTGCAGTACGGCTTGCCATCGTGCTGCGGGGAGAGGGAAAGAGCATCAGCACCGACCGTCCCCAGCAGCCCTCTGCCCACCCCGCCGCCCCTGCACCCACTAGCTGGGGGGGACAGGGACCTCCTGGGCAGCAAACCTCACCTCTGCATGGCCTCCAGATGTCAGGGTCTTGTTACACTTCTCGCATCTCAAGCAGGGCCGGTGCCAGTCCTTCCCCAGAGAAGTCACCTTCTCGGCTGCCACGGAAAGGAGCTGGGTTAGTTGAGGCACTGAACGGGTGCAACAGGTTGGTTTTGGCAGGTTGGCCTCCCTGCCACCAACCCTAGGGAGGACATTTTGGGGCATTTTCTCAAGTCTATTTGTCTGGGACAGAGGGTGACGTGTTTCAAACCCAAGTGCTCACTGCGCACGCACATCACCACGCGCACACCCTGGTACCTGGATCTGAACACCGCCTCGTCCATGCGGATGGACCAACTTCTACCCATCTTCCAAAGATTTGGCGACCTCTCCCCTTCCAACACCAGCCTGCAAGGGGATGAACTTCTCCCCAGCCCGCTGGAGCCCAAGCAATCTTTTTTTTGCAGGGGTGAAGGGGGGATGCTGGCAAGGACTGGGGGAGGCAAAGCCATTGCCATGCCCTGCCCCAACACAAACCAGTCCCCGCCAGCCGCCGGCGGTCTGGCCAAGGCTCTGATTTTGCACACACCATGGCAAACCAGAGCGGAGCTGGAGCTTGGCCGGAGTTCAGGCGGCTGAGGAGGGGACAACGCGCTGTTTGCTGGGGCCATGACATGTTTATGGAGAACAGGGTGGCTTTTAATTGCGGCACAGTGGGGGAGGAGGGTATTTTCTGCAGACGCATGCATGAGCTCTTCATATTGGCAGCTGCACTCCTGGGGATTTATTAAGTGATAAAGCAGAGCTTTATAAAGGAACCCCATCCGAGCGCTGTCCCCATGCCTGCAAAAGGAGGTCGAGCAATGGGACAAAGCACATGGCCCAGGGGGGCGGCCCTCGGCAGCCTGAAGCACCTCTTCTTTGGAGTCCAAATACGTCCATAACAGCTTATGCAAGGAGCACGCCGGCGGCTGCAGAGGTGGGAGCGGGGGCAGCGCCCAAATGTCACGAGGCAGCCCCGCTGCCATCTCCCAGCGCCACAAAGAGCCTCCTGTGCCTGCAGCCCGGCGGGGGCCGCAGCGTCCTCCCCCCCGGGCAGTCCTAGGAGCCCGCGCCTGGCCCGTGGTGGGGGCCTCCCATCCCAGGGTTTCTGGAAGGAGCTCAGCCTCCCCACCTCTCGCCCAAGCGTTTGCCCCGGCACTCAGGCGGGAGTGCCGCCAAGGCTCGCTGCAGTAGGGCTCCCTCCGGCTCTCCGCCACCCGGGCGAGATTCCCCTGGAAAGCTGGTGGTCACCCTGCAGACCCCATCCCCAGTCCTCTCAGCGTCATCTCCTCCTCACCCCTGCTCTCTACAAAGGCGATTTGGCCAAAAGCAGCCTGAGGAATGCGCGAGTAGGACCACCAGGCTCCGAGAGCCCTGGGGTGCTTGCTCTGCCTCCTCTGCCAGCACTCCTTATCTCCAAGCACAGAAATCAGGCAGTGAGCTTGGTCCTCCAGCCGCTTCGGAACCCTCCTCGGCCTCTGCATCAACAGAGCTGGTTTCGTAAGAGCTGCCTGATAAGCACTGGGGCCAAACCCCTCCTTGGTCAAACGGCCCCATCCCCGCGCTGCCACGGCCGCACCTGTAGGCACGGCAAAGCCAGCTCACCCCGGCTGGGATCAAAGCAGATCCGCAGGGACACGGGAAAAGCAGACACTGACACCAGCGCCTTGGTAGCTCCTGGTGTCGAGCCACGTGGGTAAATGAGGTGCCCCAGGATTCTTGGTTGCAGGAGGGAGCCAGAAACTGTATTGTGCCAAAAAAACCCACCTCAAAGCCTGGCTGCAGGCAGCGAGAGATGTTCCGCAGCCACAGGAGCCACGTCCCTAGCAGCCCTCCAAGGCAGCACCCACGCCAGCCCCAGCACACCCCCCCCCAGGGTGGGCATCACTAAGGGACACGGCGCTTTGGCAGGGAGAGCAGCCCCTCTGCTCGAGCCTGCCATTTCTTTGGCAGCGCAGAAGCAGAAGCTGGGGCACGCACACAAGCGGAGCGGAAATAAGGCAGAGAGAGCAGAAGTCACTGACGGCACTCAGGTCCCAGCTCCCTCATCTCTAGTAAATTAAAAAGCAGGGAGTGCGTACAAGCTGCTCCCAGCAAACCCCTTCCAGTGCAGCTAAACCGGGGAAGCGGGGAGGTCTGGCAGCCGGAGCCTGCCTGTTCCTGCTGCCGGCAGGGCAAGAGGCTCAGACCCCCCCCCAGATATCGCCGGACAGGACAGCGGAACCATGGCACCAGAAGGTGCAGGAACCTGGAGCTTCAGGTAGGGACACCTGGCTGAAGCGCAGCGGCAGAAAGCAGCCCAAGGCAGCTCACGGCTAGCCTGCAATGGTGGCTTAAAAACAACACCCCAGGGCTGTCATCTTACTCTGCTAAGTCACGCAGGACAACATGCGGGCAACCCACTGACCCAGCAATGTACCCGAGGGCAGGATTTGCCCTTGGGAAGGTGCTTGCTTGCCCGCTCAGGCTTTCAGAGCAGCGAGCTGCACTGGCTGGGCCTTTGGGCTCCAAAGTGACAGGGGGCTGTGGGTGATGCTGTGGGAAGGAACCAGGGCTGAGCTCCCGCCCCATGCCGTGGCCCCGTCTGCAGGCTGGGGGTACCCACCGCACCCCACACCGTGCAGCCGGGCACCTTCTCCTCGGCTGGATTCACAGGGATGGCCACCCGGGGCACCCACGGCGCAGGGGCACGCGAATTTCGGGGCACCCCAAGAATTCGCAGCGCTGGGGCGCACAACATCAGGGCACCCGGGACCCGCAGCGCTGGGGATGCACAGGCACCTGTAAGCACCAGGGTGTCCCGGGGACCCCGATGCCGGCGGGGTGCGGCATCGGGGCACCCCGACTTAAGCATCCCAACGGTCCCTGGGACGGGGAGGGGGAGGGGGGGGGCGGGAAGCCCTTACCGAAGTAGACCTCCTTCTGGCAGCGGGGGCACTTGGGCATGCTGGCGGCTGGGCTGAGCTCAGCTCGGCTGGCCGCTGGCTCCGGCTGTGGGATGCTCGGCGCCGGCCCCGCCGGAGTCACTGCCCGCCCGCCCCGCCCAGATGTGCGGCCCCGCCCAGATGTGCAACCCCGCCCGCAGCTGGAGGCAGCCGCCCCGGGGCACAGCCCTGCAGGGGCGCCCAGGGACCCCGCACCCCTTCCATCCCGCACCCCTTCATCCTGCACCCCTTCATCCTGCACCCCTTCCATCCTGACCCCCTTCCATTCTGGACCCCCTTTCATCCTGGACCCCTTCCATCCCGCACCCCATCCATCCTGACCCCCTTCCATTCTGGACCCCCTTTCATCCTGGGCCCCTTCCATCCTGGACCCCCTTCCATCCCACACCCCTTTCATCCTGGCCCCCTTCCATGCCGCACCCCTTCCATCCTGGACCCCCTTCCATCCTGGACCCCCTTCTATCCCACACCCCTTCCATCCTGGCCCCCCTTCCATCCCGCACCTCTTTCATCCTGGCCCCCCTTCCACACTGCATCCCCTTCCACCCTGCACCAGTTTCATCCTTACCCCCATCCATCCTGCACCCCTTCGACCCTGACCCCCTTTCAACCTGGACCCCTTCCACCCTGCACCCCTTCTGTCCTGCACCCCCTTCCATCCCCCACCCCCTTCCGTCCCGCACCCTCGCAATCCCTCCACCTGCACCCCCCACGCCCTTTGCACCTTTACAGCCCACATCCCCTGCACCCGACACCCCCCACTCTCTGCAGCCCTGGCCCCCTGCACCCCTACCCCCTGCCCACACTTGTGCCGTGCGGGTGGCCGAGAGCCCTGCTGTGAGCGGGGCTGGGGGTGCGACTGGCATCTGCCAATTAACCACGCCCCCAGATGAAGATTTTATGGGGCGCTGACCACCAGGGCTCACCCCCTCCGAGCACAAATCCCTGGCTCCCAAGGGAGCGTGGAAGTAACCCCTCAGGCAGTGTCTCCTGCCCGTGGGGAAGTGTGGGGGAGCTGTAGGGCTGTAACCCCCCTCTTGCGGGACCTCGGGAATGGTGTGGGTGTGGGACGTGGCTCCGCTCACCCCAAAGAGCCAGCCCATCCGCGTCGCTGACTGTTGTCATTTTATTAGGAGCGAGGACTCGCTGTTCCTTTGTGCTTGGCTGAGAAGGAAATGAAAAGCCTATCCAAAGGTCTGTTTTGTATGAAACAATCCTCCCCAGGGCGCGTTGCTGCGCTGCAAAGGTCACGAGAGCTTGTGAAACCCAGCACCAAGACGCCTAGCGTCTGCCTCCCGAAACGCAGGGCACCCCTCGCCCTCCTGCTGGCACAAACAGCTCACCCATGGGTGCAGGAGGAGAGGCGGCAAGCTGTGCCCGGAGGCACAGTTCATGGTTCAACTGGGATTGCTTTATGGCTCAGACCAGCTCCCGGCTCCCAGCTCCCTTCCCAGCGGGAGCCCGTGTCCCGCTGATGCTCCCTGCTGCCACCCTTCATCCCAGGGTCACCCCCACCTGCCGGCAGCCCCACCGCAGGCTGGGGACCCCCTCCGGCACACCGCTGGGCTCGGTAGGGTGTCCAGCGGCGTGGCAGGGAGACATCGCTGGGAAGCCCGCCACCGGCTGAGGCGTGAGTCACGCCAAGACAGTGTCTCACAGCATGGGAGGAGAGGGGTGTCCTGCAAGGGCAGCTGCCTCCGCCCTGCCTCCTCCTCGTCCTTCCCACCCTGAGGCACCACGCACATGCAAGCACCGTATTCCAGCCACGCCACGTCCCCCCCAGCACCGAGCTGCAGCACCCCATGGGCGCCCAGGCCTGGACCCCCTCCCTGCACCATGCAGGGCACAGCTGGCACCCTGATGAAATATGGGGGACAGGGCATGTCCTCTCCCGTCTCCGGTGGCCCTGCTTCCCCACCCACGCGGTGCCAGGCTGCTTTGAGGCCCCTGCCCGGCTAGGACAGCCAGCCTTTCGTTGCGCTCCCTTTTAAGGCAGGTTTTGTGCCGGCGGGCAGCTGAGAACTGGCCTCTCGCAGGACTCCTCCAGCTGGCCCAGCCCTGCGGCCGGTCCCTGCGGACCACTCAGCCTGCGGCAGGAATGCTCCCATCCCGGCCAGGGCAGCCCGTGCCCCCACATGGCACCGCATGCAGAGCCCAGCCGCCCCTTCCCCTCGGTTCCCCAGCCCCCCTGGTCCAGCCTGGCCAGCCCCGCCGCGGGGATGCTCACGCTTTGGGCTACCACCAGCCGGCTTCATGAAGGGGTGAGCCAACACGTGGCAAACCTCTGGGAATTACGGCCAGCCAATATCGGGGAGAAGGTTGCCATGGGTCAGTAGTCCCAGTTTCTACGCCCTGCCGGGGCTGTGCGCGCATCCTGCTCATCGCCACCGCCCTGCTCTCGTCCCATCGGTGGGTGGGCACGCACGGCAGCACAGCGAAGAAGCCTGTCAGGGAGGGAGGAAGGGCTGCAGGGACTCCCAGAGCACAGCAGCGCCTCGGGAGCCTGCAGGATATGGCCTCTTGCTCGTTTTACAGGGAGCGAGTCCATAAACACTCCTAATGCCGGTGTGTGAAAGCCGTCAGCGCGCCGCGGCAGGGCAATAAACTGAGCCCTTGCCGGCCCGTGCTGCAGGGAGCCGGCTGGAAACGCTGCAGCAGCCCCGTGTTTGGAGTCACCACCCCTTCTAACACCCACAGCCCCCCCGGCAGCCAAAACCATGGCTGTCTGCAAGATGTTTCGGAGCGGCGGTGGGCAGCGGCCAGCTCGTCCCTCTGCAGCGGGACACTGCCCATGGCACTGTGTCCCAGGGCCGTGGGCAAGCTGTGGCGCTGGGCAGAGAGCCGCAGGAGAGAGGCAGGGGCGGTGTCTCCAGCAAAGCACCACTTCAAAGCACGGTCCGTAGCCTGCCAGGGACACAACCGGACCAACACCATGGGAGAACAGCCTCCTCAGCAAACCACAGCGTTATCTTATCTGGAGACCTTGTTCCAGCCTAATTTACCCTATTCGAGCAGAGCACGCCTGGGCTGTCTGTGCCCTCTGATAGGAATCTGTGGGTGAGGCTCCATCCCGGAGCATCAGGCGTCAGCACTCCTCGGTGACGACGGAGCAACAGCCCTCGGAAAAACCTGGGCCGTCCCGTTTGTTTGTTTGGGTGGCGTTGTTACGGCCAGGGTCCCCTCCCTTGTCCCTGAGTGAGCACCGGCCAGAGCCAGCGCCACCTTCCCCAGGTCCATCTGCGGCATATTTGGTGCAAGGTCCTTGCAGCCCCCAAAGGCCCCCCCTCCAAGTGTTTCCCAAGCTTTTGGAGCAGGTTTTCCAGGCGAGAGCTCCTGGGCATGCCGGAGCCATGGGCACACACCGCCTGCCCAAATACCCTCCTCGAGCAACTTGACCCCTGGTAATTATCCAAGCAATGACTGGAAAAGTCACTGGCATTTTAGCAGGGCGGGTAACATAAGCCGATTTGGGTTTGTTTTGCTAACACAGCAAGAAAAAAACACAGCTATTTCCGCGTAGCGAAGCAGCCCATCTGCCAGGGCGGCAGCTCCTGGCTCCCCTCCTGCCCCGTCTCCCTGGCAAAGCCAGGGGAGGGGGGGTGTCCCACGCTTCTCACATCACAGCCCCCCCAGCATGTTTGCACAGCAAGGGGATGATGTACTGGTGAAGGCACGATCCCGGGGGGGGGAGGCTGGTGGCACCCCAATCCCTCATTTTCGCGACACTTGCACGCCCTGCAAAATCGCCCTCATTTTTCATATTTCAGCCCGCGCTTGTGCGAGTCAAGGGCCCGCTCGGCCAAAACGATTTGTTTTCTAAAATATGCCCAACCCAGCTCAGCATGGAACTCTAATTTGACAAGAAGATTATAGGGTGCCTTAAAAAAAAAGGCCCAGCAGAGGCTGGGGGGAGCTGCCAGGCATGTGATCCCATCAAAAGGCCCGCAAGATGCCGGCATCGGGGCGGCACGGGGTACCCCGTGGCGGGGGGGCCACGCATCCCCCCCCCTCCACCCACTCGCCTTCCATCACCTCCGGATTTGGACGCGGGCTAATCCCATTACCAGCTGGCCGGGAAAACAAAGCACGAAGGGCGGCTGTCAGGACAAATTACTCCCTAAGAAAAAATGCTGGGGTACGTCTTCATAAAGCTGACAGGCGGCCGGCGGCTGGGAGTAGTCGGGAAAGAGGACGGCAGCGGGAAAGGCAGTGCGGGAGCTGGGGGGCGGTTTGGGGAAAGGGCTCGGAAAAGGCCACCCTGGGGGATGCTGGCAGGGCAGTCCAGTACACCCACCAGCACGCTGCCACTGGTGCTGTGAAGCCTCAAAAAGTCGGAGCCTGTGAGACACGCTCGCTGCCCTTCTGGCTGCGGTGCGGAGTCCGTCCCGCCGTGGGTGTTCACACGGCTGTTTCACGGAATCACAGAATGGCCAGGATGGGAAGGCACCTCTGGAGATCATCTAGTCCGACCCCCTGCCAGAGCAGGGTCACCCAGAGCAGGTGGCACAGGAACGCCTCCAGGCGGGGTTGGAATGTCTCCAGAGACGGAGACTCCACCACCTCTCTGGGCAGCCTGTGCCAGGGCTCTGCCACCCTCACAGCAAAGAAGTTCCTCCTCACGGTGAGATGGAACTTCCTATGGTCAAGTTTCCAGCAGAAACTGTAAAAACCTGCCCAGGCCAGTTCGGGCAGCTGGCTGCCCACAGCGGCCACTTGCCGGGTCAGATCTCCACCTCAAGAGCCAGGGTGTGAATGATGATCACGCGGTTAATATTACACTGCGCCAGCAGTAACAAAGAGGGGACCCCCTGGGCCGGCTCCCGAGGCACTGCCACATGGCACAGGGACTCGGTGGGGACGGGATAAGCCCTGCTGACAGGACAGCGTGGGGCCACGCCACGGATGCAATCCGGGATTTCCATCCGTAGGGCAGAAGAGTGCGGTAGCCCTCACCCGCCGCTCCAACCCCTCCAGGTCCCCGCTACATGGAAAAATCTCCTCCGGTTCCAGCCAGGCACCATTCCCTCGGTCTCCCTGCGTACGGTCTGGCCAAAGTCTCCGCTACCGTCTGTTCTTTTCCGCAAGTTTTCCATTAGTGGCAGCCCAAGGAAACCTCCTGGCTAAGTCCTGCCGGGGGAGGGTTTGGTGCATTTTCCTGGCATGGCCCCGGCTGTTTCTGTTGTGGCTGTCGCATCCAGCCAGGATCCGTCGAGGAAGCAACGCCCGCTGCTTTGGGAAGCTGCCCAGCACCCGTGAGGCATCTCCTCTGCCTGCCGGGGAGATGTACGTCCCTGCTGAGAGCTGTGGGCACCTCGCAGGGGACCAGTGCCAGGCACCACGTCCCCAGCCCTGTCCTGGCCCGGGGCACTCGCCCGGCAGCACCGTTTGCCCTGGGCTGGGTCCAGGCTGTCGACGCCACACCTTCTATTCCTGGTTAAAAATTCACTGGGGGCGAGGCGAAGGGGGCACGGAGGTGTTTGCGCTCCCTGTCAGCGTGGTCACGCCATGGTGACGGCGCGGGGAAAGGAGTCCGCTCTGCCCTACCCAAGCAAGACGGAGGGCCACGACAGAGGAGAGCGAGAGGAGGACCCGCGGGTTTGTACGCCCATTAGCAGCGCGCACACCTCCGTCCTGCCAGCAGCAGTATTCCCAGCAGTATTCCCAGCGGTATTCCTCCCCAGCAAGCAGCCCCAGGGCACTCCAGGAGTCATCCCCCCGAGCCCCCACGGTGCTGCTCACCCCACCTGGTGATATAAAGGCTGCTGCAGAGCCCAGCCTACATCCTGGGGGGAAGTTCCCAGGCGGCAACAAGCCGGGGAGCCGCTGAGGAGCAGAGCCAGCACCTTCCTCCTGGTGCCGTGACCGGAGCTGGGACCGGCAGCTCTCCCTGTGCGACAGCCCAGTGCACTGCGCTGGAAGGGGGATTTACAGCCCAAACCCTCCTCTGCTCTGCTTCCTGCTGTTCCTCCATCCCTGCCTGCCCTCCTACACCCTCGCCAGTATTTACCCCCGCTACTTTAACACCCTCCCCCCGGGGCCAAGCCAAAGCCCAGCCAAGCCAGGGAGAGCCGTACCGCTGACTTCAGAAAGTATCGGAGCCGGTTCCTGGCCCTCGTGGAAGCAATCTGTGCTTACTGGGCCGCTTTTAATATCCCGTCTTAAATCACATCTTCCAGCACTTCACCCCTTTTGGCTCCTACTTATTGAACTTCCCAGCAAATGCTTTGAATGCGTCTCGCTTCGCCGCCCATCCGTGCTGCTCCGGCCCCCGGCGCGTCAGAGCTGTCCTGGAGCCACAGCCCTGCTGTCCTGCCATCTCCCTGCATTTTGGGAGCCCTTCCGCACCACCATGCTGCATCTCCCTTCCCTCGCTCAGATGTTGTAGCATAGGGCTGCCCTCCCCATTCCTACCCCTGCTAAGTCCCTCCCTGGTGTTTTCCGTGCGTGCAGCCCACCCTGCCCCTCTGGGACCAGCCTTCGTACACCCGCCGGTCCCTTTTCTGGGTCACTAATGACAGCGCAAGCGACGCAGCCCCTTCTTTGGTGGCACAGGCGCCCTCAGCCATCTGTGGAGAAACACCACTAGGTGACAATCCTGCTCCTCCTGCCACCCGGAGATACCCAGGCTGGCATCCGTCACCAGAAGGGCCCTCAAAGCAGGTTGCCCACCTGGTGGGATCCCTGCCCTGCACCCAGCAAGGATCTGCGAGGCACGGCTCCCTGCTGAGCTGGGCTGGCTCCCAGGAAAGCTGGGAGCCAGCAAGGGTAGTTGCCCGAGGACAAGTTCACAGGGCTTGGGGGATTTCCAAGCAAAGCTGCATCCGCTTTGTTCTCTGTTTTCCTCCGTACCCTGGAGAGCACATCTGTAATCACCAGAGTCCTCCAACATTTTTATCCCACTAGCAAGTCCAAGCCGAAAAAAAAAAAAAAAAAAAAAAATTGACATCCCCAAGGGGAAGGATGCTTTCCAAGCCTCGAGTAAAGGAGCATTTTCAGCTCACATAGGCCTCCCAAAAATAAATGCAAAAACACACCAAGGGTTAGAGGCCAGAGCGGCATTCTCTGCTCGAGCAAGGTGCCACTCTGCTGTGTCGGTGCCGCAGTCCCCACACCGACCTGGCAGGGCAGGGACAGCCCCACCGCCCCGGCACACACACACGGATAACCCCATATGGGATCCCAAAGACCTGCTACATCCTTCAGCTTCTTGGTCTAACAGCCCACCCGCTGTACCTGGGGGCCACCTTCTGCCACGAGGGGTGCCCAGCCCACCCCACCACATCGGGGTCGGGGGGACAATGAGGAGACATCACCCACCTGGAGCCTGAGCCGCCGGGTTGTCCCTTTGGAGTAGCAGGAGGCTGTGACGGATGCAGGCTTCCCAGCATGCCCTGGCGCAGCAGAGCTGAATTTTCTCTATTTTTGTTTTCATTGCATTCCCCTGATACAACTCTCATGGGGAAAAGAAAATGTAAGCAAAAAAAAAAAAAAAAAAAAAAAAAACCAAAACGGAGGAGGAGAAACAAAAAAAGAAAAAAAAAGCCAGCTCCAGACCAAAATAAAATCCTGTGTTTGATGGCTGCTGCCTGGCAGCAGGATGCTGTACCCTTCACGCTCAGAACTAACCCAAGTACCAGCCATCAGGGCATCCCCTTCTACCCCCAAAGTGCCTTCCTCCCTATCTCAAGACCTCTGGCTTAAATAGCCCCCAGCAGCCCTGCATCAGCTCCTTCTCACCCCGCTCCCATCACGCTCTCAGTCTCAGGTGAGGGCCCTCTGCAGCCAGCATCCCTCCAGGAGGCACTGCAGGGGGACCCTGCTGCTTGGTCCCTCGTGGCGGGGGGACAGGGCCAGTGCCCACGGCAAGGATGCTGTAAGGGCTGGGTGCACGGCGTGGGGCTAGGTGGGTGCTGGGGAGGGCGATGGTACCCCCGCCCTGAGCTGCAGGCAGGGTGGTAGGGAGAAAAATCAGCCAGCGCAATCCATTGGGGAAACTCCCTGCTGCAGGGGGCTGCTACGGGCTAGCAAAACAGCTGGCATATTAAGCTCGCTAATTAACGGTGATGAATAAGGGTTGCTACGAGTGCCGGATTCACGCCAAGGGCTTCGCTGGCAGCTGCGCCAGGTCCCAGATGGGCAATGGGGACCCCCGGGGAACCCCCCGCCCCGAGGACCTCACTGCTGCTCCTACAGGGGTCAAACTTGGCAAAGGTTGGCTGCGAGAGCCCAGCATCTCTGCTGCGGGTCAGGAAGGAGCCGGCAGAACCACACCGCTCTGATTCCCACAGCAGCCTTGTCCCCGAAAGCACCGGAGGGGTCAAGTCGCTATAGAAACCCCACCAAAACATGAACACACACAGCCCATTTCCCGGACTGGGAACCGCGCTGCTGAGCCCTCCGTGCCTGGGAAAAGGCTGCGTGCCGCTGGGGTCGCTGCCGGGAAGGAGCAAGGCCGAGGGCTGTGTCCGGCACCCCCCCACCACTCTCCTGCACGGTGATGGAGCCGCTCCGGCGCTGAGGCTGCTACAAGGATGCGAGACATCGCAGGGGCCACCAGGTCCGCGTTTCCCCCTGCAAACAGGGCCGGTGGGGTGCCTGCATCCCCCAGGGGGGCACAGCCAGCAGGCAGCCCGACGGGGCTCTTGTAAGAAGCTGCCGGAGGGGACAAGCAGGAGCAGCGGTTCCCAGAGCCGGTGTTTGCCTTGGCAGCCCCAGCCTCTGCGCCTCGCTTTCCAGACACCAAGCTCCTAGGGGGAATAGCTGGATGTCTAAAACCAGGCCTGGCAGCAGGGCTGGTATCTGGCTGGGGATAGGGCAGCTCCCAGGGGTTGGGGGCGGGGGGGGGTGGCCTGTGCCCCTGCACTGCATTCCACCAGGCTGGGCTTTCCCACCAGCACTGCCCCACTCAGGCACTGCGCCGGCTCAGCAAGCCTGGGCTGGGGGGAACAGTGTCCCCTGCCGTGTCACATCCTTCTCTTGGTTTTCCACCTTGCAAAGCCAGGAAGGATCCCATCCCATCCCATCCCATCCCATCCCATCCCATCCCATCCCATCCCTCTGCAGGGCCAGCACAGCCTCCTACAAGCCCATCCTTGCCCACTGCCCAGGGAGCGGCCATGGCTTGTGCTGCATCAAGAGCAGCACGGGCTTGGGCAACTCGGGCTGCTCTGACTTGCCCCAGGAGGAGCCAGCGGGGACAGGACCCTGGTGGCAGGGTCCCCCACCCTGTCCCGGGACCGGAGGGATGCTGCGCAGCACACACAGCTTCCCCCGCCTCCGCCCCCAGAGCTGAGCCACACAACACATCTCTCCAAACCTTTATTGTCAGCAAATAACAAAAGTCAGCCCCGCGGCAGCACAGGGAGCCCGGAGAGAGCTGGGTGCTGGCACCCCAGGGCTCAGTGCCCCGGGGAGACCCCTGCACCAGCCCCCTCCCCGGCCACCTGGGCAGCAGCGGAGCTGGGCGTGCACGGGGGGGAATGGGTGAGACTGGTGGGGGGACGGGGACGTGTCATTCTCCAAAGCGAGGGGCACATTTACAACTGCTTATAAATAAACAACAACAACGAGAAACCTCCAGCTCTGGGAAGCAGGTGGGGGTCCTGCCACCAAGCCGCCAGCCCAATGCGCTCTGCCCTCCGAAGGCTGGGAGCAGCCCACCCACCCCCCCCAGGGCTGCGGCAACCGCGTGCCACCTGGCACAGGCTCTGCTGCCATGGGGGACCAGGCTGGGGGGGCCACCGACCCAAACCAGCCAGCAGAGCAGGTTGGGCACCTGCCCGGCTGCACGTACAGGGATGCCCTGGGGGTGCAAGGATGGGGATGCAGGGAGGTGCCAGACCCTGCAACCCCAAGGGCGGCTGGGGTCAGATGTGGGCCCTGGGGAGAGCGAGAGCCAGGGCATGGAGCCCAGGAAGGGTCAGGAGAAGGGCGGTGCTGCCAGATGGGCCAGAGCCCTCAGGGGACACGCACGTCCCCAGCAGCTGGCGAGGAACAGGGCTGGGTGCCCTGACCACCAGCTCCCATCCCCAAGCGCCGTGGGATGCCTGCCCGGCTCCATCGCCCGTGGTGCAGGGGGCAGCGGGGAGCACCCTCCCATGGCGGGACTCCTGCCACCACCTTCCCCCTGCTTTCAGCCCTTCGGGTGCCACCCGCTGTCCCCTGCAGGTGGTGACATCCCCGCTCTGCCACCTCTCACACTTGGCGGGGCTGGTGGGAGGGCTGGGGAGGGCAGAGCGCATTGGGAACCACCAGAGACACCTTCTACCTTTGCTTTTAAACACTGAAGCTTATATTAGAGACTATATATAACCCGGGGGGGGCAGGACCGTCCTGCCTGGAGTAGAAACAGCAGAGAGAGCACAGGTCCATGGCCAGCCTGGCGAGGGTCTGCTCTGTCTGTGAGCAGGAGGTTAGTACGGGGGGGCACAGAGCGGGTGGCCGGGCAGGGGGACACCGTCTAGGGCTGGTTCTTTGCCTCGGGGTCTTTGTCATAGATGTAGCTTCCCACAGCTCCGGTGTTGACGCCTGCACAGGGAGGGGAGATGCAGGAGGGTGAGGACGCAGGTGGGAAGGTGGCACGCTCCAGGGAGATGTCCCCTCTGGGCGGTGGCCTGAGCATCGAGAGCAGTAGCCCAGGTGGGGTGCGTGCCCCCGGACCAGCTCCCCACCCCACGTACCCCCCAGGCACTCACCCTTGGGCCCGAAGAGGATCCCATAGCAGGGCTTGTGGCAGTACGGCTGTCCGTCGTGCTGTGCGGGGCAGAGAGAGAATCATAGAATCTTCATGGTTGGAAAGGACCTTTGAGATCATCGAGTCCAACCATAGCAGGTCACCCGGGGTGGGGAAAGGCCAGTCCCCAGGACACGGCCCCCTGGCTGGGCACCTCTCCCACCCTGCGCGTCCCCTGCAGACAGCTGCACCCCAGCACCCGTGGGCTGCAGGGGCTGCCACGCCGGCACGACACGGCACAGCTCAGCCGGGAGATGTCACGCCAGCATCCCCCATGCGCGATGCCCAGGGATCTCGGGGCCGGGACATCCTTACCTCGGCATGGCCCCCCGGGGTCAGCGTCTTGCTGCAGCGCTCGCAGCGTAGGCAGGGACGGTGCCAGTCCTTCCCCAGTGAAGTCACCTTCTCAGCTAGAGCGGGGACAAGGAGGGAAGGTCACGCTGCCCGCCCCCGCACACATGCCGAGGGGGAAGCAAGCCCCGTGGGCACATCACCTCTACGTACAAAATCCCGAGACAGCCCTGTGCACCCCAGCCTCCCGCATCTCTCCCACCCCTCTGCTGCCCCACAGGTGACAGAGGGTGGCCAAGGACAGCTATGAAGCCCACGCCACCCACCTGGGAGGGGACAGCAGGGGACAGGATGCACCCAGCAGCTCCTCCAAGAGGATCCATCCCTGTAGGATCCTCAGGCACATCCCTCTGCGCCCCCCAACCCCACCTCTGAGCCAAAACCCCCTCCCCCAGCCCCTCTGCGTGCCCCATGGGTCCTGCAAGGAGCCCCTGCACTGTGGGGATCGCCACCTTACCAAAGTAGACTCTCTTGCCACAGCGTGGGCACATGTTGGGCTCCCCGGTGAAGGTGGTGACACTGGAGGCTGGAAGGAGAGAGGGCAGGGGTGTAGGAAGCGGAGGGACAACTCAGCCAGGACATGTGGGTGCGGAGGACACCCCACACATGCCCTGTACCCCACACCGTCACCAAGTGTGTCCAGTTCTGGGCTCCCCAGGTCGAGAAGGACAGGGGACTGCTGGAGAGGGGACAGCAAAGGGCTACCAAGATGATGAGGGGACTGGAACACCTCTCTCATGAAGAAAGGCTGAGGGATTTGGGTCTCTTCAGTCTGGAAAAAAGACGACTGAGGGGGGATCTTATCAACGCTTATCAATACTGAAAGGGGGGTGTCAGGAGGATGGGGCCAGGCTCTTCTCAGTGGTGCCCAGCGACAGGACAAGGGGTAACTGGCACAAACTTGACCATGGGAAGTTCCATCTCACCGTGAGGAGGAACTTCTTTGCTGTGAGGGTGGCAGAGCCCTGGCACAGGCTGCCCAGAGAGGTGGTGGAGTCTCCGTCTCTGGAGACATTCCAACCCCGCCTGGAGGCGTTCCTGTGCCACCTGCTCTGGGTGACCCTGCTCTGGCTGGGGCTTGGACTAGATGATCTCCAGAGGTGCCTTCCGACCCCCGCCATTCTGTGAAACGCAGTGGCTCTGGACTGGCTGAGCACCATGGCGGGGGGCCAAGCTGCCCATCCTGCCCTGCCCCTCACCTTTGCTGGGTCCCTTGGGGGGCGCGGCGTTCACCTTCCTCTCCTCCACCTTCACCGGGTGCTCGATGGGTCCCGGGGCGGTCTGCCCCTCAATCTGCGGCTTCTCATAGATGTAGGACCCGGCGCCGCCAATGTTCACCCCTGCAAGTGGGGCAGAGAGAGGTTGCAGTGGGCTGGGAGCACGGGAGGTCTTCGTCCTCCCCCCAGCCCCCTGTCCCACCTCCCCCCAGCCCCCTGTCCCACCTCCCCCAGCCCCGCTCAGCCACAGGGCCACTGCAGGCACCGCTACGCCTCAGCCCCGGCTTGCTTTCTCCTGACTCAGGCTTTCTCCAGCCACGTCTGGGATAGGAGAGCGACTCCACCTTCTGTTTGAATGGTTGAATGGGAATTTTTTTTTGAAATATATATAGAAAAAAAAAAAAACAAAAGGCAGCTGTCAGGCTGGATCCCTCCCTCATTCCCTCCCTCCAGCAGCTCTCCTCTCCCTCTGCACAAGGGGGCGGCAGGGTTGGGACTGCAAAGTGCTGGCTTGATGCTCAGCCCATGCCAGCCTGGCTCCTGGAGCAGGCTTTTGGGGACACGGCTCCCTGCCAGCAGGGATGGGGGGGACCTGTCCCCTCTGGCAGCCCTGGGCATGGCCACACGGACACGGGGGCAGCACGGACGTACCTTTGGGGCCGAACAGGGTGGCGTAGCAGGGCTTGTGGCAGAAGGGCTTCCCATCGTGCTAGGGAGAGAGGGGAGTGTTAGGATGCCAAGCGACGACCGCGGTTCCCTTGGGATCACTTCCATGCCCACTGGTGTTCAGAGACTACCACGGCCATGCCTACATCCCAAAAGGCACCCAGCCTGTGGGTCTGCCGGTGACGGCCTGACCCGACCCGCGTACTCGAGGGTTTCGCCTGCATCAAACACTCCGGCTGTTCTGCACATTCTGCACGGGGCCGGAGCACCAGCAGCCCGCGGCACTTCAGCAGGGAGGCACCACCAAGCCCTGACCTGGCCGAGTGCCACCAGGACCTGGAGTACTGCGTCCAGCTCTGGAGTCCTCAGCACAAGAAGGACATGGACCTGTTGGAACGGGTCCAGAGGAGGCCACGAAGATGCTCCGAGGGCTGGAGCCCCTCTGCTGTGAGGACAGGCTGAGAGAGTTGGGGCTGTTCAGCCTGGAGAAGAGAAGGCCCCGGGGAGACCTTAGAGCCCCTTCCAGTCCCTGAAGGGGACCTACAGGAAAGATGGGGAAGGACTCTGGATCAGGGAGTGGAGTGATAGGACAAGGGGTAATGGTTTCAAACTGGAAGAGGGTAGATTTAGATTGGATATTAGGAAGAAATTCTTTCCTGTGAGGGTGGTGAGGCACTGGAACAGGTTGCCCAGAGAAGCTGTGGCTGCCCCATCCCTGGAGGGGTTCAAGGCCAGACTGGATGGAGCTTGGAGCAGCCTGGTCTGGTGGGAGGTGTCCCTGCCCAGGGCAGGGGGTTGGAACTGGATGAGCTTTAAGGTCCCTTCCAACCCAAACCATTCTATGATTCTATGCCCCAGCAAAGCTTTGCCCACTAAGCATCCTGTGCGCAGTCAGGCCGTTACTAGGCGCGCACACACAGCACTGTGGCTTCCACCCCCCTGCTCCTCGCCTTGGCCCAAGATCAGAGGCCCCGTGCGGGCGCTGGTCCCAGCCCGGGCACTATCAGCCCTGCTATCGGCCGGGGGCGATTATCGCAGGAAGGCATGAAGCGGGCGATAAGCCCCGGAGGTCCCCACAGCCGTTTCTCACGGGCCAGCAGGAACCGAGTTCCAAGAGAAAAGAAAGAGCGTTTGTGGCGGGGGGAGAAGGGCTGCCACGCCACCACCCTGTGGGGAAAACCCCGCCGGGACCCCGTCCTCAGGCAAAAACCCAACCCCCCCATCACCTCCATTCAGCTCTCAGCCCTGCTTCGTGCCCCCCGCGCTCCTGCCCTCCATCCCCTCTCGCTGCAAGGCAAAGACGCCTGTCCCCAAGCGGGCAGGGCGGCAGCTGAGCGGAAGCCATGTCCCTTCCCTCGCCACCCCGAGCGGTGCCGTGCCCAAGGCGAGGGCTGGCGGCGGCGGGGGGCATGGCTGGGGGCACGCGCAGGCGGCAGGCTGGGCAGCAGGCAGCTGCCAAACACCACAAGGCATAAATTCCAGCGTGCTCACAGCGTTACCGTGCCGGAGGGGAGGGTAAACATTTAGCTGGTCTCCCCGCGACACCTTCCCAACCCAGCCCGACACGCTGGCTTGAAAGGAGGGAGGAAAAGCAGGGAAGGGCCAAATCCTGCTGCCAGAGTAGTCAGTGGGGGTTTGGCTGCCATCCCCTTTGGGAGCAGAATCCAGCCTTATATGGAGAAGTAACAAATGCCCGGGGCTTAACCTGGCCCGAAGCGCAGATCCACCCGCACAGCCCCATCCTCCCCGGCAGAACTGGCCCCGCTCCCCGCCACGGGCTGGTGGCAACCAGAACGGCTGTCCCTGCTGCCACCGCCTGCTCCCCAGCTGCGCCGCCTGCTTAAAACCGCGCTAAAGAGCTGGTGACACTCCGGCATGATAGGCACTGCGCAAAACCCAGGGCACCGCGTGTCACGCTGGGGTGACACAAGAAAAAACACAGTTGCTCCCAGGGGCCCCAGCAGCTGCCGCTGCCGGCACAGCACCCTTGTGCTCCCAAGCACTGGGCAGCCGCGGTGGCATCGCACTCCAGAGCGAGCCCCGGGGCACCGAAAGCACCAGTGTCGAGCTAGCATCGCCATGGCAACTGGTGCATCCCTGATTTTTGGTGTTTTTAACCACACCGCTGTGCACCCGCACGCCTTCAAAGCCACCGTGATGCCCAAACAAGCCTGCCCAGTGCACGGAGCTGCTTCAAGTGCTTGCCAGGGCATGCCAAGCCCCACCACAGGCTGCCTGCGAGCCCACACGGGGCTGGGCACCACACACAGTGCCAGCACCACTCTGTGGCTTGCCCAGGACCGCACACGACAGCTCCGGACCACCACGGGGCGCAGCATCTGAAGCCACAGCGTGCGGTCCTGGGCTTGCGTGCCACAGGGACAGCCCATCCTCATGGCATCGGGTACCTGCCCCAGCCCAATTCCTGGGACTCCCCATCCCTGGGGTGCTGGAGAGACCACCAGGCCCCCCCTGCATGGCAGCGCATCTCCCCCCCGCCGTCTGCCCCTGCAGCTCTTACCTCGGCGTGCCCGCCCGGGGTCAGGGTCTTGTTGCAGCGCTCGCACTTCAGGCAGAACTTGTGCCAGTCCTTGCCCAGGGAGGACACCTTCTCGGCTGCAGGGAACACGAGAGAGGGGTAAGCGACTGCCCAGCACCTACAAAAACCCCTGGGGAAGCCAGGCTCCGGGCACCACGGTGGGGGGCTGCGCTCGGAGGTGGGTGGGGGAGCTGCTCAGTGGTGTGCTGTGCAAATCAACCACGCTGCAGGGACCACGCTGCTGCAGCCCCGCAGGGTCCCCAGGGCCTTTCAGGCCACGGGCACGAACCCCCCCAGCCTCTGACCCGCCCCCCCCCCCCCCCACCAGTGCCGGCTCTGCCATCGCACAGACACCCTTTCCCACGCGCCACTCCAGCAACGGTAGCATTTCCCTCCGCATCTATTTTTACCCACCACCTTACCCAGCATGACCCTGCTCCCATTCAAATATTTGGTGTTACCATGCCCACCCCGTTACTCATGCCTCCCCCACGCGCACCCAGCCTCTCGGGCTGTTGGGAGCCTTGGCCAGAGCTCCCCCCCCCCGCCCCCCCAGCTGCTGCTGCTCCCAGGACACCCCCTTGCCCCCAACCAGGAGGACGGGACAGCAAACATCCCCCAAGGATGGAGGTTTGGCGCCGGAAAACACCCTTCCCTTGGGCACACAGGTGCTCGCCCCTCACCCCCCGCCCGGGAGCAGGCGCGACGTGCAGACGGGTGCGGGGGCGCCATCCCTGCGTTGCCCCCCCCACCCCCCCCCGAGCGCCAAGAACCTGTGGAGCAACCCGCTGCCAGCATCGAAAACAGTTTCAAAGCATCCGTGGGCAAATTCAGGGAAGGAAAATGCTTCGAGACCGATTGCACCTCCTCCGGCTGGCCCCGAGCTGTACGTCTCCGGGAGCACCCCGGGAGGTAGCACGGGCTGCCAGACCTCATCCTGCATCCCCGGCCTCCCGCCATCCCCCCTCTCTCCCAGCTCCTGGGGGGCCGGCTGCTGCCCCGTGCCCCCCGCTGATTCCCATACACCCTTCCCTCTCCCCCACACATGTGCGGAGACAGCTGGAAAACAGCATGATCCCGTTAAAGCCACCGTAAAACTAAATCATAAGAGCCAAATAAAACATTTAACAAGCAAATAAAAGCGAAACTGGAGCCTGGCCCTACTCTACAAGAAGACCTCCTCCGTGACGGCGGGTTTCCCAGCCTTTTTTTCCCCTGAGGACCTCAGCAAATGTCACCTGTTTGCAGCAGGTCAAGATGGGGGTCAAGAGCTCCCCCAGGGCAGGTCCTGGCTTCCAGAGCCACCCTCCTCCCAAGGCAAACAGCTGCGTCCGGGGCACGCCACGAGGCCAAGATAAGCTGAAACAACTGCCATCACCACCCAAAAAAAATCAGCCCCGGTTGCAAAGCAGGGTGGCGGGTGGCAGAGCCGGAGCCACTTCACCCGGGTGCAGGGGAGAGCCCCCAGAGCATCCCCAAGCAAGCGCGTGGAGGATGGGCTTGAGTCCTCCAAACCAACCTTCTGGTGATGCCACGTGTGAGCCCAGGTTGGACCAAACCCCAGGCGGGAGCAGACGGCAGGGGGAAGGGATGCCCCGCCACAGCCAGGGCTCTGTGCCCTCCCGCTCAAAGCCCCCAGGGCAAATCCCTGCCGGCCCCCAAGCCCGGGGGCTCGGGAGGGGTCCTGCATCCTCAGCCCCTCGCAGCGGGCACCTGCCCTCCCCTTCCTCTGCAGCCTTCGTCTGCCCCAGGGCACACAGCCCCCAGCCCCCCCAGCACTCCCCAAAACTGAGGGGGACACAGAGGTCCCAGCACCCTGCTGCCTTGGGGCTGTCGGATGAGCCCTGCATCCCTCCCCGGCAGGAATGGGTGCCTCCCTGGCGCGATCAGGGAGAGCAACGGGAGCGTGATGGTCTGCAAGCCGAGGCAGGGGGCTCGGGGCCAAAGGGCCGCTGGGCTTTGCCACAGCGGATGCGCAGCCAGGCCGGGCTGCTCTTCGGCTGCATCACCCCCGGCTCCCCCCACCGTCACGGCCCCGGGGACAAAGCAAGGAGGAAACTCCCGGCGGATGTTTTCCGGAGGCCATTGGAATTACAGCCGGTCACAGCCCACACCAGCTCCTTCCTGCCCCCGCAAGATGAGATGCCCCCCCCTAGGCCCCCCTTCCGTAATATTTCAGGCAGCTGTAAATCCCTGCTGCTCCCTGACGAATGCACCCCCCCGCCAAGGGGTCCTTGGGCCACGAAGAGCAAGAGGGACCTCGCCAGCACCTGCAGCCCCTGCAGGGGACAAGGCAGGAGGTGGCTCGGGGCACCATCCTACTCCCGAGGCACAGGGACATCCCGGGAACCACAGGGGCTGCCCCTTGCCCACGGGTGGAAATGCCACGCGGAGGTTGCTCAGGCATCCTCTGGCTACAAACAAGGGCTCCGGGGGGGCCACGGCAGGGCGGGACAGCCGGGACGGTTTTCCAGGCGGCATTGTTCACGCAGAGCAGAGGAAGCAGCTTGGAGCCACCCCAGCCCATTTCCAGGGCAGCGGCATCCCGTCCGTGGCCGCGCTGGCCCATAAATCACTGCAGAGGGAAAGCACCAGCGCCCAGACTTCCTGTCACCCGGCCACATCTGCTCCGCTGTTGCATCAGCTCCAGAGGAGAAGTCCCTGCCCATGCCCTCCCGCCACAGCAGAGACCCCCGGGCAGCTGTTGGGGGCAGCCCCGCTCCGCACCATGACCCGACACGTCGGGAAGGGACGCCCGCGTCCTCTCAGCATCACAGCAAGCGCTGGCACGATCCCACACCTACACACTCAGCCCGTGGCAAGATCACAGAACCATAAAACAGTTGGGGTTGGAAGGGACCTTAAAGCTCATACAGTTCCACCCCCCTGCCCTGGGCAGGGACACCTCCCACCAGACCAGGCTGCTCCAAGCCCCATCCAGCCTGGCCTTGAACCCCTCCAGGGATGGGGCAGCCACAGCTTCTCTGGGCAACCTCTTCCAGTGCCTCACCACCCTCACAGGAAAGAATTTCTTCCTGATATCCAATCTAAATCTCCCCTCCTTCAGTTTAAAACCGTTACCCCTCGTCCTATTGCTCCACTCCCTGACCCAGAGTCCCTCCCCATCCTTCCTGTAGCCCCCTTTAGGGACTGGAAGGGGCTCTAAGGTCTCCCCGGAGCCTTCTCTTCTCCAGGCTGAACAACCCCAACTCTCTCAGCCTGTCCTCACAGCAGAGGGGCTCCAGCCCTCGGAGCATCTTCGTGGCCTCCTCTGGACCCACTCCAACACGTCCATGTCCTTCTTGTGCTGAGGGCTCCAGAGCTGGATGCAGTACTCCAGGTGGGGTCTCAGCAGAGCGGAGCAGAGGGGCAGAAGCACCTCCCTCGCCCTGCTGGCCACGCTTCTTTTGATGGCTCCCCTCAAGATGCTCCCCTCAAGTCCACCAAATTTAAACCATCCATGCAGCATCCCCTGGGGAGGGCAGAGCTAAGGGCACTCCGTTGCAGGAATTTGGCTTCCACCGAATGCGTGTGACTTGGGGCTTGCCTGTCCTGGGTTACCCACCTCGCCATGGGTGGGCAACCGGGTGCCATCGATAATAACCCTCTCTCCTAGGGAAAACACCCCTGTGGGGGAGAGGTGGAGGCCCGTCCGGATGCCGGACGTAGCCATGGGGTGGATTCGCACCGTGCAGGGGGTGCAGCCTGCGTTGATGAAGGACACCACCAGAGCCAGGGAAAACCAGAGGCAAGGAGCAGGAAAGCGCCGGCGGGGGCTGCCGAGGCAGCCTGCTCCCCGGGCTCTGCGGCAGCCCCACCCCGGAGACAACGCGGCTCATCCCTTAATTACCCGCCGTGCCCGGGCAAGGCAGCTGGCGCGGGCCAGAGGTGGGAGCATCTTGTCGAGGTGGGAAGGGAGCATCTCTCCTCCCAGCCCCAGCGCCGGGAGCTGCGCCGAGCTGTCTCCGGGCCCTCGCACAGGTATTTCCACGGCCTGACGTCAGCGCTGCTTCCAGCCCGGGGCTTATTCAGCAAAAACAAGCGTAGACGGCGGCCGCGTCTCTGCGAAGGGCTGGGCTGTGCCCCACGCGTCCCACCGCAGCCCCGGGAGGGCACGGGGAAGGGCTGACAAAGCCCAGCCCGGCCGTAAAGATGCCAAATCCCCACGGGGACCCCAGCGACCAGGTGGCCCTGGAGGAGAGGGATGCTGTCAGACCCACCGCAGACGCGCTTCAAAGCGGTCGCGGGCACAAAAGAATGAATAAAAGAGAAGAGCGCAGGGAAAGGAGCCCGGTAAATGGCTGCAAACAAAGCTGAGAGCCCAGGCAGCGGCAGCCCAGGCAGTCCCGTCCCCTCCCCAGCCTCTTGCAGCGTGCCCAGCAGACAGAAAAGGTGGAGGGACAGCTTGAGGAGCTCCTGCCATGCCGTGCCACCAGCCGTAATGCCCCCCCCCCAACCTCCCAGCAACGGTCCGCGCTGCCTTCCCACCACCCTGTCCCCTCCTGCCCTCCTCGGGCAGGGCCAGGCAGCGGCTCTCCCCCCGTCCCACAGCCCGCCCCGACGGTTACGCCACGCTGTGATTTTCTGGCCAAGACGTATATATTTAGCTCCTCCGCAGCAAGGCGAGGCGAGCCCTCCGGCCCTGAGCCGCTGGCTCGCTGGGCTCCCTCCAAGAGCACAACAAAGCCAGCTCAGTACGGCCTCACTGAGGCCGGGGAGGGGGGGGGGACGACACGAGGAATACCCCAGGTTGGGGGGGTCCTGCTTCCCGAGGCTTCGCTTCCAGCCAACTGGGGAGGTTCCCGCTCTGGTTCACGGGGCCAAGGCAGCCCCCAGCAAGTCCCCCCCCATTTTCCGCGGGGCTGCTGTCCTTCACCCAGCAGCATCCGCACAAAATACAGTCACAGAATCGCCCAGGTTGGAAGGGACCTTCCAGAACATCGAGTCCAACCATCAGCCTAACGCTGACAAAACCCATCACTAAACCATGTCTCTAAGCACTGTGTCTGCCCGGCTTTTAAATACCTCCAGGGATGGTGCCTCAACCACTTCCCTGGGCAGCCTGTTCCAATGCTTGATAACCCTTTCAGCGTAAAAAGTTTTCCTAATATCCAGTCTGAACCTCCCCTGGCACAACTTGAGGCCGTTTCCTCTTGTCCCATCGCCTTTTCCTTGGCAGAAGAGACCGACCCCCCCGGCTACCCCCTCCTTTCAGGGAGAGCGAGAAGGTCTCCCCTCAGCCTCCTTTTCTCCAGGCTGAACACCCCCAGCTCCCTCAGCCGCTCCTCACAGGAATTGTGCTCCAGAGCCCTCACCAGCTCCGTTGCCCTTCTCTGGACCCTCTCCAGCACCTCAAGGTCTCCCTCCGGCTCCGAGGCCGGGCAGCTCGACCACACCTGCAGTGGGAGAGGGTCAGCAGCGTTTCTTGCCAGGCACTGGGTTCAGCCAGGGCTGAGCCCAAGAAATCAGCCACTTTCTTGCTGACTGCATGCAGGCGGGACCCCCGGGCAGCGGCAGAACCCCTGGGCAGGCTGCAGCCCTCCTCTCCCCCATGGTGATGGCCAGAGCGGCCGGCAGAGAGGGGGAACACGGGCAGGCACACGAGCAAACCCCCTCCCTGGGTAATGGCTGGTCCAGAGCATGATGTTCCTCCTGCACCCTGAGATACCATCTCTGGCAGGCAGCGCGGGGAGGATGAGACAGTTTCCTGGCTCGTGCCAGTGGGAGTGGGACTGGGAGACAGGCTGGAGCAGCCAAGCCTGTCCAAGGGGCCCTCCAGCCCCATGGCTCCTCACCTCCCCAGCCTGCTGGCCACAGGGCACAACCAGCTCCAAGCAGGGTTTGGCCCAAGGCTGTGGGAAACACAGTGAGAACAGAGACGGCAGCGGGAGAGGATGCTCAGCATCTCCCCCAGGGGCCGCAGCACCAGTGCCCCGCAGCAGCGTGTGCACGGCAGGCCGGTGGAAGAGCTCTCCCCACCCACCTGCCAGGACCTGTCCCCCACCATCGTCTCCTTGGTTGCCTCAGCAACTTGGTTGCTTATGGCCAGCAGGGTAAGGGAGGTGATGCTGCCCCTCTGCTCCGCTCTGGTGAGACCCCACCTGGAGTACTGCATCCAGCTCTGGAGCCCTCAGCACAAGAAGGACATGGACCTGTTGGAGTGGGTCCAGAGGAGGCCACGAAGATGCTCCGAGGGCTGGAGCCCCTCTGCTGTGAGGACAGGCTGAGAGAATTGAGGTTGTTCAGCCTGGAGAAGAGAAGGCTCCAGGGAGACCTTAGAGCCCCTTCCAGTCCCTAAAGGGGGCTACAGGAAGGATGGGGAGGGACTCTGGATCAGGGAGTGGAGCAATAGGACGAGGGGTAACGGTTTTAAACTGAAAGAGGGGAGATTTAGGTTGGATATTAGGAAGAAATTCTTTCCTGTGAGGGTGGTGAGGCACTGGAACAGGTTGCCCAGAGAAGCTGTGGCTGCCCCATCCCTGGAGGGGTTCAAGGCCAGGCTGGATGGGGCTTTGAGCAGCCTGGTCTGGTGGGAGGTGTCCCTGCCCAGGGCAGGGGGTTGGAACTGTATGAGCTTTAAGGTCCCTTCCAACCCAAACCATTCGATGATTCTATGATTCAGGGCCTCCCAGCCCACTAGCAGGAGTGATGGGCACCACCACCCACCTCGGCCGAAAGCAGCATCACAGCACACGCTCCAGGCTCCGTATTTGATTGCAACATTGCAGTGACAGATTTTCCATTACCTCTCAATTGGGCGTTCCTGCTCCGCCTTTCCTTGCCTTTCCTCTCCAGCCCGGTCACCTCACCTCTCCCCATCCCTGTGCTCCTGCCAGGGACAGGGAGGGAGGATGGGAACACTAGGAGCTCTGCCTGAGACCTGCCCGGGACCGGAGACATGGGTGCAGAACTCCACAAACCGGACACCAAACGGAGTCGCTCTGGACCAGCCGGGCTTGCAGGGAGCTGCCTGCCAGCCCCGAGCCTCCGTCACCCACGACCCTGGCAGCACCGCAGCTCCCGCAGGCTGGTGGCACGGTGAGAGAAGGGCACCCAGGCCGGCCAGCACAAACCCCTGCAGGCACATCCACGTGGATCCCTGTGTCCCACAGCTCCCTGCTCGCAAGCACGCACACGGGATGCCGGCACCGCAGCGTGCAGGAGCCCCAGCAGCTCCAGCAAAGGGCAAGGGGAACCAGACCTCGCGCCATCCCACCCCGCCCTCCCACGGATAACTTTCTATAGCTCACGCTATTTTCCTGAGGGAAAAGAGCTAATCAGCCCCATCCTTCAGCTTCCCACAGAGGTATCCCCCCCGCCTCCCCGCCATCCCCGGCAGGGCCCTGCGCTGGGAGCAGGGAACCGCTGCATCCTTAGTTACCATCCTGCGAGGTCCACGCAATGCTCTGAGAGCGACATGGGAGCAGGCAGGTACCCAAGGAGCGCAGCCAGCCTTCGTGCTGCCAAGCCAGGGCCCGTGCCGACACTGCCGTGCCGACTGCGCTTGAAGAGCCGCTTCCTTTGTTAGAGACGGCTGTCATCGAAATAAAGCCCTCTCCTGCTCGGCCGCTGGCGGGCCACCGTCTCCCAACAGCCCATGCCCGGAGCCAAGGACAGCGGTTACTTATTAATTGCAAGAGCGGCTTCTGCAGCTTGGATTTCTGCTGGAAGGGCACCCCCCGCCCCGCTGCGCCCCGTGTCCGGCTGCACCCCCCTCCTCCAGCACGCTCGGGACACCGGCGCTGGCTGCGGCCCCCCCTGAGCACGCCAGGCTTGCACCCTCCTCCCTTCCCACCTTCCCAGCTGGATGTGTCCCTGTCCTTACTCCCCCTCCAAACCATCCCCAGAGAGCAGCTTTGCTGTCCCAGCTGCTGGCACAGGAGGGACAAAACCTGGGGCTACCAGGTGACGTCCCACGTGCTTTTGGGATGCCCCTTCCCAAAGAAACAGAGCAGCAGCCCCCCCGCCGGCCCTCCAACACCCAGAGAGCTCCCCGAAAACCGCCCCGCCACACGTGCGCTTGCTGCATCCCCGGGGCTTTCGCCTGCCTCGTGCTTGGGATGGGAAAACAGGAAACCCCCCGCCGCCGCCATCCCCCGTAGTTCCCTGGGAAGAGAGGACAGGAGGCGGAAAGGCTTGGCCAGGGCTCCCGGCGACCCTGCAAAACTCATTTGAGGCTAGCGATGCAAAAAGGGGAGCCGGGGAAACGCGCGGCTGTTTGGCTGCAGGCGCCGCTGGTCCCTCCGGCGCTTCCTGCCAGGAGAGAGAATCCAACCCCAACCCCACCGCCACCTGCCAGCGTGGGATGGGAACCAGCCCCGGCAGTGCTGCTCCCCCAGTTAAACATTCACTTCATCCCTCCAGCCTCCCCAAAGCAGGAAAAGTTGGCCCCAGCCGACCCTGGAAACAATGTCACTGACCTCAGCCTGCTTTGAGGAAAAAAAAAAAAAAAGAAAAAAAGCCAGAAAACTATTTTTATATTTCCCTGTGCTTTTTAAAGGAAAAAAAGCTCATTCTGCAGCTCAGGAAACGCCCACATCCTCCTGACTGCGCAGGGAGGAGCCCGCTGGATTTTTCCAGGGAGCATGAAGCAACAGGCAGGCTGGAAATGAGTTTTCCATGGGTACCCGCGGCTGTTGGCGTTGGTCAGCCGCGCAAGGCAGCGCGTGGGGCCGGGAACGGGACGCAGTGGCATTTCTCACACATGACCCACGGCTGCAATCCCAGGCATTCGGGAAGTCGAGAGTCGCCAGCGTTCATTCAGCGCAGGCGAGGAGCGCTCCCGAACAAGCGGGGCTTTATGAATCACCTCCCCGCTAAGCTCCGGGCCGGCCGAGGAATTCACAAGCGTTAACCAAACCCCAGGCGCAAGTGCTCCCATCGCCTTCCTGCCTCCCATCGGGAGGAAACCCCTGGAGCCGCATCCCCGAAAAGCGGCTCAGAGGTCGCACCCTGTTTCTGTGCATTAAATAAACGGACCTGGGTTTATTCTGCCGGAGCCTGGGCAGTTCCTCAAGGAAAAGCTCAAGGCATCAGCGAGGACATGCTACAGCCTATCTCAACTCCGAGCATGGAGAAGTTTTGGGCTCGCTCCCGTTTTGATTCACCCCCCGGTCTCTCTTAGGGGCAGGGGGGGCCACGCGGCCCACGGTGTGATGGCGGCTGCCATTCCCCCGCTGCCAGGCACCTTCCTCCTCCCTGTCCACAGGGGGATGGGAATGGGGAAGCCGAGGAGCAGCAGAGACCTGGACATGGACCACTACACCTACAGACACCCACCGGGGGGGAGAGAGAGCCAACACGCAGCTGGGGGCATGGGGTACAGCATCGCGCCCCCCAGACCACATCCCCAAAAGACCCACAAGTCCCCCAGCACATGGGGAGAGAGAAAGAGAACGGGCACAGCCCAGGGCTGGCACTTCACCTCCCGGCACAGCCTGGCCGCCTCCGGCAGCGAGGCGGGGGTCCCCGAGCCCGGCCTCGGCCCCCCCACGCAGGGCAGGCTCGTCCCCAGAGCGAGAGGAGTGACTCTGACCCCGGGCCAGTGCCCAGCTGGCTGGATGGACGTGCTATTTTCTGCTCAAAAAGGAAAAGATTCACACAAGGAAAGACATCCAAGGGGCTGAGCCCTTCCTACCCCCACACAAATAGGTTTATTTAAAGGAGGAAGAGAGCAAATTCCTATTTCTCTGTGTTTACTTGGAGATGGCCGGAAAGGAATGAAAGCACCAATGCCTCCAACGCCCAGGCACCATCAGGACCCTTTGGTATTTCTCCACCAAACAACCGCCCTGAGGCAGTGGGGGCTGGACCCTGGAGCGCCGCAGGGACATGGGCAGGGAGAGGGGGCAGGCAGGCAGCTCCAGGCCAGGCCAACTGGACCCTGTGGCCAGCAGGTCCCAGGAGGCAGCTCGGACTGGGGCGCTGGATCTGTCCCCAGGGCCACCCTCAGCCTGCAGCACAGCCCCGAGGATGCCCACCCCGAGGCAGGGTCACCCCCCTGGGAGGGTCTGGGCTGGGCACTGCCACGCAGGGGGACAGCGGGCTGGGACGGGCTCCTGGAGGAGCAGCGGTGAGGCACCAAGGCAGGGGATCGGCCCTCGCTCCCACCTCTGCCCCCGGCATCTTCCGCAACCCAGGCGGCGGCACGCACCCCAGGATGCCCGACGGGAGACACCCCAGCCCCGGTTCCCAGAGATCCTGACCGACCGCAACCCCAAGCAGGGTTCTGGGAGACCTGCAGGGACTCGCTGCTGCCCAAAGCCGGCCCGGGCATGCCGAGATGGACCTCTGAGCCCAGACGCTGCCTTTGAAAAAGTCCCAGAGAAACCCCAAAACCATTTGGTAGCTCACACACACGCCCCCCCACCCACCCCTGGGAGCAGCCCGCAGAGGGCTGGGTGAGAGGCGAGGTGGGGAGGGGTGAGCGGCACACCTGGAGCGAGGTTTGCAGGGAATGGGAACAAATCGGCTGGGAGAAGGTTTTGTTTGCACCTGCCACCGCCTGCTCCACCGCATCAACAGAAACCCCCCCACCCCCCCCAGCTCATGGCAGCCCCCTGTCCATGTCGGATGGGCTGGGTTCCCCTATGACCCAAGCCGGTGGGGACAAGGGGACGTGAACCCCCACCCCAGCACCAAAACAGCCTGCGAGCACACCCCCCCCTCCAACCAGCGCTCCTCACCCCCTGCTTCACCTCCTCAGCCCAAGGAGCAGGGGAGGGTGCCCGGGACCCCCCCTGCCACCCGCACTCCCCGTGTCCCCTGCCCCGGGGACAACCGACAGCATCCCCCATCACGACGGGGGTTCGGAGGCGGGGGGGCAGAGCAGAGGGGCCGCAGCCGATGGCGGGGCGGGGGGGGGGGGATCCAGGGGCGAAGCAGCTGGTGCCGGGGGGGGCTCTGGGTGCGCCCCGCCGGGGACCCGCGGCCGAGCGGGGACCGGGGGATGCGCCGGGCGTTGGGGAGGGCGGCCCCGGGGATACACCCCGGCGCCGGGAAGGAGAAGAGGAGCCGGGGATGCACCGGGGCTTGGGGAAGGCGGGGACGAGCGCCGGGATCGGGGAAGGGGCGGGGGGGGGGGTGGGGGGGTACAACCGGGGACGGTGCTGGGGATGCGCCCCGTCTCGGGGAGGGGGATGCGGGGCCGGGCCCCGGGGATGTGCTCACCGAAGTAGACGGTCTTGTCGCACTTGGGGCACTTGGATGCCATGGCGGGGGAGCGGAGACGAGCCGAGCCGAGCAGAGCCGTGCCGAGCCGTTCGCTCCGCTCCGCCCGGCCCCCGCCCACTGGCGCCGCCGCCGCCGCCCGGGGGGGGGTCCGGGGCGGGGCCGCCCGCCGAGCCTCTGCCCGGCTCGGTACGGCACAGCCCGGCCCCCCCGGGAACGGCCGCGTCCCCAGCGCGGCAGGTGCACGGTCCCGGCCGGCGGAGCCCCCGCGCCCGGGCAAACCTCCCCCCCCCTCTCCTCCCTCCCGCCCCGTTAATTCTTCCCGGGTAAAAATTAAAACGGTTGCAAATTAAGCAAGGGGAGCTGTGGGTTGTTAATCAGCTCGCTGCCCGCTCCCCTGCGGCGGTGCCACCTCGAGTCCCGCATCCCCGCGGGCTGGCACCGACCCCCGGCACCAGCCGGTCCCATTGCCACGGCCCCCGGGAGAGATGGTGCGAGCACAGGAGCCATCTCGCCCCCTCTTTTAGGGACGCTTAGCCCCTTCTTTTAGGGACAGTGGGGCACCTGGGTGGGTGCTTTCAAACTCGGGGCGCTCACACACAGCCCGGCGCGGTGGGAGAGACGGACTGCGTGGCTGCAGAGGGGCGCACGGCCGGCTGCTGTGGTCCTGTGGGGTGGCAGATGGGTGTCTGAGGAAGCCCAGCGCCAAATGCACCAGCTGAGAGACCACCGGCTGCGTCCTGACAGCAGCCGCCCTTGGAGAGCCCAGCCCCGGTGCTGGGGCACGCACGGCCACGGCGCTGCGGGAGCCGGTTTGGTGGGAGGGTGTCAGGGTGGGATGGAGGGCACAGGGGCTGGCGGTGCGTGCGGAGGGGGCCGACAGCAGCCCCCCGGCCACGGGAAGTGCCGTGCCTGCGCCGGGTATTCTTAGCCACATTTTTTCCAGATGGGGTAACCGAGAAACCCAGATTAAGTAGCCGGGACGACAGGCCTGATATGGGAGACCTTGGCGGGGGGACGAGGGCGAGAGGCCCTGGGGGAGCAGAGATAGCGGTGAGGGCAGGCGGGCCAGAGGAGGGAGGAAGGCACGTCGCCCAGTGGCCTTGCTGGCACGGCATGGCACGCATGGCACGGCATCACGGGGCAGCGCTGCCCATCACAGGCACGCCGTGCGCCCGGGGCATGAGGTGAGGCTACTGGTCCCGGGGCCAGCCCCAGCACGCGGGCTCGGGCATCTCCCAAACCATCTGCCAAGGGAGCAGATGCGCTCACTGCCCCAGCACCCTCAGCCCTTCCCCGCCATGACCCAGCTCTGGCAGCGCAGGCCGCCTTGCCACAGCACCCAGCTGCCCCCCTGGTTCCCGGCGCCATTTTGCTCCGTTGCCATGGAAACGCCCATGTCAAAAAATCCCTCCGGCTGCTGCCGCTGCTGCCGCGGCAAAGGGATGGATGCTCAGGCAGCCATGAAGCAACGCCGAGGCGGGAGCACCGGCTTCGCCCGCTCTAAAGGGTGCCCCGTGGTGGGGCGCAGACCCCCTGCACCACGGCAAGCCCCCCTGTGCCCGGATGGCCGCATCCTGCACCACAGGGCTGCTGCAGGCAGCAGGTGCCGGGGAGGGGGGTGCTCAGGGGAGGCCAGCGGGACACCAGGGCCCTCGGCTGGGGTGCTCTGGGGGGCTGCACCCCTGCACCGCCGCCCCCCAGGCTGGGGCCTGGTGCGGGTAAACAGGAAATCTGCCGCTCCCGCAAGCGAAGACCTTGCATTATTCATCAGCCGGCAGCCTGGCTCTCCCCCGCCGCCGCCATTGTCATCTAATTCCTCCTTTCTCTGCCGGCAGCTGGTGCGGCTGCCAAGCTCCCGCCTGTCCCCAGGCGCAGAGACGGCACCGGGAAGGGAACCCAGGGCTCTGGGATGGGATGGGGTGACCCATGGGGATGGACGGGAGGGGGGGATGCTTGACAGCGGGTTTCTCCATCGGCCGCCTACCCTGCCAGCTCAGAAGGACTCAGGCGTCCCCGTCACTCCGTGCCCAGCTGCTGTCACAACAATGTGGGCCTTTGTGGCCCACAGGGTCCCCGGGGACGCCCCAACCCCACACGGCCCCAGGGAGGGGTGACTGAGCCCCACGGGCTCCAGGATGGAGCCGGCGCCGCCAGGGCAAGGCAGGAGCCGGGGATTTGCGGAGGTATGGATTTCTGGCAGGCCAGCTGCCCGCGCCGGCACAGCCCAGCGGCCGCTCCTGTGGGTCCCTCTGCAGTACGTGGTGTATCTGCTGCCCTAAGGCACCCCATGGCCGCGGGCAGGTGCCAGCACCGCACCAGCAGCATCGTCCCTGCGCCCGCAGCGGCTCCTCTCCCCCGCTGTGAGGGACATCCCCAAAAGAGCCTGCTGTCTAAATCCTCCGGATCCGTAGGAAATCTCAGCTGGTGTCCCAGGGGGGGCAGGAGGAGGAGGAGAAGGAGCTTGCATCACCCCAATAGCACGTGTGGGGCAGGCACAGGGGACACCCCAGGCTCGGCCGCGCTGCAGAGCCAGCCCCCAGCCCAGCTCTGACCCACCGCGGGCTTTTCACACGTAGAGGCTGGGGGGAATTAAGATAAATCACCTAAAGGTGTGAATCCCTGCCTGTAAATGCGCTAAATCCCAAGCGGATATGCTCGTTCTGGAGCAAAGTGGCTTTAACCAGCCGTCTCTTAATCTGCCTTGGCTTAGTCTCGGCATGCTCCCGCTCCGAGGGCAGGGCTGTCCCGGGGACAGTGGGACGGGTGACTCGAGTGGCAATGGCAATGGCAGGGATGGCACAGCTGCTGTGGGGCCAGCACACCCTGTGCTGGGCACAGGAGCGCAGCCGTGGCACAGCCTGCCGCTTGGGGGGGACGCAAGATGAGTGCAGTGACATGGGGGACATCCGTGACTCCGCTGTGCCACATCTCTGGGCAGCTGCATCAATGCCCAGAGTGGAGACATGTCTGCCACAGCGCCGAGGCCGGGAGGAGAGGGCTGGGGACCAGCCCAGGGAATCATCTTGATGCATTTTGCATCAAAAATTTGGAGCTCCATCCCCACCCACGGGCTGAGCCGGGGTTTCCCTGGCAGCAGGTGCCAAAGCTTCAGCACCCGGAGAAGGTTTCCTGGGGGTGCGATGCACCCCACAGCAACCCCCGGGGGTGTCCTCGCCGAGGGGACCGTCCCCCCCGGTGGTGGGTGACCCATTTTCCCTGATGGCGCTGGGCCCCGCGCAGCGTCGGGGTCTCCTGAGCTGCCGTGGCCAGCTGGCTCCCCGGGCCTGGCACAAGCCACACCGTGTGGCGCCGATGCTTGATCTCCGCTGATCTGGCCGTGCCTGTAATTACCCACTCGGGGGGGGGAAAGGGGGCATGACGGGGATTTTCTTCACAGCGCCTGGCAGCCCAGCACCCTCCTCCTTCATAAAGTGGGGGGTTTAACCCAGCCCCTTCCTGCAGGGATGCTGCAGGGATGCAGCTCCGGCTCTGCTCCATGCAGGAGCCACATCCCTGCAGCATCCTCCTTCCCGGGCAGGAATGAGACTGAAGCAAGGCCAGATCCTGGTGCCAGCATGGGTGGCCGTCCCCTGGGCAGCAGCGACCACCCCCGGGCCCAAGGGGGGCTGTGAGATGTTGGGGGAGGTGTTCTGGGGACTCTGCCAGGCCAGCCCTGGCCTTGAAGCAGGGATCACCTCCGCCTGGAGCCTTCAAAAAGCATGAGGCTGTTTGGGACCTCGTCCTAGGGCAGGTCAACCAGAGAGCTTTGCAGAGAGATTAAGGGAAAGTAAGGAAAAAATAAGGAATAACTTTCCCCAGGCTGCCTCTCCTTTGGCTCACCTCTCCCCCTCCCCATGCGGACTCCCCTCGGCTCTTTCTTCATCCTTCAGATGCAAATACCACAAAAACTCACGAAGTGAGACGGAGCCGCTCGGACGGAGAAGCTGGAAAGCTTTCCTCTGCTCGCCTCTGCTTGCGTCTCTCATGTTTTCTGGCACCTCGGATCAGTTGGATTTGTTACAGGGCAAGAAGAGACTCGGGGGGGGGGGAAACGTTCAATAAAAAAGGTTAAAGAAAACCAACCCGCTGCTGGCCAGGCTCACCCAGGGGACAGTCATCGATGCGTGGCCCTGAAGACCCTCGGCTGGCACGTTGTGGGCACCCGGGCCCCTCCATCCCCCATGTCAGGACCCCCCCCAGGGTGACACGCTGGGTCTTTCTGTCACCCTCAGAGCTCCCGCGCCTTCACAGGCAGCCCAGGGCCGGGTGCTCGCGGTGACAAACGGCAGAGCGGCGGGCTGCGGCCACAAGCTGTGGCAAGTGACGGCCACTGACCGCCAGCTGCCCCAGCTCTGGCCCCCTTTTGCCTTGGTCCTCGCTGTTTGGTGGGAGCTTCATGGCAAAACCGGTTGGGCTCCCACCCGTGGGGATCCCCAGGCTGGCTGGGACGGGGAGGCAGCCACAGGCAGGAGCGACACAGCCCACGCGTGCCCAGGCTGGCTGCCGAAGGGTGGCTGCAGGATAAGCACACGGCTCGGGAAGGGGAGCCCAGGGGCTTAGGAATGGGAAGGTGGCGGATCGGAGTAAAAGCGCCCCAAGGGGCTGGCAGGAGCTGGGTCTTGTCACACAGCACATGCCACCGGCCAGGGCTCGGCACGTCACCGCCCGGCCCCGGCGCCCGCTATCTGGAGCTCCAACCATCCACTTGTTGCTCCTCTCCTTTAAAAGGCATCCCAGCCCCCGCCGTTATCGGGCAGGGCAGATAGCGCTGTCACGCCTGCGATAAATGGGTTCACGGACATCCCGCTTGTCCTTGCAAGCGGGATTGGATGTCGCCAAGGTCCCTGCGTCCCCTTCCCAAGGGGCAGGAGTCGCTGAGCATCCCAGGAGGCTGCACGCGCGCACCAAGGATGCAGATAACTTGGTGTGGAGCACGTGAACCTCCATGAGGTGGGATGCAGGTGCCTGGAAAGTGGAGCTCTAACCGAAAAACAAGTCAGGAAACCAGCCGGAGAGAGGGGAGCACGGCTCTCCCACCCCCAGGGGAACCCAGCACCGCGGTGGGGCTGCGGGGGGGAGGCCGTGGGGAGGGCAGCTGGCACCGGCGGCTCTCCCCTGGCTTTTCCAGGGGAAGGAAAGGGTGTCCCGAGGGACGGGCGGTGCTCGGAGCTGGGCTTCGGTGGCAAAGTTCAGCTCCCGGCGAGGCCGCAGAAGGTGGTTTGTCATTAAGTTCTCCCCGACCACGTGGCCCCTCCCGGGCACCCTGTGGCCAGAGGTCAGGCTGGCCATGGTGCAACATGGCTTTCAGGGGCCAGCGTGGTGTCAGGACAAGCGTCACTCTGTGGCCCATGTGCACACCACCTCACAGCTGTTGGTGAGCCCCTGGGGCAGGGATGGGGCTGGACACACGTAACCCAGTGCCACGCGGGCGCTGCGATGACCCCACGTCCCCTTACACCACCGCCTTCTCCTTCGGGAGCACCAGAGGGAAGACCCACCCATTAGGATGCATTTGCCTCCGGTCGCCACCAGACATTCCATTCCACCGGACCTTAGAGCCCCTTCCAGTCCCTAAAGGGGGCTGGGGAGGAAGGATGGGGAGGGACTCTGGATCAGGGAGTGGAGTAATAGGATGAGGTGTAACGGTTTCAAACTGAAAGAGGGGAGATTTAGATTGGATATTAGGAAGAAATTCTTCACCGTGAGGGTGGTGAGGCACTGGAACAGGTTGCCCAGAGAAGCTGTGGCTGCCCCATCCCTGGAGGGGTTCAAGGCCAGGCTGGATGGGGCTTGGAGCAGCCTGGTCTGGTGGGAGGTGTCCCTGCCCAGGGCAGGGGGTTGGAACTGGATGAGCTTTAAGGTCCCTTCCAACCCAAACCATTCGATGATTCTGTGATTCTGGGCATTTTCCTGGGAAATGAGTGTGAAAAAACACCCTGCCTGGCTCCACATCCTCACGCTCCCCTCTTGCATGTCCTGCACGGGGGCAGCCAGGAGGCAGGCAGCCGGGAACAAACCCCACTCCCGCTGGAACCACTCGTACAGAAAAATCTCCAAACAAGCGTGACCTGGCTGAAACCCTGCGTCGAGGACCTGTACATCTGCTGGCTGCGAGGCTGCCAGCATCCCGCGGCGCGCTGGATCCAGGTGGAGAGTCCCCATGCGGCGGGGAGGGGAGGAAGCTGTCTGCAGAAAGATGCTGTATTTATGTTACTGGTGCTCGGCTCCAGGAATGCGGTGAAGGAACTCGCAAAGCCCAGGGCAGGAATCAAGTGTGCTTCAGCCCTGACCTCGCCTGACTTTGTTCCAGGCCAAGGAGGAGCTGGGGATGAGCCCCCGGCCCCACAGCCCGTCCGAATTTACCGTGTGGTAAAGGGCAGGGAACTGCTGGAGAGGGGACAGCAAAGGGCTACCGAGATGATGAGGGGACTGGAACATCTCTCTTAAGATGAAAGGCTGAGGGATTTGGGTCTCTTCAGTCTGGAAAAAAAGGCGACTGAGGGGGATCTTATCAACGCTTATCAATGCTGAAAGGGGGGGTGTCAGGAGGATGGGGCCAGGCTCTTCTCAGTGGTGCCCAGCGACAGGACAAGGGGTAACGGGCACAAACTTGACCATGGGAAGTTCCATCTCACCATGAGGAGGAACTTCTTTGCTGTGAGGGTGGCAGAGCCCTGGCACAGGCTGCCCAGAGAGGTGGTGGAGTCTCCGTCTCTGGAGACATTCCAACCCCGCCTGGAGGCGTTCCTGTGCCACCTGCTCTGGGTGACCCTGCTCTGGCAGGGGCTTGGACGGGATGATCTCCAGAGGTGCCTTCCCACCCCTGCCATTCCGTGAGTCTGTGTGCATTTTCTGGCAATGGCTTCCCGCTCCTGAGAGCCGACAGGGGTGAAACGTGATTGTCAGAGGCCAAGTCTTTCACCAGGTTTCAAAGCCGGCCGAGCGGGGCAAAACCCTTCTGTTCAGCCCCCGGGAAGGAAGGGGAGGGCGGAGGGACAGGGGGGACACACCAGCCTCCTCCCTCGGGGAGGGCAGTAAAGACCTCAGGTGCTCAAAACACGGAGGGGGGGGTGTCACAGCAGATCCCATCACTGTTGGCTCTCCTGGAAAAGTATTGACTAAAAAAGGAAAACAAACAAACAAACGCTCGCCAGCTGGAGAGGACTGGCACGCCGGGGCTTGCCTTTCTGCAGCCATCTTCCTTCCCTCCCTCCAACACCGCTGCCAATGCTTATTTTAAAAGTGGTTTTAAGCCTGTGCCCTCTGATGGTTTGAGAAAAACAGAAGAGCTTCTGTAACTGTATTGAACCCCTTCCTCCTCCTCCTCCTCCTCCCCCCCCCCCCAGGCAAAATCTGCTAGATTTTATTGTCCGTCTTCCCAGAAATGCCCCAGGCTGGCACAACTCCCATACCGCTACTCTGCACACCACCGTGTGCCCGGGCCATCATCTGAGCAGGTTCACTGCTGCCGCCGCCTCCTCCTCTTCCTCCTCCTCCACGGCCCTGCCTCGACAGTGGAAAGCAGCTCCACCGTGACGCAAACTGGCCATCCCGAAAGAGACTCCCTTCTCAGGCTTCCCACGCTCTGGCTTGTGTAACGCTCGCACGGAGAGCCAGAGCCTGCAGCAGAGCTGGCACGGGCTCCAAATTTCCATTTCAAAGTAAAATTTCAGCGCGTATTTTGCTTTACAACTCTCCAGTAGTGTCCTGGGTTCCAGCCCACCTCCCCCAGCAGGAATGCCAGGTTCGGAATTGTTAGTTTTGGTCATGCTTGGCTCCTTTTTCACGTTATTTCAACGGGGCTGTTACAGAGAGCGCGCTGCCTTCATGCTACGGCATCAAAAGCAGAGATCACAGGGAGCTGCTACTGATGAGCTGGTAAAATTCGAAAGGCAATGTAAAAAAATCCTTAAGTTAACGAAAAAAAAAAAAATCTGTAACAAAAACATTTTGTCAAAGCATTATAGGAATGTTTGGATTTTCCCTTTGTTTTTAAAAGGCTTTGCTGACCAGCTCCCTGCTACTTTTAAGCCTCTAACATCATAAGCATCGTAGCGGGTCTGGAGGCCAGCGCGTTCCATCCACGTGAGCAGCTAAGGGATCGGAGGCGAGCCTGTGCCGTGTCTGCTCCCACCTCTGCCAGGCAGAAAAAGCAAGCGAGGGACGGGGATGCCAGGGACAAACGGTTATGGGAAAATATCCAAATGCTCGTGGCAAAACTTTACCACGGAACTGGAGACCCTGCACCGGGCGGGCGAGCGCTTCCGAACGCCAGGCTCTGCACCACGGAGCTAATGGCAGCCCAGCGTCTCCCATGGGAATCTGTTCCCTATGGTCTCAAGGGCTCTTTAAGGAGGTGTAAAAGCAGGGGGTAGATGGGGCACTGAAAACGGGACACTGACACCTTTTTTTTTTTTTTTTTTTTCTTCATTTATTTTTGCAGGGCTCTAGGGCAGGAGGGTGAATAATCAAAGGGAAATCCCCGCAGCAAGGGCAGATGAATGCGAATACAGAAGGGCGGCTGGTACAGGAGAGGCTTAGTGACAGCAGCCCGCTTAAGAGAGCAAGGGCTGGGGCTCGGGTAGCTCAGTGGTGGGACCTACCAGTCGTTCCGCACCTCTCAAAAGCCGCTGTTTTCCTTTGCTTGCTACCGGTTTCTTCCAAGCCCTCTCCCAAGCGGGTACAAACATAAGCCAGGGAAACACAAGGGAGTGAAGCCTGCTACCGCACACCAAAAAAACCCCGGCATCCATATTAAAGGACGCGCAAGGGATCCTTCAGGGCAGCGCAGGATTTTTTCTCTACTTGCCTGGACTCATTCCCGGAGCAATCGCTGGAGCGGCTCCAAGAAAGCTTTTAAGTTGCTGGAAACTGCAGGGCTGGCACCCCCAAGTGGTTACTCCCAGCTCTTCGTGCAGCCCGAACAGCTTCTTCTCCCGAGCCTCGCCGGCAGCTCGCCCACCGCTAACCACAGCGCACAGGGATTTCAGAGCCGGACCCTCTGCTGCGGCTACATCGGCTCCCAATCCCACTGCGGAGGGGCTGGAGCCAATTCGGACAGAGTGATTTCTTCAGGTTTCATCGTGCGACAGGAAGGAATCCCCAGGAGGCCTTTCCCTCACAGAGAAAAATCAGGCGTTACACAACCATCCTGCTGTCAGCACTATTGCTTATGTGCGCAGGGTTAATCCTGCAGATGGATGGAGGCAAAGTAAAGCTGCCAACGGGCTTTGGTGAGGCCCTGCAGGGCCACTGCAGCCTGGAGGCTTCTATCTGCTAGGCTCGGTGTCCTTCCTACCACAGCACATCACAGAAGCATAGAACAGTTCGGGCTGGAAGGGACCTTAAAGATCACCCAGTTCCACCCCCTGCCCTGGGCAGGGACACCTCCCACCAGACCAGGCTGCTCCAAGCCCCGTCCAGCCTGGCCTTGAACCCCTCCAGGGATGGGGCAGCCACAGCTTCTCTGGGCAACCTGTTCCAGTGCCTCACCGTCCTCACAGGAAAGAATTTCTTCCTAATATCCAATCTAAATCTCCCCTCTTTCAGTTTAAAACCTTTGCCCCTCATCCTATCGCTCCTCTCCCTGATCCAGAGTCCCTCCCCAGCTTTCCTGTAGGTCCCCTTTAGGGACTGGAAGGGGCTCTAAGGTCTCCCCGGAGCCTTCTCTTCTCCAGGATGAACAACCCCTTCGGGATGTCCCTGAGGAATAATGGCTGTCCCCTCCCAGCGCATTTAAGTTACGGATAGGAAAAGGTGACCAGCGCTATAGGGCAGTTACACCTCCTAAGTTGCACAGCTACTCACAGAATAAATCTTACCACTTCCAAGCAGCAAGATTGAGCCTGCTTTGCTTATTATCCCAGCAAGCAGCGAACGTAGAAATGAAGAAGTACTTAAATGTCAGTGGGTTTGGTCACTAACCCCCAGGGATGTCACTCTGCCACATGCCAGAGCCGTGCCCCCGATCAGCAGGACGCATGAGCCACCGCGGACAAAAGGCCCATTGAGAGCTCCAGCCTCGCATCTGCTGCTGCGCTGAAAAGGAGGGAGGAGGGAGTTGCGGTTTTCAGGGCTAGAAATGTTTAAACTGCATAGGGGGGGAATCGAAGCACACGTGACTTGCCCTGGCACAACACAACGGTGGCGCAGGGCAAACACTCGAGAGCAGAGGACAACCCTGGGACGTGACGGAAGGAGCGCCAGGCAGAGCGCACCCCGAGCAAGGGGCCTTTGGCGGCTCTTTTCAGAAGAGACAAAAAGCAGATGTTTCACAAAAGCTCACTTTCCAGGTTTATTAAGTAAAGTTAACTGAGTTGTTTTCATTTTGGGGGGGGGGATTCCTTTCCGTCTAACCCGGTGGGTTAGCAGAGTTGCAGAGAATCACGGTTGGACTGTGATAACCCAAATACAACTTTGGCTCATCTCACCGCTGACACGTATGGAATGACTTGGGGGGGGTTATTACATGCTGTGTCTGCTTGAGGCAGGTACATGTACAGATCAGCACAAGTTGCAAATGATAGTTTACATCCTTTCAAAACAGAGCAGGGCATTCAGCAAATGCACTGCAATGAGAAGACATATGAAAAAGAAATTATACAGACTGGCAAATACATAAGAAGTTCAAGAGATGCAAGAAACCTCAAACACAAGAAATGTCAACGGGGGAAAAAAACACTTAATTTCAGACACAACGTGTTCAAATGAAAACCCAGCTGTAATTTGAATTCCCTTCAAAATGGGAAACATACAGTAACGCAATTAAAGAGAAACCAGGTCTCGTCCTGGGAGAGATGTGTCCAAAAAACACGGATGCACAAACAGGTTCAGAGTTCTAAGCAAAATGTCCCTGGGCATTGGTGTACTTGACTCTTGGAGCCAGAGCAAAGCAATTCATTACACTTGCTGGACTGCTGGGCCTACTGCTGGGTCTTGGTGGTAAAACAGCACGTAGGATTCCAGATGTCAGAGAGAAGGCAGCACGCAAACTGCTGGTTATTGGGAGAAATGCCACGGGCCGGATCTCCCAGGGATCGACTAGAGTAAGGACACCTAATTCTGGTAGCCTGGCCTCCACTGCACACACCGTTAGTGTAATGTTCTGCAAGGTTCTTCAGTTCTCAGCTCACTCCTTTCTCAGCCTGAGTTGTTTCTGTCTTGTGCATGAGCACAACTGGCCGTGCAAAATGATCCAAAAAACATAAGGGACAGGACCAAAGAAAACTGGCTGAACCTGGGGCTGGCTTTCAGCTCCTATTTCCAAATATCAGTTAAAGGTCGGAAATTTATCTACAAAAGAAATAATATAAATGAAATAAAAAATGGCACCGTCCAAAAAATTTAAAAAAAAAAAAAAAAGGAAAAAAAAAAGAAAAATCTTACAACACAGCCTCATAAAAACAGCTTTGCAACGAGAGCTCAGTCACAAAATGAAGGGTTCTTGCTCTTCGTACATCGGAAGAGGAAACAAAGCTAAAAAGTACTAGTCCACATTCTTAATAAGTTAAACTTACTTTCCCTCCCCCTGTCTCTACAAAAGGGGTAGAAGCAAAAGGGAAAAGAGGCTACTAAAAATTTAAAATTAAAAAAAAAAAAAAAATAAAATAAAGAGGAGAAAAAAAAAATAAAAAGAAAGGAGAGAGAAGGAGAGAGCGCGCGCAAGAGAGAGAGCAGTCTGTGGTCAGAGGCTCAGAGCAGGGCCGAGTTCCTTTTAAGGGTTTAAAAGATGCAAAACAGTTCCTCAAAAGTTCCCTCTCTTCAACAGTTAGTTCAACGCTGTAGCCATAGAAACTCAAGTATAGATTGGAGGAGAGATTCTTTCAGGCAGATCCCCCGTCATCCGGCGAGCCGCTCAGCGTGTGTTAATCCTCAATGATTATGGGTTCATCATTCATGGGCTGGCGTAGCTGCACTGCCTGGATGGGCCGGAGGATAATAGGCTTGTAAGGGCGTCTGGCGGCTCGCTTGGCTTCAGAGGAGGAAAGCAGCTTGCGGATTTTCCTGCAGACAGTAAGGAAGAAAGGAAGCGATTACAGCGACCGGACGGCTAAGGCATTGTAAGGTTTCTCGATTTCTCAGTTTCTCCAAGTGAAACCAGGCCTGCACGCACAGAGGCTGCTTGCTAATGGGACGGGCTGACACTGTTTATTTTGGCAGTGTCTTCCCTGGGGAACTTTTGTTTTCTGATTTATAAACCCACCAATGAAGAGGAAATTGCACACTCTGTTCCAGAATCCTTCCCCCGCAGAGCAGAAGGCATTCTGGTCCAGCCTCGCAGGACCTGGCTCTACCGCTGCAAACGTAACACGTGAAAAAGTTACGACAGCGAGTTTCCACACCGCTAATTTATTTTGATGCAGGCAGACGCATCGGTTGGACATGCTGCAGGCAGCTTTGTGGGAATTTACAGAGCCAAGTTACAACCATAAAAAAAATATCTTCTGTCGACACTGGTCACTTCCCCCGCCTGTTAATCCATCTCTCACGGAGCTCTCTGATGTTCCCCAGCCCCGAGCAGGTGCCCGCAGCTGCCTCTTCAAAAGAAACCCCACACAGCACAACCCCGCGACGTCTGGTCTCCCACGGAGCCCTGCCTCAAGGCTGAGCTGCCGCAGGGCAGCTCCGTGATGGCCACTAACCAGTGAACCAATACTGGAGCCTTTCCCCCACACTAGGAATGCTATAACAGGGTATCTCCTCCTCTTTTTTATTCCCACACTGCGTGCACCCATCCCAAAAATGGCTAATATTCACTTCTTGCATTTGTTAAGAGTTTCCCTATACGTTACGAGATGAGCAGCAAGTCTTACCAGACCAAGAAGCTCTTTGCCATATGGAGAGAAAGTAAAAGAAAGGGAGAACGGAGAGGACACGCTGAAGTTTTAAAATTAGCAAAATAAGGTAGAAAGAGACAATACAGAATGATCGCTCATTTCCTTTTGTCAATACCAGGCTTAGAGCTAAAGGAAGCATCCTCAAAAAAAAAAAAAAAAGAAAAAAAAAAGGAAAAAAGAAAAAAAACCCAGCAACAATGAAAACTGTACTATGCAATTAACATGGGGAATTCATTTCCAGAGGATGTTGTGGTGGAAACATATAGAGATTAGAAAAGACAGTGATAAATATTCACAAGAGTAGTCTACCGGTACCCACTATACACAGCCTTCAGTTCAGGAACTGGGGCGACAAGGAGGGTGTGGTAAGGAGGCCCTGTCTATCCTCATATGCTCCCACCTTAATCTTTTTTTAACTTACCATCAGAGACACACACAAATACTGCACCAGAGGAAGGGCAGCCACATGGCTTTGCAGTCCACAACTCAACCATCTGTCTCCCAAAGACAATTTTTACATTTTTGGTTATTCAACAGTGTTGGGGTCAAATTTTTCATTGAAAAAAGAAAGAAAGGAAGAAGGCAAAGGAAGAGAAAAGGAAGAAGCGAAGGAAGAAGCGAAGGAAGAAGCGAAGGAAGAAGCGAAGGAAGAAGCGAAGGAAGAAGCGAAGGAAGAAGCGAAGGAAGAAGCGAAGGAAGAAGCGAAGGAAGAAGCGAAGGAAGAAGCGAAGGAAGAAGCAAAGGAAGAAGCGAAGGAAGAAGCAAAGGAAGAAGCAAAGGAAGAAGCAAAGGAAGAAGCAAAGGAAGAAGCAAAGGAAGAAGCAAAGGAAGAAGCAAAGGAAGAAGCAAAGGAAGAAGCAAAGGAAGAAGCAAAGGAAGAAGAAAAGGAAGAAGAAAAGGAAGAAGAAAAGGAGACGATGAGAGACAATGTGTATTCCTAGAAGAAACTGGTCAAAAACACTCCCCCCACCACCCTCCCCCCCACCCCAAATATTTACCCTCCCCACCACCAGCACTGACAAATCAACAACTGCAGCTGAAGATTTTCAACCAGCTCTGGTGAGATTCGCTCATCTCTTTGCTTGCTTTTTTCCCCCCACTGACACAGAGCTCCCACAGACAGACACACGTCTTTTGTCTGCTCACCGTCCCCATTTCTCCAGCACCTTCTCAAGTTGAAAGGGCACAGGGGGGGAAGAGGAGAGAAGGTGGTGGAAAAATGGGGGGGGTGGGTGGGGAGGAGAGAAAAAAAAGTAATCTTGAGTTTTTCCAAGACTTTTTTAGCTGAAGTTGATCTACTTTTCCCCAGGGGAGCTTCTTACAGTATCCGCGTGTGCTCAGTTAGACACGCCGCCATCGGGAACACGTCCCGTAGCAGTTCTAGATTCTGATCAGGTCACTCGCTGCCTCCGCTTGCATAAATTATAAATGCCGAGCTCCTCGCTGTGAGGCTTGAATTCAAAACCTTATTCCTTTCAATCACCCAACTTTTCCAACTGTTCCCTCAAAGCTAGCCAGTTTTCTAGCACCGTTCTCGACGGTGCCACACAAAAGGGGGAGGAAGGCGGGGGTGGGGGTGTGGTGCGTACGTAAAACTTTAGGGAAATCTACTTTCTGTGACTGAAAACGCAGCCTGACCCTCAGCTGGAGGACGATATGCAGATATTGGTGCTAGATGGGAGCCAACACAAAGCTCAAATTGTTTCAGAGCTCACAAACAAGCCTTACATTCTCGGCAGCGGAATGCAGCAGATGGTTCGGGGAAAAGTTAGGAGGTGAAACGCCCGACAGAAAACCCGTGCCGCTTACAACGCTACATCGCTCAGGCTCCCCTGCTTTTCAGCAGGCTGCCAAACATCGCCTTTCAGCGCTCACCAGCCAGCTAAGCAGCAAGGCTGTCAGACAAAGAAGCCCGCTCTTTATTTTCTTTTTTTTTTTTTAAATGGAAGAGATAAGGTCTTACTGAGCTGATGTCTATCACCACGCTACAATTTTGGCGTTAGAGATGCGCTGGTTGCTGTGGGACTGATCTTTCCTGCCTCGGTCAGTGGTTCTGCATGAGCGGCCGATTTCCAGTAAATTGTTCTCACGACCAACATCACACTTGATGAATGTTCCCCCTGTTCTGTACAGATCAAAGGGCAGGACCTCCTACTAGTACTGAGACATTACTACCACAGACCTGCAGTATTTCTTGTGGGTTGGACGATAAAGATGTCAAGAAGTGTTTTGTATTTCATCAATTATGAAATACATTGTGAGATTATGAATTATAATTATGAAATATTATGGATTATGATTATGAAATATGCCTTGAGCATCTAAGGACTGAATTAGAAACTGTAGACCCTGCATCCATGTTAATTTGCCAGAGCTACAGGTCCGTAGCAGGATCCCAGTACCTCTTTACCGGAGCAAGGTGACAACAGGAAGAAGGAAACTGCTTCCCCTGAAAATTAAATAGTTCTTTCAGTTTAGTTGCAATTATATATGGGGTCCCACTGCTTGCTTTCACGGCATCTCGCATGAACAGAAAAAGACAAGGTGAAGATATGAGCTGGTGTGAAATGCACAACTGCATTAGAGCCATCCATAGGAACCAATCCGACAGAGAAATTAATTTCATGTTTCTTCTGAGTTCTAACAGGGGGGAGGAGGGTTTCCTGCACTGAAATCTGATGATCCAAGATATTACTGGTTATTAACTTGAACGTTACCAGTCTCAGCTTGTCTACAAAGCCCATCTGTGATACTAGGCCCACAGAATAGTCACTTGACACTGGAAATGCTTGGCAGGCTGAGGAGGAGGTTGGAGATGTCAGGGCTCCGACTATGCACTTCATGATGAAGAAATAAATAATCAGAGTAGCGCCAAATTTAGTAGTAGCAGAAGAGACGAAGAGACAAAGTACTCAAAACTCCTGACCTCCTTGGTCACTTGTAAGGGCTCAGACATCCAGTAAGTCCCATGTTCATCTCTACTAGGTACTGGAGGGGAAGGCTAAGTGCTTCTCTGCCCCTCTGGGGCTCTGACAGTGAAAGCGTTGATAACTCCAGGCTTCAGACACAGACAATAGCCAGAGAGCACCTCTACTTGCAAAGAGGGCTGAAAAGACGGGCTGCGGCTTTGCTCTGACCTTCTTCGAGGTTACCCAGGAAGAGAGGCGTGAAGTTCTTGGGAGGAAACCACATAAGCGTATGTCTCTACCTTTCTCACCGCACCCAGGAGTGGTCTTCCCTTCCTATGAATAACACCACAGTACTGGCAATACGCACCCCAAAGCTTTGCTTTAGTGATCAGGCCACACAGCTTCTATCCCTCTTGTCAGCAGCCTGTAAACAGCATTCAAAGTGAAACTCATGCAAGGAAAGATTCTTTAACTATTTTGATCCTGTGGGCAGACTAACAAGGACTAGCAAGAAGCAGTTCCACCAGAGGAAGATGGACACTGCAGGGCTAAATCTCATCACCACTACTGGCAAATATAAACCACCGAAGGCAACTCAGCCCCTGGAAACCCTCTGTGTCACTTGCGGGTTTCAGTACTCAGACACACGAGGAAATGTTCTGAGAGGTAGGTAATACAAGAGACTTCAGCGGGCAGAGCTTTATGTATAGAAGACTCCGTTCCTCAGCATCATCCGTGCACCAGAAGGCTCCTATGCTGTTACTGAGACGCTGCAGTGGGACCTCCAAAGGCATTTATGGGTCTAACCCAGGTGAACTCCCTACCTCAGTCTTCCTGCCCTTATTGCCCACCTCTTACATGAACTGCTCTGGAAGAAGAAGAATCTGCTTTCTTTGGAATGCAAGCACACGATTAGGATAATCAGACATGATTAGGTACATCACAGCCTTTTACCTACCTCAACACCGGCAGCGGTCTTGCCATTTAGGTTGTAGCAACAGATCCATCTAACCACAAAATCAGCTGCAGCACCCACAAGGAACACAAATCGAAAGACCTCCCCCCTTAAATCCTCTGAAAGATCAAGTTTCCTACCTGGTTTCTTCAGTGGCCATGTAAAAAACATCGTCTGGTGCATCAATCCAGTTCATCCTCCTCCTTTTCACTGGAGGCATGGATCCACCACGAATTAATCGGACTTTTGTTGGGTATGATTTCCCATTGAGCAGCAAGTTTCGGCTTGGTCCCTAACGTGATACATAAAAAAGTACAATTATGGACTGCAACTAACCTGCAGTAGCATGTGATGAGCACTCAAAGGAAAAGAGAATTAAAGTTTTCTTATCGGTTGTTGAGAGTTTATGGTAAATATTTCCCCCTCTTGCCCATGACTGAACACAGAATTCACATAAAAGCAATTGTCCACAAGCAGTAGAAGTTAGGCACCTTTAATATAGCATAGGACAGCAATACTCCAGCAACAGGACAGATAATAAACGGAAGGCATTACCAATCATCTGTTGCTTGTGTCTGAAAGATGACATCAAGTTTGAAAGATTGAGCAGAAGGCTTAGATTTCAGCTACCACCATAAATCTAGAACAACTCTATTGATTTCAGGGAAGGAAATCTAGCTACACAGCAAATCAAATTAAAAAATCAGAATTTACAGTTATTCTGGGGCACCAAACTTACCCGTATCCTTTTTGCTCCAGGAAGGTTAATATTTAATGATGTATTAAATATGTTGTTGAAAACAAATCTAGAACTACAAAGCTTAGCAGCTTTTCTCCTAAAATCCTTTTAGCATTTAACACCACAGATTTCCCCCACACAATACATTTGCTTTGTGAATCGCACACAGGTATAATTTTCCGGACCCACAGCAGCCCCCTTCCACTCCACTGGAAAAACATGAGCTGTTATCAAGAGAGGTGCAGATGCAAGGGAGCAAAGGATTAAGCTTCTCAAACGCAGCTGTCCTTGATCATTTGAAGTCCAGTTCTGCTGCCCCTCTTCCTGCCGATTAGCACATTGATAAATCCCACTGAAATCGGTAACGCTGGACAAGTCAGGAAAGATGCAAAACCAGGGCCCAGGAAATGTCATACTAATCAATTAAAGCTGGTCAGAAAAGATCCCAGTAGAAATTTCATTCTGGTATTTCACAGGCCGCCCTCCGAGGCCAGGCCATCTCCCCAGGTGCACCAAGGCTTCCCCTTCTGCCCACGAAATGACAAGCTGAGGGTGTAACGTGAGGGATGTCTGGCCTGGGAGATCCACCTCACAAGGAAAAGGTGGGCACATGAGGCACTCAAGTCCTAAGTGTCAGGTTATAGCAAAAGCTCGACCAAATTTTAACGCTTTGACTCAGAAAGGGAAGACTTCGGTCTGGCAACTAAGAAAAAAAACAAAACAACAAAACCCTGAGTCTATCGCATTTTTGTCTGAGGAGAAAACCAAAAATGATCGATGGCTTTTTTTTTTTTTGACCAGCCTTAATCAACTGTGCTACCAAGATCTGCTTCTTGTAGCAAATTAGGACTTTAGAGCTAAGCAAACAAAATCCCACCTTTTAAAATCCTAAACTCTCTAAAGCTGTTATATACAAGTGCAATAACGATTTGATTTCTTAGTTGCCCAGCTCCATGTTATACAAGACAACTTCGGCACCACAGCACACCACGGAAACACTTCAAGAATTGCGTTTGTATTTGAGGTTTATTAAGGCAAAGATTGCAAATGAAAAGCTCTTCTGTTGGGTTGTGGTTGGTTTTTTGTTGGGGTTTTTTTTTGTTTTGTTTTGGTTTTTTTTTACTTCCTCTAGATTTCTCCAAGAAAATTCTTTCATTAGCGTTGCAAAGGCTATTTTCTCCGCACGTGCTACATACGCGGAACAACTCCGGAGAAAGTTCTTGGAAATACCTAGAAGGGGCACCTCTGTGCTTCAAAGGTTGCCTTTTCTCTACCTGCACAGCGCAATCTCTTTCAAATGGTACATCCTGAAACGTGGACCTTTAGTTTTGAGTTCAGTAGCACACTTTTATCAAGCAACCAGAAATCAAGGCAGTTCAGGGGTTACACCCTAAAACACCTAAAAAGTGTTAGGTCATCACAGATTTCTCCCACTGCACTGAGTTGGTTTATACAGCAGACACAAACAAGTAGCCAGTCTTCTCCGTGACAAGAAAAGAAGCTGAATTCATGGAGGAATACAATTTACCCACTTGTATCAGATGCTGGAGTAACAAACCAAATGAATGCTTCGTTATTACAAGCAGACTAGCATGCTCAAGTTATAGCCTACCCTTCGTGATGCTGCGCGCTATCCGAGAACGTTATTAGATTTAATAATGCTTGGGATCACCGTTCAGTGACCATCGTTCATACCTGCTGCTGATTGACCCATGGCAGTGACTCTACTGACGCTAAGATGTCGTGGCAGTTCACCTAATGAGGCAAGCTCCGCTTTTATCAAGACCAGAAGATCATTTGGGGGGGAGGGTGGGGGGGGAGGAGGGGAATATGCTTGCAGTTCTCTCCCATGAGTTTCCCATAAGCCATGCGTAAGGGGGGAAAGTGATGCACAGCCTCTGCACACCGAGGTGAATTTCATGAGAAAGCCTTTTGCCAGAGACGCATCAATCAGACTGGCTATTTGCTTCTGTCCTTTGATAAAACTCAGCATAATGGATGAAAGGCCAGCAATCATTTGGACTCAAAAAAAAAACAAAAAACAAAAACAAAACACAACAAAAAGAACATAAAAAACAAGCATTCTCAGCAGACAACTCGCACACCGACTTCCTAAAAACAATAATAAAAAGAAACTGTTTTCCAAACAAACCCTTCCATCATTTAAACCTTCCTCCTTCAGTGAGACACATTCCACCTAGAAACACATCCCAGAACTTTGCTATAAACAGCCACTCAGTTTCTGTATGAGCTGAAACAAAATGTTCCATTCAAAACAGAATCTCATTTATATATAGATAGACAGATTCGAGGTTTAAATTGTATTTAACCACTTCAATGTTTCATATGCCCCAAAATATTTTTTTTTTTTTTTAAAAACTTTCCAATGACTTGGGAAGTATGACCAGCTGCAAACAGCAAAGACGGAAGTGAAACACTAGGGTTTAATGGGGTGTTCTATCTAGCGCGGGTTAATAATTCTTCTTTTCCCTGTTTTGGTTAAATGAACATTCTCTTACCATTTGTCTGGTTTGTCCGTGGTTAGGCAGACCTAACAAACAGGAAAGAGAATAGAGCTGGTAAGACCATTGCTTTTCCAAGACAGAAAAAAGTACAAAATCAAAACACACGCAGCTATGATCGCAACTGTGTTGTTTTGCTAAAACAAGAGTTGTCTACCAAACTAACTTCTCCCCTCTGTGAAAGGTAACTGAGGAAAGAGCTCCCTTACCAACGCGGTTTGAAGAGCAGAGCCCCCAGGTTAAAAACACGTTCCATTTGCTCAGTCTTTTCTCCGTTTACTCACACCTTTCTTCAAACTACCGCTAAAAGTACACCTCCTCTTTCCGATCTGAGGTTTTCCTCAAGTCTTGGGAAAAATTTGGCGTTCTGTTCGAGTTTTGGAGGAATTTAGCGACATCAAGAAGGAGAAAGCGGAAGGTATCACACACTGTCAAGACAGCGACAAATAAAAACTTTCCTGTCATCCTTGGATCCCCAGGGAACTCTTCAGCTCAGATGTTAGCTGCAAGCTGGGAGCAAACAGGTTGTATCTGCTGAACCTACCACCAGTAAAGACTTACACGGGCGCAGCAGTAGCTCCATCGGTCACAGAGCACCGCGACCCCGGCTATCACGCAAAGCCCGTCCCCAGGCACAGCACCGAGCACAACGGCTTGGTTTTCCTAGCTCATTTGCAATGCCATCAGATACCCTGTCATATGTTCTGAACTGTACTTTACAGACATGAGACCTTGTAGGACACACAAAAGTCTTGAGATATACGAAAATGACGCATCGCTACAAGGCAGCAGGGTATGGCACGGAATGGACTAGAAGACCTAATAAACCTTTCTGGTAACACCGTTTAGTTTTCTAAGATGCACGCTGCCAGAAAACACCATTTCATTAACATCAGTGCACCAAACCATCTTTCTCAGCCCCTTCTGGCTGAGAACCAGAATGTCAGGACATCAAATCCACACAGGTCCTATTGGACAGGCATCTGCAAACGCTGTCGCTGGCTGCAGAAGTTCTCCGTATGAATCCTGCTTTCACATTTACAGCAAGCTTCCCAGCTTGACTTTGGAAACTTCCCATTGCTAATGAGTTAAGCTGTGATGAAACAGCAAAGCTTTCTAAAGAATCCGGCAAAAATGAATTTTTACAGCTCACGGTCCCGTACTCCCGACAGATTCCTTGAGGTTCTCCTTGGTAAAACCAAAGACAATGTACTCACAGCAAGTGTGCCAGGAAACACATGGCACCGCGACGTACTGGGAGGGAGGAAGGCGGAACAGGGGGGGACATTTTCTGAGAATCGAGTATCACGACACCACGTTAAAATCAACAGTTTGTACCAAGCGTATTTTCCACTCTGGGTAGATGCATGCCGTTAGCTACTTCTAACATGAAGACGCATAGTTTCAATTTTTGCAGGATTTTTGAGCTTAAGTATCCACAGAGATGAAGAAATAGTTGCCAGAAAGATTTCCATCAAATCTGTAGAACAGATGTACCAGGCACCGAGTAAGAGGACCAGTAACAACCTTTGGATGCTGACAAAGGCAACGTAGGCGCCAGATAATCGTTCCGTTTTACATGGGAGCAGCAACTGCATCCAAAACACAGCTGTGAGCAGCCGCTGGAGATGGATGGACAAAGAGCTCCACGGATGCTGGGAAACAGCACAGCCAGCAGGACACAACCCGAATCTCTTGGCGCCAGAGCTGAGCTCCAGCACTCGCTTTTTCCTCCCTCTCCCGTAACAGAAAGATAACATTTTCTCCAGTCGCAGGAGCTCCGAGAGATGTAAATCAACTGATGCGAGTCCCTGGACTGAAGCCACACATTTCATTTCAACACACACTCCAGATCGTTTCTTTTCTTGTACTAAGAACATCCTGGATGCCAGAAAAGCCTGGCCTACAGCAGCAGCCGATACGTGGCTGCTGCGACGGCTGTTGCTGGATACACAACAGTGCTATTCCCAAGCACCAGAATTAATCCGGAATATTCCGCGGTGAGATGTTGAGACTGATACAAACGGAGCAGAAGCTCTGAGCCCCAAAGCTTCAGAGCCCTCGAACCGCAAAGAAGCAGCGATAAAAACGGGGACACACCTCAGCCCTTAGGCTGGAATTTCTAGTATAAAGCTGCCTGTGACAACTTTTTGCCCCAGTAAAATGGGATACAAAACAAAGGTACAGTTTCAATACAATTTATACTCTTGCTATCACAGTAATAAGGTATCAATTAGCATATTAATCTTATCTGTGAATTTTTTAGTCACACTTTTCAGACTAGAGTTTGAAAGAATGAAAACAAGACGCTAAAAAGACTAGCTTCGGTTTGCAATAAAAATCACATTAAAAGTATGTGCAGCTGAAGCACTGCTATTAAACGAGCAACTTTTACCCACCAGGGTCACCAAAGAGATGCAGAGAGAGCACGTAACATCTGTAACCCACTGCAGAACAGCTGTCAAGTCAACAGGATGCATCCGTACTGGAAACACTGGATTCTCACACAGAAGTATTTGGTGGCTTCTGTGCCAGAGATGAGGTCTGCGAGACGGGCACCTCTACGAACTAAGCCAATCCTCTGTCTCGGATATCCTCACGGATAAGGAGTGACGAGTAACTCACCATAGGAAACTTAGTCCTCCCCGAGGTCCTTGCTCCATTTGCACAGATCAAGGTTTGAGAGAGACTTCCCCACAGGCACGCATCCACAAGCGGTTTATAAAAAGTAGGGCAGCATACGAATATAAACCAGGAGCAAAACCCACCAAGGTTCTGACAGCTCCACTACGGGGAAAATAACTGTCTTTATTTTATGGAGGGATGTCCAGAGAAGCCACAGGGTAGAAAGCGTGTATATTCTTTTCGACGATATCGAAGGTCAAACTGCTTGAATTTCCATAGCTCTGCATCAGAAACAACACTAAACTCCTCCAAATAAGGAAAAAAAAAGCCCAAACAAAAAAAGGAGGTGACCAAACCTTTAAAACCACAAACCTTTAAAACTTTTAAAACCTGTAAAGGTCTACAGTGATGAATCTAAGCAGATCTTCCACTCTTCTGCAGACAAAGAAATCTAAATATATTCTGAAAACTCAAGATTAAATGTTTGGGTTTTTTTTTTTTTTTCCATAGCACTGAAAAAACCCAGAGCCCTACAAAATCTCTGCCATTCTATTTCTCCTGCGAAAGTCTCCTCTATACCCTGAAATAGAGAGGAAGTCCCAGAGGATAAAATGGAGACAGGGTAAACTGAAGGTACAGCTGCAGATAAGCATGGATGTCCTTTGCCACAGACGATTCTATCTTGTTACTGAAATGGCAATTAAACAACTAGCCCCAGTACAGAGATTGACACCCCGAAAGCACGCCTCAACTCCCCACACCTTAGCGACAAAGACCTCAGAACTGTTCCTCAAGCACAAGCACAAATACTGATATTTTGGCTCAAAACCAGACACAGCAGGTTACTATGCCCTAAACGATCTTTTCATTCTCCAGGTATCAAAGCTGCAGGGGAATAAACTTCCATGCCAAAAAAAAAAAAAAATGCAGGTGGCAAAGGACTGTACAAACAGCAAATTCAAGTCCGTTACTCCTGTTACTTGGCAGCTTTGTCTTTTGGGGATGGGGGGGAACCACCTCTCAAGTCAACCAACCTGTTTCTTTTCCAACAATCTCCCATCATTTGAATCTTAATGCTTTCAGATTTTGTTAAATTTAAAATGAGAGAACACCCAAACCTCCTGCAGCAACTAGAGCAAGCACCCCAAGAGCGTGCTGCGGGAGCAGGGAATAGTCGGCACAACACGGAGTGGAGCGGGGGAATCTAATTTCCCGATGGGAAGCAAACCAAAACCAGCAGATCTGGTCCCACTGGAAGCCTGAGAGTAGACGTGCACGCTCTTGGCTGGTCCAGTCCCAGTCCCCACCAGTCCAAGCGAGAGGTCCTCGGCATCTGGATGGCAGCATTCAAAAATTACGCCCACCTCAGATATTCAGCCTGCTTTTTTGCCAACTCCATACAGTACACAACTGCCATTTCGAGAAGCTGGAGAGCCTAAACCCTCAGCAGCGCGCCCAACACAGACTGGAGCGCAGGGATATTTCCGTGAAGTTACTACAGCAAACATCGAGAAGCTGCAGAATAAGCACCAACCGTGGCCACTTTTCTACTTGGGTAGAATTCTTCCAGTGCTTTTCCATGCCTGAACATGCACACCATTGCCTCTATATTGAGACCATGGTCTGGCACAAGTCTGTACCAAGGAGGAAGAGCAGCCCAGCTTCCAGCCACTGGACGTAACTTGGGAGTTGTTAAATCCATATTTACTCGAACTTACTAACTCTAATCTTCAGCATATCCACCACACACAAAGACATGGGTCCTTCATCTCTTGTTAACATAATACATCTTTTCTTTCCTTCTTTTTTTTTTTTTAACCAACGAGGACATCAAGCAATTAAGTCACAGATGGTATTTTGTTTTTAACTTCTGTTTACTAAAGAGGAGTATCATGCGGAACATGCAATATGCAGCAACAGTCATAAGCACGTCTTCAGTCACAAGGAACGTAGAGAATTCAACACACACTTCCACAGGTTTACTATACTAAAATACATTGCTTTCAGAAACACTCTTCATACGCATTTTCCTTTTCCAAAAGTAACCCTCCTCCTGGGATTCCATCCTTCCCAGCAGTAACAACAACATCAACAGCACCACGTTTGTGAGCAAGCTAGAAAAAAAATATAAAAATGCATGCATGAATGAGGCTTGATGAACAAGGAATTTAACTTCCAAATTACTGGTTCACTTGAAGTAGTCCCTGTGTGTTGACATATACACACACAGCTTTTACAAGCTCATAAGAATGCTTTAATACTCATGTTTTTCTTAAACTGCCAAGAGCGTGTTAATGCTGTGCACAGATTGAGCGTCCACCTTCTAAAAATCAAACTTTCAGGAATGGAAGTGCAACAAGCAGGGCAGAGCATCAATTGTAGCAAACACCACCTAGACTACTATTTTCTTAAAATTCTATTGTACAAAGAACAATGTTAAAATTGCAATTTACTTACCTAAGTAAGTTCCTACCAAGATTGGCAGAGGAAAAGGAAAAAAAAGATTTAAGGTTAACAAAAAGGAAAGATTTACATAGTCCAGAATACAGTAGCCCAGCCCCATGCAACAAATACAGAAACACAGACTGTTTTGGTTGTAATGAAACACAGAAGTGATCACAGTTCTCTGTTGGACAGATAAACCCAAGACAACATTAAACAAACAGTAACTCCAAATGAGAGATTTCACAAAGAGGAGCTTGAATTTTGTATGATTGAGTAGTGGTTCGTTACCCTTCCTCCTTCCACTAACTCCTGCGTTATTAACCTCGTTGTATTTGGATGGTACTTCCTAAAATGTTCAGTCTAACAGTTCACATTCATTTGCTTCACAGGACCTCACAGATGATGTGTTTGTTCACGCAAAGCTGTACCTTCTTCTAAGAGCACTTTAAGGACCCTCCTAACCCTTTCTGGGCAGTGACATCCAACTACAATGAGTCAGTAGCTACCCTTGGACAAATACGTCGAGAACGGAGCTGCTATCTACCTTGGTGTCGAGTCAATAAATACTATCCACTTGCATACCCGAAAGAGCATCTGGTCTGGCTGTAACACACTAAATGGTTTAAAAAAAAAAAAAAAAAAAAAAAAAGAGAGAGAGGCAACAAAACCATGTACCTCACTGCTTTAGGGTTTGCTGATCCAAACTACGTAAACTAGAAACCAATGAATTATTCACTGTTCTTGGAATTGGGAGTATTACATATCATACACATATATACATTTGTGTGTGTATACATATATATATATATGACATGTATCACACGTAGATTCCACTGCGTGTTCTGTACAAGTTCAGGCTTTGTACTCTCAGGGGTATTTGGAATTCTGGCCTTGCATTGTTAAGCATTCGCTTCCTCTCATAGTAATTACACCTGCTCCCTACCACTGCCTTGGGATATGCACTCTCCTCACCCGCAATCGATGTTTGCATCTGACTCCATACCATCCCTCATAAAGGAAATGGCTTTCACTAGTTGATCCATAAAGCATAATGTCCATCGCCCAATTTCATTTCCCAATCTTTCTTCATAACACCAGAAGAAAGTAATCAGAGTGTCAGGGCTAAGTTGAAGGCAAGTGAAAAAAGTTTCACTCAAGATCTGAAAACAAAATCCTACGTACGTTCCCCAAAATAATCTGTACTATTGGCACGGAATCTAAAGCAAGGAAGTTGCACTGGCACATGATTCTTGGGGTCTCCAAAAAGCATCTCAAGCAACTTGTTGTTCTTCCCAGCTGTGCTGCTGCTGGCCAGAAACAGTCATTCCTTTAAGAAGCACTGAACATTTTCCTTCTTGATGCTAGTCAGCATTACACTGGTTCAGATATCAACAGCTAAAGCCAGGACTTTTCCGCAGTACCCCATGTATCACATTATTCATTAAAGGACCAATACTCCCTGCTGTTTACAGTCATTCCTGGATGGACAGATTTCCTTTGGCTGGTTATCCTCAACTTTGGAAGGGTAGCCAGGGCCACTGCTGATAAAGGCAGAATTTTAATGCAATTTATGCATATAGGTAAGCCCAAATTTTCTGCAAGGCCTAAGTCAGACAGAAAAAAAACCTTAGAGATAAGTCTGGTCACCTACGTAGCTGACGCTAGAGGACTTCCTTATATTTCCACCTCGACAGCTGTTTTTTGACCAGGAGCAGTATTTCCACTTCCATGCTCATCTCTTGATAATTGAACTAATGCCATGCTAGGCTGATGAATGCTTCCAGTTCTAGGATTTCATTCACGTTTCCCCAAAAGGTGAGAAACAATGAACCAGAACACGTTAAATTAGATCGACATTCCATTCTGGTTTAGAAATCCCCAGTAGCAGATGCAAGGTATTCCAATAGTTAATTAACCTCACTCAAAAATTTGCAGCTTGTTTCCAGCCAAAGATTTTCTACTGTACCTTCTGGCTACTGCAGCTCATTATTCCATTCCCAGCTAGACCAAAAAGCCCTCTATTATTGCACTTCTGCTGCTCCTGTCAGCAGAGACAAACATCTACAACTTCCACTTTGATAAAAGCATTTTCCATTATGCAGTGTGTTTTCCAGTCCCTTCACCGTTTTCATGGCTCTTCTATAAACCCTCTCCAATTTTCAGCATTTGATCCCCTACCATTTTATCAATGCAAGTTTGTTGCTGGAAAAAGCCTTCCCTTTATTTCAGCTACTCATTCATGTTCCCTCTCTTTCTGCCAATTTTAAAGTGCATGTGATGACCCCGAAAAAACAAATTTGAGCAGATGAAAGCTAACACGGTGTAAAAGAGAGAGGAAAAAAATGAAAATCTAACAATGCTCCCTCCCTTCCCCCAGTAGGGATTTGCATAGACAAGTATCTCATCGATCCCATACTGGAGAGCTGTAAGGAGAAAAGTAAACAGGGTCCAGAACATAAAACATCGTCTCGATCTCTCTACAGGAAGTTTCATGGCAAATATTGTCAGTCAAGCTCCAGGACACTAATGAAAAAGCAAAAAATTAATAATTTTTTAATATCTCGCTGTATTCGACAGCTTATGAGATTCCATATACTTTTCATGCTCCAAAAACAGGATTCTGCAGGAATCTGTCCATGCTAATCTAATGTTGAGGGAGAGCTGGGAAGGGCACCATATGCCTAGTGATGCCTCCAATGTAATTTAGAAAAGAGGAAAACAAAATAGATGAAAGGACTACACCCTTCTTATACAACAGAGTGGAAGTAGTGAGGAGAAGTGAGATTAAGATTCCTGTTCTTGGAATTCAAGCACCAGCTGAAACTCCAGATGCCCGGCCAGACAAATCATATGCAAAGCGTGAAAAAGTTCAGCTCTGCAGGCTTAAGCAGGGATGATTCAGAAAAAGAGAAGTTAAAGATACTTAGCCGGAGTTCCAGCATTCAGAGATAAAACAAACAAGCAACAAAATTCCAAAGGAAAAATGTGAAGTACTCTGAAGTTCAGCAATTTCCAACATTTACATAATTAGTTTTAACTAGTTCTGCCCACAGCCCACCAACAGCAGCCTCCTTTTCTTTTCCTCCTTGATCTCTCACTGCCAAGGTTCCCCTTTTCCCAGCCTTTCCTTACTTCCCATTACTACCTCTCTTCACACAGAGTCCAACCTGATCAACCAGCATCCGCCCGTAGACTAGGTGGTCTTCCAGCTCCAACCCCTCAGGCGTCATTTGGGCACATTTAGGAACTGCGTTTCCATTTATGCAGAAACGTTCATCAAAGCACTTCACTGATTAGCTTTTCTGAGGGCTGAATTTTAACTACTGACCACCCCTCGTCCTAAATACCAAGGGGTGGCAGAGCCTCAGATGAAAACCCTCCCGCAGTGCTGCCTGAAGAACACCCAAAAACCTACACGAGCAGTTCAATTTTCAGCAGTGTTACAGTCTAATTCTCAACAAAGGCAGCACGTGCCACAGGAATTTAAATACCTTAGAAACCTGACAAATATACACATATAAATACGGATCTTACTGCTTTAGAGAGACTTTGACAGTGACCTGTCCAAACCGTAAGATATCTCCCAGGTACCACCAACACAGCGCATCAGCAGGAGGCACAAAAACCCCTGGATAATTCACGTCGCATTGCATTAGGTTAACATCTCCTTGAAAACTATTTCAACAGCGGTGGACAAAGTGTCTTCCCGCACCTCAAATCGTGCAGGAAGAATATTCTCAGCCTCTCCATGCAGTCGTCTTAACACCAGCTTTTCTTTGCAGTAGACCCGACCTAAACCAGCCAGTGTGCCACCGCATATCACTAAAGGGAGAGGAAAAACAAAACCAACGAAGAAATGCCCACAATTTCCCATAGTATCTATAGCAACCATGTAAATGATGAATCTGACTGGTTATAACAATTCAGTTTTACTCTTATTAATCTTTTTCTTCTATTTTAGGTCAGTTATAATTTAAAAAACCAGCCATTCTAGCAGATAAGTTTATTTCAGTCCTTTTTTACTAACTCATTGGCTCCTTAATTCTGGTCACAAGGCTCCATCGCTCTCGCTGCCATTCCTCTCTTCTTCACAACGCTTCCAACTTGTGCTCTTCCTCTCCTCTGACCTCCTCCTCTCCCTTCCCACCACTAAGAAGCCTGGATGACTCCATTCAGAGCCAAGGAGAAGTCTCAACACCACGTTCCCAGTTCTGGCATGGCAGAGGAAGCTGGCATTAGCCACGCCTAGAGCCAGCAAAACTTACCACAGCTCACACGCAAGGCAACTGGGAACCAGTGCTAAGTGGCACCGGCACAAAAAATGTCTTCAGGCCAGAAACAGACCCACCGAACTTCCACCATCTGTTTCCCTATGCCCAGTAGATCTTGATCCAAGTTCTTTAAACCTTGTTTCATTGCAGGTGTCTCCCTTCCCTCTCTGTCTCGGCAAAGCTTCCAGCAACCCAGGGTCAGAAAATATTCCAGATGTTGAAATTGTAGCCTGACAAACGTCTTCCATTCACAAATAAATCTCAACCAACAAGTTTAAGCTGAACTGCTCACAAGAATATCCACTTACCACTCACTACCCCAGCAGGTAAACAGATTCTGGGACTGAATTGTACTCCGCTACCTCACGGTTATAGGAGCAGATACTACAGCAAGTATTTCAGGGGTTGGCTGAGAACAGGGCCAGCAGATAAAGCAGCAGCAGGCGGTGAGAGCCAGCCCCTGCACAACTATGCGCGTCAGCTTCAGAGAAACACGTATTCTGAGCAGCCCAAACTGGCACCTCACCAAAGTCTTCTTTTTGCAATCTCCTCCAGCAACGGTTATGACTGAAATACACCTAATCAAATGTGTATTCTAGCAGATAGATGTTTTGAAACACCAAAACAAGTTCATTTTGAGTAAGTAAATGGTCTCAGGTTATCAAATCCAGTGCTCTACGCAGAGATGACGGAAGGGTCACAGCCTGCCCAAGGAGGTGGTTGTGTCACCATCCCTAGAGGTATTTAAGAAACGTGTAGATTTGGTACTTCAGGGCATGCTCTAGTGACAGAGATTGTAGGGTTTTTTTCGTATGTGTATGGTTGGATTCGATGATCTCAAAGGTCCTTTCCAACCACGCAGATTCTATGATTCTATGATTCTTCCACTTCCCTCCTTTGGGCCACATCATCTCCAAGCTTCAGAAGTGTGTCATCTGCTGAGTGACGCAGCAGTCCCCTTGCCGATGAGGACACGTAGCAGGGAGTAGAAGGCATGCCCATAAGCAGGTAGTCACTAGGAGCTGTGGAAATTCAGCGAGCTACTCCGCATCTACATCCCTCATTACTGGACAAAGCTTCCCAGGAAGCCAAACTGACCGAAGTAGCAGGGTTTTGTTATTCTTCCCAAAACACAAAAGCTAAAAAGCACATTAAAAACTCAGCAACACAATATGAAGGTATAAATTCCTAAAGAGAGCAAGAGAGTAGAACAATCACTGTTCTCATTCTTATTGTATTCTCTGCAGGCACATATGTACGCATGCATGTAAATATATTGATAACAGCCTTCCACTGTCTCAGGCCATTAAACACAAGGCGTGACATTAGGGCATGCAGTGTGGGCCATTTCACCGTAACATGTAAGCTTAAGGTTTTGTGTTTGCCTGTCTCACGATGACATTTGTATATACTAACTATTCAAAGTCGGTCTGTTCTGTTGAATTTGTTTAAGTGACATCACCTGTATGTTTCCTGCACTATCACCAACTAAAGCTTCTGGGGTCTATTCAGTAGCCAGAAGAGATTAATTTTTAACCTGTGGAAATTTTGAAAACTGTTTCTACTGCAAGTAGGGAACACGCAGACAGTTGCTCACCGGTGAGACTGTCCACTCACAGTGGAAAATACAGAGGCTTGAACTTGGGACCCGATGTGAACACTGTCTGCTATTTCTTTTGGCCGAAGTGAGTTTAAAGTAGTTCAGGACGCGTGAAACTTTTGATTTCTTAAAAGTCCAACAGTGAAACAACACCTAGTTTCAAAATCAACCATCACATCCTCAACTTGAGGAGTTAGTAAGCAATTCTGAACATGGCACTTCATGTCTTCAGTACGGTTGTACAACTTGTCATCTGCATGTGAAAAGCCTGGAAGGTGAGCAGCATAACCATGGGTGGAAATGGTTACCCAAGGAACACTTAGACATCAACACAGAAGGTGCACACAGACTCAATAGCCACAAAGCACAGAGACAAGCCAGCAGATGAAACTAAAAATTGCTCTCCTAGCACAAGCTGAGCGCAGCTTCAAGGTCTTACCCCTGCTAGGCATCAACAGGCGCTTCTTCATGTTGCCTGATAGAGCACAAGTGAACAGAAAAGAGAAAAACATCACATCAGCAACCTGAACAGCAGCAGTTTTAAAAGTTCTTAATGTTAAACCACAAACAATAAGATATCAAATGTTTGTATATTTAAGCCATACATAAAGTTAAAAGTAAAGGTAAAAAAATAAGAAAGATTTTCTGTATCTCCCTCCCTGCTCAGAGTCACCGTTAAACCAACTGTTCGTTTCCCCTGCTAAGGAGAGCTACCCCCCGTGTTCTCACTCCCGTTAAGACCATTTGACCAGACCCTTTTATCCTCATCTGAGAAAAAGACTGCATTTGCTCTTCCCCAACGCTCTCAGGCAAGACCAACTCTTCTGAATAGAGCCCTGGAGTCTGTGCCAGGAACATCCTGCGTCTATCTCCCACTTCAAACACCTTCCCCTTGCCTTTTATTCTTGAGGAGACGAAGCCCAAAAACCCCACTGCGCAGAGGGGCTCAGTGACAGGGCCAACAAAAGCGAATGCTCTGTTTCTGCGCAAGGCAGGAGCAGGTTTATGCCATGCTAGATCTGAGACATCTGCCTCCCTCAATGGCATGGAGCCTTTGGTAGCTTCGCTGAAAGCCAGGTGATCCCCATGTTACAAAGCCACCCGGGAACTGCCCAGCTACTACCTACAGGCTAAAAAAAAAAAAACAAAACAGCTGTAAACCTCCAAAGAAAAACAAACCATCACTGGGAAAAGCTATGAAGGTTTTCTTCATAGTAGTCATTTAAAAACCTGAAGGGGCCACCCGGTCCACACCCCATGTCACAACCCCCAGAAGGACAAGTGGGACAAGCAGCTTTTACAAAAGGAAAAAATTAACACACCCCCCCCCCCCCAAGAATAAGAAACTCTGAATTTATATAAAGGGCTATATTTTAAAAAATCTCCTTGTACACTGAAAGGACAGAAGAAAAAGCCTATACAGATGATATATATTTTGCAGAAAAATATTTACCATCCATTCCATTGTGTTGTTCGTAACTTCTTTTTCCCAGGATAGTTGGGGACCCATTATTAATAACAGGCGTAAACTTAGCAGGAGTCAAATTGTTGAGAGAACTGGACAAGCTCTTTGCAGGATCTGGTTTCGGAGGACACGGATGAGACTCTGTTGTGAAACAGCAAGGGTTGGGTTTTTTAATTAGTGAAGATACCGTAATTATAAATCTGAAAACAACCTGCAAATTTCCAAGGTGACCTCCCCTTATAGACAAATGATCTCAGTCAATAATTTTGACTGAAGATTGCTATTTATATAAAGCATTTTAAGTATATTTAGCAATTCGCCTCTACTGAAGATGTTAAAACCAATGTCATAATATGCACTGTAACATATCATTATCCTAAAATAAGAGTTGGTAACAAAAGCACTTTGTCTGTTTCCAAAACACTGTTCTCTGACAATCTGAGATCATTTGGGGGCCGCTCTGTATTAAAAGCCATCTTTGGGCAGTCATGCAACCACCTTAAGCTCTGTGGAAATTACAACTCCGCCAGTTTTGCAAGGTTTGTAAAAAACTGGCCAAACAAATGAGGATTCAAAGCACCACCAGAAAGAATACACAGAGACTCCGACTTCAAAATTCTGGCTGAGGCAGAGATGATCAAGCACACACTGTGCAACTGAAAAGATTTTGAGAGTTACAAGCAACAGAAAATGGGAGCTTCACCTGAGTTTTTTTTCCTCTCGCAGCCCCAACAGCCAAGTAACATAGAACACAGTACACTGAGCCCAACATCTCCAAAAATACGTCCTCACCAGTCCATCAGCCTCCCTCCATTACTTACACTCTCTTCTCCCAGCCCAGCAGTCAAATGGAGACCCTGACACTGTGCTAATGAAATCTCAAAACCTGCTGTACAAACACTAAAAGTAAGATTTTATCCAACAGCAAAGCTTCTGCCCTTATTTATTTGGTCACACTATACATATCCAAAGGTTTCTCAATCTGTGCATCTCGTTAGTACACAGTAGAAGTACAACACTCAACAGAGGAGCAGTAAATATTTAATAAACCCCGAGCCTCACAATATTTAATCAGCAAAAGCTTTCAAAGAAACATAAAAATCAACTCCAGTGTTTCTCAGCAGAGGAAAAAGGCAATCAATTTCCTTGTTAATCTGGAAGCCTTCAAAGTACCACTGTCCAAGCTAGCTTTCCGTGGTTAGACTGCAGTAATAACCTGAGACGTGTCTTCAGGGTGTCTCTAGCAACCAGCAATGCCGGGGAAAATGATTTTGCATTCATTTCTGGCATGTCACGTAGCTGGCCTCTTCCAGCACCTACGACTTACACCGTCCCGTACAGAGCTACTCAGTACTCCACCACAGATCAGCTCGTGAGGCCCAAGTCCTCAAGAAAAACCTTTTTTAAAAAAAACCAAAACCACCCAAACTAAAACCCAAGAAGAAAGTAAAGAATGGAAATACAGTCCCCTTGTCTAGCTCAAGCACAGAACAGCGAGCAACTGATTCACACGCTGTGGAACACAGTGCCGCCCTAAAGCCGAGAGGCTTCTTGGAGCACCCAACTGTAGGAACAGCCTCCAGAAAGCCCAAAAATTGGAACAGTGGACTGATCAATTGTTCCCAAAACATTATGTTCGTGCCTCCGTTAGCAGACGGTAATTTGTCCCCACATACATCGAAGGCCACAGCAAACACATCCCTCCCTGCACTTGAAAAAGCTTCCGACACAGCTCTGTGAGCCCAGAGTGGACTGCTGAGCCACCAGGCCTGCCAAATTAAGTAGGAAAAGGAAAAAGGACATGTTCATGGGAAGGTTTTCACGTTTTGTTTTGTGATCCAGAACTACCATCTAAACCCAGAACCAAATGGATCAGCAGAATTAGCTAGTAGGGGTTTTTTGTTCGGTTGGGGGTTTGTGTGTTTGATGTTCTTAATACCTAAATACCGGAGTACTGCTTCTAAAGGCTTTCGAACCACTTGCTTTAATAGCAACGGGTTTTCTGATGCCTCAGGTAAACGTGCTGTGCCTGTAAAATAAAGAAAAATAATTAGAGAGTAAAGACATTTAGGTATTATAGCAAAACTAAATGCGTAACTCAAGTATCCGGAAAGAGCTTTCCAATCAAAAGGGATTTTACAGGTTGCAAGCATGTCTTGGCAACAGGACACAAATGCAGAGTGCAAAACATAATAGCAAACACGAATATTTTGAAACAAACAACTCATGAATTTTCAAAGTTATTTGCCTAGCCTACCACCAGTTAGAACGCAATCCCAGTATAGCTAGATCTTAATAAACCAGTAACTACGTGCATGAGAGCATCATGAGAAGTTGCAAGACAAACTTTATAGGAAAGGAATTTCAAAGGGCTCCTTTTGCAAGAAGGTCCCAGCTGCATCACCACTCACATTCTGCTTTGATTGCCGCGCTGTTAATAGGCAGGTAGGGATGTCTTGCAGCATGCCAGGGGCGCAAGATATCTCGACATAAACGTCTGGCAATTCTTGTCAGTTTTGTCGTATGGAGATAGAAAGCTTGTCGTGTCTTCATAGCAAACTTGGGGCTCCCACTGTTTCGTACTGGCACACCATGAGGACTCTAGAAAGAAAGGAAAAGAAATATGGTTTCTAAAAAATAATTGTTAGAATGTATGGTTTCAAAGAAGAGGAAGACCATCACATAAAATCACTTTCAACTACTGATTCCCAGACGTAAGAGCAGAAACAGTATTACAGATGAAAATATTTTCAGCCCAGCTATTCCTCTTTTCCCAAATCCTACCCACCAACATTTGGAATTTTCTTCCAAAATATTTCAAAGGATAAAACGAAGGTAAGCATTTTCTCTACATAGGGAACTAGTTATTTCTGTGCTGTCCCAAGTTTTAAAGTAGGGATCTCCAAAAGCCAGACCTAAAGAAGTTACCTGATGCTATCAGGTGTCATTTAGTGCTTACAGAGCCAACAGAAGGACTCTCAGACTTTGGGTGCTGAGAGTTGCTCTGGATATACAACGCAAACTCCTTGTAACAAAGCATTTGGAAGAGGCAGAGGAAAATCAGAGAGCAGCTGCATGGCTAAAACATACATCACAAACTCACTTCCCAAAGCAAACACGCAGCATGCAAGAATGGTTTTGTCTTGAAGTCGCAAGAATTTGTTTTAATTCTTACTGTGAACTCAATGAATGCATTTACAGAGTTGTTGAATATTCACAATAAAGAACAATACTGAAAGACATTTATCTACTACAGAGAGAGAAAGCAGTATCTTCACGCAAAGCAACTAAGTCAAGCAATAAAATAATGCAAGTAGTATTTTGCTATCTCAAACCTGCCCACAGCTGGAAAATAGGAGGAAATTTCAGTTTGGGGTGAACAAGACTTCCCCCTCGGACTATTTACATACTTTTTAATTAACAAACAAGAGGTATAAGGCTGATAAAACCTGGCAGTTATCTCAGCTATTAGGCAGCTTCAGATGGCAAAGAGAAGCACGGAAAGGACAGAGGTTAGACGAAAGGAATAGAATAGAAAGGGAATGATAGCAAAGTCTAGGAGAGAGGAAAGGAGTTAATCTACAACCAAAGTTCAGTGAGCACTTTCCTTCTGTCCATGTGATGCAGCTACTTTTTGCAATCAGCTCAATGTATGATGCTTCCAGACTGAACTTCCACCAAATTCAGAAAAACTCTGAGAATTTTGGTTTTTAAATAAAAAGGGGGAAAAATAAACAGAGGAAGCTCATGCAATGCTTACTCAAACCTTTCCAAAAAGGAGGATTAATTAAAAAAAAAGAAAAGGATGAAGTAGAAAAACAAGATAAGGGATCTGTGAAAAGCCACTAGCTATTCGGGGTATCTAATGTTGAATGTGCCTTAGGAAAGGGAACAGGTTTCAGGAAATACTGAATTCCTTTATGGAAAAAAAGTCCTCTTCCCCCTATAGCAAAAATTGTGGAAACCAAATACCCCAAACACTTGCTGGCATTTCAGTTTTTTCCATCTTCATTAAGTTACCCCACGCGTTTGATGGCTAGTTTGCTAAACAAATGTGAGGTTTTTTTCTCAGGGCAGTACTTGGCAACAAATTACTTATAGCCGAAGTTAACGTGCCAGCTTTTGCAAGACATGAAATACCAGACCCAAGACCAACAATGGAGGCCGAAGGCATTCTTTTAGTTGTTAAATATTTAAGAACGGTGAACAATTATTTGGGTATCACGGCACTTAGCTTTCCAGGCAAGAATACAGAGCTCTCTGCTTTGAAGATACCTACCAAATTATTGCGGTTTGGTCCTGGTCTCTCCCCATCTAACCGTGTTGGCATTTTCAAGCCACCATATTTCTTCCAGTAGGTCCAACAGGATGCACAAAGGCGACACTGCATGTTAGGGGGACCCCAAGAATACCACTGGTAAGACTGTGTGGCTAGAGATAACAAAGGTGGAAATTATATATATCCTCAAACAGGATCACTTTTCAGAGCTTATTCTCTTTAGAACCGTCACAAAAGAAAACCCACACAAAGACAGTGCAAAGCTCAAACAGATCTTAGAAACCTGATGATGGCTTCACTGTCATCCCCACTGTCACACGTACTTGTGATTTCAGCAAAATTGATCACACGCATAAAACCTCTTTAAAGCATGAACAGAAAAAACAACGAGTAGGATGGGGAAATTTCCTGCCAATGAAACAAAGCTCATATTTTGCACGACTAGTAGACAACAATTTCTGCAGCGCATGGGAGAGGGAGGGGAGATTGTCTTCAGGAACTCCCTGTACATTAATTTTACAACTAAAGAACGTAAGATAAATCTGTAACTTGACTTCTCGCACAACGCTAGACATGAGCATCTCTAAAGGCTCCCCATAAAGAAAGACAACCATTAGAACTCAGTATATTAATACCAGGCAGCAGATCAAATACAAAGTTATCACTTATTTTGAAATCTACTAAAAAAACATGAAAAAATTCTCAGCTTCACACCTTGGTGATTAAAGTCTGTGCTCAATAGCTACCTGCAATTACATAAGGCGTTTTCTAACTCCCCCTTACACCTTTCATAATTGTATTTACCAATGTAACACTAGTAATGCAAAAGAAAAAAGAAAAAAGAAAAAAGAAAAAAGAAAAAAGAAAAAAGAAAAAAGAAAAAAGAAAAAAGAAAAAAGAAAAAAGAAAAAAGAAAAAAGAAAAAAAAAGAAAAAAGAAAAAAGAAAAAAGAAAAAAGAAAAAAGAAAAAAGAAAAAAGAAAAAAGAAAAAAGAAAAAAGAAAAAAAGAAAAAAGAAAAAAGAAAAAAGAAAAAAGAAAAAAGAAAAAAGAAAAAAGAAAAAAGAAGAAAAAAGAAAAAAGAAAAAAGAAAAAAGAAAAAAGAAAAAAGAAAAAACCAACCCAATCAAAAAACCAACCCCATTTTTCTTATTGCTGCTATGTCAAATTCTGCCTTTTCGCCCACCTCCCCACCACAACACAGCTTTTACTTTAGCGTTTGCCACACACTCGCGCTCTCTATGCACAGCTGCCATACTGGCATGTCACTTACTATAACAGCTTTCACAGGCCCGTCCTGCTCCCGCGTTCTGTGCCTGTACTCCAGTACCATTTACCACTCCTGGTTTGACATTATTTACATTGATCTGGTTGGGGTTTGGCTTGTTACTTAAAACACAAAGCAAAAAGGAGGACAAACATTAATCGAGGCATGCAATTTCCTATGTGACTTTAAAAAAAAAAAAAAAGGCCCAAAACATTTGAAGATTTAAATTTCGTTCAAGTGCGGCTTCCAGAACAAGGTGTACTTACCAGTAATCTGGCTCCCATGAACACACTGTCTCTGATAATATCTAAATAACGCTGATAACAAAAATAACTATAATAAGAGTTAGACACCATTTTCAAGAGTCCAAAACCATTTAAAAGCAATAAAGCACTGAAGCCAGGTAGGTATCATACCCGCTATCCCAGAGAGTCTAATTTAGGTGATCTTATCTACAGATGGTTTTAAACTAGAGCAGGGCAGGTTTAGGTGAGACATTAGGAAGAAGTTCTTTACACTGAGGGTGGTGAGACACTGGCCCAGGTTGCCCAGAGAGGGGGTGGAGGCCCCATCCCTGGAGACATTCAAGGCCAGGCTGGATGAGGCTCTGAGCAACCTGATCTAGTTGAAGATGTCCCTGCTGACTGCAGGGAGGTTGGACTAGATGGCCTTTAGAGGTCCCTTCCGACCCAACACATTCTATGAGTCTATGTCTCTGAGTCCTCAACAGGAGTGATATTTTACTTAAATCTCCAAAAAGAAGCCTGGGGGAAGGAGCAGTAGATGGAGATGGAGAAAGGTCAACCCCTGCCTTACTCAGGGAAAGACAACCCTAGCCTGCAGTCACAAATATTTCCACGTTGTCTTGCTGCAGAGGTTTGCATCATGTAGCCACCGTTCACACAAGCTCACCCAACACATCCAACAAAATCTTTGGAGATGGTGTATACACAGAGATATTAATGAATACGAGCCTTCTGGCAAGTCTCAAACTATGGTCTGCACTTTTCTAAAAAGCATTTTAGGTTTCTACTAAATGGAAAAAGCCCGAAAGCTTAACATCCGCAGAGCAAGAAGTGCACTGATGGCTGTCACTAATACGTTCTAATATAACAACATCTGAATGACCGCAGCGCATCCCTATACTCTCTTGAAAATGTTGACTCAGAAGGGGGCGGGGGGGGAAGCTACTGGCAAGAGCTGAGAATGGAAGGGCAAACAAAACCTTGGCGTAGCGAGCAGTATGGAATAGTACAAAACCTCTGCAGAAGAAGAGGTGTCAGAGGCATTCAAAAAACCCTTGGTATGGGAACAAGAAGGACAGAGAATTGATATTGCAGGGACAGGACTTCCGGGGAATGGAGGGAGAGAAGTCACACATTAAGTTTCAGAGAAGAACACAGGAGGAGCTTACAAAACACGCAAAGTGCTGTTAGGAACTCAGGTTACAGAAGCAACAAAAAGCAGGCAGCCTTTGGTGCCAACTTCTGAACACAAGCCCAAGTTGTAGTGCCAGCTACACTTCCCTCATATTCCCGTACCTGAAGACCGAAGGGAGAGGGCATATTCCTTTTATTTCCAACTAATAAACCCATGATTTGGAACCCACTTATTCAAGCAGAAATATCTTAAAATGGCCTTCTGGAAACACATCTTACACGTCAGTGGCACGCTGACACAGGAGCCACAGTGATTCCAGTGACCCAGCATACTTATTACTTCTCACCCTGGCCAGCGCTGCAGAACCAGCATTGTGGGAATATGGCCAAATTAATTTGTTTCTAACGGGGCATCAATATTAGGTTTCACATTCTCAGCAATGACCCCTGGAAGCAAAGGAGTTCCAAGTGACTGAATTCTGAAGACAACTGGCCCTCGCAGCTCCAGAACAAACCCAAATGCTACTGGAAAGCTTACACTGGAAGCCCGAAGGTCATCCTTCTCCTCATCTGAAAATGTCCGATCGGGCACTGAGATAAAGAGCTCAGAGAAGCTCCATTGCTATAGAGAAAAAAAAAAAAAAAAAAAAAAAACAAAAAAAACTTGGCTGCGTATGACCTCCAAGGACCACACAGATGTTGCATAAGGAGGTAAAAGAGTATTTGCCCAGTCTCAGAAGAACGTCAGATGGCATTCTGCTGGTGCTCCTCGCTGTAAAGTTTAGGGGCTCTCTGCAGAAGAGAAAGTTTAGGAGGATACACGGCACTGAAACACTGTTCTGAGGAAGCCGTAACACAGCCCAAAAGAAACAGAGAAGAGAAAAAAATAAAGGCACTTAGATTAACAAGCCTGATTGGATTTTCTTCTCCTTTTGCTTACTAATTTGCCCGGCTCTTACAAGGATTAAAGTGTTTCGGGGTGCTTATCAGAGTGGCACGAAGTTCTGACACCGCAGATGGCAGGAGATCTGCCGACACATTTAACAAAGGAAAAGCTGAAAGAGGGCACACATTCACGCTACCCAGCCTTTCCTCTGGGGTGTCGCTATAGGAACCCACTGCAAAAGAACTTTTGCCAGTGATTCACCAGCAAACTCCATGTGCAAACACTACCGAGATGCTGTAAAACAAACAGCCCTCACAGATGCACGCTGCCACAAGCGGCGCTGCTCAACAGACCAAAAAGGCCGAAGTAAAGAAAACTAAGGTTCCGTGGCTATGGCTCAACATCAGACAGGTTGCTTCCCTTCTACACATTTATTTATCCTCTGAAAAACGCGGTAAAGGAGACTTAAATCCATCAGTAAAGCTCGCAGAAAGGCGGGTGATGGCCTGACTCCGCTGCCCTCTCTGCAGCCCTCAACAAACTCGGATTTCAAACACAAGTGGAAAGGGAGGTACGGGTGGAGAGCCGATCACCAAATCACGCTGATCACAAAACCATCAGGCAATAACGTCAGGATTTTGGGAACAGTACAGTTAACGTAGCTGCAACAAGCCCCAGGAAGCATCCTGCTCCAAAGCTAAGGGCGAGTTTCACAGGGGCAGTAACAATAAAATTTAGGCAGCTAATGTCTGTCACGTGAGAGGCAAAAAGCTCCTAATTGTTGATGGTATGTTAATTAAAGTTGCTTGATACCACCAAAGCCTGCTACAGCTATTAACAAGAGAATTAGATGAATAACTGTATGAATCATTAGGCAATTAATGAAGCTGAAGTGAAAGATGCAAATAAGGTAGTGAGAATACTGATGGTGCGGGAAACTATCATTTCCAGTTCTTACATCAAGAATGAAAGTCTTTTAACTGGGTTTCAGTTGTGCTGGAGCAGGCAGTTATACTGGAACAGGGATCACGATGTGCAGATCCGTGGGCTGTATATTGCAGGAGATTAGCCTCAACCAAAGAGATTAAGGTGATAAAGCACACGCAGAAAGAAGGCACTGGAAATCAACCATCACGGATTGAAGCCCCTGCACAAAAACCCCAACCTTAAGGTCATCCCGAGCCACGCAGAGCGCCGAAATCCCTTCACTACACGACTAGCGTTTGACCCACAGCACAGCAATAAAATTGTAGCTGTTAAAAATAACTATGAACACCATCAGCTAAATGTTTCCTGTTATTCAGGAAACCATGGTGGTGCTCGATGCAACAGAGCAATTAAGAAATAAAAGCCTCAGAAATAAGAACAACTTTTAATCCTTTGTAAGCAAGACTTCTGCCATCTACACCTCTAGGCGTCTAACGCAGGTGTCTGGATTCCTCATCCAGACAAGAGAGAGGTGAGCTCCCATCACAGCTCCCCAGGCTACTGGAAATACCCACTTCTAAGAACAGGTGTAATGTCTGCGAAACAATGCTTTGTAAAAATGAGAAGCTTTCTCCAACAAAACGTTGAAGATGACCCTTTTAAGAAGTACAGCTACAAAAGAGAGAACAGCACCGCACCTTTAACTTTTTCATGCTGCCGTGGGCCTCTGCACAATTAAACAGAGAAGGAAAAAAGTCGTGTTCCTCAGGCAGTGGACAACCAAGGAAGAGATAAAGGAATTATCTTCAGCTTGTTAAGCAGTTGCCCCTTGTAGTCATCCAAAACTTTGGCCTATTCTTCCAGTTTCCTTATTAGCTTAAAAAAAGAGGCAGGGTAGGGAGAATAATATTTCCCTACATTACAGGCATTTGTGAGGCAGCATTTGCAGCTTTCAAAGTGTGTTGAGATTCTCAGATAAAATACTGTAAGTAGAATGTATTCATTTACATTTACAGATGTAAATTTAAAATTTACGTTTTGGAGGCTGGGGATTACATGGAGCACTTCATTCTTCCTCTTCTGTTCTTACCCCTTCTGATCCCACTTAGATCAAAGCAAAAGAGAGAAAAGCCACAGAAAATTGTTGTCTCCATGATTTGCAGATGTCCTAATCCCCAAAAGCACCAGCTATGCAACCAGACAGTCGTCAAGAAGAAGCAAGTAACTAGTACGTACGATGTCTGTAAGATTAGTAAAAAACAGAATGTGACTTCCACAACAGCCTGAGGAGTATGTCTGGGTACGTGCTAGAAGGAGAAAGAAACTGAGACTACGTCTGCAACAAGAAAGGTCTCCAAGCCCCGCGTTCGCACTGGGGGACGGCAGGATGAACTGTGTTAAGAAGATGGGATCTCATTGTGCATTCCGACTTCTGCTACTGCTTTATTTAACATCACTTTCACTGACAAAGAAATTGCTACAGAAAACAACTACAAGATTTTTTTTTTTTTTTCCCAGTATTTATTGACTGCAGAATTCATCTGATTTTATACTTTTTCCTTTCGCTAGGAAAGCACATTTGCGTTTTTCAACCTTTGGGATGCATGACAAAGCCATCCACACAAACATTGGGTTCAGTCACATCAACTACAGACGCCTGCCCCCAAACCAGGGTTGTTCTTGGAAGGAGCACAGAAATGTTTGTCTAATATCTAGGATGTTGGTTTAGGACTTCATAACCTCACATCAATTACCGCCATGCTTCAGTTCCCCACATCATAAATTTGGGGCACAGTCTTAAGTTAAAAACTATCAACTCTAAAGCTTCACGTAGAGCTGTCATTTTTCACTGCATAATGTGTATGTGACATGAGGAGTAACCTTTGAAGACAGCTTCTATTGTTTTTCTTATTATTTTCCTCCCCTCTCCCTAGATTTTCTTATTAACATCACAGGAACAAATGAGTCCTATCAGTGGAAGACAGCCTGAGACAAAAAAAAAAAAAAGATAAAAAAAGAAAGATAAAATTGTTTGAGTCTGATATCCTCCTGGGTCTCTCTTTACAATCAATTTTACACCAGTTATTGTTAGAATAGGTTTCATTAAATCAGCTGATACGCTTCTGCACAGGTCTTGTGACAGCCTACATCAAGTCATTTATTTTTGACGTGACAAGTGGATCGACCATAGTTCAAGCCTTGAAACAGGAATGGGCTCAGTAACACGATAAGGACAAATCAATAATATTGATATTTAGATCCCCACACCATGTATTGCTATTACAAGCCAAGAATATAATCTTCTTCTAGGTCACAAGACAACGTAGATGCAATATATTCCCTATGTGCCAGACCTTGTACTGAAACTTCAGCAGAGATAATAATAATAAAAAAAATAACCTTAGAAACACTTAATTGTTGCCACATTTGGAGGTATTAATAGCAAAAAAAGTTGCAGAGGCATTCAGGTGGGATTAAATACGTCCTGTATGCAAGTGCTGCTACATATGAAATGATATTGAAAGAGGAGGAAAGTCTGACACCCATTTTACCAATTAAACAATATTTAAGTTAAGGTATAACACGCAGAAAATCAACCGTGGCTGGGAATCAAAGCCAGAGATAAAAATAGCAACCATGCGTGTAGAGACAGAAGTCTTTTACTGAAGTAGAGAGGCTAGTTGCTGATTTGATTATATTCTCTAGATAGGGGCAAGAATTATCTTGCCGAGATAGAGTGTTGAGGGATAAGACACCACTCCAGCCAGCCATTACCAAATGAGCACCAGAAGTTTGAAACACAAAGCCCTACCTACATACGTTATAATCCAAGAGCAACAGCAAGACTAACAGGCTTTCTTGTCTGCAATATCCTTTTGCATCCACAGTCTAAATTACGGTGACTTTTGCTTTATAAGCTTATCACATTATGAATTCATGTTTAATTTGATGTCCTGCATCCCCCTGCAGAGCAACACCACCCACAAAAAGCCATACTGTTGAAAAGCTGCATGACAAGAAATATATTTGGTTTTACTCTATTACATCTAATTTTTAGTAAATTCACCTGAGAGATATCAACATATTTCAAAGTAAAAAAGAAATCGGGGATCCTCTATTTTCAGAAGAAATAAGGCACTGTCTCGCAAGCTAAATATGTAAAACTTAGTTTTGCCTTAAGTAACAGAACACATGGTAGAAGTTCATAAGTATTTGAAAGGAGACAGCATAAAAGAATAAAGGATAATACACATGGGAACATATCTGGAAGTGAAAGTTGAAAAGAGAAAGGACAGGGGAGATTTAATGTTCCGCACTATAACAACTGTTAACTAGGTTATGCAGAGGATACACAAAAGAAGAAACATATTTTACTACTATTTATATATAGATATATATATACACATATTATGTATCATTATGTATTAATTTTAATATAGATCTATCTATAAACTTACATATATCTAAACGACATGAGGAAACAACCACACATTGGTGATCCACTGATGACAAAAATTAATAAAAACATCTATTACTGAGTAGTTAATTAGTTACCCTTTTGTTCATGACTGTGCGGACCTGCTACCATGTCCCCAACTCCCAATCCGTATAAAAATAAAAATTAGAAGATAAGTAACCATTGTTTCAGGATGGGAACATCATACAGGATGAAGAAGAGAGTTGGGGGTGTTCAGCCTGGAGAAGAGAAGGCTCCGGGGAGACCTTAGAGCCCCTTCCAGTCCCTGAAGGGGGCTACAGGAAGGATGGGGAGGGACTTGATATCAGGGAGTGGAGTGATAGGACGAGGGGTAACGGTTTCAAACTGAAAGAGGGTAGATTTAGATTGGATATCAGGAAGAAATTCTTTCCTGTGAGGGTGGTGAGACACTGGAACAGGTTGCCCAGAGAAGCTGTGGCTGCCCCATCCCTGGAGGGGTTCAAGGCCAGGCTGGATGGGGCTTGGAGCAGCCTGGTCTGGTGGGAGGTGTCCCTGCCCAGGGCAGGGGGTTGGAACTGGATGATCTTTAAGGTCCCTTCCAACCCAACACATTCTACGATTCTATAACATGACAGCCCAGCATCCTAACCAGGAAAGACCAAAGGGAAAGTCCTCATCTGCCCATGGAGGAAATACCCTGTGCTGCACAAGCGGAAGGTCGGTGCGTGGGAACAGCTTTGTCTTTTACACACTGATAAGCAGCAGCGTAAGCATGCAGGGAGGAGGGCTGCTTTGTTCTAGCCATCGAACTACTAAAGTTACCGTGTTTTCTTCCACAGGACCCCTAGTTGTTTATTAGCGTCAGGGTGGTCGGCATCAACTCAGCTAAAACACAAAGGAACTCAAGCCAATTCAAGCATCAGCAGAAGGTGCGTTATATTGGTAACCTAATTTAATAGTTCTCTGACATGTTTGTTCAACTATGTCTCTCATGATGTAATTAAGCAAATACATCGTACTGGCAGGCCATGGAAACATGCATCAGACCCTCTACAATGAAACAGAAAACAAAACAATACAAAAAGATACTTACTAGTTGGGTATATACACTTGTTTTAGCTTGCTTTCTGCTTCTGCTGCTTTCAATCGTTTCTTTAAAAAGAAGAGGAAAAAAAAAAAGTTAGGATAAAAAGACAATAAGGACTATTTCACCTGGGAGTCAAGTAATATACCTGTAAAAACTTTAGTGTTTATTAACAAACAATGCATGTTTCCTTTCACTGAGCAGCTACCACAAAATCCTTTTCCAACAGGAAAATGTCCACTGAAAACACTGACAATGTACAATGACTATCAAATGACTACGTACACAGCTTTTCAAAAAACGGCAAAGAAATGACAATCTACTATTTATAAAGACAAACTTTTCATTCCCAGTCACTTCAATACAAATTCAGGCATTGTTCCTCCTGCAACTCTTTTTTTTTTTTTTCTTTGTTTGTTTTTCTCCTGCAGAGCAAGATCTGACATCCCAGTTTGTTTGTTCTCCATGATAATATTCACCAACTGGACAATAACGGGCACAGTAATGTACCTTCTCCATCCTATTTCCTCAACACCGGAACCAATTCCAAGAGTTTGAAGGAAGACTCTTTTGTTCGTAGTCCTCACTTCTGAAAACTGACACAGGAGATTTTCTTTAAAAGTTAAAAAGGCCAAGAGCTCAACTCAAAACTGATGCAGAATTACCAAAATATATTTAATTATGGTATGTCATCCCTTCTGACTAAACAACAGCCGTGTGCATTTGCACTTTCTAAAGGTGAGAAGCTCTAGGTACGCAAGCACTACACATTTATCCCATTCTCAAACAAAAAGGAAATAAACCCCAGGCACATGCAGAAATGTCAGAGGGCGGGTGGCAAAGACCATCAAGGGGGTAAAAAGGGGAGAAGCTAATTAGACCAAACCACCAGCCCCTAATGAAAACCACCATCGCCAGGAGATATTAAGGAACATGAGAAACATGTTTAAGGGAAAAAACATACAAGAAGTAGATTTTTGGAGCACGGACACACATGTTTAGAAGTACAAACCATTTGTCTCATTACATGGCCCTACTTTAGTAAAACCATCCGTTAACTTCTGTCCACGTTTCTGGAGTAAATGGATTAGAAGATCCCTTCAATGGGATGTCTGGAGTAAATTCCCTCAGAATAGCACTGCTCCTTTTTTTTTTTCAGCTCCAGCCACGAACTTGCTGATAGGCCGCAAGAACATGGCAGAGGTAAGCAATTAGCATGAGCTTTACTAACTGTCCAAGAATTCCTTTTATAACTCAAACCTTCATACCATTTAAAAAGTAAAAGAGGCATTCTGAGGTTCAAGTTTTCTCATTATTCCATAAGCCAAATTACTTTAGGGTGAACCTCTGGGGGCCTCTAGTCCAACCTCCCGCGCGAAGCCGGGCCCAAGCTCTTCAACTTCCATGCCCATAAGAGCGTTCTGCATAAAGCCACAACAACGTTTTCCAGACAAACCAGTAGCACCGTGATATTCTAGACAAACAAATTAGCTTAACGTTTTCCATGCAGCAGCCTCAAGGCGCAGTCTAGGAAAATAATTCTAAAGCTAAAGTCAGTATCTTCATAGACACAGGAAGCACCAAAAAATGTAATAAAATTGAAGAGTGTGTCACTGAGGAACTGGACAAGCATAAAAATTGTTTTTACAGGGACATGATGGACACACAGAGAAACGATGAAGTAAAAATTTCCTCAAGAGGATAACCCTTGCTTTGATCAGAGGGACAGTCTCAGGCAACGGTTTTCCATTTGACACGTCTGACGGTTCCTTGCAAAAGCTCTCTAGACTCCTAAAGAATTCCCCTCTTCCGTTTTCCTGCAAATGAAAGTCAACCTATCTTAGAAATCAAAGAATGAAGTTGTCAGACAAAAGAACAAGGACTGAGAAAACAGAACTCCTGAAAGTCATCCCGAGACTATGGGTGCACCTTCAGTGAGCTGCTTCCAAAAGCTGACTTCTGCTGGTCTAGGCAAGTTTCCCAGATTGCTTCTGTTAAACCCCGTCGAGGACAAGGACAGCTTCCTGGAAACTGTCCTCAAAAAACCCAACCGAAGACTTCGTGGAGACAATCCTTATCAATCCTAGAGACTTGGAAGGAATCAATAACACACATTTTGCTGGCAGTCGGTGATGGAACTGAAGAAGTTGTTCCTCTGAATACAAACCACAAATTCAAAGTTGAACATTTTCAGAACATCCTGTTTAAGTCTTTTTATATAAGAAACCAAAACATCCAAAGATGGGCCTCAAAAAGTGCTGTGACAATGGTTCTCTGACAGCATCAAAGCCCTCCTCTACCTTCCAGAGAGACGCTACTCCAAAAAAATCATCCTTCAGCAAAAGGCACGCTCTCAGGTGCATTTCAGCTCATGACATGAAGGCTATTCCGCCCACAGCCTGGAATGAAACACAGATCTTTTTTTCCCCCAGGTACTGCCTACCACAGGCAGTTGTGCCAGCAGACAAACTGTCAGAGAGCTCATACTCTCCCCAGGAATCACAAGGAAGTCCAACATCGGATACTGATAAACAGCTTAAAATACTGCTTGATGAACTTTGTACAAGAACCATATTTCCTTGAGATCTGAGCAGGAAATTCAGGGAACTTCCGCTGGTAGAGAACTTTTCCTTTTTTTTTAATTTCCACTAGATTTCTAGATTGTGGGGAGGAAAAAAGCTGCAGTTTTCTTGACAAAAGCTCCCAAGGGGACTATCTAGAGTCATTACGTTATGACAGTTTTGGAAATCTATGAATGGAAAAAGCTTCATACAAGCACAATGCCTTACCAGCAGCTGAAATATTCTGCTACCCACACTGAAAAGTCATTTGCCTTGGAGACAAGGCAACATCAAGCAACATTTTAGTAAACTGGTGATGAATGTTAACCTCACACTGCAGATTTTCTTTGTGATCGATGACCATGGTGTGAGCTCCGAGTTGCCATAAGTCACCTGGACCTAAGCAATACCATTCTCTCCTACAGCTGCCTGGGGATCAGCGCAGAGCGCCGCATACATACACCTTTATTACAAACTAGTAGAGCAAGAAAACTAAGGTTTTCAGAAGGTACCACAACGTACTGGGTAAGAAGAGGATGGTTTTGCACTAAGTACTTGCGGCTGTGGACAATCAGTAGACCAGATCTGATGAGTTTCCTATTTTCTGACAGTGAGTGATACCAGAAGGTACCAAAGAAAGGTGCCCGAAATGTCATCATGCACAATTTCAGAATAATCCCTTCGGAGAGAAAGTGCTTTGCTAGGTCCCTCGCCAGTTATTAATTGATTTGTGCCTGAAGCGCATTTATGCTATAAATTCTTAATGTTGTCTGACGTGGTTATGAACGTCCTTATCCATGAAACAATTTGTGGACGTTTGTAACTTTTTCTAGTAGTTTAGTCTAAATGAAGTCTTTTGTCTTTGAGCTATAATGCACACCTTAAGTATATCTTCTTATTTACCTTATCATATTTTCCCCATCTATAGAAGAGAGATGTTATCAACTTGTCTATCCGCCAGGGACCGAGGGATTAAACTACTACGTGCTGTAGTGCTTAGTTCTGTTTGAGTTGGTGCAAACATCTGTCCTTTGCCATATCCTCTCCCTAGATCTGACATCTTTCATTCTACACATTGAGCTTGGAAGTTTTACAATATGTGACGTATCAGAGCAAACGTTTGTGGTCATTTTCTAAAGAGTGAACATTTACGAAGAGGAAATAACAGAAGGAATCCAGGAACGCAGAGGATATTTCAGGGTCCATAACGCAAGAGTCGGGTTGGTAGACAGCATGGGGACACCTCAGACATTAAGCCTTTATTAATTGATGATGAGGAAGATAGTCTCTACATCGCATTTTCTGGATTTAGAGAACTTTCACACTTTATTCTTTTTCAAAACAAAACACATAAGTGCTGCTGGGAGGCAAGGGAAGGGAGAGATGGAGCAGAAAAGGTAATTATTCCACTCTGTGTTTGGGAGAATTGCTTCCAGCTGCTTGTGCTCCAGCCACACATCTCAGTACTGATGTGCGGTACCTACCGGCTCTGTCGCTTGCTTGGCCAAAACTGCCACAGTTCCACGTTACTGTAGGCTTAACAGGAGGTGTTTCGGGATAAAGTGTCCTACGTATGCAGAAAAACATTTCTTTGATGTTTATTTCTACTTTGCTAGCACACAGTACTGTATAAAGGCTTTAAGATGTCACTCTCAGCTCTTGGCTAGGTACAAGAAGGTTTGTTTTCCTTAATAAAGATGTTTTCTGTCTACATCAGGATTTACCCAGAGCTCCCCACCTCATGTAGTCACATATAATGGCACTTCCACTTTCTCTGGTATCTTCTCAACATTACACATACCTTAAAACTGATTTTCTGTCTCTTCCTCCCATACTTTTCTAATGGCACTTCCACGTAACAAACAGAACAGTAGAAATTCATAATATTTGACTTTCCTCTTGAACTTAAATGCTCCCCAAGTACAAATAAAAATGCAAAAAATAAATTAAAGCCTTCAACTTTCAGAAAGCACACGACTAATTCAGTCATCTGCCACTGCCATGTCCCAGGCTCTTCTCAGCTGCACCTCAACAGTTAAAAAGTGTTTTGTTTTAAAGTTTTCAGGACTTCCCCTCATGGTATGCAAAACAGCAGAAGCATTTAAAGATCTTTTTGAAAAAAAAAAAACAAACCACCCTGGAATTCACAACTACGTAAGAACTCGACCTTTATTTTGAATGAAAATGTAGGCATACCCAAACATTACATCAACTCTTGAAGACTGGGGGGAGCCACCAACAGCAGTTACTCAGTGGATGCCATTTTCAAACCTTTCTGAATCAGAAATATATGCTCTTGTGAATGGACATAGGAAATCAGGCTCAAGAAAAGGATGCATTCAAAGAGACCCGGAATATTGAATTCGGAATGCATCTCCCTCTTTTTCTTCAGGACAACACTGAAAGGGTCTTATTGACAGGAAAACTCTTGGGATCGCTTTGGAGAGACGTTCAGGAGCCCACATCAGACCACAAATTCTGTGTTGGGATTGCAGTAGAATTACTCCCTCTAAGCAGTTCTGTTCTTGGAGGGTCAGTCCTTTTCTTGAAAGGATTGAACTCCTAATTGCACTGGTAACCTTCAAAGGCACGGTATAGCTGAAGCCAAATAAAAATTACTGGAGAAGAGATCCACATGCGTGCTCCAAAACAAGCCGATTTGCGTGTATCTCCATCACAGTATCCTACTCACAAGAGAAGGAAGTGCTGTATTAAGCCTTTCGATCTTAGGTATACCAAGAATAAGCAGACATTATTGTTCGGTTCTGAGAAAGGGTCTTCGGTGGAAGTCAACTCAAAATTTAGCTTCCTCAATGGCAAGAAACGGATGGGATTCTGCTTCAGGATTATGACAGTGCTTTCTTGCTCCAAGAAAATCTCAAATGAAATACAGAAGGATGTAAACAGTTCCCAACTAACTGTGTTTCATCAAAGCAGGCAACTGTCTGATGACAAAAAAACGTCATTACTGTATTGTGTAAATCACAGAAACAACGTTTTTAAGTTCATTCAAGCCAAAGATTGTACAAGAATGGGGAAGTCAACAATATTTTTTTAAAGACAATAATATACAGCCTTGGAATATAATTTAATCAGCCCCTTCGAAGGAAGGCACATGAAAGTGAAACATCTCGGGATACACACTTTTCATATCCTTGCTAAGCACATCTTCAAATTCTTATGTACAAAAATGCTGTTAGCCCCAGAACCATTTTGTGGTATTAGACTAAGGAAAGATCTACACAGTCAAAACACTATGAAGAAACAGACAGAAAAAAGTGGTGAGGGATGACGCTTTGCCAAAGACTTTGCACACATCAAGTAAAATATAAATGTAATACACCATTATTTCAACGACAACTTCCTATGCTTTCTTTGTGGTTATATATAGATAGCTCTCCCAGGCTTTTTATAAATGTTTAATAGTATTATTTGCTTGTACAAGCTAGGAATTTGAGACGAGGTCTTCAGCTAAGTTCAACCTTAATTGATGTGATATCTCCGTACTGCAAGCACTCGTTCTGTCTCCTAAGTGCAGAGCCTCTAATTGGAAGTTTTCCCCAAACCCCACTCCCTGGTACACCGCTGGGCAGCACACGCCAGGTACAGTATAACCATGATAGAAAACCCACTGCATAGGAGTACAGCAAAACAGCATGAGAAACTGTAGATCTGTTGGGTTTTTTTAATTGCTGCAAGAACAAATAATCCAAAACGCAACTATCCCCTATGCAATTTTGTCTATGTAATAACAAAGTTCAAGAAAGTGGAAAACGCAAAAGAATTTAACCAGTTCCTAACCAAGGCACGGTCTCTCCAGTTGTTTTGCCTTCCCACCACATTGGCCTGGAAGCAAACAGCTGGGACACCATTCTGATCTGTCTCCTATGGTATCCAAGAGTGAACACCAATGAAACCGCTCCCTACCCCTTATTCCCACACCTCAAAATGGGCAGAAACAGAACTTCACCACTGCAAATGTATCGTGGACTTTCTGAGCAGCATAGAGACACTTTTTGATTTAATCTTTCCCAAGAATTCCTACTATTGTTTGCTGTTCTGACTGCACAGGGGTGACATTTTCGTGCAAAACAGCCTAAGATTCTAGTTTTCACTGACCGATAAAATAACTTTCCTGGCTTTTTCTGATACCTACCATATTGCTAGATGGATTTTTATCACTAAAAGAAGTGAGGAGAGATACAAGATGCAGGGAAGAAGATAAATGGATTCCTCTCGGTGCAAATATTGAGCGCAGTACAGGCTGAGTACACTCAGCTATCACCTCCTAAACAGCTGTAGTCAGAGAGCACAGCAGCACCCACTGTGTCAATGATACACACAGTTCAATCGAGAAAGAAAGACCATCAACTCATTTCTCAAGCACCTTTTTTCCCCCCACCATGCCAGCTTCCATCGCCATCCCACTTTCCGACCATCCCTTTTTCCTTATGAGAAGGAAAAGTTTCCATCAAAGAATGAACTTGGGAAAACACTGGAATGAGGATGCAGTTAGTATTTTTTTTTAAGAAGTCATACAGAATTGACGCAAAAAAAGAGTTCTCGTTTGTCCTGAGGATCCCTCTAATTTAAACACTGTTCTGATCAGAAAGAAAATGGTAAAACTCACATCACAGACCAAGGTGTTCAAATATAGAATATGCCAAATATCAGTCAATGCCTCAGGCATCTTTATCCCAGGCTGAATTTCCAATGAAGCAAGTTAAGGCAGGATATTTTTATAACTCCACATTTTCTAACACTTCAAATAGATGCCTAAACATTGTACTGATAACTATCATGAAAAATACATTATCTATTTCTCCCTTCTTTTAATTAATTTTTCCATTAAATATTGTAAGTAGTTTTCAGCAACTGCTACTCTGCAACATTTTGCATTCTGCTTGCATTGTGCTTGCTTTATTTTCAGGACCAAGCAGCCTTCATATTTAAACAAGTAGAGATAAAAATGATGGTAAACACTAGTCAAATTCGATCCTCAAGTATAACGAGTCTGGGAATTTGAGCCATCAACGCTTCCCAGGCAAACACTTTACTCCCAGAGCAACAAAAGAGCAATAACCTGGGGGAGCCTCCATGCATCTACGATCATCATGGGCAGGCAGAGGTGAACAAGCACCAATGCCTGTTGTACAGACACTGCCCATCCCCCCACCCCCCACATAAAAACTCAAAACTGAAGTTAATGCTGACCTCGAACTTGACATGCAGAAATTAACGGTATTCCCTTCCTCGAAAACAGACGTTTGAAAGCTCCAAACAAATAAAGTAGCAGCAAACGTGAAAAGAAAGCACAAATGCCAGTGCTACATGTTCGTATTTGTGGAACATCTGAGGAGTTTAGTGACGAGAGATTGTTCGGTGCTTCAGATCATGACAGACCCTGCCTATTGGAAAGGCTGAACCCCATGAGGGAGAATAAAGCAGCAATGCTTGGTTTCAAAGGCAAGAAAAACACCCTCTGTTAGAATCAAAGAGGTGATTCTGACTTTCTTACCTGCTGAACGTATCTGTCTGTAGTTTTCCACATATAGTAATATTCTATTATGCTTGTTAAGGACTTCCATGGGAGCTAGGGACAGAAAGGAAAAGCAGGAGTCATTACAGGGAGCTGGCACACACTGAAATTCACAGGATTCCTTTGACAGACAGTTTATAGCAGTCTTGCAACTACTAACCCTCCTAACAAAAAAAAAAAGACAGTCAGTGTCTGAATCTCCTAAGGGCATTAGATGCATGTGGAACACATGTTAAAGTAAGTGCCCCTTCAAAAAATAGTGCTTTCAGTGTAGAAGTAGAGCAGGTTACAGGTAATCTTCATGCTGCGTTGGCTCCACAGTAAATCATCCAAGAGAGGCACAATGCAGAAGGAAGCCCGCTGGCTCGGACTCTCTCTACTTGAGCAGCAAAGACTTGAGCAAGAGTCACAACTACAGCATCAGAGCTCTGACTTGCTTGGCTTCTATGGAGCTGGCACATTTAGAAAAAAAAAAAAAAAATAAAAAAAAAGACAAAGTAATAACTACTAACAGAACTGTGCCCTGCCAGCTCTCTTCTCTGCGTGAGAAGCACAAGGATTTCAGCAGGACCACAGCGTTGTGCTGTTTCCAAGTCCCTCTGTCTAAAAGATTAGAGCACGGGACAAGCAACACTGCAACTATTTGTTTTGTTCCGGAGGGCTCGAACAGCGATACAGTGAAACTTGGCTCCCTTTACAGTGCTCCACTCAACCCGCAGGCTGAGCACCTAGGGTGGAGCTTTGGCCAAACGACAGGACACTTCCCTTGGATGCCCAAGATTCCTATTTAAAACTCTCAAAGGGCCCTTTCTGAACTAGCATGATAAAAGTGACTATATTTTCATGTTTCAGAAGGCCCAGTACTTATTCACCTTCAAACACAAATTAAATCTTAGAGCAGCTAGGCTGTCACAACACTTTCCTAAATCCTCCCCTCAGCTGTAGTGGAGCAGATAATTTAAAATTAACGTCTCGAAAGGAAAAGCCATCATCTGTGATTTGGAATTCTGACTGTACAACAGGCTGTCATCAGTATGAGGCCTGCCTTTCCCCAATTTACAGCGAGACACATGCTCCAGTTCAAAGCCCTCTTCTTCAACACGAAGGAAAACAACACACTTCAGACAAGCTGTAAACCAGCTCTGTCACCGATCAGAACTGCTCACCATGGCGGCCCCTGTTCTGGGTACTTACAAAATCTTGCTGAATGTCAGTGAAGTCTTTTCCGTATTTTTCTAGTGCTTCCTCAAAGAGGTTTGCCTCTGAAGCAGACCACTCCTCCATCTCATCTCTGCACAGGACCGGCCCACCTTGTGGCACAAGCGCAGAGATCGCCTTGGAAATGTCATAGACATTTTTGTGCAAAGTGTCCATAGCGTGGAACTACATCGTTGTAAAAGAGAAAAATAATTAAATGTAAGGACAAGCTTGTAGGGGGGGAAAAAGATGCTTACCAGTGAAAGAGCAATGACAAAAATTCCGCAGCGAGATTTGAGGGTGCAGTATTCTATACCTAACACAAAGTCAGTAAAAATTTGTTCAAACCTCAGACTCACTGTAATTGTCAGCATACAAGTTTAACGTTCACTAACAATGATGGGGTTTGTGGAACTCGAGCCCTTGGCTTATCAATAATTCCTACTTCGCTACTCACCAGCACCACTGTTCAGAAAACGCAGAGGACAGACACCCACTCACTCCCCAGAACTGAGCAGCCCCGTTAGGTACCATCCACAGATGGGGAACGAAGATAGAGGTCTGAGGGCATATTTTCTAATAAACTTAGCCATGCACTTTCTTTGTTAAATAATCCCGCAAAATTGCATATAGGAAAAAATATTTAACAGCAGCACCACATGCATACAGCTCCCCCCCTCCCAAAAGGCAGAAATCCCCAAAAAAAGATTCAAGACAAGTCACACAGCACAGCTGAGTGGGAAAACAAGAATTACTCCCAGGAGCAATTACTCCTCACAAAGCTGAGCTACAACTGTCTGCAACTTGTGATTTACAAGGGCTGAGAACACGTCACGAGGGAGGAACTGGTATTAGTAAGTGAAAGCTTGGCTTTATTTCCTGATTTCTGTAGCTTTAATCAGGATGTTATTTGCCCTTCATCCTACTGGTTTGTGCACGTGCATAATTAATCTACAGTGTTCTATCCTAGAATTTGTTCTATATATGATTTCGCGTTATTCCAGTTATGAGGTGAGGCTTTGATAACAGTTCTCTGGAGACTTCATAAATTTCATTCAAATTTTCATTAAACTTTCTCTAGCATAGAAGTTCAAGTTTTCCCGTCTCTCTATCTACTCAGAATCATTTACAATTATAAAATATTAACAATGTCACCACTCCTCAGGTATTCTAAAATGGAGCTCGTCAAAGAGAAGAACCGGATCAATTGAAATTTCGTATCTGACCACAAGCTTTTCCCCCAGATGACCTTGCCCAAGGATGCCAGTGACAAGTCTGATGCTGGGGAAGTGGAGTGACATTCTGGCGTTATAACACCGCAGACAGTCAGATAATCATTTGCATTCTTCTCAAGACAGCTACTAAGGCCATGCAAGAGATGGGCTGTGAAGCATGTCATCAAAACAGTTTAATAAAACAAAACAAAGAAAATCTCTCATAGAATTATCCATGATGGATCACAGGAGGCACAAGGCCAGAAAAAGTTACTTCATATGTAAATAAAGGGTTCCTTTACAAAGACAGGATCTGCTTCACAGCAGGCCGCACTTACAATCCATCTGCCCCTCTCTCTTTGCCAACTGCTATTGCTGAGGTGAATATTTTGTGTCTCTCAAAAACTTAAAGTCCTCTTAAAAATCTTACCAGCGTGATGTCCCTAGAGGCTGCTGCAGCGCTCATGTGCAAGCTTGGCTGTCTGACAGAACTACTGCAATCTAGTGCTCGGGCGAACGTACCAACAGACCTGAAAGAAATTAAACAGAGCATTAACTTTGCAGGCAAAACAAGCATAAATATAAACACCCAAGCAACACTTGAGATCAGCAGACTCCAGTTCTCAGTAACAACATTACACGGTTTGGTGCTAGTTCGGAGCCAGAGACCGCTCTCTTTAGATGTGGTTTGTTATTATGAACACTGTACTCTGCTTAGTTCATATGACCAAAGAGGCTTAGGCGTAGGAGGGGAAAGACTCAAAGACCACAAACGGCGAGTTTGGAACTACTCTCTTATTCCTTATCTCTCAACAGGCTTAAGCTTTAACAGATACCGAGCACAAGCAAGCTTTATGAATGGCAACAGTCTCTTCCACAATGGCAAGAGCGGTGCTGTGTTGTACAGAGAGAGATGCCAAGATCAGCCAGAAGAAGTGTAGCAATGCAAGTATTTTTCTAAAAGTTATGGTAAAGTTAAAAACAACCTTTATTTTACAACTTAATGCTGTATAATACATATTTATTATATAGCCTGCCTAAGAATACAGCAATTCTTGGTTACTTCCCGATGCCAGCCATTCCTGCATCTGAGGCTACAACCCTCATGCTCCTCATTTTAGTCTTAGAAGAAATTAGTCAGAAACCTTTAACGGGAACATGAGTTCCAGCACTGCCAACTCCCCTCACTGCTTGCTACGCTGCATCGGTGAAACGCTCATGCTCCTGCAGAGTGAACTGGAGCTGAACCCCTCTGAGCAACTACAACAACCACCAAAAAAAGAGGTGGAAATTTTTCTTCCCTTCCACTCAGATCACTTCCCCAAACTAGCTGAGCGCACAGAGGAACAAGTCAGTGCCAAGCAGCGCAGGTGTAGGAAACGTACATGGGTAAGCAGTAGTTGTCACCAAGTATCTAATTTTGGCCAAAATCCAAACCATCCTCCCCCCACCCAGGTTTCTGTGGCGATTCATGCTTCGCCCTCTCCCCAGCCTCCCAGTCACTATCCCCATCCTTGCTTCACAACTCCCCCAGCCCCAGCTTTAGCTGAACCGACACAAGTGTGTATGGCATCTAATTACAAACTGGATCACTCTGCTCATTCCGGAGAGAAGCAATTTTTGTACTGATTTTTACAATGCGTTACACGCACCTTCATGCGGCTGTATTGGCAAACCCAGTGGGCAGCAGCGGAAAGCCAGAAAGAACTACCAAAACCAGCAGCTTCGCCACCAAAAGCCTACAGGAGGTGGAAACCCCCATCAGAAAACAGCTCTACGGTCACTCTACACCAACCCATGTGAAAACCCCCATCAGCCAGGGCACTTCTACCCTCTCGCTTCCTGCCGGGTCTTCCTGACACCAGAGCGCTGTGTGTCCAAGTGGCAACTTGAAGCAATCCTGCTGAAAATTAACCCAGAAAACAAAGTTCTTAGCCTTTCGGTGGTATCCTGTACTTCACTTGATTGGAAGCAATTGTGAAACCGCAGCCTTGCCAAGAAGGGTCCCTTAAGAAGCAGGAATACCCTTTGCTGGAGATATCCCAGCTCTCCCCATCACTCCTTCATCTGTTTGTTCCACATCACTGGTGGAGATTATCCTGTCCCCACTTTCATCCGTTTCCCTATGTCCATCTGATCAAGTAGAATTAATCTGCAACATATAAATCACTCAGTTCAGCCAGTTTGACTTTACTGTTGGCACAAGTCAAGGGAAATTGCAATGTATCATTAAGCAGCACAGTGAAACTTCCACAAGCCTAAATTTTAAGGTGATTCTTTACTATAGCCAGAACACTATGAACTTTATGAACCTTAAAAAAGGTCTACAACAAAAAAGCATGTGTTTAACCAAAGGCAAAAATGTATTAATGCGTTCTGAACTGTGAAATTTTCTTCAATCTGGACTGCAGTCAAGATTTTTAATTTTAACCAACGCAGTTTCACTCTTGGCTCCCTGTTACTGAACTTACACCCACGACCCAAGAAGTCATGCAAAGGTGTTTAAGTGCTGCAATTCAGATTAGCTGGTTTTTTTTTTAATGTCCAAAGTTCAACATAACGGCTGTTTTGTCTTCAAAGTACATAGAAAAATTGATTTAGGTGTTTATTTCCGAGTGTACACACTTCCCATCTTGAGTACTTAAAACATCGCATTTTACCATCTCCCTCATTTTCCTTATTTCCTCCCCCCCAAGTTATTTCCCTGAGCTTGAATCGTTCAGCATGCTGAATGATGTTTGACAAATGCACTCTCATTGCATCGTGCAAGAGCTTCAACTCAGAGAGCTGGAGGGCCCTGTGCGGGTAAGATTCTTACACACAAAACTCCAGCGTTGCCCCTCTGCGGAGCATCCCAGGAACTAACCCCACAACGAGCACAGCAAAGCCACGCTCAGGGAAGTTCAGGAGGAAATTCAAAGCATGGTAACCCAAGAGGGGAAAAAACAGAACCAAGAACCAAAAGGCTGACAGAACCAGGGCCCAGTCAAATAGGGTATCTGCTACATAGGCATAACTCAGTTTTTCAGGGCTAAGACCCACAGCTGAAGCAGGCAGCCCTAGCCCTGTGAGTCAAAGTCCACGTCTAATCAGATACTACATCCCACGAGCAGAACTTTCAAGACTAGCACTAGGTACTACTACCAGCTTGTAACTTTACACACTCCTTTCCTAACCATATCCAATGATAACTTGCCCCACTGACTAAAAACATCAAAAGGTCCAAATATCCATCTACTCACGCCACTTTCCTCCCTCGTAGTCCTACAAACTTACCTGAAAGACACTAAATTTGGAGGGTATTGCCTTTTTTTCTTTATTTTTTTTTCCCAAATCATTCAGTCACCAGTTGCTATGAGAGCCTAAAATTTAGTACAGGCTTCTGTTCATATAAATGCATACCAATGAAACAGTTCAAGAACATTTTAAAAAGCAAAAGTCGATCAACAAAGATCGCTTTGGGCTTTAATAAAAGCACATTTCACTATCTGTACAGATTTTCAGGGTTTTACTTCATTATGCCTACCTATTTGGACCTATGCATTAGAAAGCATCCATGCTCCATCAAAAACACTTTACCAGACTTCTTAGCAAACTATTAATGGATGTTAAAATGTCGCTGGATTTGAAAAAGGGAGAAAACGGACAGAGTAATGAACTGTCAAGAATTTAGTTCACTAAGCCTTCTGCACGGTGGCCAAAGTATTTGAAAAACCTCACTAATTACAGGAGAGTTTTTACATGCCATTTACTTTTCTTTTATGAAAGTGATTAACTAAGTTGTAAATCTGAGTAGCTGTTCCTGAAGTCATGCAGTTCCCAGGAAGGCATGTAAAATGTCCATCATTTCAAAATGGAGCAAGCGAATCAAGCAATCAAAACCAGCATTCATACTAGTAAAGCAAAAAAAACGTAAAATGTGCTCGGAAGAGTTATTAACATTTACTTATTCAAAGGAAAGGTAAAATGTTCTTACCGTGCTACCACCAGGAACTGGTCTATCTGCTTGTCTACTAGCGGGTTAAAGGCTTCCCAAACTTTTGTTTCAAGTTTTGACTGGTCTCTTCCATCATCCTCACCTGGTCAAAAAACAAATTAGAAATGCTCGGGTTTTGTTGGGTTTTGTGTTTGTTTGTTTGGTTTTTTTTGTTGTTGTTTTTTTTTTTTTTTAAATAAAAGTACTTCCTAGATTTTATCTCACAACAATTTAACTGCTAAGCCGTCTCAGTTACACCCATTTGTCTGTGACAATTTCAGCTTGACAGACACAGCAACGCAGCTTGTCTGAATCTGACAATCGGATTTTGAAGAACTGGTTTTAAAGGATACACGTAACGGGAAACAGAGTACATCCTTCTCCCAGCTAGACAGTCTCCCTTCAGCCCCCCTCCCCAGCTTCTCTCTCTTTCCCCTTTTGCAGCAGTTCCAGGAAAACAGCCACGCTCCCAGCTGCTCTGAGCAGGCAAAGAGTAGCTGGTTCAACTTGCATTGGCTGCTTTCTATGGGCAAAATCACAGCATCAGACTCTCTTCCTTCTATTTTCCTGATTCTACGCAAACCAAAATACCCTGGAAAAATGCAGGAGCTCCTAAGCCTTTTTTTTTTTTCTGCTCCCTTTAAAACATCTGGAGATTATCCTTCTCTGAAGCCCCGTGTTGGCCCGCTGAGGGAAGAGAATACCTTTCAAATTAGTTCATCCTCGCTTAGGAGGCTTGCCCAGCTGCTGAATAAATACCAGTTTCACAGACAAATTAAACAAGAGTCATGACCAACTTGTTTGTCTGTTCTAACATAAGGCTAACAGTATCCGCAAAGCTCCTAAGCAAAGACAGAAGTGCCTCCTTGCTTTCACATCTCTGCCTATACGGGCTGGAGACTTCCAACCTGGCTCAACCCCTGCTCTCTTAGGAGAAGCAAACCATCAGACCTTTCCCCGTGCATTACATGGGTCTCAGAAAGGAGCAATTAGATCATAAAATCATAGACTGTGTTGGGTTGGAAGGGACCTCTAAAGGCCATCTAGTCCAACCTCCCTGCAGTCAGCAGGGACATCTTCAACTAGATCAGGTTGCTCAGAGCCCCGTCCAACCTGGCCTTGAATGTCTCCAGGGATGGGGCCTCCACCCCCTCTCTCCAATTCCAACACCCCCACCCCTCTGTGGTTTTCCACCCACTTCTGGATCTATACAGTAGCGCAAAGACAAATCTAAAGTTAGTTATTATTTGGTAACTAGTACCAGTTAGTCCTACTACCCCCTTCTCCTTGGGCCAGGGTCCTCGTAGTCCTACAGCCCTGTGAGACAGCGGTGGCAGCTGAGGTCTCACAGTACGTTCAGGCCAGCAAATTCCTCCTCCTGCCTGTTCTGCAGGTGAGAGGTCTAGGCTGGCAGCCAACACTGCAGCTGGGGAGAGGGCTCCGAGGAAAAGGCACCCAGCAGTAATGGGCAAATTGATGAGGGGAGACAGTATTTAATTGGCGGTAACATGGGAGGGGCTCTTACAGGGACGCAAGGCTTGATTAAAAACACAAAAGGCTTTACAGACGCGATGGAAATTTGTGCTTCCCATGGAAATTCTGAAATCTCGTAATAAAAAGAGACCAAGCTCTGAGAGAGCCAATTAATTCAATTTCTTTCAACAACTTTTATGATTTGGACAAACGCCCACTTTAAAGACTGGTTTGAGACATAACTAATTGCATTCAGTGGGCAACAGCTTCAGTCACGAACAAACCAGGCCACCGTTGTACGCGTGACCTGGCAGTGGAAACCTCCATCTCCCACACCTATGCAGGCTGCGCACATAAAAGTGGCCACATTCGACACTGCCTCTTAACAATTTCAATAAATTATGGAAATTACCCTCTTTTAATAAATCTGTTATATCTGCCTGGTATCTGTTTCCGACTCGAATCTCTCCTTTATCAGCGAGTAGGGTCTTTTGTTGAGGATCGTATACTAGCGAATAAAAGAAGAAATCCTAAAAATAAAACAAGAACAAAAAGGTAAATGGTATTATTAGCTTTTACTTTCAGCTTTGCCTACACACTAGCAAGCTTTTACATTTGAAGTTCGCTACATACAGATTTTAAAATTGGATGAACAAACAATAGATGAACTAACAGTTTTAAAACCCTATGTTAAACGCTACCGCTTTCTTCTATTTTACAAGGGTAACAGGTCTCCTCAAAAACATTCATTCCCTGAATACATGCTCTTTGCAGTTGAAACCGACACAACTCCTCTTGCAGAAACAGGGCTTGGAAGAGCCTGGAGATAATTCTTAGTAATATCATCTGTGTCACAACACAAAATTGCACTTTCCCATATACCAAACTAACAGTAAGTAGATGCTAGTGACTTATCCCCACAAAAAATATCGCCACAAACTAAAGTGTAACTTCAGAGCATTAGAGCTATACCAACGAAACACTCCATAGAGACAGAAAGACCCAGACAACCTCTCTGGCCTCTGCTGGACTTGCTCCAATAAGTCAACGTCTCTCTCATGCCGGGAGACCCAAAGCTGGAGACAACAGTCCAGAAGTGGTCTTGCCAGTGATGAACAGAGGGGATGAATCCCTTCCCTCCACCTGCTCACTACACTCCTGCTAATGTAGGCCAGGATGTGGTTGGCTTTCCTTGTCACAGGGACGCACTGCTGACCAACTCCTCATCCACGACCACCTAAGCTTAAATCCCCATGTTTCCTTCTGCTCGTTATTGGGAGAAAGGATGCAGATTTGGCAGCAGCAGTAATTAGCCGCACGTGGCTTTACGTTAACTTGTTGCTTTTGTTCAACTAGATGAGAAAAAGGCTAAAAAAGCTGCTCGGCTTCCGTCACCTGAGTGTGTAAAATTAAAGCAAGAAGTCACATGAGAATGAGAATGTCCTGCTAGGGTGGAGAAAGAAAACAGCCAAAATTTTAACTACTTGAAACTGTGCAGTATTAGTAATTAAACTTTTCTGCATGGATAAGTACTTAGCTATAGCTATTGAGTGGCACACCAGAGACCAGGTATGCTCCATCAAAGTCTAGTGTGGGATATTGGGCAGGAAGAGGGCTCTGGTAGGACATGAAATATCAGACCTTTTGTAACCTCCATCCACAGCACCACCATCACCGAGAGAGAGAAGTGTTGCAGAACAGAAAGGCAGCATGTGCCATTTTTCACATCTCAGGTTTCTGGCTCGTTTTCCCTTTCCCCGCATTACTGTGTCAATAGCAGGCACCCTGTTTAAATACATCTCATTTCATGCTCGCCTCATTTTCCCTTTCCCTACATTTGTACATGTCAACAGCACCCAACAAAAATTAGGACAAAACCAGCATTCAGTTTCAAGCCCTCTTCGTCTCCACAAAGAGGTGGCAAGGGAAAAGAGAGTCCCCCAATCTGTCATATGTAGCCAAAAAAGGAAGAATCACTGTGAGTTTCTTCAGTAACATGGCAAAAATTCTGTGGGCTAGGGCTTCAAAGGTACATACTAGTTCTGTTCCCCAGCCCTGCACATTACACATACTAATCGAAGATTGATGCGATAGAGCTAAGGTCTCTCATGTTTTCTTTAGATGTATAATGCACCCAACACCCAATTACAGAATTCAAGAGTGTTAAACACGGTAGCTTTATATTTTCTGCTCCAATTTTAATAAAAATCAGCATTTTTCTGGGAAGAGATCAACATCTATGGAATGGAGGGAAAAAAAGCCAGAAGAGAGCCAAACCCACTTTGCTATCCAAGACAATTACTGCACAAAAAGGTACCACCTGGGCAGCACGGCACAAGAGACGAGACAGGAATTCCCACCCATCTCCTCCAGCAGAAAACATGCCATTTCCCCACCATGAAAGCATGAACTCCAAGGGCAGGAGCAATCTCATGTAATCTCACGATAGCAGGATAAAACTCACAGCTTGGCAAAACACTTGGCAAAACGCTGTTCTAACACCCAGCCACGTTAACTGGAAGGGTTGTCTGTGGTCGGGTTTGGGCTGGGGGGGGATTTGGTTGCATCCTAAACGAACGACATTTTTGACAGAATTGATTCCTACTCCCACAGGCACCGGGGTCAGTTTACATCAACCTACTGACAGAAGGGAGCTTCAGAGTAGATGAAAACTCATTTATATTATAGCTGTGTAAAGAAATCTGGGTCTCTTGGTCCCTGACATACAGAAAGTTCGAGACATTACAGTATTTTGAGGATGTATTGTTGCATAAATAAAATGTAGAAAAAGCTTTTGTCTCGCAAGCTTCCATGTTATGAATTAGCGAGCGTTTTATTTGTTCCAGCTCCAAAATACCTGACTGTAGGACAAAGTATATGCACTGCAACATTAATGCTTTTCAGGCACATTGCCCAGCAAATACGCAAACCAAACTCTGTAGTACAATTGGCCCCAAGGAAGGCCAATTCTACAGGCGATTTCTTAACACTGTCTTTCTTGGGCAGGGAAAGTCATTCATCGCGGAGTGGTTTTCTCCCATGGCATTTGCCTGACTTTAGATGCCCTATTGCTTCTCTTTGATTGATTAAGACTATGAATTTTGTCTAGAAATTAAAACCCATCCTTCTCTACCAGTCTCAGGTCATCTTTTTACATCTTGTCCAGTTTTGTCTTGAATCAAGCAGGTTCAACGGAAGACTTAAAAGCCTCTGGGGTCTTCTCCCCAACTAGAGCCTCCTCAAGAGAGAAAAGATGAAAGTTGAGGGGGCTCAAGTGTGAATACAAGACAGACTGTAATCCCCAGAGGTAACGCAATACCACTATGATCGTCCCCCATAGAAGCATGAAATTCAGCTCATGCAAACTGAGTGGGATTTCTGAAAACATTAATAAATGTCAGTTTAGTGCCAATGCAAACTACAGTAAGTAACAAAGCAGATCCTTGTATACTGTAAAGTGCATGTGAGCTCTTGACCTCCACTACGCGATAAGAACAAATTTTCAGGAGGGTTTCACAAGAAGAGTGATGTTCACAACAAAACAACGTGGCTCTTCAAAATCCTCCATGCTCATTTTAGCGGTCTGAACTGCATGCTGAGTTTGCAGCAGTGAAGAAAAAGAAGGGTTTTCTCCTTTAACTTCAAATCACAGAAAACACCCAACACGTTTGGAAAAATTAAAATGACCTGCCAAGAGTTAAAATTAAACCGTGACTTTCTCCTTCTCCGAAGTGTCATACAGACATATATGCTCAGAGCTTCCCTTCCCAAGCCCCTAAGCTACCCGGAGCTATAGCCAAGAACCAAAGCCACTAAGAAACTGCAGAAGAACTGGAAAGAGAAAAACAGGCTCAAAGCGAAAGTACAGTACAGAAATAGCGGTTAGTTCATTACAGCTTGCAAACTTAGTTTCATGAAGTCCGTTCGGGTGAAGGAGGGGGGAAGATATTTTAACTACACAGCATTTTATTTTTTGGGGAGTACCAAAAGGTACCAAAATGCCCGGTATCTACCCAGCAGGCAAAATTCACACAAGCCTCGGCATATATCCTAGCAGAGCAGCAAAATAGATGGTACATATGAAATAGTCTCCTACAGAATAGGGAAATGGAATGCTTTTGCCCTAACTGGCTCTGCCCTTCTCTTGATCTCCCTGGAAATTCAGTATCTACAGGAAATTCAGGTTGCTTTTTTTCCTTTTTCTTCCCATTCCTCAACTCCTGCTACAAACCCAATTTTGCCAGGCACAGACAAAATGTCACTGCTGGTCCCCCTTCAGCCTGCTCTTCGAATGTAACAGAGCAATCTTCCTCAGGAAGATGACAGAGAGAGGGGAGCAGGAGGAAAACAGAGATAACACAAATGTAATTTTGCTATGCTTACTATCTCCCGAAAATTTCTGTCTGCATGTTTATCCTCCTTCGAGGTAGGCTTGGGCTGAAAACCTACTTTCAGTGGTCACAACACACAAGAAATCAAACGATAGAATCCCTAGAACTGCTTAGGCTTTATTGACTCAAGCCATATTAAAAAAAAAACAAAACAAAACAAAAACTAAAAGCATTTTTAAAGCAAAGAATGGATTAAGAAGGGGGGAAGGGAAGGGAAGGGAGGGAAGAAGAAACAGTTCAAAACAGCATCATCCAGTGCTAGGAATTCACCAGGCAACATCTATCTCCTTTTCTTAATCTCTTTACCCTCCACCCAAGCACATTTATGTTCCTGAGCTTTTAATTTCTTTACCATCTGTCCAAGTTAGTTTGTACCACAGCAAAACACTGCGCTAAGTGACAGGACACATTCAGGGAACTCTCTCGTTCTGTGAAATCTCTAAGTGCCTGCTCCGTTTTAAAAATAACCCACATCATTCATCTTGCGTTTTGAGAGTTCAAAAGGATGGAAAAAAAAGAAATCTCTTTCTATTCCTACATCTGCAACTGAGCATGATTAGAGGAAGCCAGCTCCCTTCTGTCTCCACGTACCTACCTGTAACATTAGTGATATTAAAAATGTGTTGGGAGCAATCGAGAGTGAATAGTACTTAAAAGTTGGGTACTAGAAAATCTAAAGTCATTTCAGTTTGATTAACTTTTGCTTTTAAATTGGCATATCCCGGGCTGCTAGCTGGTAACAAGCATTCCTGAACACAACAGCCCTTGTTTGATGCGTTGCCATTTGGCAGCCCTGAGCAGACTTGACATGTTTTTGGTTTCACATTCCAAAGAGAAACCTATTTCATCCCTGTGCTTTGTTTAAAATTCTTTTAAACTAGAGTATCAGATTGAAATTAATCTCATGCTTAAATAAACACCACAGAAAGCTAAAAAAGCATTCAAAAAGAAAGCTCAACCGTGAGATAAACTACAGTATGCTCCTCGCAAAAAATCACCTGTTTTCTCCTTGTTTCTTAAAGGTTGCTAATGACCGTTACCCTACTGTTTCTAATTACAGGACTTCCCCTCTTGTATAACATTTTAATATTTTCAAATGCAAATGTAATGCTCGCAGATGTATTCAAATAATAATATACTGAAATTGTTTGCTAATCTCCCAAAGCAAAGCTCCCAGATTGTCAAACTCTAAGACTGTCTAAACCAGCTGGCGGCCACAATTAAAGGTATTTAAATAATTGTAATTCTTAAAATCCACCAACTACCTGAAAAAGTAAACCCCAAGATTTCTATTCTGAATAGATTTTTCTATTCTGAATTCAAGATTAACAGCGCAACACAATTCCGTTTCAAGTGTTTGGGTTGAGGTAGCTTTAAATAGCCAGATTGTGAAAATTTCTGCAGGACTCCGAAGTTTTTTCAAGTAGATTTTCAAGGAATTAAGTGTCTGTGCTGGCAGATGAAGACTACAGGTAAACAACAGTGAACAGCGAACTCAAAAACCAGGGAACTGAGCTCCTCGGAAATCTGAGGTGAGATCAAGCTTAAACCCTATTAACATGAATCTGCAAAATGTCAGGATAAAGCAAATATATAGGAATCCAGCTTGTTGGCTTGCTCCCTCTTCACATCTACTCCATCTCCCACCCTGTCTTGGCTGGGGCGTGAGCCTCCAGGTTTGGACTTTCAGACTGCCAGGCTGCTGAGGAAGTGGAGCTCTCTTTACAGAAGGAGAGGCAGCTTACTGTCACAAGGATGTCAACAGCAGCTCCGACTTCTAGATCCATGAAGTTTTACATTAGAATGAAAAACGTATGGAGCCCTAAAGCTTCCCGCTGTCAACGCCTGTACAGCACGTGTAGAAATTAAAGAACTACCTTCTCTTTAAAAGTGAAAAGCCACCAATCCTAAATTGTGCTCGAATAAACTGATCAAGCTTGACAATTCACAAAATGGGTTCATACCTCCCGTTCCAGATATGATTTTAGGGATTCTGTCTCATTTAACAGAGTAACGCTGCATTTGCCTCTAAAAAAAGAGAAACACATTTTAGGAAAACATATCTTAAATTCTCATGTGATTCACAAGATGGTATTACCGAATTTAATCTAACATTGAAGAATACTTGAAGAATAATAATGCCATTTGTTGGTGGGGTTTTTTTTAATAAAAAGCACTGGAAGAAAACAGTCATTACCTAATGTGCGTGGCTGGCAGAGATTCCAGCTGTCGTGAGAGAAACAACTCACGATGTCGTAGCTGATGCTTCTGTTTCTCTGGTAAATCAACCATTTCTGGATTTTCCATCTCTTCTTCCATTTCTCCTAGTTATAAAGAGACAAAATTGATCATCAATAACAGCACAAGTATTGACTCTGAGCCATTCAGGGCGAGCTGCTCCAAAACCTTTGCTAAGTAATACACATTATTTAGATGGAATCTAACTTCATCTGAACCCTCGCATTTCAGCCAACTGAACAATTAGGTAATTAGTACAGATCCTTTAAATGATGCCTGTGAAGAATTGTTGTTTATTCACTACCGGGATCGAGGCATTCCGGGTACACGGAGGTCACGCTGACTCACCCAGCTGAGAAGTCACACAAATCTGCGACCAACAGACGAGCTCTGAAGAGAGCTGCTCCTGGAGACCATCACTGCACCGTTAGCTTCATTGGGAAGAAGCTGACACACAACAAATGAGGCAGTAAAAGCAAAGTCTTTCCTCTTTGCCAGGCATCGGTTACCTTAGCCCTCGCTCCTCCTCCAGGGTATCACAGACTGACCCATCCCAACTTCAACAGCTTTTACAGGAAATGCCGACTGAAAAGGTTAGTTTATTTATTTAGTTCACTTTATTCTCTTCGCCCCAACCGCAGACGATAGATCACAGTCACAAGATTAACTGGAATGTAACCAAGCGCCTAAGGCCGGTCTTGTAACCGGCCCTACCCTACCCACACCACCCGCCTGCGACTGCTGCGTTTCCAAAGCTTGCTTTATCCTGCAGGCAGTCAGGATCCACCATCTCTGGTTTCCAGCTATCCCGTCTACATTCAACCCGTTCTTAAAGGGATGCCAAAGTAAATACACGAAAACACATCCAACACCGATGCACAACTGATCCAAAACATCTCTAGGCACCTTTCTCATAAGAGATAAAGTACTAGTATATGTTATGTGTTCATTAGCAAGCATCCCATCAATTATGCAAGATAAAGCTGTAAAAGGCAAAATATTCCAAACTAAGCTGCAAAGCTTCTCCATGATGATGGACTGTGAAAGAAAACATCAGGCTTTTTTCTCCCCTAAGAAATTAAGGCATTAACTCTATTTTCCGAAACCACAGGTAAAGTTTCCAGACTATAGCAGAATGAGCTATAAAGTCTCATACGTGAATAGTAAAACTCTTGATTTTTACGGCAGCAGTTCCCTCAAAGAGCAGACTTATGCCTGCAGCTTAATTCAACAGTTGTTGCCAAGAAACATTTCTAGTCAGAAAACACATACAGGCACAGTTATGATTTATATACCCTTAAGATTATTTAACTATAATCCTCATAGTTATCCCAAAATGAAGCAAACGTTTTATAAAAACACTAAAATTGCATTTAGTTTTAAATAGGCCGCCATTATGCCAAAGGGGGTGACAAAAAATTATGCACCCTTCAGGTTCCCCCCAATTTATCACTGTTTTACTGTCTTGGAAAAAGACCTGTGGTTTATATGCCCCTCAGGTAAACTGCTCCAGCAAGGAAGGAAAAAAATAGTAGCATAATTAAACCTGACTGCAACATACAATAGCTCTTATACCACATGAGCTGTTAAGCATACAGCAGCGTGCACTTAAAATTTTAAGATTTTCCTAGGAAGTAGAACACCAAATTTACATTTGTGCCACAGTTTCATGGTTCTGCAATTTATCTACTGAGGTGGATTCTGTTTTAGTTGAGAATGAATATTGTGGCTGCTGACCCACACTATAAATATACCAGCAGCAATCCACAAACCAGCCTGCAAGTTCCCAGCTAGCCTGCCTGAAAACTGAAGGATGCACAAATAAAAAGGCATTCATGTCTGTGCTTACAAGTTTTTGGAGAATAAGAGTAGTGCACTGCGTAATGCGGGAAAAATACTGTAAGGAGCAACTTAGTATCTTTGGCGTATTCAATAGCCATGGGCTTTTAAAAATTACATTTAAAACAAAATATATATATATTAACCACTATGCGCCAATCAAATCTACAAACAAAATGAAACCACTCGGCACAACCAAGCTAATCTCGGGAGCTGCATCCCTTCAGCTAGGCTTGTCTTCCACCCAGTGCTTTATTTATGCATCTAGCTTGTGTAATAAAATAAGGAAGGTGGGAAGCACATATTTTCTTCTTATGCCAGCTCTGCCATGCACAGCCTTCCAAAATAAAAGGTATATTTTAAAAAAGACAGACATTTTTACAGGTAACAAGCAACTTCCACCACCACCAGCCGTAAAATTGTCACAGTTCCTGACGACCGAGGGAGGAATATTCCAAGAAATAACAAACAAATCCACACAAGCATCTTCTCTCCTTTTCCACAGCCATGATTTAGTACTGAAGAGAATGAACCTGGCAAATGGCATTCGGAACCAAGGGAAGGAGAAGAGAACACAGCACAAGAACCTCCCTGAAGTCATGCAAAAGTGGCTTTGACAAAAACCACAACAAATACCACCTCACTGCCTGTGCACAGGCGGCAAAGGCTTAAATATGAACAGGGGCTGGTCCAGCCTCAGGTGCCAGGACACTCCTGTCTGACCCATCTGCGCTTTGCCTGCCCATAGCTCAAGCGCTCAAAGCTCGAAGTGGAGCAGACTGCATCCTTGAGAATGGTGGCCCCTGAGAAATAAGGGCCAGTCTTAAAAAAAACAACAAAAAAACCCCACACACCAAAAAATCCCATGTTTTTAGATATATATGTATTAAAAAAAAACCTTTTGAGAAAGACTTGCCTGTGTTTATGGCAGTACTGCAGAGCAAGTGGTGCGGGAATACAGTAGGTGCAGTATATTGGGATTTCAGGGCTCTCATAAAACCTTACTTCAAAATTAATCTCTCTGCTTGATAGATGTGCTCATGCAGATTTAAAGCTAAACATTTAGGCTTAATACAAACAGCAATATATCAGCTACACAGAAGTAGCCTGTGGAATGCTGCAAGGAGTGTATTAGATTAAGTATTATTTGATATTTGATGACAGAATCATTAATAGCACATTAACAAAGCTTGAAGACGACTTATATTGGGAATAAGAGACAGGTAGATTGGACACAAACAGCAAGACTCATGTGAAAGCTAACATATACAGGGAAAAGTAATTAGAAAGAGTGAACTTTGAGTTGGCAGGAGAAACCCCTGAGGCAGTAATCGTAATTTAAAATGACTGGGTGTGTGAAATACGAAATTAAACATCAATATTTGCTAGACACTAGAAAGAATAGCAATTTGCTGTAGATCAGATAGGGCTCTCCACAACATGAGAGGTGGAAAGCACCAGCCCTTTCTCTGTATTCTGGGTGTTGTACAAGTAGCTACATGGCAGAGTTCAGAAATGCATAAAGGTAAACAAGATACAGAAATTAGGCTAGAGACACTAACAGGGACGTCCAGCTTGGGAGACAGTCCCTAGCAACAGAAGGAATTACAATCATAGAATGTGTTGGGTTGGAAGGGACCTCTAAAGGCCATCTAGTCCAACCCCCCTGCAGTCAGCAGGGACATCTTCAACTAGATCAGGTTGCTCAGAGCCTCGTCCAGCCTGGCCTTGGATGTCTCCAGGGATGGGGCCTCCACCCCCTCTCTGGGCAACCCGGGCCAGTGTTTCACCACCCTCACTGTAAAAAATTTCTTCCTCATATCTAGTCTGAATCTACTCTCTTTTAGTTTAAAATCATTACTCCTTGTCCTATGGTAACGGGCCCTACTAAAAAGCCTGTCCTCATCTTTCTCATAAGCCCCCTTTAATTATTGAAAGGCTACAATAAAGTCTATACAGAGCCTTCTCCAGCCTGAACAAACCCAACTCTCTCAAGCCTTTCTTCATAAGAAAAGTGTTCTATCCCTCTGACCATTTTTGCTGCCTTTCTCTGGACCCGTTCCAACAGGTCCATGTCTTCCCTGAACTGAGGGCTCCAGAGCTGAATGCAGTACTCCAGGTGGGGTCTCACCAGAGCGGAGCAGAGGGGCAGAATCACCTCCCTCGACCTGCTGGCCACGCTTCTTTTGATGCGGCCCAGGATGCGGTTAGCTTTCCGGGCTGTGAGCACACATTGCCAGCTCACGTCCAGCTTTTCATCCACCAGTACCACCAAGTCCTCAGCAGGGTTGCTCTTCCCCAACCTGGATTGATACCAGGGGTTGCCCCGACGCAGGTGCAGGACCCTGCACTTGGTCTTGTGAACCTCATGAGGTTCACACAGGCCCACTTCTCAAGCTTGTCCAGGTCCCTGTGGATGGCATCCTGTCCCTCAGGCATGTCAACTATTATTACTAATTAGTTTGCGTGGTATCACTAGAAACAAAACGTAAAAGGAAAAAAAATGGGGTCAAAACATTGGGAAACACAGTAAAGCCAGTGCTATTGACCTGTACAACAGTTCCTTCAGTAGTGAAGGAAGCTTCAACTCTTGGTACTTTAAATGCTCAACTAAGCAGCTTGGAAGGGCATGATAGAATTGTTGCATTTGAAGGAATGAACAACATAACACCTTTTCCTTCTCACGGGTTCAGTTTCAAGTGGTCTATATTAAGCCTCAGCCTTATTAATTTTCTCTCCACCAAAAACCAGCTATTGGTTCGTAGCTATAGAAAATACGGTGAAAGTTTTACCAAACAGAAATCCTTATACCTTGACATTTCAAAAGTTTTCCACATTATCAAGACATCCCGCTACAATCCCACCCAAAACTTCCTGCGATCATCTTTTGCAGCCACGGCCACAGAGCAAACAGAGGCTATTTTGGACACTTGGCATATCTTTTCTCATTACACCACCCCCGGAAGAGAAAAACCAGTCTCCTCCTCTCAGTAACAACAGAGCCAAAAGTGTCATTAGCGGGTTAATGAATTTGACTCCTCTTAAATATGCATGTGTCCTGTTGGGAGAAAATGGAGAAGGGGAATAAAATGGAAGAAATAAATAAGAGGAAAAAGAACTCATTTGCGATGCTATTGTCAAACTGCATTTAGACTGGTGTTATCTAAAATTTAAAAAAAAAAAAAACAAACCCCAAAACATCATCACCCAAAAACAACAAAAACCCCACCAAATTTAATAGACCCACTACCTGTTTAGGCACACAAGTCTTATGCAACTCATGGACTGATTGAGTAATGACACCTCACTGCTGCAAGACATATATTTTTAGAAGCTTTGGCACTTACAAAACCATGCTGCCTGGCACCCAAACATCAGCTGCTGAAAACTAACCACAAACCTGCCAAACTGGCCGGCACTAACTAGTCGGTCCTCCAACCAGTACTAACTAGTCATCCATTGTTTTACAAATCAGGATAAACATTTTTGATGAAGCAAAAACTGCACCCATAAGACACATCGCAAGTATTTGGAGATGGTTGGGGGTATCCAACCAATAGGAGGTTATATTCCTGCTGTTGGAAATATTTCCTTAAGAAACTATGTAAGACGTTCTATAGAAACTATATAGAGAGAAAATAATATAGTCACAGCATCCAACAGTAGCTTGAAGAGTAACCTGTCTTTCTTACTTCTCTTCCATCAAGTTCTGACTGCAATCTTGTTTGCATACAATATGCTATCTCAAACCACCAGTCTCTGGGCAAGAACATTAAATAGTCTCCAACTGGAGAAGCAGGTTCATTTCAGAAACAGGTGGAGAAATTCCCAAAAATAGTTTTGTGAGGCGATTAAAGAGGCTTAGGAATAAAAAGTGCTAACAATGTATGGAAGCCATTATAAGGCTGAAAGATTTATAGGACAGCCCAGACAAGCTTTATATCATATGATAAAAATAGTAAGATCACAGATCAAATCCAAAAATCAGGTTGCATACATCAGGTACTAATTTACAGTCACCAACTACAGAATAAGGTGCTTCCAACTCATTTCTTTTTTCATAAAGAGTTATGAGAAAAGACAACACCTCTCAGACTTGTCTGTTTCAGATATCTGATGGATTATACAAGCTAAAGCACGTCTGGGTTTTTCCCCATATTTTTCTTAAACATTGCAGCATTTAATTTCACAATCACATTTTTCCTTCCTTTATTGAAAGAGGGGAAAAAAAATATTATAAAACATACATCTCTTTTTTCCCCATTCACGTTCTGGCCATATCTTCTTCTTCTTATTTGGCGCTCTCGCTGCATTGATCTCAACAGTAGGTCTAAAATAAAGGCATCTTAAACAGAAGACTGTGTGAATCCAGAAATGTCTGCAGTCAGAAAGCTCCATTAATCAGCTGAACAAAGGCAGTTAAAAGATCAGCGATGCAGATATGTACATCTACTGCAAATGCATCAAAATGAGGCAACAGGAGACTTCATGGAAATGAACTCAAAGTCAGTGACAGTGCTGAGTATCTCTACTAGAATCTTAACATCCACAAAATTTAATTTCATTATATCATGCAGGATGTAGATTTTTTTTTTTTTTTTTCAGAGCAGAGAACTAGCGGCTGTCCAAAAGCTTAATTTTACTCTTTTCTCCCTTCTTAAGAAGCCACACAACAGCACATCTATCTAAATAAATGGAAGTCATTTAGTAGCAATTTTATTCTGCAACAGAAAGAAACATACTAGAAAAAACCTTAGTTACTAATGAAACTTACACTAGGAGACAGCCTCTGTTGTCTCTGGTGGCTCTATTAATAGGATTGTGCTACAGACGAATTTTCCCATCTTTCAAACACATGTGAAAATGAACAATGAATTATTTGTTTGCATCAGAAAAAAAAAATAATCTTAAATTTCTTATCGCAAAAAGAAATCAGCCCTTGCAGGTTCAAGAAGCATTTACATAGACTGAAATATTTTTAATTTTCAGCCTCAGACACGCGTTTCTTTGAATCATTCCTACCTGCTTCCTTTGCTAAATCTAGTGAAATGAGACACAGATGAAGGAATCAATAGTCATGTTGTTTGTGCTGAAGCTCCTATTAAGCTTCAGTCTTTTTGGATAAAACAAGTACTGCTGCACTGAAGAGATATCAAAAAAAGCTTTGCCTGCTGCCACAGTTCTGCAACACAGCCAAATCTCATCTCAACGCCACATGACTTTTTTCCCAAGGTATAGTTGCAATGGAGGGACTTATTTGGACTTGAATCTACAACAGAAAATATTTAGATGTATCAAGAAGGGGCTAGTTTTGCTGCATGTTTTCCCCAACAGCACTACAGCACTGAGAACACAGCAAGACATTATATTCGTTGTTAAAACTGACTGATTTAATCAATCCCCATGCAGTACAACTACGTAGATCCCTATTACATATACATCACAGTCTACTCATATTTACACCAAGCAGCACATTAAAAGACAGTGATGTTTGGCAGCTAAATCATAATTTTGACATGCCCAAATCTGATGGCTTAAAATTTAGCAAAAAGCATGGACAAGCCACATCAATCCTTGTAATTCCAGGCTTTCCTGTAGGCACACGCATAAATGAAAAAGAAGCAATCTTAACAGCAGCATCTCACATGCTTAACTGTTTACAAGTAAAAACAGTTTAGTAACTCCACCTGCTTACTCTTTTTCTCCCTTTTAACATGCCTGTTTTGTTAGTACTGTATCCACCACCTTGCAAGGATGGAGGAGAGGGGTGCTGAACCGGCAGAAGAAGGTGTAATGAACCTAAATCTAAATCCTCACGGGCAACTAGAACGGAGTCAAACAGGCTGGAAGCATCCCAGATAAAAAGCCCAATGACATGTAATATGTTGCCCTATTTCTCCCCAGGAGATGGATACTCCGCTTGAGAGCCAGATAGTCCACCATGCTCACCCCTTCTGAGTTTAGAACGCACAGACCTACAGCAGCTACTCAGCTTTTTTTTTTTTTTTTTTTTTTTTGAAACTATCAGAACTTTTTGCAATATCTTGCCTTAAAGGTTTATAAAGGCAAACATCTAATCTATGCTGACACATAGATTATTTTTATACGCACTTTTTAGAATGTTAAATCTCTGTCTATAATTGGAAGACAATTTTAACACTAATTTTTTGGTTAGAAATAAGCTTCCAACTCTACTCAGCCAGGTATCTCACGTGCCTCCAACCTCCCTGGCAGAGGAGTTTGAGCCAACGTAAGTTAACAAAACATTCTGTAAAGTAACAAAAAAATCAAGAAATTAAGTTATTCAATGCATGCATGCAAAGGAGGATGAAGTAAGGTAGCATGAGCACCCCCTGAATTTTACGATAGTTTATTTTTTGCTTTTATATATATGTGTTTGGGTTATTTAAATGAGAAAGTATGGTATGCAAAACAATGTTATAGTTTTCAAGCCTCCTCTCAGCCTAGACATGATTTTTTTTCCTAACAAAAGGATCTGTCGTATTCAAAATAGTGATAGAATACCCTATAATTCAGTGCTTTTAAGTTGTATTTACTGAGCACGTTCAGACAAAAGCTATGTTACTACAAAAAATATCACTAATATTGGAATTTGAAGAGAATTCCTGTTAACCGAGTTTCAAGCTGGCCTTGTTTCAAGTTGGTTTCCTATAATCAAATCAAATATTTGATTTGCTCATAAAGAAAGTTTGATGACTTTTTTTTAATCTGCTAACCAAACCAAATAATTTATGAGAAGTAATGTGAAACAAGGAGAATACTTCCTCTATCCCAAAAATTAAGAAATTCACTTCTTTGAAGCAAAGGCCGGGCTGGATGGGGCTCTGAGCAACCTGATCTAGTGGGAGGTGTCCCTGCCCATGGCAGGGGGTTGGAACTAGATGATCTTTAAGGTCCCTTCCAACCCAAACCATTCTGTGATTCTATGATTCTATGAAATAAGATGCCTTTACTCAGACCTAACTGAAAACTTCTGTCCAGTCCCTACCATGACAACCAAACCATACGCCAAATGAAGTTTTAAAAGGTTTAAGGGATGAGCAAGAGAGAGAAAGAAAGAGAAGAGTCAGCCGAACAAGTAACACAATTTGCTGAAGATGAGCACAGGACTAAGGACATGTAGAAATCATAATATTGATACTTGTAACTGCAATATCAAAGCTGTATCAAAGTTTAGCAATTTTGTGTAGAAGCAATTTGAACACAAGCTTACTTGCATGTTTGTCTGCCAATACAATAAGTGTACTCGATATGTCTCGTCTTCTGTAGAAACATACCACCTTTGCTTCCACATTGCCGTTGGCAGTCTGAAACAGGAAAAAAGAAAAAAAAAAAATGAGCACAAATCAAGAACTGAACTGTACGCATCCCACTAGAAAAAGTTACAAATAACTTGGAATTTTGCACGAGAGCTACACAGCATCCCCGTTTAGCACCCTCCAGCTGCACACGCGTTAGGTAACACACAAATTCCGGTGTGATCCATTCCAGGGTAGGGAAACAGAGTTTGGCCCTTCCCTCCTAACTATTTCTTGCAGGCTCATCATTTTTAGCAGTCACAGATGTTTCAAGGGGTGAGGAAAAAAACCCACTTACCTGCAGTTACAACACATTAACAAGCCACTTTGCTACTTTTTTCAGGAGATGCCTACATCTAGTAGAATTCAAAGGCATCTTTAGAATCCTAACAACAACAACTGTGGAATACAACAAACAGAACTGAGGTTTAGGCTGTTCTCCAAACTCTGCAGGACAGTAGGAAAGCAGGAAAGAACCCAGCCATTATTACTTGCACAAAAGAAATCACATAAGGTTTTCTTTCTCTGACAGCACTGGTGAGCTAAACAATGACCAACACAAAAAAATCATTCCAAAAGGAGAACCAAGGAAGCTGCACCGGGCAATAAGCTCTACACCAGTGACAACATAGAAAGATGTCCGAATTTTTGAAAGGTTTGGGATTTTTCTCTCTCAAAACTCTTAAAATGAGATAGGTGATCAATCACTTGTAGGATGACACCTGCAAAATTGTGGAACTGGCTTTATACAAACTCTAGGAGAAAGACACCTAACTGGTTTGTAACAGCCCCAGTCAACCTAATGCCTCTAAAATAAATCAACAAATAATGAAAATGTAACTTAAAAAGAGATGTATCCTACTACCGAAGGGTCCTTAAAAAACAGAGTGATGGCACACAGTTTCAGAAACTAGAAGACTAAGATATAAATTCCACTCTAGGAATTCTCCAAAAAAAAAAAAAGGTAGTGAGTGGACCAGCAATCTGTTCACAAGGAAACAAAATAAATACTAATATACATGCTTGTTGCTAAGATATGAAGGAGAAAAAAGTTTTGTCTTTTATAATACCAGTTTTCCTGACACACATTTAAAAAAAAAAAATCAGACAATACATACATGCACAAATATTCTTCCTTGCAACCTACCACTTTTTGGTACAGAGCCTGCAGAATTTCTATTCTTTTCTGTTAAATAATTCAGAACTTTTAAATTTTGAGGAACTAAAATACAAAGGCAGGAGCCATCTTGTTAAAACACAGACAGCTACAATAGAGAATTATTTATGTCATTTAATTGCCCAGGCCTCATTTAGACTCGGTGAAAAAAGGCAACACAAGATCTATGATTCATTTCAACCTAAAAGACCCATTTCAAAGAGTACGTTAGAGAAATTAGGGGGGATGATGGAGAATGAAGCGGGAAAAGAAGAGGGGGTGAAACACACTTTCCTAGAAAGTGATCAGCAAACCTGCATCCTGTAACTGATGGAATACATTGATATTGATATCTCTATTGATAGCTATTGATATCTCATGGCTATGGATCCACTGCCTGCTGGGAACATTTTAAGAACTCACTCTTGTTTCGTTAATGGAAGAGAGAGAAAGTGTTTCTGCAAAAGACCTCCACTAAAAAGAAGGGGTTACAAGGATGTCACAGCCTTCAGATTCATTATTGGTCATTATGTTGATAAATTTTCTCTTCCAAGTAGCTGTTTTAGAAAGGCATGTTTTTCCATCACTGGTGGCTGAAGAAAAAGACCTAATTTTAGTCAGTTAATTAGAATTCAAATCCAAACCAGTGATGGATTCCTTCTGTATGGGCTGCAGTGGGCATGCTGCTACTAAACCTGAGAAAGTGGCATGTTTAGGACACAGCTAAGTGCTTCACAACAGCCTTCCCTCCTCAACTAGGTAAAATTTCAGCATTGAGGACTTCAACTGGCTTCCCACATACAAGCTATCATGCCTGCCTTACAGATTCAATGAAAGGGAAATTTGGTAGACGAAATAATACACTGGCCCAAAGGACAACCAGCAAAGACAAAGTCTGAGGAAGCAGATAATAGCTCCAAAGCTTCCCGTTGAACAAGAGCCTCCCCCAAGAAAGATCAAATTACAAAGCTCTCCATCCTCTAGGCAAACGGTTATATTATCTTCGTATTTCGTGATCCTGGCAGGGAACTGAACTGCAGAAATCTCCTGCCCTACAAGTGGGCACAATCACCTTGAGAATGACCTACCATTGATGCTCTCTGTCCTTTCATACCGAAGAACAATCCATCAGGTCTCAACATTCCAGAAAATTATCAGAACAAAAGTATTTTTAAGCTTCCAATTACCAGAGAACTGCTAAAGACTTGTTTTGATTTTAATCAAATCAAACAGATCATAAATGAAATTAACTTCAAAGACGTGATGGAAAAAATTGTTTACCTTATTGAGCTCTTCTATTCTTCGTATCAAATACGGGTTACTTGAAGAATTTTCGAAGTAGACATAATCTGACAAAAAGAAAAAAAACTCTTTAAAATATGAACTGCTATAAATCGAAGCAAAACCTCACATGTATAGCTGTTACAGACACCATACAAAATTCATTTCTTGGCACAAGCAGCATTTCAAGTGTTCCTACTAAATCCCGGCTATTGAGCAAGGAAATACAAAATCCATGCCAATATAAGGAACATATATTAGTGCAATCTGAAGGCAAACAACTCTTTTTGGGGGGGGGGGTATGAAGCTCTACTGTCAGCTTGGAAAGCAAAGCATGTGATCTTCCTTCTCTCTCTGATCAGGTTATTTCCACTTTGATCACACTGATGACTGTTACTTGCTTCCCCCTCTTATCAAAATCCAGCCACTTCTCACCGGCAACATGCTATCTCTCTCCTCTTCTCCTCCAGCTCAGCCTACAGTAGCCACACTTACTTTGAATACCAACAGTTTCATTCTGTCTTTCTCTCTTATCTTTTTCCTCTACTTCCTGGTCTTTTACACCTGTATTATCCTAGAATACCCTCAATAAAACTCCACATTGTAAGCCAAACAGGCCAGTAATACTCCTATTTTCAAGCAGGATAAACATCTTAAATTACAGGAAGAAAATGAGTTCTCTACCTAAGGTAGTGCCTTCAAAAAAAAAAAAAATATCAGAGAAGCATCAAGAAGTGCCATATAAATTATTTGGTATTACTGAGCTCCAAGTATAAACACTCTTTTTTAGGGGTAAGGAAACAGAAGCTCAAGAGTCCTGGATGGACTTGGACTTTATCTCCCAATACTCCAAGAAGCCAAAGTGAGCTTTAAGGTGAGGCAAAAAGAGGGCTGGATATCACCTCCCTGCCTGCAGTCACCCACCCTGGGGTGCTGACCTTGCATGCAGATCTTACAAGGATTCCTTCCAAGACTTATCTACTAAAATTTAAGACGATTTCCCTCCAGGTTTCCCAGCTCGTTGGTGTTTGGAGCCAAAGGCCCATAGCCCCTGGGCACGACTCAGCTAATCTTCTGCAGTGAGTCCATTAGCACGATGCTCCGGCGATGAATGGGCGTTTAGCGGTGCTAGCCTTTTGTAAATAGAGACAACTACTGAGGCTATTAGCCTCAATCGCCCTGAAATGCTCGTTAAAGGGTATCTGAGATACCTCCCCCCCAGCCCAGAGGACAGAAGGCACCCCCCAAGGGTCCCTGCTCCTGAAAAGCTGCTCCATGCGAGTTAACGATTCCCCTCTTACTTTCAAGGTGGCCAGGGAGACACCATAGCATTCCATCACCCACCACGTCCTACAGCAACCCTTCCAATTCCCCGTATAACACTACTCAAGCTCCAGACACAGATTTTTTCCAGACTGCTGCCTACAGCTCACATTATCCGTAGGTCTCTCTGGAGTTAACAGGCCAAGCTACCTGCTGGGTGAGACACAGGAGCACGGCAGCGACCACTGGCCACTTGACCCAGCAGGAGCTGCAGCTTCCACTACCTGCAAACAGCTCAAGTGCCCTCCTGTCCCTTCAACAGGGCTGGGCTAACTTAGGAGAGTGGTCACAAATCAAGAATTCCCAGGGGTTACAATCCCAAAGAGTGACAATTTTAAAAGAAATGCTTTCCCAAGGTCTTGTCTTACTAAGAAATGTATCATATGCCATGAGTTGCAAAGACACCTTGACAATGAAGTCTTGGTTGAAGTGACGAGGTTGCAATGCCAATACTCAAATGGTGCACGTCTGGGGTTAGCTATGTACCTTGGGTTACATAGTGCAACCTGGGCTAATAAAGCATAGAAACACCAGACACATTTTTTTATATATTTTTGTGCATTCTGTGCTCCAGACTTCTCAGACTGATCATCATCTACCTTCGCACTAACACACATCTGAGTGACTCCCTGACTGCAAGAGTCAGTTCCTCTTAAATGTCACTTCCCTGCAGGCTTTAGATTGGAGAATGATCTCGTCTAAGGAATTCAGATTGGACGGCTGGTTTGTAGAAAAACAAAAGTTCCCAGAAATGGTTAAAACACACAAGTAACCAGATCCTAAATTTCCACTCCCAAGCACCCACTCACCGGCACACCAAACAGGAAACAACGGGCTCAACATTACTTTGACCAACTCTACCAGAAGCCACAAAACCAAACAGATATTTGGCAGCTTCAGCAATAACAAGTGCTGACTGAAATAACAATGACAGGCATTAAGTAATTTACAGATCAGGAGAGTAGAGAGACATCTTTTCTCCCACAACAGAACCACCCATATTCTACAAGGGCACTGCAATGGAGATTGTGGAAGCTTGGAGGTGCCTCCAAGCTCCCCGGCCACCTCTCACCTCAAGGCTCCACCACCTGAAGGACAGGACAAGTTCTTTCCCTCTGCCCCTCTCATTACCCTCAAGACAACCAGCTACCCCTCACTTCAGGTACTTCAGCTGAGGCCAATGCAAAAATCTTACATTTCTGAACACTATGACAGAAAATGGCCCCAGATGGGACTTTGAGCAGCCTGGTCTAGTGGGAGGTGTCCCTGCCCATGGCAGGGGGGTTGGAACTAGATGATCTTGGAGGTCCCTTCCAACCCAAACCATTCTATGATTCTATAAAATCAAAAATGAGAACTAAAGGAAATGTCAATCTCTGTCTTGAAAATACAACTGTATCTTTAACTCCACGGGTTTCAGGTGACTGTTACAAATGTTCACAGTTCATTTTTCTAACAGCTTTTTTGTGTGCCCATACGTACACATATTCTCACAGACACGTTTCCTCCCTCAAGTGAACATTCACTCAATTTTTCACGTAACTACAGTTTATTGATTGTAAAATCTGGCATGGATTTAAAGAAAGTTCATCGCAGATGAATGCTTTACCAAAGAACAGCTCACAGTGGTATCCAACAGTTTTGAATAATAAAATCCCCCAAACATTGTTTTGCTCAGCAACAGGAACATCCCCAAAACCACGCCCCGTGATCAACAACTGCAAACGAACCTCACGCAAAACAGCCAACTGCGCGCCGCTGGCAGAAAGGCAGAACCGAAGCTGTCCCATGGGATTCTTTAGGAGCTGACACATGACACAGTGTGGAGGTGCAACCCTTAGACCAGTGCTTGATGACTTCACCACGTCACAAATGCACAGCCCAGCACACCTCATCCATGTTTCAGCCTAATCCCACAACTATGTTAAGCATTTCACCAGTAGCTATGCAACTAATGGAGGCCTATTTCCCATTACTCAAATTACCTGGAAAAGGGTTTCTTCCTCTCTGCAAGTAATGCAGAGCGCACTGCAAATCACATAAACCAGCACGTGAGCAGATACAAGGGGAGTAATTTCCATTTTTCAGAGAGTTTTTAAGTACTTATCTAAAATTAAATGCTATCCCGCACAGAGAAATGCACAAGTTACCCACTGTTGCACATGCACAAGAAGGAAATTGTAAGTTCAACAAACCACTCTCCAAACTGATGCATGTGAGAGCGCTCCAGAAGCGACAAAACCCATGAAGGCTGGTTTCCAGCACACCGGGTTCAAAGGAGGTACAGCACCATGCTCCATTGACCCCTACACTCCAAAACGCCCCGTTTCCCCCTCAAGCAGCACTTCCCCTTCATTCCCAGCTTCCTCCTGTGCCGTGGAAGTGCATCCTTCTCATACTGCCTACCCAAGTAATACTATTCCCAGGTTTTTTTCAGGACAGTAGCTACAACCACACATGCACATCGGATAACAGAAACCCTCTACAGGCTCCCAACAATCCGGTTGTCAATGGGAGATATCCCGCATGTGCACAACTGCCAGAGTCTCTGTGCCCTGGGCTGAAAGAGAGCATGGGGAAAGACAAAATTAACAAGCCTCTAAACAACAGGATATGCATCTCAGCTCCTATGGCAGAACAGGAAGGAAAGAGCACACTAAAACAAAAAATAAAGTCTAGGGACAGAAAAGTAGAGCCTGATAGCAAGCAAAACGAGTCAGACTCTTCAAACATAACAGTCTATTCTTTCTAATTTATTGGTTTACAGGACTGAAGAAAAGGACCAGCCTATCCCCTCTGCACCCCACGAGCACAGCACTTCTCCTTCCTTACCTACAACACCCACCACAAACACACAAAGCTCACCCCTTACCACCCAACTGCCTGAACGAAGGTTGGAGACTCAATCCCATACCTTCACAACAGCTTGCAGCTTAAACTCACAATGCCCAAATTAATCAGCCATGCATCCACATCATGATCTTAATTAACAGCATCACTTGTGCACATTATGGAATTTCCTATGATCAGGCTAAAGCAAAGGCTGAGGAGCGTGGCAATACCACAAGGCAGTAAGGACCATCATGTATATCACCACCTTCTGACAGAAACTCAAGATTTATTTCTTCCTCTTGTCTGTACTGTTGTAGAGCAGAAGTACCCGCATACATGGATCTACCCAAAAAGCCTTTCTATCCTATAACTTTTTTTTTTCTGAAGCTGAGAATATACACAACTTATTATAAAGCAATACTATATTACACAGGTACTGAACTTCTATAAGAGACACAAGCATACCTGCAACAGTCCAGCAGCTAAAACTAGAACCACAGAAGATGGAAGTTTTCCACAAAGGCAGTAAAATAAGTGTTTTCGATTAGCAATAAACATAACAGACTTTCTTTTTGCTCTCATATACTTTTAAGACACTCTTGCAGAATAGCTTCCCCCTCTGATGTCTTCACGTCAGCTGTTGATTAAGTCTACATCGGTGCATGGAAAAGAAAGTCAGGAGGCGGTACCGCAAAACAAAGAACACACATTGTCTAGAGGTCATATATTTATTAGACATGTCTGAGCTACCTAATAACCTTACGGGCTTTTAAGTGATCAAGTTGCAAAAATGCCCCACAGTATTTTTATCCTTCCCAACTTCCATTTGCCTTTCAAGCTACGAGCGCCTTCTGAGGCCTGACCTTGCTGAATGCTCCCTACCTTACCTCCCGAAAGCCTTACACGCTGTGGACTGCACTAGCCAACAGATGTACCCAGGACACGAGGGAGGCTGAAGCCTTCCTCCTCCCACACTCGCTAGGCTGTTGGCTACAATGTGCCTTTCCAGACAAGTGATAAAGAAGTAACTTCACAGTTGCAAACACTTCCCCTGCCCAGTCCACAAAGCTGCTGCACTGAATTAAAGATGAGCGTCAAGAGAGTGCATAAACTTACGATGACCTGCTTACTTTATGACTTATCTTACGGGAAATATATGCCTCCTCATTCTCTGGATTTCCAGTTCAATTTTGGGCCAGTTTCTTTCGGTAAGCACCAGTTTTCAAATTACTCAGCAGCTTGGTCCTGAAACTGTCAATCACTTTTCATTTTGGGTAATACAATCCTTCCCGGTCTACGTTCTCGAGAAAGAGGAGGCTGGAGAAGCTAACGCTGCTTTCAGCCTACAAGTCAAGCCATCATCTCACCTGGCAGAGCCCGTGTCCCATTGCCTTCTGGCTGTTCAGAAAAGCAGCTGCCACCTGAGGAAACATTTAGCTACAGAACATACAGAGTTTCAACAAAGCAAGCCCTAATATTTTCATTACCAGAAAAGCAAAGCTGAAACAGTTGTTTCTGTTGCTGAAAGAATTATGAGGTCCAATACACCCAGCAGTATACACGAACCAGGTATTTACAATTAATGTCTTTCACGGATCGACAGGCACAAGTCAGCACAAGTTCAATTCGTATTTACTGGAATATTTACTGGGCAGCAGTATTTGTGGCTACTGCACGCGCAGGATACGTGCTGCCTCATCCTCGGCTTGCTGCACCACGGGCAACACCACTACTGCTCCTTAAAACAGGAGTGGAAATGGAGCAACAGTCCAAGCACACAAGCACCCGAAATACCTATAGTCATTTAGTGAGGGGACATGGCAAAAGCAAGCACCATCTCATGAAGAAATCTCCACTCTATACAGTTTACAATGAGCCATCACTAAATTTAGTTAGGATAGCTGGGGTACTCCAGTTAAATCAAGCTAGAAGTGAACAAGTCAAAAGGCTTACGAGGACAGAGATCAAAACAAATAAGCCTTGACTGAAATCTTTAACCAAGATACACGTCTCAAAAGGGACCACGCTTGTAAGAAGAATCCACTGCTCACACAACATGCTCCCAAGATTAGCTGCCTGGTCTCAATAAAAAGGCTTAGCCACAAGAAAACGGAAAAATTACCTAAGTGACAAGTTCTCACTGGTAAAGCAGAAAGCCTGGTTTTTCACCAACGGATCAAGATTAACACACCACCGCACCACTTCCTTAAGCCCAAAGCCTGCAGGAAACTTCCTAGATATAAATTAGCAATGATAGCTCAACTTGGTGTGTGCACGTCCATCCAGAACAGCAGCTACCCTGCCTCTAAACAGGCAGTGAAAACAGTCCCAAGTCAGGTAAAAACAGACAAGATTTCTTTCAGCAAGGAAGGCTGCCACCCTCAAGCGCTACCAGTCACAGGACTCAGCAGGCTCTGGAGGTTTATCAAATGTTTTAGGTCACCATCAGGTCTACAGATGTCACAAAGTCTGTTCAAGGAGGGTGGGATGGCTCTGCGCGCGAGCAAAGCGATCCACAGTCAAATTCTCCCAACGTACTTGTAGCTTCTCAGACTGGAGCCAGAAAACACTCTTAAAGGAACTGTTGCAGCCCTACCCTTCCCTTTATGATTTCCTCCTTCAGCCTGGCGGTTAATAATCTTCACTTGGGAGCTTCTACAGCATGACTCCTCTGCTAGCTCCCATAGCTTTCCAAGTTCAGTAGATGTTGAGAGTTGGCCTGTGCAAGCAGTTGCATGAGCACGCTCCCTCCAAAACAGCAGTTACATCTAGGTAATTACATGCTGAAATTATATGTATAGAAAAATCTTAATTTACAATGCTGTTTTGTAAAATATTTGTTTCTCCTACAAGACCAACTTTTGCAACTTTACAATGGAAAGTTGCATTGACCCTCCTGGAGGGCGTGCAGAGAGCGTAACAAGGGTGCCTGTACAATCCTGAGCCTATCGGGATGTACCAGGAAGGCATCATCCTAAATATTGAAAAGCCAACACATCATCCTAACACCCACGTGCCAAGCACGGTAGTGGTGAGCAAGCATTCGGCCTCTCCAGATTCTATCAGCCCATATAATATACCATAAAACCTCTAAAAAAATTAATGTATGGATGTACATATACAAACATATGCGGTATGTTCAGCTCAACTTCCCCTTTGCACCCCTTCTCCAAGAAAAACATGACCTGGAAGAACCTGGGAGCTGTAAAGGGAAGAGTCCAGATACGTGCAAGGAAAGGACTACTCAGTTTCATTTAATAAACTAAAGCCTCTCTAACGACAATCAAATTCCAAGCATTCATGTACAAACATACACGTGCAGAAGCGCCGCTCAACACTGCTTTGTACTAAAGCAAGTTCAGCCTCATATATTCAAAACGCATGGCAGAAGTCCATGTTCTCAATTTCATATCAGCTTCTACTCTTAGTTTCAATAATAAAACACAGAACAAGATGCCATTCTGGCCCCCAGTAGTGAAAAGGAAAAAAAGTGGCAGATTCATAAATATACAAGTGAGAAACCCATGTAATTTTTGCCAAGTCCCCATGAAACATGCACTTGAACAAAAAAGGGTAAAGCTGATAATCAGTGTAAATACCAACACCTTATGTTAATATATTTTAATATCATACTTTAACTCAGAGTCAGCATGCTTGTAAGAAATGGGTAGCTGATTTTCTTGAGTTTGTTAATTGATCTCTTTTTCTAATGACTACAGTGTTATTTCTAAGGGTGGGTTGCCCTGGAGAACATGATCAAAGCCATGAACATCAAGGAGGAGGAACAGGCTTTTATCACCCCACCTTAAGAATTCCCAAACTGTAGAACACTCGAAACAAGGATCATCTACACATTCACATGGTAAACAAAATGTTCACATTACGTTTTCTTCCAAATGTGTAGAACTTGTACTAGAAAGGGACAGCCAAACTAACTTGGCTGTTTTGAGATGAAAACCACGTATCAGTTTTCCTGACTTGCCTCCAAAAATCCAGGTTCAATATTCCTCAAACCATAACCCTAAAGTAGAAGCAATTCATAGTAAGGTGCATGTAACAGGACTATGGATCATACACAGACCCATAAAAAAAACTACAAAAAAACCCCAAACCCAGACCTGTGAAGGACCTGTAACAGTTACAAACAAAAACTCAAATATCTACCACACAGAACTATTTAAGCTAAGAAGTATTCTCTATCTTTTCGGAGCAAAAAACCCATATAAGTTAATGACGTGCAATTTGCTTGGAAAACTTGCCTGATCCAGTTTAAACTCTGAAACATTAAGGGATTTGGAACTTCCCAAAGGTCTTCTTTGTTTTCTGTCATGTCAAAAGGGTGAAGAAAAATTCCTGTCCAGCTACCTCAGAACATTTTTTTGCCTGATTCTTAGTGAAACAAGGTTTATGCAACTTCATTATCCATGCATTAGTTCTTCCCTATTAACTCCTGAACCCTCTGTTTGATTTCAAACATTTCACAGAGGGACAGAAGTCTCAAAGATAATTAAGTTCTGATCACTGTTCCCTATCCTGAAAACAGAGATACTAAAACTAGCAAGAGAAAGTGAGAAAGGTAAGACAGACAATTGGAGATATGAAATGGTTCCCATTTCAGAAACAATTAATAGACTAGGTTTTAAAGCAAATCACTGGAGATTCCACAGTGTTTGGGGGAATTATCAAAAGCGCTTTCTTTCTTGTGCACCTCCCAATACCTCTATTGTCACTGCTGTTCCAGGCAGGTCCTGGGCTCAATTAACTTATGATCTGATTCATTATGACCAAGTATGTTCCCAAAAGTTTACCCTCTCTGCTGGGGAAGAACACAGGTATTCTGCCTAGCGGCAACAATCCTTAGATGTCAGCTCATCCAGGGTTCATACATATGGATCCTTTCCCAGTAAAAGTCCAACATTTCAAAGGAGTGGAAGCAGAAGGTGAAGAACCACCTCACAGAAGAAATAACACTAATTTTAGATAAAGTCAATGTCCCTTCCCCAGTTCCTCACAGCACTGTTGGCTGTTTTCAGTTGCAGAAGATCTGTGGGAAAAAAAAATGAAGGACAGGAATCTACCGGTACTTGTGGAGAAGAGGTTATAGGCATCAGCTGTACTTCATGGGTCACTCTTCTTAGATAAGAACTATGCCATGCTGATGTAACTGCTACTATGGATGCCAGCTTAAAGGTAAGGTAGAGAGACTGTGTACAAATAAGACTTGAAAAGAGTTTGTGAGAATCCTGGAAATAAAATTAAGCTTCCAAAGTACTACCCTGAGGACAAAGAAGCAATTCTGCTGCTAGAAACCAATTATATGGCACTACAAGGAAACCCATTTCAATTAATCCACTCCCAATGTCCCAGCTATAACTGAGGCACATCTGCATGTGGCACTGACCCTTTAGGTTCACCAAGTCAGCTTCCTGCAGGACCACAATACACTGAAATATTCCTGCAGAACCACTTTTCTACTGTCTGCTTTACATGAGGTATCAAAGCGTGATTCTTTGTGATTCCTCCGGACACAAAGGCTGTTCTGCATTACCTCTTCTGCCACTTCAGTTCCCAAGGATGTAGCTACACAAACATTTTCTGCAGTAGCAAAGTTGTAAGCCTACGTAATTTCAGCTGTGCCAGTACAACTCTTTGTGGGGTGATACCGTGAACCAGCTCATGGAAATAGTCCAGGCTTAAAAAAATAAAAACCTTTCCCCAAAGGTGGGTTGGAAGGGAAGACCAGGATGGTCTAATTTACAGAAGAGCCAGAGAAACGCTCGAGCCGATGGAGAAACTAGTAAGAGAACTCCTTAAATCATGGGGGTGTACTCTGGAGGGAGCGGGGGGCATGGGAGAGGAGTATCCTTTAAACTGGACCCTAACAGTGTTCTTTAGCAGCCAAGAGAACAGCCTGTTCCATTGCAACTCTCATCGGAAAGGACAGAAGAAAAACAGAAAAACATTATTTACAAAAGATATTTAGGCAGCACAGAAGATGACAAGACATCAGCTTCATGTTCCCTGCAAACATCTCAAGAGTTGCAAAACAAGAACCACTGAAGTACTCAGACACCAAGTTTTGTATCACCCTCAAGAAACAAACAAACAAAAAACCTAACCAAAAAAAAACCCCAAAAGTTAGGGGTTTGTTCGGGTTTAAGAGCAATGTTTGACTTGGGTTAGTCAACCTGAATTACTGGCTTAGGCCACGGTATGACACTGTATTAAGTCCAGGAGTAAGAGTTTCAGTGCCACATCAAAAACATCATGGCCTCACAATGTAAAACACGGATTCGGCATAAACTCCTGCCATAGTTTCACAGATGTTTCTTCAAACAAGAGTGCCAGTGAAGCTGATTCATCCCCCCACCCTCTCATACCACCCCCTCAAGTTGTGACAGCTCCTCCGTGGATGGGAGGAGGCAGGCACGCATGCTGTAAACCTGATTAGGAACTCACCTGAGTCAAGAAAAAAAAAAAAAAAAAACTGTTTCCCAACCAAACCAATTGCCTGATTTGCTTTGCTGCACAGCCACGCCGAGCTGTGTAAGCCCTGCTAAGGAAGAAACGTGAGGACAGTAACAAGTGTCTACGAGCAGGCGTTGCTTAAACCAACAGCATTACCAAAAGAAACGTCCACAGAATGCCACACTTGGCTGGTTCAAATTTGCTGAGATGTTGACAACTTGACTCTGTAAGGACAAGCTCTGCACAAAATCAGGAATCATCTGCTCACAGCACACTATCTTTATGCTTGGTCAAGTATCATCTGTCCTCCTACATCTTGCATAAAAGCATAAAGACCCCAAATTAACCAGAGCGTTTCATGTGCAATTTAACAGAAACATTACCATGGGCCACACCTGACACAGATCACGATTGGTGATCTGGCAATGCACAGAACCCGAGCTGTGAAATCCCAGGCACCACGAAGACTAAACAGCTTATGAGCAACACACATGTAGAAGACTAGAGCAGCCTAAAATTTTTCTTTCGCTTGCAAACTCGCTTTAAAGCTGCCAACTAACTTCTTCACTTTACTGCACTGATCAATGTCAAGTAAAAATTATCTCAGGAACACTCCTCCTTCGTACAGCTGATCCAACCAAAGAGCTGGAAAAGGAGACCATGTGCATGGCTCCTTCTGGGCTGGGCTACACAGCCTGAGAGCTTCATGGGTATTTCACAGGTCCTTCCCCGAGAAGTGATTCATCTGCCTCCTCACTTACTTCAGCAAGCAGAAACTGAGGTTTAGTTAAGAGCGATATACCAAAACCAAAGAGATGTTTAATTCTGCAGGAGACCATGAAGAAAACCTCATTCTTCAAGACTTAAGCCTTCCCTTAACGGCTTAAGGGGATAACAAATTGAGGAAGTCTTCACGTTTCTCACAAGTCACATTACTTCAATCCCACAGGCAATGGAGATGTACGTAAAGGACAAGTCCCCACACTGGCAGTAAACCCATCACCCAAGATACAGATCAGGAGCTTTGCTGAAGGGGTCTCCTGTGTTCAGTCAGGCCTAGGTCTCATTCAACCACCACAGCTTGTAAGTAAATACAAACATTTGTCATGGAGGTCAAGCTGAAATTTCAAGGGTTCTTTTGTGAAACAAACGAGTAAATCAGAAGTATGCAGGCTATTGTCTTTATGGGCTGAATTCTTCCCTGAGATAAGAATGGTTTCCATGCATCTTGAGGCATCAAATAGTTCTTAATTCACTAAGAATCTTTCAAAAAAGACTGGTGTGCAGGAAGTGCAACAGCAGCGTTGGGGAAAAGACAAGGCATTTCCTGAAGCTTCCAAAAAGAACGCTTTCTTTCTTAAATTCATCTTAGGCTTTATTGTATATTTAAAGAAGATTTGTGAAGTATATGAACATAAAAGGGTTGCCAGATACATTTAAAGCTTAAGTTTCAGTATGTTTGAATATCCAGCACCAACTCTGAGGACCTCACAATGTATTAACCTCCAGAAACAGCTGTGTCCCATATCCTACTGGACATGAGAAACTTGCCATCTTGCAATGGAGAATAAATTAAATTATTCATCTAAGAACCAGGGTACAACCCCCTTTGAACTGTGGCATAACGAAGTTCCTTTTAAAAGAAGATTGTGTCTTTTTTAATGTGAAAAATTCCTCGATGTGCTTCCCTACTGAAATGCTTTCTTACGCATTAAATAATTACAGCAGAAACTCATTAGTTCTTGTTAACAACAGACAGTCCAACATACCAAATTTGGTTTTACAAGTGAAGACGAGGGGAGGAATCATACCAGACTTTAAAAAACACTCTGAAGCAGGGCCTCTTTGTGTACTAGATCTACAGCAGTAAGTTTTGAGATACTGAAGACCTAGAATTGTACTATCTGAACAAGAGCACCTTTCCCAGCAGTTCCAGTTAGCTAAACCTCACGGGAAATTCGGGCAAAGCAGCTTAAGGGCTTGGTCAGTCACCTGTTTGGGGATTTAAAAAATAATGAACTTGCAAAGCAGTAAGATACAGTGTAAGAACTCGTTACTTGGTGGCAGAAGTTAACACTGACTTAACAGATTACTTGTTGCCAGAAGATGTGCAGAACTACAAGTAAGTGACCTCCAACAGTTCACACCCACGCTTCCAAGCAACCCCAAACTGCTCAGGAGTAGTTTACAAATTGAAGTAAGAACAGTAACAGGTAACAGCAACCGCTGTATTCTCTTGTTGTCCTACTGTGGAGAGATTAAGTACTCTTTATTTATGTAGAGTTAAGATGTTTAAACATCAAAAGTTACAGACTCATAGAATGGTTTGGGTTGGAAGGGACCTTAAAGATCATCTCGTTCCACCCCCCTGCCCTGGGCAGGGACACCTCCCACCAGACCAGGCTGCTCAAAGCCCCGTCCAGCCTGGCCTTGAAAAACAACAACTAGATGCAAGTGAAAGGAAAATCTCTTACATTCACCCAAAATCTCACTAGTAAAACAAAAGGAGATGCTTAAAGAGTTTCAAAGTCCCTTTTCCACAGTTTCTTACCAAGTGGCTTTTATTCACCATCACTGGAAGGCAAAACGCACAAACAAGAACAATGGTGTCTCCGACGGCCACCAAGGAGTAAAACCAACCTGCTGCTGCAGGCGGGCAGTGTCCCCCCACCCCAGCCCTCCCAGCAGGCCACCCTGGCGCAGCCTCCCACACACCGCCACAGGAGCTGCTTAAATTCACCAAACCCAGCAGAAAATTCTCTAACGGGCCAGCGACACCCATCTGGCCAAAGAGGTAGCCAAGAAAAACAAGAAGAGGCAGTAGGTGAGCACCACCCTGCCGGGGACAAGGAGGGGGGAAGCCGGGTTTCCCTCCCTTTGGCAGAAGCAAGCTTAGTGTTTTCGCTCCTTTTTGCCACCTGCAAACGGATATTACAAATCCGCAGAGAGCGTATGGACACAATTGTTACAGGTCTAGCCCCAAACACACCTAAACTGGCTGACAACACACTCCCCACCATGCAACATTTCCCAATTAAAGGCTAATGAACACTGAAGCAGTCCAATATGGGGGAGAGAGGGAAGGAAAGGAAAACTGTAAAACACAAGAATATAAACTTGTATAACTAGAAACAATGAGAGGAAAAGAGGAAGAAAGCCACTGCCTGGCTGTTGCCGAAACATGATAAGCTAGTAGCTGTCCTACATTTGTTAGGGACAAGGACCGCAGAAAAGTATTAGTAAGTTGCAAGAATAAACTCATTTTTATTATCTTTACTGGTTATTTAAAAACACCCTTCTGTCCACTAAACCCACTCTCAGCTCAAGTTACTTTCAAACACTCCACTTCAGCTAAAAGTTAATAAAAAAAAAACCCAAACAAACCAAATCCCAAAACAAAAAAACCCAAGGTAAACCCTCTCGCAACCCAAAATATATACACACTGATAACAAAGCAAGGAGACAGGAGAGGGTTTACACATGCCCCTGCAGTAAAATCATCTGAATTACATGCTCCAGATCTGGACTCAAAGACATGTTTCTGTGCAAGCTTCCTTAATAGCTCTGCACCTCAGATCTTTACCGGGAAAAAGCACAGAAAATGATTATTGACATCATTATGATGTCAAGAGGACCAATGCACCCATCTGCTCGCAGCTGTCCAGCAGCAGTACGGATGTCGGGAGTCGTATACCACCAGGAGAGTCTGGATTCCAAACAGGGGTATGTAATGGGATGGGGGCAGGTCAAACCGTGATCCCCAGCCACGCATTAATAACACCCTATAATAACAGGGATGATGTCATGCTGCCATTCTTAAAAACTTTGGGGATGGCTACGCTGAAATGAGAAGTATGAGTGCGGCACAGACAGGGACACCGATACCAGGTCTAATCCAGAGAGCAGGAGTAACACAACCAACTAAGTTGTGGAGCTTCAGTCTCCAGCACATTGGAATAAAACTGCTGGGAATCTCAGGTGCCCATGCCAGGTGCTGTGGGGTCAAAATTTCCCTTACTTTGAACACATTAGATGCGGCTAGCACATATGTGCTTGAGTGACCCGTTGATAATGCACGTTAAATGTACCATAGACTCAAAAACGATGATAATTTTGTAGCCTAGCTCATTCCCAAACAAGAGGGTAACTCTTCCAAGTCAGGAACATATAAAAGGCTTTTCATCTAAAAGCATAAACTGACATTTGTCTCAGCAAAAGTGTTGGCTTCAGTAGTTCTTCCTCCATCCTTCCTCTCCTTTCTTTCCCCATCCCCTTGTTCCCAGCCCTCCCACTGAGCCCATTCAGCTGTTCACACAGTCCCACGGTGAACCAGATCGGGTAGCTGATGCAGATTAAAAATAATCCAGGAAAAAACAAAGAGTGAGGAGGAGGGAAGGTGGAAAATTTAAGTTCCTTAAATCAGTGCAAGATGGAAATGCAAAAAAAATCATCGTTTCACTGCATCCGGGGAATGCCACAGGGGCATAAAACTGCAGTGGGGCTTAATCAATTACCACCGCTAAAGAAATACTTGTCATACTACAATTAAACTCTCCCAGAGAAGGTGGAGACAGAATAGCTGTTGGAAAGTCTCTGGATACCGAGATGACCTGTTCTCTTCCAAGCAGCTGACACAGCACACTCCTGAAAGCGGAGCCTGGCACTGGCTAGAACAATGAACATCTCTCTCCCACGTGCATTTTTTTCATCAGAGGCCCCAAATTCCAGCTCAGAGGTCCCAAGCTTCTCAGATCTGGTGTTTATCCAACATTCCCATACGGTCTGTGATTGTGCAGACTGCCCGTCCGCTCCATGAAGCGGCAGGCCAGCCCACCATGACTCCTTCCAAGTAAAAGCTGCCCACTCTCATTGTGCTGCCACTTATTTCATGGCTGTATGGCAGCTGTTAAGAAAACATTCACTTCACTGGAGGCAGGCGATTCCAGGATTTCCTGCTGGACAGCAAGCAAGATCCCATATTTCATTTTGGAATCTGATACCTTGGCATCTTCCTGACACATTTAAAAAGTTTCACATCCCCTGAGAACCGTGCTAGCTTCTGAGGGTCCCATTTGTATTGGCAACCAACCGCCCTCCAGTAGAAACTTGGCAGGAAGCAGGAGAACCAGTTGCTTTCTCTAAGCAATTCAACACCACCAGTCAACTTACCCCCAGAGTCTTACAACCATTCAAGCGGCAGCTCCTGGCCCCCTCAGCACGCTCACTGTGTGACAACACAGAGGAGAAGACCTGCATGCCACTATCAGCTCCCATAGCGCAGGCTCCTCAGCGCCTCTATAAAGGAACTACTGTACATCAACATTAAAAGAGAGCAAGACGCTTCATGTCCTCTGGAAGCGCTGTCAACTATGCGTTTAAAAACGAGTCTTCATCAGAGAAGTGCAGTCCACCTACTGGTTTTCTGAAACCAAAAATTCATGGTGTTTCATGATTAGGCCAAAAGTGATCACCATCCTTTCTGAGTTAATGTATACTTCTAGGAGCGCTACCCATCTATAGCGAACAAGCTACTTTTGGTAGCTGTTAGGTCTGGAGTTATACAACACAATTCGGGAGCCACAAGAGTAATAACAGATTATCTGCTGAATGTTTGTCTTCCAGTGGGAAGTATATGAAATGACTATGCACAAATCCCATTCAGGATTTAATCCTGCCCTAGAGTTCATACTCAACTTCAGCACACAAAACCATTAATGGGAGACACCAGCGCCAGAGGTCAGAAACAATTCAATAATACAAACTCCTCCGGCTCAGGCTGAACACAGCGCTCACACAGAAACAGCTGCATCCATCCATATGTTGATCTTCGTACTATGTCAAATCAAGACTTCATCCGTATGTACAATAAGGGAGCACCGTAACCTTGGCTATTAGCCAGCTGCCTTGCCCTCTGCCCAGAAAGGTTACGGAGCAAATCCTGGACACCATTTCCAACTACAGGAAAGACAACAAGGTGACCGAGACCAGCCGAAATGGATACATCAAAGGCAAATCATGCCTGACTAACCTGACTTCCTTCTGGGATGAAAAGACTGTCTCTGTGGCTGAGGGAAGAGCAGGAGGTGTTACACACCTTGACTTCGTGTCAAAGGCTGCGCTAGTCTCCCATGGCATCCTTCGAACCAAAGCGCTGAGGTGTGGTCTGGATAACCAGACAATAAAGGTGGGAGAAATCTGGCTGGAACGCCAGGCTGAAAGGACTGTAGATCAGCAGTTACGACCTTCATCCAGCTGCTGGTTACTAACGGCATCCCTGGAGGACCAACACTGGGGCCAGCCCTGCTTAGAAGATTTTTAATGACCTGGATAGTGACTAGAGTACATGCTCTAAAATTTGGGAAAACTATACCACATGCTGGAGTGGAGGGCAGGGCTGCTATTGAGAGGGACTTCCAACAAGCTGGGAAATGGGCTGACAAGAACCTCAGGAAGTTCAACTACGGCTAGAGTAAAGCCCCACGTCTGGTGTGGGATAACTCCTTGCAGTGGTCCAGGCTGTTGGCACAGCATCTCTGCAGGAAGGCACCTGGTAAAACAACAAATTGCCCAGGAGCCAGCAGTGCACCCTTGCAGCAAAGGCAGCCACCATCGCCGTGTGAGCAGGGGTGCAGCCAGCAGGGTGAGGGGACGGATCCTGCTCCTCTGATAAGCGCTTGTGAGACGTGGATCCAACTTGGTCTCCCCAGCTCAAGGGTGGCAACATACCAAGGTGCTGGAGCATGGGACGTGCAAAGAAAGGCTGAGAGAGGCAGGTTAGGTCAGCCCAGGAAGGAGAAGGCTCAGGGGAGATATTACTGCTGTTGACAACAACTGAGCAGGAGGTGTAGAGCAGATGGGGACAAGCTCTTTTCAGAGGTGCGCAAGGATAGGACGAAGGACAAGGGACATCAGCTGGAACATGATAAAATCCGACCAGGCACATGGAAACAAATATTTACTGTAAGTATGCTCAAACACTACACGGGGCCTAAAGGGTTGCATCGTGATCCTTAAAGATACTCAAAAACAGGCCGGACACAACCCCGAGCTCCCTGCTCCAACAGGACAGCTTCTAGCAGGAGGTTGGCCTAGAGACCTCCAGCAGTCCCTTCCCACCACCCGTGGTGTGCACAGTACAGATTTTGTCATACAAGATACTAGAGATGACATTCCACACAAGACTGGAGCCTATAACAATAAATGCCAAACAGTAATTTCCAGGAAACAATTCCCTTCATAACTCACACCCCAGAACCGAGCTGTAAATTTCCACAACTCATCTTCCCCCTCATCTTTCTGCTCTCAGCATCTCTAAACCGACATAATGCAACATGCACCCTATCAGCTTGTAGCAACCCAAGAAACAAAGCTGAGACAGCCAAGAACCACACAGTTTATCCCTCTGTGAAACCAAGTGCAACCAGGAAAAAAGTATTAACGTGACAAAAGAAGTGGTATTTTTTCAGAGCACAAAGTAAGGGTAGGCCAGAAAAGCAGAAAGAACAGAAAGTAGTTGTTGATGGAGAGCAGCCAGACAGGATGGCTTGTCCACCTTTGCTGTATTTTTTCCCTTGTTCACTTTACGCCAGTTTTACAGAACTCCACAAGAAATGGGGTATTTTGAAAAGGAGGGAACCCCCCAAAAATATCTTCCTGCACATCCTACAGTCCTGGGGAGAAGGAAGCTCCACAGAACAGCTTTTATGAAGGAAAATGGCCGAGCACAAATCCATGCCAGACCACCCTCGGTTTATATTCCATAAAACGCAATCCCAAACCCTGTTGCCTCTCCTTTCTCTTCACGTGAGTCAAAACAAAGGACAATCAGACAGGAGCGCAACCCTGAATAGAAGACTAATGGGAAGCCATACAACAAAACAGCAAGGGTGGAAGGGGAGGCCAAGATCTGCAGGACGTGCCTCACCACCAGTGCCCCGCTCTACCAGCGGCCTCTGCCCATCTTTGTGCTCCTTTTTTATCTCAGCAACTCCTCCTTGGTCCCCACCCCGACCACCTCGCATGACCCCCATCCCAGCAGCCACCCGCCCTTCCCTCCACCCCGGGCCCCATCCCGGGGCCCATCCCGACCCCGCTTCCCCGCGGCCTCTCCATTCCCACTCTCCCAGCTCCACTATCCCACCTCACCCTGCCCGTGCCCCGGCCCTGACCGAGCCCCCCGAACACCCCCAGCCCCGCACCTCACATCCCCCACCTCCCTCCAGCCCCATATGGCCCCACACCAGGCCGTCCCCCGCTCACCTAAGCCTTCCCCACATCCCCCAAATCCCACCGCCCCGTCCGGCCCTGCAGCCCCCTCAAGGACTCCCTCACAGCAGCCCTTCACCCCGTTTAACCCCACGCCAGGCCTCCCCCTCACCCCGCAGCTCACCAGGCCCCTGCCCCGCTCCGGTTGCCCCTCCGGAACAACCCCCCTCCCCACAAGCCCGGCGCCCCGCCACCCTCCCCTCCCGGGCTGCCCCCCACCACCACCCCAGCCCCTCGCCCGCCCCAGGCGCTGCTCGAACCCCGGACCCTCGCCCGCCCCGGCCTTCCACCGCCCCGCTGGGCCGCCGCCCCGCCCCGGGCCTGCCCCGCCGCCGCGGCCCACCGGGCCCCCGAGGCACCGCTCACGCGGGAGGCAGTGAGGGGAGGGAGGCGCAGCGGGGCCGGGCCGGGCCGCGGCGGGGCCGTGGGGGCTCTTACCTCCGACCCGGTACATGTTGGCGGCCATGCCCGGGACGGGGCCGGGCGCGGGCCGCTCCCGCCGCCGCCGCCGCCTCCAGGTGCCGGATCCGCTGGAAAATGGAGGCTGGAGCGACCGGGCGGGGGAGGGGAGCGGGGGAATTAAAGGGGCCGCGCCGGCTGCCGCCCGACCGACCGACAGGGAGGGAAGAAGAGAGGGAGAGAGGCGGAGGGCGGGGCGGCGGCGGGCCCGGGCGGAGAGGGGCCCGGCGGCGGCGGGGAGGGAGGGGGAAGGAGCCGGCCCCGCCGCCCAGCCCGCAGCGTGTGAGGGCGGCGCTCGGCGGCCTGCGCCCGGCGGGAGGGGAGCGGGCCTGGTGGCGGGCAGCGCCTCGCCCCGCTCCTCACACACACACACGCAGACACACACACGGCCTGTCCTCACACCCACACACCGCCTGTCCTCACACACACCCACACCGACTGTCCTCACACAGCCCTCCTGGCACAGCTCGCCGGTCGCCACACAGGCTCAGCCCTCCTCACAGCCCTCCTCAGGCACACGCACACACAGACGGCCTGTCCTCACGCACAGCCCGACCGCCACCTGTGCTCGCACGCAGCCGTCCGCCTGTTCTCACAGCCCTCCTTCCACACACACGCTGGGGATACGCACAGCCCTCCTCACGCACGCACCTGTACACACACAGCCCTCCTCACACACACAGAGATCCGCCTGTCCTCACAGCCCTCCTCACGCACACACGTGTCCGCCTGTACTCACAGCCCTCCTCACGCACACACGTGTCCGCCTGTACTCACAGCCTTCCTCCCATACACACGCCTGTGCTCACACACAGCCCTCCTCACACACACAGAGAGATCTGCCTGTACTCACAGCCCTCCTCACGCACACACGTGTCCGCCTGTACTCACAGCCTTCCTCCCACACACACCCCTGTGCTCACACACAGCCCTCCTCACACACACACAGAGATCTGCCTGTACTCACAGCCTTCCTCCCACACACACGCCTGTGCTCACACACAGCCCTCCTCACGCACACACAGAGATCTGCCTGTACTCACAGCCTTCCTCCCACACACACGCCTGTGCTCACACACAGCCCTCCTCACGCACACACAGAGATCTGCCTGTACTCACAGCCCTCCTCACGCACACACGTGTCCGCCTGTACTCACAGCCTTCCTCCCACACACACCCCTGTACTCACACACAGCCCTCCTCCTACACACACCCCTGCACTCACACACAACCTTCCTCACACACACACCCCTGTACTCACACACAGCCCTCCTCACACACACACGTGTCCGCCTGTACTCACAGCCCTCCTCAGACACACCAGGCCTTCTCATACACCCACATGCCGCATGTGTTCACATACAGCCTCCACATGCAGGCAGTGCCTGTTCTGGCAGACAGACATGCTTCCTGTCCTCACACACACACGCACACCACCTGTCCTCACTCACACACACACACCCCCCGCCTGTCCTCACACAGCCCTCCTGGCACAGCTCACCTGTCGCCACACAGGCTCAGCCCTCCTCACAGCCCCCACTGTCCTGGCGTGGACGGCCTTCTTCACACACACACACACACACACACACACACACACACACACACAGAGCCAGCCTGTCCTTGTGTACAGCTTGACACACACACGCTCAAATGCCACCTGTGCTCGCACACAGCCCTCCTCACGTGCACATGTGCCTGTGCTCACAACCCTCCTTCCACACATACTGGGAATACTCACAATCCTCCTCATGCATGCACCAGTACACACACACACACCTGCCTGTACTCACAGCCCTCCTCAGACACACCCCTGTACTCACACACAGCCCTCCTCTCACACACCCTCACCCCTCTACTCACACACAGCCCTCCTCACACACACACAGAGATCTGCCTGTACACACAGCCCTCCTCACACACACCTCTGTACTCACAGCGCTCCTCACACACCCCCATGTCTGCCTGTAGCCACAGCCCTCCTCACACACACCAGGCCTTCTCATACACCCACACGCCGCCTGTATTCACAGACAGCGCCTGTTCTTGCAGACAGCCCCCACGCTTCCTGTCCTCACACACCCCCGCCGCCTGCTCGCACCATACGACAGCCCCCTCATGCCTGTACCTCCATCCGTACGCTGCCCAGTCCCCGTGTACACCCCTCCATCCCTTCACACCCACGTGGGAGTCCCGTGCCCTACGCACACCTCCCGCTCACACGCTCCTACCCCTCCTACACCGTCTCCCTCAGGTCCCTGCGATGGCGAGGGGCTGCCTGTCCCCGTCCCCAAGACACTGCCGTGCTGGGGCTTTCCCCCCTCCTCAGGTGTCAGTCCAAAGGGTGAAACGTAGATGATCGCTTCAGCTTTCTCTTGCCTGCTGACCTGGGGGTGTCACCGTCCCTTCTTCACCCACGTGCTGCTCCTCTCCAAGTGTCTCCTCAGCAGCCCTGCAGCGGTTACGTGGTTGTTGAACAGTTGCTGGCTCCAGATCGCTCTGCAAAACTTGCATGTTATTGCCATTTCCTCTCCTACAGGAACTGACAGGCTGACACCAAAAAAACGCCCCAAGAAACCGTCAGTCTTTGGGACCTAACACCTTTCCAGCAGGTCCCCCAGCAAGGGCTGACAAAGTACAGCAGAGCAGGTGACCAGCCATCCCCCCTGAGGACTTCTCCACGCACTTGGCCAAGGCCGGATGGTGAACCCCAACGAAGAGCTACACCTCCGATGGTCAGCACAGGTGGACCCATGTCACCGCTGGCCTCTCCAGCGCGGCGGGACACCTACGCTTGCTCCTTGGCTTCGGCGCAGAGCTGGAGAATCACCTCAAGTTGCCTGAACCCGAGGTGTCGGCCCAAGACCCTCCTCACAGTCAGGCAGGTCACAACAGCCGAAAAATACCTGTCACGAAACTCTTGGCTGGAGTGAAGTGGTTGATGGCACAAACGGTCATACCCCGCACCAGGGCTGGGCACAGCCGCTGCCTGCGCCCTCAGCCCCGCTTCTCGTAAAGCCCCGAAACAGCTACGCGAGACCGCCCAAAACCTTGACATCTGCCAAAATACACCTATTTGGAAAAGAACAGGGCTTTTGTTAAAAAAAAAAAAAAAAAAAAAAAAATATTCGCTTTGACTGTGTTAGGAAAAAAACCCAGCGCCCAAATCTCTGGCAGTCCTGGGACCCCAGCAGGGCGCAGGGCTCTGCTTTCGCGGTTCCGATGCGCGCAAGGAGCGCGGCTGAGCGAGGACAGCACGGCAGGGGGTGAAAATCGACCGGCCAAAAAAGTTGGGAAAAGGGCGGAAAAGTTGGGAAAAGGGGGAAATACTGTGGTGGTGCCCCCCCGCCTCCGGTCGGAGGGGATATTTCTGCCTTTTAGAGCTGGCTGGGGGGAGCGTGGGGCAGCCAGCAAACCCTTGGGGGACACCGTGGGGCGCAGAGGGGCTGGCTCTCCCCTGGCTGCTTCTGCGACCGCTCTGGCAGAGCAGAAAATAATTCAGTAGGACACGGAAAAATTACCCAGAATAAATATTTACAAATCGCATCGTGGGGCACTCGGTAGTCGCACACGAAGAAGCGGCCGGTCACGTGGCGCCGCCGGCTCTTTCCAGATGCTAAATTGTTTTTTAAACGATAGTAACAAAACCCCGTCGGAAACTTCCCTGCTGTTCCTCTTCCAGGTTAAGCAATAGCTGCGGTCGCTGCCGGGGCGTTGTGCAAGGGGAGGGAGGGGAGCCGGCAAAGGAGGGGGCTCTCGCAACACCCCATCTCCCACCACCGAGCCCCCGCTCCCACGGGTGCCCCCGACTCCCAGCGTGGCGAACCCAGTCCTTCCGGAAGGCTTTTTGGTGTGTCCCGGCTTGCGTTTGACGCCTCTGGCGCGGCAGTGAGGGAGCACCTCTGCTGAGAAGAGCCAAGACCTGCAAAAAGGAAGACGCCGGCGCTTTGAGAGCCCAGTCCGAGGTTGGCTGGCAGAAATGGGCTTGTCCCAGCAGGCGTGGGTGAGGGAAGTTCTCGAGGCCCATTGTGTATGACCTGATACTCCCCGGTCCTGACCCATCCTTGTTCCACCCAGCTCCGTTTTCCTTCTCCTCCCTTCCAGAAGGCAGGGGAGTGTGCCCATGGCCCCACCAGGACTTTCGGCTTGGCGTGGAGAGCTCATGCGTGCTTCGCCGGTGATGTGGGGAGCACTCTGCTCCCCCTGCCAGCTCCCGAGCCTTCCCACCACCCCGGTCCCCTCTGTTTGCACCCTCCTTCCCGTGCCGAGACGAGGTCCTCCATGGGCAAAGCTCAGGCTGCGCCTCTTCCACGTAGCTGGGCCCTGGGTGCAGGTTTGCAGCTGAACCTGGGCAAAAAATACATGGCCAAAAACCACAGCCTTGACCCACTTGTCTCCCCACGGTGCTCCCCTTGTCTCACCAGCAGCCAGGCCCTCTCCGTGGCTTGTGGTGCTGTCTCTGCACTCAAAAGTCCCAAATGTCCCCTCCAGAGCTACGTACCTTCCTGCTGCCTGGAGTTATCCGAGCCCTGCTCAGTGCCACCTGTATGGGACTTGCGTCCCCTCCTCCAGCAAAGGGCTCAGGCCATAAATGCACCCGCAAGCCCAGCCAGGCCAAGAGGAGGAGCTGGGACATCCGAGACCTGTGTGCTTTGAGAGCAGCCCGTCCCGCTGCGGGGAGCTCCCTGCACCCCCAGCTCCCTGATCCACCCCTCCTGCCCCCACCCTCCGCCAGGGGAAGCACAGGGATGCGGGCTGCTCCGGCTCAGCGTTCCCACTGCTGCCTAACAATGTGCTGTTATCCTGGGGACCACAGGGCCCGTTTCCCAAAATTTCTTCACCTTTCTGCCTCAAAACAGCTGCTTGGCTCTTGTCTTTCCTTCTTCTCTCTGCCTTTCCGCTCCCCAGCACCAAGCCCAGATTCTTGTCACCTCATACATCCCAGGGTCCCTCTCCCAGGAGCGCACACAGTTCCAGGCTACCACAGCCTCAGCGTTCCCCCACCGAGACCCCCCCTCGGTAGCCTAACACCACTGCGTCTATCAAACGCAGCCCCCGGCCCAGAAATGGGCGCCAGCCTGGTTCACTGCTCGCTGCGAGGGGGGGAGGACCAGGACTGGGTGCTAGAGAGGGCTGTCGGATCCAGGAGAGCTGCAGGAGGCGAGCGGGTCCCTCTGGGAGGGGAGGCATCAGGGCTGCAAAAACCACAGGAGGGCTCGGTGCCGGGGAGGATGCGCAGATCCACCAGCTCTGCCCTGGAAGTGCAGCTGGATACAGAACTCAAGAGATTCCCCCCCCCCACGCTAGAAAGCCACGCAGCTCTCTCCTACTGGAGACAACCGCCCCAGCCATGCCAGAGCAGCCCCTGCCGAAAGACCACTCGAGGGACGGGTGTGTGCTTTCATGTCCAGTTTTATTAGTGTTGCATTAGTACCATAAAATAGTTGACGAGGTTGAGCACGTTGCAGTTTATTCAAAAAAAAAAAAAAAAAAAAAAGGCTATTTACATTTAATCTGTCTTCATTTGAAAAAAAAAAAAAAAAAAACAAACCACAAACAAAAAACAACCTAGAACCCAAACAATACAACAATGAAACAGATGGACAACTCAGGAATCTACAAAGTGGTAACGTCCCCTCGTACGCCGCGGTCGGGACGAGGCTGGTGGCACGCAGCCCCGGCACACGCGGTACCCACCTTCACAAGGTGCTTCCCCGTGGCCACGGCACGTTGGCAAGCGGGCAGGCAACGCTCCGGCCAAGGTGCAAAGCACCAGCTGACTGGATGTGGCCCCCATACCTGTGGCTCTTCCTTAAGGAAACCAGTGACCTGCTGCTTTCCAAGCTGACACATCCCCTTCCTCCCCCAGGCTGTCCCAAAGCAGCCAAGTGACCTGCAGGAGCCGGCCCTGCCAGGAGCATCTCCCATAAGAACCCCGCTGAAGAGGAAACCTCCGGGAGATGCTGCTGCTGCTCATTTCTGGCCTTCTCCCTGCCAGATAAGCCCAGAGGGAGCGTCACACTGAAATGCCACCACACAGCTATCCGCCAAGACCGAGACCCCCTGAATGACAGGGACAGAGGCACCGCACCCAACCTTAGCTTCAAGAAAGCTCCAGGGCCCCCGGCCCTTTACTGCTGCATGGCGGGACTGCCCTAATCCCAGCCTTCCCGATTCCCTCGGCACAACAAGCAGCAGGAGGCGGCCACCGGCTCTGCTACCTCTCGCCAGGATCTTCTTCTTAAATTTGGAGGTGGTGGGTGCAATGGTCTCCCACCCCGGTTCTCCAGTGATCCCTCCAGCACACGCTGGTGGTGAGAAACACGACGGGGCCTCTGCTGCCATGGCAGGTTCAGCGCGGGGCAGCGTGGTTCTCGGCCGAGTTTGATTGTGGAAAGCAAATAAGACACATCTCCAGCCCCAGAAACCTCCCAGCCACCTACCCCTGCCCTCTCTGCAGGACAAAGCCACAAGCGCGCGCGCTAATTAAAGCGGCAAAACACAGCCAAGGAGACAGTGGCTCTCCCCAAACTCATGTGTAATTAAGGAGCTCTCTGCAGCTGAGATGTAACCGGTGACAACTGAACTGGATGGGAACTGCAGCGCTCAGCTCAAACAGCCGCCCAAGATGCCCGGCAAGTCACCGGCGCCGCAGGAGAGCCAGCGGCTGATGGAACACTGGCAGGGCTGAGGCCGAGCCTTTGTCTCTGGGAAACTCAACCCATAGGACCAGGAAGCTCTCAAGGTGCAACACGCCGCCACAGAAACCTTCCATCTTTCATCTGCTCGCCAGTGCTGTTAAACAAGGTCAGCGCTGCGCAGCGGCCATGCCGGAGACCTCACCTCTGAGCCAGGCCCCAGAGCAGCTGGAAACGACACCGGCCGCTTTGAGAAGCCACAGCCAGGGGAGCAGGGGCAAGCCGTGGGACGCAAAGGCACAGGGAGAGCAGGGGACACCAACTTCAAAGCACCTCCTGGCCAGAGATCAGCTCAGATGCTGCGTGCTCCAGCCCCTGCCTTTGCTGTCAGACCACGTGGCTCCACAGCAAGCCCCATCTAACGCAGGCACGCGAGATAACGCCACTGTGTTTCTCCTTTTGAGTTGTGCCCTCCTCACCAAAACCCTCCAGAGCTGAAGATGGAGCAGGGCTGTCCCTGCTCTAAGCCATCCGTTCGTATTCACCAAGTCGCACACAACCATTAACCCCGCCGGGCTGGCGCAGCTCTGCAGGCACAGACCCATCGCTGTGCCGGTGGCTCTCCCCGGCCCCATGGGAAACTGTTGGGGAAGCCGGGAGACCTGAGATCAGTCACTCGTATGCGTCGCCAGGTGCAAAACCCCTTCCCAAAATGGCCTGAGCCACCTGCACGCTTTGACACTCATTTACCTCGGAGACAGAAACCCGTTTGTCCTCCAGGCAGGGACAGAAACAGCCGCACAAAGTGGCTCCACGCGACACAAGAGAAACGAACGGAGGCACAACACCCTGACCAGAGCGGCACCACCACACTTGCCTCCAAGGCATGGAAACACCATCAGCCACCCCCCTGGGTGTACAGTTGCCCCCGGGCAGGTCCAGCCTGCCGCTGACGGACACCGGGAGGACGAGGCTGAGAAGCCGGCGTGCTTCCTCGCACAGGAGAGGCATTTCAGAGCAACGGCAGCTTTCCCCGGGGGGAGAAACCCCGCGGAGACACAAGCCCTCGGGTCTCAGGCGTACAGAGAGTTTCCCGATGAATTCACTCACAATAAAGTTAGAACCAAACACAAACCAACATGAAATGCAACGAGCAGAAGTGTTTCTCTCTCACACGTGTACTCACACACACACACGCACACACAGAGTAGAGCAGGGCAACACACATTTGATAGGCAGGACCTCGGAAATCCCGTCCCAGCTACCATTTGTTTCTTTACAGTAGGTTGAAATACAAAGAGGAGCACAGTGATGGTTCCCCCACCCCCACCCCACCCCCCCCCGGCCCCTTCCCACCCCCAGTAAACAAAGTTATTGCAGTCGGTCAGGTCAGTCCACCCCACCTCTGCAGCACTGACACGCTCCGGCACCGAGAGCTTTCCTTTACAAAGCTTGGGGTTTTTTGTGTGGTTTTTTTTTGGTTTTTTTTGGTTTTTTTTTTGTAACAGCCTCAATAAGGAAAAAGAAACGATGTGCTTATACACCATCTCCCACGCTACTGCTGCTAGGCAACGCTACACAGTCCCGGAGCATCAGCTCAGGTCAACCAAAAAACGCACGGAGCGATGGACACGACGACGTTCAAATTAGAGCCGAGCTTCTGCCACAGCCGAGAGCTAGCGGACGGCAGGCAGAGCTGCCCGCGGGGAGGCACGGAAAATTGCAACTGGACAATATGGCTTGCCCAGCAGCGTGCCACCGGGCGTGCGACCACGTCCCCCTCCCCGGCACGGCGTGAAGGGAATACCCAGTCCCTGGCCAAGTAGGTTGCACTTGTGCTGGGAAAGGGTTTCGGGAAATCAATGTCGGTGGAGCAGCCCTTGCCGTGAGCTGTGGCAGGCACCAGCAGGGACCGCGCTCTCGCCCAGGAACCCCGCGCTCCCAGCCAGCAGGAAAAAGCCTAACAACAGGACACGCCACCACTGCCCTGCCTGAAACAAACCAGGAGGTCCCTGCGCAGAGCAGGACCCAGCAAGCAGGGCAAAACAGGTTCCCTAAGCCTTTAAAAACCCCAGGGGTAAGGGATCAGACCAAAAAAAAAAAAAAAAAAAGAAAAAAAAAAACCAAACTTGACCTGCAGATGCTGGTAAAGATTCAAAAGCATCACTGCCCCCAGAGAAATGCTCGCAGAGCCTGGCCTGCCCGCAAGGATGGGACCCCAAAGGATCCCATCAAAAACTTCAGTCCCTTACCCTGAAATGCCAGAGATGTCAGCTCTTCCACACAGCAAGCACACTCCGCTCCCCAAACCCCATCCGCCACCTGCTCTGAGTCCCTCCCAGGCACGCCTCGGGAAGCCTGGAGAGCAAAAGGCCACATGTGCAGCACCCGGAGCTGCCGCCTGCGGCTTGTCACACCGCCTCCTTCTAAAAGCATCCCCTTGCCCTGGCACCCCAAGCGTCCCTGGCAGCAGCAAGGTGTACACAAGTGCAGCCGGAGCTAAGCCAACAGCGCGAGACACCTAAAAATCTCACTCCTCCATCTCCCAGGTCATCGTGCTGCCCAAGGGGGATGGAGAACCTGGTGGCTTCATCCTCTCTCACATCCAATCTACGGCTTCCGCCGCACCGTGGGACTGAACCCCTTGCAAATCCTCAACCCGCAGGCAATGGTGTGCCAGGGTAAAAGCACGTCCTGCTGGGGAAGGGATGCGATCCACAGCGAAATGCCCAAGGGGAGAAGTACTCAGAAAGCAGAAGGTAAGGACAAAGCAGCCCGGGGGGAGGCTGCCTGCCCCCAGCACGCTTCGGTTTTGTTACAGTCCCTCGGTCCCTACAGGAGAGGTCCTGGGTGGTTCAAACGGCAAAAAACGCGCTTCGGCAGTGTCGCTGGGGCCAGGCGGTGGGCACCCAGCCCGGGGAGGTGCAGCAGGGAGACAGCAGCAGGCTGTGGGGAGCGCAGCGCGGTCAGGGCAGGACAAAGGCAGCAGATAAAGCAGCCCACGCTACCGCACGTGTGCGCTTCGACAGATGGACGGGAAGGCAGCTGGGACAGGCAGAGCGCCCGGCTGGCTCCCGCTCCAGCTACTACAGTGATGTATCGCTTCACAGACAACGGCTCATCTTCCTGGGTTTGTTTTTTTGGCAACTTAATTTTTTTTTTTCCCCCTCTTATTTTTTGTTTTTATTTATTTTATTTTATTTTTTTTTTAGAAAGCATTAAAAAAAATCTGCAGCTATTAAAAAAAATCCTTTCCCTTTAGAGGCTGGACGAGGTTTTATTGACAGGTAAATAATCGGTGTGAGTATGTAAATAGCAGCGACCCCACTGATGCGGTGTCCCTCAGCAGCGCAGCCGGCTGCAGGGACACCGTGACTGGCTCGGTTTGGTCATTGTCACAGACCTGGGACACTGGAGTTTCTTTAACACCTAGTGTTTCTCTAATTCCTGTTCCTGCCCAACCCTCCTCAGGCATCGCTTCAGCACAAACACCTGCCCGTCCCTGCGGCAGACTCCACGCTCCGAAGGGGGATCTCCTCTCCGGATCGCCCTAGCTCTGCAAGTGGTTTGTTTTTCAAACTGGACAGTTGAGCTCCCTCCAGACTCGCTGATCTCTTGTCCTTTGGCAGCAGGAAGAAAGACTGGCCATCTTCCCCCCGCCCCCCCCCCCAGAAATACAGAGGGAGGGGGCCAAACGCACGGGAAGGCGTGTGATCTTCTGCAAAATCCGTTCAAGCTGATCCACGGCTCCCCCGGCCCATTCACACCAATGAGGTCTCAGGTTAATAAGCAGTGCAGTTATTCAGCTATCCGCTTGTAAGTGGTAGGTGCTCTTGGGCAGGTTGCCTGCTCCTGCCAACTCCCCCACGACTTCACGTTGTCAGCACATCTATATTTAAGACTGGGTTTGGTTTTTTTTTTTTTTTTTGCCTTTGTTTAAAGGGGTTTCCTTCCCTTGTAGTAAACTTAAAGAGTTAATAGAAAAATGTAATTCAAGAGTAATCCAAGCACATCTGTAATTAATTCTGCAGGAGAGGGCAGAGCGACGCGAGTCAGCGTTGGCACGCAATTCCTGGCTCCTGGTGTGCAGTCCCCGGGATGGACAGAAGGTCCCTCCGCCGAGCATGGCTAGAAGTTAGATTTGGAGTGTCCAAATATGCAGATGGGAAAGTGCTTGACATGAGAGGACCACTGTGCTGCCAGCTGAAAGAACTTGACGTCATTCCACTCCACCCCGTCGATCAGGACTGCAGGGGAGGGTAAAAAGAGCAGAGAGTTAGAAAATACTGAGTGGAAGTGGCCGGCCTGAAACAGCCTTGCTAGAAACCTCCCTGCAGTCGGCAGAGGGAGGCCTGGTACGTGCTGCTCTGCCTGGCCACCCGCTGCTCTCACTGCAAATAGCTGCACGTACCAGGCAGAAAGGCTCAAGAGCAGGCCAAGTTTAGGGAGAACAGCTCAGACTGTTGTCCCAGCATCGCTCACTGACACCAGAGCTCCCCAGACTGCAGATTCCAGCGTCACCTGATCCAATTTCTCAAATTTCCTAAAGACGCTCCATTTTCTTTCTTGGGCAAATGCACTCTTACAGAGATGGACATCAGTCTCTCCTCACTGGCACTCTTAACCAGGAGATCCGCATCTCCTGAAGAGGTGACACACATCCTGTGATCACCCCTCCTGCTCACCAGTCTCACAGGGACCGGGCTGGGATTAAGGAGGTGCCCTAAGCAGATCCCGCTGCTCTTAACAGTGGTGGGGATTATCAACTGAACAGGCTACAGGGATATTTTTGATACTGGATGCACAGCTCCGCTGACAGTCACTTCAGGGCTGCCTGCAGGATGCATGTACAGCTCCTGCTGTGGCATGCCTCTGTGCCACAGTCCTGCCTGCAGGAGCAGCCACCCTCTCACCACTCTGCCAGCCCTTTCCAGACGTGCAAGGGAAACAGAGCGACAGGGAGGGGAGTGGAGCCTGGCCCAGCCCTTGTCCTCATTCAGTGCATAGGTAAGGGAGGATTTTCCCGCATCCCAGACCTACTAAAGTATTCCCACATGCTGGAATGGGCCATTTTCCCCAGGAACATCCCCATTAGGCTGGCTCCAGGGCACGGGGCAGCACACCAGGTCAGCCCTTTGCCTGGAGGACAAGGCTGGCAGCTGAGCCTTGCTCCAGAGCCCGACAGGATGCAAGCGCTGCACTTACCGCGCAGCATGTTCTGCTGATGTTTCGCTGTGCAAATCAACCTGCTGATGCCTTCAATACACTGGCTCTTTGACTCAACCTCCTTGTCTTTTGTTTTCTTGGGCAAAAACATCACTGGAAGAAAATCAAACCGGCACACAGTGAATCTCTGCCACTCACAGGAGCTGCACCAAGACTTGTTTGGGGTTTTTGCATTTCAACATTCACATCTGAAAATTCCAACTCTAATTTCAACTCCTAAAATCATCCCTGTTTGGCAGGAGTTTGACCATGTCAGCGCTCAGCACCGTCATCAAACATACGGACATCTTAGCCCTAAAGCGTCTCTAACGTGAAGCGTTCCCAGCTCATAACCCAGCTCCCAAAGGGCACCTTCAGGGTAACTCCTGCTGGTCTGCTGGGACACCAGGGAAAAAACAGCCGCATCTGTGGCTGTCCCCAGCCTGTGCCCTGTGCTGGGCTGATGGGATCTGCCGGGCAGCCGCACCACCTAGGGGGAAGTCCCCCATACTGCAGGGGGCTGCGCTGGGCAGCCACCGCGCTCCAGCCTCCCAGGCAGCCGCAGGTTGGTTCGCTGCGCACCGCCAGCAGCCCAACATGAGCTCTCCAGACACCCGGAGAGCAGGAGGGACTACAAGCTACAGGCAGTTGGTGGAGAGGGAAGGCATTAGGAGAGCTAAAAAGGGTCCAGTTGCCCGAGAACTGCTCAAATGCATGCGCAAAGATGTACAAACCGGCTACACAAAAGGTGGTGGTGTTGAACACCACTGGTCCAGGCTGGGCCAGCCCCAGTGAAAAATATTTTGAGCGTCTCAGGATTGCTTCTCCCATAGGCACGTCACTTAAAAAGGGTGTGTTCAGGGCTGGGAGCTCTGGTACCAGCAGTGCCACAGCTATGCTGGCCCAGTAGTGACCTGGCTGTAGCATTATGCACCCATGCCCTGCGACCACAGGTTCCAGAAGGCTCTGCTGGCCTTCTCTCAGAGCACTCCAAACCCCTATTTCCACCCAGAACGACTCCCAGGCCCATGGACAGGAAGATGTTGTGAAGGACAGCTATTGGCAGTTGAATTAAGTGCGGAAACGCCTCACTGCTTCCTTGAAAATACTTCTCCACAGAGCCTGTTCTCAGTTTCTAATGTTTCACCTTACCAAGGAGCAAATACAGAATCACTGCCAATATTTAAAATGCCTTTTTTTGGGGTTTGTTTGGAGAAAATAAACTCAAAACCACGATCTTAAGAGCGGAAGATTAAACAAGAAAAAAGTTAACATGAGGCTTTTGGGCTGAGAGCATTTCTCTTCTCCCTCCTTTTGTCCCACAAAGCACTCCGTGCAAGAACATAAGAGCTCCTGTAGAAGAGCTTACACTGCTGCAGCCCTGCTCTGAGTGACACCACCTCTTGTACGTACACACACACACCTAGCAATGGCTTGGCAGGTCTGGCTGCTGCGTTTGTCCGGCTGTGACAAGGGTATTTTAACACAAAGACACCATGTCAAATCCAGCAAAACGTCTGCTGGGGTTGCTGCCATATGCTGCAACATGATGGGATGCACACATGTCCTCGGAGCTGTACGGGCTGCAGGGTCTGCCCTGACTCTGGTGGTTGGGGCACAAGCTGCCTCTTACCTAATCCAACACCCCACACCAGCCCCGGCAGGCTCACAAGGAACACAGGGAAGCTGTCCAGAGCAGCGCACCTCATGGCTTTCTGGAAAGCCACCCACAAATGTCCCTGCTCTGTCCCCACCTTTGTTCTTTTGGGCTATACCATCTCAGCTCTTCAGCTGTAATTGTGAACACATCCCCTTTTTACAGCACAAAGAAGAACCACCCTTTCAAGCTCTATCACCTTACGCAGTCACTTCTCATCTACAGACAGACTAGGATTTTGGGGGTAAAAAGATGACTGAGGTGCTGTAATGCAGGACTGACAAGTGAGGCAGCCCTGAAGCGGCAGAACAGGGAGAGCAGCATTGCATTCTTGACCTTTGGCAACACTAAATATGTCCGCCTTACCTTTCTTGTTCTTCTCTTTTGTCACAACGGTCATGGACATGGTTGGAGTGGTGGCAATCTCACCGCTGGCAGGTAACCTGCTGACCTGGAGGGACCGGAAAGTGCATTTCAGTGTGTTTTTGGTAGTGGAGGGGTCCTTCTTCTCCGGGTCTCTCTTTCTGTCCACGGGTGGAGCTGCAATCCAGTAATCCACCTGCAGGCCCATCAACTCAGCACGAAGGCTCTGGCTGGAAAACAAGAGAAGGTAATTTCTGCAAGAGTTCCCTGATCTGTGTTTTGTCGGAGTGGCTGGCGTTCTGGCCCAGTTGGTCAGAGGACAAGCTCCTGGCTCTTCAGGAGATCAGGCAGCAACATTTCATAGCGAGACTCGATAATCACAAAAGCACCAGTCATCACTCAGAGATGAAGTCTGGGTCATGTTACATGGTGGCATCGGCTTGGCAGCAGAGAACTGCAATGGGCTGAGACAAGCTGACCTGCTGCACAGCCACATGGACGAGCAGCGGCAAAGGGAACAGACAGGCAGTTTCCCAACGCGATGCCGAGTTCAGTGACCCAGCCAGCAAAAGCAACCTCGGAAGTGGCCCAGATCACTTCCACTCGTTGAATGGGGAAGAGGGTCGTAAGCACCTCGCTGCTGCCTCCTGAGCTCCAATGAATTAATGACTCTGGCCGGGCGCAGTACTGACAAAATCATCTGTGAACTGGGTGAATAAAGAGCTGGTGGGTCCATGAGCATTAGGCGCTCAGTTCCCGGCCTCCCTGACTACTTCCAACTTCTACGTCCATGAGCTCTTCCTGCCACCAGCTGCTCCCCTTCCTGTCCAGGTGCTCCACCAGGTCACACAGGATCTCTGCTCTCACCAGGTCCCTGTAACGGAGTGGGTACTGGGCGATCCACCCCCCAGCCCTGCTGTTGCAGGCTGGGGAATTCCTGTGCTGGGAATTCCTCCGCCAGTCCTGTGGTGTTCACTAAACAACGGATTTCAGGACATGATCTGCTGTTGAAAACTCCCGCGCATCGTGTGGTAAAGACGTCCATCACCAAAACACACTGCCAGCCTTTCTTGAGTCAGAAAAGGGAAGATGAGCAGCCTGGGAAATTCCACCCCTTGCCTGCCTCTGCTTCTCACTAGCTAACCCCAAGCGGAGCAGGGTTTATCATCCGGCAGACCTCCGGTTGACAGCCTATACTTCTTCCTACACAATGACAGAGTGTTGAATAATACGCAAGTACTAGGCAAAAAAAATAACTTTATCTACCAGTCTGTGTCCCCTGTTCGAGAAATGGCAATCTGTGATTTTGAATGAAATATGTGCCCCTCTACACTGCCTGTCTAATAAGAATCTCTCAAGGTAAACCAAAGACAGTTAAGGGCCTCTCAATAAATCATTTCCTTTTCTTTGCCATTTAGTCATCTGAAAGCCAGGCCGCAAAGCAGAGTTCATCTTTGATCACCAAAACCAGGTTTTGGATTCTCAGGGCAATTTCAAAAGTGAGATTCTTTAAGGGTGATGTTTTGGAGATGCAGCTTTGGATTTTAAGGCTCCTTTGCATCACATTTCCCATCTTAGTTATAAAGACAAAGCATCCTAACTTTCATTATGCCCAGGCAGGATTTTCTGTTCCATGCCTGGTTAAATACGTGAACTAAGTTTTCTCCCTGTGCTGTCACACACAGATCAGTGGAGATGGAACAATTTTGAACCTAAACTTCCTCATTTCTTGATGATTTTACCACGCAGCATGAAACCAAGAAGTACTGGATTCCTAGAGCCAGGATGTCAACTTCAGATGTACCACCTCCTCCACGGCTCACAACTTTAACAGCCTACGCTCTTGTGGGTACAGGTTCCCAAACCACTTCCACCTTCGGAAAGCCCACGCAGAGCTCACACTTGAGAGCCTGTGCACTTGAGAGCCAGCTGTTGCTGGCACCAGCCTGGGGCAGACAGGACTCTCCTGCCACCAAATCACAGGGGGCCAACAGGAGGACTTGGGGAACTGGGCCTCCTGGCACAGGCTAGTGGCCACTAACACCTTCCAGTTCCTGGGCACCTGCTAAACTGGGACTTCCACATTTCCATTTCCTCTTGTTAAAAGGGAACTCTCAAGCCAGTTTAAGAAGTCAGAGGTTAAAGGTCCTTACAGGGCTCTCTTGGGGTGGGCAGGACAGGTCCCCGTTCTGTCTCCAACAGGGACAGTTGGATATGTATGTGAGCCCAGTCTCTAACTGCAGAGCATTCCCTTGAATTTCCCCAGCCCGACAATCACAGGTTAGAGCGGACATCCCTGAATCATCCTTTAGCGATGACTGATCGATGGATCTGCTGCCTATGAAGTTGCCTAACCCCTCCTTTACCTGCTGATCCTGCTGCCACAGAAGCAGCAGAGGCAGGCACAGTCCCAATATGCCTTTCCTGCTGTGTGCCAAAGTCTCTTCCTTTCTCCCTTTTAATTGACCTCTTGCCAGCGTCATCACGTGCCCCCAGGCCTTGTACCGTAGGTTTGGTGAACAAGAGTTCAATATTCAACAAAGCCACCACCACTGCGATCGTGCAGAACTTGAGTGGCTTATCTCTGCCCCCTCCTCCCCCAAACGGCAGAGTCCAAGTGCTTCCAGTCTCCCTTCACAAGGCTGTGGCTCAGCCCCCTCAATCGTGTTGTCTGTGCTGCCCTGAACCTTTAACTTCACCGTGTCCTTCTGGGTGCCAGAACTGCACACAAAGCGTCAGACAGCTACACCAACTTCTTGCGTGGCAACAAAACCAGAGTCCTGGCCAGGGTAATTCTTTACTGGCAGTTTTCTAGTGGTCTCCTCCCTTCACTGCTAAAAATTTCAGATAAGCCAGAGCTTCATGTTGCCTATAGGTGCTGTTCTGATGTGCTTTCAGGCACAAGCGTGTGCCCGAATGGAAACCGGAATTCCACTATTCCACGTTACAACTGTCAGCTCTCCCCTCACAGAGGAAAAGCCTGCTCTTCCTACAGTGTCACTGACTTTACAGTCACTTGGACCTTAAAAACATATTGTAAGAATTATGAGGGATTAAGCTAGCACCCATGTGTATTAGGGTCAGTATTTTCTTTGGCTACTTATCTCCCCCTTAAGAATCCAGTCTCAAAGGGAAAATACCAGCAGGTGGAGAACACAAACCTTCCCAAACAGGCTGCCACAATGGCTCATCAGAATCGGGGTTTCTGCCAGACTATGAGAAACAAGGCTGCCCCTCCTAGTTCAAACGTGTCTGCCCTTGAGCAGTGCAGCCTTCCCATCGGGCGCAAGATCCCCTCTGCCCTCCTCCGCTCCTTGTTGGCCAGCAAGGACACAGTCACTCCAGAGGCAAAAGAGGTGAAGGGGAAAAGCGATGACTTCAAGTGCTTGCTAGGGAGGAAGAAAGCAGAGCTATGGGGTTTCCTTTAGAAGAGTTTTCCTCTCTCCAGTATATGTCAGATAAGACAGCCAAAGGAGGTGTAAAGAGACAAAACATGCTTTACCTTGAGGATGAGAAGCTGCCTGTGACAGACGGTGAGGAAGGTGGTGTGGGGGAGGCTTCTTTCACAGCAGGAGACACAGAAGGTGGGGTAGAAGAAAGGACACTGGAGCTTGAGGGAGCTGCGTCATCAGAGTCACCTTGCAGAAAAGAAGTCAAACTGTTTGTCTGGGTGCGTCTCGCAGCCCAGCACATGCACGCTGGGATAACTCAGTCTCTTGGCCCACGCTCCCGCTGCACGGGTTTTGTTCAGACTCAATGTGTAGATCAGCTAGCCCATCGGTTCTGACCGCCTCCGCGCTCAAACCACGGGACTTTCTATGTTTGGGTAAGATGCAGGCACAGACATTCACACTCCTCTGGGCTTCCCACCCGGCACCTGCTTCTCCTAGGGTTTGCTCCCAGCTGATTTTGAGCCTCTATCCCTAACTGGGGAATCTCCCCCTACAACCACCGCAGGGCAGCACCTCTCAGAGACTCTTGGAGAATCCAATGCCTCTGGGCTGATCACAGGGATCTCCCCATTCCCCCATAAGGGCTGCCTCCACACACAAACTTATGTGTAACCCAGGCCACAGGAATCTGGTTTAATAGTGAAGAAATATAAGAAAAAAATCCCAACAGGTAGGGAAAATAATACTGCTGACCAGTAGCGTGTATGAAGGAGGAGAAAACAAGTTCACATTGATAACATAGCACTACCCCATGTCCATGTGTATGAGCAGTTATTACCGTGTAAGTCAGCTTTGCACTCCCCCACTAAAAAGAACTGGGCCTAAATTTGTTGTCAGATTGGCAAACTGGTTGCCTACCCTGGAGTTCCCAGTGTTAAGCCCATGTTTGAGATATTGATTTCATTAGGCAACTGAGCCCAGCGTAAGGAGATGGGCATGAACTTCCGATGAACCGCCTCCCCAATTTGGAGCAGGAACCTCAAATAACCACAGCTGTGAATCCACCCCCCTGAGAACACACGTAAGAAAAATGGGTGTTTGCACATACGAGTGGAGCTTCCCTAGGTGAGGGTGTGGGAATTTCAGCTGGCATGAAGCTCCTTGTAAAGTAACAAGAAAAAGGGCCCCTTGAAAGACAGAGGCCAATTCCACCTTACAAACCACCAAGGCATCAGCAATGGACAAGTTTGTTCAGCCTGTGAAGTCAGGCTCCCACCACCATGACACAGAAAGCACACGCAAGATGCTTGTTACCTGACGTTGCAGAAGATTGTTCCACTATTCCAACCTTCACCACCTAGAGAGGGCAAAACAGGAGAGCTCTATGAAACAAGAGTCCCCTGTACTTCAGGAACCCTCAACCCCCAAACTAAGCTCATCCCTACAGCCCCCTCGGCACTGTCCCTGCAGTCAAAGAATAGTGCGAAAGCATGTTAAAAAGTGGAGTCTTCTCAGCACCAGGCAGGTCCCAGCGGTGTCCAGCCAAGCAGTACCAGCTCACAACCCATCCCTGACTTAAACAAAAGACAGCCCGTGGAGCTCTTACAGCCCTGAAGAGCTCTGAACAGCCCATCGTCAGCCCCAAGCTATGGCAACTACAGTGCCTGGCTGTGACACCTCTGGGAATAAAGGAGTATAAATATCCCTTTGGCATTGCTTTGATGCACCTGCTAATTACAGACATATTGCTTCCGCCACACAAGTGCAGCCATTTCTAGGGTGCAGCATAGTTGGAGTTCGTTGGGAAACCCCAAAAGCAACGAAGTACATTTTCTGATCAGAGTTTTCTAGTCTCTGAACAAGAGAAGTGCCTGGCAAAGAAGATAAAGCTCCTGGCAAAGCCTGTGGGCACCAACATGGATAAACCTTCACATGGACAGGTCAGAATGATCCAAACCACACTGTAATAAGGACACAAGTATGTTCTGATATGGCAACAACCAGCTAGTGCATTTGGATTAATGATAAATATGATAAATTAATAAATGCCACTGGCAATAATTTGTGGAACAGAGCATGCTCCAAACACCAGCTCCCAAGAACACACTATGCCTACAAAGATAAAATGACCCTTGGTGATATAAAAGCAGGGACCTTCTGTAGCGATAACGTGCTAGGGTGCACAGGGATCGTTATTCTCAACCCTGCAGTGGAGAGACCCTTCTTAATGCCCTTAAGAAACTTGTATCCAGGGCTAATGTGTCACCCTATCTAAGTGCTGACAAGCTGGAAAGAGCTGCAAAGGGATATCAAGTCAATAAAACCTGCTTTAGAATGAGAAATGATGTCACGCAGTCTATTTAGTCTGAAAGCAGAAGATGGTTAAGTTCAGACATGAGCATGTCTGGACCACATCCCTAGGGAGCACATTTCTGTGCTATGGGATCAAGAAAAAGAACCTAATAATTAGAAACAAAAAACCCCAAACTTTGCACAGTTCAGGGTGGTGTATGCTCGACACTGGATCTTAGAGAGCTGTCAGGCTCTCTGGTGGATTCGCTGTCAGCTCCGGTCTTGGAAAAGCCATCATGAACCCAGCAGCGTGTGTTCACTGAGGGGACACTGGCTTGGGAAGAGGAGGCTGCAACTCAGTTTGGCGAGTCTGCATCCAAAGGGCAATAAATCGGGCTCTGGAGACCAGCAGCCATTTGTGCTGTATGTGTTAAACGCCAAGAGGGTGTTTCACAGGCTGTAACTAGCTGTGAGCAAGAGGAGGTGAGGCAGAAGAGTTAGGGAAAGAACAAGCAACACAGCAAACTGCCTACAGCCACCTTGATCTGCAAGCCAGACAGGAAATCTCTTTCAGCCTTTCCCCCCTCGTTGGCTGCCTGAGGATGCTGGAGTTCAGACCCGCGGGAGGAAGACAAGGTTAAACACTTTCCCTTCCCTCTACTCCGGGAGGCTCTTGAGACCGCTGCAGTCCCAACAACGCCTCCATCCAGGAAGGCTGCAGCAGCCAGCCTCCATTCCCGTTGGGAAGGAGGCGCATTCTGTTAACTCTCCCGGCACCTGGCTGCCAGCACAACACAGGCACAGGACCACACAGCCTCACCGAGCCTGGCTTTTGAGTCCAACTGGTCCCGCGTGAGGCTCCGCTCCCACCACTTCAGAACACGGCTGAGCAGCGCCGCGCTGCCCTGCTCGCCTCTGGGTCAAAGACTGTGCACAACCCAGCTGCAGGACAACAGGTTTTGCACCCTAAAAGCCAACGGAGTCCAGCCAACGTCAGGAGTCTCAAACGCAAATGTTGCTGGCTCCCTCTCTTCCTTGGCCAACAGCTCCAAGCAGGCTGCAGCTGTGGGAAAGAGCTTCGGTGTTCATGTTCTGCCTCAGACTTTGTGAGACACCTGCAACTGGCCTTTTAGAGCCTCTTCAGATGTGTCTCTTGGGGAATTACAGTGTCAGGAACACTTTGTGAGCAAGAATTGATTTGATCCTTGCCACCAGCTGACAGAGGAAGTCAGTGCGTGATTTCAAGACCTGTTTTTTGGGGGGTTGGCAGTGTTGTGCACTCAGAGCTGTTCACTCTTCCCACTTCCAGAGACAATCAAATCCAGACTGGAAAAGCATTGCTAATGTTGGGACAACGATCACTTTAGAGCAACCGGACAAACACTCTGAGCCCCCTTTGCTCGCACGTAGCACTGAACTAAATCAGCCCCAAAGGAAAGCTTTGCAGAGCCAAGCAGCTACAGTGAGATGAGGCCAGGTGCTTCCAAAGCCCTTCTGGGCTTTTCCCTGTTACGGGAAAAGGTGAAATGGCTGTTTCATAACAAGATTTTTTCCACCAGCAATTGCAGTCCGTGGGAGGGACAAGATCACAGCAAAGCCCATCAGCAGGGAACAAATCGGGAAGATGTGTCCCTCCGCTTTAGCAGAAGACATCTTCCCTTCAACAAATAAAAGTCGATTGTCATCAGAGGGGCGCTGCAGAGACACACTCTTGCTCTGAAGAGGCAGCAGAGTGAAAGGAGGGTCAGCCTGAAGGCAAGAGAAACTAAGCTCTTTAAACACCTGGGGATTTCAGATTAGCTCTGACGCGCTGACAGGGATACAAACAGGAACGCGCACAAGCCAGCTTAACACAGAGAAGGTAGAACAAGACCACCAGCGCGCAAGAAAGAGAAGCTACAAGAGAGCAGCAAAAACTGTGAAGAAGACATCTAGTAGCTGAAGAGCAGCCAGGGGATATCCTTCTGGCCACAGGTCGATGATTTTATACCTAAAACTTAACGAATTGAAGAGCAGAATCAAATAGGTGGAGGGAAGATAGAAAAGGCAAAGTACATAGTGCACAAAATACACTGACAGAAGCACAAACACACCCCTGCCTAGATACTCTGCACTTGGCCACCTGAGCTGGGAACATTTAAAGATAAAGGCAGGAGGAAAAGCCACGGACTGCTATTCCAAAACACATGTTCACATAATAAAATGTATTAAATAGCTACTGCCTCAGATTCAAACCTAACAGTAGTATAAATGATCTCCCTGGTGGGATGTAGGTGATGTCTAGTGCGGGACTTTTTAGGATGTCAGGTAATGGTAGGACTAGAGGAAATGGATTAAAACTAGAGATGGGTCAATTCAGATTGGACGTTAGGAAGAAGTTCTTCACCATGAGGGTGGTGAGGCACTGGAACAGGCTGCCCAGAGAAGCTGTGGCTGCCCCATCCCTGGAGGGGTTCAAGGCCAGGCTGGATGGGGCTTTGAGCAGCCTGGTCTGGTGGGAGGTGTCCCTGCCCAGGGCAAGGGGTTGGAACTGGGTGATCTTTAAGGTCCCTTCCAACCTGAACCATTCTGTGATTCTATGTACTCTCCACTTCCCAGGAGCGGATGGGATATTAAGGGGACTGGAGACCGTTCATGACAAGCACACAGAGGACTGACACTGGAATAGCAAATTTGGCCAAATCAATCACCTAGGGCAATGCTGGGCCCAACAACCCTGAGATCAGGTTTCCAGGAAAACACCACCTTCCTCTGCACATGGCCTGGCAGCAATTCTCCACCAACTAGGTGCTTCGGTCTGCAGCAAGGACAGGCGGTGGATCAGAGCACTTCAGCGTCCCGCTTTCCTCTCTGTATTGAACAAACACGGCAACAGCAAGGCTCCGGTGCCTGCTTCGGTGCTGGCAGGCATGCAGCACAGAGCCGCTCAGAGCCAGCTGCTTGGGAACTAAAATATGCCTAGTAATTTGTTAGGGATCTTTGAGGTTTGCTTACATACCAGGAAGTTGCATCCAAGCATCAGATGATCATGCTGACACCCTACCTTCCAGCACCCAGAGCTCCTGCTCTACCCCCGAAACCAGGTAAGTTTGGGTTAACACTTGTGGACACATTCTGGCTGGCTTGAGACAGCATAACCAAGCTAACACTCACCCCGACAAAGGGAATGAACTTCTGTGAAGATTCTTCGTCAGGGCTAAAGGCAAAGAGAAAAGAGTTGTTAACAGTTTGCTTCCACACCAGGCACAATACTCACTTTATACGTTGCATTCAAGCATGCAGCAGGGACGGACAGTATGCAAGCGCCAGTCCAACGTCTCCTCTCAAGGCCCCCTGCCAGCACGCTAAGAATCTGCACGGGTGGGGAAGAGCACGCAGCTTACGGCACATCTCTCGGGGGAAAGGGCTCTTCCTCCCTCCCTCACGCTCGACAGAGAAACATGCTTTAATGGCATGGCAGTCATTACAGACACACGACCTCCTACTGCAAGGAAATGGATCTGTGCCACAACAACACGGAGAACTGTGCGTTACTTACTAGTACCTGAAGCGCTCTGCACGCATGGCCTTCACGCGTCCCACCTTTGGAGTCATGTGCCATACCTTGCATATCCCAGCATCGCTAAAGCAGTTAGCCTGCCACGGGGTTACAAGCCGTGACACGTGGTTATTTGTATAGCACTAGCAAGTACGTAACACACACACACACACAGAGATCATGGATACGTGTTCCCTGGCACTGGGAGCTTGCAGTCCCTCAGACAGGCACACCAGAGAGGTCGGACACCAGGGGACCCCGGGTAGAGCAGGACATTAACTTGAGAACAGCAAACAGCTAAACCAAACCAAACAAAACGCACACCATGTCCCTGAAACAGCTGAAGACAACACTACGCACATTTTGAAAGCGGGAAGGGCATCAGCCCCTCCTGCTCTCACCCTGCCCAGCATTCAGAAGCCAGAGGGTGGCGAAGGGCCGGCAATGAAGGCCACAGTCAAACCCAGCAGGAATTAGGGAGAGACTCGACAAAAGACAAGAGGGGGAAGACCTGAGTGAGGAGGAAGGCAGGCTGGGAGGGCCTGCAGAGCCACCGCTCCCTTCAAGGCTGACAGAGAGGGAAGACGGACCCACAGGGTGAGGAGGGGACTTGCAGGAGCACGTCCACGTGTTCGGAGGAATTACAGTTCGGCAGCAGAAGTGACTGCGCGGGCAAGACACACAAAGTTTCTCAGTGGCCAAGCACAGGGGACAGGTAGGAAGCAGACAAACACTTGAGATTTCTCATGTTTCTCTTTTTGTGTATCCCTCAGCGCTCGGAACACTGCAACGTTCAGAGAAAAACCATCCAGCATTGCCTTCATCCAGAATATTGCCGGGTGCAGCACAAATACTTCAGGAAAGTAGGAATTTCTGTGCTGCCTCCAGCACAGATCGGAAATGCACCAAATGCACAAAGGGTGCAAACCACTCTGTGTCCAGCACGGGACAGTTTCCTCCAGGCCCTATGGAAAGGATGGCATGCAACTGCAGCGAACATGACTCAGCCAGAGCTCCCTCTTGGTCCAGAGTGTGCTTTTGCAAATAGCCTCTCACTTCGACTCAGCTCCGCTTACTCATCTCTCAGGAAGAGCCAGGGGCTTTGCTCCCTTCCTACCTCCCACCCCCAGGTACCGCACCTTCGTTCTTCCCCCACAGCGTGTGACAAAACGACCGAGTTCCTCATGCTGCGTTGGAGGCCAGAAAGGTCACATCTTTCCAAACGCAGCCCCCCCCAGCAAAAAAATCTCCGACGAACACGATGTTTCCAGCCCCAGTTTTGCAAAGGGAAATGAGAAACCCACAGAGCTGTCGGGAGAAGCACAGAACAGAGAGCCAGCTTTCTTCTCATTTCTTCAGCTCCACGGACTGAGCAGCAGTCAAGAAACGAGTCCCTCCCGACCAAGTCATGCAAGCACAACGGTCGCCTCGTCATTTCTCAGCTACCGGATGGCTTTGCTCCGCTCCGAGCTCTCAAGAACAAATCATGCCCGACTCCAGCAGAAAACTCATTCTTATTCCCCCTGGGAGCTGAGACTCCCACTGAGGAGAGCTCAGGGGCAATTCTGAAATAAATCATTTGCTTCAGTCACCATTTATCACAGCTCAAACGATGCACAAACTGTTCCTGAAGCAATCCAGCTGGATTTCAGCTCAGCTAGTTTAGTCCTGTCACACGTCCTCTTGGGAACTCTGATCTTGCACATGTGCCTCTGGAAATCCAGCTTCTCAAAACAGCTGCTCTTCGTGTGGATGGAACGAAAGATGAGACGACCATGCTTGTTCTCCACTTCCTCTTTCCTGTTTCTTGTCCTTTGGGATCCCAAAATATTAATCCAGAATCCTCTCGCCTTGGTAACGGTCTCTCCTATTCCTCTATTCCTCCTACCACAGCCCTGCAACTAAGATATCCCTTATCCCTGGAAAGGCAGCTCCCCCTCATTGCACAGATCCCCAGGCTGCAGAGGTTTTACCCCCATAGCGGTGGCCAAAGTATTGGTTTTACCCACATTTTTGGCTTTTTTGAAGCCCTTGGTATCTCAGCTGTAATTTAAAGCCAGATCTGACCCTGCTTTGCGATTTTTAACAGTGTCACTGATACTTCACTGCTGTAATTCTGGGGCGGGGGCGGGAAGGTGTCAGTTGGAACCAACAACAAAAAAACCAACCCAAACCAGATCTTTGTAGAGAGGCTAGAAAGAAGGAAAACATTCATCTGGAACAGGGAGTTGTCTACTTACTATTTTTGCTTGGGAAAAATCCATCTACCTGCAATCAGTCTTTCCAAGGTAAACTGTTCAAAAATGGACTTGCAGGCTCCCTCCCTACCCCAAGAAATTAATTCAGATTGAACAAAGACATAAAAGCCAGATTTATATGGTTTGGATTCTTAGAAACGAGAAGCTACATCACCAGGAGTCACCCAGCTGACAAAGGGAAGGAATAATCTCTCTCACTTCTGGGGCAAAGCACAAACTAAGCTGCAAAGCACTCAGATATTACACTAATAGGGACTGAATAATCACTTAGAGCAGTTATGTCAGTTATTAGTCTTTTAATAAAATTTCATTTACACTTTAAACAACCCAGACCAGATTCAAACGTAGCCAAACACCTGTGATTTCCTAGCAGGAGGGTCTTAGGTACTGCCCTTATTCCAGGCAAGTCCTGCAAGGGGCCACAGGAAAGAGGAGACTTTTTGCGCTGAAGGCCACTAAGCCATTTCAGGCCAGGCGCCATCACCAGCTCTCCAAGGTTCATCTTTGGCATGAAGCATCTGTTCTTCCCACTGGGCAGCTGTAGCTGTTTGCTGGTTAACACTGTCCCCGTTCCACTAAGTTTCCAGTAGTCAAACCAAACAGAGGGACAACACAACTCCAGATCCCCAAGACACACATATCAGATGAGCCACCTCTCTGCTTCCCGGTCAAACTCCCGTCCAGCACCCTTCAAGTTCCCAGAGCGGGCTGGACAGGTACTCAACAGGAGATCCGGCACATTTCTTCAGCCTTGACTCTCCTCTGCCAGGGAAGAGGCGCAAGTAAACTCCTGTCACATTTCCACAGGCTGCACAAGGAGGTTCACGCAGCAACCAGCCAGGTGACACGGATGCTGCTGAACCAGAGGAGGGATGGGGATCACCTTCACCAGCTGTGTTCATGTTCAGCAGGCGCCACAGGGTGTGTTTTAGAAGCAGCACTCAGAGAAAGGACCTGGACTGTGCCTCGCCACTGCCCTGCAGAGAGTCAGAGACGTGCAGCAGGCAGAAAACAGTATCACTCCTGCTGCCTATTGCCCAGGAACCCATGCTGGGGCACCTTCCAACTCAAGGCACTTGTGCACCAGGGAGCAAGAGTTGGGGAAGTGCTCGCCCACGAGAGTGAAGAGCTTTTGGCAAATGTATAACTAGGTAGGAAATCACCCAGCCCTAGCCCTGACAAGTGAGCAGTGCTTTTATTTTCAACAGCCAAGCTGCTCCCCAGATTCATGCTATCCAGAAGCCAGGTGGCACAAGCTGAATTACAGTGGGTGACACCAGCCCGGGCTCGCAGAACTGATCGGCTATCCAGCTATGCTGGAATGAGCGTCTGCTGAGTCCCAGACCTCAAATACCGCAGAGTTTCATTCAAAAAGCAACGCAGAGAGGTACCAACGTCGATGATACACCCCTCCTAGTGAGGGGCCAACCTCTGCCAGCATGGTCTCAGCTCCCCAGCCGTTGCCAGGACTGCAGTGTTTCTTGACAACTCAGTAACCAGTAAATCTCCCAGCGTTCAGAGACAAAGTCAGTCACCCAGTGTAACGCAGAGGAGCTGGAGCGGCAATTCATTGTCCTTCCTCATTGCCAGCCCCCTCGATTTCAGGTAAGGTCAGCAGATGCTTCAAAAGAATGGGACAAAGCTTTCGCACCATTGCAGTCCATCACAGGCAGTACATGCGCCAACCATTTGCCATGACAAACAGAACAATGGGACAGGAAGGAGAGCAGAGGTAAGTCAAAATAGGGATAGCTAGCAATAAATTTATAAAGCAGCTCATCACATACAGCTACGTCCTAAAGACTGGCTTGCTGGCTTGGCTTTTCTTGGACCGCTAGGGCTTGTTTAACAGAGCAAACGCTAGGATACTGGGAGATTTGTCTTGCAATGAATTTGTAGGTAGTGCTGCTCTTTCTACATGGACCACTGCCTTGAAAGCTGGCCTTGGAGAAGCTATTCATCTCTAGCCTTGAGCAAAAATGGAGTCACAGTAACTTTGTGAACGGAGGACAAAAGCCTCGATGTCCAGTAATGATAGGATTTGCAGCAGGGGACCCTGCAGAGCAAGGGGGTCTTGGAGGCAGCTCAGTGAGCGCAACTTCCCTGCTAGCACACATCTGTCTCCTCTTTCTTAAGCTCAGAGAAGACCCAAATTTTTGATCACAGGGAGGGTGAAGGTTTGGTGGTCTGCACTCGAAAACTGCAGAGCTGAAGCTCACCCTGAGCCACTGAGTGCCACCTACAGCACCCCAGTTCCAACAGATGGGAAGTGAAAAGCTTTTGCTCAGTCCTGATCCTTTTGGAGCTACACTATATCCTCTGATGGCTAGGAAGAAGGGAAGAAAAAACTCCATTTTCTCCATGTTTTATTGCTCAAAGCTGCACTCTCAATAACGCCTTCATTTCCACTCAACCTGCGCCCTGGGAACTCGTACGTGTGGTCCAAAGGCAGAGCAGTCGCTTCTAACAACATGTTCTGCCAGCAGATGCCATAGTTTCAAAGCAGCAAGCAGAATTTATCCTCAAGCACAAACTGCGCATCCCAGACCTGCAGGAACTGTTAAACAAGGCACAAAAGACCAGTTCATAGGGGAGAAGATATAGGAGATGGGAGAGGGAACCTAAAAGGAACTGATACCTTATGGTAAAATCAAAATGAAAGCTCTTTTTCCTTTTCAGAAAGCAACCAAAGAAAAAGATAAATATGTTATTATACTTACAACAAAGTGATGCATTCATTTAGATAGTGCTAATGGAAACACCGTTTCTGTGTTGTTTTTCACAATACCCTCCCTAAGTTGCTGTCAATGACGGAAAGCTGCTTTTCTAACGAAAGCCACATGGGGAAATAACTGCTCATCACTCCATGGGAGAGCTTGTTCCTCTCCCTCACTCTCTAGTTTGCTAATGGAGTACTTAGCTGAAAGTAGAAGATATTTTAGAGAGGACACAACAGAGATACTAAGAGACTGCAGGCTATGCCACAAGTCTGACAAAGTCTCAGCAATCTCTTTCAAGTAACCTTCTGCAGGGTTTCAGCCTGATCTAAACTTATCAACAGCTTCAGATCATAGCACCAAACAGTCCAAAATCCAAACGGATCAGAGCAGCTTGGTAAAGCGGTCACGCACGCCGCTGGGAGGGCTACATGCACGTTATTACTGAAGTACATTTCAGATGGTTTTCAACAAAGTAGCAAATTGACCTTTCTGGGCACATTAGAAAGTCAAAACAATTAAATGTGTGTTAATGACAAAAATAAACCTGCAACAGAATGGAGAAGGCAGTGGATAGCAGTGCAGAACCCAGCAACCGAAGGGTGCAGAGAAAGAAAAAGGCAGCCATCAGAAGGGGTTTACACTGCACTAGGGGCATCTGATCTCTGTATTTGTAACTAAGGTAAGTCTTCACACCAAAACCAAAATAAAAGATTGAAGCTAAGAGCTTTGAGTACCCTGCAGCTCTCCAAACTTCACTTTTATCAGGTTAAAATTACAGAAGTTCACAAACACGTGAAGAGAGCGCGCTCTTTGTAATGGACTGGTCAGTCTGGAAATATTTGCCCTAGGAGAGCATGAAGAACGGGCCAAATTTTACTGAATCATTTCTGCAAAGTAATGTAGAGCAGACACAGGAATGGAAAAGCAATACCCAACGAGCATTTCCAAAAAGAGGGAAAAAAGTGACTCTACCCACATCTTTAATTCCTCACAGTTCTTATGCAAAGGAGGCACCAATGAGGGATGTCAATGGACCAAAAATGAAAGATTAGAGATAACATGGGAAGGGTTGTAATTAATGATTAACATAATCCATGCCTCACAGGACATTGCTAGTCCCTAATCAAGAAAAATTACATGAGCTGAGGGTTTGTCTTGCTCTTAGAAATTATTGGGATGTGTGTGAGTTGGAGTCTATTATTCTCCTCTGTGTCTCAGAAACAATGCATCTCTACCCTTCAGTGAGAGTTACTCTTCTTCCTGGACCGCAGCCACATGAGGCTCTACATAGTTCTGCATCTGGTTTTCAGAGCCCAATCCTCCCTCCTACAGGCTGCTTATCCCTTAAGGGAAGTTGAAATAAAACCCGGTAAATGTCAGCCCTCCCCAGTAGGAGTCCTGGTAGCCTGCAACTGCCAATCAACAAGGATTTTGTCTCTCCCGTGAGAAGCTCTGCTATTTACGCTCTAAAAACAAAGGGTTTCAGCTCCCTCAACGCTGGTGTAAAAAGGCCAGGTCTCATGGAAGATACTTTGTTGGTGAGGGAGAGGGGGAATGCTGCAGTCCCATCTCACACAGCTAAGGTCTCCGGGTAAGGGAGAGGTCTCTGTGGTAATGGATCTCCAGAACATAACTAGATATAATCTGTCCATCCCCCATCCTGCCCAGTCCTCGCTTCCCCAAACCTCTTGGATCTTCAAAGAGATCACTGCGCTTAAGGTAACCACACTGCCGTAGATTTGCTGTTATCTAAGTGGGACAAATCACTGGGTGCAGGCTAAAGTAAGGGGTTTGGAGCGATTTTAAGACTGCTGGCACACAAGATGACAAAAGCCCTTCGCCTTCAACCTGATGCTCATTCTGGAAAAGTCAGTATTATGTTAGTGACATACCTTTTCTGCTTGTACGTCAGCATCGCTTCAGCAATGGGCAACTGGTGTGCGCAGTTTGCCCCTGCTATATACTGCGTTATCCGGGAGACAACATCAGGCGTTTCTGGAACTGCAATAGAACAAAGGGAGAAAATAAATTCAGTGACTCCTCAAGACCGTCACCAGCACCGACTGCCATGCAGCTCACGAGAGCCAGGCAGCTGCGTTTGAACTGCACCTTCCACAGGAAGCTCTGCAGCTTACCCCAAAGCACTGTAAAGCAAACATCCTCCAAGAGCACCTCAGTAAAAACTCCAGGAAGGCACACTAGATACGGAGACATCCATACACAGCATTATGTACTGAAGTATTAGTTGTTTTATGCTTGTTAAAATGCTTTCCTTCAAAAACGCGTGCACACTCATAGTCAGCTTTAGACTTTTTTGCACCTTGACTGTAGGTATCCGCTGAAGAAAGCGCCCAGCCATCTCTCCCAGGGCCTTGGTGAGCTGCTCTGCTCACATCAGCGTTTGAGCTACCCCATTTCCTAACGAACTCATGGCCTTGCTGAGTTAATTGAAAAGACTGAGAGCCACGCCAGGGTAGGAAGAGCACAAAGATCACAAGTGTAGCAGCAAGCACGCTTCAAGTCTGTGAGAGTGTTTGATTCAAGCTGACAGGAAGGTATTTCCGAAATGCCTTCCATATTTTTTTTGGTTCCAAGCAAGGAGCCTCAGCTGTGAGATCAAGGGAACACAAGCTGCCTTCACCAGGCACTTCCAGACCTTAATGGGCATTTTAACCCAGAGTCTCTTACAATGACTATTTGAACAGTGAAATGTGAAGACCTGTGGTTCTTTGCCAGATCTTCTTACGCCATCATGGGGTTTCTGTGCAGTTCTTACTGCACAGATGAAAATGGAGAATCGACAAGGCCTGGACTGCACAAAAATGAGGTGGCATTTTCCTCACAGCATGCAAGCAAATGAGTAAGGGCTGCAGCATACAACCTACTAAAGAACAGATATGGCTCTTGAGCTAATAAAGTTAAATTTATAGCTAATAAAGTACTTCTAACCCAGACACAAAAATCAGGTCCGTATTGACATTTGTCTGCATTTTCAAGTGCAGCAAGGAATTAAAAGAAACCTCCTTCAGAAATCCGTTCTTCCGCAAGCTCAGAACCAAGAAGCATAGGTTGGATGGCACACTAGCCCAGCCTCCTGCTCCAAACAGGGCTAACTTCATCTCCAGAACAGGCTGCCCAGGACCTTGTCCAGCCAAGTTGCCATCTGCTGAAAAAGGCTCCAAACAACCCCCTGTGAAGTGGTCTCTCTCTCTCCCTCTAATAGCTAGACGTCTTCCAGGATCATCCCGGAACCTTGAGGCTCTCTGCAATTCCAATAGGAGAACCGCCCTGCAACCTCTCCACCTGTGCAGTGCTCCGAAATCCTCAAAGCTTTTTCCTGATAGTGATATTTCTGTGTGGGATATGCTGCCATGAGAGCATCGCTTCTCAGTAAAGTCTCAAGCCTTCACGTAGCCCTCAGTGCCAGGCACCAATCCTCCTTTCTCCTGTTTCTTTCCATTCTTGAAGGAACGGATGGAAAAACCGTAAGCGTTAATATTTTAAGCAAATTAGTACTTTAAGACACAGTAAGGCTTTATCCTGGCCTAGAACAGATTCAGATCAGAATAGGAACTCGCTGATCTGACCTAGGGCAGCTCCCACATGTTACAAAACTGCTAAAGAACAAAATTCTTTTTTAATGAGAAAGATCCTGCCAGCAGATTTCAGAAATGTCAAGGTCATTCGCACATGCAACTAATAGAAGTTAATCTTCCCAGAGTTTCCAGTTTTCCAAATCTATTAAGCTGGACAGTTTCTGAAGGGCCAAAGAAAGCAATGAACTGAACTTGGTAGTGAGACCTCCACATCAAAGAACAAGGCAGAGAGACAGGTAAAACCAGCGTGACTCAGAGGCAGCCTGTGCCTCTGGGAGCCAACAACTGTTTGCAAACCACCACGTGGAGGACATACAAAGGTCAGCATCTGAAAAGGGAACGTGGAGTAGTAAGGAGAAGAGAGGAATAAAAACATTTGTCTGCTTCCTCTTGTATTGACTTGACCTTTGCTAAAATTACTCATTCAAGCCTTTTATCCCACACAGGCCAGACAAAGACACGTGGTCTTACCAGTGGTCTGTGCTTCAAGTTTGTTGAACAGATCTCTCCAGGCTAGATCTTGGAAGAAGTTGTTGTATCTATAATCTACAGACCCCAGATACTTGGCCACTGGATGAGAGCCTAAGGAAGAAAGGAAAAGATGACAGTTGTTCTTCCTAGCACTCAACACAGGTGTGGTTTTGATCTGTAAGGAATTGAATTCCAAAAATCAAAACTACACTAGACACCCCAGAAATAAATGTCTTCAATTATAACAAAACAAATTAGTCCAGCTTATCTCTACAAAGCATGCAAACAGACTTCCCGACAGAGAGACTGCATCAACACCACCGATATCTTTCGGTGACACCTCCCCTTCTCCCCCGCCAAATCAGATTTTAAAAGGCCAAAGAAAACAGGACTGGGAAACTGCTGAGCAAATTAATGATTTGGAAGACACAGAGGCCCTAGGGCTCTCCATCTCAAGTCTCTCAGTTTTGCAAGCGGCTTTCCCAGCAGTCCTTCCTGCCCACAGGCTGCACCACGGCCAGGTCACCTCTGCCAAGAGGAGTCGGACCCCTTCCTCCAAACACCATTCGCACACCACAGCTGTTGTGCGTTACTGAGAAGAGGCAGTTGTCCCCAACCAGGAAAAAATAACCCAGGGAGGCTCGTTTAATTGGTGGAGAAGGGCTGTAAGTTCAATAAATAGGTTGTAATTAAAGACAGAAGGCAGAGTCCAAGGATTACAGTCCCCGGTGAATGTTGACTTATGCATCAGGTCCCTGCTTGCTCTAGCTAAGCCTTATGGCTCCTCTATGAGCATGGAAAGACCTCCTTGCAGAAGTTTGTGTGTCCAGCCTCCAGCTTGCAGCCCTGGATGGAGATCGGCCTTCACACTCACTTAAAGTCAGCAGGAGTGGGGAGGTGTTTAAGGGATTAACTCTGCTCTGGGAGGTGGCAAAAATCTGTCCCCTTCATTTCAGGCCACATGCGTTCCCAAAGGAGATGACCCGCTCTTGCAACTACCTCTCCGGTCTTCCAACACAGGAGAGACTGCGCTTTCCAGTCACCACATTTCAGTCATGCTCAGCACGAGTCCTGTACATTTACCACCAGCCGTGAAATGGCCTCAAAGTTACTTCTAATCAGCTTATTTTTATCCTTCTTGCATACCGAATTCTCACATCAAACCACATAACTGCTAACCTGACAACTTCTTCTAAGAAGACCCCAGTTGCTTAACTATACTCACCATCCTCCAGTAAAGCTCATGGTGGAAAACACCCCACTGCCTTTTCTCAGTCCTCCAAACCAGTGCTAATTTCCACACTTCCAGAAAAGGTTCAAGCAGGTGGTCTCTCCGAGCTCCCCTCAGTCTCATTAGAGACTGGGACCTAAATTCTTTCCTGGACCCTCATCACAGCTACTTTCAGACCCATCATTTCTTTTGCAGTGGAGTTTTAAACAGTGCACGCGGAACAGCTCTGCACCATGCACTGGAGAAGCCTTCCCACGTGCTGGGAAAACACATTGCCAGTGGTAGATGCAGTTGGAAACAAGTACTAAACACGAGGTTCCCCCAAGAAGTTCTATCCACGGGAGCTAAATAAAATGCTAAAAAACCCCAAAACACCAAAATAACCCCCAACCTTTTTTTCTAGGTTGGTTTCCCCCCCCCCCCCCCCCACCTTTCAGTTGTTTATAACGCAGGTGTGGACATCAAAGGAGCCCTAGAAGCAGGACTGAATCTCCCGGTACAGATGTCTACAGACACCAAGCGTTTCTCATTGTTAACAAACCACTGTAGGTTGACTCTTCTGTCATTGCAGTAGGTAGTTGTGGACTAAGGCAGCAAAACCATCTTAGAAAGAACTCCACCACTCCTCCTTCGAAGGTGCTGCTAACAGCAGAAAGGCTTTTCCTGTAAGACGTTTATGGCACGGCCACCATTCTGCCTTTGGTGCTTTTTCAGTTGTCAGAGAAGAGAGGTTGCTCCTCAATCACTTTAATGAACTGCCAGAAAGCTGGCCAGAAATAAGCACTTGATCCAATCAGGAAATATTGCAGACTTCTATGGGAAAGGCCCCGTTAGAGAAGTTTCTATATTTAAAGTACCTTTAAAAAGCATTCACAGTTCTGAAGCAGTTCCATTATCAAAGTGCTTTGTTCCTTTTTTTTTTTTTTTTTAATTACCAAAGAAAGTTTTAAGATTAAAAAACCAACCCACAAACACACTAGCTAAATTTTGTGTTTCACTTTCAGAGAGAGACTATTTTCGTATGATTAAAGACTGCAGGACAGAAAACTCTTCTTCTGAGGCCAGGAGACGGTCAGCATGTGAGGACCAAAGTCCTCAGTCACACGGACTCTCATTCAAAGCACATTTAACCCTGCAGAAATTATTTTTTTTTGTGTGTTTTTACCGCCTAAAGGGCGCTCTCATCTTCCTGCCAACCACTTCGGAAATTAAATGCCTTCCTTACAGAAGGATCCAGCTCTCCTCTTCTGCCTTTTTCCTTTGACTTCTGCAAATCCCACCACTGAATCCACAGCCTAACCTCACTGTTCATGGTGCCAGGCAGCAGCTTCTGACTCCTACAGCAAATGCCATCAGCTGGTCCCAAACCTAGAAGACTGGAAAATACTGAGAAAAAGTGCTTTTCAAGCTTTCTTTGCCTACATCACCTCTAAGTGCCCTGTTGACACAAGCCAAGCCTTGGAGTAGACCAGCTTCTGGCATCACCAACATTGCCCAGATGCCCCACAAGCATGAGTGACAGCCCGGCTTCCCAGCCCTGTCCGCTACAACATTCCTCAAGTTTCTGACTATAACAAGACCCCCTAATGTTATTATCAGTCCACTCCACTTGCACGGACACAAGTGATACAAGCTGGGTTACTTTCTAGCCAGGCAGGCTTGTTGAGCTGTTGGAAGGGCAGAGATAAGCTGCTGGAAAACTAAGGGAAAAACCCGAGGAGAAAAGCCACGTAAAGGAAAGGTCAAGAGACACATGTAATTTGAATAATTTAAACTCTCAGCAGTTTCAGAGTCTTTCAAAAAATTTTCAACCCCTCCTTCTCCATAAACATTCTGTCAGCCTCAGAGAGGCCAGAACGGTCATCGCTTTGGGAAACATGGTGCCCAATGAATTTAAGATTTCAGCCAGGGAAAAGGCTTCCAGAACGTTATTCTGTGCATTCATTGTACCATGATAAAAAGATATACAAGAGCCTCCCCTGTATGGAGAGAAAGTACTCAATCCCTTGCTTCAAACAAAAGGTTTACAAGCAAACTTTGGCATCATCATAAACATAAAAGATGAAATTCACTCACGCAAGAGCAGCAATGCAAGCATTACTAAATACTATGACAGCACGATGTTTGCCTCATTTAACAGCCGTATACCTAGCCAAAGCTTCCAGGAGGGCTCCTCCCGTGGGAACACATCATATTTAACCCGTTCATCTTTCTATGAAGAAAAATTGTTCCTTATTTACCTAGAGGGATGATCAAAAATCTCATGTAGCCGAGCCAGTCTGGGGTTTTGTGAGACAGCTGCTCTACAAAGAGCCTCAATACAGCACTGAGGTAATTCTGGGCTCCGGCCACTGCAATTTTAATTGGGTTTGGAGGCTGTGAATTGCAGTTACAGCTAGACAGAAAAAGAGGGAACATATTCATAATCGTGCTTCCAACCAGCTATTTCAGAACAAGTAAAAAACATAATAAATTGGTTAATAACAACCAAGGCAGAAGAGAGCTCGTTCAATACACAAGGCAATATCACAACGATTGTCAGCAGGTTGAAACCTTATTAATAAAATGCAACATTGTTCAGTACTTTCTGAATTGGTCTCCTTGACCTTTCTTTCACACATTTGGAGAATCTAAAGGGCTGGACTCAACTATCTAGGTTAGGACATAACTATTGCAACTAACTCAGGTACCCACAGCCCTCAGTAGGTATCTAGGGAACGCCTTGAGGAATCGATCTGGGAATTACTTGGAAGTGGGGAGCAAGAACTATTTAAAAACCTCCCTATTAGCTTTGCATGCTTTACCGGTTATTATATCTGACCTGTGAGGCAGCCTCCAAAGCACAGTCTTTTAAAATCAGCAGTATAAATGAAAGGAGACTTGTATCCCCACACACAGAACAGCAACAACTCTGCAGGGCTGGTGAGGGCTGAAGAGCTACACCACTCTGACGTCAGGAGAGTAGATTGGGGAGAAGTATTGGAAGGGAGAAGTATTTCTCAGATATTGGGATGGAAAACTCCCTGGGCACTGGGACACAGGGGCTGAGAGGCTTTTAGAGCTGAGACTCAACAAAACACCACAAGCAACGTGAGAACTTACTATCTCTGTATCCTGGAGACAATAGTGCTGAAAGCTGCCTGGATATCGGCTGAGGAGCATGTGCAGACCACTGGCAAGGTATGCTTTTGCAAGACATCCGATAGATACTGAGGAGAGAACAGAACACGTTACAGTCCTTTTTTGGTACAGTTTAACACAAGAAGAAAATCTGCCTCCCCCAGCCTCCTAGGTATTCTCACACCCAAACACGGGCACCCTACCCATGTCCAATTTGTGGGCGATACAGCTATTTTCCAAATAACTTGCCCTTGTATATGAGCTAAAGGAATACTGTTCCTCTAGAAAAATGGAAATATTGGACCTTCTTGACAAACACCAACACCATATCCAAAACACAGCATTTCTGGCGATGACAACTCTAGAATAGCAGGGGTTTTATGGAGACGGAGAGCAGGGCAGCAGCAGAAGGCCATTGGTCTAGCAGACAGCACTAGGTAAGAGCAGATGCTCTCTATTCGCCTGCTTCTGGAACTGCAGTTGCACCTCTCTGATTTCAAAAGGACTTAAACAAATGCAGTGTTCTGCCCTCGAGCACTAAAAAAAAAGGAAGGTTGCTACCAACACACATGCTCCTCATGACGGACTGTTGCCCCTCCACACAGCTAACAGAAAAGCAAACCTAAGGTATACATGGACATAACATTGATGAGACTCAGCAATTATCTCACACTTTCAAACTCTGCACCGCTAATGCATACACCCCAGCCAACACCATCTTCACCGCCTCTGATACTGCACGCACACGCTGGTAAAGCTGCTGGGAGAAGACCTACAATACTTTCTATCCATCTCTAGAAGGTATTTCTCCGTCTTCCAAGTATTGAGAAACTGGAAGCTGTTATTTTTGACACTGAGACCATAGCTCTTCCAGAATCAGAGAGCCAAGCCAGTCGACGTAACTCTACAAGCCTGGCACAAGTTCTATAGGCAACAATCACCCAGTACACATTTACTGGGTTTCTTCCATATGCATTTTATTACTCTCTCAGACTAAAGTTCGGAAAGAAGCAAAATTTTTTTTCCAAAGTCCCACCCAAACCCGTAACAAACCACCCCACGATGCCAGCATAAGAAAGCACTGCTCAGGGTTCCCCTTAATACAACTATCACTCAGAAAAGATGGGGTGACATACCTGAAGTCAAGAATCACAAGCGCACATGGAAAGCAATAGAGCAAACCTGAAATATTTTCTCCTGTGATCACCACCTGTGCCCAGAAATCTCAGCCTAAACCACACGTCAGTCCTTCCCCGCTTCCTCTGTCCCAGCCTACACAGACAAGAAGCAGGGTCCTGAGTGCAAGGGTCTAGCCATTCCCAGTGTGCTGCTAACCCGAAGGAATGGCATTTCTTAGAAAAGGAAAAACGTCTAGGTAAAGACTCAGGTGGCAAAGCCTTACAAGATCCACAGCATCTCCCAGTAAAATGAAATCCAGTCTGCAGGCACTGAACTCTCAGCATGCTGCCAGCCCCTGCGCACCACCACTGCTCTTCCAGACAGCAGAACCTATTTGGTTAGTGGTAGAGCTCAAGGGTCTGTCCACTCCTGAAGAGGAATAGTGAAGGAGAACTTTGCTTCAGGTAACGTCTCCTGCCTTTACCTGGCCTTGCCAATCAGAAGTATTGACAAGAATAATGTTTTCTGGCAGCTGGTCGTCAGAAACTAGGATGTGATTTAGTTGGTCATATACTGTTTTCCTGGGGATCTGGAAAGAAAGACACAGACAAGAGAACAGTAGGAGATATCAAGCTTTAATCCTCAAGCCCCCAGCTCCAGCATTCATAACGCTGGCTGCGCAAGGCTGGCCAGTGCTTGGCCACCCTATCAGCAAAGGCGTGCTAGCAGCCACGCTGGCTGCTGGGACTGACACTTATCAGCCTCTTTGAGATGGCAATATGCTGCAGGCTCCTCTATTAGCCACCTTGGTTTTGTCAGCCATTCCTCCTTCTGCCATGAACTCTTCCTTATGCCACTTTATACCAACTAACAGTAGCCCAGGGAACTTTGGATTCATAGAAGCCAGCAACAGTCTCCTTGAAGGAGGGAATTAACCGAGTCCTGCAGCTAACAAAAGCATGGCACAGAGGCCCTGCACAAGTCAGTCCCCGTTTGCAATTCCTAGCTATTTGCCTTATTTCAAAGGAGTAATTCCTCAACACATCCCTATTCATTTCTCATCGTAACAATCTGTTCCAGTGTTTTCAGTTTATGGCTGGTTGACAAAGAAACAAGCTGGCAAAACCCAGCAGACTGCATGGAAGATACAGTATCAGCCAAGACATAAATTTGCTCCTTCCTGGAGCCGCAGGGCCCAGCTCCTTTCCAGCAGGGACAGCACTTGGACCAGAAGGAAAGAGACCACAGGAGACAGTCAGAGAAGAGGAAAAACTATGAGTGGCTGGAGAGACAGCAATCTTTTTCACACCTGTAAGTGGTGCCGGGTGTCTGGAGAGCGTTCGTTGTCCAGACTGTTTGCTCTCTCGTTCTGTGGCCTCACTGGCTGCCTCTCCTTCAGAGACGTGCTCCTTCCCCGACGTCCCGTCTGCTTCCCTTCAGACCTGCTAAAGAGATGTGCTTGCATTCCAGAGCTGGCTTGTACCTGAGCAAGATCCATCCCCCAAATCCCAGATCACCCAGTCTGGCAACATCAACAATGTGAGTGGAGGCACTGGGGAATCGTGCACGTAGATCTGAGCTAGCTTGAGACCTTCTGATAGTGCAGAGCACACAGTTCATCAGACTTCTGCAGCCCATGCCACCACCCTGCTAAGACCCACACCGCCTACACACCAGCACAACAGGATCCAGCCACGCAAACTGCAGTCACACTCCCAAAAGCAGCACAGAAACACCTCATTAAAAGAGCAACTATTTGCTTGCAAATAACCACAGAAAATATTTGGTGGGGTTGCTGAAGCCCACATTCACTATCCCAATCTGGGAAGGTTTAACAGGACAAAAGTTAGACTTAACAACAACCTTTAAGGCCAAAATCTGCATGAGATGTTGACTTAGCAACAGTATCTTTGAACAAGCAGCTCCAGAGTTTTATAAAGATTTCCTTGGACATGGAGCGGGTACAACGCAGGAGACACCCCAAAGCAATGTTGTCCTTCAGGGTTCTGAACAGTCACTATCATTAAGTGCTCAAGATCCATCACTTGAGTGCCTGAACACAATGAGGGTCTCCTTGCAGTCAATCACTTAAGGCCATCCTGAACAAACGCTAGCAGGCTGTCCATGATTTCCCGAGCAGTCCTGCAGCAGGCGCAATGCTGTGTCACCACTCTACCTGGTGGATGGGATAATGAGGGACTCGGTCTTAGTGATCTTCCCGCTGGGTGGGAGCTTCTCTACAAACACATCTGGTGTGGGAAGTTCAGCTTCCTGGACCTCGGCTTGCTGGTTAGACTCCTGCAAAAACACAAGAAACCGAGTGATGAGGAACAAACCCTCCCCTTTGTCTCGCTACCACAAGGGCTGGCAGGAGACACCCCAGCTTGGCTCTGGCTGGGGCACATTCAGCTACTCACTGCCAAAAGGGAGAAGCCAATAGTGGCTATCTGGGGCTACCAGTTCCCAGCCCTGCCTCACAAGGGAGCTGGAGGTAAGAAAGGTGCTCATTTGGAATAGGGATTCTCCCAGCTCAAAGCCAGGGACATGTCTCCTAATGCGATGTAGATTAATTCAGCTTACCCAAATGAACTAGCAGAGAGAGTGAGAGATGGGAGAAATGTTACAAGCTGCACGTCGCCGGTAAAGCAACTTCAGCTTTGCGATTTTTACCCCAGGACCAGCTTGACTCCTGCCAATTCAGCTTAAAGTAATACTTCTGTCTGATAAAATGGAACAGCCCTGAGAACACTTTTCAGGATGACACACGTGCTTGGTAGCATACTTTGGGCCAGCCTTCCTCAAACCAAGAGAAAGACTGTTTAAACAGAAGGCCACGTAAAGTGTCTCACTTTCAAAAGGCTGAAAGACAAGAACCTCCTACAACTAAGGCCCGGAGGAGAGCTCAGCATTATCATAGAATGGTTCAGGTTGGAAGGGACCTTAAAGATCACCCAGTTCCAACCCCCTGCCCTGGGCAGGGACACCTCCCACCAGACCAGGCTGCTCAAAGCCCCATCCAGCCTGGCCTTGAACCCCTCCAGGGATGGGGCAGCCACAGCTTCTCTGGGCAACCTCTTCCAGTGCCTCACCACCCTCACAGGAAAGAATTTCTTCCTAATATCTAATCTACATCTCCCCTCTTTCAGTTTAAAACCGTTACCCCTTGTCCTATCATTACACTCCCTGATCCAGAGTCCCTCCCCATCCTTCCTGTAGGTCCCCTTTAGGGACTGGAAGGGGCTCTAAGGTCTCCCTGGAGCCTTCTCTTTTCCAGGCTGAACAGCCCCAACTCTCTCAGCCTGTCTTCACTGCAGCAAATGTAATCTATGTAAATAGTATTGCATACGCAACCACATGGAGAGTCACATGCCACAGAATGCAGTTCATAGTTGACACACAAACTGCCAAGAGGAATGCTAACAAATGCATTTTCAACTTACATAAGAGACAGTGTCAGAAATACTGTCGCCTGCGTGCTTGGCTCCAAGACTTTTTGTCTTTTCAGGCACTTCTACCTGCTTGAGAAGAGAAAAATCATTAGGAAGTATGGCACAGCACAGTTTTCAGCCACACTCTCTGGATCAGACACACTTCTCAGTTTAAACATTGCACAGCTCTGCAGCGTGACCAGCAGTGCTTCCTTGTCACAGTAGGGCTAAACGCATTAGTCTGGGATGTGGCAAAGCAGCAGCGCAGCAGCGGAAAAGGGGATGGAAAAGCAAGTGAGCTGCCCCTCTGCGTTTGCTCCCAGCCACCATGAAAAGTATTCCAACAACAGTAAGGTAAAGCTTCCTAGAAACAGCGCCAAGGAGGCCCTAAAACTCCCAGGCAGCATCTCTCATCCCGGCAGTCATAGCAAGCACACGGGAACCTGGAGCTATTCATACACTCATACCATTAGCAGGTATTCAGTGCATAACCTGAAAATGTCCCCTTGTGTTAATACAGTATTTGCTTAAAAAAAACCCCAACACTCTGCCAAAACCCCAACAACAAAACCCCAAACATGTTTTCTTAGCAGAAAATTCGTATCTCTGCATCAAGCCTTTGGAGGAGGTCAGAGAAGGTGCTTTAATTTACATGTGTAAATAGAGACAGTGTAGGTCTGCTACATTACCTGCAGGTAGATAACCTTCTTGAAATACAACTTACAGGGCTCGATGGCTCTCTCTGGCTCCTGATGCTGTGGATGCTACCGATTTCTGTCTGAGAGCTGGAGTGTGACAGTCCTTCAAAATATGGTCTGAACAAGGAAAACAAAAACTGGTTCATATTATCGAAAACGCTAATGGAGAAAAGTCTATCACATTCACAGCAAAGCAACATGACTGTTCCCAGGTGTCTTACTGCTCCTCAATGGTTCCAGTAAAATTTATAGGCAACTTCTGAAAGGACGGGGAGGTCTCCAGAACAGCAAGAGAAGACAGAAAGTGCAGGGACCCCTGTCTAGTCCTGACACTGACTGACCGACCTCCATCTAATGGACCCAACATGCTGCCTGTCACGCAGCACACCATATTTATAAAGCTCTTATTAGGACCGCTTGCACGCTCTCATGCCACACAACAAACAACAGCTTTTGTTTCCATAAACCCCAGGGTGGACAGGTGGGTGCAGCATTCTCCCACAGCAGAACAGAATGCACATTCACCCCACACAAGCAGTTGTGTCCTCGCTGCCCCACGCACAAAGTCTCACACCGCCATTCTTGTTTCAGCTTTGCCAATGCTGATTGAACTCCAAGCCACTCCAGACGGGGTCTAGCTCTTGACTGAAAGGCAGCAAGTAGAGTTACTGCCCCCCATTGATACTCTGCTCCTGCAGGTAAGTGACTCTTGCTGCTAATACGCATTTTATTTGCGGCTTGGATCTGGACTTGGCTGCCAGCCCTCGGATCCAGTTACACACTTGCTCAATAAGATAAGATAGGGCGTACAATCAGATTGCGCTTCCACGTAAAAAGGCAGCTCATCACACCAGGCCACAAGACTCAATTACAATTTAAGGAACTGATTTTTTTTGTTGTTGCTGTTGCAGGAAAAACCTGCCTACAAGCATCAGCATTTATCACATCCCCTTCAAGATACGAACACAAGAACTGGACACACACAAACCACAAAGTGTCTCCCCAGGACCAAACAGATAGAATAAGTTCTTATTCCAGCCATCACATATCCCAGAACAGTGAGCTCCTCGGCTCCAGGGAACAGGACGCAAGCTCTCTGTGCGTGCAGTACACCACTTCGGCTTGTTTCAAAGCAGCTGCTTACCACAACACATCTGCTTTCAAATCCCTTTAAGGTAGGGCCCACCAACTGGTAATAAATTGGGTCAACCTGCAAATGCCTTTATAAGCTACCAGCCCTATGACTTAACACTACTACCCCAGACTATCCTTGACGTCTTCTGGCTCACTGATAGGGAACAAGTCACTCCAGACTCAGAATTTATTCTTAGCCCAACTAGGTTATTCTACATTAATTAGGATATTATGACAGCTGGTAGTTTGCTGGCACTTAGCAGATACTCTACTGACCAACTGCAGTGGTAGGCTTTGCTTGTTGCAGAGCTGTCACAACACTGGAGACCTGAGCATGCAACCAGGTGTCAGTCAGAAGCACGTGTGCAGCTTGAACAGGTTTCAGCCTTTAATCAGGCAGGGGCACGACACAGCTCCGTTAGCTCTGGGTTCTGCATCTGCTTGAGACCCCGAGCCAGCAATCCCCAGCTCATGTCTACAGAGCTGTGTTTGCCCATACATCAGTGCCCACAAAAGCTGGCTCAGAACAGGCTTGCGTGTATCTACGTGTGGTGCAGTCAGTCCCCTTGAGCCTAAAGAACTCCTTTGTTTTCCTGCAGTTCTGCTTCCTTAATCCCTGCAAAGACTCTCCACGTAGGGTCTTATCAGCTTTTACAGAAAGACATGATGTGCCTTGTGCATCCCTGCCTCTACTGCAGTTTCCAACCACATCTCCTTCTGCATTAGTACAGATTTCCTGGCTATTTCTACGACCTCTTCGAAGCACCTGTGTTACAATACAATTCTACTGCCCGCCTGTCAGCTGTTCCTACCCCTGTGCTCAGCTGGCAGGGTAGGCAGAACGTCTGCGCAGGGAACAAGGAAGAAGTGAGAGTGAGGGGAAGTCAGACCACTCCCCCCAACTATCCCCAGCTCACAAGCAGTCATCCCAGTTGTAATGACACACGCTAGGGCACCAACACCAGGTCAAGAGAAGAAAAAAGCCAGGATGGAGGGGTAGTAATAGAAACAACATCTAATCCGTGCTGACAGTGCGCGTGGTATCTCTCTGGCCTAGCATCAGCCACTCTACACTTACTTTAACTTTGGCTTCGGAGTGCTCAAGACACTGTCATCATCCTCCATTTCTGGCCCACTGTCACTGGGGTTCTCTATATCCAGCGTGTCATACAGAAGGTCCAAGTCCTCCTCCACCTCTGGAACGTGCTCCGCCGGGTCCTGCTCTGAATCCAGAACCTACAGACAGGACAAAAGCAGGCATCACCAACTCTGCTAGGAGCCAGACCGATCCTGTGTCACCAGAGCTCCCCTGAGGACTGCAGCACATCAGTCTTGGGAGTAGGATTCTGTTCCCAGTGCAAGGATACAATATCCAACAGAAACATTAGCATACGAGAAGTGCTTGTTTTGGGTCAAGCTTGTCAGTGTTTGGCTAAGCAGGAGTTACCTATTGGACTAAGCATCCACGAACAAGCTATTAACCACAGATTATGTCAATTATTCAATGCCATTCCATAAACAAAGCTTCAAAAAGGCCCCTAATGGAGGCTCAGTTTTCTTAGAACAAATAGAGAAATGCAGTACTCCCAACAGCGCAACCTGTCTTGGGTTTTACGGAAAAAGTTGCCATGACACCTCCTGATTTGATAGCCAAGCAGGTAGAAATGACAAAAATGTCCACAAGAGGCGCCTGGAACCTGGACAAGGATCAGCTGCCACCCAGACGCAAACCCAAAGAGAACAGATATCTCACACAACTTCCACGGGTTGCTTCACGCGTACACCAGAGTAAGCAGGCAGTGGTACACAGTTCACAGCTTGCTTTTTGAATGGCAGCTCCAGCAAAGCAGCGGCTCAGCTGCCGGAGACCTCAGCTATGGGTGCTGACTCCGCTGAGCTGACTTGGGAAGAACAGCAAAGCTAACAGAGCTGCTTGGAAGCATAAGGAAGTATGAGGAGTTACTCTTTTCCACAAGCCACAAAATCAGCACACAGCCAGCCAATTGAGATGTTAATTGGTTTTATATTAGATACTTAACGTTACATAGGTTTCTTGGGTTCTGAATCTCTTTCATTTTCAGCTCTGACCAGACAGCTGACTCTCTTGTGGATCTGCATTCCCCTATCCAAGTTTTTCATGTCTTGCCTGGCTGTTCTAGTAAGATGATCAAACAGGCTGGGATTTAACTTCACGAGCAACGTACACAGTAGACTACTTGCCTTTGAAGGGGTCAAAGATAATTTCAAAGCAGCCTGCAAAACTAATGGATGCACAGGTGGTTGCCAAAATCTGGTTTTGATAAAACTCGATCTAGAAAATGTTTGATGACATTTTAATGTTGGCCCTCAAGTCTCCATGCAAGGCCAGGGTGTAAGGAAAGGTCACATCCACTGCAGACTTGAAAACAAAATGAAGGGAAGTAGGGGGAAACAAGAGAGAGTTCCTGAAGACTAAAGCAAGGTGCACCGAGCAGTTAGGGGGCAACACACAGACAGGAAGGCTTACAGACTGAATTACTTACCTCATCAGACACTTTAAACCTCTTCAGCAACGCCACAACCTTCTGTTTGAAGTTTTGTTGCTGCAAGTCAAAGATACATTTACTTAAGTAAAGCGTAAAGTGAACTGTTTTCTCCCAGTCTGCAAGAAGCCCAGACACATCTGACACTGGTGGCTCTAGCTGCTGCTTCAAATCAAACAACTCCTGGCACCACAAACCAAGCCTCTGCTGTTCTGATGCTGCAATCAGCTTTTCCAGACCTTCCTCTCCTGCGTTACAACAAACTCAGTCCCGCTCCACCAAGCATTACACACCTTCCGGCCCTGACGGATAGCACATCACTCTTGGTTGGACACGTAGTGGATAAATTCTTTAAACTGACAGATCACCTCCTGTACCTGTTCGATAAATTTCTGGCAAACGTTTGACAGTCAGCTTTCCCGACTCTTAACAAGGGTGAGCCAACACCGGCCATCTACCCACGGACCCAAAGTACAAGTGTGTTTTCTACCAACAAAGCACTGTTTTTCCCAAGAGCGTGCAGTTCATGCTGGCAGGCTCATTTATTTGACCAGCAGCACTGTAGAAAAGTTGTGGGGCTTGTCCTTAGCGCTCACCTATCAGAAAAATGCTTTCCGAGTCTGATCTCCCCAAATCCTGGGCACAGCAGGCACCAAGTCCAAAACAGAAGCCAAACTGCTGCACCTCTTTTGTGTTTACTTGCCCCCAAGAGCTACCTCCCTCTTGCAGGACCAAACAGGTGAGATTTGCCACGAGCTGCCCAGCCCTTCTTGTCTGTCACTGACCAAACCAATATGCACGCTCTGAAGAAAAGGAAGATGAAAAGGGCCCAGGCATGAGTGCTGGTACAGAGCATTCGAGGTGGCATCCCTGTGTCAGGAGGAAAGGGAAGAGAAAATGGCTGGTACCAGGCCACTCTTCGGTGAAGGAAGTTGCTCATTTGCTGGCTCTCCTGTATGTCATGTGAGCTCAGGTACAACTGCCTGCTCCCACTCTGGCCTCAGCCACTTCGCACTGCCCCACACCTCCAAACCCAGTCCTTAACCTCTGAACTCATATCCTGCAAGCTGCAGCCACCTCCTAAACAGCTAAAGTTTAGGTGAAATAAATCCACCAGGCCTCAAAACAAGATTCTCCAAAGGCTGCCCTATTTCTGTCCCCAATGCACGTGTGAGGCGAAGATGCCCTCACAATAGCGAGAGTTGTCCTCTGGCTCAGGATGCCAAGCAAAACCGTCTCTCACGCAGCCCACCTTGGATCAGCACGGCAGGCTGTGGAGGGAGGACACACAGCATGCAGTAGCTAAGGTGACAGCTGTTTGCTGACCGGAATGGTTTGACACTCGGCAGACAGGAGACCTGCTGGGTTTGGAACTGGACAGATGTTAACTGGCAGTACCAAACTCAGTTTTGCACCAGCCCCACACACTGGAGATTCAGTATCAGTTTAGTGGTCAGGGCTAGAAAGACATTATTCTTACTCAGAGGAAGTTGCTCGTTTAATAACCAAGTGGCATATTTTGTCCTGGCTGGTCACTGACACCTGAAAACAATATTAAGGACACCAAGGATATGAACCAGCAGGCTCCTGGTCTCAAACAGAGGGTCTTTTTAGTGGCAGATTCAGGTGAAAACAGGGTTTACGTCAGACCTCATCAAAATATGGATTTCAGAAATAGGCTCACAGGAGGTACAACAATCTCCAAACTTAATCCTAAGTCCAAAAAAGGAAAACCTAGCCCCATCCTAGTGGTTTTGAGTTATTGTCACCGCAGACACACATAAACACTTGTGTAAGCAGAAAGCTGCATTATGGCTTGGTCAAGCACACGTCCCTGCTCTACACAGAAGTGCAACTTTGCAGGCATACACATGCTTGCTGTGAGAGGGCAGATAGCTGCATGCCACTAGCATTCAATATCCAGCCACTTCTTTTGCCTCAGCACCACATACACCACCTCAGGGTTACCGGTCAAGCTCTAGCCCCTGACTCAGCTACTTAACTTCTTTTTGATACCTTCTCACTGGCCTCTCCCATGCATAGCGCAAACAGAAGAGCTTCCCTTCGCTTTAAAGCTACTTTCAGGACTTACACGAGCATAGATCCTGCACTGGCTTCTTCATGGCGGTAAATTTCACACACTTACATGATTTTTGGAGCTCCTTAAACCTTGCAGCCAAAGGACACTCAAGACAGCACAGACACACACCTTGGACAGGCCCATCCCCTCGACTGGCTACTTCTGGTAGCTCTTCACATGCCGTGACCATGCCCCCAAGCTCTCTGCTGGGCCAGCACGTCTAGTACTGCTGCTCCCATAAGCCACATGCACTGTGCCTCCTGACCAAACCCCATCAGTGTTAGTAAAACTAATTTCCACCGACCCTGGTTATGGACGTCGTTCTTACTATCGATCTCCGCTGCTTCTTGGGCTTCCCCAGCTCGTACTCATCATCATCCAAATCCTGAACAGAAAGAGGATTCCTGTGTTACGTTTGTGATTTGGGGACACATGAGCATTTAAGTGCTGAAAATGTTCCCTCTATGAAGATGAACCTGCCGCTCTGTCTTCCAGGCTTCCAGCATTCGCCTTAATTGCGGTTATGATGGCAGAGGAGAAAAGGGAGCGAACCAGGCCTGCAGAGAGCCAGGAATAACAGCTTGGAGAAGCAAAACAGCCCCTAGTTCTACATGCAATGAACAAGGATAGTCACAGCCCCACATTTTGTGGGTTCCTCTCTCAGTACCCTCCAAAAGGTGGAAGGCAAGCGATGCCAGAGTCTGAAGGCAAACAAGACCCAAACTCGAAAGCATCTCACATCTAGCCAGCGGCTTCTCCGTAAGGACCTATTTTGCAGAAGGTATTAAAGACTAAAGACTGACTCAGACCCCATTGGCCCTTTAATTACAGCTGGGGATCTAATTGGGCTCTTTGAATCCAATCAGTATTACAGAAGCAACCAACTGATGCCTTGACCATTAAGCAGGGAAACACACAAGGATGCTAATGTTTTAGTGTTTAAAGGGAGCTCAAGTCCAAACATGTGAACAGATAAATCACAGCATGGTGGAAGAAACGGGCTACTGTGCAGGCCTTCTGCCACTGCAGCTAAACATTTGGTGACAGTCTCGCACTGTCATGCTTTAGCTAAAGAAATAGGCTTTTAGTTTCAAGCACGAGCTGAGAACGTACACGCTCTACTGAAGCTCTCACAGGGAGAAGCCATGCCCTAAACAGTACCTGGCCCTGTACGGCATCATCACTGGCCTCCTGCTCAGAAGAGAAGCTCTCGTACTCTTCCTCGGAATAGTTGTCTGAAAGGGAAGGAAAGAGGGGAGAGATCCTGTGAAACTCCTTTAAAGTGAGGGGACAGTGTCATCTCAGGAGCAGAGAAGGCCAACTAACAGCCACAAATCAAGAAAAGGCGGCACGCAAGGCGATGCCTGCTAGTTTAGCTTCTATCTGTGCTAGAACCAGCGAGATGGGAACTGCCTGGAGGTAAGGAACACGGAGAAACACTTCTAACAGGAAGGAAGGACCCAGCACACAGATAAGGCTCCTTGAAACACCACCCCCTTTTACCCTGGAAAGAACCAGCTGGTAGACAGCAGCAAGTAAAGAGGTTTCTCCACAAGGGAAATTAGTTTTTTCCCCTAACATGGACATAACTGGCTTAAAGGAGCAAGTAAAACATGCCAGGAGAGTCTAAGTCCTTTATTGAAATGACACTTCAGGTGAGCTGCCTGGCCTCAGGCAACAACACACTAGCACCTGTGTGCACTACCTTCAACAGGCCACTCTTCTAGCAGTGAGCAGAAGGCTGGTACCACATAAAAAGATTGTCACTGGTAGAAACCCAATGACTTCCCTATACAGAGCACAACACCACGGATTTACACTCATTAAACCAGGCCACAGTTCACAGCAAAACATGTTGCAGGTTTGCAGGTCTCATCTAAGTTAGGAAGATGTATGGTAGAATACTCAAAGGAAAAAGAAGTTGGAAGAATAGCTTAAATGTGAATCTCCTGAACACAACACTATTAACGAGGTGGGAAGCTACAGGTTCTCAACACACCCTCCAGTAATGCTGGGAGAGCATTGGCAAGAACACAGCTAACCCTCGCTGCATGGCTCAGGTCTGGCGTGATATGCAGGAGAAGCTCTGACAATTCAGTCCCCAACTCCTGTCACACTCCCTGCATACACAGTAACAGGTTTGCAAAGTGAGTTTTCTCTGCATTAATCTGTTGTAGACAAGGCAACTTCTGCAAACCAGTTCTCACGTGTCCCACGAAGCATCTAAGCCCTGGTGGGGTTTAACTCCAGCTAGTTCAAGAAGACACTGGTCCTCAGAGCATGTGGTTGTACTCTTACCTGTAGACTTGATTTTCTGGCTGGCCTGCATAGTGCTGTCTTCATGGTCAATTGGCTGACTTGACAAGGAGAAGATCCAGATTTCCGCTACCTTCACTGTAGCCTCTTTGATGTTGCTGAAAAGGCTCAGAACCTGGCCACCTTCTGTTGGGTGCTGCATGACCTGGGACAGAAATTAAGCAGTAAAAAAAAAATATCTGCATTTAAATGTATTTAAACTTGCATCATTCGCATACTACAAGAGTTATTTATATTAAGAGAGTTACTCCACATATCCAAGTATAGAAGCAAGCAAACCCCCTGCAACTGCAGGAGCCACTTGTAGGCAACACGCCACGCTAGTTGAGATTTTATTTGACTACTAATGGGAGCAATGGAAGGAAAGAAAAAGCATTCCGAGCTTGACGGTCGATTAGCTCATCCTTGAAGCACAACACTTGACTACCTCATTACTATGTATTTACTTCCACGGCACAGTACTGATTTGAATCATCAAGTTACCAACCTTCTGAACACCTAATTAAGGAACTTAATTTTGTGTTAAAGCTCAGCAGAAGAGCCAGTAAAGGCAAAAATTCTTGGTGAGATACAAATGCAAAGTGCTTCCTAAAGCAAAAATCCCTGCTCCAGAGAGCTGGCACCTGAATCTCAGAGGAGCTGGCCCACCCCAGGATAACGAAGCAGTGGGTCATGGAAAACAAGGCAACGGCGGAGGCAGAGGGACATCTCGGCGTGGGTTTCTTCATCCTTTGCCACTCAGTTCACAGGGCTCTCCCCAGAACCTGAGACTTACGTTCTTCTCTTGCCCCACCGGGGTCAGAAAGCGCTTCCCCAGGGCTGCAGCTCAGCTTTCTAACACACACCAGGTGGCTTTGTCAGCTCCTCACAAGGCTTTAAAAAGACCTGAGCTGATGAGGAACATATGCCTTCCTGCTGTTAAACTCCGCGCTTAGACTCACAGCTCCAATTCATTGCTTTGTTTCAAGAGCTAAGAGAACTTTTTCTTCTTTTTAAAATAAATTTTAAGAAATGCATCAGTGCTGTTTAGCGGTCATTATACTATAAACTGCAGAGTGGGTGGGGAGGGGGAGCTTGTGTAAAATTTGCTTTCCTGAAGTCTTCAATTTCAGAAATATTCCAGATGAGCTGGAGAGCAACCCTTTCCTAACACTGTGAACTTTTGAAAATTTTTGACCTTCCGACCTCAGTCAGCTGACATTACAAAACGACTTAAGAAAAACCACACGCAGCAGCAGCAGCAAATGCCCAACACTTAGAAGTTCACTGATGGGTCTAATTAACGGGCCCACATGTTTTCTGCCTTACAGCAGTATTTAATTTCCAGTTCTTAAACAAACCAAACACCGTACAGGAAAAATGACAGTTACAACACGACAAATGAGAATCTGGCCAATTCAAATGGCCACCATTTACTGCAAGGGTAAGGGAAGCTGAACTCACGCACGAGGAGTGGTCTTTATAATGAGTTATTTAATATAGTAATAACTCACCACAGCATAACACTAACTTATTTTGCTTGGAAATGATTTGTTGACAGAATGCAGTCTGATGAAAAATACTGGTGTTAAGCTGAACTTGCTACTGCTAAGCCCATCTCTAAATACTTAGAAACAGCAGAGATTAAACAGGGCATGAAATAACAAAGCATGGAGCTAGCCATTCTGAAAACCTTAGTGAGTAATTTCTCCCTACTTGATTCCAGAATTATTTTTCAGCTGTAGATCTGAAAGTTTTATCATTTACCTCTCATGAATAAATTCCACCCAAATTACTAACAGCCATGAAAGAAGAATTGCATGGGGTATTTCAAGCAAAGTGGTAGAAACTACTTGATCCCGAACTCTCACACAGTGGCACAGAGAAGCACAGCAAACCTTGCTTTAACTTGAATGTTTCTTAGGCTTGGAAGGCTTGCCCGAGTGACCCTGTCTCATTCTGTACACGTGAAACATCAAAAATTTTACATTTATGACTGACCCGAGACAAATGCATGCATTAGTTCAACTGAACACGCTGCAGCTCCTTCTGTTCCTTCCAGGAAACACGATACAAAAGAATATTTACTAGTTTTAAACTTACATTCAAGTGTCCTGAATACGAAGGGGACAGCACTGTATTTAGGTGAAATGCCCTGGTCTCCCTAACTCTAAAAAAAGCCCACCCAACAACAATAAAACCCCCTCACAAGGTAATAAGCTTCACGAAACCTTTAGCTCTTAAGATATTGTCTAGATGATGTGCAATATTATTACTCAGTGGTAAAATCTGTTTAAAATATTGCCCTGTGGATACTGATTACAGTTATTACGACAGCTGCATGAAATCCCCCCAGGTACTTCTCAATGAGGAAAGTGACAACACTGAGTTTAAAGAGAAGGAAAAATGTCCACCTTTGTAAATGGAGATCATGTCAAATGCTGCTCACCTCAGCCATGTTGATAGACCCCACAGCCAGAGTCTTGTAGCCTAAAATGGTTCGGTTCTTGTACCGCTTCCGCCGCTGCAGCATGATCTGAAGCTTGTTGCCTTCTCTTTTCAAGAAGTGAGGGTACTGCGGTGGAAACACAATGGAAAAGTTTATCATGTCTCTTGACATTATCTCCCAAGCTGCCTGCTTCTCAAGTAAACTTCATTCCTAGGGATTAATCCAGGGCTTTTAGAAGTGCCTACAGCTACCTTGCATCCAGTGAGCAATCCTTCATTATGCCAAGGAAGCCTTCATCTCTGCCTGAACAGCTCAGCTCTCAACTTTCACTTCCACAGCCAAGCACGCTGAAAATGCCAGAGTGCCCGGCAGAGCACTGACAGTCCCCAGGGCCCAGCCCACCGGCTGTGGGAGGAAGCAGCTGTGCAACAGAAGAACAATCTTCAAGCAAAGACACAGCAGCCACCTGACCGGGTAGCCGAGTCTCATCTTGAGATGACACAGAATCATAGAATTGCCCAGGTTGGAAGGGACCTTTCAGATCATCGAGTCCAACCATCAGCCTAACGCTGACAAAACCCATCACTAAACCATGTCTCTAAGCACTATGTCGGCCCGGCTTTTAAATACCTCCAGGGATGGTGCCTCAACCATTTCCCTGGGCAGCCTGTTCCAACGCTTGATAACCCTTTCAGCGTAAAAAGTTTTCCTAATGTCCAGTCTGAACCTCCCCTGGTGCAACTTGAGGCCGTTTCCTCTTGTCCCATCACCTGTTCCTTGGCAGAAGAGACCGACCCCCCCTGGCTACACCCTCCTTTCAGGGAGCTGTAGAGAGCGAGAAGGTCTCCCCTCAGCCTCCTTTTCTCCAGGCTGAACACCCCCAGCTCCCTCAGCTGCTCCTCACCAGACTTGTGCTCCAGACCCCTCACCAGCTCCGTTGCCCTTCTCTGGACACGCTCCAGCACCTCAAGGTCTTTTTTACGGTGAGGGGTCCAAAACTGGACACAGCACTCGAGGTGGCACCTCACCAGTGCCAAGTACAGGGGGACAATCACTTCCCTACTCCTACTCACCCAAATATACAAAATACACAGCACTAAGTAACTGCAGAGATCTCAAAAAGGACATTCCCAAGAGAGGGATGTTTGTCTCACAGGCAAGATGTACATGCCTTTTTTTTTTTTTTTAAACTTTTTTTCCTTGGGACATTGTAAAAATAACTTCTTCCCTATCAAAACATTTGATAAATACAAATGCTGAGTGCTACCAGAAACCCCGAGATATTAATTTGCAGTCCGGAGCAAGCCCGACTGCTATGCAGAGAGCTGGGAGCGGTGGCCTCACAAACAAGCAGAATACTAATTAACTGATTGCTCTGCAAGGGCGAGATCCGCTGTGCATCCCACAAGGAAGCGGCCCTGCAGAAGAGAGGAACAGCAGTCCAGGAACAGTCCACGTAATTAAAAGACAATCTCAAAACACACCTGCGTCCAGACACAAATGGAGCCCATGACATTGCGGACGTGCAACATCCCTAAACAAAGATGGAAGAAAGTTACCCAGGGGGAAGGGGCAAGAGGGGCTCAAAAAGCCAGAGGCACCTTTTGCATTCAAAATCTACCATCTCCCTGCCTTCCACGTGTTGGAAGGGCAGCAGGGGAGAGGGACTCCTCGCTCTCAGCTCAAGGCACTTGGGCCACGCCAAGGCTGCTTAAGCACATGCCTACAACTAAAGTCCAAAGTCACTCTTGGTCCAACTTGATTTCCATGCGTACAAGTTTTCAGGGATTAAACTGGATGGCTCAAGTCCATACATGTGCAAGTTTCTGTTTGTCAAAGGTGTGCTGCCTGGCCACCTCTGATGAGCATTCACAGAGATGATGAGTCTCTCACAGAGAGACTCAGGTCACTCAGCTCCTCAGTTAAAAGCAAGAGCCTCTAGAAGAAAAGCTGAGCCATTTTCATAGAACAGACAAGCTATTTTTAACACTGGCCACAGCTTATCAACTCTAAAGAACGGTTTCAACCAAAACTTTTCAGTAATTGTCAGTCCATGACAGAGACTGGAGAGGAAAACAGTTTGGCTCAAAACATCTGAAAACAAGACTTTTCGAGGAAGCACCAAACGCTTCAAGGCACCTCCGAGGAGTGAGAAGAGGAGGCCATCACACACACCAAGATTCAGGGCAAGACATTCTTTCTGAAGCCCCAGTGATGTAATTCCTTCCATCTGGAAAGGTTTATTAGATTAAACACAGGAATTAAGTGCTCCGGAGAGCCGCAATGTTGCACTTGGAATATCTACGGAGTTTCGCTTGATCCCATGAAACCCACGGAGGGTCAGGAGAAGCAGCCAGTCCAGTGGTAAGGGGGATGGTAGCTCACCTGCCACAAAGGCTACCTCTGGCCTAGCCCTAGCTAGCAAGGCGAAGGAGGATGGGGCACACCACCACTAACTCCAGTTTTATCCCAGATGTGCAACAGAGCAACAGGAAACTCCTCCCTTCTGTTGGAGACAAGGCCATCCAGACACAGTGGGCTGCTCGCTGTTATGCCAGCCTGCACCGTCACCTCTCTAGCTCAGCTCTGACAAGGAAACGCTCTGTGCAAAGGACACGAATTTTACCCAGGAGAAGCAGCGGAGAAGGCGGTGACTGTGAAGATACGAGGGGCTGCAGTTCCAGACAGCTAGCACAAAGCAGGGTGTACAGTCTGACAGGGCGATATGGAGATACTGGCTGCTGCAAGACACTGAGACCTCCCTGTGCTGTTACATCCACATGCTTTTACTTTGTGGCCCATCACCACTCTCAACTATATCCCAGGCACTAAGTTCAGACTGTATCTGGCTTAAGCTGCAGTTGTTAGCTAGGAGTAGCTTCCAGCTATTGTCCAATTAAGAAACAATAAAAGCTGTCATAAAAATCCTGCTATGCCATTTCAGGAAGGCTTCCCAGGCCTTACTGCATCCAAGAACACCAATCCTTCCTGGAGCCAGAAACCAGCAGCACATCTCTGCATTAAGCTTGCTCACCTCTTCTGAAGGCTCAGTGTCACAGACACTGCTCTCCCCTGTTCTGGCTCAATTCCCAGCCCTTTCAGGGGAAATGGAGATAGGCTATGCTCTGCATCCTGCTGCAGCACTGCTCTGACTCACAGAAAAAAACCAAACCACATTCCCAATTAATTCCAAAAGACTAGCAGAAATCCTTGCTCCTTGCTGACACAGGACTGGCAGAGGAAGACCTGGCTCATCTTACAGCTCTGCTCCCAACCATAAGAAAGTTGCAGCCCCAGGACCCAAGCACAGGTATTCCTGGCATGCCACTTTGTCATTCCTGCTCACAAAGGAGGGGATGCAGTGCTGCAGTTAACGCAGGCTGTGGGCTGCATCAGGACTGAACCAGAAGCATTAGCCATCTGTGTATCTGCCTGGGCAGCCGCAGGGTTATCATCCGTCTGCAATGAAACCTTATCTGCTTCGAGTCTGCACAGGTCTCAGAGTAACAACGAGCCTGTCTCACATCATCACTTGAGCCTTTCTCCTTACCAGATCAAACTCTTGACTTCAAGATCTAACCAACAGTACCATAACACACATAATCCAGATATGAATGCTTCTCGGTGTCTGCCTGGCTCTGCTCTAGGCATGCAGGATCCTCTCTCTTGCTCGCAGCAAGCCAGCCTCTATTTACCTTATTTCCCTGCTCAGGAGGTAGCACCGGGTCAGCAAGCTTTGAGGAAAAGAGGAAGCAATAAAATACAGTTACTCCAATTCCCAGCTATTCCCATGACTCTAGAGCCAGGAGGAACTGTCTGCATACTGCTCCTGCTTCTCCAAGTGGTGCCTCCCTCGGCAACTCCAAATCAGAGGTTCACCTGTCTCGTTCCTACTACCACCGTCTGTCAGCCTGATACTCCACGCCACCCGCCATGGCTGCCACCCCACAGTGCCCACTCAAAAGGAAGGCAGCAAAAGGCAAAAAAAGAGTCATCCTGCTCTGCTCCAGTTCCTGACACAGCCATAACAGGAAGAGGACAGACTGCAGCAAAGTCCTCGTGTTCCATCCAAACACAGAACGCACAACAAGGAAGGTCCCTTAACACCTCAAACCCTGCTCCAGGCCCTCAACCCTGAGAGGCAATTCAGACAAATTTGTGTTGTTGCACCAGGGACATGCAAATTGCAGCTAGTGTCTAACTTGCCTGTTCCCCCCCAGACAAGTCAGGATTAGAGATCTGCCTTCCGTAATGCAGAGTTGGCCCCAAGAACAATTCTAAGGGTTTATACGGCAGCTTTCCCACTGGGCTTCCCCCTCCCCAGATCCTGGAAGCATCTAAGCCATTTTTGCTCGAATTCCCCACAGAGCTCAGATGGCTCTTCAGAAATGGCTGGGACTGCCTTAAGAACGAGCATCTCCAGCAGCAGTAGAAGGATCTTCACCTCAGACCCACCACGCACCTCTGCTCCCTGCAAACCAGCAAGCACACATGCTCCAAGGCCACATCCCACCTTACCTGCAGCGAGAAGGTCAGCGCAAGCTCCGTCTCCACATGTCCACTCGGGGGCAATACAATCTCGTGAGACCGCAGGATACGCTTGGAGCCCTGTACAGAAACAAAGTCCATCGGGTGAATTCCCCGGAAGCCAGCACTTACATCCCACCCCAGTCCTAGATACCGAAAACCAGGAAACATTGTCAGGGACTAGCACAGAGAAAGTGAACGGATGCGTCTGACCTTGCACTTCTGTGAAATATTAATGAGATGAAAAGGCGGTATTTGACTAATAAAGATTTGGGCATATTTACTGTCCCTACCTGCAACAAAGCAGCTTTTGTTCTGCCAAACCCCGGCATTCAAAAGCTGTGCGTCACCCCCCACCCCTCGAAGTTCAAGTCTCATATTTTTACTTCAGTCAATAGGTAACAAGGCTCATCATCTCCTGGGTTTGGAGGCTGCAGCGTCATGCTTAAATCTTCGGCGTTAACCATGACACACTGGTCTTTTCTTTTTGCGCACACACCGCTTCCTGGGGAAAGTGGAGATTTTAACCTGTTTAAACCACTGTGAACAGTTGGGATTATAAAATTAAAAAAGAAAAAAAATCTACTAAGCATCACAGTGGAGCCTGGAGACCTGACAGTGTTACGGGGCAACTCCAAATCAACGCTGTATTTGGGCTGCTGTACACTAACCGAGTTACTGGGCTATTTACCATGTGAGCATTTCATTTCAGGGAACGTTTCAGGGAAAACTAGCAGTCTGTCATGCTTTCCTGCTGCCTAGCAAATCCTTCTGCACTGTTCAAACACAGTGGCAAGTTTCAGAGGTCCCTGGCTCAATGTTCTGCTGAGGCTGCAGATCTGGCTTTGTCCAGACGGGCTGATCTCCCAGAAGCGCCAAACTGTAGCTCTCAAAAAAGCAGCATCTGGGAAATCAGAGACAGATTGGGGTGGTGGGGGGGGGAGGTAAACCCCTCCCAGCTACATCCAAAGGAAAATCTGGTCTGCCCATATCAGCCTCAAATAGCATCCTGAAACGAGAGAGCAGCAGAGACTCATTTACATCCCTTCCTCCCCAAACGCATCGCTCGGGCAGCCAGAGCGAATGCTGTGATTTGCAGCGGTGCCTCTGCTCCTGCAAAACACAGCGCAGGTTCCTCTGTGGGAAAGCCGAGGTACATAAGTTCCAGTGGACCAGAGCAGGGTGAGAATCCGAAGGGCTCCCCCCAGGAAAAGAAGCACACACGCAAGTAGAGCACAGCTAGCCTTGCCGCTGGCAACAGCGGCATCTGTTCCATTGGTGTAAAGCTCCTAATAGCAGCAATCTTGCTTTGCTTGTTATGCAACTCGAAATCTAATGAAATACCAAATATAGCTGCTTTTAAAAGACCATAGAGCAATGGCTCAGGAAATACGCTTGACAACTCTTTGAACATCACTGTTCAGGAGGCTGCAAGGAGACACGGGAAATGCAGGTAAGATGCTCTCATTAGGTCTGAATTCAGTCATCCCCTCTGGAAGGACTCCAGTGCCTGCCACCTCTCTCTCGCAATTCCCCATACAAAGGCAGCGAGTCATTTGACAGAGACTGTATATTTGATGATCCAGTACCACCAGCCTCAAACAATTGCCATGTCAGAAACCTGAGCGCTGGCAAATTAAGCGTCCCTGAAAGAAGCTTGTCAGCATCATCATAACCTGCGAGCTACAAAGGGACATTTAATAACAGGGCTTCAAATCTGCCTGTGTCTGAGACGGTTGCAGTGCTACTGACCCACCGTTAAACAGCTCACCACAAAGAAATATGGGTGCTGATTCAGCACAAGGGACACCCAAGGTGAGGCAGCCCTCTGGGACAGCAGTCATTCCAGCCACTGTCATCTCTAGGTCAACTGGAAGGACAGAGCAAAGGCAAAAGAAGGATGGCCTGGGGATGGGAGCTGCAGCCTGGGATTTGGCAGACGAGCAGCCCAAACAGGGCAAGTCCTTCTGCCTTTCAGTTCTACAGGGATCTGCCTTGGTGGGGAAAGGACGGCAGAAGTGCTGAGGTCCGGCGTCTTAGAATCATAGAATCATAGGGTTGGAAGGGACCTCTGGAGATCATCTAGTCCAACCCCCCTGCCTGAGCAGGGTCACCTAGAGCAGGTTACACAGGAACACGTCCAGGTGGGTTTTGAATGTCTCCAGAGTTGGAGACTCCACCACCTCTCTGGGCAGCCTGTTCCAGTGCTCTGCCACCCTCAGGGTAAAGAAGTTCCTCCTCATGTTTAGGTGTTTAGTCTTACTGACTGTAGGAAGGCAAATCACAACATGTACTCAAAACAGACAAGAAAGTCCCGTATGTTAAAACTCCCTCCGAACTTGCGGGCCTGGGGCAGTATTCCCAACCTTTTCACCCACGAAAAGTGTAAGCAGTCAGCAGTAACCTGGACAGGAAAAGAAGCTTTTGCTCTAGTAAAAGCTACTGAATTCTCCAACCCAAGTCTGACATGATTTACACCTAGATCATTCACTGACAAGCCTCAGGCCCTTACACTGGCGCATCCACCATCTAGGAGTACAAACATATGGAAAGCTTTCAGCGCCGATAAGCAATACCTGACAGCCTGGGAACCCACAGCCGTGCTTCTTCCATGGTTCCCATGAATCCAGGTGTACAGTTCCCTACCTTTCTGCTTCCTGATGTGGGTGCATGAACCCCCTCCAACAGAGACACACATTTTTACCCCAGCTGGACTGCTCATGAAGATGAGAGATGCTGGTTACATCCTCAGCTGCGTGTTCTTGCACCATAAAGCCTTCATGATTTCAGTTTCCAAGGTAGATTGTGTGTGTTTTGACATAACCAGCTCCCTGCAGGGGTTTTGCTGGCTCTTTATTTGAAAAGCAGCAGCTTTTCAGCATGGTTAATGGTATTTTTCTACTTATAGGTCTGCTAGGCTTTAACTCGCTAAGCACGTCAGCATTTGCAGTGGTGGGAGCACGTGAGCCAAACTGATGCTGTGACACACTGTGGAACTGAGACCCCTTCCTCCTTAGCCTGCCTCCAGGCACTGTGACCTACATGTAGGCACCTAATTAAATGGCACAAATGTATGCTGTAAAGTGGGTTATTTACCTAGGATGACAGCTGTATTTTATGGAAACAAATTAAAATGTACAGGCATCCCACAAATCCACTGATGAGCACCTGGCTACAAAACAACTTGGATTCCTGATAGCAGATCAGCCCATCAGCGGAGGAAGGCCCAGCCTCCAGACCCCCCAAACCACGACCACGTTACCAAGATGTTCAGCCCTGAAGTGAGCTCAAGCTTGTTAAATCGAGAACCAGGCTCGGAGTCTACGATTCTGATTTAGTGACAGCTCAGGAAGAAGAGGTGACAGCATGTGATCTGTAAAGAGCATTTTTTACATAAAAATATGCTCGTGCTGAGCCCTCAGCAAACAATATTCCTTGCTCACAACAGTGAAATTCAGTAGGAATACAAGGGAAGGATCACCGGAGACTCTCCACACACCCAGAATGCCCTGATGTACTTGAGAAGAAGCCCATGGCTGCAATGGACCCTCACATGGAGGTGAAGCTCAGTTTAGGCATCTGCCAGTATTTTTACCCAAGCAACACATTTAATTCTTAGAACTGAGCAGCAATTACCTGCATTTTGACAGCAATGACCCCAGAAATAAGCTCCTTATCCAATTCCTTTAAGACTACCAGTTTCTTTAATGTCAAGCTGCACAACCTGCAAACAGGAACAGAAGAGAAACAGTTACAATCATGCCTGAAAAAGGAAAAGCTCTGAAGCTCTGAACAGCTTTTACACACAGCAGTATCCCAGTCAAGGGTGAACATAAGCCACACGCTGATACAGACACAAAGACAGCAGAAATACATGAGTCTTCCCTGGCTTTTCAGACTGAATTTCGGCAAACTTTGACAAATACAAGGAGGTGGACAGGAGCAATGTCTCTCTGACACAGACCCATGGCCACATGAGAGCGCCTCACAGCACTTCCACCGACCACAGCCTGGGAACTCTTGCTCCGAGTCAGACCAAAAGCTTTAGGGTCAGAGGAATTAAATTCCAGCAGTATAAAAGCACTGGGTCAGTCTAATTTTAAACTCGTCTACAAAGCTTTCCTAGATTGTTGGCTTTTTCATTTTCAGATGCCTGGCTCCCAAAGATCTCACTCCCACCTCCTCTTGTCAACCCACGCATTCTCCTCCTCACCCCCAAACAAAAGCGCCAGCAAGTGGCTCAGGCATCTCCAATGGGAAAGGGAAAAAAAAAAAAAAGAAAGGAGGAGAGGACTCAAGCGGTGCCCTCTGGCCCTGGCGTTCACATGCCACACATACACAAGTAAATCACATTCTTTACCCAGGCAATGCTACATTGTTCTGGTCAAAGCTGTTTGCACTTCTGCCTTCCAGCACAGGGAGCTCGGGAAGGGATAAAGTCTGGACTAGGTGGAGCTGAGTGAAGGCTCTGAGGTAATGGGACGCAGGGCATTGGCACTGTCACAGTTTCACAAAAGTTACCACCAGCTGGTGTAATTAAGAAAGCATGCCTAGACACAAACTTCAAGGAAAGATAAACCCGAAGCAAAGACAGCTCAGCTTGAGGAAAGCAGGGGCCAGGGAAAGCTGCCGGGTGGGCTCCAGTGAGTAGACATCATCCGTCACTCTGGCCAGGAGCCGGCACTGTCTTTGTGCCAGGTCCCGACCCCACAGCACGGGCAGCTTTGGTCTCTGCTGTGGGATGTTAGCAAGCCTCAGCATGGCTCCTCTGAAACCCACCGCAGAGCTCTTTCTCCCAGATAAAGCCTAACATCAGGGCTGTTCATGAAGGGGCCAAGTCCAGCGGTAGATGGGAAGGGAAGAGGAGCTGACGCTGGATTTTGGTGCATGCCCAGGCAGCAGCAGCACAAGTGCTGCTGACTGAAGCCTGCACTTAAATTATAGGACTCCACACCGGTGCCAGGAACGCGACAAGTCACTACTGCAAGGGCGACTTGCACCTCCACCACCTTCTTCTCCACCACGGTGGGAAGCTGAAACGTTGCTTTGCTGAGATGCCTGAAGCTGGACACGATCAGCCCAGGTGCAAAACTGCAGGAGAGACGCAGCTAAAGGCTCTTCCCTACAGGAGCAGCGGCAGAGGTTGAAGCAACTGCTGCCTGCCTCATCCAGGAACACGTGGGGCTAGGAACGGGGAAGAGCCCATCTTAGCTCTTATGGTCTTCACTCGAGCACCTCTCCAAACACGCCCTTGCCAGCCTCCTCTCCACCCCAGCCCATGCTGTTTCTCTCCCCGCTGATTTGCAAAGCACTGGTTCCTTCTATCAGCCCCCCAAAAACCAAGATAAAGAGAGAACTAAAAGCTCTCCCCTTTGCGGAGTTTTCCATCAGAAGACAGCACAGCCAGAGATGCCATAGAAATTACAAGGAAGGCGGAAAAACTGGGCCTGCCTGGGCCTCTGTTCCCCTCTGTCACACCACCAGCAGCTGCAGGCAGTGTCAGGGAGACAAATGTGCTAGAGCAGGGGAGCTCGGAGGCGCTGGGTGCGGGAGGAGGGACAGCAAAGGCGGGCAGGACAGCTGTGACACACTGTCACCCAGGGGCAGAGCCTCCCCCCGAGCGAAGGAGGAGAGCACGGGCTGGCGCGTTCAACTGCAAACATCAGTGTCCCAGCGCACGGGAAGTCAGGTGAAGCTGCATCCTTCAAGCCGCCGGCTTTCCCTCTGCATCCTGAGGAAAACAGCAAGCACAGACACAGGCGGTCGCTGCCATGAAGCGGCCGGGCCAGGGTCTGGAGGAAGGAGGCTGTGGTGCCGTTTGTTTTCTTTGTAATGCTGTAGCTGGAGGACAATCGCGCTCAGCTTGCCAAAACCCACAGAGCTCGGGCTGGTCAGGTGCTGAGAGCAGAGGTAGGACAACACACTGCCATTGTCTCAGCTGACGGACAAGGAACAAAGGCCTTTTCTCTCCGGCCTGGAGCTCGAGGGATGAAAAAGGTACGGGAAGAAACAATGGTGTTCTCAGCGCACACAGCAGAGCACAAGGAGGGCGTTCTGTTCTCCGCCGGGCATTCCTTCAATTCATCATTTATGAGCTTTTGATCAAGGCCTGCGGAGCACTTGCTGCTTGGGAAAAAAAAAATTAAAAAATAAAAAAAAGAAAGAAGTAAAAGCCTCCTTTACAGCGATCAGAAAAAACAAAAGCAGTTAAAAAAGACATGGGACGCATCTGCTTTCTTTATCCCCCATTGCTGGGCTGCTGGTACTAAAAGGCGCTTAACACAAACAACAATGAAATGTTTATATTCCCCACTGGGGGGGAAGGGGAAATAAAATCAGATTTTCAATCCCACCAAATCACTCTTACCGTCAACACACTCATTGTTCTGCATCTTCTGTCTAAGTTTACAGCTTAGAAATCAAAACAACCTTCAGAATACATGGCAGAAAGGGGCCGTACCTTATTCAAATAATCATGAAAAGGCATATTCCAGCACGTCACTGCATCCAGAGCCAGCGTGGTGTCCCTGTTGCCAACACAGGAATCCTGAACCACTCACACTCACAGGTACGGCAAGGATTTGTCTGCCATAACCGCCTCTGATGACGGCGGCACCTCCTTCCATACACTTATCTTTTGCCTAGATTTTGCGGTACTTCCGTCAAGTCTGAGGGATCAGGAATGTTACAAAACATTCCTATCAATGAGCCTGTTAATTTGCAAGTTTCACATACATACGTATTTGATCTCTGTGAACACAGGGAAAATAACCTAGAGCACAGCCACACGAGGGGAACTAAGGAAGCCTCAAGTCTGGAGCTGAGCGAGCCTGAAGTATTTTGAGTGGTCTATAAAAAGCCTGGGATTGCAATACAGGAGGTGCAGGCAAACGCTGCCTTTGCGTGTTTGTTTCAGCATTGACTTATGGTTGCACGGGGGGAGTTAAGCTCACAAAAGCACCAAGTTAGCCCAAACACTGTTAAACAAGGGAGACAGAAAGCTGAGAGCCAGGATTTCCACCCTTTTTTGAAGCTTCATAGTAGATCTCCCTTGCTGGGTCCCACACAGCAGCAGGCAGTGCCTGCCGAGGAGCTTGTGTCCCCTCTGGTCACACTTGTCCCCCTCCGGTCACACACGTCCCCCTCACGGCGAGGAGACACGAGGTACTTGCCTGACCCCGTTCTCAGGTTAACAAATCATGAGCCAGCTTAATGCGTTCCACAAGAATAAAACTCTTCATCTCTTTACATCACTGCTGCAAGAATGCCATTTTAAAGAGGAAACCTGGACCTGACCCAATGGTTTCGGCTCACCCTGCTAATGCAAGTTGCGCCGAATAGCTTCATCGTGAGCTCTTTGCTCCGGGAGGCAGTTATCTGCAAAGAACACAACATTTTGGTAACCGAGATCCCGCAAACATGCCCAGACCAACCAAATAAAGTGTCGTGTTCTTTACCCACTGGATGTTTGCGTCCCTCTGAGTCGGAAGATGAAGAAAATAAACCCCCTCCAAGAACGAGCCTGCCTCACTGAATTAAATGTCTGTGTCTCCACAGGGAGCACAGTAATTGCACTGAGACCTCACTCACACAGAGACGGTCGAATCAACAGGAAGGAAAAATTAAAAATTAAAGACCTGTATTTTAATTAAGCCCCACAGAAGTCAAGAATAATAACAGATGCATTCACAGCTATAGGGGACTCCAAGTACAAGATGGGAGCTGGGGCAGGAGGACTCTAGCTCACTACACAGGTAGCCTTTTTGTCCAGGTTAAAAGCTGTGAAGGCATTGTTCCTAGAGAAAACATTTCATGCCAGGAGCACTGCCCTCCGAAGTCTGAAAGCCTCAATCAGCCGATGGCTGTAAGGAAGGAACTGGTCTCCATTTGGTCACTGGACAGTGTCACCTCACCCACGTTATTTCAGCATTCCAGGACCACAAGCAGCCTTCTACCCCCATGCTTTCAACCTCAACTTTGGAGTGTTTTGCTGCGAGCTGACACTACACCCAAGTCAGTCCCAAAATAAATTGCAAGCCACTTGAAGGAGAAGTGGAGGGAGACACACGCTTGCCCGGACAAAAAGAGCCATTCTGTGCATAGCTACGGGGGCGTCTGCGCAGGAGAGGCTGGAGCCAGAAGCCCTGCATGGCATTTTTCAGAGACAGCTGCTTAAGTAAGGTATGAACCCGTGCAGCGCACAACCAGCCAACTGCACGAGCAGTTTCTTATGCCTGCTTCGCCTGCGCCCAGGAAGGGAAGGATAGCACGTGGATGTACTCCTTGCTAAAGGCAGGGCTCTGTGCTGGCCTAGGAGAGTCAGCCTGGGGAGAGAATGGGGGAGAAGAGCTGTCCTCTAACATCACCGAAGGATCAGAGCAGGGCCTCCAGGCAAAGGGATCAATGGTAGAAGCCACAGAAGAGCTCTTCTTCACTTTCCAAAGCTTATGAGCTAATTCTCTCAAAATTACCTAATCTCAGCCCTATTCTCAGATAAACTTCAAAGCAGGAGCAAATTCAACGAGGACACAGAGGTCAAGCACCCCAATTTCTGTCCTGCCAGAAACGTAACCTGAGCAAGTTGCAAAGAAGCGTGGTCTTCTACTAGTCTCTGCTTACCTCTCCTTCCGTCACACTTGCCAGCACACTAAACAGGAACCTTCAGCCAGCTGTTTCGGTTACAGATCCATTCAAATAAGCTTTAAGAAGCCAGGAAACAATTGCAGAGCAAGTATTTTCATTGTTCTTATTCTCAAGGATCTTGAAATCTTCTTCCCAGCATTAATACAGAGAATTAAGCTCTTAAGATCCTAGAGACTAAGATCCACAGAAGTGCTGTAGCAAGCAGGTCTTGTTCAGGCAGGTAAGAGGGTGGCAGCTTTATTTTATGCAACAGGCTCTACCGAGGACCTCACAATGACACACGCGCAGCCAGACGCCATCCTTTTACAGCCAAAATGCTGTCCAGCTCACTTCAAATATGTTGCAGCCATCCCTGCTCCAAACTGAAAATGCAAAAGGGTGTCAAAATTTTGCAGACCCACAACATTTTGAAAAGATCCTAGAATTCTGCATGGACACATTTGCTACTCAAGGAGCAACATGCAGTTAATATGACCAAGGATTAAAGCGCATCCAAGCTTAGATACGCTAATCCACCTTATCAGTTGGAAAATGCTGAGGTATGTCTTCCTTCAGTGGGCCAAGACATTGCTGGATGACTCTAGGAGCTTCACCCAAGGCAGAAAGGGATCAGGATCCCTGCAAGTCATATAACTCTGTCTCACAAAACAGAGTTTACATATTCCATTGGCACATCTCACCTCTTAGCGCTTCAGTAGTCTGGAAAGGAAAGGGCACTACTGAGGCACAGCAATGCTGAAACCCACAGGGGTTAAAGTTAAATCTCCACAGCTCCACACACTCTTCAGGTAGCCAAGCAAAACTTGGTAGCCAAGCCAAGCAAAAACCATATTCTGACTACCTCGCCGAGACCTGATGTATTCCAAGTCACACTGGGAAGAAATCAGCCTGTCTGTCACCAAGCGCTCGCCTCCAGGGACGTGCTCTGAACCGCGCTACCGAGAAACAGCAGCTTTCTCTCCCTTTAAGGAGTCATTTCAGCGAGAGCTGAAGCAGCTCTCTTCACACATTTATTGACCTCAGTCGAGATCTCTGTTCTTGCACACACTGCTGTATGTTTGGCTTTCTCACTCTTCACTTTGATGTTTTCAAAGGCCTTTACAGGGTGACTTAGAGGGGGAAAAAGACACAAAGCAGGGATTAGGTCTGTTTCTCAGGCAGGTAACATGCAAAGGAGCTAGACAAACCTACCTATGTGTCCACACCACACTGCCTGCAAGGCACAGGCACGCATCTAGTTAAATACACCTCTCCTGGCTTGCCTCTTTCAAACCCAGCATCCAGAACACCAGGACTGCACGGCATCCAGACACCGAAGTGAGCATCAATGGAAGAGCCTATGGTACTGGTGGGTTAGATTTGATCAATGTTTTTTGAAGTTTTGAGGCAACAGGAAGGTGTTTTATTAGCTTTAAAGACTGAAGTCGGCAAATAATGAAAAGCTGATTCATGGTTTAGGCTCCTTTGACAGACTGTCAGGATCACATTTTCTACATTAAAGATGACACAAATACATCTGATATTTGTCGCATTAATTTAGTAGCAGGTGGAGTAACCAGAGGCACCGCTGCCAAGGAACAAGCAGCAAGATGGACACAGAGCAGGCATAGTCACATCCACCTGACCAAAGGCTGATGGGAGCTACGGGTCTAACAAGCCAGCACAAGATAACCACGTGCCGCAGTACAGCCTCTACGCCCAGAAAGCCTCACAGCACTCAAATGCCAGTCTCCCATTTGAGCACCTGATGAGAGCAGTCAAAGCAGCACATGTCAGGGAGGGGGAGCTTTTAGGACATGGGCCGGTCAAGCCGTTTCTGTTAGCTAGGGCTTCATTTCTCAGCTAGCCAGCAACAAAACAAAGGCACAACCCACTAAGCTTCTGCAAGCCAGCCAGGGTGGAGGGTGGCTCCCCACCACATGCCTTACAGATTGGCGCAAAAGCCTATACATAAATGAGCAAACAAATCACGCCCCAAACCAAATGAGACTCTGGGAGGAGGAATGCAAAAAACAAACTGGGAGTAGGGGATGAAGAAGAGAGACTTTAAGTTGGAACAAACCCAGCAGCTCTCCCCTCCCTGGCTCATTCCTTCCTTATGCAACCTGCCATCTCCTCGCTGGCCCCCAGTCCCAGACAGCAATGCTTGTCACACAGCAGGCTGATGGCTGGGATCAGCTATTCCAGGCATGCTGTGGGAACGCTCTGCCTGCCTGCCAGGAGCCGTTCCCATCTGCCCCTGAACCCTCTGGGACTAGCGGGAGCTGCACAAAGTAGCCAGCAGATGAGAAGGACCATGAAAGCTAAAGGCTTCCTGATCTGTCCACAGCTTGCCGTGAAGCACGGAGCAGCACATCCCTGCCTTCTTTTGTAGCAGCATCCCCCTGCCAAGCTGAGTGCAAGAACAAAGGCAGCACCCAGCCTTCCAGCACGCACCCAGCAGCGGTAGCTACTTCTGTTACAGGCACCCGTCAGTGAGATGAAAGGGTTAAAGAAAATGCCTCAAGGCACACGTTTTCTCCAGCATGTGCCTTGCCGGGATGATAGCCTTCACACTCTTCCCAGTCCTCCCCTCCATCACATCCACGCCTCGGCCCTGAGCGCAGCATCCCCAAACGCAGCAGCGTCAGGTTGGGAGCTGTCACGTCTCCACAGCAACCAGGGATGTCACAGCCCGCACGTGACCAGCTCCCCGCAACCACCCAACAAATGAGACCAGCTCCTCCGACAGCCTGCTTGCTCCCTCCTCGCTCCCCTGCGGAGTAGTCTGATGGCAAATCCTCCTTCACTACAGCGTCAAGAACTGTGTTCTCCAAACAACCACTTCCCCAGCTGCTCCCCTGCCCCATCCCAAGCAGTGAGGAGTGTTTGGCAGCGAGGAGCTGGCACGCATCTGTGTGCAGGCAGATTCAGAGGTTCAGTATTTAGTGTTCTCTTTTTGACAGTAGGAAGCACCGGTCTCCAAGGACTCTCACACTCGACTACTTTCAAAACGCTACGTGCTATTTCTGCTTTTCGTTCCCACTGCTGAACGGCCCACAGCGAGAGCTTGCTGCGGTGCCACCTGGTGCTGTGCTCTCCGGTACCCCAGGGAGACACCGCAGTCCCAGCCACGGCACATACTGTCCCTAAGCCCTGCAAACCAGCAGAGACACAGGACTCAGCCTGAAATATCCTCATCTTCCCCTCTGTCTGTAAATCAGCCATCAAAGGCCCCCCATCAAGGGGAGAAAACTATACCAACTTGACTTCGGGCTCATGTCAGAAGAGCTCGTAACGAAGAGCTCAGTTCTGCTCAGGTTACCTGTCACTGTGATCTCTTCGTCAAGAGAAATCAGGATTAGGAAGCCTCCAGCTAAGAAAGCAGACAAGGAAAAACAGATGGGTTCTCGGTGTCCCTAAATCAGAGCTTGCTCTCAGGGCATGAACAATTTGCCATCTCTCTGCCTTATTCCTCTCCACTTTGAATAGCTTCCACGACACCTTCTGATGCAGAGGAGAGATGAACAGCCTGTCAGGGACCAGACAGGCTCGCACCAAGGGTCGCATCAAATTACTTCTCACCCAGCCATCTCCGAATGCTGCCCCGTTCATGAGGCACAGTCAGACACGTGGCCCTCCCAGTCAAAGCCAAGATCCTGATGGCATATAATTCTTCAGACTGGGTGCTTCTCTGAAAGACAACTACCTTAGAATAAACAGACTTTCTGAAAACTGTTGTAGGAGGGGTTTTTTTTAAAGGAGTTTTGGGTTTGGGGGTAGGTTTTTCTGTTTGTTTTTTAAGCTTGCTTTTCCCTTGATGACCCACATCTGGAGGCATGGCAGCAAAGCCAGGGTTGGTGGCCCATTCCTAACAGCCTGACATTCTGTAGCCTTGATTCAAACCAGGTGCATTGATTGCCAGATGAACAGGGGTTTGTTTGCAAAGCTTGCAATATGGTTTGAAATAAACAAGATGGTAGAACCACGTAAGTATCATTTAAAGCCCAAACGGCTGTTTGCTCTTTACTGAGAACTCAAAATGTCCTATAAGGGTAAAGGCAGAGCAGCCAGCAAGTAGTGAAAAACATTTGTGAACTTTGATGGTACGTTTGGTATCAGCCAGCACAGCAATCAAATATGCAAAGCATCTCACTGGCGGGCTTGCTTTCAGACTAGAAGAACGCTTCACAGAGCCCAATGCTGTTCTCATCACAGCAAGGCCGCCAAAGCCTACCGTTCTGGCCTTCTTGCAGATTGGCACGTGCAGACAGCCACCCCCACACCTTGCAGAGCCAACGGTCTACGCTGGTCCTTTACTTGCCCATGTTTAACACCAGCTCGCTCCTCCCCTGACTGTGTAGATGAATAGGGTGACGGTCAAAGAGGTATCAGAATTCAACACTTAAGTTAGAAACATACTTTTTCATAGAGTCATAGAATCGCCCAGGTTGGAAGGGACCTTTCAGATCATCGAGTCCAACCATCAGCCTAACTCTGACAAAACCCATCACTAAACCATGTCTCTAAGCACTATGTCTGCCCGGCTTTTAAATACCTCCAGGGATGGTGCCTCAACAACTTCCCTGGGCAGCCTGTTCCAATGCTTGATAACCCTTTCAGCGTAAAAATTGTTCCTAATATCCAGTCTGAACCTCCCCTGGTGCAACTTGAGGCCGTTTCCTCTTGTCCCATCGCCTGTTCCTTGGGAGAAGAGACCGACCCCCCCTGGCTACACCCTCCTTTCAGGGAGCTGTAGAGAGCGAGAAGGTCTCCCCTCAGCCTCCTTTTCTCCAGGCTGAACACCCCCAGCTCCCTCAGCCGCTCCTCACCAGACTTGTGCTCCAGAGCCCTCACCAGCTCCGTTGCCCTTCTCTGGACCCGCTCCAGCACCTCAAGGTCTTTTTTACGGTGAGGGGTCCAAAACTGGACACAGCACTCGAGGTGGGGCCTCATCAGTGCCAAGTACAGGGGGACGATCGCGTCTCACCGCCTCTCAAACACAGGAGGACTATTTAGCACCCCGAAGTACGGTTTCTTTCCAGCAAGCAGAGGTTCCAAAAATACAGCCCTCATAACCTAAACTACAGGGAAGGAGCTGCAAAGGGGAAGTTGCAACTCCAAACCCCCCATGTATTCAAGGGCAGGTGGGAAGGAAGGTTAGGAGAACCACCAGCTCCACAAAGCAGCCGTACCAAATGTCCCGCGTGATGCTCGCCAGCACATCAGCTGTTTGCTCTGTCGGCCCCGTGGCACAACAGGCACTCAGCCCCACTCAGGTGCTTCGAGAAGGGGACTGCAACGCTGACAACCAATTTGCCCCCTGGCCACAGCTCAAAGGATGTTTCCAAGTCAAACACACCAAATTGTTATAAAAGGAAGGTTCTTCTTTCCCAGCGGCATTTATTTAGATTTGAACGGTGCCAGTTTTTACAAAGCAACAACACACAGCTGACAAAGCAGTCTCCATCAGCACTAAATATAATTCACAAAGAACTCCGGATCCTGCCACTAAAGCTGGGGGAACTCTATTCAGCATTAAACACATTGGAAACACTGGTTAGCATCCCTCAAACTAGAACAAAACATCGAGGGTAAAGCAGATGAAATGTACTATCCCTTGCAGATTTGTCTCCCCAGGAAGGAAGGGACAAACTGAGAGGAGCTTTGCAGTATTAACAGTGGTCAAAAAAGGTCTGAAAGCGTTCAGCAGTCCTTGCAAAGAAAGAAATGCCTCTCGATGCTTTTGGTTGCAGCTACATTGTGCTCCGGCACCTATTCCTTGCATTTTTTCCATCAAATATTCTGGGCAGCACTTGCTCATTTGTACACTGCCTGCTGGAGTGCTCAGAAGGGCACAGATAAGCTGGGAAGGAAATCACCAAAGAACAGGAATAAGGGATCTAGTGAGATTCTAAAAGCCAAGTAGCTAACATTACCCAGGTCGATGCAAGAATTAGATGGCTGAAGCGAAACTACCACCACTACTGCTGAGAATGAACTTCAGCAGTAACCAGCAGCAGCACTTTAACTTCCAAAACCAGCCAAACTGGACTGAAAAGGCTTACAGAGAGTGCAGTGCTCAGCCTGCCATCAAGCACAACACCAGCTCTCCACCAAAGGCCTTGAAAACTACAGAACCCACCACAAAAGTGCCCTAATGAAGAGAAACTACGCTCTCTTGTAGTCTTTAAAGCTGACTCGTGGAAGTTACTTTACAGTGAAGCAGCAGCAGATTTTGCGTTGCCAAAGACTACATCAAACATCTTGAGGAGACACCCGAACGGGAAGGAAGCCATACGACCAGGCTGTCCTTACACAGCTTGGGGGACGGCCAGAAGAAGACGCGTTTCCAGGCCTGGAAGTGGGGTTGCAAACAGCTCAGGTTTTCAGAGCACTTCTGATCCCCTCTCGGGGAGAGCAGCTTCCTTCAGGGAAACTCCCAGTCTCCAGGTGATCTCAAAATGTCTCTCAACAGCATTTTAAAAATTACTCCCTCCCCCCCCAATTTTTCTCTTCACATCTAAATATACTCTGTATGTTCTACTTTAAAGAGCCATTACTGAAAAAGAAGGCACTCGTTTGGAAATAACTCAGCACAAGGTTTCCTATCTGTTTTCTGTAAACCCCCCCCCGTGACTGAGATTTCACTGCATTTCTCATAGAAAAGGGAGAAAACTCGACAACTCAGACTTTGCTTACCCTCTTTTCTGAAAGCTTACATCACCTTTAAGTTTATCAGAGGAAAAAAGGAGCCACAATTGTTACTAAAGGAGTTCAGAAGAACCACCAGTGCCAAACGCTTGCAGTGTCAGGCAGAACGCAGGGATTTGCTCTGGAGAAATATTTGCATTTGCTTAATATTCTAAACCTCTTCAGGAGCTGTCGGAAGTTGAGCTGGCAAGCACAGATTCAATATCATTTAGATATTACATTTCTTCAGCATCATTGATGGTGATATTTCATTCCTGAAAGCAATAAGGGAACAGCAAAGCAAACCAAATGCCTGACCTTGTTAGTTCAATTTGTCAAGAGTATTTATTAAAATGTAAGTGCGACCTGTGTAAACAAGCAAAACAGTGAGCTGTGATAGACACGAGGTGCTCTGAGATGCTGGTCTTCACTGCTCAGAACTTGTTCCAGACCCCCATAACATTTTTAATGCTGAATATAAGCAATAAACCAGGAAGTGATTTATAACAATCATAACCCATTCAGTCCCCACAACCTTTCATAAGGCCTACAAGTTCCAACTGAACCTAGACTTATCAAGATAAACTATAGACACTCTACAGAATAAGCAGACGGAGGTAAATGAGGCATGAACAAGCAGAGGCTGGATGCGAGGCGGCTCTTTCCCAGCAGGATATCAAGGTTCACTGCTGGAAGGGATTATTGAGGAGCCTATCCAGCATTAAGATAGAGTTATTCCGTTTGTGAACAGGACCACGCCATGAGATCACTCATGGAGACAAAACTCTACGGCCAGACCCGCCTCAGCTCCCTGAAAATGTTCTCTTCAAATACATCTGCCTGATGCGATCAGCTAAGACTAACATGACAAGTGATGCTAAGAGCAAACAGTAGGTATCAGCATCATTTTGTGGTCAGTGCTTCTGCTTATGGATGAGGCAAGGAGCAGCCTTAAAGCAGGTGCACTTACTCAGGCTGTCAAAGAGCATTTCTGTCACAGAAACAGTTGAGGATCACCAGTGGGGATGAGACAGGGACACGTACCACGACATTTTTTTCAACCACCAGGATGGAAAGTGTCCTTAATTTTATGCCCTCCTCAATCAGGGGACCACACTCAACCTCTCATTTTCACCACATGACTACAGCTAATACCAATCACATCACACTTCGCATCAGGGCCCATCATACATGAAATGTATTTATGTACATTATATCTTTCTGACAGCTGAGCTTTTTCACCAATGGCCTCAAATACACTAACAGGCAAACGATCTAATAAACATCACCCTTCCTGAAGCTGTTAAATGTTACACATCTGGCAGATCGAGCTGAGATTTAAGACGATGATGCAAGAAGTTCTCTGTCGGGGTACCCATAAAACATTAAACCCGCTTCTCTGTGCCCATCTGTTACAGGGCAATCGAAATCCACCATCCCTTCATGCCCTTTTCCTTTGGAGCCTGGGTACTTACACTGAAGCCATGATGAGAGGGGCCATCCCTACCTTTTCACATCTTACAAATAGTAGAATAATGCCTCCCATTTTAAGATTTGGCATGGAATTTGCAAGAAGTCTCCCAGGCCATGGTTTGTCATGACAGACAGCACCAAAGCAGTCAAATCCACGTCTCTGAAGAAATGATATTTTCCTACAGGGAGAGAGAGAACAAGGAATATGTTTTTGGGGCTCCCACAATCCCGGTGAGCCCGAGCTCTCCAGGGAGCCAGCACAGATTTGCTACCACTCCCCAGGTGTTTATTTTGAGCCTTCATTTCCACGACCATGAAGCCAAAGTCAGCTCATCGGCTCACAGCAAGCACCTCGAAACTGTCTGAAGGGAAATACTGGAGCCATGGAGAGCACATGCTACAGCTGCCTCACTGAGTCATTTTTGTATATTACGTATATGAGAATTCTGACCACACATAATCATTTATATAATTACAAATTACTAAGTCATTTCTCTGTTTTCACACCTGAATCAGCAAGAACACTGCAGAGACAGATGGCTCCCCATGACTGATACTCAGCTGGGCCCTCCGCTTGCAGACGTACCATTTCAAACACAGATTAGCTTCTACTCAGATCAGGTCCTCTTGGAGGGCTGTTGGAGAGTGGGAATTCACTCATGGGACAAAAGCCCCAAGTTACTCATGCAACAGCTTGGAAAGTCTGGTGATAATTTTGGAACCAAGACAGCAAGCTAGAGAAGGAGCCTGTTCAAGAGACAGGAACTGTGGGAGATAAGATGAACTGTTGAATTTCCACAGATTAGAGAACTGTTCACACTAAGCTGTACCAAATTCTGCCTTTCAACTGGGTACAAGCCTTCTGTGATGTCCTGGATGTCAATAAATCTCTTTCAACTTACCTATAAACAGATATTGGCTCTTGGTATGGCTGTGATTCAGCCAGCTCCATACCAAACCCTGGCAGCCCTGGGCCACGGTCACTGTGACAGAACATGCTACGCCTGCATTTTTTACTTGCCAGGCTTTGTTACGCACCATAAAAAGCAAGAAGTCACAAAAGCATCAAGCCTGATGGATCCAAAGAGGAAAGAGAGTTGCAAAATTTCTGTGGGAAAGTAGAGGAGAGCTGCAGCCCGCAAGACTGGATATTCCTGATGCTTCAAACATCAATACAACTTTTGTCTAACGTGCCCTTCATTGTACTCCAACTGTCATATGACTTCTGCAATACAATGCAGGGAGAGCAAAGGAAAACTCAACTACGTAACCTTTTCTCAGGGACAGATCTAATGTATTTCCCCATTGTGCATCTACCCTGCTCCACATAGTTCCTATTTGCACGCAAAAGCAGCGAGTGCTCAAAGCATTCTCGGAGCTTGATAAAAGTCAAAGTCAAGCGTTTTCAACAAAATCCTCTTTGTTACCACATTCTGATCACTCGGCTACTGCAACTGCAAACCTGTTCAGAGATGCTTTAACAATGAAGTATCATTTAAAAATGCATTTGCAGCTGTGCATATTTCACTTGAGTCACACGATTGTGAATTATACCTCAGCATGTCCGTGTAGAAAAGAGGTGGGCTGCCAGGGGTATGGGAAGGGGGAGAGAAAAGAAAGGAATTTCCACTGAACAAAAGAGCTCCAAGAAACTGATACAGCTTTGCTGGAAGCTATTCCCAGCCCACTCAACATTTTTGACTGTATACAGACATACCAGAATCCCAACAAGGGGCATTTTTCCCAGCTAAAATATGAACCATCAGCAAATCTGACCACCACCAGAGAGAAGCAAAGAAAAGCAGAGTGAAATCATCTTACAGTTGTCCTAAACCAAGAGCTACCTCCGAGAGCTCACCGTGGCGGCAGCCTCACACGAACACACACCCAGTATCCAGCACGCTGCTGGGCAGAGCTACACAAAGCAGGATTCCCGCGCAGTTGCTTGATTTACTGCCAGAGTCATTGAGTCATGGCACTCAAAAGTGCAAAAGATAAAAAGCACCCTTTTCCCGGCCTCCCTAGAAGCCTTGTGAAGAGCTGTATGACTTTACCAATATTCACCAGATGGTTTTATAGTGACCTATTCTGTGGGAAAGCACGCGCTGACTCCAAGTCCGCTGGGAAGCCAAGCACTGCACGCTGCTTTCACAGCTCGAAACCACAGCGGTGGCCTGCGGCAACGCTGAGAGAAGCCAGAGGAGAAGTAAATGCCGCAAGAAGGCAGGAGGCGGCATGTGGCTGGGATGTTGGTGAGGTTCTGCTAAACCTACTCACAACCCAGCTCTGGAACAGAGCATGTAGTCGAGCACCTGGGTGCAACACGTTTTTTCATACAGAGATCTTCTTGAATGCTAGAGCTGTTCAAAGGCAGAAACACCAGGCTACCTGGACCTGAAGGAGAGCAGCGCTGCAAAGCAAACCTAAGCATCCGAACCCAGACAAGGCGGATCTTCAAAATGCAGTACCATCAGCATCTGTGTGGGACACCAAGAAGAGCTGAGCAGTTTGCTCTCAACGTGTGCGTGGCAAGGGAGCAGCACCAGAAAGCTGGCCTTGAACGCAGGTGCAGGAGGAATATAAACAGAGCTGCTCAGCACCGCCAGGCTGCATGGACGTTTAGGTCATGATCCTGGAACAAGGAAACAATTGAGTGAACAACAAAAGCTTATTACAAATTTTTTTTTTTTTTTTTTTTTTAAGGACACCCAGCAGGACCTGCCACTTACGTGTCAGAAAAATCACCAAAGACTGAACTGAGAAAATCTACCTCTGAAATCTCTTCTCCCGGGGAAAAATACTCTACTTGCTTGCGTGAACTAAGCACTGGCCAGGCTTCTGATCCTCAAGCACATCCCCGTGGGCCAAGGGGAAAGAACCACCAGAGTTTTGTCTCAGTGAGCAGCTTTACATTTTAGCTGCTGAATGCTACATGTTGGGAGGAAAAAATCCTCTGATCTGCTTCGGTAGCTGCAAGCAGCTGTCTCAGATCCTCACTGGGACTGAACACAAGCAGGCAAAGCTTATCCAAGTACCTGGAGACACTCAAAAGTCTATTTGCGAAGCAAGGACAAAGCCTACGTTAATGGTTTTCAACTCTGTTAAGCAAAATAAAGCAGAATCCTGGCAGAAAGAAGATACAGATCCCGCCAGCCCAAAAGAGAAATCGGAGCACCTTAAATTCTGGCACGCTTTCAGGCACAGCATAGGGAAGAGGGAGAAGAGCAAATAAAAGGGAGTTCAGCCCCTAGCAAGCCACTAGCAACATGAAATATATATGATCCAGTTCTTGCAGTTCTCAGCTTTCCTTGCAAATCCTTCATTTTAAGGCAGTGGGTGCTACTTGATGGGGAAAGCAGCATATCATCTTTCCACCAGTTACAAGGCATGCAGGTGTATTTTCATGAAAGGGGTCGTTTTGGAATGTTCCTTTTGACACTGAAAACCACCCATCCAAGAAGAAGAGACCACAGAGGAAGGCTGCAGGACAGCCCCAAGAAATTCAGAGCAGACCTTGCAAACCATAAAGCAGCAGGCGGATGGAAGGGTGAAAAGAGCTGTGGGAGAAAAGCAGGATTAGAACTACTAGAGATTTATGATAAATGATGCTCTAACAATAGCTTTCCTTTAAGAAGGAAGCTCTTCCTGCTGTAGTTAATCTATTTAGTCTGAATATAAATTTATACACTGGGGAAGGACTGCATACAGGACAGGCAACTCCTTGTCAACTGACTGCTTTAAAACCCCCGCAAAAACTACCCTGTAACATGTACCACGGCAGAGGGGGAATAGTCGCTCCGCCAAGCAGCTGTCGGGTTGCTCAGTGGAGCTGCTCCAGCCTTTACATGGGCTAGAAGATAACCTAGGAAGGTCTTTTTCTGCCATGTTTTCTATTTTCATCATTTCTCCCCACCCCAAGAGGTCATGCAGATGAAAACACCATTTTAACTAATGCCAGATGGGAAACAAGTTAAGCCATATGAATCTTTGCTTATTATACAATTACCTTCATTTCTTGTAGAAACATGGAAATGCTTACAGTCACTGGCTGAATATTTTGTACATAAACAAACATTTCTAGGCTGTTTATATTTTAAAGAAATTAAGTCCACATGGTTTTGACCAACTGCTCCATGACCACGTGGCACATTTATGAAAAAACAAGCCTAATTCTGGAGCTATGCCAGGAGGTTGCAGACACCAATCTCCCCTGCCAGGAGCCCAAGATAATACTTATCAAATGTGTTCGTCAACTCACGGTCATAGATTTATTGGGTAGAAACTTCAGATTATTTGCACTGGGTGTTAAATCCACCAAATTATTTTCTGCAGAACTTAAGGTAATTTAACTTACCTTCAGTGAGCCCCAACATGTCAGCAAAGAAAACAGCATTGAAATGTTCAAGCTCATTTTGATATTGAGCCAAAGCAGTATGGCAACAGACAGTTTCAGCACCAAACACACCAAACTATGCGCCAGAACCTCCACAGGTCCCTTATATAAAATCTACGCGGAAAATTCATGTGTACAGATAACAGCTGCACTGAGAAACCATTACAGAGGCAGCTCTGGAAGTCACGCTCTTACTATAAAGTCATTAGCAATTAAAGATCCAGTGCACGGATGCAGAGTTCTGAACGGAGCTGGTTGTATTTGTAGGTGTCCCATTAGAAACCAGGAGCACGTTTGAATTTGCATAAGAATCGGTGTGAAAGATTCAGTTACATCCCCACCAATCTCCAGTAGCTTTGGTTACACTGTCAATTATTCAAGTTAGAAAGCGCCCGTCTGACAATCTCCTTGCAAAGGGCCTGGCTCTCAAAACCTTCTTCCCACCAGAGACCTCCCCTTAGAGCCCAGAAGAAGGAAAGACCACCTCCATCCCAACCATCTCTTCCCCTTGACCCACTCTGCAGCTCTGACAACAGCAGCCCCGAGTTGGAGAACACACACAAGACTGTGGACCACCCAGGGTTTCCAGCACGCAGCTAAAACACAAGCCTCTAAACAAGGGGCTGGACTTCTCCCACAGTCATTAAAAGTCATTTCCCTGTCCTAAAGAGAAGCTCTGCTAAATTAGAAATGTGGTACATACATTGGGAGCATGCAAAACCACTTATTGCTTCCACTTGATGCCTTTCCAGCAGCAGCGCCAGATTAAATGGGTTTCCCGCTCTGTCCTCATCCTCCCACTCTGCCTCCACAACCCATTTGGACCATCATGCACCAAAGCACAGCAGAGAACCGATCCAACTGGAACACAACCCACTTCCTCACCTCTACCCCCCCAAATCCTGCCCTGGTCTGCTTTACTGTGTGAACTCTCAAATGCTTGCACTGGCACGAGGCAGGAGGTGCTGGTAAGCAGCAGCCTAAACAGGGAGGTTACAAAGAGCCACTAGACACATCAGCCTCAGAGGAGCTGGTGAATCATAGAACGGTTCGGGTGGGAAGGGACCTTAAAGATCATCTAGTTTCAACCCCCTGCCCTGGGCAGGGACACCTCCCACCAGACCAGGCTGCTCAAAGCCCCATCCAGCCTGGCCTTGAACCCCTCCAGGGATGGGGCAGCCACAACCTCCCTGGGCAACCTGTTCCAGTGCCTCACCACCCTCACAGGGAAGAATTTCTTCCTGATATCCAATCTAAATCTCCCCTTCTTCAGTTTGAAACCATTATCCCTTGTCCTATCATTACACTCTCTGATATCGAGTCCCTCCCCATCCTTCCTGTAAGGCCCCTTTAGGTACTGGAAAGCTAGCTACAACCTTACCTGAAGAGCATCAGGACAGTACACACAGCTCTATGCACATCTGCGAGAGTTCTTTGGTGAGCGAGCTTTGCTGTAACAGGCAGAGGACCAGTAAATGCTTGTGTCTTACACCCACAACTACCCACTGCACAGATGGCACAGTAAAAAGGTAGAGAGCCCTGATCGCAGCTGGGAAATGGGCACTACAATTGCTCTGCTGAGAACGGTAATGTCCCTGTCCCCATTACACACCACCGAGCTCACACAGTTGAGGCAGCAGTGAAATCAGGACACACGTGACAAGGTGAAACAAAGACTGCACGCGTATCTGACGTGCAGGCAAGTTTGCAGGATTGTCTTGAGATTAGACCCCATGTTATAGACACCCATTTTCAGGACAGCCCCCCCAGAGGCAGTCAAATCTAGCTCTGGCTCAGCCTCCAGCTGAAGTGTGCTCTCCCTGAAGAAACTCAAGACTGAGTGACCTCAAACGATCCTGCTATATTTGTAAAAATGTGCGCGAGGAGACGTCCTCCAACAGCCCTACGACTTTCATGGGCCCAGGAAAGGCAGAGCACATCTTGTCAAGGTTCCAACCTGAACAGGGTTAAGAGTTATGCTGCCAGACCAGCTCCCTAAAAGACAAGAGAAAGGAATCAGCCTCTCCAGTGCAGAAAATGAGGCTGCTCTTTTAAAAAGAAAGACCTACCCCCACAATCCCCGAGTCAAATGCATCCAAAGAGAAGCTGTGCCTCCAGCAGGTCCAACAGAACCTCACAAGCTATTCACAGACCGACATTTCAAGCTGGTACAAAGCTCCCCAGACTCTCACTTCTTTGACTTCAGGATGCACTGCAAAAACACTAGGTGGGCAGTAAACTCTCTGCAGTAGAAAGAAGGTTGTGTTCCTCCTTGTCTGTCCCTCAGCAGCTGCCAGGACAACTATAAAACACGGTGGTGCACCAGTTGGAAGAAGTCATGTACGGCTTCAGGCATCCTAATAGTGAAACTGCACCCCCACATAAATTAATAGAGACCACACTGCTGTGTGAATGGGCAGCCTTGTCCACCTCGCTGTGTGTTCCCCCTTCTGATCTAAGCCACCTGCTCATTGGTTGGGTTTTTTTTGGGTTGTTTTTGGGTTTGTGGGTTTTTTTTTTGTTGTTGTGTTCGGCTGAAGCAGGTGGGCTGAGCACTGCAAATTGTTTCTCATTCCAGAAGAAGCACTGTATCTGCACAGGTTCCTGTCACAGTACACCCTGGTAAGCAGCTGCAAGAAAGGGAATTGCGCTGGCATAAAAATCCTACAAGAGCTGTTTCATGACAAGTCATTGCCAAGCTACGATCTCATCGCTTTAACGAGAGCGCCCAACAGACCAACGTGCTCCGAAGGCACAGGCACCATCAGCTCCGCACGAAGGATGTGCCCCAGCTTCCGCAGCTGTTCCCCGCAGCCGACGGCTGCTGCGTGCTCCCGCAGAGGATAAGCCTCGCCGGCCGCAGGAGCGTGTCACCAGCTTGCCACAACAGCATGGTCACGGCACAGGATAGCGCAGCTGGGGCCCCTGGCAGAGAATTCCCCGCTGCAACCCATCACAGCAGGAGCCAGGACACGTTTGGGATCACTCACGCAGGATGCAGCAGACGTGATACTTGTGGACCTCTGCCTGGTTCTCAGAAGCTGGGGTGTATCTGCATTAACCATGTTCCCCAGGCAGAGATTGTCCTCTCAGCAGAAAGGGGATACAGACTTATATAGACTATATATAGATAAGGCTTCCTAAGAATCTCTCGATGGGGGTTATTCTCTGCTCTATATCTAGATCTGGCCTAGTGCCTGTTGTGAAACACATATCAGACAAGCGTATGTGCAAACTGCAGCTCATTTTGGCCATTAAGGAGAGCCCTGCGCTAGAAACCCTTGAAACACAGGCCAGGACCACATTATGAGCTCCATGGTTTGCCCATGACTCTTTTTGCAGCCCTCCACGCATTTCCCTGCAGAGGTGAAGATCCCTTTAGAAATCTCTCCCCTGCACATGACATTTACTTACCAGCAGCCAGGAGAACCTCCAAGTCCTCACACTACAGTGGCTTTGCAGCAAAATAAAAAGAGCAAGGAAGGATTTTTGAATAGTCAAGCTAAACAGAGCAAAGGGATATGATGGAAAGAAACAGTGACTTTCTTCAGAAGATTTTTAACAGCAAAATAAAGTACTTTTCTGAGTGGCGAAAATCTGTTTCCCTTCACCCTGCACACAGGCACACACTTGATCGGTCTTTATAGCCTTGCACTTTCAAACCTCCATCTCTCCCCAGCCTCAGCAACACACACTTGAAAAAAAATCCATCCTGGATCAGCAGGTTTGTTCCTTTTTTTTTTTCTTTTTTTTCTTTTTAGAACAAAAGGACCTACCCCCCCCCCGCCAAGGCCCAGGACCTGCAAGCTGCACAGGTTTTGGTTAAACACCAGCATTCCCTCTTCCCTACTCCCTTCCACTAAACCTCCTGTGAGCTCCAGAGCATCCGACTGACCAAAAATATGAATGAGCAGTAAAAGGGTTCGGTTTTACACCAAACTAGAACTTGGGGGGGGAAGGTCCCACACACCTTAGAGCACTGGGGAGAAAGGTAGCTAAACTACCACAACCCAGCAACAGGAAAGCAATCACATTTATTTATTTGACTTTAATACGGTTCAAATGAGTGGCAGCAGGAAAACAGGGTGAGTTGATCAAAACCTCCCAGTGTCCCAGAGCTGTTCCCTGCCCAAATGGCACACACTGGCCTTGGGGGCATTTCCCAGAACGTTCAAACATCCTCCAAACCAGCACAGAGGCTATGGATGAGGAGCACGCTGCATACAACATCAAAGTTGATATTTTATGCTAATCCGTCTGCTTATGGGAGAACAAATGCTATTTTCCTTGACAACTCTTCTGAAGTGAGATCTGAGCAACCATGCAGATTTCAAACTCTTTTGAAATATCAGTAAAACAAACACTCTTACATTCAGGGCAAAAACTCCCAAGAACTTGGCAGTTCAGGCTGACAGTGACTTCCACGAAGCATGTAGCCTCCAGGAGCTGCGCCCAAAACAGAGGTGCTGCAAAAGTGCAGCAGCCACCACGCACCACCACAAGCCAGGCAACAAACGCCACGCTTTCTGGCTTGCAGACCCCAGCTCTAGTTTATATGCCTGAGAGTCTCCATCAAGCAGACTTCACAGCACGCAAGCTGCTCCGATTTTTATTTTTGCTGCACGCTTTAAAAATGAGATCGCTTTCCCACTGGAGCAGGGGAGGTCCAACACTGGCATTTGAGCTCCTGATCAAAAATAGTTATCACCCTGCAAGAAACAGCACTTGAAGCCAGACTGACCTGCAGATTCACAGCTGCTAGATGAGAAGGAACAAGCAGGCCACCTCAGAAGTGAGGCACAGCTCGTGACAAGCGACACAGCCACACAAAGCACTGCAGGAAAGGCTGAAGTGGTTCTAGAGGAGGAAATAGGTTCCAGACACCAGCATGCAACAAGAGAGAGCCCAATGCATCTACTTTTCCAAACATAAGGAGCACATCTCCTCCTCCTTTCCCCAGACTCGGGCTCACCAGGCAGATCCGCAGACCCTCTACCCCTTGTTTTTGAGCTACTGGCTGCAGCATGCCCATCAGAGGTCTCCAGGCAATTCATTGTTTTAGACAAATGAGTGATTAGCAAGGATCCACTCTCTCCTTGTGAAGCTGGCTGCATGCCCCGCAAGCCTCCACATCACTGTACAGTACTATAATCCAATTAAACCTCACCATGAGAGGAGCTTCACGCTATCACATTCAATTAGGCAGTTAAGCCTCTTATCATCTGCGCGTCAGGATCCATTCGGACTAGAACTCCCCTAGCACTGTTCGGGAGGTGGCATTCTTCGACCAAGCAAGGACACACAGATGTCACATCTGGAGCCACAGGAGGACCATAGAGGTTAGGAAATGAATATTGCTGGCTTGCAGGGAGGTAGAAACACAGGAAAAATAAAACAGAGTGACCAGCTCCTGCCCTGAGGCTCCCCGCTCCCCCTCGTCCTCCTGCTCCCCGACTTCCCAGGGAAACGGGGCAGTTCTCAAGGAGCATGAGGGGCCCAGAGGAATTTCACTCAATGGAAAGGCGAAGGCTAATGGAGGACCTGGCAATACAGAGTCATTTGGCAGCCAGCCACCAATTCCATAGGAAATACCCTCCCTAGAAGGTCACCATAACGGTGGCAAAATTTGGCCCAAAAGAATTAGAAAAAGCTGCCAAGATGTGACGCAAATAAAGCCAGTGAGCAGGCCAGCTTCCTGCGCGAGGCCAAAACACGAAGTGCTCTCGGAAAAAGAAAGATTAAGGGTTGCAAGGAACATAATGGCCCCTTGTAACAGCTGAGTTGTTGCTTTTCTTTTCTTGGCAGAAAAGAGCGGTGTTTTGTTGCTGGTTGATTAATCTATTATGCAAATCATTTCATAGCTAATTTGATACAGCCACAAGCTTGCCACAGCAATCATCCACACGCTCAGAGCTGACGAAAGGTGAAGTATCAACAGTTCCATTTGATAGAGCTTTTGTTTCCTGGAGAAGCAGCTGCAGGGTCGCCTCCTGTCACGCAGGGCTGCAGGAGCACGGGCCAGACCTGCCAGGGAACACAAGGCAAAGGTCCCTTGGGCACCCTCACTTGGTGGAAGGCAAGGAAAGAGGCCCTTCAAAAGAGCTGCCCTTTCCTTCCACTCCCACCGCCCTTCTGGACTGGACATGTGCAAAGCATCCAGATGAAAATCATGTACAACCGCATCCAGAGACCTTTCGCTAGCAATTTTTTGAGATTTTACGACTTTTTCAGAACTGTTCTCAACATGCACAAGCTTCACCTTGTGTCACCTAAAAGACAACTCAAAATAGATCTAACTGGAAGTTTGGCTCCGACAAACCACTCAGCCTCTAGGCAGATTTTTTTTCCACTGAATATAAAAGTCTAAATTATATTCAGTGATATTGTACAAAGTGACAAATTCAGTAACTGCTGTGATAGGATTTACATGGGGAGCACTAAGGGATCACTTGATCTTGCCTGAAGTAATGTTATTTTGGTCTTGATCTCTTCCACGAAGACTAAGGATGAGAAATAGGATCTCCTGGCTCTAAGAATAAAGGGGTTGGTTTGGGCCACTGCGCTTTACCCCAAGCACTTAATCTCCATTGCTCACTTGTGGACGCTTTTCCTCAGCCATCTCAAATATTCAACATCGCCTTAGTGGGTTTTTTTAAAGCCTATCCTGTGCGCTCACTTGTATTCAATTTCCTTCAGCAGTAAAATGTTAGGCATTCCATGCTATTCAAAGTCAAAACAAAGCCTCCAAATAAGCACTTCTGAGAGGTACCTAGTCATCTGAGTAATTAGACATTTTCCTAGTTCCAAATGTACTGAAAATCTACAGTCAGCTCCCGATGAACGTGCCAGCAGTTATCCTAACAAACAGGAGTTCTCTCCTAAATGTTAGCATACCAATAGATCAGGAGGTTAAGACACATTTAAATTAACATCTCTCCCTACCTGAATTAATCAGGGGTTTTAATTATGTATCATCACCTGATTGTAATTATTACTCTAGCAAGTTGTCCACCTTTCTCTGCCAATACAGCACGTAGTTGCCATTGCTCGAGCCAGGCCAGAACACGCTCTCACTGGGCAAGAGAAGTTCCCATTCCCAGCGCAGACACACATCCTTCACACCAAGAGGCAAAGCCTCTCCCTTCCAAGCGTGTTTGCAGCAAACCCTCATGAAGAACAGCCATCCGTGGGGCTTCACACAGGCCACAACCCCCTCAGCACTTGGCTGGGAGAGGGAATTAACACCAGGCAGGGGTGCAAACATGCAGACTCCTGGAGTGGCTCCATGCCCCAGCAGTCCTCACTGTGTCCCTCCTGGTCACACATCCGTCCTGTCACCTTTACATGCTCGCAGACCCCTCTGCAAATCGCTGCAACTCATTAACCAACAGGAAACTGACAGCAAGACAGATCAGCGGAAGAAGACGGGAGCTGGCACATGGAGAGGAGCACGTAGCCCGGAGCATGAGCAAACTGTTAGGATCCATTCAGCTGCTGTGAATCCGCACCCTCACCCCAATCAGCATCCATCGCCCCTGGGGATGCCCACACCAGGGCTGATGTGAAAGTCCACATGCTGCAAAGCCATCCCACAGCACACTGACCAGTAACATCCCTGCACCAGCAGCCTCCCGTTCCAGTCCGGGGGATGCATGTGGATTCCCTTCATGTTTCCTCATCCAGCAGGCAAGCAAAAGAGGTGAGCTGGAATGTGAAATGCACAGCCAGTACCCGGTTGACAACCTCCGATCTCCAGCACCATCTTTTCCCAGGTCTGTTCCGCAGGCTTCCTTTGTATCTCCAAAGGACAGCAGGTCACACCTGCTCCATGAGCAGTTCAGTCTCGATACACTCCACTTTACAGTTCAAAGCTTAGCAGGAACTTTTTCAAGTATGTGACAATTAAGGCAGGAGCCTAAAACAAAACCTATTCTGAATGGGAGCACTGACCCTCGCCTTCTCTTGCTCCAGCAGACCTCTTTCCAACAAAACTTTCCCCACAAGACCACTCTTCCTGTGGACAGCATCGCCATGGTGTTGCCTCCTCATGAGGCTCCTTCAAGGTGGGACAGTATTGCATTCTGCTGTTCACACCCACAGCTTGATCAAGAGATTGGAAAGAAAAAAAACAAACCAAACAACAAAATCCACGAATAATTCTTACTTTTCAGTGAGGGAACTGAGGGGAAAAGTGTTGATTCTCTCGCAGTCATGCAGCAAGAAGATCACCCTCAGCTTTCACAGGTGGTAGGGAGAACTTTACGTAATGTAACTTTCCTCAAAGGAAAATATTTCAACACACAGAAGAAAGAAACAGCAGAAAAAGGTAGGCATCTCTCCCTTCTGGTATGTAGTGGTTACACCCAGATAGTGAGACAGTTTGAGTCACATTTCTGGGATGACTAAAAGAAAGTACTTGCATTTCAGAAGCACCATGGTCAAAACTCCCAGGAGCTACATGCACTGAAGAAAGAAATCAGAAAATCATTTCTGCAAATGGCAGAAGAGAAAGGGAGATCAGCACAAGTGCAAAACACCATCTAACCTTGTGTTTCACTCGAAACACACAATTGCAGAACAATACTATGACTCTTCACTATTATTCTTCCCTAAGTTTAGACACAGCCTTTTCGCACAAGGAAACTCCACGGGTACACCAAGGCAGCCTTCCAGATTTTACTGACACCCCTCCCACCCCAAGCTAAACGGGCTTTCAGTAAATCACCTGCTAAAGAAGAGTGTGTTGAAGAGCAGTGCTTTGGAGATCTGCCTCCTACGGTCCAGTTCTCAGCCATCATCTGGGAAGCATGCACCACATCCGCATGAGGCCCTCCACCTCAACACCCACCCACACAATTTTGGGCAACGCAGGTGCAGCCCGCTCCAGGCACTGCTTCCACCCAGCCCCTCCTGCTCCAGCTCACTGTAGGAGAAATGGTTTAGAAATGCGGTAAGATTTATTGCACCAAAAAGAAAAGAGAAGGAAACAACAATCCCTCCCCAAACACATGCCCCTCTTCCATGAATCCTCTGACTTTGTGCCAAGTTCAAGCCTCTTCTCAACTAGGAAGGCCCGTCCTGTCACCAGAAACCCAGAGCGGAACTTGTAACTGGTAGAAATCTCAGAAGAGACCAAGGCAGTTCCACAGTACTTGACCACACATCAAGGCCCACTCTTCTCCACATCCTCCCTTTCATGTCCCAACAGATGTCTACTTGAATAACAAGCTCACTTGGAATGTTGTTTCCCCCACAGAACAGTTTTCATCCCAGTCTCTCTCACTTAAACACAAAGAATCTTAAATGCGGGTGTGACACAGGAAAAATCATTACAATATGAAGTTAAGATCCAGAGGCAGCAGTATAAATTAAAGGTTTTCAAACTCCTGCCTTCTCTGGGAGAGAGGTTTGTTGCAAAGCCTGTAACGAAATGCAAAGCATGGACCCAACGTAGCACCACAAGACATGATGTTAAATGATTAGAAACAACAGAGTTGAGCATCCAGGCTCTGCACTCCCGCCACCGCTAACAGAATTCAGTGTTTGCCCTGCACGCGCAGCACAGCACAGCACACACCTCACCCTGCAATCAGACCCACATCCCTGCAGGAGCTGCAACCTCAGCTGCTCCCTGGCTTCACTTCAGATTAACAAAAACTACTCGGCACCCACAGCTACAGCTGCACACCTGCCATACGTTGCACCCCATACGCAGCCCTTGCACACTTGCCCAGCCCGCGTGGGGCAGTCCACATCCAGCCGGGCCGTGGAAAGACCTGCTCATTTGGTCAGCAGCAGTGGATGTGGCAGATGAATGTCCACTTATTCCCCCAGGTTCTAGGAGAAAAGGGCACTCAGGAACAGCAAGGCAACAACAGGGCTGAAACCAGAGGAACGCACCACTACACACAAACTCCCTCATACAAAAGCTATGCTCCTAGAAGGTCCCAATTGCCCCAGTTCTCCCACAGATGCCTCAGGCACCAGGGCATGCAATCTGAGCGCTTAGACCAGCCCCTGCCTTGCCACTTGTTTCAGCAACTCCAAAATTTCCCCCTCAAGCCACAGTTCTGCCTCACCTGCCCAGATACCCCCATGTTCTTTGCAGCACACAGATTCCTCCAGGCACCTCTACCAGCTGCCTGCAATCTGCTGCCCACCTGCCCACCACAATTCAAGCACCCAAGACCCACCCTAAATGCCAAGTCCTGTGCAGATGCACCCCCATCCCCTACCACATCAAGGCAGGGCCAGTGTCCTTACACTGCATTTTCTGGTCATCTACAGATTTGCAAACAAGCAAGCTATGTTGTGAGCTCGTTTGCAGATCTGCAAGTATCAGCACAAATGATAATGCAGAACTAGAAGTCCTTGACAGCAATGGATATTTGTTTTTTTTTTTATTTAACAGTCACTGTTATGAGTGGATGAGATGGAAACCCAACCGCCTTCCTGCAGTTGAGAGTGCAATGGAGAACGGTTTTCAAAATGGCATTACAAGACGGCCTCTGTGTCCCCTGTACAACACCAGGGTTGATGCGAATTGCACTGGAATCTAGCGCAAAAATCAGAAGTGCACGAACTGCTCCTCCCAGACAGGCAATTCCTTCCACAGCAAACGGACTCCTCAAAGAGGGCCACGTTCCCCCTGGTGCTAGTCCCCTTCCGAGTCCTCCCGCCGCAGAGAAGAAAGGCTAAACAAGACACAAGTGGAGAAAGTTGCTGCCCAACAGATACTCCCAGGTGCTGTCCGCATAGATAAGCTGTTGGAAACCAAGATCATCTGCAATTGCAGGACTCAGGTTTTCTTCTACCCCTTCCTATCTTCCTGCCCATGATGTCAAAGCACTATGACTGTGGGTAATGTTTAAGTTACTAGTCCCACGAGCAAGCTGCTAGTTCCACAAGACAGGGGTATGGCCATCGAGTCAAATCTGCTATCGGGATGGCACAGAAGACAGAGGGACTGGGGGGTTTGTAAAGCTTGCAAAGCTTTACATTCCTGCAAGGTCAGCTTGATGACTCTGTTCCCTTTTTTTCTCTCACTTGCTGCGTCCCCATTAAAAAAATAAAAAGAGAAAGAGGAGGGCATCAAAGATTCCTCTTCAGCACGCTTAAATCCTCAAAGGCGTTCTGTTATAGCCAGACTTGCAAAGCGCAAATTTTATAAAAAGGGATCCCTTCCCATGCGGGCTAAAAAAAGCACAGACAGGGATGCATCCACGTGTTTATCTACACACAGACCAGAGACAGGGCAAGATTCAGGACTGGGAGACTGGTTTTACACCACCAACAGAAGAAAAAACGATGCCCACCCCGAGGCACCTGACGTGGAGCGTCTGTCAGGCAAAGCCCCCTCCTCAACAGGACAGCCCAGACAGGACGGTGAGGCACAGGGAGCACAACCCGGTGTGAAAAGGAGCTGGACACCACAAATCCTGCCACCAACACCAGGATTTTTTGGGATACGCTCAAACACGTGGCGGGGGGATGACACCATAGGGTGACCCCCTCACAGACCTGATGCAGATAGCGGCAGCAGCCATCCCCCTCTTTTTAGGGCCACGGGGTCCTTTGTACCCCCAAAACCCACTGAAGGGGCAGGGGAATCCCGCCCGTCTCTGTGGTAACGGTGAGGGATGGGGACACCCCAAAACGGAGAGAGGGGACCCTGAAATTGAGGGAAGGGCCGCAAAGCTGAGGGGAAAGGGGAGGTGAGGGAGCAGCCCCCGGGGGCCCGCGCCCAGCCGCGGGGCCCCGGGGGCTGCCGGCTTGAGGGGAAGGGTCCGCCCGCCGCTTACCTGGGGACGCAGCTGGGGCTGGAACCGTCGATTTCCCAGGTGGCGAAGAGGTTCATAGGCACGGGCCGCCCCAGGGCCCCGGTACCGCCGGGGAAACTGAGGCGGCTCCGTTCCGCCGCCGCCGCCATGGCTGCCGGCCTGGCGCGCGCCCGCCGCCGCCGCCGCCTGCGCCGCTGCCCCGCCCCGGCGGGGAGGGGGTGTGTCACGTGTGAGTGGGGGCGTGGCCTCGAGGGGGCGGGACAAAATCACGGCGGAGGGCGGAGCCATTGGTTAAGGGTGGGTGGGGGCGTGGCTAACTCGTTTGGGGGCGCGGCTAAAGTGAGAGGGCGTGTCTTTGCGGAGGGGGCGTGGCCAAGGTGTCACCGCCCCCAGTTCTGTGTTGCCGACCGGCCCCGTTTGCCGTCGCGCGGCCGGAAGTGAACCGGAACGGAACGGATGTCGGAACGGATGTTGGACCGGATGTTGCGGCGGCGTTTTCCGGCCAGCTCCGTGGCAGGGGCAAGGCGGCGGCGGCGGCGGCGGCGGCGGCGGCGGGGCTGAGGGGCGGCGGGCGGGCCGCAGAAATGGTGCTGCTCACGATGATCGCCCGCGTGGCGGACGGGCTCCCGCTGGCCGCCTCCATGCAGGAGGACGAGCAGGTGAGGCGGGTGGGAGGGTGAGGAGGCGGGCCCCCGCACCCCCCCTCTCACAGGGTCGCGGGTGGGAGGTGTGGAGCGGCGTCGGTGCTGCTGGGGGGCAGCTCCTTCTCCTCGGGCCTCCTTCCCCGGAGCCCCCCTACCTGCGGGTGGTGTTTCTCCGGTAGCAGCCGCCCCCAACGCCCTGTCCTCCCTTCTCAGTCAGGCCGCGATCTGCAGCAGTACCAGAGTCAAGCGAAGCAGCTCTTCCGCAAGCTGAACGAGCAGTCCCCCACGAGGTGCACTCTGGAAGCAGGAGCCATGGCCTTCCAGTAAGTATCTGGGGGCATAATGGAGGAACAGGCTTCGGCCGCCGCGGAAATAAGCGAAGGCAGTCCTAGGTCAGGGGGAGGATTTGTTAGAAATCGGGCTACACTGGAGAGAGGGTGAGTTATTCAGCTGTCTGCCCTGCTAGCTGAAGTGTAATAGCTGCTGGAAGGGGAGAGCATGGCAGTTGTTACTTCTTGGCACTGCTGTCTGGCACTTGTTTTTTCAGCCAGGTTCATGGTTCTGCCTTTGCTGAAGATCATGTAGGTTCTATTCCCTTTAAGGTTTTTTCTGTTTGTTTGCACACTCTAAGATACTTTCAGCGTGTCTTCTGTACCCCCTGTGTCTTGTTTTTTTTAAAAAAGAGATGTCCATGGTAAAAACAGTCTGCTGGTATCACTGCGAGCTTCTCTTGCACAAGATTTTCCTCTCTGCGTATCCCATGAGAGTGTACCTTTTCATGCGTTAGCTTCATGTGTAGAAGCACTTGGAGCATCTTTGAATTATTTTTTTTATTATTTCCTTAATATGTGACACTTTTTTCTCATCTTGTAAATTCAGTCTTATTGTTGCCATATGTGTTGGGTGTGTTTAATTCATTTTCTAAACTGTTCGCAAACTCTCAACTTAAAAGCACTTTTGGCTTTCTCCAGTAGCTGACTAACAAGGGAACTTGAGTTTAAAATAATGAAAACTTACAGAGAGTGCAGGTCAGACATACTTATTCCCTATTCAATAGCAAGGGAACTGGAAAAGCAAGTAAATTTCCTTGAGAAAAGGAAATGCTTCTTTACATGACACATAAGTACGTAGCAGAGTAATGGTTGAGAATTTAATCAAGCCCAAGATCTTCTCAAGAATCAGGATTATGCTGTTGACAGAAGTAACTGTTAGGAGTCTCTGAGATCAGGTGTCGTGTGAGATCACCAAGGCGGAATTGTGCAGTTTTGCCAGTGCTGTGCAAAGACTTCCCACGTTTGGCACCACTTCTGCTGCGCCACCAGCAGCAGGATCCCTCTGGATTCCCCAGCCCTGGTGAGTGGGTCTATGTTTACAGCTGGGTTAGTGGGAGTTGGCGTTTGAATGCAGGGCGAAGTTGGATTTAGGTCTCTGCTTCTATAACAAGGGTCCTTTAGCAAATCTTCTGCCCTGACCCTTTTTTCAGAGAAAGCAACATGAAAAGACAGGGCAATCTCTGGCAAAAGCCATGAGGTTTTGAGGGCAACTTTTGTTGTGGTTGTCTTACTTGTCATTGTGACAAAAGTTTTTTAAACCTTTTTTTTCTTGGCTGCTGGTTGCCTTTGATAGGGAATTATAGTGGTCAGAGGACGGCCCTGATTAATCTGGCCATCCCTATCTCCCATCGGGTTTGGGTTGCAGAGTTAGCCGCAGAGTCCTGTTCTACATCGTCTTCTAGAATTTAAAAACTCTCTCATTTAAAATGTTTCCATGGCACTGCAGGGGTGTAGCTCTGACTGGCAGTGAAGTCGTGGAAAAGAGTCTGCATAGATCCCAGTAAATCCCTTCTTGCGTTGCTTCCATGACGCAAACAGAATGATGTCTGGGAGGGCTGTGCCGCTTGCAGTGCCCAGGAAGTCAAAGCCTCTTAACAGTGGCTGTAATGTCACCCGTTCTGACAAGGTGGGAGGACTTGGGCGAGCTCGTGTTTTAACATCCGTTTCAAAGAAACAGGCAGGTTACCCGGCTGGCAGATAAGCAGGGAAAGGAGCGTTCCTCTGTGTTGCCTTAGTCCCTAGACAGGTTCCACAGGCAATTGAGAGCGGCTGCTGCAAAGCACTCAAGTGCTGCCTCTCTTAAGATGACACACTAAGGCAGGACCTATGTGAAAAGAAGAATGCTCTTAGATCAAAAACTCTGCTGTGATAACAGTACAAGAAGAGTAGGAAATGGGGGAGTTTGAGATTTAGTCTAAAATAATGCTGACTGATGACCATGCTGTTCGTTAACGTAGCTCGTCTTTTTTTTCTGCCAAATCAGAGCTCTGACTGCTGAGGGCAGCACAAAGCAGGATAGAGCATTTTGTGATGCGAGGGTACAAGTGTGACTGAGGATATTGCTGAACTTGCTGGGGTGGTGTTGAAATTTTTTCGCTTGATGAGTTCGGAGAAAGGCCTAGTAAATGTGAAGCGTAAACTACAACTGCTGAAGTGATTTCTGTTTAATGTAATGTTCAAACTTTGGCTCCAAGAGCCGTGTCACCTTGTCAGCTCCAGCACTCGGTGTATGAGGCTGTGCAGGTACAGAAACACCGATGGAGTCTGCTGTGCTGTCAGTCGGTAGTTGACCTTTGGCTGGTGAATGGCTGAATTGGCTCTTACCTGTGGTGTTGAAAACAACCCTTGGCCTTTGCCACTCTTACCAGGATAAAGCTTGTCTCTCTCAAAATGATCCAAGGTCATTACAAGAAACCTACTGGCGATATTCAGCGTGCAGAAATCCGGAGTGCAGAAGTTAGCAGTGGCAAATGGCATTGTCTGCCCCTTGTGTGCGTATGCTGCCGAGCCATCGGCGCCATCAGGTGCTGTGCTGAAGCTCAGAGGCACACACAGAGTGTAAAACCGAAGCCCGGCCATGCAGGAACTCTGCTCTGATGTTGAGCTGAGGTTGGCAAAAGTCTCTGAATCTGGGACAGAATGAGGTGTGCTCGCCCTCTGTGGTGCTGACGGATCGACTTTAAATACGACATATCTAATATCGCATCAGGGGAAAAGCAAGTGGGGGAAAGAGCTGAAGAGCTCCGGGCAGCACCAGCTGGCCCCAGCAGAGATAAGAGAGATGGGTGATGTTCCTCCGACTGCTCGCATCTTGAGCGTGCTGCTCTGGCTCTCAGGGAATACTGTCAGAATTCCTATCTGACGCAAGTCTTGTGTATTTCAAAAGACTTTCAAGTTATAGCTGTTCATGACAGCGGATAAATCAAGTTCCAAGTGAGGATTTGTAGCAACTCCAAGCTGTCAAGCAGGTCTCTGAGGGTTAGAGAAGAGCAGGAGCATGGCGTACTGTAGGATTAGTCTTACACATGGATGCAGTCCAAGCTGAGGGACATAAAAAGGAATAAAAGCATGGGCCTGTGGGGATGCGCTTGGAGAATGGATTATAGTAAGTGGAGTTTCTTGCTTCTGTTTGGGTGGATCGGTTGTTATTCGAAGGCTGGCAGGATTCGCACATACAGAGGTGGGAGAAATGGATACTCCTGAGCCCAGAAACAAGTTGAGGATGGTTAATTCAAAGTCCTTGGACCTGTTGGAGTATCTGGAAAAACAGTTTTGGGGGGAGTTGTTTTGTAAGCCTGATGTGGCTATTAACAAAATTTTAAGCTCCTTATTTAATTACAGTGCCCTTGTGACTGGGTCAATTCTTTAATACACCATTAATCTTTATGCTAACTGGACTGCTACATAATGGTATTATGCAGAAAGTCAAAGGAAGGTAACATAAAAGTAGTGTTTAAATTCCACCCTGAATATTGTAGTTAAACATTCAAAAGCGTATGCGGGGCTGTCTGTCGCCTCCATGCCCTTGGTTTTGGTGGAAATATTGTTGCCTTTATTTTTCTATTGGCTAAATGAGGAGGGAAATGTAGTTGGAAATGTGCACCAGCAGAAAGTTGTAGTGAAGCCTAAATAATATCAAGATTGGTTCTATCTTATCCCTTATTTCAGTAGGCTTTTTAGCTGAATTATAATGAAAGGTCCCTCTTCTCAGTGCTGGTGGAGGCACTGGAGCTCACACTGAAACAAGGTCAGCACTAAGCCTCTTGCGACAAAATACAAATTAGATGCAATGGGGATGGGGTGGTGGGAGGAGGAGGAGAGGACCTCTCTGCGCATTCAACTGGGGGACAAACCAAACAGCGTTACAGGGCAAGAGCAGCTCTTGTTCCAACTAACTTCGCAGACGGAGCTGGTAGCACAGTCGTCCTTACCCGTGGCAAACCTGTAGGGGAAGTCACCAGAACCCATCCAGCACCAATATTTTGCTCCAGCTGCCTTGAGGACATGCATATGGCTAGCCACCCCCCACCAACAGGCTGGTGTTGGGATGGTAAGGGGATAGCCAGCCCTCCAAAATGGAAAGCAGGAGTTGGCAGTCACTGGGTGGCTTTTTAGCACCCTGAGACCAAATTCACATCCGTGTCCTCATCTCAGGGCAGAGCTTCCCGTTTATGGGCCTCAGGTACTTGGCTGTGCTGCGTTGTCTTAGAGCTGCGTTGGCCACCTTCCCCTCTACTTTGCTGACAAACTTTGTCGTGCTTCCCTCCTTCTGACTGCAGGAGGGAGGGAGGGTGTCCTCCCTTTTTTACTCCAAAATTATAACTCTTTTTTTGCTGGTATTTTGTTAAGATAATGCTACTCATAGGCCAACTTTTGTTCCAGTGAAGTCAAAGTTCAGGCTGTTGGCACAGGTATAGGGTCTGAGGCTACAAGAAAATATATTTAGATAAAGCTAAAATAAGCCATTACTTCATAGAAAGGCTTATGCCCAATCCAGACGTGGCAAACTGGAAGTCCCTGAACCCAGTCCTCATTGCTTTGTAGGAATAAAGGTATGCAGAGTGGTGTTTGATAGGATAGATTCAAAAACTGATGGATTAATGCTCTGTCTGCTGTTCTTCTAGCTACATCATTGAGAAAGGAGTGTGTTACCTGGTCCTGTGTGAAGCTGGATTCCCCAAGAAACTGGCCTTTGCATACCTGGAAGATTTGCATTCAGAATTTGATGAGCAGCATGGCAAGAAGGTGCCAACAGTCTCCAGGCCCTATTCCTTCATTGAATTTGGTGAGGTCCCTCTCCTTGTGGCTAGCTAGGAAACTTCTTGCTGGGGGGGAGCAGCAGCCACGGGATCCTCTCTAGCTTGGCCTGTGGAATTGGCAGTTCAGCCTCTTCTTGGCACTAGAGAAATGGGTGTTTTGAGCAAGAGAATAGAGCAAGTAAAGTGGTAGGGAAATGCTAAATGTCCTTTGATTCATATTTCCTGCTTTAAATCTCTTGGCCTCGCTCCAGTGAGTATTTGCATGCAGTCTGCTGGCTGTCTCAGCGATGCTCCCAACTCCTTCAGCAGCCTATGTTAGGTGAGATTCCCTCTGATAGCCTCATCTCATTCCAGATACCTACATCCAGAAAACCAAGAAGCTCTACATTGATAGCCGGGCAAGGAGGAACCTGGGCTCCATCAACACAGAGCTGCAAGATGTGCAGAGGATTATGGTGGCCAACATCGAGGAAGTCTTACAGCGAGGAGAGGCGCTTTCAGGTACAGGGAATGGACAATATTTGGCATAGGGTTCCTCATCCCCTCGGTCAGCTGGGTGGGTAGAGTATGCCGGAGGGAAAGGCTTGCTAATCCCTGAGCCTCCTGAGAAAAGCAGCGGACTCAGTAGGTGTTTTCAGTTGGATCGGTTGCATCCTGAAGCACCTGGCAGGTACTGGTGCTTCTTTTGGGTGAGACCAGCATCTCACCAGCTTGAGTGGCTCTCATCCCAGCAGGACCAGCACTGGAGCACTGCACATACGCACAGGGCATGCTGCCATGTGGAACTACCGCGCTTCCAGCTGCTCTGGAGAAACCTGTATGGTTAATGTAACATTTGGGGAACTTCTGGTTGGGTTAATCTTGATTAACTTCTCTCCCCTTTCCCTTTAACAGCTCTTGATTCCAAGGCCAACAACTTGTCCAGTTTGTCCAAGAAGTACCGTCAGGATGCGAAGTATCTGAACATGCGTTCCACTTATGCCAAACTCGCAGCCGTAGCTGTGTTTTTTATCATGTTGATCGTTTACGTGAGGTTCTGGTGGCTGTGAGCCGGTTGTGGTCACGGAAGAGGGAAAGCCGGTAGCCTGGCAGGTGTATGTGTGCAGGACACTGTTCACGGGGGATGTGCATTAGAATCCACGCAGGACCATCACCTTTACAGGAGTGTCCTGAAATTGTTAGGTGACACCTGACTACTACATCTCTTAGTGAAGCCTAACAATAAGTGTAAAGGCTTGTTGACTACAGGCTTTTCCTCTGAGGCAGTTTGCACTAGGGTACTGCAGGGTTTGGCCTCCCAGGGGTCTGCCCCCCTCCCCCGGGGAGGGGGACACTCTGGGAACAGTCAATCAGTGCGGTTTCGCATAATCACGTACATCCTCCTGTTGAGTAGCTCTAGTGGGAACTGGACTCTAATGAACATTCCTTGTGTTGGCAATGTTTGCTTTTTTTAGAATCTGGGTCTGCAGTTATTTATAATAGCTTTCACCTCTGTCAGAATAGCTGTTGTTGAGTTTTCCGTGTCTGACATCTTGGCTTGTTACACTTTAAATCGCTTTAGGAAGAAATGGATGTTAAACTATGCCTTAAAATACTTTCTGTCTAGTACTAGGAGGGGCAATGAAAAGCTTCGATATTACCGATTCCTACAAAATTAAACTACAGGTTTGTAAGTGTCCGCTTGCCATCTCCTGACAGCTGCGTATGAGAGTTAAGTTTCCACGTCAACAGGGTGTGTAATTCAAGTGCTGTTGGGACGGGCACAGTGCAAACTGCGTCGGCACTCTGTGTTTTTCCCTTCTATCTGCAGATTCACTGTTATTTCCTTCCTTTTTATAACCTTTATTTCCTTCCAAAACGTGTCAAAACTGCCAGCGTTTCATCTCTGGGATGCTTGTTTTCTTTCTCCCTCTTTCCCTCACCCAAAACAACCAAAAAAACCAAAACTCTGAATGTTGTTGTGAAGAAAAGGCAGGGTTTTCTTAACGAACACTTTAACTTTACATGAAGGATTCAAAAGGATAACTTTAAAAACAGTGGAATCCTTTGGAAACGCCACCTTTTTTTTCCCGTGGTCACCCTCTCCCTACCTCACTTGGGAAGTTGAAACTGTAGGTGAAGAAAAACTCATGATGGGGCAATAGTATATAGCTGCTTCTTTCTCGTGGGCCAATCTGTATATTCCCAGTGTAATGTGATTTTTTTTTTTTTTTTTTTTTTTTTTGGTCCACCTGTGCTAAGAATAACATTTTATCAGTCAGCTTTTGTTTTTATTTTTAAAAAAAAAAGAGGAAAAATCCCACAGCTCAAGGCACTCTTCTGCACTCCAGTGTCTGCCACTTGGTAGGAAGCAGGCAGTGTCACAGAAGGAAGTTTCAGGATTCCCTGGCACCTTTTACAAGCACATAATCTTGTGTCATTCTGGAAGTATGAACTGTGACCTGGAAGTTTTTTTCCTGCCACTGGGTAGGAAACAGGGAACCGTTATCCCGTCTAGGAACGCTTCCCGGCTTGGCGCTGTGTTGGACCGGCAGGGAAGCAGTTAGCACTCGTCCCCCAATAAACCCAGCAAATCTGATCTGCCGTGTAGTCTAAAATCATCTGCTTTCTGCATGATTCCTCCAAGTGTTACTTTGTAGATTGCTTTATTATTATATCATTAGTTTTAATCCTTCTAAGTGGTGTCCCTAACAGGTGAATGTCCCAGTGATGTAGGTCTGTGTAACGTAGGTGCCGAAAGGTGAGCACACACCGACCTGATGTGGATTGTCGTGATTGAGGGGAGTGACGATTCTGCAGCGAAGGGCAGCTCGGGGACCAGTTGCCTCCTGCAGCCCCGGTGTCAGCAGTGAAATAAATGCTTCTGAAAAATCCCCTCTGCGGCGTGGACTTTCCCGTGTCTTGTTTCTGTGACCTTGGGGGTTGTTTTCTTTCTTTCACAGAATCGTAGGGTTGGAAGGCACCTCTGGAGATCATCTCATCCAAGCCCCTGCCGGAGCAGGGTCACCCAGAGCAGGTGGCACAGGAACGCCTCCAGGCGGGGTTGGAATGTCTCCAGAGACGGAGACTCCACCACCTCTCTGGGCAGCCTGTGCCAGGGCTCTGCCACCCTCACAGCAAAGAAGTTCCTCCTCACAGTGAGATGGAACTTCCTCTGGTCAAGTTTGTGCCCGTTACCCCTTGTCCTGTCGCTGGGCACCACTGAGAAGAGCCTGGCCCCATCCTCCTGACACCCCCCTTTCAGTATTGATAAGCGTTGATAAGATCCCCCCTCAGTCGTCTTTTTTTCCAGACTAAAAAGGTTTCCAGGGACACAAGAGGGGAAAGGCCCCATAGCTGAAGCCACCTGGGCTAAGGGCTCCTTTTTGGAGGCAGAACTAGTTGAAAAAAAAAAAAACTAGTTTGGCCATTCTCTGGCAAAGAGACGGTACTTTGGTAATAAGAGGGGTCTCCGCCTGTTGGATGCGGACGGGCAGCCGCCTCAGCACAGGCAGAGCCTCGTGGGCGCTTGGGCAGGCGTTTATGGGGATGGTTTTGTGGCGATGCTTGTTCACGTGGGGCACACGTGAAACAGAACAAACTGGGAGTGGGATTTGTGTCCCCTGGGGTGTGCAAATGCTGTTGCTTAAGGAGGAAGGCAAAGAAGACAACACGGGGCTCCAGGGAGCACTTCACAAGCAACTCCCTGGCTGCACTCGAGATAGTGAGTCCCTTTTCCTCCCTCGCACAGGGCAGAGGCCCCGGTGATGTTCTGTGCGAGGGAGGTGTAGGCTGGGGGTTGTTTTGTTTTGCTGGGGGCTGTCTGCACCGCCTGAGGTTAGTTGCCCGCCTGTCCCGCTGCTGGCTGCTGAGGGCGGAGGGGAGGAGAAGCCATGGCTGGTTTCTCCATGCGTCGGCTGACAGCTTGCGAGCACCCGTGGGCTCAGGGAGGTGGCTCCCTGCCCCGGCATGCAGCAGTAGTGGTGGGTGCTGGGTTGTGGGTGACCACGGTGGGTGGCTGCTGCTCGCTCGGGTGCTGGGAGAAGCCCAGAGGTGGCCCCGAAGCTGCTGCCTGCAGATGGCAGTGCCCGCACGGAGCCATGCCCAGTGCTGGGGAGCCCAAGGCGGCTCTTCCTGAGGGCTCCCCCGCCTCGTTCCAATGCCCTGGTGTCCCCAAAGACCTGCAGCCTCGCTGGGCCCGGGCTGTGTCCCCATGAACCCGGGGATGTGTCTGCCAGGGCTCCCGGGCGGTGCCATGAAGGCTGTGCCGCCCGGCCTCGTCCCGTCACGCTGCCGGGGCGCTGCGGCTGGACTGGAGGGTGATGCTTCCCAGCAGGGCCCGAGTCACCTCCTACCCAACACCCGCCTCATTGCTCTTTCCAGGCAGCCCCTCTGCCTCCACAGGCTCCGGAGCAGCCTTTGCCTGCCGGGTCCCCCCAACGGGTGTCCCCCCCCATCCCTGTGACTCGTCCCGGCAGAGGCTGAGGGTTCCTAAAAGCAGCTCCCGAGGTGCCTCGCGTCCTGCTCTGCCCAGCGCAGAGGTGACAAGCCTCGTCACAAGGGCGATCTCTCAGAAAAGCTGTCGGTCTTGGCTGCGTTTGCTGCTACCACTGCTCAGCTCGGGTCACCCCGGGTGTCCCTGTGTTCACGGGGCTGGGGTGACTGTTGGGGACACGGTGAGTGGCCGTGTCCACCCTGGCCCATCGCAGGGGCATGCCGGTGCTGGGTGGCGGGGGGGGGTTTTTCCCTCTCCCCCAAGCGTCTGAAAAACGAAGCGGCGAGAGCGGACTGGCAGAGCTGATTCCTGGGCGATGCCAAACCTGACGTGGGTGGGAGGGGAAGAGTGCGGCAGGGCGGCGAAGGCTGGCAGGGTGCTCCGGCCGCAGTGACAAATACAAAAGCAGGTCCCACCTGGCAGGGGCTGTGGCCGTACTCTGCACCGTCACCCCTCCGGGGAGCAGCCGCTCGGGCCCTGCAGGGTTTTGGTTTCTGTGTTTACTCGGGCACCAGGTGCTCGCCCCGCTTTCAACCAGCTCCTCGCGCTCACAAACCCCTCTTTCGGGCAGGTTTTGAGAAAAAAAAACACCACTTTCGGCATCTTTCCCTCTGAGGCCCTGGGGGTGGTTTGGCCCCGGGTGGTTTCTGGCAACTGCTTTGCCATGAGTGAATGTGCCAGCGGTGCGGGGGGCTGTGCCAGCGTCCCCGGGCAGGGCAAGTGCTTGCCCAGGGCACACGGGGCTGGATAACTGCCTGTGCAGTGATGGCCAGGGCGGTAGGGCTTGGGGTTCAGCTTTCGAGCACGCCGGTCCTTGTCCTCCCTCCCTGGGGGGCTGCCGTGGGGCCACAGCAGCTCTGCCCCTCTGGGGGGCTCTCCATCCCACCGGGGACAGGGAAGGATGCCCCGCAGAGCCAGGCTGGGGGGGCTCAGGAGCTCGCCTCCCCCCTCTTAGGGTTTGTTGTGCTGCGGTGCTGCCGAGGTGACCTTCTGGGAAGGAGGATGTCGACTTTCCGCTGCCCGAAAATGAAGGCTTTTCAGATGGTGGGGTGCTGGGCTTGGCGGCAAGCCACGGGCTGGTGGCTGCTGGGACCAGCTCCCTCGCACAGGCCTCAGTTGGGGCCGTGTCCCGTCCCAGGACACCCCTGAATCCTCATGTCCCCCCCGTCTGGGGTGACGCAGCTGGGCTGGTCCCCAGCCCCAAGCACTCAGCAAGGCCCAGGGCAGGAGCGGGGGCACCCACCTGGCCCCCTCCTCGGTCCATCCCCATTCACACCCCAGAGCTGACCCCTTTTGGGCATCCCTGGGGGTCTGGTGGCTCCCGAGCCCCTGCGTCCAGCACCGGGGAGAGGTGGGGTACAACCCCTCCACTGCGGATGCTCTGCCCATGCTTCCTGCACCGCCTCCCACCCAGCTGCCCACACGCGTCCCCGGCTCTGCTTCCCGGGGCAGCCATGCCACCTTCCTTCCCAGCCCATCCCCCTTCTTGGGCACCCTTTGGGTCCCCTGTGGGTGCACTCTGGGTTTTGCTGGGGGGTCGTGTCCGTAGCACCAAGCCCTGCAGCATCCCACACGGCTGCTCCCGTCTGGCTGCAGTCATGCCTGTGCTCCCAAACCCGCCGGAAGGGATAAAGCAGAAGTTGGGGAGTCCCCGCTCCCCATGCCCACCCTGGCGGGGCTGCCGGACCCCCGCCATGGGGCTTTCTGTGGGCTGCCGGGAGGAGCCCAGCATGATTTTGACTCATGGCTCCGAAAAACCCCTGCAGCTGAGTCCCAGCGCTCTTGCAGAGAGACGATAAACCTGTTTCCTCTGTCATTGCCTTTTTTTTTTTTTCATTTTTTTCCTTCTCCCCCCCTCCCCGCCAGCAGCACCCCGGTCCTGCGGGTGCTCCCTGGCTGCTCCCCAGCCATCCCGGTACCCTCCGCTCCCTTGGCACGTCACTCGCTGGAAGAGGGACTCCCCGGTCCCACCACAGCACGGCACCCAGAGCAGAAAGCGCATCCTCCCCATCAGCCGCCACCGGGACCCCCCCAAGATGGCAGCAGACACAGGATTTGCACAGAGGAGGGGAACTAAACGTGTTTGCTGGAGTCACGGTGACCCCAAGTCCTCGGCGTGGGTCCCCGTGGTGCTGGAGCCAGCGGAACCTGGGGGGTGTGTGGCTCCTGGGGACCTTTCCTGGAGCTGCGCGTCCCCCGTGCACGGCCACGAGCCCGTCACAGATGGGATGGCAGCCAGCCCTGTGGTGGCTTGACCCGGGCTGGATGCCAGGTGCCCACCAAAGCTCCTCTATCGCTCCCCCTCCTCAGCTGGGTGGAGGAGAGAAAGTACAACGAAATGTTCACGGGTTGAGGTAAGGGCAGGGAGAGATCACTCACCAACTACCGTCACGGGCAAAGCCGACTCGACTTGGGGAAACTAGTTTAATTTATTACCGATCGATTCAGACTAAGATAATGGGAAATAAAAGCTAAACCTTAAAACACCTTCCACCCACTCCTTCCTTCTTCCCAGCCTTAACTTCACTCCCGATTTTCTCCCCCTCCTGCCCCAGCGTGGCACAGAGGACGGGGAACGGGGGGGTTGTGGTCAGTTCATCACACGTGGTCTCTGCTGCTCCTTCCTCCTCGGCGGCGGCGGGGAAGGCAGAGGGTACGAATTCCCCGGGGGGGATTAAGCGGAGCAGCGGAGGCGGCTCAGGGCACATTCCTGCAGGGCCTGAGGCGGGAATGCTTTTGCACTTCTCTCTTTCTTGTTAAGAGGAGCCTGGCTGGCAGGTAAGGTAATCGCGGCGTAAGCCAAGTCATGTGAACGCTAAGGGTTAGCAGATGAGCCACAGGACAAGCTATTTGCGGCACGAGCACAAGGCTGCCAGCCCCGGGGATTTTATTGGAAACCTCTCTCCCTCCTGTTTCTTCTTAAGCCTCTTGGCTGCTGACGTCTTGTAACTCTGAAATACCCTCAGCTTCCATTTTACCCTGGTTCCAGCTCTCCTGCCCGCCAAAGAGAAAGCTGGGATATACGACTCGGGCATGTCCCAAGGGACCCCCAAACCGGGGGCAGGTAAAAACGAGGCAACGTTTCTCTGAGTGTGTAAAACGCTGGGCCGTTTGGGTGTGGGCTGGGCTGAGGTTTGACTGCCCCAACTGCCAGCAATGTCACTGAAAGGTTATTGCCAGAAAACACCATTTATTCTGAAAGAGCCGCTGCAAAGCTGGTGAAGCTGGTGAAACTCCAAGGTGAGGGACAGAGAAGTACCACGCCGCTCGCTGAGAGCGCACAGACCCCCCAAAACCACCTCGGACTGTTTAAATATGTTTTGCCTTCTGTGGGGAAAGCACGGCAGAGCCCCCGGGCATCTCTGCCCGGCAGCGTGTCCCCCCCGCCGGTTGCAGAGCCACAGGGGATGTGGGGAAGTGGGTGCTGCCATCCCCGTGGGGAGCAGGACGCCTTCCCCCCCTTTCGCAGCCAGCCATGCCATCTGCAGGCAGAGATCAGCCCCTCGGCATCGCCCGGGAGGTCCCTGCTGAACAGGGGGGACCTGGATGCTGACACCGCCGGTGACAGCTCAAGGGACAGCACACGGGGCTGGCTTTGAAGCAGCGGGGCAGGAAACCTGAGGAGCACTTGGGCTGAGAGCGATCTGCACGCGCTGGGACCAAAATGGGTGCTCTTGTGGGGCAGGCAACCGAAATCATTGCGGCGTGAGACTCTTGACGTGGAGCCGCAGAGAGGACTTGATCTCCCTGCCTTTGTCAGCCAAAGTGCCAGGATTTCCCTAATTGCCAGGGCCGTTTAACGAGCCATCCTGTGGATATGGAGTCTGTTCAGCTCTCCTAATCCCTCAGCTGGCATCGCTTCCAGCGCTGGAACACACCCAGCCCTCTGCCAGGCACCAGCACCCTGCCCACCACCCTGTCTATCATCTGGCCCACCACCCTGTCCATCATCTGGCCCACCATCCTGCCCGTCACCCTGCCCACCACCCTGTCCATCATCTGGCCCACCACCCTGCCCACCACCTTGTCCATCACCCTGCCCACACTCTGCCCATCATCTGGCCCACCACCATGTCCACCACCCTGCCCACCACCCTGCCCATCACCCTGCCCATCACCCTGTCTGTCACCCTGCCCACCACCCTGTTTGTCACACTGCCCACCACCCTGCCCATCATTTGGCTCATCACCCTGTCCATCATCTGGTCCACCACCCTGTCCAGCACCCTCTCCATCACCCTGCCCATCACCCTGCCCACCATCCTGTCCATCGTCTGGCCCACCACCCTGCCCACCATCCTGTCCACCACCCTGCCCATCATCCTCCACACCACCCTATCCATCATCTGGCCCAACACCCTGTCCAGCACCCTGTCTGTCACCCTGCCCACTACCCTGTCCATCATCTGGCCCACCACCCTGCCCACCATCCTGTCCATCATCTGGCCCATCACCATGCCCACCTCCGCCACCCCAGGAGGGCCAGAGCTCGGCTCCTGCACCCAAGCAAGACACTCCATGGGAAAAGCAGAGCAAAGCATGGGGGAAGACAGCTGGAACTTATGGAAACCCTTGCCAGAGCCCTCCAGTTCCAGCACTGGTCACCTCTGGGTGGGAAACTGGGCGGGAAATGGTGTGTGGTAGGGCTGCAGGGACTCTTCTGCCAGTGGGTGCCCTGCGTGACGAACCTTCGCTGATTTGCATACGGTGGTGTTAGTGGGACTGTGACGGGGTGCGTAAGATGAAGCAATGCTGAGACACACTTTGAACTCCTCTGCAAACAGCTTATTGCTTAATGAAACAGACCCATGGGGATGGTGGGGAAGGAACGGAGGAGCTTTGCCAGGGGGAAGCAGCAGCGCAACTGGCCCTGTCCCCTTCCCACCCTGCCCCGCGTGTTCCCTCCTCCTGGCATGGGCCACCCGCCTGGCCAGGGCGACCACGGGTGGCTTGGTCCTCACTTCCCCCACTGCAAAACCCACACTCCCCATCCAGGTCGGGCCCCTTCAAGCCTCTACCACGTAGAGGACCTACTGGTGGCTGCTCCCACCCCTTTTCTCTGCCTGACAGAGCCGCTGCGGGATGCCCTTCCCCGTGGGAACGCGAGCCCACGTGCACCCATGCGAGCAGAGTCAGAGTGGGGAGATGGGAGCAATCAGCAGGTTCTCCAGACCCACGGGAGCCAAGCGATGCCTTCCCTCATCCAGGCTGGATTGCCCCAGGAGCCCCGCTTTGCCAGGTGGAGCTGGTTGCCCTCATGGCAGCTTCCGAGAGCTGCGCCGGGGCAGCCACGGATGCTGTCCCCACACTGGGGGTCGGTGCCTTGTGCTCAGGCGAAGTGAAACGCAGAGGATGGAGGACTGGGCTGCTTCGAGGTGAGGGATAACAAGCGATGCTCAGCACCGGGGGGAGCTGGGAATGACAGCTTTTGGTGAAACACCAGAATTCCCCCTGAATTAGCTGCATTAGGGAGAGCAGCCCCAAGCCCTCCCTGTTCCAGGCACATTCCTGCCTGTCCCTCCTTGACCTCCAGCTTGGCTTCATGATAATTTTTTTTTTAAAGCACTATAATTTTATACGTGGAAAGTTTTGGGCGTGCTGGGGGTCTGGCCTCCACCTCGGCAGGCGAGGAGCTGTGGGGAGGGAGGTATGCCAGGAGCAGCACCATCGTCTGCCCGCCAGCGGCCGTCGGAGCGGCGATGGGAAGCTCTGGCAGGACAGTGGGGGATTGGTCACCCAGGCTGCATCGGCACACCTGGAAAAATCATCGTGGTGGCTGGGCACCGACCATCGAGCTCCACACTCCGGGATCTGGCGAATTACAGGCAGAAAACAGTGAGGTTTATTCATTGCCCCCCCCCCGCCCTCTCTCTCTCCCCCGAATCCAGCACAATCCTGCCTTCACCGGCCAGGCTGCCCCACCAGCCCCGCACACAAAGGGCTCTCAGTCTGCAGGGAGCTGCAGCCAGGGCAGAAGGGATTTTTAACGCTTTAAATGATGGCTGAGCACTGGGCAAGGGGATCTCGAGGGCCTGCTGCTCTCCCGAGATGCCCCCTCCACAGGAATCTGTCCTCCTGGGCTTTTGCAGCATGAGCTGCCGTGGGGCCAAGCTGTGGGGCTGCGCCATGGGGCAGTGAGCTCGCCCTGCCAGCACTGCCACCACCCCACAGCAGCGTCCTCCATCCCTCCATCCTTCTTCCATCCCTCCACCCCTCCATTCCACCACCCCTCCATCCTTCCATCCCTCCAACCTACCACGCCTCACCACACAGCAGCGTGATGGCTGTGTCCTCCACCCCTCCATCCCTCAACCCCTCCATCCCTCAACCCCTCCACACCTCCATCTCTCCATCCCTCCATCTCTACATCCCTCCACCCCTCCATCCCTCCACCCTTCCATCCCCTCCATCCCTCCACCCCTCCATCCTTCCATCCCTCCACCCCTTCATCCCTTCATCCCTCCACCCTTGCACCCCTCCACCCCTCCATTTCTCCATCCTTCCATCCCTCCATCTGTCCACTTCTCCACCTCTCCATCCCACCATGCCTCACCCTACAGCAGTGCGACGGCTGTGTCCTCCATCCCTCCACCCCTCCATCCCTCTACCCCTCCATCTCTCCACCCCTCCATCCTTCCATCCCCCCATCCCTCTGGGCCTCCACCCCTCCACCTCTCCATCCCACCACCCCTCCATCCCTCCACCCCTCCGTCCCACCACCCCTCCATCCCTCCACCCCACCACGCCTCACCCCACAGCAGCGTGATGGCTGTGTCCTCCACCCCTCCATCTCTCCATCCCTCCATCTCTCTATCCCTCCATCCCTCCACCCTCCATCTCTCCACCCCTCCATCCTTCCATCCCTTTACCCCTCCATCCCTCCACCCTTCCATCTCTCCACCCCTCCACTCCTCCACCCCTCCATCCCTCGACCCCCCCACCCCTCCACTCCTCCATCCCTCCACCTCTCCACCCCTCCATCCCTCGACCCCTTCACCCCTCCACTCCTCCATCCCTCCATCCCTTGACCCCTTCACCCCTCCACCCCTCCATCCCTCCTCTCCTCCATGCCTCCACCCCTCCATGTCTCCACCTCTCCATCCCTCCACCCTTTCACCTCTCCATCCCTCCACCCCTCCATCCCTCCACCCTTCCATGTCTCCACCTCTCCATCCCTCCACCCTTCCATCTCTCCATCCCTCCACTCCTCCATCCCTCCACCCCTCCATCCTTCCACCCCTCCACCCCTCCATCCTTCCACCCCTCCATCCCTCGACCCCTTCACCCCTCCACTCCTCCATCCCTCCATCCCTCCACTCCTCCATCCCTCCACCTCTCCACCCCTCCTCCATGCCTGACCCCCCAGCAGCGTGACGGTTGTGCCCTCCATCCCTCCACCCCTGCATCTGCACTGCCACCGGCCCCGCGTCCCCGTCCCCGTCCCCGTCCCGTCCCGCGTCGCGGTCCCGGAGGGGCGCCCCCTGGCGGCGGGCGGGGCAGGGCAGGGCGGGGCGGGGCGGGGCGGGGCGGGCCGCGCGGCGGAGGGAAGCGGGGGCGGCGCGTCTCTGTCCGTGTCCCTCCGCGCGGGGCGGCCCGCAGGCGCCATCGGCGGCCGGGCAGATCCCTCCGCCTCGCGTCGCGCCGCGCCGCGCCGTGCGAGTGGCGGCGGGAGCGGCCGTGGCCATGGCCCGCGGAGCGGGGCCAGCGCTCGCCGCCCTCCTCGGCCTGGTGCTGGCAGTGCTCAGCCGCGCCGACCCCGCGGCCGGTGAGTGCCGAGCTGGGGGCGGGAGGAGGGGGAAGAACGGCGCCGAGGGGCTGCGGGGGGCCCGCGGGGCTGAGGCGGTGCGTGGGCGGCGGGGCTGAGGGGCTACCCGGAGCCGCGGGGGAGGACCGGCCCCTCTCTCCCGACGCCGCTTCCAACGGGACGGCGGCCGTGTCACCTTCCTCCCTCGGGGGCGTGGGGGGGGGAGGCCGTGCGTGGGGTGTCACCGCTGGGGGGGGGGGGGTGGCCCCGCCGGGACCCCAGGCTGAGCCGGACCCACGCCGGGGGGTGCTGCGGGGCGCCCCGGGGCGCGGAACGCCGTGTGTGGGGGTCTCCCGTGGGGCGCCGGTCTCCCGTGGGAGCCTACGTGTAGCGGAAAAGTGACAAAGTGACATGGAAGTCGTCCCTCGAGTGGCGGGGCTCGGTGGCGGCGCCGGTGCAAGGAGCGGCTTGAGCGCCTGAGGTTTTTCTTTTTTTCTTTTCTTTTTTTTTTTTTTTTGTTTTTGGTTTCAAAACACGAGGGAAAACGGTTCGCAGCTTCCCGTCCCCTGGAATGCCGATGCGCCGTGTTCCTTCCAGCCGCTTTGTTGAGGGGGAATACCTGTGCACGGAGAAGGAATTTCTGTGTATCCCCGTCCTCTAACTGTTAATGGGTTTGGGCGCGATGGAGCCCTGTGTGCGCGCATCCGAAGGAACGGCTGCTCTTCGTCACTGCTGCGCGTTGGCATTTGCAATATGTTTTCCAGCAGGGCAACGCGGTCCACGGCCTTAACTGTCGGGTTCCGATGGATTTTGTGCCTCTCCCAGCTCCCGGAGTTCAGCATATGCAGCCCTGTAGCATGTTAAAGCTGTGGAGGACCTGCAGTCATTGATTGCTTATGTGTCTCCTTGTTCTTTCTCCCTTTTGGCTCCGGAGAGGCCGGGTGGCTCTTCAGGTGGCTCGTGAAGAGTCACGGAGCGACTCATGAGTGTCACCCCATGCGGCCACGGGAGAAAGTTGGTAGTGGAAGTTGTTCAGTGCGTGACCGAGTGAGACGCTGAGAATTTCAGCGATTTTATGCTTTAGTATGGTTTGGTTAGGCATGGAAGCTGTTGGCTGCGGAGTTTTGACCACTACCGCTGTCTTGGATAGAGCATAGTCAGGTTAATCAATCCGTCTGATTTGACTTTGAAACGGTCATTTTTTGTCTCCTGGGGGAAATGTTCGTTGTGGGTCTTGTTCTTGGTTTGTTTTTTGTTTGTTTTGTTTTTTTTTTCCCCCCAGTAAACCCTTCTGAAATCTGACTTGCTTGGTTTTACTAATACGTTGCAAGAAAATGGTTGGAGTTTAAAAAAAACCAAAAAAACCAAAACAACACAAACCCAACTAAATCTATTTCCTCAATGTGTTTTGGCTAGCTTTTCTCAACAGGGGCTGGAAAAATAAAGGACCTTTCAAGGATAGGTGTCTTGTAGATTCAGAAATGCGTTTTCTTGGTAGGGTAGAGGTGTGGTGCGTGGTAGGACTGTTATTTCTGGAAGTGGCTTACACACCCCAGTAAGACGGCAAAATACTGTTTTTTGCAAAGCCTAGATGTGTCCGCTTGGCTAAGATGTAGCTTCATAGCAGCAACTTATCAGCTTATTGCTAATGATGTTGCTAGTAATCCAAGTTCCTTCTCGGACAGGGCCTGAGAGGAGAAGTAGCTGTGATATCTCTTGTTGTCACTTGCCTGGGCACGGAGGTCGAGGTCCTCCTGTGCTTAGAAGTTTTTTGGCCTTGTGGGTGAAATCCCTTCCCAGTGCTAAACAAAGGCTGGTCGCCAGAGGTGTCAAATCTGGACTGAAAATGCCTCCTGTTGTTCGTGAGAATATTGACCCACATCTGGTTCTTGAGAGCGAGAGCTGTGGCTGGAATTAATGGGAAAGGGAGAGATGAAGTCACTGAAAGGGTATTTTTCAGGTTGCATATTCAACTGCCTCGATGCTCTTGTGCAAGAGAGGGCAGGTATCTGACGTCAGCCCTCTTGGTCAATAAATAGGAGGCTTCTGGATGCACCCAGTTCTATGGTTTGGACGACTCAACTCTGCCTCATCATGCAAGCCCAGTGGTGCAGCAACTGGCTTTTCCAGTTGGGCCATTTAGTTTCACACAAGGCTGCGGTGGAAGCTGCAGTAAGCTGGGGTGGGGCGGCAACACCTCAGGATCTTCTCCCGATAATTGCTGTGAACGATTTGCTCCTGTTCTGATCCGCAGTGGATGAAACAGGAGTCCTTGTGGGTAAAAGCCCGCCCTAATCACAGAATCGTAGGGTTGGAAGGGACCTCTGGAGATCATCCCGTCCAAGCCCCTGCCAGAGCAGGGTCACCCAGAGCAGGGGGCACAGGAACGCCTCCAGGCGGGGTTGGAATGTCTCCAGAGACGGAGACTCCACCACCTCTCTGGGCAGCCTGTGCCAGGGCTCTGCCACCCTCACAGCAAAGAAGTTCCTCCTCACGGTGAGATGGAACTTCCCATGGTCAAGTTTGTGCCCGTTACCCCTTGTCCTGTCGCTGGGCACCACTGAGAAGAGCCTGGCCCCATCCTCCTGACACCCCCCCTTTCAGTATTGATAAGCGTTGATAAGATCCCCCCTCAGTTGTCTTTTTTCCAGACTGAAGAGACCCAAATCCCTCAGCCTTTCTTCCTAGGAGAGGTGTTCCAGTCCCCTCATCATCTCGGTAGCCCTTTGCTGTCCCCTCTCCAGCAATTCCCTGTCCTTCTCCACCCGGGGAGCCCAGAACTGGACACAGTCATTATTAACTGTCATTATTACCGCTCAGGTTTTGCTAAGCCTGGTTTCACCAGATTGCTGTTGACCATCAGCCCATCCTTCTAACAGGCTGCAAGATGTTTTTAATCTAGAGCAGTGCTGATGTGGACCCCAGTTTGAGATCATCTTCAAACAGTGAAACTTTTGAGGACTTTAGATAACGCTGATAATGCCGGTCCTGCTTGATAAGGATTTGCTTACGGAAGAGCAAGTTTTACTCAGTCTTTTGAAGGTGCTACTGTCTGTCAAATTTGTTCTTATCAAAGATGCTGATTTAGACTTTCAAAAGGGAGCATGATGAGAATCTGGCAAACTCGCATCACTTCCTGCAGGGCATCGCTTAGTCAGATTAGAAATACGTGAAGGTCCTCTCGCCGACATTCTCAGGACTTGAATCCTTGGGAAAAGAGGACTTACGCCTCTGGTGGCATTTGGCATTTGACTCTCTTACAATGGGTGGGTTGGGTTTTTGTCAGCTTCCACAGCTATTTCCCTCCCTCCCTTTTTTTTTTTTTTTTAGGTGTCTTGCAGCTGTTGTAATAAGTGAGTAATTCTCTTCAATAAGTGCTCTGGTCCTGTTCTCCAGCTTCTCCCATTTTGAAAACCGGTGTCTGTGCTGTGAGGGGGGGCCAGTGGCTGGGGCTTGAAGCCAGGACGAGGAGTAGGTGAAGGAGAAGCAGTGGGACTCTGGCAACATGTTTCTTCCGGATTTTGATTTTGCTGTTGAGTAAAATTCCCAAGGGCCACAATTTGTAACTTCAGATGTCACGTAGATTCCTTTGAGTTTGTACTCTTGCCTAATGACTGCAAAGCAGAGGAATGATACAGTGATTATTAATTGTCACCCCTCCTTCAGGGTGCACTAGGGAAATGTCATCCATGTTGGGGGGGGGGGGGGAGGAAGAGCTTTCCTAAACATCTGTGTAAAAAGTCCTTTTGTAGTTATATTCTTGGTTTCTATGAATTCACTCTGAAATCACCTTGCCAACAGAAGTCGAGGGCTGTCAGCGCCCATCGAGAAGAAACAGTGCTTGTATCCTTCTAAACACGGTCATCTGAGAGCTGCAGAAATAATCATTCGTTCTGTTTGGAAAATAGTCTGTTCCTAGGGCACAAGTCCTTTTTTTAGACTGCTATGAGGATGAAAAAAGCGCTTTGTATCTCAAAATGGCACGGGCGTCTGCTGTTTGTTCCGCGCAGCAAGTTCTCCATCTCGTTTCTCCGACATCAGCCTGGAGGGGCTGCGGAAGCAATGCTCGGCACAAGCGGCGGGGCCGGCGTTTCTTAGGCACACGTTGCTTAACGTTCAAATTAATAAAGATTTAGTGCTGCAGGATGACGGAAGACTTTGGAGAAGACGCGAGCATGGCTCCCGTCTGCCAGATTGCCATGGAAACCCCAGTACCTCTTCAGCTCTTTAATTGCCTTCCCTACGTTTTTTTTTTTTGTTGAAAACTTTTTTTTTTTTTTTTTAAACAAAGCTTTATGCTGCGGTTCTGGATTTTATGCATTTTGGCTTTGTTTGGAAAACTGAAAATAAGGGAAGGCAGGGAACAGTAGCTGCACAAGGAAATAGAGAATATGGCAACTGACAGACTTTCCAAGTGTGTTACGAGTTCATCCTGAATTCAATATGCATTATAACTTGTAGTTTTTCACCAGGAACAGCGTCACACGAGCTGTAGCTGCGTCTGATAGAAATAACAGTCTTCCCGCAGGTTCCTGGGCCTAAGACCCCAAGGACAGAAAAACTTCCACTCTATCTCTGAATTTGCCCAATGGTTCCCAGCTCTGTTATTAGGAGGGACAATTAGTAGTTTTTGCCAGTTCCTAGAAGTTAGGGGGCGAGATTTTTAAACGGATGATGGCAGGGCGTGCGGTTTTGTGTGTCCGAGGGCTTAATGTAGTCAGATTTACTGTTAGCACTGTTAGTTCAAAAAAAAAACCAAACCCTGATGAATTTTGAAATCAAAATTTCTTCTTACTGATTTGTTCTAAAATCTGCTTAAATGTTTTCTTTTGTGCTTTCCTGACAAAGCCTTGAAAAGCTAGTGAGGAAAACCAGTTTAGGCACTGGGGGCTTCTCTCTCAAAAGGTACGGGCCGTTGACTGAGTGCCTTCACACTCCTCAGAGCTCTGCTCAGCTGATGAGGCTTGTGTTACCCAATTGATTTCAGGCCTTTGTGCGTAAAAACTGTGGAGATGTCTTAATAATCCAATTAAAGCACTTTTACTTTACAGATGATTCCTGTGCTTTATGGACAAGCTTTGTCCTTGACTGACCACCTTCTGCCTGTGGTGTGCAAACTGCTCAGCTGACTTAAATCCCCCAAATGTTAACATTTTATAACTCTGAGCTGAATATAAGGCTTTATCGTTTTTTCGCAGTCGGGGTTTTTTTTCTCGTTTGGTTCCTCCCCCCCTCCCTGTGTGGCTGCCATGGGATGATCTGTACTTTGAAAATATGAAAATAGGTTTTTCCTTTCCTTTTTTAGCTAGTGCTTGCTTACTAGCGGGTTCTTGCCTAGTATATAATCTCACTGGAACTGCAATCTGTTGAGGTTAGTGAATAGTGTAATTAGTTATCGCTCCTTTGTGGTTTTCCTGCAAAATTTGGTTATCTTTGGGTATTCTCTCCATTTTTGCAGTGCTTCTTAGTCCTTACCAGCTTTTTCAGCAGCTGTTTGTGCGGTGGGAGTATTTTTTTCCCCCCTTTCTGCACAGCGAGGACCTACTGCTCTTCCTCCAGAACAGAACCTCATGTTTCAGCATTTTCCCTAAGCTTCTTTTTGCATGCTCTGTTTTTCCTGAAGGGAATCTGAAGCCGTGTTTCGCTGCCTTGGAATTCGAGGCCCCGCGATTTGCAGCGTAGCTGGTGTTTCTTGAGCCTGCTGGTGGTCGTCCTCTTCAGGGCTGATCCGCCTCGGGGCGAGCATCCTAAGGATTCCCCGCGTTGCTGCTGTTTGAGGGCTTTGAATCCTCTTCCTCCTTCCTCTTCATATATAATATATAGCGCAGTTAAAATGACGGGCTATTTCTCATGAATGTCAATCAAGACAGAAAATCCACTGATTACGTAAAGGTTTTTGAAACCTATTTTGTCCTTCAGTTTTCTTTCTAGTCTTTAATGAGTTTTTAGCCTAACTTTTCTTGTACGTTCAAGTTGTTTTCCACCCTGTCCCCCAAGAGAGTTTTTAAACCTTCGGGCAAGTTTCAGCCAAATAGGACAGAGGTCTAGGTTCATGAAAGATACGTAGTTTTCTATGAACTTAATGGAAAATTTATGGACAGAAAGAAGAGAGAGACCCATATATTGTCCTCCCAAGGAGAAAGCTGTACCACAAGCTCAGCTGTGTTCTCTGCCAGAATATTGCTCTCACTTTATTTAAAGTAAAACCTTTGGTCAGAACCTGCACCTTCTTAAATGCAGGATAATCAACCACAGAGGTACAGGAAACCGGCTTTATAATGTCTCTTCCTCACAGCATTAATTGTTTTGGTGTTTTGCATTTTTATTTCTGCACGACTTTTTCTGAACTCGTGGGTGAGGGAGTGTATTGGCATTGCTTTCCTTTTAGTATTTACAACAAAGCCCTTTCAGATTTTCCCTGGTTATGGCTCTGTTTCCCTATAGCAGTCTTTTCTCTTTAAAAGCTGAACTCTCACACTTAAGAGCTTCTGATCTTAATCCTTCACTATTTCTTTTGATTTTCTAGCCTAGAAAGTATCTGCATTTATAGAGGGCAGATCAAGCATAGAAACCAAATCACAACATCCAGATCATCTTGCCATCCTGAAGAACAATGAGGCAGAATCACTTTTCTTTTTCCCCCTAGTTGCGCTTTAACTGTCTCTTTAGCCAAAAAAGATTAAACCCAGGTGCAATTGTTCTCCAGTGAAGTGAGAACTTTGGCAGACTTGGAGGCTGAGAATCACAGCGCTTCCTGTAGTGTTTCTGTGAGTAATGCTTTCTGCTTGTGCTTGTTTTACAGCAGTGGCTACCTGGTTTTTTTTTTTTCCCCCCTCTGGTCTTGGAAAATAGTCCTGGTAGGCTAGTTAAATGTCAGGTTAGAATTTGTGTCTAAACACATACATGCGCAAGGGTTTTTACGGACTCTAGGCTGGGTGGTATAGCTCATAACGTTCATCTCGCGTGCACTTAGAGCCCTCGTCCGAGAAGTCTTTCAAACCTGGCTACGATGCGTGCTGGAAATCGGGTGCTTCTCTCACAAAGTGGTGGCCTGCCCACTTCATAAGAAGCCAGTCTTTCGATGGTTGTGGAGCATCTTCCCAGTATTCCCACAATATGCCCAAAAGGATGGAGAAAAAAACCATGAGGTGGTCCAATACATTAAAAAGCACGAGAGTGCGAGGACTTGAAACATCGCTGCTTCTGCTTGGTCTGGGCTAACCCAGCTTCTGATAGTCTTGGTGGTTTTGGCAAGCTAAAGCAAGTCCAGAAAACCAACACATAATTCACCCTTGCTGGTTTTGTTTTTTTTTTTCTTTTTAAACACAGAAGAAAACGGTCAGAAGCAGCCTGTTAGGCTCAAAGCCTTGACAGCGCGCTGATGCTATCTATACATGGCTTCTAGAAACGCGGCCTTTGTCTTTTCAAGACAAGGCTGTCTTCTCTCATGCTGTAGACACCAAAGGATTTCCAGTTAACATAAAGGCTGCAGCGAAACATACTTTTGATGTTGGCTGAGGTAGAAGGTAAAGTTTCTGATACTCTCTAACTCTTGAGCCCAGCCTGGTAGAGTAGCAGAAAAGTAGCTTTTGAAGTAAGTCATGTTGAAATGCCTTGGGTTTGCATGCATTGTGAAATTGTTAAAAGATATCGTGAAATACAGGAAGACAGTGCTTTGTGCACAGAAATGCTAATTTTACTGTGAGAACTGTAGTCTTCAATTTCCCTTGTGATTTTTAAAGAGAAGTGGTCATGTTACTTTTTAATACTCATTTTAATACAGACTATGGTTACGTTTACATTCCCTTCAGTTTTAGTTGCATTTCAATGTATTTCTATTCAGCCTATTTTATTCTTAAGCTGAAAAAGTACAACAGAGTCTTTTTGCTTTTGTTTCCTTAGCTTCTTTCGCTCCTAAATGACCATAAACAAAATATATGTTTAGTTGCCAGCATTGCCCCATTCACTATGCGTCCCTGTTACAGAATTCTAAGGACCAGTAGTAGCTTAATGACCTGCTAAACTGCAGTTCAAGGCAGGAATAATTTGTCAAAAACTGGGAGAAAATTAATCATTACAGACAGAGAGGCTTTAGTAAAGTATTTGGCCTAGCAAGCTGAACTGGAATCACTGATTCAGATCCTTGCTGCCACCCCGAAAGCTGTCACCTTCTTGTTCCCCTCCATGCGGTTGTGCTGGGAGGTGTTTTTTTGGCCAAGTGCTGGTTAAGCTTTTACTACGTGGGTTACAAAATCAACCGGCTGCTCCGTTCTCCCCGGGGACGCGGGTACTCCAAGAGATTACAACATTGCGTTTGAAAGCATGGGCGCAAAAGAAAGAAATCCTCTGAGTATTTGCTTCGCTTGGCTTGATTGGGGTGAAAAGAGTGAAAATTCCAAGTGGTGAGATGAGAATACCCAGTCTCCTTCCCCCCGCCCTGGTTCTCTGAAGCCTGGTAAGGCTGATTTTCACCTTCCTCTGTTTCCCTGGAGTAGCGTAAGGTGGTAAGAAAAGTCTGAATCTTTACAGGTCCTTTCACAGTTTCTCTTGAACACTGTAGCGTAACTGAACCGTGCTGACTGGAGCTAATCTTTGCTGTGACAACAAGCTGCTGTAGTGTTAGACAGAAGCAGATGAAGTTTGGAGCCGAAGCCTCATGGACGGTGCCGTTTAAATGGGAGAAAAATTGTCAGACAGGTGCAAGCCAGTGTGAGCGGTTTTTTGGCCGCTGTGGGGGGGAATACCATGGCAAAATCCGTGTTAATATTTCTGTCGCTTGGTAACCCTGACCTCGGGGGTTATCTGAAAGGGGCTCAGAGTGGAATTTTGTTCATTTCCTGAGAGCTCTGCAGAAGCAGCCCCATCCAAGTGCCCCCTTTTTTTTTTTTTTTTTTTTTTTTTTTTTTTTTTTTTTCAGATACCAAGCTAACAGAAACAGGCGTACTCGTATTGTGGGAAATATTGATCACTTTCCTGGGCAACTGGGTTTAATTTGACTGTATTCTCTACAGGGATTGCAAGTGTGAAATGCTCCTATAGTAGTACCTCCTAGTGCGTGTGACCTGTTTACGTGCTCCAGGGTTATTGAGAAATAACACTTCAAGCTCTGGATAGCAGTAACTGGAGTCTGTTCCAAGTTGTCTAATTGCTGGACTGAATTCAGGCTGGTTGCAAGGAGAGCTTAGAGGGACTTGTGGATTAACTCTTCTCTTTCTGAGCCCCGTTCCATAGTCACCAGTGTATAAACTTTGGGGGTGGTATGGACCAGTTTTCCCTGATGCCCCTTGCTGAGTTTGTATCGAAAATTTAATATCCCTTGAAGAAAGGAAAATCAGCCTTAAAAAAAGGCAATCTGCCCTACAGCAGCTGGTACACAAGCGGGCAGTTTAGGTGGTTGGATGTTGTTGATGGTGCCCCTAGGCTAAATGCTTTCGCAAATGTAGTAAGGCTGTTGAAACGGGGTACATAAAAGCAGAGAAATCCTGTGTTTGGGGGCCAGGAGGCTGGGAAGAGTGTGAGACTTCTGGGTATGTGGCTAAGTTTAGGCCAGGACCCAGATCTTCTGGTTCCGAGCGCTTTATCCACTCGTATGGTGCTTTTCAAATGGCCTAAGTGGACTGGCTAAACTTTGGTTGTTCTAGAGTGCCCTCTGGTCCTGCAGGGTTTCCATAGTTCCCGCCCTTCTGGTCACTTCAGAAATAGCCACAGTGCGCTGCTTCAGATCCCTGTGAGGAGACGGGCACTTGCCAGAGATGGAGCTTGATGTGCCGCTTCCATCAGAACAGGCCTCACCAGAGCTCCCAGCAGACCTGGATAAAAACTGACCAGCTCTGAGCTGTGTCATACCTAATGCCTTTTTAAAAACATAATATGGAAAATGTCAGGTTTGAGCCACAGAGTATCTCCTCCTTAGAAAGACCAAATTCTTTGCTGAAAGTCTTTAACATCTCTGATGTTTTCGCTTACTCCCAAACGCAATCCTGACTGAGATCCGAGTGCCACGACAGTAATGATGTTGCAGCAAGTTCTGGATTGCTAGAAACGTACAGCAGGTGAACTTCTGAGGGGGACAGATGCCACTACTTCAGTACCGAGTGTCCCTAGAGATGGTAGAAAAGAAGGAAAGAATTTCAGACAAAATATTGTGAAAGAAGGCTTAGGAGTAGTTGCCTCTCATTTTGGAGAATTTCAGACCAGAATTTTGGTCAGAAAGTATAATTGGTGACACTTAACCCAAAATACGCAAGTGCAGACACGAACAGCTTTGTAGCTTGCTGAAGTTACTGCATGCTTTGCTTTGAAAATCTACCTAAAAGAAATTCTGGAAACATTGAGTTGCCTGATGAACAAATCTGTATGTGATTCTTTTTTCAGTCTGGCTCTTTTGATGCTGCCAGAGATTAAACTAAACTATGCGATAGTCTCTTTGTTTTTGTTCCAGTCTTATAAGATTTCCTACTCTAAGACTTTCATTCCCCAAAATATGCAAATAAAGCTTTGACTTGACATGTATGGCTACTGATTTGACTGTTGTTTTCTTTTCTTCCAGCTTTGCAGTGTATGGATGATTCCAAGCCGTGTGTTAATGAGGGAAAGTGCATTCCGTATCAAAATGGTACAGGATATTGCAAGTAAGTTGGTTTCATTTCTAATCAATTTAATTACCGATCTTCTTTCATTCAGGCTCCTAGCCAGAAAGGAAATGTAAATTGTTAAGATTTTCTTATCGGGTGCATTCAGCGTAACGGCTTTAGCACAGTTGGTGTTTCATGATAATGCATTAGTTCTTATGTGCTAGCATTTTGTAACCTAAGAAATCTGGAATTCTCGTTCGGATTTTTGGCTTTGAATCCTGTCAGTTTCATTTTTTGCATTAGGTTAGGAAGCGAGGCCGAAGCGATCCTAGAGGTAAACTCTGTATCTTGTTTCCAGACCCACAAATTAAGTTGGAACTTGCTCTCCATCTTATAGCTTGCCTTACATGGTAGAGCTTCAGCCCCAGTTTGAATATTTTTAGGAGGTTTTTCAGAACTGCTCGGCACTCTCAAGTGTGCCAGTTCCCTTCTGCATGCTGGAGAGCAAGTAATGTGTGGGAGTTGCAAAAACAAACTAACAGAAAACCCCAAACACTCACATTTGCCTTTATTGCATAATTGGTTTTGGTAAATGTTGACACCCATCTTCAGTGGCGCCTTGCCTTTGCTGCTGCACAGAAAGCTGATCAGCAGGAGCTTTGGCGGAGTGTGTGGTGTCAGGAGAATGATATCACATCTATTTAAATGCAGTTCACCTTTCAAACTGCAGTACTTTACATTTATTTTTTTTTTAAAAAATGAAGTGATATTTTGCAAAAAGATAAATCCTCCTTGTTTGGCAGGGTTAATTTGCTGCGTCTGCATTAAATGAATTATTTTCTAAACCTTGTTTACTTCATCAGTGAAACTTGTGCCATTTTCTAGCATGCTAAATCCCTTTTTTCTTAATGCCAACATTCTTTAAATGTTAGCGAATTTTGTCTTGTTGGTTTAGCTTGGCTAACAAACAACTCTGCTCTTCACCCTTTTCTATGAATCCGTCTTCCCTAGCCAGAACCTTTAGTTCTTTCTGTTGATGTGGTACGTCAAACTCAATATACTTAAATTGCACCTGTGGCACACAGAGGGGAAATCATAATCTAATTTGAGGTGGTTCTCAGTTTCAAATCAATACCCGATGTGCAGAAAGGCCATAGAAAGGCAAATATTTAACTTTTTATTCCCTGGTTGTTGGGTTTTTTTTCCAAATTTTTAACTATTACTGCTTCCTAGCCTTTTCCTTTCCATGGCTTTATATTGCTGACAACAGAATCGAGCTGCCCTTCTGAAAAGAAAGCTGGAACTTTTCCTGCTTTTCACCTGTATTTTAAGAGTGGAACAAGAAATTGTGCGATGTTAGTAGGTCTTTCTGACACTTAAGCATATGAGTCTGGAGCCGAAGTATGTGGGTCAAGGTGAAGGTAATAAACAAGACTGCTATTGATGTTGGTGCCACTTGTACCTTCCTAAGGATGTTTTCTCCAATTTGTTCCTCTTGACTATGTCTTAGACTATAAAAAAACCCAAAATATTGTTTAGTTGGTTCATCTGATTAACTTCCGTTCAGTATTTGTAGTGCACTCTAGATCTTGACGCGTTTCCCTTATCACACTGGCAGCTTTGACCACTCTTAGGTTTATTTCTCTTTTAGTGCACAGAGTTATTTATAATTCTAATGTTGCCCTCTTCCTTTTCGTGCAAAGTCTTCTTGCAGGTCTTAAGCCAACCCCTCCTTCAAGTAACAGCTCAGTCCCTTTACAGGTGCCAGAGTAATTGGAAGAGCTAATAGAGGCCTGTATACAGAGATTAGTACGTGTCTGTTTTCTAATTCTGGCTCGATAACTCTTTTTTTTTTCTCTTTTTGCAGAAAGGAAGGAAAAAATAGCAAAAACCCCTCTCAATTGTGGAGACTCTACCTTTAGCAGGCTGATTCTTAGCATCCTGTTTTGGTTTTAACTTTTTTTTTTTCTTTCCTGCACTATGAGGAACTCCGAATAGGGGAACTTTCTATCTGGTAGTGTAACCTAAATGACTTTCTGAATTTTTTTCATGGCTGTAAGAGTAGAAACGTTTTGTTCAGGAAACTGAACTGGGCTTCTAGCTCTGCAGGATCACTTGCCGATTAGCTAAATCTCCACCCCTTTCACTTTTTTTTTTTTTTCCCCCCAAGTTTTCTGCAGTACTTCCTCTGCTGGGCAATAAGTTTTTATAACAGGCTCTCTTCCTCTTTCTGTACCTCCTCTCGGCCCGGTTGTTTGTTCTAGTGTGTGGTCAGTCCATCTAGTTAATCTTGCTGTCTGTAAGAAAATGAGCGAATAGCCGAGGGGCTACCCGCATCAGAGGTAATGATATATAATGATTAAGATGTGAATAACGTAAGCACCGATAAACAAAAAAAGTCTTGATATTTTGGCAAAGCTTAGTGCGGGCACAGCTTTCTTTGTCAGAAAATCCTGTGGCACCTACTCCATTAAAAGCGAAAGCTGGTTTTCTGTGAAGAAACCTTTATTTTGGGTGCATCCGGCTTCTGTTATGGGAACAGCGATGGTGACCCTTGTAAGGAAATCAGAGTTGGATCTTTATCAGATCGCTCTTGCGAGTGCCCTTTAAGTCGCTCCATTCCCCTGGAGATGCTGCTGGCCCATGGCTGTGGTTCTGTGGCACTGTTTGATAGAATCGCTGACCTTCTTTGACCTTGATTTTTTTATATTTAGAAAATTATGCATTCCTGCGTTTGCGTCTCCCAAGGTCAGGATGTTTGTTTGAGGGCTCTTTCTATGCCCATCCAGTGATGGCCTGGTGAGGATGCAGACCTTATTCCAAGGAATATGGCCCTATGGCTAGCAAGAGGACGAAGGGGACCTGCCCTTCCAAGCTTTCTGGGTGCCGCTTTGGCAAAAGACGGTTGCACTTTGTGGTTTGGCTTGGCATTGCACTGTGGTGGGTTTGGTTTTGTTGGTTTTTTGGGGCTTTTTTCCCCCTCCTTAAAGCGTCTCTGGGCAGCCTTTTGCACGTTGAGGTGTTAAGCATGAAGGAGGAGCCTTCTTGCATCCTCTCGCATCTAGCAGAGAAGCAGGGTGACAGTTGCTTGTTGCTTAATGCTAATTGTGAACATCACAGGAAAACCCGTTCCCGTCTCCCTGCTGCGAGACAACAGGGAAAGTAGGAGTGGGAGTCTGGGGGACGGCATATGGATGTCTTGCAGTATTTCTGCAGTTGTGGGCAGGCTGAGAAGGCGTTGGGTACAGGGAGCTGTTTCAAGGACAGTCGGAGCAGAACAGAGATTTATTTTTTCGGCATCACTGCCCGCTGTTTTCTGAGGCTCTCGTGCTCTCCTGAGCAGGGGTGCGGGGTTGGGCAGCCCTTGTGCGCTTGGCCTGGGGCAGGGCCCTCAAGTAGAAGGCGTCTTGACTGGTGTCCCCATGTTTGTCAGCTGTGGCCTCTCCCAACTTCCCTCCCCAGTGACAGGGAGCAGAAGCAAGACGGTGCCAGGGAGAGAAGCAGAAGTGAGACGGAAGGGAGTTGGGGCAGGGGTGCTCCAAGGTTTAGAGAGGAAACCGGGCCTTGCTACTTCTCGTGCTTTGCAGGTTTTTAACATGGGATTTTTTTGACCTTAGAACTGGGGCACATTGTGTGCCCAGCAGGGATATTGGTACCTCTGTATGAACTGCTTTAACTCTAGTGTCTCTTCTCAGGCCCTGATGGTAAAAGAAAAAAAAAAAAGAAAGGTACAGTGGCAATCGTGGCTTCTTTGCTGTGCTTAGTCAAAAGTGGAGACTGCTGACGCTGGCTGATTCCAAAAGGACAGTCTCCTTCAGCACATCCTTTCGTGCCCAAAGCTGTTTGGATCTGTGCAGCTTTGTGTGCTTCTGTGCCTCTTACAGAATCATAGAATGGTTGGGGTTGGAAGGGACCTTAAAGATCACCCAGTTCCAACCCCCTGCCCTGGGCAGGGACACCTCCCACCAGACCAGGCTGCTCTTCAGTGGCTTTTTTTCTTCCACTGTGTGCTGAAGTTTGTGCACACTTTGACATTGCACGATATAGTTTTTACCTCTTACCTGCAGGTTGGCAACAGGAGGACCTCAAAGCGTGCTGAACTCAAATGAGCAACAGCATGGCAGTAAGGGGCTTCTATCCCAGTTCTAACCACCAGTAACTCCGACCCCCTTTCCAGGTTTTGGATCTGCCTGCCTTTCCAGCTGGATCTTCATAAATGAACTTTAACTCGGATTTAAGCACACTTCTAGGGCCGAAGGCAAGATCCTAGGCTGCAGAACTGCTTCCGAGACTGCAGCAGATATCGTCTCAGGATCTATCTCGAGAGACTAATCACTCCTAGACCAGTGAATGGGGAATACCCACAGGAGACCTTTTAGCAGGATGAGGTCTGAGAGTTTTCCAGCAGAGGCTAAATGCAACAGTTGAGAAGTTGTCCCTTTCTGAGAATGGGCTGCCCTTTCCTCTTTCCCTCTGTCTACTTTCAGAAGTTAAAGGAGACCCTAGAGACCATGGCAGAGGAAAAAGGGGAGAGTAAGCGCACTTCTAGCTTCAAATCTGGGAACAAAGTGGTGATGTGAGTCACTCAAGTCAAAATTTTCCTGTTGTGATTTACCTGTGCAGACCAAAAGCTGCTCACAGCTGGTCAGAAAAAGCTGAACTGTGCAGAACTGAAAAAAAACCAACCTGAACTGAAGACCTTGCCTGTTCAGATTCCGGTTGCTGTTACTCCTCGGTGTATTGCGGAGTGGTTCGCTGTGGAAGGGCTTTCTGTGGACTGGAAACAATAGCCGTGTACCGCTTTAAACGCGCGACTGGGAGGCCGTCCCATCCCATCATTTACATTCAGAGTATGACGCGTAGATGGGAGCCTTGAGACATGGGAAGGAGCGTTGGTAAAGCTAACCAGAGAATCCTGTTCTCCCTCCTCAGAGGAGGTGTAGGTGTGGGAGTCAGAAGTCGGGAGCCAGAGGGAAGTCTGGTTAAAATCTGGAGCAGAATAGCTGAGACCCTTCTCACGTTAGTCATCAGACTGCATCTCCCCCTCTGCCCCCCTCTGTTGAAGCATCTTCCAATCGAAGCGAAGGGAGTGCTGGGTTGAGGAGGGGGAAGAAGCAAGACTACCAGGGAATTCTTCCCTTCGCGTTTTAAATTAAAGCCATCTGCTTCCTTCTGTGCATCTCCAGATGATATCACTGGGCCCGAATAGGAAACTCCCATGAAAATCAAACATCTGGAAGACTGGTTAAAACAGTCTATAAGGTGCATTTGCAGAGACTGTCCTACAAATGTACCCAAGCAAATATAGTACGGCAGATGAGGAGATTTTTCCAATGGGCCAGACGTATTTTCCAGAAGTCTGGAAGCAAGAGAGCGCTAAGTATTGGGAGGTAACTTCAATGGAGTTTTGTGGCAGAAGAGCCAAAAATGCAGCTTTTGTTGAGTCTTCTACTTTCACTTTGTAGCGTTAGCTTGTTAGAGTGAACGCGGCTCTGCGGATTTGTGGATACTTCAAATTTGGATAAATACCTTCATTTTGTTTTTCACGTCTCTTGTTTAGCTCCATGAGAGCCTGAGCAGAGGGAAATGCAGGCTGGAGCTGAAAAGGAGGAGGGGAAAAAAAAAAAAAAAAATGGGCTGAGCTCTGACTAAAGTATTTGTGCTGGAAAGTAGCCCAGAGAGAGTAAAGGAGAAGCTTTAATTAGAAGCAGCTGCATAGCTGATGCAGCCCACAGGACATTTTCCCATTTCAAACTCTCTAGCTCTCAGAAATCATGATTTGAATTAAGTTGTATGTGAAATTTGTTCTTAAAAGATTAAATTCCTGTCGAAGTAGGTTGAAGGGACCTCGTGTGCTTCCAGAAAGTGCCAGAACAAACTGCATCTTCCTGTTTCTGAGTGCTAGATGGAAAACTGAGGAGAAAACAGTGGCTTTTATTTGGAAAAGATTCGGTTTCCTGTTCTGAGCGTGTCCTTTGGAGCTGACACAAGCTGCTACAATTTTAAGCTGCTCTGTAGACAAGTGGCTTTCCCACCCACCCACCCCCCCCCCCTCCAAAAGAGGATTTGAAAGAGTGAGGTTGGGATGAGAGCAGAGCAGGGGTGGTGGGAAGCTGGAGTTGCTGTTGACGATAATCATATCCTTTAAAGTTGCCTGGACTTAGACCCCGCTTTTTCAGTGTTTGCCTCTATTTTTAGAGAAACAATGCGGTGCCCAACATGAATCGGGGGCAAATATTTGCAGTTTTGTCTCTGCCAACATTTAGAACTAAATTGCTAGTATTTGCGCCTAGAAATGTTGATGACAGGAGACATGGTTGAAAATCTGGACTGTAGGTTTTTTGTTCTTTAACGTTCAAAAAAGGATTGCACTGAATTGCTGGAGGGAAAAATCGCATAACTGTGTGACCAAGCACTTCTCCAGGAGGAGAATAAAATGCTGGGTACCAGGGCCATGTATACCTGACCTGCCATCTTTCCACAGGCAGGCACGGTCCCTCTGGCATGTTCTTGTAAGGCTTTGTCCTTCCCAAATATAAATAGCTAAAGTTAAAAGAGCTTTTGCTGTTCCCTTCTGGAGCGCTCCCCTCGTGTTTTTCCGATTAGCCTCAGAAGATACCAGAACAAGCCCGGTCTTGGAGCGCTCTTCAACTTTGTACCAGAACATTTGTGTACAAAACGCTGGGCCGTTTGTGGGTGATGGTTGCAAGTGTTGTTTCAGAGCACAGGTCTCGGCTTTCCTCTTAAATCGTACCAGCCATACTCTAAACCAGTGTTTAGGCTCCCTGCTCCCTGTTACCCAGGGGCAACAGTTAAATGCACCTTTCAGTATCCCTGAGTGTTGGGGGTGGGAGAGAAGGTGCTATTTTGGTGGCTTATTTGCTTGTGGACAAAACATGAGATGTTCCTCTAGACTTTCTAGTTTCTTTACGGCCTCTCCATGGAAAAGCACTTTCGGACTTATCTTTGAGGTGTGTTTTTGGTTTATTTTGTATTTGTTGGAGTGCTGGGTGGTGTTGGAGGGCCTCTCGTTTGCCTGATGAGATGCCCTGGGTGGGGTTCTGTGAAGTTCTGGCTTGTTGCTCGCTCTTTCATGATAAAGAGAACTACAAGTGCATCGCCTGTGTCGGCTGCAGTTAGTCTGAGGAGCTTGTTGTACTTCTGACCCTGAGGACAGCCGAGCTGCCCAAACCTCCCCATGACTGGTGGTGGTGAACCCAGAAGAAATCCCTATAATGCAATCTCATAAGCCTTTTGGGACCGAAGTTCAGTTTGACTTTCCACGTTCGTCAGCTGCATGTAGATGTCCAGAAACATGATTTAATTGTGGTTATCCAGACGGTTTCTCAGCAGAGCTAGCCAGTGCACCGTGTGCAGGCTTGACTGCCGTGGGAGTCGAGCAGTCCTCCAGCTCCTGGCACAGCCCTCTTCGCTGGGTGCGAGATCCCTGTGTGATCGAGCGCCTACAGAGCTGTGCTGTAGCCCGCTGGCGTTTGGATGCATTTCTAACCTGTATCGAGGAGGGATTTGGGATGTTAAAGGAAGCCTGGAGAAGTGCCGTGGTGGAAGCCTCGAATACCCAAAGACTTGCCTGTGGTGTGATGTGGCAGCAGCTCACGCTGACTGACAGCCTTCGGCTGTTACACCCAGGATGGCACAAGAGGCAGAGGATATTCCGCAAATGATACTGTCTCAGGATTTGCTTTCTGTAACTTTATTAATCCTGCCTTGCCCTTCAAAAAAACCCTCTTCTTTTATGTCTGTTCTTGGGTACGAAGTTGAAAGTATGGTGAAAGGAGCCTAATTTGGGTGTGGGGAATGGTAAATTACGATTATGCACATCTATTATGTGACTTTCCTGCTTTAGACATCGGGCTAAAGCTATTTAATAAATTTTAACATGAGAAAAAACAGTTGTGGTCATCTAGTAATGACCCCTTGCGTAACTCGGATAATAACCTCTGTGAATAGCTGTGTTTGAACTAGCGTGCATACTCTTTCCAAAGCAGCCAATCCTGGTGTTCTTTTAAACAAGCGTGAGTGATGGAGAAATTCCACTGCGACCTTAAACGCGTCGTTCCAGTTGTTTCTCTCCGCTGCTGAGAGACTGCGTGTAAGTCTGTGTCTGAAGATAAAGATATTACCCTATTTCTGAGTTGAATTCATCTAGCTTGAACTTCCGACTGCTTAGTTCTGTTAGCCCTGTACCTTCTAGATCAGGAATTATTGCTAAATCTGAGTTGCATTACGGGTACTTGAAGCTTTTGATTAACCGTCTCCTGCCCTTTGATAAATAGACCGAGCTGTCTGAGCTTTACATTGTGTCAAGAGTTTTCTGTTACTCATTACTGTTGGCTTCTTTGAATTCATTTCAGCTCTTCCCTCTTAAAGAGCAGACACCAGAACCGATGTAATAGTTGGGCCATGCAAGTATCAGGTGTAGCATAATCTCATTTACTTCTGCTCAGTATTTGTTGTTTGTACAACTAAAGTATTCCTGGCCAAACTGTCACGCTAGGAATTCGCCTTCAGCTGACTGTTAGGAACCGACAGAGCAAGTCTGTCTTTCCCAGATCAGTCTCCTGTTTTGGGGAGGATGCTGCGTATGGTTTGTTTTGTTCCCCCCCCCCAAGATGTATGACTTTACGGTGCTAAAGTGCACTTTGCGTGCTGACTGCCTCGTTAAGCAGTTTGTGTTACTACTCTCTATGGAGAACTCTTCTTCTCTCTCACCTCTGTGTTTGACCATCGTTAATGTTTTCCATTGTTATTCACTGATAGAAGTGCTGAATAGCATAGGAACAAAGGCAGATCCCTGTAGTATTCTGTTTAAAACATAGCGTCATAACCATTCTTTGATTTTAAACTGAATTTTGAGGCCTGTCCAGTTAGGTGGGATTTTTGTTTTGTTTTGTTTTTTAATCCACTGTATACTTCTAAATGCATAAGGAAAAGGCAATCTCCTTACTGTTACGTTCTCGTCTGGAGGCTAACTAGAGTCTTTGTGTATTTCTTGCAGTGGGAATCTCCTCCCTTTGGATTTGAGTGCGTCATTGATTTAGTACTTGCACCTATCCTGTTCTGGACCACAGCATATCTAACGTTCACCTCTGAGATTTTTTTTTTTGCCGTGAAGTACTTATTCTCTCAGGCTGCATACATCTTGGGTTAATTACCAGTTAAAGCATGCAGCTGTGCATTATAGAAAAAAAAAAACCTGCAAGTGGACAGTCCTGTTCTGTATGTTAGGTGTTATTTTTATCTACTCTTGCAGTTTTCTGAAGGAAAGCGGATACCTGAAAGAAGCAAAGGGAACCGCGGGGTCTGCAGGCTTCCTGTATCACTGGAAGCTAAATGGAAAATCCGTAGTACAAAGGCCATTTAAAAGATGGATTACAGCTGACAAGTGTAGTCAGGCTGTATTGACATAAGTTTAGGTTAGAGAGAAATAACTGCAATTATTCCGCAAGCACAGATCTTTGTATAAAATATTACCCTCGTTGTAGATAGTGTGTGTGTACTCGTTTTTTCTGTGGGAGACAGAGGAACAATGACCTTGTCGTTAGGGTGCTGGCCAGGGGCGTGGGAGACCTGACTTCAGCTGAGCGCAGGCTGCGGCATGTCGCAGTCCCAGATGCACTTATCAACATGAGGATAACAGTATATTCCTGTCTCACGGGAGCCTTCTGGAGAAAGATCCTCTCAGGCACACCATTTGTACAAGGTTTATAAATATTTTGGAAGGTGGATAATACCTGGTGTTGGTTACTGAAACTCTTGCCTTCCTGCTAAAAAAGGATGCCTGTTAGAATGGGAGTAGGTGCAAGGAATTAATTGTTACTCAGCAGTTCTTTTAACGTTTAGGCTTTTACTGAAGTTTTGAAAGGAAGCGCAAGAAGTTGTTCGGGCATTTCATATAACTCCGTTTGTATGCAGTATTTTATTTATTTATTCTGTAATAAGTGATTTCACAATTTGAACTGAAGTTTTCAGTGGCCTCGTTTGGGACAATCCCAGAGGAAGGCCCTGTTACATCCATGACGTTAGCATTTAGGACTGTTAGTGGTAACACTAATTATGGCAAATTCCAAGACTTGACGTGATGATGGGACTTCATTTCGGGTATCTTCCCAGGACAGCCAGGCTTCAGGTGAACGTGGTGCAAGTAATTTTTTCTGTGTTGCAGGTGTCGAGAAGGCTTTCTTGGAGACTACTGTCAGTACAGAAACCCTTGTGAAAGCAATACATGTAAGAACGGGGGAACTTGTGAAACTACGTCTCTGATAGGAAAGGCTACCTGCAAATGTGCTCCAGGGTTCACGGGAGAGGAATGTCAATACTCCGAATCGCACCTCTGCTACGTGTCCCAGCCCTGCCTGAACGGAGGAACTTGTCATCCCCACAGCCAGGAAACCTACGAGTGTGTCTGTCCTCCAGGTTACACAGGTGAGGTTCTGCCTTTGTACCTCCAGATTCCCTCCATTGTGAATTACTTCAGCCTGGAATGTTCTGGGGCAGTCGTAATACGCTGTCGAATTTCCTAGCTCCAGCACAGGAAATGAAAAGAAGTCAAAATGACTTCATGACCAAAAAAAGCAAAGGGGGGGTAGGGAATCGAACTCCCTACCCTTTACACGTAAGCAGAAAGACATTTAGATCTTGTGGGGTTGCCCACATGGGAAAACTGACTGCAGAAGCTACTCTGGAGTGGCTGCTGCACTTTGAGTTCAGAGTCCAGCTTCCAGAAAAAAAATGAAGTAAACTTGGCCAGCAAAATCTTTCTATGGGAAAAGTATAATTGGGTGCCTGAGGAGAAGCGTGGAAACTTGCTCCTTTTATTCTTGAAGGGGACACAGAAGAAGAGTGACTGTCAGTGTGTAGTATGATTTCAGTTCATGGGTTATTTCTATAAATCACAACATTCTGTATCTTGCTGCTACCCTGTAAATATAATGACTTTGTAGTGTAACCAGCGAATTGATTTTTGTTTCAAATGTAATACTGTAAAATGCAGACATAAGTTTTCCTGTAATAATTTTAAGATTTACTACACCAATTATTTTGAGGTAGCGTGAAGGCAATACTATTTTCTATGGAAATAACTTCTTATTAACAGAGTGGTCTGTCCTGATCCTACAGGAAGGATCTGCACCAATTGTTTTGAGGTAGTGTGAAGGCAATACTATTTTCCATAGAAATAACTTCTTATTAATGGAGTGCTCCCTTCTGATCCTACAGGAAGGGATTGCCAGTGGATCGATGCCTGTACATCTCAACCTTGTGCCAATGGAAGTACATGTACTGTATCTGGAAATAAGTTCTCCTGCATCTGTCTGTCTGGCTACACTGGCCAGAAGTGCGAGATAGACGTGAATGAATGTGCCACACCAGGCCTTTGTCAACACGGTGGGACTTGTGTCAATTTGCCCGGTTCCTACCGATGTCAGTGCAAGCCAGGCTATACAGGGCATCGCTGCGAGAGTGTGTATGTGCCGTGTTCACCATCGCCCTGTATGAATGGAGGAACTTGTCATCAAACAAGTGACTTCACCTTCGAGTGCAACTGTCTGCCAGGTAAATGATGCTTCTTCAAAGGGCTTGGTTTCATAGTCTCGTCGCTGCATTCCTGTCTCTGTTCTTCTGGAAGTTTCTCTTGGAGTTTCTGTGTGATGTTCCTGTAATGTAAGGTTGACCGGAGAAATCTCAGCAAGGCAGGAAGCTCTGCTGGGATGTTAATTCCTGAGTGTCAGGATTTCATCATATGGAAGGGAATAAAAGGGAAGAAGGCTAGAAATGATAGATTTCTTTAGAGCCCAGTTAGTGACAGAGAATCAAGTAGGTTAAGAACGATGAGGTAAACTCAAGGAGATTAAGGTTTTACACTCCAAATGGGCATTAGGAGATGAAATTCCACGAACATAAACCTCTACAAATACATAGTTTTGCATCAGTAAAGGCCACAGTCAGTTTCAGTCTTTGAAGATGAATAGGTGTCTATTTCCTTAGTCTTTACCCCTAAAGCATACCAGATTCTATTCCCTTCCATTTTCTCCTCCAGTTCCTCCGAATCTTATGAGATACCATTTCCAACTCACCACACCCTTTTTGTCCTGTAATACCTCCGGAGAAATTGTGCTTGCTTGTTTTCTGATGCTGTTGGCTGCCCTGAGTTCATCCACAGCAGGGGTGACGTGCTTACTCGGGATCACGGGCTGTCCTGGTTTTGTGTGTCAAGCTGAGCTCCAATCACCAAGGCACCCGTCCCTGCAAATGACCATATGTCACCTGGTTGGGACCCTGGTGGTCTCATCCCGTCCTGCTCTTCCCCATCCACTTGTTATACTGACCATAGGGCAATACTAGTTGTCTTTGCATATCAGGATGGTTTTGGTTTTTTTTTTTTTTTTAGGCTCATATTTTTTTTACTAGTTCAGTCCATGGGAAACTGATTGTTTGGAAATGCTTTTGACTAGACTTCCTACTTAAGCGTATTGCAGTTTGGCACATGAACGCTTGGTGTGTGGTAATCTGGAAAAGTAAACTCTCCTCCCTTAAGCATTTCTCTGTTGTTATTTATGTGAAAGATGTGGCTGCCATATACTGTTTAGGCTGAATGTAGAGCGACTGTGTTCTCATGAGGATCATCTGGAGTCGCAGGTAGGTGTGGAAAGAGCATTTAGAACTGAACTTCTGAAAAATACTCTTTTTTTTTTTTTTTTTTTTTGGAGACTTTTGTCTTGCGGCGTTGGCTCAAATGACCTTAAAGGTACATTGCCGACCTTAGCAAGTGCCTGCACAACAAGGTTGTCTGAGCAAGCATGTGACTTTGAAGAATTTAGGAAAGTCGATCTTAAAATAGAAGGTTGTATCATCTGTATTTTTGTGTGAAAGCAACCGTTTCTAACTCTGCTTGAAGAAACAGTGCTTGAACATTTAGTGTCTTTGAAAATGCTGTCTCTTAACTAACAGTTGTTCTCAGGGAATTTATTGCTTTTCTGCTTTGCACCTTTTTGAAATGAAGTTGCAAACTAAGTATCTCTGGATTAACAGGCTGGATCAGAAATTCAGAGTTTTCTTAAAGACAGATCTGTTTAGCCAGTTCAAGGAGTTTAAGGTCTTGCGCAGAAGCAGTGTGGTGGGGAGAAGAAGATGAAGTTTGAAGGACTTGATCCTGTAAAGCTGATAAGACGGTTTGCTTTTGTAATTCTCTTACGGGGGCACGAGGCTGGGTAGGAGCACATTTTCCCTTAGACAAGCATGTGGTCTGGCTAAACTGTGGTCAGGAAATGAAAATGAGATTACTATAGCAACAGTTACACACCCACACTGCTCACACACGTTTTTGGATTATTAGCTGCTTTTTTGGACCTGTTACACAACGCGTATAGTGAGGGTGAGTTAATGCGGCTTTGAGAGCCTTCACTTCTGTATTTCCTGTATTTTTTGAAGTTGGGCATGTTGTTTTGCTAGCTTGATTTTTTTTTTTTTTTAAAAAACAAAAAAACCAAACTAGTCATTTGAAAAACAGCAAAAAAAGGGAGAGGTTGGAGAGGCCAAAATGCTTACATTGAACTCTTTGATAAAGGCAAGGCATGCAGCCACTTCTTCAGCCTTAGTAAAGGCGAAAATTCGGAAGTGTTGGAAAAGGTTCTGTCTGGGAAGGAAAGGTCAACAGAAAGAGAAGAGAAATGGTGGCCTGTCACGGCCGGGGAAGATGTGAACGAGGCCTGCTCATCTGGAAGAGAGTGCCAAGGTTATGGACTAGAAATTCCGCTTTAGACTCCCTCTCTGAATTGGAGCAATGCCGATGATATTGTGACTATAAATGGAATTGCTCTAGCCCTTCCTTGTGGACTGCCTTAAGATGTTCCCATTGCTCAGCGTTATGGCCGTAGAGGCAGGAGGCAGTTATGTCTTGAACTGCTGGAATGGTTTTTGATGTGATTTTTGCACCTTGCGACCTGAGAAACTGCTTTGAAGAAACTGACTGTGTCCAAACAGCAATTTAGGCATAACTAGGTTACTCCTGGACTGACCTTGGAATGGGTTCTTGTTTTCTGTAGGTGTTCTCATCTTAGCTTTTAAGTGAATTTCATCTTCTGCAAATACAGATACATGAGAATAAGAGCTTGAAAATGTGGGGAAAAAAACCCTACAACCTGGAGTTACGTGTCCCATCACCTTTTTCTACATTAATACAAGTGCTGTTTACATACAACGTAGTCAAGCTGCTATTTTAAACTCTCAGGATCCCCTTTCACTTGTGGATTTACACAAACAAGTCTTGTGTTAGGTAATTCATGAAGTCATGCGTGTTAGAAGTCAGCATTTGGTGGCAAGTGTAAGCAAAGAGTTGTATATACTGTCAGTATTACATCTGTGTAAAAGATAACTTCTTATTTTCTAGCCGTCTAGCGTAATAATTTTCTCCTCCAGGCTGTGTTGATTTAGGTAAAAACAAGATTGTAGACAAGTGAGCATGTTAGGTCAATCATAGCAGAGAGTCATAGTAAAAAAAAAAATAAATAAATGAAACTTCTGTGAAAGAGTCTTAACCTGAAGCATTAGCGACTCCTTCAAAGATATAAGAATGAGCTCGTAGCTATAAATATTTGACAAAAAAGGAGTTCATTTGGCATCTAACCTTTAATGGAATGTTAAAACAAGTCAATAGAGGAAGTTCTTAGCTGGGAAAGTGATTATTCATTGTTATCCATCAAAATAATTACCCATTAACTAAGATAAGGACCCTAGGGAATTCCAAGGGCTTGTTCAGGAAATGATCTGTCAGGCCGGAGCAGGCTGTTTATGAGAGCTGGAACACTTCCTGGGAAGAGGAAGTAACCTCACGCCGGTTTGTAGCGGAGCATCAGGAGCGGGGTCCGGCAGCCCCCCTGAATTTCCTGTGGCGGGGAGGACCCCCTGCCTGCGGGGATTTGGAGGTGAGCCGCATCCTGTGGGGTGTGAGGCTCCGCGTGGCGGCGGTCTCGGGGTGCCAGGCGGCGTTGTGTGCCCCTCTGCCCTGGGTGAGCCGCCTCCTTACCTGGAGTAGCCCATCTCGTCTTTATTTCAAGCCGCTGAACTGTCAGAGTTGTGTGCAGGCAACTGCTGTTGGGCACCTGCTCCGCAGAACCTTACTTCCGTGTTAAAATGATGTAGGTCAGTTTTATCACTCTGTCAAGATCCCTAATTTCTTGTCAGCAGGCCCTAAATCTGGCATTAACTTGACATTTTCGTTTGGGTATTATTTCTTATCCCCACGATTAGTTGGCCCTGCAGAAAACCCAAGGTGTAATTTGCAGGTTGAAATGAGGCTAAGGATGAAGATTTGGAGGGAGTTGGTTGTAGTGCTCTGGAATGGGGTGGAGGCATCAGATGACATAGGAGTAAAGTTATCTGCTCCTATCCGTCTGCCTACAAGAGGAGGAACAACATGCTGTTAGCAGTGGGAACGCTTTTCCCCTTGAGGTTCTCATTCCTTAGTTTGCTGTGCTTGGAGATAGGGAGCAAAAGTCAGGATATGTATTGCACGCTGTTCTCTTGGAGGGAGAAAGCTAAGGACAACATGTGAAGTCCCAGCACAGGGGGGAACAGGAAACAGTGTCAGGTGTCCAAATACAGCAAACTCTTTGGCTTTCTGGAAAAGAGTCGGGTTATGCAACTCCAAAATCTGATCCTGGGACCCGGCTTAAGAAAGGCTCACGTCTCTCACAGCAGCTTCATGCTTGTTGTGCTCAAACGTAGGTGCGTTGGCGCAAACAGCCATGTCTCTAAAGGACTGGTTTTACCAATGAAAGCTAAACTTCTCTAGGACAGTGTTATTTACCAATTAAGCAGGTCGCAATATTGCGGTGAAAGTTTGACTTGAAGAGGACACTAAAATCATGCCTCTACAGCTTTTTAGATGGTCTGAAACTAAGCCAAAAGTTGTTCTTCGGAGTAAGACAAATTTAAAGGGAATTTGGGAGTTGGGAAGTTACCAAAAAAGAAACTTGTGTTTTCTTACAGCTGTGCATTCAAAATAATGTAGTCTTCACCGTTTCAACCCTTCCCGGTTCCCTTTCCCTTGGAGATACGTTTTGACTGAGCGCGCTTGGCTCTGTGTCATTTCTCTTGAACCTTTTACTACATCGCTTCTTTTGTAAGCTCTTTTTTTTTTTTTTTTTATTTTATTTCTATTCTACCATCACCAGTGATATCCTCCAGCTTTTAGTGTGGGATTAATGGTTTTCTACATTTGCATGAGATGCTTGAGGGACCCAGCTCTTAGATGGTGATATAGCTGGTTAAAACGTGAACATGAGCAGTGGTGGGGTGACTTCCATGCTTTATTATTACTCAAAATTATTGGACCACTTTAAATTTTTGTGCAGTATGGTAAGATAGTTTTAAAAAAAATGCCTGTCCTCAGGAATTGTTCTTAGAAAGCAGGCTAGGTGTTCATATTGTCCGAGCTGAAAGGATAGGAGCTTAAACCTTTTGAGTTTATGGTTCTGCATGCGTTTCCGTGCTGATCACGTTGCTGGCATGAGTGGAATCTGTGGTCAGCGGAATGACTCTCCTCAAGGTGAAAAGCAAGCTGATAGGACACCCCTCTATTTTACAGCTGACCCTTTGGGCATGCCCGGTAGCTTTATTTGGTTTTAAATGTAGAGATCTGCTACTAATTGTGTTCGTTGGTAGTTATTCCTCAGCACCTTTTGCCAGGAAGGCACTGATGTGATGATTAGGGGTCAGACTAACCATGGTATATTTCTTCCTCAGTTTAACCTTCTCTACTGACATGAAATTTGCAGGATCTGGGGTGGTGGTGGGAAGGGCATTGAAGGGAGAGGGTAATAATGCAGATCTTTCTTGTTTTTGTTGGTTTTTTTTGTTTGGTTGGTTTGTTTTGCTTTTTTTTTTTTTTTTTTAAAACTTGAGTGTACTTCCTTGCTGGAAGATGGATGCTAATGCACTTGATGTAGCTTGGCAATAGCACTCCGTGTCACTTCTGTGCTGGTGGACGAGAAGCTCAACATGAGCCAGCAATGTGCGCTTGCAGCCTAGAAAGCCAACCGTATCCTGGGCAGCATCAAAAGAAGAGTGGCCAGCAGGGCGAGGGAGGTGATTCTGCCCCTCTGCTCTGCTCTTGTGGGATCCCACCTGGAGTACTGCATCCAGCTCTGGAGCCCTCAGCACAAGAGGGACATGGACCTGTTGGAACAGGACCAGAGGAGGGCCACGAAGATGCTCCGAGGGCTGGAGCCCCTCTGCTGTGAGGACAGGCTGAGAGAGTTGGGGTTGTTCAGCCTGGAGAAGAGAAGGCTCCGGGGAGACCTTAGAGCCCCTTCCAGTCCCTAAAGGGGGCTACAGGAAGGATGGGGAGGGACTCGATATCAGGGAGTGTAGTGGTAGGACAAGTGGTAACAGTTTTAAACTGAAAGAGGGGAGATTTAGATTGGATATCAGGAAGAAATTCTTTCCTGTGAGGGTGGTGAGACACTGGAACAGGTTGCCCAGAGAAGCTGTGGCTGCCCCATCCCTGGAGGGGTTCAAGGCCAGGCTGGATGGGGCTTGGAGCAGCCTGGTCTGGTGGGAGGTGTCCCTGCCCAGGGCAGGGGGGTTGGAACTGGGTGATCTTTAAGGTCCCTTCCAACCCGAACCACTCTATGATTCTGACTCTCACCTGTAGTATCGGAGAAGTTCAAGAGGTGGGAATGCATGTGAATCACCCCAAGTCTCTTGAGAGCAGGGGTAGTCTGGAAAAGCCGCTTCAGAGCTTTACAGTCTCAGTCTCAGCTGCCACCCAGCATGATCTGCGTTGGACCAGATGTTGCTTAGAGGGTCTGTGTGACTTGATACAGATGTTGTGGAAGCGTCTGGAACAGGGCATCAAAAGTAGGGGGGTTAAAGCATAACTTTAAATGAGAGGGCTGTGTCATGTTAATATTACATTCCAAAGCAGTGAAGAGGCAGAGCTGATGTTTTAAATTAATGCGTGTGTGCTGGAATCATTTACTTCATCCACATTTGCATGCATCCACTTGTGCTTTTTAATAAATAGCTCTCTCATCCAGCAGAAATGGCAGGTTTATTTAATGAAGCATGGACTAAATCAGCAGGGGAAATCGAGGGGAAGATGGATCACAGACGATTCCTTTCCCTATAATGTCCCCACTTCTCCTTATTTGAAAGGAGAGGGGAGATGCAGCAAGGATATTTTGCCAGTGTGGCTGCGTTCATTAGGAGCCTCGATTTTTCATTGAGGAAGGGTGTCTGATTTCTTCCCCTTTTCAAGCAGAAGGGGCTTAGTGTATAAGCATCGCTTGGGTGGTGGCTGATTTGTTGATTGACTGACTGGTTCTAACAATGAAGAGGGCCAAATCAGGAGTTTAGAAGCTCACTTTCAAAGCATAGAGAAGATCTTTCTTTGACATGGTGAAGGCATATGAGGTATTCATTAAGTGAACACCAAGTGCTTTTTTTTGCCATGTAAAAACTTGGGTGGTGCTTGATGGGCAGTGAGGAGTTTACCTCACAGTAAACTAAATCTCGTGGTCTTCGCTTTGTTTGCTTTGAATGACAGTGCTCATTAGTCACTTAAAGAAAAAATACTCTTGTCTTTTTTGGTGGTGAAAATGTATTTGGCCATCTGCCCACGTTAGTGGTGTTCTAACCTGACCTGCATGCTATCAGCAAAGGCATTCAACGAAGTGTCCGGTCACTGTTGCTAGATTAAGGTTCATCAGGATTGGGTTAACAGGGCGAGTGTTTAAGAAAAAAAGAAAGAGGGGAAGCTGCGTGAAGGCTGAATTCCCTTCAAAAGAGGCTGGAAGCCCATTTCAGTCTGCTGTGTTTCTGCTTTGTCCAGGTTTCGAGGGAAGCGTCTGTGGGCACAACGTTGATGACTGCCCGAATCACAACTGCCAAAATGGGGGTATCTGCGTGGATGGTGTGAACACGTACAACTGCCGCTGCCCACCGCAATGGACAGGTACGTACTACGGAAAACACTCCTGTGCGGGCTGGGCACGCTTTACGGGAACGAAATGCAGGACTTCTGGCCTTCACCCAACTCGAGTTGCGTATGGCTGAATGCAGCTCACATCTGTGCCTTGTTCTGCAGTCTGGGGGGCAGATGTTAGTGGAGCTCTTAGAAGAAGGTCGTTTGCATCAAAGCCAGAGCAATGCAGGGCGATTTCCCATTGTACCAGGCGGCATTCCAGGCTTGTGTACCCATGGGTTTGGCAGACAGGTACCATGATTCTTGAGCTGCGATTCAGTGCAACTATCAGAGCTGCGCTTCTGCGTGTATAGATTACTTTTTAAGAGGGTACGTGTTTTGCAAAAGTACAAAGTGTGGCTTTGCTGGCACAGATGTGTGCATTAACGGTGCTTTGCTGATACGTTTTTAATTGGGTGTAACGATCCTCACGTAGATAACAGCAATGCTGCTGAAGAGCAGTGCAAATCTGAAAGGCGGCACGGGTGGGAGAAAGGGAGGGAAGAGAAGAAGCGTATGTATGGGAAGCTTATGTTTTTTGCCACTGTTGTTTTCCTGCTGTGACTGATTTTTATCTGGAGTTCTCTGCCTAGCAAAGCTACTTTTGCTTCATAAATGAGTCTGCTTTACTCTGAATCTGTAGTGGGGAAAAAGTGTGAATTTCAAGAAAATGTTCTGCGTGATGTAAGGAAGCAGCTTACAGGAAACTTGGTGTCATCTTTAGTCACAAAATGTCTCCATACCTCAAAAATAAACAAATACCTCCGGTTTTGGGTTTGGGTTTTTTTTGTTTGAGTCATACTAGTCATTCTTCGCTGGCATACTTTTTCAGTTGAGTATAGTTTTGCCCTTCTTTCAAAATCATAGGTAAAAAAAAAAGCCCTAAAACTGGAAAGCTGAGGTATGGACTCAATTTGCATTTTTCCTTTCACAAAGTAAATTGGGATACTTGTTTTGGAACTAAGCTTGAACTAGTTCCTCAGCTTCTGAAGGACCACATTTTTCACTGTATCTAAAAAATATTTTGTTTGAAACCAGAACATCTGTAATGATTGGTAGTTCAGATGAATTTACTGTGAGGGCTTTGACTGCTAGAGACCAGAGGTTTCATGTTGTTCTAGCTTTTTTTTCCCTCGGAGAGCATCATTCTCACTATAAACTAGTTGTCATTAACAGCAAAGGAGGCTGCTTAGTTAAGAACCCTCATTAACTTAAAAAATTATATATTCTTAAATGAAGTTAAAACCACATAAGAGCGAAATGCACCACTGCTTGCATAGCTCATTGAAACTAGAAATAAATAGGAGAAAATGAGGCGTCCCCTTAATGAGCAAGTTCTTCTCTACTGCTTCTCTGTCTAAGCATCCTTAAAGCCTGCAGAAAGTGAAACCTGCAAGGGAAAATACGGAGAGCTTGGATGTGGAGCCAACAGCCCTTCAGTGATCCCTAAAATCTTGCTCCATGCCACAGAAATTATAAACCTTGTTATGGCTTCTAGCGTCTGTCAGTAGTAAATTAATCTCGGGCTTCTTCCTGAAGCGTAGAGGATATGATGGATCATGAGTATGTACAGCATGAATTTATAATCTATAAGGGATTATTTTGCTTCGTAGAGGCATTGTAAATTTAGCTTTGGTTTACAGGACTAGGGTGGATGGCTGCTGTCAGCTCACCTGGAAGAGGCCTTGGTGGTGATGGGTTGTGATGCTGTCTGGTTTTGCGGTAGATTGTCTCTCTGATTAACCACTGAAGTTCTTTGCGATGCAGTTGTGGTGGTTCCCTCTCTGAACCTCTTATGGGCTCTGACTAGTATTGCGGAAAAATCATTAAGACCCGTGTTGTGGCCCAATATTATGCCATCTTACTTCTGTGTGCCCAGTCCCTCAGGGAAACCTGTGCAGGAAGGATGCTTACCTTCTGTGAAAACCGGGAAAGAGAGAGGAACTCCCCAAGCCTTATGTTTCCCCAGATTTCTAAAGCAATTTAATGGAATGGGCTTTCTGAGAATTTCATTTGTTTATGGTGAAGTTAAGGTTATCAGTGCAGCGGTGGTTTTAGATCGTGCCTTCTCAAGGCCATTGACTTTCTAGACTTCAAGAATCGGGTCAGTTTGGAACTAAAACTGGTCTCACCATGTAGGAAACAGCAGCTTGGCTGTTTGAACAATGAACATTAGAGCCCTGGGAGAACTAAACTGTGTTGTTTAAAATGAATCGCGCCAGCTTTGGTGTTCAGACTGAAACGTGAGCAGCTCCAGGATTAGCTATGCGGGTTCGTATTGGCATATGTTTGACGCATGTAGGGCAGTAGCTCTGTGCAGCCGCAGGTTGCCCTGGCGGTAGCCATTCCTCTGCAGTGTAACTGCGCATCTGGGTGTCTCTGGAGGCTGAAGGCTCACGATGGCAATGGAGGGCAGTGTCTGGGGCCTTCTTGTTGCTTTGCTTGAAAGCCCATGCAGTGAAAAGCTCTTGGCCAGCCGGCCTTTAAAAACTGATTTCTTGTATTGGTAATATTCCTTTCGCCCAATAAATGTGTGTGCAAGTGATGTCCTGTGACGCTCCAAAATCCTGTCCAGCTCCACAGTGAATGCAGCCACGTGGCGCAGGTGGACAAACTGTCTTGCAAGTCACCCGAATGTCTCTTGTTCTAATGTGGTCCTGCAGGTCAGCCCGGCAGTGACCCCGCTCCGGCATCTCAGTAGCGTTTTCTTCAAAGCAGCGTATTTCTCTGAATGCATTTCACTCCTTTTCCTGCATCTTCAACTAGACACCAAGAAGATGCAGGATAACAGGACATGGAGGTGAAGACATGAGGTGTGATGCTGAGGCAGGGCACAGAATAGGGAAGGTAGATGGAGGGCTGCTAGAACAGTTTGGAGAGAGAGATGACTTTGTTTCCAAGATTTAACTGCAGCTGATGTTGACGATAGTAAACTACAATAAAGAATTAGTTATTCAGCAATAAGGAAACGTTGTAAAGTGCAGGTCCATCCTGTGCACAAACATGGTTTATAACGTTGTAAATCACCTCTCAGGCGAGTGAAGAGGGGAGAGCTCAGCAAACAACTCTTTCGGAGTCTCTGATAAATGCTTGTAGCCCAACAGTGCAGAACTGTGAGAGTGAACGCTTCAGGAAATCAGAAGCTTCCAATGAGACCTTGAGGTTAGAGGACATTGTGTGCTGCTTAAAAAAAAAAAAAAAAAAAGACCCACATGTGCATATTTGTAAGTAAACGTCAGCCAAAAATAAAAGGATGTTAAATTTTCTGAAAATACTTAACCGTGTAGATGTGCTCTCTTCATAACAGTTCTTCTGCAGTCTCCTCTTTCAAATACTTACTTTTCAAGTGATCTTGGAGAGGTTTAAATTGGTCTGTTGGCAATTTTAGTCTTTATTTAACCTTTGTGCTGTGGATGATGATCTAGCAGGTTTGTTAATGTAGTTTGTGCTTCATGGCATAGAGAAACCAGTTCCATTCCTTGCTAGAAAAAAAATCCAGACGCTGTACTGCATCTGATGAAGAACAGTTTTGTGTAAAGTAATATTGAAGCATCCTTTACTGAAACAGAATCTGTCCCAGTTCCTTTTGGTAACCATCTGCCTCTTGTAATTCACTGACAGGTGATAGGCTGGACTACATAACTATGCATTTTTTTAAAAAAAAAAATAATATTTTTTCTGCGTGCTTCTAGAATCTAGCTTTTGAGAGACTTGTTTGCTTTTCGTCTGATTTTCCTACTCCTCAAACAGAGCTTGCTGCTTCGTTTTTGTTGAAGTGCGTGCCTTCTCTTTCTCATTTTGCAGCTTTTTCCGGAAAGATAAAATCTTGCCTTTCAGAAACAATGACGAGAAATTCCTGCTGTCACTAATGTTTTTGTCACCTTCAAAGTTCTCCTATTTCATACGATTATAATGATTGTCAGCCTCATAAATTTGTAACTGATGAGACAATCTTGGATGTGTTTTGATGAAACTGACCCAGATCTTTCCTGTTGCTGAATGTTAACTGATTTTTTTGTTTGTTTGTTTGTTTAAGGATGACTTTATCTTGTCCCAGGCTAAACCCTTTGGCAGAACCAGTGTTTGCTGAGTCCTTTCAAGGCACTGTGTTGCAGACGTGTAATGAAGCTCACCTTTTCTTGGAAATGGATCAGGAGGCTTTTGTGAAAGGCTGAAGTCTGTGTGTGGCAGCCCAGAAAATTTCACAGAATCATAGAATTGCCCAGGTTGGAAGGGACCTTTCAGATCACTGAGTCCAACCATCAACCTCACTCTGACAAAACCCATCACTAAACCATGTCTCTAAGCACTATGTCTGCCCGGCTTTTAAATACCTCCAGGGATGGTGCCTCAACCACCTCCCTGGGCAGCCTAAGTGTGATTTGAGTCAAGATTAGCCAAAAATCCTGGTTAATGTCTGTGCCATGTGAAGACTTTGCTTTATGCTGCTGTTCTGCAGCAGTTAAACCAGCCCATTGGGCTCGCTGTGGTCTGAGGAGGAAGGGGTCTTTGTCTTCTCTCCCTGCTCCCAGCCACCCTTCCCCATCCCCTCAGCTGGCTCCGGTATTTGTTGGAGTATGCCACTTTAACTCACTAATCTAGTAAAAAATCCTGTCCAGCTGCTTTTTTTTTTTTGCTTTTTTTTTTTTGCTTTTCTTCCCCTCCCACCCCCTCCTTGTCTGGGATCAGGAATTAAAATTCACCGAGCGGTCTCATGGGTGAGCGGATGCAGAGGAAGCGATGGCAGGCCAGGGCTGTAAAGTCATGTGGAAGGTTGGGGTGTCCCTGTCCTTCCACAGGACACGGTGAAACCCTCTGAGAATTTAAAGGCTGGTCAGTCGTTCCAGGCTAACAATTCGTATAAAGAAACAAGGCTTTGTTTAACGTGCACCTGTTTGCTCTGTTGATCTAACCTACGCAGCTTTGTGTCAAGAAAGACGACTCGAGAATTTGCGTACTAAAGTGATTAACAATATAAAATTCTGTAAATGCTTTTGTTTTTACTGGCTGAGAAGGACTCCTCCTTCGCTGTGGAAAATCTGCAGTGTTTGAGAAGATCGTTGTGTATCTGTGTTTGGCCCAAATCGCCTTTCAGGAATGGTGGACAGCAGAGATTAAGATTTGTATCCTCCAATGAGTTAACATCCTTTGCATATTTTGCTCCTGAAGTGCTGGATCAGGGGTTGTGGGATGAGTCTCTGGGTTTGGGGGACATGCTATGCCCACGCTCAAGTGGGTTCGGGAAGATGTACGTTATCCTGCTTCAGTTGCAGGCTTGGCCTCGCTTGCCTCCTTTCATTATTTCTACCCCTGTGGCTGGGAAGGCGAGACTCCCATGGGTAGTTGTATTTATTTAGGCTTTGTTTTGCCCTGAAAAGGGGGCTCTGGTGAACTGTATATTTTAAAATCTAGGAGACCTTTGTCTCAAGGGAAGCACAGTGCGCTAACAGCTGACTCCACCAAATAACTCCGGCATTGGGAGCTAGTTTAAGAAGCAAATGTTTGTCTTGAGCAGAAAAGCTCTTCAGGCAGCAGGGCTGTGCTTTTTAATTAAAATAGCTGTTAGCTTGGTCATATGCTCTTAAACACTAGCACAAGGGTTACTTTTTCTGCAGAGCTTTAGGCAGGAATTTTCAAAGGGGGGGAGGGAGGGAGTTAAAGGGTTCGATTCCTATTTAATTAGAGTAATATTTGCTCCCTACCTTGGTTTTCTTTGAAAATCCCAGCCTTAAACTCTGGGCAGCCGTGACTTTTCTTTGCTAAGAAGGGAGGATAAACATCAAAAGGCTAATGTTTAACATTTTTATGTAAGGTTGTATGCTCTGGTATTTTGTGTTTTAAAACTTTCTTTGCCAAATACCACTTTCCTCAGCTTCTGTATCACAAAGTGTACAGTAAGAAGTCATGCTAACGTAGTGTTAAAAAAAAAAAAATATCGGCGTGCTGGAGTACTTAGAGGCTTGAAATGTAGAGGAACGAACTGACACTGGGTGGCATGGATTATAAATGGTGAAGGTGCCAGTCTCCTAAATGACAGAATATATACATCCTTGCTGCTTTCTGTGGAGTATTGATGATTACCTACCAGAGAGCACTGCCAGGGTTGCACTCTTTTCTGATTCTGGTTGATGTGTGTATATATAACGTACGAAGAGCAATCCCTTACCTCTGTATTAACACGGGGAGGCTGGGTCTCTGCCATCCTTCCCAGTGCTGTAGCAATGGTAGACTTGTTGGTGCCTTTCCAAACGTTATTAAAAAGCATAGTAGCCTCTTTGGTACTGGCTGACATCCGTCCACAGCAAACTTGACAAGTTGGCTGGTGACCTGCCATCACTACAGTAGTATCTGGAAGAGGCCAAGAGGGATTATGGTTCTTTTTCTTCCTTCGTGTTTGAACTGGCAGACGCAAAGGGAGCAGGGAGCACGTGGCAGCCTCCGGAGCTGGCAGCTCCGAGTTTGAGTGTACAAATGACTTGAAGCGTTGGACATAAACAAACTTTATCCTGCGTGTTATTTGTTTCTCTTGTGGTACTTGAGTCCAGTGTTGCGCAGAGCAGATTGATTTCAGAGGCATTAAAAGTTAGACCATCAGCCGGTACTTCATCCAGTATGGATTCTGGAACACCTACCACAACCTCCCGTTCGTTTCGTGCTGCTTTCCCTTTCCCAACAGCAAGCCTGGGTTAGGAGGGAGCCGTAATAAAACACCTGAGGTGTTAACAGCTGAGCTGACCCGATGACAGAATGACAGCGTCCCATTTAGACCACGCTGCTGCCTCTTCCCCTCGTGCCCTTGGTGACTTTCCAGGCCGGGAAATACCCTTTGCGATCCAGTGTGCCAAATAATCTCTTTGTGGAGTTGTCTTTTAAGTTTTCGGTACATCTTGCGTGTGTTTGGCGCTAAAACAAAACCAGGCTAGACCGCTCCGGTGGGGCTGGCTTGGTGGGCGTGCGCTGGGAGACCAGGCTGATGGGTAGCAGTGGTTTTACCTACGGCTGACTTCTTCCTGGCAGTTTCGGCCCCTTCCCTTGTACTTAGAATGAGGTGATTTGTCTCTGGATAATTACTCAAGCTATCTCAGCAAGCCATCTTTAGAATATGAAGCTTTTATTGTAAGGTTTGGCTCCAACTGTTAGATTTTTTTTTTTTTTTTTTTTTTTTTTTGCCTTGCAGATCTTTTCGCTCGTTAGGTATTTTCCGAGAAGAGGTAAAGAGAAGGGCAAAATGGGGAGCAGCTTGGTGATGTGTTATTTCCTTTTGGTTACTCCTCTATCCCCAGTTATTTCATCTGCGACAGCCATATTAAACCGGCCTCGTTAGTGCATCCCTAGTAAATTTAAATGATTTTTGTTCTGTTCATTTGTATTACTGCCTCCAAAGAGCTCTGTCAGGGCTGCCCTCTCTACCCAGAGTCTGAAGGGAGTGATTTAGGGCAGTATTTAATGGATCAGGGCGTGCGTAAGTCTCTTAAAGCCCAGAGTTTTGTATTTGGGGGTTGTAAAATCCCTTGTAAAAGCCCATTAGTTCCACTACATGCTTCCCAGTGTGGTTATGAAATTAAACTCTTTTCTCCACCATATTAGCCTAAAATAAACACAGATGTTTACTTTCCTTGCTACAATTGTAGATTCATCTTCAATTGTTCAAACTCTGTATTAAGCCCTTAAAATTTATGATATCTTGGATGGCATTTGACATTGCCCAAGATAAAGTAGCTCTATTAAAACCAAAACCCAAACCCCAACACCTGAGGTTGGGGGATGGCTGCTACTGCTTTGCTGCTCCGTAGTTCTGTATTTCAAATGGGAGAAAGATGCTCTGAAATCCTGGGGAAGGGGCACTTTTTTGGGAGCTATGATGCCTCTCGCCTCTTCAGAAAACTCCTGCAAGGGAATAAATATTTGGCTTCAGACCTTTTTTTTTTTTTAGGGGAAACCACCGTAATACTTAAGCAGGGAAGACCTTTACTAAGCACGCATGCGACTGGGGGCACTTTTTGCAAATGTAAAGAGTGTCATCCTTTGAATTCTGTGTGTGCCTGAAGCCATCCTTGGAGCTGGAAGCAGCAGTTGTATTCATCGGATGGCCCGCAGGGAGCTGCGGGGATGGCTTTGTCGGAGGGCCTGGAATTTGGATGTGATGTGGACATCACGTGTGAGGTCCCTTTCTCTCGGTATCACCGGTTTATTGCTCTGGATGTTCTTGTCTGTATAAAGGTGTTGCCTCTTTCAGAGAAGTTTGAAGTTCTTTGCTTTGAGATACCTTGTGTCAATAAAGCAAATTACATAAATGATCAAATACTTTCTTTTGTACACTTCACTGTGCACTGTTATCTTCCCTGCAATAACTGTTGGACTATACTTTTAATCATCTGTCCCTTTGTGGGTAACAATTGCTTTGTAAGTCTCTTATGAAATTGTTCACTCTTTCGGTCTGTTGGACTCTACCCCTTTTTGGTGTCTGTATTCGGAGGTGGTGGCTTCAACGTCGCAAAATGTATTCCAGGCGCAGGCTATGGCATTGCTATTACACAGCGATGACTGTTTGCATTAGTTATTCTTCCTTGTAGTTGAACGTCTTGTCAGCAATGTTTGCTTTGTTGATTAAAGCTGTGATTGAGCAGAGGTCCCCGCTGAACTCTTCCAGGGAAGCTGAAGTCTTTCCTCGAGGAGTGCCTCACCAGAACCACCTGCAACACTTCTGTCTGCCTTTGTATTTTATTCGGCATTTGTGCATCAGGCCTTGTCTGCTGTTGCACTGCCCAGCAACCTCGCTTGATGGAATCTGTCTGAAGTTCCCTGGCTTCCTCTTGGATAATATTGTTAAAGATATCCCTGCCTACTGTTCATCTCCTTCCAGGCCATTAATTTAATGTTCCAGCACCTCTATGCATTCGTTAATTGTAACTTAGTTCTTTCAAGGACCCCGGGTAGTTCTGTGGGGTAAAGATTAATTGAATGTTTTTTATAAATAGACAGTTCAAAACCATGGGAGCTATATTATTTTTCAGAAACACCATTTTACTGAAGGACCTGATGGTTCCATGCAACTTTTCCTTTACTTTTCCATTTGCTGAGGAGACTCATGCAGCAAGTTGAGGAAACTTGAGCTTTGACCTGACCGACCAACATGCTTCGGCTTAGGCGGTCAACACAGATATTTTCCTTATGTTACAAGAAAGCACCGGACAGAGAAATGTCCTTCCCCAGCCAGATGTGGTCCACCAGCTGGCATCCTGAATATCCACACGGGTGGGTAGAGGGGGGAAGAAACTGCAGAGTCCCTTGCAGTGCGGCACTGCTGACATTCTGCCACAATTAGATTCGGTCATTTATACAAATACTCTTTCTTATCTCTTAGCCCGTTCTTGAGTCTCGATAAGATGCTGTTCACCTTCTCACTTAGTAGTCCTTTGAAACTTGGAGAAAAAATGTAAACAGTTCCGATGAGCCGTGCTTTCCTTCGCTGCACTTGATTGTTTAAAAAAAGCATGCAATAATCTTTGAAATACTTTGTGAATTAAATTACTCTTTCAGAGAATTTCTGTCTAGATGTGGTTTATAGCTTCCCAGATAGTCCTTTCAAGAGAGGTGGTGAGCTCTTCCCCGGGTACTGGAGCACAGGTCTGAGACAAGGGACAATCTTCTGGTGAGGTATGGAGAGGATGGGGGCATGAGAATTTCCTCAAATCTGATGTTTCTCTTCCAGTGAGTCTCTTCAGACCTTGAGGACCTGTTTGTGATTCTCCCTGAATTATCTTTCCCTTTCAGTATCACTAAGCTTTGAAGATATTCTGATTTCCAGTTCAGTCTGAGTCCATGATTTTCAGAGAAACGGATGTTGCTATTTCCTCCCAGCTCAGTTTTCAAGAAACTGGTATTTTTCAAGGCACAGGAAGGTATTTGCATCCTTGGTCCTACCAAATGTTTGTAGTGCTTAAATTACATGTGAGATCTTCTCTCTGTAGCTTGGGCCTCTGGTTTTGGCCAAAGCCAGAGGCCAACTGGCTTTGGCCAGTTAAGAGGCCAAGAAAACTTTCTCCTTTTTGGAAAGTCTGCTGAACTGATTGAAGGTCCTGCATTCAGCTGTAGGATCAGTGCAGTTTCCCGTCTTGGAATTGGGATTTATGCAAAGACTGTGGTTTGGTAGGATCAACTATTGGAGGCATCTGTTGCTGCTTCCCCAGGGTGACTGGTTTGGTTTCTTACTTTCGCAAGCTAATGCTCTCCTCTTTCAGTGTAGGAGAGCTCGTAAAATGAGTGCAATCTGCCTTACCTTTATCAATCAGACTTTATTTCTTTTTTCTTTTTTTGTAACATAAAGAGGGCTAGGATAAGGCTGTTTCTCGTCGATGAAATGTGGTCCGATTACTTGAGGGGCCTTGAACCACTGCATCCTGTGTCTGCCTGACGAGAAGCTCCCGGAGCTCCTGCCTGGTTCCTGCTGCTCTGAAAATGGGAGCAATCAAAGCAGCAAACGTGTCTGTCTTATTCCATATGGCTTTTCTGAGGGGAAATAAGCAGGAAGTAACTTAGTTTCATAGTGGGCAAAAAGGGCTAAGAGTGGAAGGCTGTTCCATTTTTCTACTTCTAGTTTTCAATTTTGAAATACCACATGGACTAGCTGTTTACTTTGTACAAGGTCACTTAGAACCTGACTCGGCGTTTTGCTGATTTCCCAGGCTCTGCAAATATCAAGGTCAGGTTAGGCTTTTTTTAGCTTCTTGGAGTAATTTGTGTTTCCTTTCTTGATGTCTTTTATATGTATATTTCTACATTTCCGTTAGTATATTGTACAGTTGGTGTATTTGTGCTAGTTCACCCTATACTTACTGTGTTCCTTTCAGAAATGTAATTGAAACTAGCATGAGCATAAAGAAGAAATACCTGCAGAAACTTCCAGCTTAAATGAATTAATGTTTAGCTGAAGTGGTTGTGGCATTCAGAAGCTCTAGGGTTTTCAGTATGTTTCCTGCGCCGTACAATTCATAACGGAGTTTGCACTTGAAAGTTGAATTCAGATTCTGTGAATGACAGACTTGGTTCTTCCTAAAACTCTTACCAAGCAGAAAAGAGGCTTATCAAGTGCTACAAACAAATGTACTTGGTTCAGTTACGGTTAAGTCAAAGCAGCATCCCTTACCTAAACTGTTTCAGAGATCTTCTGTCTCATTTGATTTAAATCTACCTTATTAACCTGGCAAAAAGAAGTCTTTTGCAGAATATTCTTTGCGAAGTTTTAGAATGAAATCCTGGTTTACATCAGATGCTGAAAGAGACTTCTGTCTTTGCTGTGGAAAAGTCATTCTGGAAGCTCACAGGACAGACGCGAAGACGTAGGTCACTAACAGCACAAGCATCAAATCTTTTCTTTGCAGCACCTGCCCAAAATATTAATCCATTTCTCTCATTTGCACAAGGAGTTGAAGCCTCTACTGAGGGTAAACGTGCCCTTTCAGGAGAGCGAGAGGTTGTGGCCATCCTGCAAGTCCCACTGAGGATTAAGTGATGCTGCTGCTTTGAGGGAGGGAGATCTTGAAAGCCATTTACAAATGTGTGCGCTGCTTTCTGGGGCAAAAAAAAAATCCCAACAAACCAAACAGCAGAGAAAAACCAACCAAACAAACTACAGCAACAACCAAAAAAAAAAAAAACCAAACCCCAAACAAAAAACCTGCGTTGAATAATTACAATATAGACCATTAATCCCATGTTGTTAACACCTAAAGAATCAAAACCACCATATAAACAACCATGGGGTGCCTAAAAAAAAAAAAACCCCAAACCCCTCCTGAAAAACCCTTGATTTCTCTCTTTTGAAGACTTTGGGCTACAGAATGTGTTTCCAAGCCACTCAAGCCCCGCTTCAACAATAAGGGCTCGTGCATTTTCAGTGAACTTGAAATTGCTTTGTATTCTTGCCAATTCACCAGTCCTGTGTTGTTTTTTTTTTTTTTTTTTTTTAAAAGTGAGTGCCTTGGACCTTAGTCTGGGATTTGTATTTTTCTTTCAAAAACTGTTGCACTTATATTGTCTGATGGTGATGAGACTGAGTACTTACGAATGTAGTTAGATGGGTATGCTCTGCTTGCCTTATGTTGCTTTTGATTCCTATATTTTTTGCCCAGAAGTTATTTGAGTCTGGATTTCAATTATAACTTCAATAAAGAACAGGTTTTTTTCATTAGAATACTCAATAGTAAAATGCAATGGTTAATTGCTCGTTTACGCCCCTCATATTGAGTTGAATTTCCTTTGTTTTTAAAACAAACTGCGTTAAGATGGAGCTGTCTTTGATTCATATTCGCAATTAAACATAAGTATGACTGTGATCTGGTAGCTGCAAAAGCAGCATTAGAAATCTGAGGAGCTAAGTGCAGATGAAACTTAAGGAGCTCCAACATGGTGACTTCTTGAAATACAGTTGAATTGCTCGAAGAACCTTAAATTCTGCTTAATTTTTCTCCTATGGAGACAGTGATGTACCTTTTAAAAGTTTGTTTTAGTTTAGGGCTGCAGGAGTATGGAATAGCCTAAGACACGGGGTTATTGCAAGCACATCAGTGATGTCACTTGGTCCTGTCCTTTCTAGAAGTGGAGAATAAGTGCTAGGAAAAAAAAAAAATAAAATCCTAAAGTGTTGATATTACTAGTGACAGAGAGGTTATATGAGGGAGTAGTTTGCCCATCTTTGCTTAAAAAAAACCACCCCAAAACAACAAACCACAAGCACATACGTCCCCAATCCACCAAGCACACACACCCCCCCCCCCCCCAAATGTTATATTTCAGGATTTTTATTCAGCCGAGCGCAAGGCGGGTGATTTTGAGAGAGGCGTAACAGCCTGGCGTGGCGGGGGCAACTCCAGCGCTGAAAAGCTGTTCACGCTTTGGTGTTAGCGAGCGTGAACTGGCTGCAGCCAAAAGGGAGGATGTAAGTGCTGCGGCAACACTTCTGCAAAACCATGGCGCTACGGCCCGGCGTTCGTCAGGGAGCACGTTCTTTGATCTGGGTTGGGCCCCCTCCAAGAAAAGAAGGAAAAATCACTATTATAATAAGCAAATAACGTCTTGATTTTTTTTTTTTTTTTTTTTAAAGGAAGTCAATTGTGTTGACTTGCGAGATACGCACGACTACTAGGAACCAGTCGGAGATAACTGCCTGTTTTCAGTTTGGTTGCTGATAAGCTAATAGCGAAAGCTAATGAACAAACGACTTCTATTATGACAAATGCATGGGTTTGTTTTTTCATAATGTAGAGAGCTATGTTTTGCAGATAACAGTATGAAGTGTTAGATTTCTTCCCCCCCCCCCCCAACTGTTTTACTAAGTAAACTGGGAAGTGAGGATTAATTTTGAAAACTCTACTGTAATTATTATTGCTGTTAAAATTTTATTGCCTTTCTTTCACGTGATAAAATCCTTGTTTTGAAATAGTCCTGCTGGAGGAAGGAGTGCATGCACAGAACAAAGTCAGCTGTGCAACTTCTTTTTTTAAAAAAAATAACTCAATTTCTTTGCCGCTAAGCGGAAAAAAATCCAGAGCTCACAGGACCGAAGGCTAAGATTTATTTAAGTATTTTGAAAACAAAAGGAATCACGATTTGAGTATAGTAGCTGGAGATGGTTAAGATTGAGCGGTTTCACATTCCTGCCAACAATGGGTGTTTCAGTTCTGTGTGTTGGAGGAGGGGGTGTGTGTGCACATGCACCAGAATTTCTGGGCCATTAATAAACAAGGTGACTGTTAAGCAACATCTAATAAGTATTTTTAGATTGGCAAACGTGAATAAGCTGGAGCCCAGGCGAGATCTGTGGCCTGCTTTTCAATTTCTTATTCTTGGAAATACGGGGGGAATTCTGGGCAAATGTAAGCGTGCGGCTGATAGAGCGGCTGGAGATGACAAATGGGAGGATCTTGGTAGTAGCAACACAGTTACTTAAGGGCCTTGACCAAAATAATGGAAAACTGCCGCTTCAAGCTAGCGAGGGAGGTGATGTTGTCAGCTGGAGCGGGGGAGAAAAAGGTCACATCAAAAAAAATCTAATCTTATTCTCTGATAAAGAGCAGTCTTTTGGTGCTTCGTACATCGTATCAACATTTAGGAAGGGTGGTAAAAGACGTTCTAAGGAAGTATAAAAAAAAAATTAAAAAAAAAATATGCAAGCTTTCAGTGCTAGAGGATTCTTTGTATAGCAGAAAGGGGAGGAATAGTTTATCAAAAAGAAGATTGTGGACTGTGACCGGTAATCTGTGGTGGCATGTGTGCGCCCATGTGCCAGCCTGGGAAGAAATTAGCTGGTGCTTACCCATTAGGTTTTATCTGGTAAAGAAACTCAGAATAAGAATGAACGGCTTGAAACTGAAGCTAAACAACTTCAGCTTAAAAGTAAACCGTGCGCCTTTAATTGGAAAGATGAGTAAATGTTAAAATATTGATGCAGGTGGTAGGTTGTCCAGATCTTGATGTCAAAGCAAGACCGATTTGGACAAAGAAGTACTTTAGTAAACGTGAGTTTGCAGAGCTTCCTATAGATGTGACTGTGAAATTCAGTATCCTGTGAAACTGATTTCGTACTTAGAGGTCCAGTGGTCCTTTTCTTTAAAACTTTCTGAAACAATGTACGTTCATTTTCTTTCCTACAATATCTCCGCTCATTAAAGCGTTTCATAAGAGTATTTATTTTGTCTCTGAAAAAAAGAGAAAAAAAACAACCAAAAACCAACCAAGAAAACCTCAACTGTTTGTAGTTGTCTGTGGAAATACCTGGGGGAAGGAAAAGGAGTATTTTAGGTAGAAGAGTTTCAAGAATTCTATTCTTCCTCATTAAGTAATATTCATTGCGTAATTATATAGGAAAGAATTAAGTTATCCTGACAAGAGTTACTTTGCTGTTGGCCTGTTGACACTGCTTTGGCCAAGATTTTCTTGTGAGGCCATCGTCTCTCTTCCTAGTCCCTCTGGCTGCCCTGCAGGCAGGCCTTCGTTCTTTCTGCTTCTCACATCCCCGCAGATGTATGGTCATACCCTGCAGGCTGCCTGCTGGCTTTCCTACTGTCACTTTTTAAAGTTCTTTGCAGTTCAGCTCCTACTTTGGGGTCGTTTAGGGATGCTGGTTGTCTTTGCTTAATTTGACAAGTGTTGTCGGAAGTTCTCAGGCTCCAATGTCCTAGAAATAAGAAGTGGCAATCAAGTTGGATTACAGTGTTTCCCTGGGTGATGTTGTCTGTGGAAGAATCTTCTTGTGTCTGAACTTTTATTAAACTTGTTCCGTTCTGTGCATCAGGCCAGTTTTGCACTGAAGACGTCGATGAATGTCAGCTCCAGCCCAACGCTTGTCAGAATGGAGGTACCTGCACCAACCACAACGGGGGCTACGCCTGTGTCTGCGTCAACGGTTGGAGTGGGGATGACTGCAGTAAGAACATTGACGATTGCTTCACTGCCTCCTGTGCCAACGGATCTACTTGCATCGATCGAGTGGCGTCTTTCTCATGCATTTGTCCAGAAGGAAAAGCAGGTAAGGGCAGAAAACTTGCATAGGTCTGACACTAAATAGAAGACACTTCCTGAAGTTTATGCATGTGCTTAAAGTGATGCATTTATTTTACACACTTTGTGACCAAATGAGGAAGAACAAAAGGAAACATGTGCAGTCCCCGAGCAAAGACCTTTTAAACCTCTGTAGCTAGGGACAAAGAAATATTTGTATTAGGCTGGAGGACAAACTTATTACAGTTGAGATTGCAAGAAAAAGCAGATCTTTTTCTGGTGCTTAGCAGGACCTGTATTTGCCTGAGAAGTTATACATGAGGGTGATTTGCTCTGTGCCACTTATGATAATTGTTCTTAAAAGTCTAGAAGGCATATTTAGATATTTTTGCGTGAGTGAGGATGCCCTTACTCGCATACTGGAAAACTTGCTGTTGTAGGGTGGGTAAAAATGTGAAGGTCTGCTCACTACTACCCAGAAATACAAGTGATCAGCATAGCTGAAATAAGAAAGTGAGCTTCGTGCACACCTGTGTTTTCATCTGTTAGAAAAATCATGATGATGGTTAGAGAGAAGAGTTAGTTAACTGTTCCAAGGAGGAGACTTTGTTAATGGTAACCTCATGTACCACTCCTGGAGACACCTCTGAAGTCACAGAATCTATACTTATATATAATGCTTTATAAGCGTGTAGTAGACTACCGCAGGGATTTCATGGGTTGAAACCTGTAAGAAATTGCTCAAGCTTTTGGCTGTGGAAGTCTCTATCTGAAATACCAGGATGGAGAATTTGATTGTGTAACATATGGTCTGACCGCTGTACCTCGTTTTTTTGGAATGAACTCTTGTACGCTTCTCTAGGTCTTCTCTGCCACTTGGATGACGCGTGCGTTAGCAATCCGTGCCAAAAGGGTGCTCTGTGTGATACCAATCCCGTGAACGGACACTATATCTGCACCTGTCCTCAAGGCCATAAGGGAGCAGACTGCACTGAGGATGTGGATGAATGTGCAATGGGTGAGTTGCTATTTGTGAGTATGCAAACAGGGAGTTGGATCGTTTGCTTTATGAACTAACAGAGGGGCAAGAATACGCATTTTGTCGTCACTTCTCCACATAAGTGCGACTCCTTTCCTGCTCTCCCACTTCTGCTTCTGTGTCTTTAGATGAGTTTTAAATCTTGTGTGAGACTTGGGGTAAAGGACTGAGTCAGAATAGCTGTCCGTGTTTGAACGGTTAGTCTTTGGGATATGAAAAGTAGCGAGATGCTCAACCATTCTTCATTGTGCGGGAAGGTTTTAGCATTGTGCGAGGAATGCACGCAAGCAGATGCGATAATTAAGCTGACCCTTAAAACCATAGTGTACAACAAAAGTACTGCAGTTCACGTGGGAGTTGTTGCAGCTCCTGCCTCGGTAGAAATATATCGAGGCTGTTTGACAGCCAGAATATGGCTGGATCTTTTGAGTGCCTTCCAAGACTGGTGAACACGTGGGCTTTTAAAGCTGCAGTTCTCTGCTATCATGCTGTTGTGTCGTTTTGGGGGTTAGCTGGATGCTCACAGACTTGCTTGTAGTTTTGTGAGTGGTAGTTCATGCTTCTAGAGTGTAATGCATGAAGGAAACACCTAACCAGCACTCACGGAAGTATTGGAGAGAAGCACGTCTTTGAATTTCATTCCTCAGTCAGCCTCGGACAAAAGCAGGGTTCCTTTTTGAAAACACACGAAGGACTAGTGTGGTTGTTTTGTGGCTGTGGCAGCATCTTGTCAGCTTCAGGGGTGAAGTAAATGTAAAAGATGATCTAAAGATAAAAGCTCGAAAGCATCATTAATTCTCTAATTCCTGCCACTTGATGCTTTCCTCTTAAGAACTGTCATTAGTAATAGGGACCAGAGTCGCTCCTTTGGTCCATTGGTAATGACAGTGATCTTTCTTTTTGCCTACGACAGAGGCAAGTAACTGCCACGGGTTTTCTTCAATCACAGTAGCCTTTCCCCAGAAAGATGAGCAGTCTTTCCCCAGTATTACTTGCCAGAAAGGAATGACCACTGAAAAAGACCATGACTAATAAAGAATGCTGTGGCTTTCCTGCTCCAAGGAGAGGTTTTGACGCACACACATATATGTTTTTCTTGCAGCAAACAGCAATCCCTGTGAACATGCTGGGAAATGCGTAAACACAGAAGGCTCTTTCCACTGTGAGTGTTTGAAGGGCTACACAGGACCGCGCTGCGAAATGGACATCAATGAATGCCATTCGAATCCATGCCAAAACGATGCCACCTGCCTGGATAAAATTGGAGGATTTACATGTCTCTGTATGCCAGGTGAGGGGAGTTTCTGACAAAGATGGGGTTTCCAGCAAAGGGAAAATTCAGAAGGCAAAGCTCGGGGCGGGTTGCCAGCTCTGCTGAGGTGGAACGCATAATTGCAAAGAGGTGAGGTGAGGCTAAACGAAACGGTGAGAGCTTGCTGTGGCGGCACCAACCAGCAGGACTTGGCATTTGTGGGGGGGGAAGGGAGAAAGCAGTTAGAGGGCTGAGAAAGAAACCAATCTCTACATCAGCAAAGGAAGTCAGCGTTCTGAGCTGGAGGATGCGCGAAGGTATTTGTTACTATACCTGGGAAAGTGCATGTGCAGAAACTCAATGTGTGTGAAAGCAACGCAGGGGCAAACTTTAAAAGAGTGACTGAGTTTTGAGATAAGTATGTGATGATTCCGGATAATAGTGTTTGTTTATTTTCTCTGCTTAAAATACCCCAAATGATGCAAGTTCCCATTGACCTGAGGAAATAACTGTAAAAAAAGTTACTTGATTGAAATTGTGCTTGTAAAACTTACAAGTCCAGCCTACCAATGACCTACGTAGTCTGCTATTTTGCTTTCTGACAGAAAGTGGTGAAAAAGAAAAGGGTGCAAGTTGCCTTTTGCACAGTCTTACAAAGTATAATGAAAGAATTGTGACCCCTGCAGGTGATCAGCTGATACCATGAAAACTAGAATGAGTTTTTATTAAGATCTGATCTGTTCTGAGAGGTGGAACTCTAGTCCCAAGTATTTCACCCTTCTTAAAGTTTTTCTTTTACTCCGTCACTAGCTAAAAAGCCTTGAGCTAAAATTATCTGCTGTGTTTGTTTTTTTACCCTTTACTTTATATTGGTGCATACCTCAATATATTGATATTTTGAAAAATGTTAAAACATAACCCCTTCTCATCAAGTGGAAGAAAACACTAGATGTGAATTTGGTACGGACTTCTCCTGTTATGGCTGATTAAGTGAGTGTGTTCAGCAGGAGTGAAATGGACACGTTCAACATCCCTTTTTAACCTCTGGGGTATGTTCTTACTTCATAGGTTCTGTCCAAACTGCAGGCTTGCAATGAAACTGGGCTTAGACTTTCAGTGCTGATATAAGAGGCAGTTGTGCTTTCCAGGGCACTTTCTAAGGCCTTCAGTCACCTCTTCTTATTTATTTTTATTTTAAACAGGTTTTAAAGGCGTTCACTGTGAAGAAGATGTTGATGAGTGTCTGAGTAATCCCTGTGTGAACAACGGAGAGTGTCTTGATAAAGTCAACCGCTTTCTTTGTGTCTGTCCTCCTGGTAAGTACTTATTTCTGGAAGCATTTCCTGCTTCACCTTACCGAGACCTACATAGATAACCCATGAGGGATTGCAGGCGGTACGTTTCTTCTGAGTTTCTGTTGTCTTAGCGCAGCATCGGTTTGAATGAGCGATTCACAGTCACTGGTGAACAAGAATAGACACGTATTGGTTGCAGTAGGATTGCGCCTGTAACTGAACGTAAGCGTTGAGAAACATACAGTTGGACATCTCATCTTAGAGGGTAGTTGGCAGCACGAGCTTCTGTTATTGTGGATGTCATAGTGAGGTATAGATGAGTATTTCTAGATACGTTTTAAAAATCGGAGCCTCGGCGTGCTTTTTGCCTTTTTCTGAGGTTTTTAGGCAGAAGCCATTTTTGCATCAGTATAGTTTATGTTGCTTGCATGTGGAGGGAGATGGATTGGGTCTCCACTTCAGAAAAGAAGGATGAATGAGCTGAGGGATCACTGTTAGTTATAGGGTAAATGTCACTTGTTTTCCTGATGGCATAGAAAAACTTTGGAGTTCAGAATATACTTCACAAAAGCCTGCTCCGCATCCCTTCTTCTTGACTAATGGTATTCTGCCTCCTCCTTTGGTTCCTTCCTCCAAGAAACATTCCTGGAGTTTTTTATTTTTTTTTTTTTTTTCTTAAAGTGCCACCATCTGACATAACCTCTCGATAGTTCGTTAACTATTTCAAGAAGTGTATTGAAAGGCACAGTGCTGTATCGTACCACATTCCACACTGCTGTAGTAATTCCGGTCTGAAAGCTCTAGTGATGTATGCGTTGTCGTTTCATTTTAAGTTACCTTCTTTGCTTACTTGGAAGTTTTTATTGGTGACCTCCCAGCCAGAGACATGCTGAGAGGTCACCAATAAAAACTTTCAAGTAATCAAAGTAACTTTATAGTTACTTACATAGACAGGCATACTGTCCAGTGGTGGACACCACTTGTGCTCCATCTGCTGTATTTCTGTTTGACTTGGCCATCTTAGTTCTCAAGCTGGGGCTCCTTTCACCTGGAGGGTGGAAACTATGTTTTGGCTGGTGGTTTGGAGGAGGAGCCAGTCCACCCAGCGCGTGGGGGGTGTGTGTGTTTAATGATGCAATTGAGTTTAGATTTACTGAGCTTATATTTGGGTGTTTTTAATGATTTGCTAATAAATAATTCCTGACAGTGCAGCTGCTTACATTAACTACTTCAAATTACTTCTGGATTTTCATCTTTTCTTTCCTGCCTTTCAGGATTCAGCGGGGCCGTGTGTCAGATTGATATAGATGACTGCTCCAGCACGCCATGCCTCAATGGAGCCAAGTGTATCGACCATCCCAACGGCTATGAGTGCCAGTGCGCCACAGGTCAGTCTTGTGTCCGCAGCCCCTGGACTGGAGGTCGCATGTAACCGAAATACATAAAGGGGTGGTCAAAGAAGCGTCAGCGTTCTTTTTCTTTCTTTCTTTGAAATACTGCTTGTTTGTTGCGAAGCTTTGTCTTCTCCTTTGCGGCAGAGAATAGCGTTTCAGGACAGAAAGCTTTTCACTTGTGACGGCAGTAAGTTCACAGTCGGTGGGAGTTGTGGCCTCCCTCTTTCAGCCCCATCTCTTGCCTCGCAGAAGGTGACAGCTTCTTCTGTATTGACTATGGAATCCATGAGTGGAAAAACAGCAGCGTGAAGCCTTTTGCATGTGGCTTACCTTTCTTTCTTTCTTCCAAGCCGGATTATATAGTATACAGTTGAAGAACAAGAGATGGACAGAGCAGTGCTACTGTGTATTCCGATTTCTGTTGCGTTAGGCTATTTTATGTCAAAAGCGGAAGATTAAAATGCAGTAAAAATTGAGTCCGCTGGAAGAAATACCACGCAGCAGCTGCCTGCCAGAGTGTAGTTAAAATGATTTGTCAGGCATCATACAGAAATTTTGGCAGAGCTGCGGATGGAACTGAGGTGGGTTTTTTTGAATGCACTAAATTCCTTTACTGCTTGGTTAATTACAGATGTAGAAGCATCAGGTTTAATTATGGGATTTTCTTATCTTCAGCCCTCTAGCAGTGATGTAGATAAATTTTATTTTGGTTTTTACATCTGGTCAAATAAGAGGGTATGGGCAGTTCAGAGCTGTTACGCTCTAATTCTCAGGAAGGAACAACTTTTGGTTGCTTTCAGTTAATGGTGCCTGATGCATTGCTCGTGATGCAGATTCAGGCGTGGAATGTGTTGGCTTTAGCTCTTCCATTAGGGAAGAGGCTGAACAATTCCTGGAGATACCTTTGTCCCAGAAACGCGCTGTTAGGTTGGCTAGACTTATGTGCAATTTTTCTCATTTTGAATCGTTCCAATAATCGAATTGTTACTGCAAATTTACTTCACTAATTTATTCTGCGCTGTACAGAATGTAGTAGAGATTAGCCTAAAAGTTCCTCCCCAGTCTTTTCACACACACCCCCTCCCCCTTCCCCAGTGCCTGAAGAAACAATGAATTTGTTGGAAGTAGGGGAATGCAGTAGTTCTAATCAGGAAACGAATAATTATTGTTGTTGGCAATTTTCCTTTTGATTACTGCATGTGACAGAGTAAGCTGTCGCTTGCAAAAAAAAAAAAAACACACACCAAAAAACCAAACAGAAAAAGCTCCAAAGTTGGAGTCTTCTCCAAAGTTGGAAACTATCTTAGAAAGTCTTTCTCAAGCTGGTGTGCGGTCTGATTGCTTTCGGTCACCGAGAGCGCAGAGCTTATCAGAACGGTTTGGGGCCGTGTAGTGGAGGACGCTGTGGAGAGGTGCGTCTTGAAAAGCACGTTCTGAATTTGAGCACTAAACTGCTGGAACCCCCCCCAGTACAGAAATTCTAGGATTCCCAGATAAAAAGGGAGGACTGCTGCTTCCGTGGAGGCATGTGATGTATGGAGCATGTTCAAGGAACGGGCTGAAAGCAACCAAATGTATGTTACTGAAGCAGCAGCTCTTAGTAAAATCCTTGGTTAGTACTTTGGCTGCCAAAGGAAGAGGGACTCTGTGCTAGGGCTTTTTTCCGTCCTGTCTGAGGGATTCTTATGTGCTATATTCAAGTGGGGTTTTTTCTAGTCTAACTCTTGTCTGCAAAGAGGGAAATTGTATCTCAGTAAGGTATGGTAGGAGGTCAGGAAGAATATCTGATCTCTAATTGGTTCAGTTGAGCTACAGTAGGAGGCAAGGTCGTAATTTTTTGAATGAATGTGTGCTAAGTATTGTATGTAATATTGACAGCTTTCTGTAAGACTGAAATGTGGAATTCATCATTGGGGCAGATCAGTTACTGGAAAATGATGTTTGAGTATGTTCTTGCTCTATTAATCTCATGTTATGAGTGATAGATGTTCCCTGAATGGTAATCGCCAGCTGCCAAAGTGATTGAAAACTGCAAAATGTTTGGCCAAATACTGTACAGATAGCTCTATTTACTGCTTGCTTTTTGTCTTTTCTTTCCCTTCTGGCATTATTCCACTTCTCCTTCCCAGTGGTAGATCATGGCTTTTCTTATCTTGAGTTGTCTTAGGTCCTTCCTCTTTTCTTTGCCTCTGTCCTCGTTTTGTTTTTTGGTTGGTTTTTTTTTGGTTTTGGTTTTTTTTTTTCCCGCTGTTCGTCCTCTTATCAGTTTGTTTTTCTTCCTTTCCTAACATCTTTTTATATCCATCTCTCTAACTAGCTTCCCTTCCCTCTCCCTACCTACTTCCACACCCATTCATCCATGCATACGTTCGCAGAACTTGGAAATGTTAGCCGTCAACCTGGTATGTTTGACCAGAGAAATAACCACAAACCTGTATGAAAAATGGGGAGCCTGTTATCCACTTATAATACTCAGGTGAGAATTGCTCTTCAGCTGTTGAAATTCCCTGCAGCTTGGTTTGTATCAGTCTCCGGTTGGTGTCTGAAATTTTGAAGTTCTGCCTTCCTAATCTCCAGCTGCTGGAAGGCAGCGTGAGCTGTTGCTCCAAAACCTCCTCTCCGAAAAAAGTTTATTTTAAATTGCCCCTGTTTGGTATAGCTCTGCTCCGTCATGGAAAACAGGGCTCTTGAGGGAGTTGTTTGCTGCTCTGAGCTTCCTGAACCGTTGTTCCAGCCCTTCTGGTGAATAGCTTCTGCCCTCCTCTGTTGCTCAGGATGTTTCCCAGCTGAAGCAGAATGAAACAGGCCGAATTGCTGCTTGTTTCATTGCTCCTAACTGAAGAGGTTGCATGCAGTCTTCCTTAAATTTGCGGTTGGTGCTTGACTGGAGTTACTGAAAGGTTTCCCAATGAGAGGGGCAAGAGACTTTTTAATAAGCAGAGCTGCGGAAGCTTTGACATGAGCCAAGGGACTTCCCTTGGGAAGGTTTCTGCAGCATCTTCGCAGTAATTTCTCATACTAAAAAAAGTCAACCCCCCTGGTACTGTGTAGAGGAAATAATGACAGAAGAGTGCCTTCAGATAGTTTATACTGATGCGAGTAAATATTTCCCATGGAGCTTTACATGTTTCCTCTCATTGCTACTGTTGTGAATAAACTGAAGGTAACCACTTCCAATGCCAAGGTTCTCCATGCAAGATGATGTTCTGTAATGCTGCGAGCAGCGGAAGAGAGTTGTTTTGCAGGGCTGGAAAATGGGCAGCAGTTGAGATGCCCAGTTACCTTTTGTGCTGTCTGCCACTTTGTCGATTCTTAATATAATTCTTTCTAAATTTGGATTATATTCGCTGCGGTATCACGCCAGTTATCTTCTTAGTTACTCCTCTTCATCATTTTCCCCTAGGTTTTACTGGCCTTCTGTGTGAGGAGAATATCAACAACTGTGATCCTGATCCTTGCCACCATGGGGAATGTCAAGACGGAATCGATTCGTACACGTGTATATGCAATCCTGGCTACATGGGCGCTATCTGCAGCGAGCAGATAGATGAATGCCACAGCAATCCTTGCCTCCATCAAGGGCGCTGCATTGATTTGGTGAATGGTTACCAATGCAACTGTTTGCTTGGCACTTCAGGTACATAAAGGACTGGATTCTAACACAATTCAAGCATTTAATTATTTGTTACGTGTGCTCTGGTGTGTGCTGAATTTGCATATAGAGTTAAGCTTATGGTATCAAGAGTATCATTTTCACATTACTTTTCCTTTCTGAATTTTCCTGTGTTTGTGTGTGGATTGCCTAACCCTCACTGGTACTGCAGCTGGTCTTGGAAGAGTTTATCTCCTCTTTACTTACAAAATTCAAGCATACAGGAAGAAAAATAAGCGTGGTGTTTCAAAATGGTTTATTCTTTTGTTTAAATGTTTAGTACAAGTTCAGGGTCATATTCAGTCAGCACCTAAGTGACATTCCTTGGTGTCGCAGCGCTTCGGCATCATCACCTGTTTGAGTTGCACCAGTGCACATGTAACTTCGAAGCAGGTGGGGTTTTTAATTTGGCAGTTCCTGGGAAATTGTTTTGTTGACTTCCTTGTACGATTTGGCCGCCTTATTCATCTACTTTTTCTTTTTCAGGAGTGAACTGTGAAAATAACTTTGATGACTGTGCAAGTAACCCATGCATTCACGGGGACTGTATTGATGGCATTAATCGCTACAATTGTGCTTGCAAACCTGGATTTACAGGTAAAGTCAGCTACCTGATAGCTTTTGAAGATAGTTATCTGGCTAGCTCAAGAAGCTGTTCTTTGCATACTGACTGCAAGGGATTCAGTTGGTATCTCGCTAAATCCTTCTAATCTTTGAATCTCAGTGTCTTGCATTACAGCAAGTTCTACCAAGCAGAAAAATGGCCTAATCCGTGCTGTGAAATGCCGTTCTTGTTAGGTAGTTACATCCAACTCATGGTTCTTGGTTTTATAACAAATAAACCCATGTGACTTCGGTTTATTATTTACAGCTTCTTTCCAGGCACAGAGAGATCATGGACAATATAGAGAAGTATTCGATTAGACACTACCTTGGGTTTTGACCGTGAACGGTATTTCTCTTTCTGCGAAAGCAAAGCATTAACTCAATGTTCTAATGAGCTGCTCTCCACTCTGAAGTCTCCAACTGAATTACCTGTTTTTTTCCATACTTCTCTTTCATAGCGTGATCTGTTCCATTTCTCTTTTAAATTATAAAGAATTATCTGATACAGTAAAAGTAGGGCTGAAAGAAGAAGGTTTTATGCGCTTTTGGATCCATGACTAGAACTGTAGATCTACATCAGGACTATTTCTGATGACTAAAGCGCATCTCAACACTGTTTATAATGGACTTAATATGTTTTGAGCCATGTAGGGTAATGTGCTCATAAAATAATTGTTGTAAGGCAGTTGGTACTGTTTATAACTGTTTTCTCATCACGTTTGTTACTGTTTATTACTGAATGATTCCAATTAGAATTGATCTGAAATGCATTAGAAATAGCACTAAGAGGTTTCATGTGTCTTGTGCTTTTCTCTTGGTGTCTTTCCGAACTTCTGACGCTCCTTTCTTCCTTCTTTCCTTTGGCTCCGGCATGGTGGTACTCCTTAGTCCCCGGGAAAGGAAGAGGCATGCTCCTGAGCACTCTTGCCTTTCAGTCTTCTTTGTTGCTGGCATACCATATTTGTTATCCTACTGGACTTCTTACTGTTACGCTGTTAAAATAATTAAGGAATATGATGAACTGGCAGCATTTAAAGAGCTGGCTTGCATGGGGTCTCGTTACTTTGTCCTTTTCTTATGTTAAAAATGCTATCAACTTACTGCAACATTCGCTTTCTTTAGCTTTCCAGCCTCACAAGATCTTATGGTCACTACTTGAAGGATCTTGCAGTCGTAATCAGAGGCAGGCAAAACAGGAAACGGTGTTTTTTAGACTCCCTTTTGCGCAATAAACCACAAGAACTATATTTACTGCAGACAATATGGCAGTATTGGTTGTTCAAAGGGTAGGTACTTGCAAAGCAGAAGAGCAGGGCTGTGACAAGTGGAGCTCAAGAGGTTTGTTCCAAGCATGATCCCATTGAGTGATTTTTGCCTTCCTAATGAACATTAACCGGTGCTTTTTAGTGGAATTCTGTTGAGATTCTTGAATGGTTTGTAAATACTTGTTGAGTGTAAGTGCTGTTTTCCAGGCACAGAAAAGTACTGCATCTTTCAAAAACGCTTCTCTTGACTTCACTTAAAGCACGGAGGCATGCAAGCTCTGTCCCGCTGCATTGGCTTTACCGACTTGTGTCTCAGTGTGTGTTCTCGCAGACATGCAAAGCAAATGTTCTTACAAGAAATACTTAATAAGTATTGCTGCTTTTTTTTTTTTTTTCTAGGCCCACGTTGTAATGTGGACATCGATGAATGCACATCCAGCCCCTGTCATAATGGTGGGACGTGTATAAATGAAGTCAACGGCTTTCGGTGTGTATGTCCCGAAGGTTACCATCATCCTCACTGTCAGTCACAGGCAGATGGTTGTCTTAGTAATCCCTGTGTACATGGCAACTGCACACATATTACGAGTGGGTAAGTACTTATTGTCACATTAAACTTACCTGTTGCCTTCTATATTTATTTTTTCTCTTGCTTTGCCTGGAGTTCCATCTTGAGTCGAAGTTTCTGATTTTTCTCTAATTTCTGAGCTTCAAGATCCGGACTTACCTGCTGCCCATGACATAGTCACAGTAAGGCGTAGACCTTTAGTCACCAGCTGCAGTCTGTGCTGTTTCAACATAGGTTTTTCTGTCCTGCATTGTATTCTTTGCTGTCTTTGCATGGGCATGTAGCGCAGGGTGGACTGCCACCGTCTAAAGGGAGGGTTTGGCAATTCGAGTGAGTAAAGAGAATGCAATTAAAGCAAAGAAATGGTTCCAAATTGAATCTTTGGGGAGCAACAGCTACCTATTCGATCAAACTCTTAAAACGTTGAGCGTGAAGACTCTCTTTGTTGGCTAGTGCTGTTCTTGTTATACAAATACTAATATTAAGGAAGAGGCAGACAACTTTTGACGCTCGGAGATAGAGCGATACTTGGCTTAGAACAGTTTGTCAAAGGCTGAGATTTCATCAGCTTTAGTCACGCTGTTGCATGCCCAACAGACAAAAGGGAAAGCTCTTTCTGGCTGTTCTGATGTCACTAGTTACTTCTGAATCTTCCCATCCCGGGAGACCAAATGCTGATTTTGGGAGACCTCTTTCTGGTAATAAGTCTGGGAGTGCGGGACCTGTGGGGCCAACAGGTTTGGGGAGGCAGAACTTGTGTTTGTGAAACTTCCCAACTGTACGTGGAACAGCAGTGCCTCCCAGATGCGTGCCACATCCTGGAAAGTGTTGTCAGCACTTGGGCAAGGCAGTGATTTACCGCTGCAGGTAGTTCTGTAGGGCAGGATTCAGCACTTTCCCCGGAGCTGGCGGGAAGGCTGCCTTTATTGCTAATTCAGCCTCCATGTAAGCTTGGAAAACAAATGTTTTGGTTCATCTCGTCTATCGTGTGTCACCTCCATCCATATTTATGCCCATGTACACCTTACGCTCGGTGCCGGATAAAATAAGTCTTGCTTGCATGACAGGGAGGGAGGCCAGCGTGTGTGTCGTGTGGCTTGAGTCCAGGGTGATTCACCAAGTCCTTGGTTTCATGTCATATGGGTGGAGTGCTGCTCTCCCTCAGATCTTGAAACATGATGGAGAATACTGCTCCTGCTCCCAGCCAGCTGTTTTCATTTGTAACCACTACTTGGTATGAAATCAGTCTAGTTATCTTTGCAACCTATTGTTCCCCTCTACTTTTTAAAAATCTTTTTTTTTTTTTTTCTCTGTCTTTGTTTAAATATGTAGAGAGGTCTTATCAAAGCAGAAATGTATTGCTGGTTGACTGAGCGCTTTGTGAAAACTGTAACAGAGGGAAGTGTGGTTTTAAGGGAGGGTTTATTTTCAGTATTTTCAAAACTATACAGCTGGGGTAAGCAGCCTAAGTGAAACTTAGGACTCTCCTAAAGAGAGGTCTTCTGTTTTTCTCTCCAAAACTAATCCAGGAGAAACTGGCTAGTAGAAGAGTTATTTCAGAATGCTGTAAAATTGCTGCTGCTTTTGCCTTTAAAGGTACAAGTGTGTCTGCGATCCAGGCTGGACAGGAGATTACTGTTCAACAGAAGGGAACGAATGTAAATCAAACCCATGCCAGAACGGAGGAACTTGTGAGGATTTGTTGAACGGCTACAGATGTACCTGTAGGAAAGGATTCAAAGGTGAAAACTCAGAAGCTTCTGTTCTCGTCTTCCTTTCCACTTCATTGCATCTTTAGTGCCATTTTAATGTTTTCATTAAACTTCATGGGAATAAGACTCAAGAGGGGAAACTTTAAGAAGTAAAATTACAGTCAGTTCATGTAGACATGGTACAGCGGTAGAGTGCTTAGACCATATCTAGGCCTTGTTTGGACTCATTAAGAAATGTCCTGGTGTCAGCTGAGCTTAATTTTCTTTGTAAGAAAGTTACACTGAGCTATATAAATGTACTGAGGATTGAAGGGGCATTCAACTCAGAATTACCATGGCTGCTGTCTGCTTGTACCCGCTGAGCCCATGAGGACTACTCTGATCTCCTTTTCCTTCTACTGAGATCTTTGAAATAGAGAAATTGTTGTCCGCTGCTGTGTAGGATGATCGTGCAAGTTACAGTCTCTTCTTTGTTCTTCCAAGAAGCACCCAGCTCTTAGCAGCGTTCTCTCCTGGTTTTTTCCCCTTCTGCTCTCCAGGTGTGAACTGCCAGGTAGTGGTTGCTCCTTGTTCCCCCGATCCCTGTGAGAACTCGGGAATTTGCCAAGAATCTCCTGACTCTGAAGGCTACACCTGCCAGTGTGCTCCTGGCTGGGAAGGTAATGTGGACGGGGAGCATACTGTACTTCCAACGCTGAGCTGTGTTGGCATTCAGCCTTTTGACCATTGCCTTATGAGGGGTCTTACTTCTGGACTCTCCATGTTTCAGGGGAGAGATGTACAGTGGATATTGATGAATGCCTCTCCAAGCCCTGCAAAAATCATGCCCTGTGCCATAATATTCAAGGCAGTTACCTGTGTGAATGCCGGCCAGGCTTTACTGGAGGAGACTGTGACAGTAACATTGATGACTGCCTTTCAAGTGAGTATCAGCTGATTGTTCTGTGTTTTCCAGTTTTTCCTAGAAGTAATTTTGCTGTACTATTGATGACTACTATTTGACAGATAGTGAAAGGTCTTTTATAATCTCTTACCAATAAGAAAAAACCCCCAAACCTCAGCTTTGTAAGACTTGCGTCTTTGAGGCAGTCAAAATCCATCGTGTTCAGCTGCTAGAAATGGATGACGGTGTTCTAACTGATAGCAGGAGTTGTTCCCAGATTCTTAACTTGAAAAGGTCTTTAGAGTTTACATACTTTAACAAGGAACGCTGTTAAATGAAGAATTACATTTGCCTAAAATTTTAATACATCAAGTTAAAGTAACACTGCAGGGCTTACCTGTATTTCAGTGTTAAGCTTGATTGAGGTGTGGTGGGAATCTGGGGTATAGCAGTCCTTCCTGAAATGTCTCTCGCTGACATTAATATTCTGGAAAGAGTGGGTCCTGTTGCTGTTCCAGTTAATCCGTATCCGAAAGCAAATGAAGCAGCAGGACGGCACTCTGTTCCAGAAGAGGTATCAGTTGCAGGATAGCCCATACGCTGATGAATACTGAAATCATTTAAATTACAAGAAAGCAAATGTTAATTTCATGCCCTTGACACTGCTGTTTACAAGGGAAAACAAATACACGGTAACTTCTTTTTCTTACTGGGCGTATTCTGTATCATCATCAGGTAAAATCAGTTTCCTGAGAAGTGGCATGTGTTTAAAAGTTTGTCTGTTACCATTTGAAAAGTGCTTTATCAAACCTTGGAGGAGTTAATAACGTAATTTTTTAATTAGCTGTCTCTTTAAAAAAAAAAAACCAAACCAAAAAAACCCACAAAGAACAATCAAATAGGGGGGGAAAAAAAAAACCAAATCCAAACCTCTATTTTTTATTAGCTTTTTTTTTTAATTACCAAACCAAAGTCTTAAAGACTTTAGGTATGAATTTAGAGAGTTGTATTTTGCATTGAAAAAAAAATTTACATTTGTGACTGCTGTCGAGAAGGATCCAGACAAGCCTGTTAGCAAAAGTTACCGTGGGAGACCCTAAAGCAGCGCTGCTGAAAGAACTTGTAAGACATCTGGCTCAGCCCGAGCTTTTGATTCCCTCTTTCTGAGCAAACAGGTATCGTACCAAAAATGTCACCTTGGTGCATTGACCCCGAGCTTTGCCACCCGAAGCCACCCAAATTATTGCTTGTGCTGTTAGTTTTTTATGTGGGTGTCTGAAGATAAAAACATTTTTCAAGCGTTCGTCTTTCTCTCTGGAAGAGCCGGGAAATCTCTCTCTATTCCTAAGCGTTCTGAGAGCTGTGAGATTGATCCTGCGTTGTCTGTTAGGCAGCACACCCATGAGGTTGAAGAAGAATTTCCAATTACTGCCACAGCTGATTTCATTTAGCATAACAAAAACCTTCCACGGCTTGAGCCAAATGTCTTTAATCCATGAAGCAAACAAGCCCTCCAACAAGAAGAACTTAGTGAGAAGTTGATACTCGAATCGCCTTTTTCTGTCCTTAAATGTGCGGCACAGAAAATTAATGTGTGGCAGTAAATGGCTGGCTGTCACAGAAGCAACATTTTATAGCTGCCAGGGGTCTCGCTTTGAATGTGCTTTTTCTCTGCAGTAGTCAGATGACCTTTAACTGGATGCAGGTGTGTCTCTTATAACACGATTTTTTATCATGTGAGCATATTTCTCAGTCAATAAATGAGCTTTAATTACCTTTCACATCTGTTTTCTTCGTTTACCAATGAACAGAAGGATTTTGTACTTACGTTGAACTGCAAATTTTTTGGTGGAGTCTATTTGCCTTTTGAAGTTTGTATTTTAGTAGTACTTAAAGATAGTCACAGATCCATAAAAAGGGCTCCGTAACCTTCTTTTCATCCCTCTTCCTGTCTCTCCTTTTCCTCCCCCCTCCCAGTTTCCCTCCTTGCCTTCATTTACATAGGCATTTGGTCTAGGGAATGCAGAAACTGGCTTCAGAGGCAGTATCCCACAGAGGGTTGTGGGTCTTAAATCCAAAAGTGGAAGGAGCAGAGGAGGCAGAAATCACAGAATTGGCAGAGCTCTTTCAGGCAGTACGTGTGGAAGTAGAAGGAATAGAGTAGCAGGGGTTGGATTACACTAAAAAATGGTGATAGCCAAGTGGCAAGGTCGTGGGAGGGAGAAAGAAAATGTCAAGAAATGCAGAGGTGAGAAGAATCCAAAGTTGTGTATGAAGTTGTGAGCTTTTCTGCCAGCCTTTCCCCAGTCAGCCTTTGATACTGGGAAAAATACCAAGCGCTCAATAACATGTTATTATATATAGTAAAATATATATATTATATATATATTTTTTTTATATATATATATATATAAAAAATCATGTTTATAGTAATTTACACCTACACATTTGATTTGACTGGAGTGCTTTCATGCTTAAAATGAAGCACACAAGTTCTTCCATGTGTTGAGCAGCGTCTGGAAGAGAGAGAACTGTCTGCGTTCTCTTATGAATGAGGTCATGAAGAAGAGACAGTTGCTGTGCTGTTTGTATTGTCTTTCTCAGTAGGCATTTATCGAAAAAGCAGAGTCTGAACTTCAAAAGAAGAGCCTTTGGATCTGGTTTTGTTGGTTTTGGCTGACCAGATCCCAGCAGAGGAACCTTTAGGCCCTGCAGCTTGGCCTTGATCCACACCTTCTTGTGAATTTGTTATTGATAATGCTTTGGGATTATTTCCTCCATAAAGTGGCTCAGAAAAACTTGTCAGTAGTCTGTCACACTCTGGGCTATGTGATACTTATTTCCCCAAAAGCTGCTACTCTAGGCCTGGCCTTTGACTGTTACCCATTTTAACGCTTCTGTAACGCTTCTATCTTAGATCCCTGCCAAAACGGAGCTTCGTGTGTGGATGGGATAAACTCTTTCTCGTGCATCTGCCTCCCCGGATTTCACGGAGATAAATGTCAAACAGATACCAACGAGTGCCTGAGTGAACCCTGCAGGAATGGAGGTACCTGCACCCACTACGTCAACAGCTACACGTGCAAGTGTCAGCCTGGGTTTGAGGGAACCAACTGCGAGAACAACATCGACGAATGCACTGAGAGGTGAGAGAACTTCCCCGTGCCGCTGCACTGAGGAGCCACGCTCTGTCTGCTCCTGGCTTGAAGTCAGTCCTGCTCAGGAGCAGTTTTTAACGATGAGGATCTGGTTTTCCTGCCTTTTGTCACCGAGACGTGCTTGTGATTCATGCAAGGAAAACTTGCTTACCTTGTGCAGGATACCAGCTGAAAGGCAGTTGCCTGCCAAAGTTGGTCTTCAGTTTGCACGACTAATTAGGAGCTTAGTTCCATTATAGGAGGCAATACGACAGTTTAACAAACGTTAAGACAGTAACAGATGCTAGCTTATTAAAACGTAAATAACTTATGTTTTTATAAGACCACCATCGTATGGGGAGGGCAAATAATTGATTGGTTGTGAACAATGTGAAGAAATACGAAAGCTGCAAAAACGGAAGCGATGGCCAACTCTCAGAAAGGCAGGAAAAACAAATCAGCCCTGAGTTGAGTTATTGACTGCCAATAATATGAAGAAACCACCAGGAGGGAACACTAAATCCACAGATTCTGTACGGGAAAGGTTTAACCATCAGCAATCTTCTAATGCTCACAAATTGGATGTGGTTTAGCAGTGTTGAGACAAAACCTGAGGTCGTTCTGAGGGGGGAGGGAGGCATGGAACTGAGTTAAAATGCTCAACAGCTGGTCCTTACATAAATGGTTTGCTTGGTAGTTTTTAAAAGCTCTCTGAGAGTTAACCCTATGTACCCATCATCTGCCTGCATATTTATTTTAAGCTTTGTTAGGACTGATGAAGTAACTTCAGATTCTTAAATGGAAACAAGTTCTAATAAAGCTTGAGATGGTTAAAAAAACCTCAAACAATTAAAAAATAGTCTTTTCTAATCTAGTTACCAGAAACAAATAAGATGGCTAAATGCAAAGCTCTTGGTAGTCTCATGCGTTTTCTGCACACAAAGAAAAGAGCTTTCTTATCTTTGATAAAATTGCAGTTGTGGGGGAGGAAGTATTTTAACATCTTTTGCTTTAGAACTGGATTGTGTCACTGATGAGGGTGTGTTTAATTTGCACAACAGTTGTTTAATCAAGTGAAATATGTTGGGTGTTTTAGCAGAACGCCTGGTTCTTCCTTGAGGTTCCTCCTGTTCTTGTTTTCGTTATCAGTCAGGACAGAAACCAGTCTTGCAGGTATGAATGAGGGATGTAGCAATTTTCAACACTCTGCCAAGCCAAACCAGTCACACCTTCTCAACCAAAATTTCCTGAGCTATACTTAAGAGCGCCGTGATGATTTGCTAATTTGAATTCCCTTCAAATAATTCTTCCGTGTCTTGTGTGAGAAGCCGCCTATGAGAGAGTGCCATCTTCTTTCGGAGATGGGTACCTGATCTCGGTGAAACGTGCCAAGTGGCTGACAGTTCCTCTGCCTTCTCTTCCCTGTTTCCCCACGAACATAAACCATAGTTTCTGCTCCCGGTAAAACAGAATTCAGCCCACAAGGCAGAGGAACGTCTCTGATGAATAGGTTATTGTTGACATCTCAACCATAATCACAGTCAGAATTTAGGTACTCAAACCTTGCACTGGAAGTTCCAGAAGGTGAGTCAGTGGCTCCTCTTGTGGAAGTACCCTTTGACGGTGCGCAGGACAGATAACAAGCATGAATTCGTTTTGTGTGCTTTATCAAACTGATTATCTTGAGTCTGATCTAGGGTTATTTTCAGAGGAGCAGGAGTTTCCAGGCAGACGTTTCTTTAGAAGGAAAAAGGAGTCAATTTTGCATGAGGCATCACTTCTTGTAACTTTCCCAGTCACTTCTCCATAGGACACCCAATCTGGCAGAATTTCTTATGAGGAGAAGATTGGGGTGGGGGGGATAATTCCTTTGATCTGAATTCTGCCAGGGCATGTATGAGTAGTTTTACAAATCAAGGACTTAAGGTTCTCATGAGAGGAAGAGGAAGGAATTTAGCAATACCAATACTTTCACATGATTTCAATGAAGAACATGCTTGTGTTTTGCATGTTACAGAAACTTTTTCCTTGAGAAAACATACCTGCTAGTCCTTTGAAGCTTTAAAAAAAAAAGGCAAATTGTTTTGTTTCTCATAATTTGTAATACAATTGTAATTTGTATAAAATCTATCAGTTTGAGCAAGCCACATGCCTGCCTGGTACAGTGCTGGTTGTGGTCGCATTGGAGGTGGGAAGATTTCATTAAATAAGTTAACTCCATCACTAATGACTCACTGAAACCCTGCTTTACTTTCTTTGCCTGCCAAGGTGAAAACCAGTGAGCTGGAGGGTGAGCTGGAGTCCCCTTGAGTTGCTGTCACCTGATTTATGCTTCTTTAGCAGGAACTTGATGGTGGTCAGAAGATCCTGTAATCTGTTTTTTCTCTCTCATTCCAGTAACATTTATGTGCTGTTTTGGCTGTGAGCTTAATTGCATTTTGTCTCAGCTTACCTTTGTTCTCACTCTCTTGCAGCTCCTGTTTCAATGGAGGTACTTGCGTGGATGGGATCAATTCCTTTACTTGCCAGTGTCCGGTGGGATTTACAGGACCCTTCTGCCTCATGGAAATCAATGAGTGCGATTCACATCCTTGCTTGAACAAAGGCTCTTGCGTGGACAGCCTGGGCACATACCGATGTATATGTCCTTTGGGTTATACTGGGAAGAACTGTCAGGTGGGTGACATTTTCTCACCAGTTTTGCACAGAGCGCCGTCCTTTCAGCTGTTCACCAGCAGAAGTGACCGGGTTAGATGTGAGGTACCAAATCATAGAATTGTTCAGGCTAGAAGGGACCTTAAAGATCACCCAGTTCCACCCCCCTGCCCTGGGCAGGGACACCTCCCACCAGACCAGGCTGCTCAAAGCCCCATCCAGCCTGGCCTTGAACCCCTCCAGGGATGGGGCAGCCACAGCTTCTCTGGGCAACCTGTTCCAGTGTCTCACCACCCTCACAGGAAACGTGGCAGAGCTCTTGTTCCTTCAGATCTGGTAAGAGGTGGTTGGCCCGTTAGCCCCAGGAAAAATAAGTCCAGTGCCTCTGTCTAACAGAGCAGGTGCCCCCATTCAAACCTCTGGAAATCAAAAGCGTCTATTTGCAAGGAGGAGAAAAATGCTTGGTGATTTATGAGGACAGGTGTCATTGGAACTTTCTAGACTACTTTTCTTCTTAAATGAAAAACAACTGTCAGCTTTGAAAATGGCTGCATTTCATTTGAAGCATAAAGTTGTCCTGATTGAAGGCAGAATCCTGTATTTAAAAAAGGGCAAATAAGCACAAAACAAAAGGCAGAATATTAGTTGGGTTAGCAGGACCTTAGAATCGTAGAATCGCCCAGGTTGGAAGGGACCTTTCAGATCATCGAGTCCAACCATCAACCTCACTCTGACAAAACCCATCACTAAACCATGTCTCTAAGCACTATGTCTGCCCGGCTTTTAAATACCTCCAGGGATGGTGCCTCAACCACTTCCCTGGGCAGCCTGTTCCAATGTTTGATAACCCTTTTGGTGTAAAAATTTTTCCTAATATCCAGTCTGAACCTCCCCTGGCGCAACTTGAGGCCGTTTCCTCTTGTCCCATCACCTGTTCCTTGGCAGAAGAGACTGACCCCCACCTCTGTACAACCTCCTTGGTTTAACTGGTTTATTTTTTACAGGGAGGTGTAGTTATTCCGGGTTGATTGAAGATTTTTTTTTTTTTTTTTCCATAAGAAGCCAGAAAATGTTTTGGGGCGGTAACTGACGTGATTGTCCTGTTCCCAACCTCGCTAAAAAGCTCTAGCCTTCCTTGCAGACTTCGCTTGAGGCAGTTTACAGTTTTCCACAGTTGAGCATAAGCGCTGCAAACCCAGGCTGTAAATGAGTGACTAGTACCTATTAAAAACTTTAAACTTGGCGTATCGCAGTGGAAACAGAATGCTGATTTAATTTTTCAAATCAGAGGGGTTTGGTTTTTTTTTTTTCTTTTTATTCTGTGCTTATCAAAACAGCAAGAAGGATTTGGGACTCTTTCTAGCTTTGGAACAGTAAACGCTCTATTGGCTTCCTCCATAAGCAGCCTTAGTGATGCCATTTAAAAAGAAAAAGATGTGGATTTCTTCAACTGCTGGAAAACGCTACAGTTCTGTAAGAATTTTGCAAGTGTCTTTCGTGCCAGCGTGTCTTTGTAAAACAGTGGGTGTTAGAAGGAATGTTTTAGTGGCAGTGGGGGAGGTGTTTTTCCAGTAGCGTGTTGCTAGACATTAAATTGTCAGGTCTGCTTCTAGGTGTTGCTAATGGAGGAAGTGAATGCAAAGTAATGAAGTGATAGAAAAAAGCAAGCCCTCTGCTACCCTAATTATGCATTCTGGGCACACGACTTAAACCTCATTGGGAGAATTAGCATTGAGAGTGATCGTAAAGTCCTGCGAAGTTCAGTAGTTCCTCTTCTGTTATGTTTGCTTTGTTTTCACTTGAGAAAAGGATTATGTTCCTGTCCCCAAATTAAAGGATGTGGATTCTCAGAAAGCCTGCTTTATGTTCGGAGAAGCTGGATCATAATGTATTACCCATTTTAGACAAGGAATCAGAACTTTCTAAATTTATAAGCACTGTTCAAAGCTGTATTGGAGAGATTTATAGATTACAGCGACACTGTAGTTCTTGTCTTAGTGGTAAACTGGCTTGACCTAATTAGCAAAGCTAAGTAAGCAGAACAAAATCAGACAATGATTCATAAGTTATAGAATTTGCATGTAAAACAGTCAGCTACTCATTACAAATGCAGAAGCAAGAGGCTCAGTGTTTTTTCTTCTTCACGCTCAGCTACATGTGATAAAACTTCATTCCAAGTTTCTTTTTGGTTGCCTGTGAAAGCACAGATTTTTCTACTTTAATCTTTGTGAGGAGACGGTTTGCATCTGAAAAGCTGCAACTGAAATGGCATTTTTGCAGCCAAAATTCAGTACTGCTCGCTTGAAAAACCTCATCCTTCCTGCAAGTCAGCTTGAAATCAATCAAGTAGCTGTATTACTTTGAAGACCAAGTGCTCAAAAAGGAAATGATGGTTAGTGGCTGGTTTATATTAGGTCAGACAGAGTTATTTTGGGTCCTCACTCCACTTTCATACGATGATTTACTGAGTTTTAGTCTCTGTGTTTGGAAATTCATTTTTACATAAGGAATCAAGAAAAGCAGTATATCTTGGCCTGTCTTCAGTTCATAAAACAGTTGTGGGGTTTCAACTGAATCTTGGAAGACAGGAAAATTCAGAGAGAGCAAACGGGCCCAAAAGCAGGTATGATGAGCTAGTGACAGGAAGGAAAAGCAAAGATCAAAACGTGAAACACATCCGTCATCCTCAAAAAGCAGGGAAGATGGGGGAAGTTTGGGAAAAGAAGGGGCACCTGTTACTGTTGATAGCTGGAAACGTCCTACTAATGTGGAACCAGAAACCTAGGCTGAGAGAAAACAGAATTTTCTCAAACCCGTCCAGCCAAAGATGCCTCTGCATAGTGTGGTGCGAGGATCAGCTTGCTCTTGAAATGTTGCTGCCATCTGGGCTTCACTTCTCTGTACGTTTGCTCTTTCTTGGGCAGGTGAGCTCTTGAGACTGTCAGTGAAGCACCTGGCTTAGACCTGGGAAGTACTGTCCCTTCCTTTCCAGTGCCACATGGAACCAGTTTTGCAGAGCCTAGCTTCCTTTCGTTGCTCCTTGAACTTGTACTCCGAATAGTGTTTCCTACTGCTCTTGCCATATATCATGTTGTGTTTTGTTTTTGTTTTTTTTTTTTTCTCTCCAGGCACTTATGGATCTGTGCAGCAAGTCTCCCTGTAAGAATAAAGGGACGTGTGTCCAGAACGGAGCCCAGACTCGATGCGTCTGTCCACCTGGCTGGACTGGCGCTTACTGCGATGTGCCCAATGTCTCCTGTCAAGTGGCAGCTTCACAAAGGGGTAAATAAGCATCCTCTGTGCTTTAACTGAAAACATTTCCACGTGCATCGTTAATCTGTGCCTCCTTTCCCCATACGCCTGTGAACGCAGCACGCATTGGAAATCCCGGAGAGCTCTGCCTCCAGCTGGTTGATCGTGATCACTTCTAAGCTAGAAAACTCTCTGCAAGGCTGTATTTGGGAGTCAAGGCTTTCTTGATTTCTGACATAAGAAGCTAGCTTCTACTTTAAAAATACTAGAAAAGAATTAAATATTTTATGAAGTCTCGGAGTTTCAGTAATACTGTTTTACGTGGCCTGCCTTTTTGGAAGATACATTGACTATTTATGCCTTTCTGCTAAATGCCAGGCAGGCCAGGTCTAAGATCTGTTGTCCTTGTACAAGAAAGGCATCTTGTAACTCATGATCTTTGTAGGTATTTTCACAGAGAATACTGGCTACTAAAATGCGCTATTTAGTTATATAGGTAATACTATGGCCCCTCAGAGTAGCAATTTCCTGCTTCAGTTGATGCCCATGTGAAATATTTGGGTTTTTAAATTAATTTCTTCCTGGAGGGCAGCTTGTAGCCCAGGCTGACGGACAATGTCATGCCATTCTCAGCCTAGGAAATCCAAACAAGCAGACTCAGTGTCCAAGAAGCTCCCATACCTTTTGCAGACATTCTGTGTACAAACGTTGAACCTTTGTACTGCAACAGTAGTACTTCAGATGTGTATTCACCAGCCAGCGGTAAAATCATACAGCGATACAGATACTTCATGCCGGTGTTGATGCTGATGATCCAAAGGGGACAGAGCAGTGACTTCATTTGGAAGCCAGTTGTGGTTCTGACCCACTGTAATTTAAAGACTAACTCTTCAATTTTTGAGTTTCAGCTTTTCAATTCGTCGTGTCTAACCGTATTCGTTCCGGGCTGAGCTACCGATGCCGTCAGCCAATGTGTTTTACATGTTTGCTCGCTTTCTTTCGCTTTGTTTCAGGAGTCACAGTGGACCAGTTGTGCCAGCACTCTGGCCATTGCCTCAATGCTGGAAACTCGCACCGCTGTCAGTGCCAGGTGGGTTACACTGGCAGCTACTGCGAGGTGCAGCTGGATGAGTGTGACTCCAGCCCCTGCCAGAACGGTGCTACCTGCCGGGATCACCTGGGCGGATACCAGTGCGAGGTAAGGCGTGCTGGTTTACTGGGAAGAGGTCTAAATACTTAGAGCATTCTAATGCAAAGGAATCAAAAGAAATCAGAAACACATGCTTCCAACAGGGGATAAGAGCAACCTGCTCCTAGAAAGAATTTTTAATTTAGCTGTGGCAGAAGCGATGCGCCCAAGAGGCTTTTAAGAGGGAGTGAGAGCTGTGATCATAAGGAGGTGTGGTTGATGGCCATTTGAACTCCTTGCCTCTTTGGAGTTCTTATCTTTAAAGATGTTTTGCCCAAGGTGTGGTTTATAGTAAAATATATGTAGAATGCAGTAAAGGAATGTTGTATTCTCCTTATTTAATGGGCTAAGTATCCCTTGCCTCTCAGGGTGGGAGATGCCTTCCACTGCTTTCTGTTTCCTACAGCTGATGCAGAAAGCAATGAAGACCATGAGATTATGTTCTATCAACCTTCCTAAGCTTCTCAGAATGGTAGAACGCCTTGGAAGCTCATGCCCAGAAGGAAAGAATGAGTTTTAATGTGAACCTTAAGACAAAACTCCTAAGCCAGTCTCAGTGCTAAAGGGTGTCAGGATTTAATCTCTATATTTTACAGGAATAAAGTCACTCAAATTCAAGCGTGCAGCGTGCTGCTGAGTAGCCACACGGTCAAGTTGTGTGCTTCAGCTGGCTGGCTCTGCAGCCCTTGAAATCACTTGCAGTTGTAGAGCTACAAAAGCAGCCATAATCTGTCCATGGAGGGTTCGTTTTGTCAGCGTTAGCCTTTCTCAGATGTCTGCTAATGTATCCATTAGGAGAAGATTATTCACACTTATTTTTATACTGGCAGTGTGTGCCTGGATACCAGGGTGTCAACTGCGAATACGAAGTGGATGAGTGCCAGTTTCAGCCCTGCCAGAACGGAGGAACGTGTATAGACCTCGTCAATCATTTCAAGTGCTCCTGTCCACCAGGAACTCGGGGTATGAAGCTCAGCAATTAAGTGAACGTTACAAGAGTGAATTTTTCTTTCGGGCTGCTGGTTTCATGACGCAGGGTCTAAAGGGAATGCATTATTTTCTTTGAAGAATGTTCCCAAAGTGCACTGAATCCCTTGAGATACATATTTTCTCTTTAAAAATAAATGCTGCTTTTTTTTTCTTCCTTTTTTTTTTTTTTTTTTTTTTTTTCCTTTTAAAGGAATAGGTCATGACAGTGTCCTTTGGGAATGTGTGATCCGTCTTTGGCAATGGAGATGGACTAGATTACTGTTAAGGTCTCTCCCAACCCTATCGGTTTTGATATAGTAAATCCAATGTTTCTTTTTGGCTAAGATGCTGTGAAATAGCCAGAAAACTTGCTTAGTTCTTGCATAATTTCCAGCCTCCTTTACTTGTTTCAGTTTTGGCCCTGCATTGTCCTCTGTCCTAGAGTCTTTTGTGGAAGAGGAGTTCAGTGCCTCTAGGCTAGCTTAAACTATTTCAGCAAATTTGAGCGCTTTTATTAAAAGCTCTTTCTTTTAAAAAAAACAAAAAAAAGGTCCACAGTTACATAATGGTGGCTTTCAGTAAGTATGGTTCCACAGCCCAGTTAATGTTGTCTTTCTTGAACCCTAACCTTCCATTTCCCTGTTACATCTGACCTGACGGCCCTTACTTCTACCTTTGAAAATATTCAGGATTGCACATTTCAGCCCAGCGGTGAATGCTTTCGTCCTTGACTTTTTTCCTTAAGTTTGTTTCTCAAGTCAGTTAAAGATGTTACATTACTCTCAACTTCCTTTTTCTTTCTGAAGTGCGTCATCTTGAACGTAGGCAAAATCTCCGGATGTGCGTCAGAGAGAACTAAATTCTTGGTTCATGAAGTAAATTTAAGTAAAATTATAAAATAATCAAATATATTTGCCTCCTGCCCACATGTATTACCAGTTCATTCGCTTTAGTGTGGCTGTCAGCACATCTTCCCGGCCTGGAGAAGTGTTTATTTCATTGTAAAACATTGCGTTAGCAATTCTTCATGTATTATTCTTGATTTGGTCCTCCAATTTAAAAAAAAAAAAAAAAAAAAGTTGTTTCTTATGTCTCTACATCAAAGTGTGTGTTTACGTACCAATTTCTGCATTGCCAGAATTGCTGGGTTGTACTAAAACGCCCATCCTCCTTTGAGAGGTTCTGAATGTGCTGCTTTTAATTCTCCGTCTTTATTTGTTGAGATGAATTACTTTTTGGATGTGACAGTTTTTTCTTTTGTAAATTAAAGTAATTAGAAAAAATTGATGTAATTACTTATGGTATCAAGACTTAGCTTTTGTCCCTGGCCCAGTGTGAAATGAATACTTTATTGATGCCAGCATAAGCATCCTCCATGTTTAGGTGAATGGCTTGACTTGCTCCAGATGAATCAACTGCGTTAAAGGGACAAAACTCCTCGCTCAACTTACCCTCTCTGTCCCCTTTTCTCCGTTACACCATGTGGTGAAGGCAGAACCAGAGCCCAGACGGACCCTTGAAAGGGAATCCTGTAGGGAGAGGGAGAAACTGCCATCCCCCAGCTGGTGCCGGGAGTTTACTGCAGGTCACCAGAAGTCAAGCGGCAGGCATGGCGTGCTGGCCAGGAATCTGTGGTTTATCACAGTTGCTTCTTTTTTCCTGTCGGTTTGCTGTTGCTTGTTTTTAATGCTGTTGCTACAAGCGCTCTTTGCCGAGTTTCGGGGTTCCCACCAAGTTAAATGAATGGCGGGAGGCTCGCAGCCTTGCGAGGGCAGCGCGGGGCTCTCGTGTTTGGTCGCCGGGCTAAATCGAGTGCGTCTCTTTTTTGGTTTTGTGTTTTTAATTATGGCCTTAAATCAAGTCAAGCACGAAAGCTGCTAAATACCAATATGACCTACCATTGAGAAGAGGCTGGATATAAAACACATGCTCCCCGAGGTCTGATCCGAGGCTGGCTGAGCACGTGGGTTGCGTTAAGCCGGGTTCTTTACCTGGTTATATCTGGGGCTGTGTGTGAAGTAGCCTTAAAACTTGAGGCCATGACGCTGTATCCTCAAATTGTTGCTTTTTACTGTCTCGGCAGGCCGTTTCTGCGAGGAGAACGTCGATGACTGTGTTTCGGACTCCGGAGGACCCCGCTGCTTTAATGGAGGGCAGTGCATTGACCAGATCGGGGGCTACAGCTGTATTTGTCTCCCAGGCTTTGCAGGCGAGCGATGCGAGGGAGATATCAACGAATGCCTCTCTAATCCTTGTAACCCTCGTGGAAGTCTGGACTGTGTTCAGCTGATAAATGATTATACATGCATCTGTCGTAGTGCTTTTACTGGTGAGTTAGTCGTAAACATGCTTCCAATTTCAGGGTAATATCTTGAAAAATGGTCATTCTTTCCCTTTCTGGCAGTCATGTTATCTAGCCACTTCCCTTTACAATATCTAATTGTTTCCCTACACCATGTCTCAGTTTTTAAAAATCTTTCTTTTAAACCTTCTAAGAAATTTGGCTTCTAGAGCTGTCTCAGACGAAGGAATCTCCTGAGACACTTGGCTGCCAGGATTTTTTTTTCCTGTAGTACTCTTCTCGCCTTCATAATTTCACATTTCTAATATTGGAAGTGTAACTGTTCGCGTGTCAGCTTCTCCGTGGCTTTTCCTTTTGCAAAACAGCATATGAATTTTCTCTATAAATCACCGTCATGGTATCCACAATGAGCTTTTGGCCTCCTTTTCTACTCCTTGCTCCCTTTCTTTCTTACACTGGTGATGTGGTCAGGATGGAATACTCCGTGCATAGACAGACTGTACATTCCTGGCTTGGTGATGTGATCCTTCCACAATCCGACTTTGAATCACAACTTTGCAAGAATTTCACGCTGCGCAGACTTATTTCTCACTCTCTCTAGATGCCTTCTTTGTTAGTGTTGCTGCTATTCTGCTTTCTGCCTCCCACTGGGCATAACTTCGGGCTAATAGTCTCCAGATGTGTCTTAACTTTCAGCTTTCCAGTTTCCATGTCAGTTTAACTTAAGTTTTCCTCCGTTAAAACCTTTCACTTTCCCTGCTTACCACTGACCTTCTCTGCATGCTTTGCCAGTAGTTTTTACTCTTTTTTTTTTTTTTCTTAAAATTTAAAGATGCTGTGATTTTCCACTAAATTTGTGATTGTCAGATGCAGAGAAATCACAGAGACAGTGCATTTGAGGAATTCACGTAGTAATTTTTGAATGCATTACCTAGACTGATGGAAGAAGTTCCTAACGGAGGAACATTTGGGGGAAGTGGAGCCAGGTTAACTAGAGGGACACCAGCGCAGGTCATCAGAGAGGTTTATTTTTTAGCTTGCTGTTATGAATTATGCCTCGTGTCGCTTCTGGCTCTCATGGAAGGGTTGCTGGAAGTTTCGACGTGGGGAGTGCGGACCTGCTGCACCCCAAGAGGAGCAGGGAGCGCTGCTGTGTCTCAGACATGAAATCCGTCTGGAAATGTTAGGCACAGAGTGGGGGAAACATGCTTCTTCCTCTAGCTGTTCGTCTTGTGCGCATTCCACACTGACCCTTCTGCCTGGGAGGAGATGGCGTGACTTTGCTGTGGTTTGTGACTGACAGGGTGCCAGGACTCCGTGGGCCGTCCTGCCCTGTCTGCTCCTGTCTGCGAGCAGTCAGTCTTGGCCACACATGTGTGGAGACTTCTATTAACTTTTTCCTTGGGGGTCCAAGTCATGCTTAGGTCATCTTCATCTTTTTATAAAGTCTGGTGTGAGAGTTGGACTCTGAGAACTGCTGCAGATGCTACTCAGTGCAGTGGGACCTCTCTGTCTAGCTGATCAGTCTGAGGAGAGTCCGCTTCCTTGTCCTATTCACCCATGTTGCATCTGGTCCTGAGGGTTGTTCGTTCATGGTTAGAGTGTGATTTGCCTTTGGACTCACTGAGCATCTCCCAAAAAGTAAAGTCGTCTTAGGAACCCCCAAATTGGTATGATACATCACCTTTAGCCTCTATGCCGAGATGACTTGGGGGTGACAATAGCAGCAAATTCTGTCTTCGTGATGGGTCACACATACGCAGCTCTGGAGTCCTCAGCACAAGAAGATGATGGACTTGTTGGAACAGGTCCAGCAGAGGACCACGAAGATGCTCCGAGGGCTGGAGCCCCTCTGCTGTGAGGACAGGCTGAGAGAGTTGGGGCTGTTCAGCCTGGAGAAGAGAAGGCTCCGGGGAGACCTTAGAGCCCCTTCCAGTCCCTAAAGGGGCCTACAGGAAGGATGGGGAGGGACTCTGGATCAGGGAGTGGAGCGATAGGACAAAGGGTAATGGTTTCAAACTGAAAGAGGAGAGATTTAGATTGGATATCAGGAAGAAATTCTTTCCTGTGAGGGTGGTGAGGCACTGGAACAGGTTGCCCAGAGAAGCTGTGGCTGCCCCATCCCTGGAGGGGTTCAAGGCCAGGCTGGATGGGGCTTGGAGCAGCCTGGTCTGGTGGGAGGTGTCCCTGCCCAGGGCAGGGGGTTGGAACTGGGTGATCTTTAAGGTCCCTTCCAACCCAAACCATTCTATATTCTTGAGGAAGCAAACAAGGCGGGCTCTCTCCAAATACCCTTTGTGGATTCTAGGGTTCTGTCTTTCTCTACTACTTAAAAAGCATCTGTTATCTGAAGAGGTTTGTCCTACCTGTTCTGAGGGGAAGGTCCCACTGGAGCGTTTGGCTCATTGGCTAGTCAAGGGAGTGTTTTGCTTTGTGATAGCTTTTTGTTGTGCGCACACACATATTTCTCTGCTCTCTTCTCCCTGTGTGTCTACATCTCAGGTCGTCACTGTGAGAGCGTAATAGATGTGTGTCCCCGGAAGCCTTGTCAGAACGGAGGTACCTGTGCTGTTGCCAGCAATATGCCGGATGGCTTCATCTGCCAGTGTCCTCCGGTAAGCACCGTATCCTGAAACTGAATTGCCTGCCTCGGAGGTAGAGTTCTCTGGCTACAGTCTCATTGGTTTCACTGCGCCACTGTAGCTGAAGGTTATCTTTTCTGCGCTACTTGCAAAGCTTTACCCGCATCCTTTAGTTTTATCTACTTAGCTGGGAAACCTGAGCTTCCAGGTGCCCTTGGAGAGTGATGCTGCCTGTTGTTACCCCAGACAATTCTGCTGTTGAGGCGGAATAGCTGGCTTCTCTGTCTTAAACCCAGTGTTAAACTTCGACAGTTTTTTTGCTATCCTGTGTTCTTTGTGCTTGCTGCAAGATTCCCCTTGTTCATGGCTCTTCTAAGTGCGTTTCTAAATATAACAGAGCCTTGTAAGTTCCTAGTTTATCCCTGAGGCTAGATCCAGAAAATCATGGTTCCTGCAATGAGGCTAGAGGAATTATGGGGGGATAAAGGGTTTGCATGTGACACCTTGCCTCCAGCCCTCAGAGCATTGAAAAATTAAGTTTGTGAGCCTGATTGTTGTGGGGTTTTTTTATTTTTCTTTTTTTTTTTTTCCCCTGTAGGGTTATTCTGGAGCAAAGTGTGAGTTCAGCAGCCACAGTACTTGCGGACAAGTGAAATGCAAGAAGGGGGAGCAATGCATCCAGACATCTTCTGGTCCACGCTGCTATTGCCCCAAGCTGTCTGTGGGAGAGGAATGCCAGACAAACACGGGTTGTGCCAGTGCTCCCTGCCAGAACGGTGGAAGCTGCCACCCTCATTCTCAGCCTCCTTACTATTACTGTCAGTGCCCTGTTAACACCCAAGGCAGCCAGTGTGAACAGCCCGTAACTTTCAGCCCAGAGCCCCGAGGATGTTTGGATTCCCAATGTGCGGAAAAAGCAAGAGACGGCTATTGCGATGAAGACTGTAACACTCACGCCTGCCAGTGGGATGGAGGTGACTGCTCCCTGACAATGGAAGATCCTTGGGCCAACTGCTCCTCTTTATTGCGCTGCTGGATGCTTTTCAATGGACAGTGTGACGAGTTCTGCAACACACCCGAGTGCCTGTTTGACAACTTCGAATGCCAGCAAAACAGCAAAACGTGCAAGTAAGGCTTGATCCCGAGAACGGTTTCTCTGTGTCGCTAACACATCTCCCGCTAGCGCTTTCAGTAGTTGGTATGCTTCATGCCTGCTGCTTCCATCTCTTCCGTTGTTTCTGTTGCTGGTCCTTGCTCTGCTGAAAGTTTGGCATCGAGGACTTTCTGCTGCCTTGTGTACTGCTGTGACCTAAGTTGCCAGCCTGAGCGATGGTAATGTGTTAACCTGCTCGATGGGTGTGCCTTGCTTTCTGCAGAAACGTAGATAGGAGGCACTTGACTTTGTACTAGATTTTAGTCCTGCCTCCTGTTCTGAATTTCACTCCATACCAGCAACACCTGTATTTTTATCCCAGCTGTATCTGCTGCCTTTGGATGTGTTTTCCAGCTTGTTTGTCATGGCACTTCTTTCTCTTCCGTTATCTGTGATAAGTGCTACAGCTTTGCTGGGATGATTCTCCCTCGGTGAGGCAGGAGGTGTTATAGCTTTATCTTAGGAAACGGAATAAACTGTTCTCTTCCACTGGTACCAGAGTTGAACCGCTTGTTCTTGAGGTGTTCTGTGCTTTCTACCACCCTGCCAGGTCGCAAGCTTATCCTGGGGTTGTATTTCTTCTCCCTGTATCCTGGATATGAATGTTATTTTACCTCAAATGATTATGAAGAGTGTCAGGCCTTGGCCCCTAGGCTGCAAGGTGTACTGTACAGAATGTGTATGTCCTATATGCTGCCTGTAACCCTTTTGCTGTTCTAGGTATGACAAGTATTGTGCAGATCACTACGCAGATGGCCGCTGCGACCAGGGCTGTAACAGTGAGGAGTGTGGCTGGGATGGCCTGGACTGTGCTGGTGACAAAGCTGAGAAGCTGGCGGAAGGGACCCTAATCATTGTGGTCTTGATGCCTCCTGACGAGCTGCTGGGTGACGTTCGCAGCTTCTTGCGCACTTTGGGGACTCTTCTGCACACCAATCTGAGAATCAAGCTGGACTCCCAGGGAAACCCCATGGTATTCCCATACTATGGGGAGAAATCAGCAGCACGGAGTCGGCGATCGCTTGTGGTCATTCGCAAGCACAGAGAACTGGAGCAAGAGGTCATTGGGTGAGTGGATGCCTTTGTGTTCCTCTGGCCTTGTTATGCTGGTAGTTCTTACTTGTAGGTGTCTGGGGTGTTCTGGACCTTCTAGGGCTGTAGCCTGGTTGCTTTTTTTTTTTTTTAATAGGGAAATGTAAAGCTATTGGGCTGCCAAATTCAGTGCTGGGGTGGAAAGATTAACTTAAAAGGCTGCAGCTTTGGCAAAAGTTTGTGTCGCTGACTTCTGTGCCCTTTTACTGTGTCTGTGCAGCACCAGGGTGTTCCTGGAGATCGACAACCGTCAGTGTGCAGAGGATTCAGAGCAATGCTTTCAGAACACGGAAGCTGCTGCAGCTCTCTTAGCTGCTCAGGCCATCAAGGGCATGTTGCCCTATCCTTTCGTGTCTGTCCAAAGTAAGTAATTGCAGAGGGAAAACTGCTTGTGGAGGAAGGCAGTCAGCAACCTCGGGCTTGCAAAAATTCACGATCAGATTATTGATCATCGTCTTAGTATTTCTCACTGTTCAGTGTGGTTTCTGAGAGCTAACCTACTCATCCCCAGTTATAGAGGTATGTACGTGCGATATGCTTGGATCTGGTGAGTAAGTAGTAAGGGCATTTAAGTAAGTTTACTAAGGGCATTTAAGTTTGGATCCTAGTCATTTTAATACCTGCAGAAACCATAATCTCTCATGCGCTGCGTCAGTGTGCTGTACACTGCAGTGATGTTGTCTGCAGTAAAAATTATTCCTGTGCTCTAAGCCATGAATTCAATGAAAAAGGCACCATCAGAGAGAAGGGGTGGGGGGCATTCCTCAGTCTACCGGATGTTTTCTCCTCTGGTAATATGTAATCCCTTTGATTTCTGCTCCCCTCTCCCTCAGTCTGAGGCTCAGCTGCAACATCCTGCTGGATTGGTAATATCGCTATTCCTCGTTGGGTCATGCTCCTATCTTTATATAGATCAGTGCTCTCTACACTGATTCAGGGTGGCTGTCTTCAGCCAGCAGGACTCTTGAGAAAGGAGCATATCCCATACTCTAAAAAATATTTCGAGAAACCGGGATCGAGGGAAGCCAGAAAGACAGGATGTATTCTAACAAAAGCTGCAGCAGAGCCTAAAATTCCTCAAGCCTTGCTCTAAATGCATCACGGTAAAGAGACAATACGCTCTCTGAGGGGAAGACTGAGTGAGAAAAGAAAATACGTAGGTTGAAGATTGTTGTCTCCTCTTTGTTAATCTCATTGTATTTTAACTGGAATTTTTAGGTGAACCCTTGTTACCACCGAAGACCCAGTTGCTTTACCTACTTGCTGTGGCAGCTTTGATCATCCTCTTAATTCTTCTCTTGGGTGTGATGATGGCAAAGCGTAAGCGCAAACACGGTTCGCTGTGGCTCCCAGAGGGCTTTATTCTGCGCAGAGATCCTAGTAATCATAAGCGCAGAGAGCCAGTGGGGGAAGATGCTGTTGGACTCAAGTAAGTTTGCATTTAGGCCACTGACAGTGTGTTTATTAGTGTGTTAGAGGGTTTTGAGAACATGGTGTGTGAATCTTTCATTAAAGGCACTAAGCTCCATAGAGAAAGCTGCCTTTTAAGCTAGAACTTCTTAGGCTATTTCTCTAAATCTTAATACATCTGGTTTGTACGGAAGAACTTTAATTAACTGTAATCTGTAAAATCCTGGTAAGGAATCTGATCCTCCTGGTTATGTTTGGTTTTCTGCCACTCTGTTTAGTTCAGCAGTTGGCTACTGCTTGCATCATTTCCTCCTGGCATAGGTGAGACATTTGTAGGCTGATAGATGACAGCGAACTTTTAATACATCTAGCTCAGTGTTTTAAAGACATGACTCAGAAATAATGGAAAGTTTCAAAAGGAGAATCCTATTTATGCAGTTCTGGCTTTCCGCTGAATTAACCAAGTTTGCAGTTGTAAATGCATTTAATGCCACTGTTGGCTGCCTGAGATTTCTAATTTCTCGGTCCCTCTGTTTGCAAGCTACCAAACTTGCAAGCATCCCATCCTTGGTCTCTGCAGGCTAGTCTAAGTACCAGTAGTAGCACCTGCTCAGCCTGCGAAGTGACGTGTTCTTCTTGTTTGTTAGAAATCTCTCAGTCCAGATACCAGAGGGGAACCTGGCAGATTCTGGACCAACTGAACACTGGGCGGGTGATGGTGGACCTCAGCCAAAGAGAGCAAAGGTAAGGAGCTACAAGACTTGAATATTGGCTGAAATTAAAACTGCTAGTGAGGAGGACAGCTGCGTTTAACTTCCAGAGTATGCCTCTTGCTCAAAACCTCCCTTCGCTTAGGGATTTGTAATATGAAACTAATGATATCTGAGGAGCAAATCCTCAGGTTAGCACTGCCACCACAGACCAGTAAACCAGGTAACTTCTGTTCCGATGTCCCCTCCCTACCCAGGCCCTGCTGCGTCGGAAGGGAAGGGAAGGTTAATGGTAGTGCAGTGTCTTGCAGTTCAGGCCTGATAATATATGGTGGGAGTGTGAAAACTGAGAATGCAAAGCAGAGGTAAATGTTCATTAGCTTAAAACAAAACAAGAAGAAAAGCAAAAAAAAAACCCCCACCAAAACAAACAAAAAACCCCAACAAAACTAAGAAAACCCTAAGAACTTTCAGTTCTTGATGAGCCTTTTGAAGCAACTGCTTATTTCCCTGTGCTCAGGCTGAAGATCAAGCCTTGCTCCCGGAAGGTGATGAGCCCATAGATCAGCGCCAGTGGACACAGCAGCACCTGGAGGCAGCAGACGTCTGCGGGAGCACGTCACTAGCCCTTACACCGCCTCAAGCAGATCAAGAGGTGGATGTTCTGGATGTCAATGTCAGAGGGCCAGGTCAGTACCCCGAGTATCTGTGTGTCCTGCCAGCCAGCCACTGATCTCCCTCCCCTGTCCCCAGTGGCTGGGATTGCTAACGTTTAAAAATGATGTGGAGTATACAGTAACACCAGCAGAAATGTTATGGTACTTAAGGAAAGCTCATGTGCACTCCAGAAAAGAAAGCTGGAGAGATTGGATCACGTTCTGCAGCACGTGGAATATCATGTAACCAGGAGAAAAAGAGTTCACTTAGCAAGCACCTGTAGGAACCAGAGTTATAGGATCTCCTTTGTAACAATGCGTGCCTAAAAGATACTGTCAGAATGCCATTGGGGCAGGAATTTGGAACGCATAGTTGTGCTGGAAATAACCCCAGCTTCTCTCCAGCTGGATCACTGCAGAGATTTATGCCAGACTTTGCTAAGGACCAATTTCTCAGGGTTTATACTTGAGGTGTCTGTTATCTGGGGTGAAAGCAAGGATGGCCTTTTCCTGAATAAAATGACTCCTGGCAGACAGCATACCCTGATTAGCAGTGTGTGAGACATCTGTGCTGGAACAGAGCAGCAATGCAGCAAGCTTCTTAATGATTTTTTTTATTATTTATTTACTGATTTGTATCAGTTTACGGTGATGAACTCATTGAAATCGTACCACAACTGTGAATTTTGAAGGAGACTTCTGTAACGCACACACAGGCTTGCTCTCTTTCAGTCTCAAATTACTCAATGCAGTAAGAATGCTCTGCTGCATTTTATTTATAAAAATAAGTGTAGCACTAAAGCTGTGTAACCTGGTAAGGGACTGGGTGGGTCATCTGGTAATAACAGATTCCTGTGTTCTGAGAGGAGAGAGTTGACCAAGAATTTTATCCTGGTTGGAAGAGCTGCAAGCATGGCTCTTGTTCATAGGCGGAGAGGTGATTCTGATGATATTGCTGCAGTTGGTTTTTATTGGATTTTGTGGGAATATTTCCATGCAATTTAATGATGACTGGGCCCATTCTCTCAGTTCCCTTCTATTGTCTTTTCTGCTCATTGACCCGTTAGCTCTCCTAAGTGCAAAGCACAGGGAAGGAGGGATTTCTGCGTAACGAGTGTGAGAACGTAAACCATCAGTTTCTGCCAAATTTAAGCTTTTCTTTATTTCCCCAATTGAAGCTTCTAGTTGTGTGGCGGGGTAAAAGCTTTCCAAGTGCAGGCAGTAATGTTCTTAAGACTTCAAGACTGCTTATTTTCAAGTTCATTCAAAGCTTTGTCCACCAATAGCAATGGACTAATACTGACCTGTGAGGTGCTTTCCTGCCGTACAGACGCGACCATGAAGCTTGCGGCAAGCTGCTGTAAGCTGTCCCCCTCTGCAGCATCAGAAGCGAGCAGCTGAGTTACTGTCAGGGGAAGAAATCATTTTAAAAAGTCTGAGAAGTGTTGGAGTAATGGGTTAGTAAGGAGGGGCAGGATTCCTCACAGTTTAATGTAGCTATTCCTCTGCCCTGGCCACCTACCTCTTCCTTTGCAGGCAGAGGGAATAAATAGGCGCTTCTGGGAGGCAGTTCATCTCTGTCTCAAGAGGAATTCCTCCTGAAGACTAGATGACTCGCACTCCAGTAATGCTTCACTGCTCCTAATTACAAAGGGTGTTGAGGCTGACTGACTTGGGTGCAGGTGTCTGGGCTGGAGCCATCTGAAACTGGGCGAGTCAGATCCTGGCCACAGATCCAGGTGGCGGGTAGAACAGTAGAGATCTTTCCCAGAGAGAGGGAGAGGCAAGTCAAACCGCCTCGGTGTGCCAAGGGATTGTTTCCTCTCTTAATCCAGCACTTTCTGCTGTCTCTCGAGTTTAGGGGGTCCAAGAGGTCCCGTCTCCTACAGAAGTGTTGCCTAGAGACTTTGCCGGTGGATTCTTTACATCCCAGCTTTTGGTATATTGTGCCTGTGTGAGTCCTTCAGTTGTACCTGCCTGGCGAACTTCTGGCTTTACCATCTCACTCTTGAGTTTTACATTTACTCGGGGGCTGTCTTCTTGAAAGACAGCAAACAGATTATTTTATTTTATTATTTTATTTTATTTTTATAAAATGCTGCTGTCACCTTAGTCTCCTCATGCTGTTCTTTCTCTGTGTCCCCCAGAGTGGTGAGGACATTCCTTTCACTGGAGTTATTGTGAGTGTGTAACCAGGGTAATGCAACTACAGGCATAACTGGTAACACCACCTATAATTAAAACTGATGAACTGTCCCTATTATATGCCCCTTTTTTTCAGGTACTAAAAGTTCAGTGGTTCAGACTGGAATTTTCCATGCTGTGTGTCTGCCTCCAGCTGGATCCTTTTGGGTTCTTTTCCAGCTATTTCAGAGAACAAGCTGGAAGGAGGAAAAAAGACATTGTGTCCCCGGCTTTTTTTTTTTTCTAGTAGTCCATCAAGCGCTTAATTGTGATGGTCTAGCTGGATGTGCTTTTCGCTGGCCTCAGAAAACTACCCATGTGGGGCCAACTTGCAAAGCTCTGAAAAGAGCTGCACATACCTGAGAGACTTTTTGGAGGGCAACAGCTATTTTTTCCAAGGATTTAGTACATGCTATAGCTGTGTCCCTGCAGAGCGGCTGGGCTTGATCCATCCAGGACAACTGCAGGGATTGAGCAAGTGAGACCTTTGCTGCGAGTGGTTTTCCCAGGGCTGCGGTGCTGGAGAAAAGGAAAACTCCTTTCTGTGCTCTGTCTCTCTGCTCTTTGTGTTGGGGCCGTACGGAGGAGCCCACAGCCTGACTTGAATACTGAGAAGTATTCATTTGGGACGAGGAAGGAGAGCCAGCGGTGGGAGGGAGAGGAGCACAAAAGGAGGTATAGCCTTGGCCGAGAGGCAAAAGGGTCTATAGAGAGGACTGGATCTTGGAACTGGACCCAGGCCCGTACGTCAACACTTCGCCGCCATCCAAAAAATCCTGAGAAAGTAGCTCGGTGAAAGCCTGTGTGTCCTGCGGTTGCGAACCGCTAGGAGGAGCGAGAATGCTGCTGCCAGCCTGCCTGGGGAGCAGACCTGGAGGCCACAGCCCTGCTCTCTGCTGGAGCCTCACACCGTTCCCTGGGGGAGAATGATAGATTTCTACAATTGTATGAAAGTTTTGGAAGTGGTCTAAAAAAAAAAAAAAAAAAAAAAAGTGTCGGAAAAGCCTGGTGATCAGAATTTGGGAAATGGGTCAGGGCATTAGAGCTCTGTATGTTACTTTCAATAGAAGATCATCGTCTTGTTTCTATGCACAGAATCTTTATTCTGCCACACGGCTTTCTGCAGGGCTCCCACACTTCGTTCAGTGTAGATGGTGTGCTGTAGATTGAGAGTTTTGCGGCCAGGGAAGCTGTTGTCTGTCTGTAGGGTCCAGGAAGGTCCCCTGCTTGTCTGTGGAATAAATCAGGCGCTTGCTGAAAGATTGTCTTGAATCTCTGCTGGGAAGCCACACCGGAGAAGCAGGATTTGTGTTCACCTTTGCAGAACTCCGGTGGGGTCCTTAGCACTGAGTGGTTCACTCCTGCTGCCATCTTAGTACCTCGTATTTTCTAGGTGCCTGTGATGTGCCTGGAGTAAAGCAGTAAAATCAGTGGGCAAGCATTAGCCTCTGCAGCTGAAGTCTTTGTTATTAGGTAGTGAGTATCTTGTAATGTTCAGAGTCTGCTGCAACGGAAGCACTTGGCATTTGATGGGTTGCTGAAAATATGTGGAGATGTTTTAAATCTTAATTGTACTGCATCGAGGTGGGTATTAACAAGGGTGAAAAATCAACAGCATGAGCTAGTCTTCCTGGACCGCCCTCTCTGATCAGCAGAGGGAGAGGGAGGTTCATCCAAGGGAGCGACGTTAAAGTAGAGATTTGGAGGAGCCTTTCTCCTTGCAGTGACAATGCAGGAATCCTGGTTGGATGAATGCAAATTTAGCTTTTGTGGTTGTCATAGAATCATAGAATTGCCCAGGTTGGAAGGGACCTTTCAGATCATCGAGTCCAACCATCGGCCTAACGCTGACAAAACCCATCACTAAACCATGTCTCTAAGCACTATGTCTGCCCGGCTTTTAAATACCTCCAGGGATGGTGCCTCAACCACCTCCCTGGGCAGCCGGTTCCAATGCTTAGTATAGGACGTAGTAGTACAGGACCACTGTAGATACCTCTCAACACATTTTGTCGCTGAACTTCTGAATACAGAGAATCCTTCCATGAGACTACAAAGAAAGCAATGATATTTACTACTCATCTAAACATACCTTAACATCTGCTTAGCCATCCGATAGATTATTGGCGAGGTATAGGTTCCAGTTGTATTTCTAGCTATGAAGCCATAGTTCCATCATTGTCCCATCAGTGTGAGCCCATCGCTGGAGACTTGTGGAGAGACTTGTGGAGACACACGAGCCCAGTATCTTCCAAAGCACTCAAACTGTGTGAGACTTCCAGCAGTTTGTATCTGTGGGCAGTCCGTGCTGTGATGGAGGGGTGCGTGGGGAACAAGGCGTGCGTGTGGAGGATGCTACTGGTACACCAGTGAATAATACTGGGTTGGATCCTGTTCCATAGCCCCTTCCTGCATGGTGTGATTCTGTGAAGGTACGGAGTGTGCTTGAGCAGTTTTAGGGCTCTGGTCATGGGTGTTATTAAAAGCGAGACGAGGCAGGCTCAGGCAGTCATCCTGCGGCATTTTTCAGCTTTGAGTGCTTCATTGTCACAAGTTCAGGATCCTTCTGAGGAAGACCTTGATGTGTAATAGATATGAAGGCTTTTGTCTGCGCTTCACTTCAGGTTAATATCTGCAAAACGCCACCAGTAATTGGTGGCTAGTTGTCCAATAATTTTTCTCTGTCAGTTGTTTCTTTTCCTGAGGTATGTGAATCCACGTGAATAGTCATCTGAAGTCTTTGATTTTTATAGCCCTTGCTTCTCTCTAGGAATTCAGCTAGCCTTTACGTTTTGAGGAAGTTTTTCACTTCAGCAGCATTTTTTTTTGTTTTATAATGATCTTACAATTTGAGAAGTGTCTTAAGTTCCATTGGGGTTGCAGTAGGTATTAAAGCCCTACTTGGAAGGAGAACAACTCGCTAACCCTGCTGGGCTTTAAGATCAGGGAACAGCTGTGGGTTACAGTGATTGGAGGGATTGTCTGTAGCTGTAGGTGCTCAAGGGGGGAGGATTGTCAGAGGGTTTCCTTTCCTTTGCTGTCACCGTCACCACCGTCACGATATCATCTCTTCTGTTGCAGACGGATGTACTCCGCTTATGTTGGCATCTCTGCGGGCGGGCGGCTCCGATATCAGCGAGGATGATGAGGATGCAGAAGACTCCTCAGCAAATATAATCACAGATTTGATCTATCAAGGCGCCAACCTGCAGGCCCAGACAGACCGCACCGGGGAGATGGCACTGCACTTGGCGGCCCGTTACTCAAGAGCAGATGCTGCGAAACGTTTGCTGGATGCCGGTGCGGATGCTAATGCACGGGACAACATGGGACGGACTCCCCTGCATGCAGCTGTAGCTGCTGATGCCCAGGGTGTCTTCCAGGTACAGCAACTGAAGAGCCCCTTTTAGAGCAGCTGTGCTCTGTAATTATATGAGCCTGGCCAAGCTGCGCTCTGGTCACTCACAGCCTTGCTCTCCTGCCTTTCCACAGTGTGATGGCCAGGTGAAACTGTATTTTGCATCCAGTTCCTTCAGGTATTCATAGCCTGAAGAACTTGGCATGCGTGAGTCGTCTGGCATGTATTTGTTTGGTCTGTTTGCCTCTTTCGCCTGTGATCTGGGTCCTTGCATTGCAGTGCTCAGGCTGCTTTTTCATTATAAAGTTTCTCTTGAGTTTCTGCCAAATCCTCAGTTTTGGTCTGTAGCGGTGTTAAAAAAAAATAATCTGTCTTCCCCTGTTGTCCAGATCTTGATCCGTAACAGAGTGACGGACTTGGATGCTCGGATGAACGATGGAACGACCCCGTTAATTCTGGCTGCGCGTCTGGCTGTGGAAGGAATGGTGGCTGAGCTAATTAATTGCCAGGCAGATGTGAACGCCGTAGATGACCACGGTAATGTGAACACGACAGACTGGGCTGGGCACATACTTGTCGTGGTGCCGGCAAGGAGGGGCTAGGCTTCTGCTCTCCCAGAGTCTTGGGCTGCTCGTAAATTCTGTAGCTAAATCAGACACTGGGCTCTCCTGCGGAAGTCCTCCCAGCAGTAATAGACTGCAGGCTTGGTTAGACGGCCCTGGAAGACAAGCAGAAGAAATATGAGGTTGGATATGCTGGCGTTTTCTGGACTGCAGACATGACTCTGTGGATAGTTTATTTTAAAAAAAAAAAAAAAATCCCAGAGCAAGTGCTGAAAGTCCCATTGCATCTTGGTAATATGGGGGTGTGTCACAGCGCGGTGATTTCCAAAGCGTAACCATGACTTCAGGACACGTTGACGTGCTGTGAGCTGCACTGCAGTTGCTTTCTCCCCTCTGTCCATCTTTGGTGCTTTAAAAAATAACTCCTCGTTTTTTTACTGAAGTCATTGGGTTTCCCTGCAGGTAAATCTGCTCTTCACTGGGCTGCTGCTGTCAACAACGTGGAAGCAACACTAGTGCTGCTGAAAAATGGAGCCAACAGAGACATGCAGGATAACAAGGTATGGTTTGGGTGTGCTCAGCGTGGCTGCGCTTCCTAACTCAAAGCATCTCTTTGCTGTTGGTCGTGAGCTAAGTTCAGAGTTTTGAAACTGGGTGCTCAGTGCATGTTTTCCAAAACCAGACTGGGACTGGGGCTCTCCCCGAGCGCTGGCTGTCTTGTAGGATTTCTGATAGGGGAGAGCAGTTCTCTTCCTTGTTTGGCCAAGTCCTGGGCATCAATGCCGTCCTGCTTTCCTTGCAGAAAAGGAATGGAATAGTCAAGTCAGTGGTGTGGGAGAGCACCAGGGTGAAGTGCTGCTGGTGTGGAGCAGCTGGATTCTGGTCAGCGGAGAGACAGATTTGGCAGCACAGCGGCAATCACGTCCTGTCACATTTCCAGGGATCTCAGTGCAGGGTGGATATGGGGGAGAAGCCCCTCTGTGCAGACCTCCTGTGGCTTCACTGTTACGTCTTGCTGTGACTTAGTCTTTGATTTCTTTCCTCTGCCTTGGGTTTCTTTTTTGGATTGTTATGTATTGCTCAATGGATTTTAGAGCTACCAACAAACTGCAGTTCTTTACTGGGCTCTTTTAGTCCTTTGTGCCTTTCCCTCATAGGGGACAATGGGAGAAAGGCATCAGGTGCTCTCACGGCTCGTCCAAGGACCCATGGCAGAATAGTGCACTTCCTGGTGGGATGGTTTAGCCTGTGCGCTCCACTGCCGTGTACGAAATCATTTCCTGTAACTGGCCTTTTTCAATGGGTACCTCTCAGGGTGGGTTGTTCTTGGATACAATTAATGCGACACTGCATTAAACAGTGCTTCCAGGTGTTGCCACACCATTAGGGATTGTTGAAAGTCAGTTCCCCCATGGTGAAGCCGCTAAAATACTTATTTCTCTGTGTTTCAGGAAGAGACGCCGCTCTTCCTTGCCGCTCGGGAAGGCAGTTTCGAAGCAGCAAAGATCTTGCTGGACCATTTTGCCAATCGAGACATCACGGACCACATGGACCGCCTGCCCCGAGATGTGGCCCAGGACCGGATGCACCATGACATAGTCCAGCTTCTCAACGAGTACAACGTGGCGCACAGCCCCGCTGGGCACCCTGGCGCCATGCTGAACTCTGCCCTCTCCCCGGTCATCTGTGGCCCAAATAGGTCCTTCCTCAATCTGAAACACGCTTCGTTAAGCAAGAAGTCACGAAAACCGAATGCCAAAGGCATCATGCCGACGAACCTCACCAAAGATGCAAAGAGGAGAAGGAAGAAGTCCCTCAGTGAGAGCAAAGGGCAGTTTTCGGAGAGCTCAGTGACCCTGTCACCAGTTGATTCCCTAGAATCGCCCCATGCTTTTGCGTCCGAACCGACATCGTCTCCCGTGATGCCGTCGCCGGGGGTGTTACACTCATCGCCCAGCTCGCTGCTGACAGCTCCATCGGTGCAGGCTGCGCACACAATGTCCTTCTCCAACCTCCACGAGATGCAGCCCTTAGGACGTGGATCCGGCACGGTGCTCCCGTCCGTCAGCCAGCTCCTTTCACAGCACAGAACCACCCCTCCCAACAGCGGGCTTGGCAGGCTCCGGCCAGCCAACGTTTCCACCGAGTGGATGAACCGCATGGAGGTGAACGAGTCCCAGTACAACGAGATGTTTGGCATGGTGCCGCAGGTGATGCATTCGCACCCCAGTGTTTCTCAGCAGAGCGGTTTGGTTCAAGCGGATACGAAGCACCTGGGAGTGTCCAGGGAGTCTCTGCCCCCTATCATGACTTTCCAGCTGGTTCCCAAGGGTGGCATAAACCAGCAAGCACTGCCGCAGCAGGCCCAGTCAAACTGCGCTCAGAACATGGCTGGGCCTCTTAGCTCCATGTACCAGATACCGGATTTAGCTCAGCTGCCCAGCGCCTCGTTCTCCATGGCTGCCATCCCTCAGCAGGACGGGCAAGTGGCTCAGACAGTCCTCCCAGCTTACCACCAGTTCCAGAGCTCGATGGGGAAGTACCCCACGCCTCCCTCCCAGCACAGCTGCTACTCCTCGGCCACAGAACGGACTCCTAGCCACAACCGGCACTTACAAGGGGAGCACCCATACCTGACTCCGTCGCCCGAATCTCCGGACCAGTGGTCAAGCTCCTCGCCACACTCTGCCTCTGACTGGTCTGATGTGGCAACCAGTCCCGGTAACAACCAGCGCGGGCCAGCGGCCGCTCACATGACGGAGCAGCAGCGGAACAACATGCAGGTGTATGCCTGAAGGCTGGACAAGGTGAAGCTCAATGAAAGTGGACTCCAGAACTCATGAAGGTCTTCCAGGATGGAAATGAAGAACCATTTTAGTATCCAAGAGTCTTAATGAGCCCAGGCTGTTCTTTCCTTGGAGGGACTGCGGTCGCTGTAGGCTTGTATGCTTTTATGCTAAACAGAGAACTGTAGAAGCTGGTGGTGGAGAAGACCGGCCGGGTCACTTCTAACCAACTCCCATGCACCTTGGGTGTGATCGCTGTCTGCACTGGATTCTCCAGTCTGCTTTTAAATATGTTCCACCATTTCTCTGGGGAGACAGCTCTTCAGCTTAACGCATCTCGTGGTCGTTTCTCCAGAAATTTAGCCAAAACCAGCTTTGTATCCTTATTTTGTTACTCCTTTTGTTACCTACATAACCTCTCTCTGAAGCACCTTCTACTAGTTCTCCTCGAGTTCAAGTTGCCTTGTCTTGACACAGCTCAGAGCTGCGCCCACATTCCTAGGCCCCTCCGTCCCTCAGCCGCCCTTGCTCAGCAAGCGAGCCGGACTTCCCAAAACACCTGCAGGTCAAGTGACACCTTCTGTCACGCAGCTTCACCCTTTCCTCTTCGAGAGCCTTTGTCTTATACAGACCCACTAACACCCCTTAGCGTTCTCACTGCCTGCCCCCCCCAGGTATTATGAGATTATATATACATATAGTCTTCTCTTAGGTATCTTTTTTTTTTTTTTTGTCCCCCCCCCCCCCGCTCTTCCCTCCCCAAAACGCTGGTCTGACCTGGTCTTCCCCCTGCGGTGGCCTGTAGGCGCATCTCTCCCGTGTTGTATGTCTTCCCCGAGACACGCCTGACTGTTTTGACACACTACCCTCCCCGTGCCCCCCCGTCCTGCCAGGTGTGTCCGTGACCGCCTTCACGGGCTTCCGTGCCGGAAGAGATGCCCTGCAATCGATACAGGCCTTTCGGGAAGCTCTTGGGATGAGCATGAGCGTTTCAAAACGTGGTAAGACAAGCTCCCAGCGTTCTTGCACAGTACTCCCCTCCATCCAAGGGTGGCTGTGTGTCCTGTCCTCCAGATACCATATGCTGCCTCTTTATGGTATCGTCAAGGACGTTGTTACGTGTTTGCAGTGCGTGTCCTTCTGCGTCAGGAATGGCATCCAGCCCTTTGAAAAGTGTCCCTTTTCGCTCCAGCCCCGGGACAGGGCTGCCTTGTCTTCCCTTCCCAGCAAAGAGGCTGCGGCGCTGACGCCCGAGCAGGCTTCCAGCAGCGGCAGCGGGCCTGAAGCCAGGAGCCGCCCTTAGGCGGCAGATGAAACAGCTCGGAAACCGGTGCCTAACACGCTTTGGTTCACAGGTTTGGGGTTGTCCTCTGCTCTCAGCTTCAGCCTGTCTCAAGATTTCCCAACCGAGGTGCCCCACCTGCTCTGTGGGACAGTAGTGCCATTTGTCCTGCAGCTCCCCCGATATTTTTGGAGTTACAGAAGCCAGCTGTCACTGACCGTGGACAAACAGCCGCTCTTTCTGCTTTGCCCGCAAGAGCAATGCTTCCCTGAAGGGGCTCTGAATCAGCAACCGAAGCGAACGTTTCTGGGGATGGTTTGCTCCTACCTCTTCGGGGGAACCCTGCGGACGCGTGTTCCAAAGAGATCGGGGCTGTCGGCTGCCGCCAAAGGACAGAGAGAGCCGCTCCCCTCCCAGCAGTGGCCATTCAGCATCCTACCATGTACAGTATTTTCTCTGATGTTTCTTTCCATTCTAATCAAGAGTAAAAGCTTTTTCTTTCCATTTGACTCAATGGTACATGAAGGCAGGGCCTCAGGAGGAGCTGGTTCCCGGGGCCGTTGTTTTGGGCTGAAGTTTTTAATTCTTGAAGTTACTGCTTTTTACGACGCGCACAGCGTTTCCCCGGCACGCTCGCTGCAGTGCGTCCTGTGAAGTTTAGCTGCAACCGACTCGGATCTCCAGGCAGGAGCCGCCAAGCTCCTGGAGGTCTGTCCAGGTACATGTTTCACTGCAAAATAATGAAGTGTTGCTACAGTGATGCTAAAGAAACAAAGGGCTTTTCCTTGTTAGCCCCAAATAACCAAGTGCCTTTTTATATATGTGGCTACCTTTTACGAGATGAGTGCTTTCTGTGGAATGAAGCCAGTTTCGTGCCTGGCGTGTTAATACGATGGCCCTCTGCCTTTCTTTGGGTTTTTTTTGTTTGTTTTTTGGTTTTTTTGTTTTTTTTTTTTTTTTTTAACTACTTGTAAAGATAATATCTCCTTAAGGTGGTATTTTATCTCGTAAGTTGTAGAGTAACCATTCACACAGCAGCATTTTCCTATATTAATAATGGAAAATATTTGCTTATTTTTACATTTTTTATAAAAGTCTTTTATGAAAAATAGTTGCTGCAAAATGTATAAGCAATTTTTATCCCCAGAATAAAGAGTACGTGCCCGGTGTCTGCTGTTTTCATTTGTCTTCCCGGCTATCCCGGCACAGCCGCTGGATTATAGAGCAGTTATCGGCGTTCGGTAGCTGTTCCGAGCCCTGGCACAGGAGGACTTGTTAGGAAACCTCTGCAGTCCGTGTCGGGAGAGAGATTTTTGGGGATCGAGGGTGCCCTGTGCTGTGGCTCAGCACCCCACGAGCCCCACCGCTTGGCTCCATCATCCTGGGAGCTGAAAGCAGCCGAACTCGGGTCTATCAGGAGGATTTTGGGTCTCTTGGTTAGCTGTTCCCAGCAACTGGGCATACCGGGAAGGACAGGGAGGGACTGGGATGGGGCTTATTTTGAGATGCTTTGAGTAAGAGCTCTCGCTTGCCTGGGAGGCCGGGAGGCAGAGAAGGGCTGGGGCTTTTGTGGGGCTTTTTGGAAAGGTTGTGGGCAAGCGTGGGTCAGGTGGTGGTTAGTGGGGCTGTGGGTTCTCTTGCCCTTTCAGGTCCTGCTTGCTTCCCTGAGCCAATCACTGCTCTTCCAGCTGGGAGGAGGACCCTCATCCCTGGAGCAGAGGTTGCTCCCTGCCCCGGCTTTGGCTTGGCAGCTGATGCCATGAAGATGTGCGATTCTCCAGCCTCGAAACATCGTGGCTTCTCCATGCTGTTTTCAGGCTTGAAAAGTTTGACCTGAACAATCGGAGAACAACTTGACAATGGCTGCCTTCCTGTATTTTGAGCAGGGAGAGGTGCCACCGAAGCCTTGGGCTCCATTAGCGCTGCCCTGGCCGGTTTCCAGCTCCCGCCGCAGACTCGGGATGGAGCCGGTAGCTGAATTACGATGCCTAGCAGGGGTAAAGCTGCTGGGGGCATTCTGAGGGTTTAATATTCAAACAGTGCAGCTCCTTTATCTTCCAGCAGAGCCAGCTTGGCCAGTAAAACCCTCTGGCAGGCTTTTCATCCATGTTCTCCCACAGGTTGTGCGTCTGTGCCAAAGTTTAGCCAGCTCTGCTGTGTCTCTGGTGCAGCGATGCCGAGTTTGCTGGTGCTCAGGCTGAGACTTGAAGCGGCGCCTCCTTGGGGAGGGCACATGCCTCTTCCCCTCCCCGGGATGAGGAGAAGCTTGTGGAAACTTGTTGTGTTGCATCCAAATAAACTTAATTGAAGCAGCCAGGCAGGGGGCTGGGGTATCCCTTACCTAACCCAGGAGTAATGGAGTAGCCTCAGGCTCCTTTGGGGAACGTTTTCATGGTTTTTCATAAAACGAGGGTGGAGTCCTGTCTTCTGGGGTGGGGGGTTGGTGTGGCTGAAGAGTTCCCCCATTAGAGCGGCAGATCTCCTCTCCGAGGTTGTTTCTCTCAGCAGAAATGATAGTGGGCAGCAGCGGCATTGGGACACAAGGTGGCTTTACCCCTTTGGAGCCCGGGGGCTGCCTAGCAAGCCTTTGAGAGGTCTTGGGAAGCAGCAGCATCTGTATCCTGGCTGCGTGGGCGAAGGAGCTGGGCCTGATCCTCCTCCTTGCCCGGGGTGAAAGCCAGACCTGCCTCTGCAGGCCGGCGGGGAGCTGCTCCCTGTGGGTGCAGCGGCACTCCCTGTGCATTTCGGCAAACGCTGCTGCCAGGGAGCCGGGGGGAGATCCTAGGGGGCTGGAGGACACGGATGGAGCCTGACAGCACCAGCTTCATCCAGCTCCAGGCCCTCCATGGCGGGAGATGAGGAGCTTGGCTCTGGGGCTGGATCCTCTGTGGGTGGTTGGCTCCTGGGCAGCTCCCGGTGGCCTCCTCCAAGGGTCTTTGGGAGGATGGGGGAAAGGAGAGCCGGTCTTAGCGGGCAGCAGCAGGGTGCTAGGCAGGAGCTGGCAGCTTTGCAGGACACCATGGGACATGCAGGGGGAAGAGCTTTCAAAGCTGCTTTGGTATGTTAGGAGCCAACAAAGCGATGCTCCAGAGCAGCGTGGTCAAATAAATAGGGTAGAGGAGCTTCAGCTGCTTCCCACCGCTGGAAGGGGACACCCCGGGGTTGAGGAGCATGGACCAAGATGGAGAAGGCTGTGCCCAACTGGGCCGAAGTGCTCCGGCTGCTGGGAACGGGGGCTCCGTGCCAGCAGCAGCCACCCCCGGGGCCCTGCGTCACCCAGCAGCCCCACCGCTATCTGATGGCACCTGCCAGCCCCCGGCCGCAGCCTGTTCCCACGTCCCCGCGTCCCGCATCCTGCTGCAAACATCCCCAGGCAGATCAAACAAGGGCGGTGTGTGGGTGACGCATGGCGGCGCTGGGCAGGGCACGGGGCCCAGCTGGCTGCCATCCCTCGGCCGGGGACATGGGAGATGCCGGCGGGTGGGACTCACAGCCCGGCCGCTTGCCACAGGGATGTTCTGACCAAGACCGGGATAGCCTTCCCTAGGGCTCATCCTTGCCAGCCCCCAGTTAAGCCATGGCTGGGCCAGTGAGCATCCCTGCCTGGTTGCCCGCTCTCTGCCGCACGGTTATCTCTGTGTTTGCGTTAGTAATTAATGCTAATTGAGGGGGGGGGGGGCAGGTTTATTGACCAACTAGGAGAGGTTCTTCCTGTCTTTTGTGGAGGAACACTGAATGTAAACAGAGCAGAGATCTGGGCAGCTTTCCAGCAAAGCGGGGGGGATGGAGGGAGGGTCCGCAGTGGGATTTTTATGGTGGAATCACCTGAGCTGGGCAAACACCGATGCTGGGGAGCACCGGGCTATAAAGGGCAGCTCCTCTCCTCTGCCAGCGACCCACGAGAAGCCGTTATTCCTCCCGATCCCCAGAGAGCAGGTGAGGAAGGGGACCCTCGTGGGGTGGCGGAGGCCTGGGGATGCTCCAATGTGGCTGCTGGGCGAGCAGAAGCCGGTCCCATCCCCGGCAGCTGGGCGCTGGATGGGCCAGGCTGCGACGATGCAATTTTCAGCCCCGCCGTGACTTTTGTCGCTGCTTCTTTGAGGGGAAGAGAAGCTGAGCCTGCAAATCGGCCCCGGTGCCCAGGGATTAGCCCGGATAAAGGGGAATGGCGCTGATGTGGCCGATTTGCCTCCCCCGGCCTGGCTCTGGCAGCGCTACCAGCTCGGGGTGGGGGTGGGTTGGAAGCGATGCTGTGCACGTAGTCCCTGCAGCCCCCCCCGGCCCCCGCTGCTGCTGCCTGGTGCCAGGGCAAGGCTGGGGTCCCTGTGCCCGTGGCAGCGCTCTCCTCATGTCCCCAACAGAGCAGCTTGGGTCACCCGGGTGCCTCCCGCCGAGACGGGGACTGGTGGGGCCGGGGGTCCCCGCCGCCAGCGTGGGCTGCGGCTGGGTGGCGGGGTGCGGGCACGGGGTGATGACCTGTGCCAGGGAGGGGAGAGGGTGGCGCAGCCCCCCGGGGCTGCCATCTCCTCCCGCTGGCTGAGAGGGGCCCGATTCAGCCCACAGCAGGGTGGGTTTGCACCCTCTGGGCGCAGGCAGCACCCCCTGTCCCTGAGGGACCTGCTGTGACCCCCCCCCGCCCCAAGCTCTTACAGGGGATGCTGCCAGGAACACGGAGGATGGTGGCAGCGGCCAGACTCGCCCTCCTGCTGCTGGGCTGCGCGGGGCTCCTGTGGCCGGCCGGTGAGTCCCACCGCCCGAGGGGCAGCCGCTTTCCCAGCGAGGCCGGGAAGGAGCCAGGCTCCTCTCCAGCTAGCCATGCCGCGTGTCCCCCATCCCTCCCCGCGTCTCTCCCTCCGCAGGTGCCCGCTACATAGACTACTGCCCCGAGGGCTGGTCCTACTACAAGCTCAGCTGCTTCAGGTACTTCAGTCAGCTCCGGACATGGGATGAAGCCGAGGTAAGCCCGCTGGGGGACGCATGTGGCCAGGGACACCCCCACACCACCACCCCGTCTCCCCGGGGGTGCCCCGGCACTGACGGCTCTCCCTGCAGAGGCAGTGCCAGGCCAGCCATGCCGGTGCCCACCTGGCCTGGGTGGAGGAGCCCCGAGAAGCCACCACCCTGCAGAAGGTCATCTCCTACTACCAGCGCGCACGGCCCGTCTGGGTCGGCCTCCACTACGGGCGCGAGGTGAGGCAGGGGGTGACAGGGGTTTGGGGGGCAGCGGGGCCGTGCCTCTGACCCCCCTCTCCCCGCACAGAGCCAGGCCTGGCAGTGGGCAAGCGGGGACAAGTACAGTGTCACCAGCGGGCTGGCCGGGAACGGGGCTCAAGGGGGGACCTGCGGCGTGCTGACCCACCTCAGCGGTAAGTGCTCAGACCCCGTGTCCGCTGGCATCCCCCCCCGCCAACTCTTCCTCGTGCTGCAAGGCTGGTGCCACTATGGGGACTGCGGCTGGTGCCTCTGTCCTCACTGTGGCCCCCGCCGGCCCCCGGCCCGTCGCTCCGGCAGGCTTCACCGTGTGGTCCAGCACCGACTGCGCCCAGCAGCATCACTACATCTGCAAGTTCATCCCCTCCCACTGAACACGGCCTGCAGGGGGACCCCAGGGAGGACCCCATGCCGGCGATGCTCCTTCCTTGCCGCCTCTGCTCCTCTCTCCCCTACTCCTAAAAATACACCTATAAAAAAAAAAACCCCAAGCATGCAAGTGCTGCGTGAGTTTGGTGTTGGTGCAAAGCCCTGCTACAGTCCACCTGCAGGCATTTGGGTGACAGCAGGTACTGCCGTGGCTTCCCGAGCTTCCCGGATGCCGGGAGCTTCCGTGCTGCCCGTGCCTGTGGAGCCATTTGGGAACTGCAGGGTCACCAGCTCTGCCATCTGGGTGCTCGGGTTTTACTCATCCCTGGCCCTCTGGTGCTAAACAGGGCGGGAGGACGGGATGTCCCTGGGGTGCAGGTGTAGGGGATGTCCCTGGGGTGCAGGTGTAGGGGACAGCAGCGTCCCCAGCGAGGAGAGTTGGGGCACAGATGTGGGAGGGGATGGGAGCTGTCATGGGTGTGCAGGTGTGGGGATGGGTGCCCCCCTTCCCCAGGTGCAAATGGCTCCGTGGGGGTCCGGGGGCTGCGATGCTGCCCCATGGCCGTGTTGACAGCAGCACTGGGACCAAAGGTCCCTTCTTGTGTCACCGCGGTGTTGCCACAGGCATCACGTGTCTGTTTGCTCTGCTGTTTTGAAGATGACTCTGCCCCCACCCAGCTCTTGGGGATTTTTGCCCCCCTCGGGTGCCACGGCACGTGATGGAGGTGGACCACGTCCTGGGCGGCACGGATGGTGCTGGCACCAAGTCCCTGGCTGCCCTCTGCTCCCTTCCCAGGGCCGTGGAGGCAGTTGGGGAGGCCACACAGCACCTCGTGGTGACCACAGCCATGCTGGCAAGCCACGGGCACCAGACCTGCCACCACCCCCTGGCACGGGGGGCCAGGGCGGTGGGAGAGCTCATCCTGCTGCCCATCCCCAGCTCCAGCCGAGCGCGTCCTCAGGCTTTGGGACACAATACAGAGACATCTCGCAAGTCCCCCCGCCTCCAAAGCCAGCGCTTGCTCCGCTGTCGTGTTGGCTGGCGCTCGGTGACCTTTGAGCGCTGGGGTCCGGCGTGCTGATAAGGGCCGGGAGGGCTGTGCCGTGCCGCCTGCGCCGTTTATAAAAGCACCAGGCCCATCCTGCTTGTCCGTCTGTCCGTCCCGCCGTGCGTCCTGCTCTTTGTGCCGCAGCCGGGGCGAAGATGCTGCGCTTGGTCAGCCGTGCCGCGCGCTGCTGGGGGGCGAGGAGGGTGGCGCCGGGGCTGGAGCAGGCACCCTGGGGGGCCCAGCACCCCATGGCCATGCAGAGGGCGTGGTGAGCACCCACATGGATGGGGTGGGGTGGAGGCACAACCATGGGGGGGGTCGGGGAGCTGGCGGTGCTGCTCTTCAACCTCGCCAGGGAAGGGGATGCTCTCCCTCCTCCCTGCAGTACCGCTGGGCATGGGGAACCAGCGGGGATTTGGGGTGCTCGCAGCCGGGGGCACTTGCTGGTGGCACCTCCCCGGGGCCACCGCCTGTCCCCAAGGCTTGGGGCCGCCGCGGGACCGTTGCTGCTCCCTCTGCCCTGCAGCCTCTCCAGCGCTGCTGCAATGGGCACCTGGCCCAAGGACGTGGGCATCCTGGCACTGGAGGTGTACTTCCCCGCCCAGTACGTGGAGCAGGAGGAGCTGGAGCGGTACGACGGCGTGGAGGCTGGCAAGTACACGCGGGGCTTGGGCCAGCAGCAGATGGGCTTCTGCGCCGCCCACGAGGACATCAACTCCCTGTGCCTGACGGTGGTGCAGCGGCTGGTGGAGCGCGGGCGCCTCTCCTGGGATGCCATCGGCCGCCTGGAGGTGGGCACCGAGACCGTCATTGACAAGTCCAAGGCCGTCAAGACCGTCCTCATGCAGCTCTTCCGTGACTCGGGCAACACGGACGTGGAGGGCATCGACACCACCAACGCCTGCTACGGGGGCACGGCCTCACTCTTCAACGCGGCCGCCTGGGTGGAATCCAGCGCCTGGGATGGTGGGTGTGGGCAGGGACCGTGCCGTGGGGATGGAGGGGCTGGACATGGTGCTAGGGGATGGGGGAAGGAGGTAGGAGGTGGCCTGAAACATCAAAGATGCTCTGGCAAGTCTCAAAGGGAGCTGCTGCCCCTCCAGGCTCTCCATCACCCCTGTTCCTTGCCCTCCTTGGCTGTGACACCCAGCAGCATGGGGATGGGAGTACACCAGGGCCACAGGATGGAGGGTCCCACGCGTTGACAGCCCTGCCGACCCCTCTGCCCTCCCCCAGGTCGCTACGCCGTGGTGGTGTGTGGGGACATCGCCGTCTACGCTACGGGGAACGCGCGGCCCACGGGAGGCGCCGGTGCCATCGCCATGCTGGTGGGACCCAACGCTCCACTGGTGCTGGAGAGAGGTCGGTGTCGCGAGACCGGGGGGATGGTGAGCTGATGGGTGCTGCCCCTGGGGCCGTGCCTCCGCGTCCCTGCCCTGGGCAGAGCTGCTCAGCTCTGGCAGCACCTGCTCTACCAGCCCCAGTGGCTCCCGGTGCTGGCTACCCCAGGATGCCGGCTGGCCACATCCCTGTGGGCACCACAGAGCGACCCAGGGAGGCTGGCAGACGCCGGGGCTGGCATGGCAGGGCAGCACCCATGGGTGCTTGCTATCCAGCTGCGACACCCCCACCCCCCACTCCCCTCCCTTGACAGCCAGCTCTTCCTGTACCCCCAGGCCTGCGGGGAACCCACATGGAGCACGCCTACGACTTCTACAAGCCGGACCTGGCCTCCGAGTACCCGGTGGTGGACGGGCAGCTCTCCATCCAGTGCTACCTGCGGGCGCTGGACCGCTGCTACGCCGTGTACCGCCGCAAGGCAGAGAGCCAGCAGCAGCAGGGTAAGCGCTGGCACCCCCAGGGCACCCGTTGCCACCCCACCGGATGCCGACGGCCCCGCGTTGCCTTCCAGCCGGCATCCAGCGGCCCTTCACCCTTGACGACTTCAAGTTCATCATCTTCCACACGCCCTTCTGCAAGCTGGTGCAGAAGTCGGTGGGGCGGCTGCTGCTGAATGACTTCTTGGCCACCCCCAACCCTGACACGGCCGCCGGCCTCTACAAGGGTCTGCAGCCCTTTCGGTGGGTCCCCGTGCTGTGTCCCCCGTCCCCCCAACCCGGCCGGGGACATGCCCACGTGGGGTTTGAGCCAGCCTCTCTCCACGCAGTGGCCTGAAGCTGGAGGACACCTACACCAGCAAGGAGGTGGAGAAGGCGTTCCAGACGGCCAGCCAGGAGATCTTCAACCAGAAGACCAAGCCCTCCCTCCTCCTCTCCTCCCGCAACGGCAACATGTACACGCCGTCCATGTACGGCTGCCTGGCCTCCCTCCTGGCGCAGTGAGTCCACCCAAAATCTGGCTGGGGATGGGGGAGGGACGGGCTCGTTTTGGGGAGGGCACTCCATGGCTCTGGGGGCAGGCACCAGCACTCATCCCCCTTCCGCTGCAGCAGAGACCCAACGCTTTCATCGCACATAACCCCCGGCACGCTCGCCTCCCACCCCGCGCTGCCTCCCAGCCAGCCTTTTCATCCCAGTTGGCTGGAGCCCTTCTGTCAGCACCGGGAGGATGAAAACCCCCGTGTCGTGCCCGGGAGAATGGCTGTCCCCTGCCGCCGGCGGTGGCAAAGGAGCCATGGGAACGGCCAGGCACCCGGAGGGGACAAAAAACCTCATCCCACCGCCCCTCCTTGGGCAAGCCCTGGTGCTCCCCGGCCTGGAGCCACCCCCCGCAGGCATCCCTATCACCCTCGACGACTTCCTCATCTTCCACACGCCCTTCTGGAAGCTGGTGCGGAGGTCGGTGGGGCGGCTGCTGCTGAATGACTTCTTGTCCACGTGGCCATGAGTTGACGTTTAATCCAGCCCCAAGGGGGGCCTGGAAGGGGGCAGGAGGCAGCCCTTTACGCCGCCCCGAAACCCCCGCAACTCCATCCTCCCCCCAATCCCTTCGAACCCTTCTAATCCCACCCTGCAGATGCTCGGCGCGGGACCTGGCCGGCTCCCGGATCGGCGCCTTCTCCTATGGCTCGGGGCTGGCCGCCAGCATGTTCTCCCTCCGCGTCTCGCAGGATGCCTCCCCCGGTGAGCACCGCGGGAGAGGGGGTGCCAGGAGGGGAGGGCAGCGTGGGGCTGCAGGGCTAGGACCGCCGGCAGTGCCGTCTCACCTCATGGTTGGGGGGGGGGGGGTTGTCCCCACCAACAGGTTCGCCCCTGGATAAGCTGGTCTCCAGCCTGGCCGACCTGCCGGCTCGCCTGGATGCCCGCAAGCGCGTGGCCCCCCAGGACTTCGCTGAGATCATGAAGCGGCGGGAGGAGACCCATCACTTGGGTGAGTGGGGACGGGGGGACGCGACGCCTCCCCCGCTGGTGGCCCACGCTGAGCATCACCCCCCCCCCTCTCCCCGCAGCCGACCACGCTCCCCACGGCTCCCAGGCGGATCTCTTCCCCGGCACCTGGTACCTGACGCGAGTGGATGCCAAGTACCGCCGGGAATATGCCAGGAAGCCCATCTAGGGAGGGGGGGAGTACCGGAGTGGTGAGCCCCGGGAGGGGGATGCTCTCCTCCCCACCGGCATCCCTGCTCACCCCCCCAAATCCGGGACTGGCCTCTGCGTGAAACCTCACCTCGGATGGCCGAGAAGCAGCCAGCAGCACCTCAGGCCCTGGAGCTGGCGGAGACGGCGGCGTTTTCTGCAAACACCCGGGCAGTGCCGGGGGGAATAAACACGCGGATGAGAGGGGGCAGCAGCCCAGATCTGGCTCCTGGTCACGAGTGGTCCCCTCCCACCCCAGCGCCCTTCCCTCAACCACCACTGGGCTGGATCGTGGTCCCTGACGGGATTTATCCCATGAGCACCCCACGCAGCCGCCTGGCCCCTTGGACACGTGTCCCAAATATCCCCCCCATTCCCCCAGGATGGCAGCATGCCCTGACATTTTTAGGGGAGCCAAGTAAACCCCAACTCCCCGGTCTCAGGTTTGGGGGTGGTTAAGATGCCGTTTTCCCTGTGATGCTGGCAAATGGAAAGATCCCCATGGAAAAACCCAGGCAGGGGGGAGGAGGCGGCAGGCGTTGCGGGGGCTCACAGGAGGGCTCAGCCCCCCTTGGAGTGCTGCCTGCCCTCTGGGCCATGCCCTAGCACGGGACCGTGGCCGGACAGGACCTTGGTGAGGCCACAGTGGCCGTGGAGACCTTTGCACCCTTGAGCAAACAGCAGCGGGGCCGGGGGGGCAGGAGGGGCTGGGCTGGGAGGGCAGAGCCTGCAGGAGCTTTGGGGTTAGGGACAAGGGACCGCACGGAAAAGGCATCAGACGCTCTCTCCTCCTGGACCCTTTATTGAGCACGGGGCCACCCCAAAGCCCAGCGTGAGGGTTGGGGTCGGCCACGTGTGATGCTCCTGCAACTTTGAGGGGGGGGAGTCCAGGTGCTGCGGCCGTGGGGAGAGTCCTTGCCGGCGCTCGGGGACTACAGGTGGAGCTGGAAGACCTCCGTGACGCGCGGCTTCAGCTCGCCAAGGTCAGACAGGGGGGCCGAGAGCCCCACGAGGCTCCACTGCTCCCCCGCCACGATGGCAGAGCTGTGGTAGGACTGGAGCTGGACCCCCACCTTCCCCAGCATCCCTGGAGAGGAGGAGAGGGGTCAGCAGGGGGCTGCAGGCTGTCCCACCGCCCCAGCACCCTGCAAGTAGTAGGGCTCTGCCCACCCCAACGCCCCTCAAAAGGTCCACGACGCCGTTTCTTTCCCCCACCCCCAGTCCTTTGCTCCCCTCTGCCCAGGCCCCCCCATCCCTGTCTCTCCATGCAACATCTGCCCCCTCCCTGCTGCAGCTGGGGGTCAGCTCCGGGGTGGATGCCGGGTCCCCCCCAGGCTGCCCCTGCCCTGCTCGGGGGCGACACGGGCAGCTCACCAGCAAGCGTGGGCAGCGCGCTGGACTCGGAGGCTTTGGCTCTGTAGATGAGGACGGGGCCGGCCAGCGGGGCTGGCTGCTTGAAGGTGGCCCCATTGAGCTCCCGCAGGACTGGGGCACTGCCCTGCACTGTCCCCGTCGCCCGGTACGGGGTGCCCTGCAGGGCCACCTGCAGCAAGCCGGTGCTGCCATCGGGCTCGGGGGCCACGTCGCTGTGGGTGGTCGTGACCTGCCGGAGAGATATGGATGCTCAGCACCCAGGTGCTGCACGTGGCAGGGCACGGGGAAGGGATGTCCTCGGAGGCCACCCCAGGGGATGTCCCCCCAGCCCGAGAGGTGCATTAGCAGCCCCACAGGGCGACCCCGGGCTTGTGCTGCTTGGCAGGGAAGGACAGGGTCTGGGTGCACCAGGCTGACGTGTGGAGCCCAGGGTGTCCACGCACCTTCAGCCCAGCCTCCTGGGCCAGCAGCTGGGCGTTCACCAGGGTCACCTCCTTCTGCGCCCCTCCGGCCAGCATGCCCGCGGCCACGGCGGGTGCTAGGTAGCTCCCGGCCTCCTGCAGGGGTGTCCCTGGGGTGCAGGGAGGAGGCAGGGGGTGGATGGGCCGGCAGCAGAGAGGTCAACCCCATGCCAGAGCAGCCTGAAGTTGTTCCTTCCACCCACCCACCCACACACCCATCCCCCCTCCCATCCATGCACCCATCTGTATACCAATCCATCCCCCCACACCTCCATCCTCCCGCCATCCTCCCCCTCACCATCCAACCACCCTCCCGTCCACCCATCCCTGCTCCCACCCGCTCAGCCCAGCAGGTCCCCCCGCTCCCCTGTGTGCCCTCCACCCACCAGGGTCCCTGCACCCGGGCACAGGGCGCAGCCTGCCCGACTCACCCAGGGTGCAGACCTGCACGCTGCCCTGCGCTTTCTTGCCCACTGTGCGCAGCACCGTGCCCAGGGCCCTGGCCAGGGCTATCCAGGGCTTGGTCTGGGGCGCGAAAGCCTTGCTGAGAGCCTGCCCGTTGACCTGCGAGGAAGAGCAGGATGTGCGATGGGAACCCACCACCGAGCACACAGGGTCACTCCCATGCTTTAAAGACAGGGAAACTGAGGCACAGAGGTCAGGTGCCCGGGGCGGGGGGGGGGACAGGGGACTCACTACGCCAGCCAGCCCCTTCCCCGTGGCCATGTCCACGATCTGCATGGCAATCTCCTTGCCGCAGCGGCTCTGCGCCTCCCGCGTGCTGGCACCCAGATGCGGGCAGCAGATGACATTGGGGTGGTTCACCAGCTCACGGTCCTTCGGGGGCTCCTGTCAACACAGCCCCATCCTGCCATCAGTCCCTGGCACCCACCTGGGAGCCTGGGGGGGCATTTACACCCTCTTCCTGTGCAAGGAGGGCAGCTGGGGAGGGCTGTCCCCAGCTCTGTGGGGTTTGCCAGGCTGCCCTGGCCCGGCTTGGGCCAGAGTTAAGGTGACGCTGAGCTGAAGCCGAGCTCAGGGGGACCCAGCGGACCCCTCACCTGTGTGAAGACGTCGAGGGCAGCCCCGCCACACTGCCCCGACTGCAGCGCCCGCAGCAGCGCGCCCTCATCCACGATGCCGCCGCGGGCGCAGTTCACCACCTGCACGCCGCGGCGGCACTTGGCGAAGGTGCTGTCGTTCAGGAGCCCTGCGGAGGGAGGGAGCACCATGAGCGGTGGGGGGGCTGCCCCCGGCTCCCCTTAATTCCCCCCACCTCCGCAGCAATGCCCAGCTCGTACCCGTGGTGGAGGGCAGCAGCGGCGTGTGCACCGTGATGAAGTCACAGCGGGGCCAGATCTGCTCCAGCGGCAGCTGCTCCACACCGAAGGTGGCCGAGACTTCAGGGGTAATGATGGGGTCGTAGCCTATGGTCTGAGGCAGAGCGGGCGCTCGCTCCTGCAGCCTGGCACGGTGCTGGTGGCTAGGCTGGGGGGGGTCCGTGCTCCCCATCACTCCTCCCTGCCCCAGCTCCTTACCTTCATTCCAAAAGCCTGCATGCGGGTGGCCACCTCCCTGCCGATGCGCCCCAGCCCCAGCACGCCCAGGGTCTTCCCGTTCAGCTCCATGCCCATGTACTAGGGTGCAAAGCGCAGAGTGAGCAAGTGCACCCCACATGGGCGGCCTTGTCCTGCCCGGGGCACTGCGCCCACCTCCTACCTTCTTACGGTCCCACTTGCCCTCCTTCATGGAGGCAGCTGCCTGCGGGATTTGCCTGCAATGGGAGGTTGCGATCAGCATGGTGGCAGGGGGCCGGGGGGCTCACCTCCGTCCCCATGGCCCCGCGCTCACCTGGCCAAGGACAGGATCATCCCACAGGTGAGCTCGGCGGCACTGAGGCTGTTCCCAGTGGGTGTGCTGGGGATGGAGAGTGGTGTCACTGGTGTGTCACCCCCAGGCTGGTGGAGGTCTGCACCCCATGAGGATGGAGACCCACATGGTGGTGCCATGGGGGGGGAGGGCACCCTGCTGAAGCCTGTCTCCAGGAGCGCAGGCAGGGATGTCCCCACGCTCCTGCTCTTACTTCATGACCAGGACACCTTTCCTGGTGGCTGCCTCCACATCGACGTTGTCCACACCGGTGCCCGCTCTGCCCACCACTTGCAGCCTCTCCGCCGCCTCCAGCACGTCGGCCGTGACTTTGGTGGCCGAGCGGACGATGAGCCCATCGCAGTCCTAAAGGGGGGTGGGGTGGGGGACACAGACACCGCAAGTGAGACCGGGCCCTGGCAGTGCCGGGGTGGCCCCGGGGGGGTGACATGTTGGGGACAGCCGCTTGCCGGGGTCCGGGATCCACCGTGCGAAACCGGCCGGACTCTTGCATCAGACGGGAGGCGGGGACCAGCCAGGCTGGGCGAGGGGGGACCCGGGGACAGCTGGCCCCCAGCTGTGGGCCACCCACCCCCGGACCCCGCCGTGGGTGCACCCCGGCCCCGCCGCGCTCACCCGGATCTCCCGCAGCAGCTCCTCCTTGCTCAGCCCGGGCTTCTCCTGCACCCGCAGCCCGCCGGCCTGCAGGATCTCCCGGCAGCAGGGGTCCAGGCTGTCGCTGATCAACACCTTCTGCAGCTTCCCCAGCGCCATGGCGGGGGGACGGGACGGGACGGGACGGGACGGGACGGGACGGGACTCCGGTTCTCTCCGCCCGCCGCCGAGAGGCCGCTGCCCCCTTCCCGCCGAGCTAAAAGGGCTGCGAGCGGGGCACGTTTTTCGGGCTCATTGGGTCCCGTCTCCATAATCCCACCTCCTTTCCCCTCCCCGCCCCAGCCCGCCTGGGCAACCCCCCCGCCCCCGTCTCTGGAGGGAGGGAGGAGGTGGAGGGGAGCGGAGCTGGGGCTATGCCAGGCCCCCGCCAGCGACCCCAGAAGGAGGGGAGGGGGTGTCCCGGCAGGACCCCACAGCCCCCGGGCCGGGGAAGCCACCAAGCCCCGGGAGGAGTGAGGGGCAGCGTGTCCCCACCCCCGCGGCCGTGCCTCAGTTTCCCTGCCCCGCACATCGCGCCACAGCGAGGCAGGAGGGGGACGCTGGTGGCAGCCACAGTGGTACGAGTGGCTCCCCCAATGCCGGGTGCGCTGCTGGCAGGGGAGCAGCCTGCGCCCCCCCCCCCCCCCCCATGGTAAGCCCAGACCTGTCCCCCCAGCTCGCCCAGGCATGGGGGTTCCCCAGGCCCCACAGCCCAAAGATGAGGCAGTGTCGTGACCCCTGACAGCCCCCGGCATGGTGCCCACCATTGAGCAATGCCTCCGATAAGGGGCTGGGGGCATGGGGCCAGTCCTGGCCACCAGCTCCCAATGACATGGGGTGCACAGGAGCCTCCCAACCAACGCCCTCCGTGGGGCAAGAGACACATGGCCACATCCAGTGACCTCGCGGGGGAAAGTGCTGGCCCTTGAGAAGGGACAGTGCAGGGAGCCCACGGGGCTGGGCCCAGCCCGGCATGGCAGATGGCAAGGGATGGAGGGTGTCCCCCTGCTCATGGGACCAAAACCTCACAGCAAAGCTGGACCAGACGGACCCCTGCCCATGGGGGAGCCAGAGTCCGGCCCTTCCTTGCCCACCACTTTCCACACACTGGGGGTGGGCAGCGGGGACACGATGCTCCCGAGCTGGATCCTGATGGGACTGAGCCCTTCTCCAGACTGTGTGTGCCTCAAGCAGCAGTGCTGGGCACCAAACTGCCCCGTGTGAGACCTGGGGTGGCCCCAAAGGCTGTTAAACCCAGCAGAGCTCAAGTGACAGACCTGCCCCCGCAGCTGGGAGGTGGCCGGGATGGCTGCTCTCACCACAGGTAGTGCCGGCGAGGTGGGAGAGCCCAGCGCTACGTACACCCCAGCGCTGCATACACCCCAGTGCGATGTACACCCTGATACTACCTGTACGGCGGTGCTACATACGCTGCAGCCACAGACAGGGAACAACTGTGACGCCAGAGGGGGGAAAAGTCCTGGGCAGCCAACACAGGGTGAGAGATGGGGTCAAGGGCAGCTGGTGAAATCGATGAAGTAGTGGGGTCCCGATACGGCCCTTCGGTGGGGCTGTGTGACCCAGGGACAGGGACAGGGCTTCCTCTCCACAGCCGCGCACATGGCATGGGCTGGGGGCACCCACACTGTGGGACATTCCATGGCTGGGACACAGCCCACAGCCCCCCTGGCCTTTGGCACACCCATGACGCCAGACCTGGCCCCCGTTAACCATTAAGACCTTGCCCAAGACACCCACCAACCTGTTGTCTTGATGCTGTGCTCCCTGTGCCGGTACCACCTGGGTTTGCCCACCGCCTCCGTATGTCTCCACGGTCCCTCTCCCACGCCTGTGGGAGATGCCACGCTGTGGGCTTGTGTGGATGCCACAAGTGGCCAAGCCACCGCTGCTGCAGTGTCATAGTTGCTGGCTTTTCACGGCTGGTTGGTGCCCTCTCCTGGGGAGCAGGGCTGGAGGCACAGCCCCACGGCACCCCAGCACCCCATCTCTTGCTGGGGGCCTGATGGGACATGGGGGGTGCTGGTGGAGTGGTGGTGCTGGCAGGCATGTCCCCCCCACTCCTGGCCCTCCAGGCTGGAGGGACTTGAATCTGGTCCCTGCCTGTACCCTGAGGAAGGGTCCCTCAGGCTGGCAGGGACCCCAAACTGCAGGGCCAGCGGGATGGCTCCCGGGGGACATGGGCAATGAACCCCAAGATGGATTTTGGGGGTATGGGGACACGGCACCCTGCTGCTGACCCCATTAACACCGGGCCCTGCATGGGCTCTGCTTTGTGGCAGGTGGGGGGGCCACAGGAGAGGGCTGGCCCAGGGGCCATGGGTGCAGGATGGAGGAGGGTGTTGGGGGGATGGTCCCTGCAGAGGGGATGGAACAGGGGGAGAGGGCAGGGACAGCACTGGGACAGGGGTATCAAGCAGGGAAAGGAATTAGGGGGGGTCAAAGGGGACTGGAGTTATTGGGGTCAGGATGGGGGGTGGCAAAGGGGAGGCAAGGGTGGGGGAGATTGGGGGCATTAGGTTGGAATGGTAGGGGTTCAAGGGGGGTTGGAGTGATAGGGACATCAAGGGGGATTTAGGGTGATGGGGGTGTCCCAGTAGAGTACTGGGAAGTCATGGAAGATTAAAGAGCAAGGGAGGTTGTTGTGGGGCTGGATGGGTACCCAGGGGACTCTGTGGGTGACAAGGGGAATTGGGGGTGTCTGATTAGGATGGAGGCACCCAAGGAAGACTAGAGTTGTAGGGGACGACAAGCAGGACAGGAGGGTACCTGGAGTGTCAGGATGGATGGTTGCAGTTGTCATGGAGAATATTGGCTAATTGGGGGCCTTTTGGGGTGACTGGGAAATTGGGGGAAGGACTGGGGGGTCAGAGAAGGATCAGGGATTGTACCTGGGGGTCTGAAGGGTGGGGAAGGATTGGGCCTCAGTGCAGAGGGGCTGGAGGGAGAGGAGGGATGGGGTGGGGGGTAGCTGTGTCCGCCGGGGGCAGGCTGGCTGCTGGGCAGGAGGACTGGGGAGACGAAGGGGAGGATGGAGAGAGGGAGCGGGGAGGGAGGGGAGGGAGGGAGCAGAGAGGGCATGGAGGGAGGGATGGAGCGGGGAAGGAAGGATGGAGAGGATGGAGGGAAAGAAGGATGGAGGGAGGCAGGGATGGATGAAGGATGGAAGCAGGGAGGAGGAGGAGAAGGAGGAGAAGAAGGAGGAGGGGATGCAGCGGCGGGCGGAGCCGGCCGGTGCCGCAGAGCCGCCTCCCCGCCGCACGCCGGGGCGGCCCGGCAGCGCCTGCGGAGACCCGCCGGCCCGGCCCGGTGCCGCCCGGTACCGCCGGTGCCCGGCCCGGTGCCGCCCGTCCCGGTGCAGGATGCGAGTCCCGCGGCGGAGGTGAGGAGCGTGTCGGTGCGGTGCGTGTGTCATCCGCGGGTGCGTGTGTCCGTGGGTGATGCGGGTCGGGGGTGTCCCTGTGCCCCGGACACCCGTGGGGGCCGCCTGTGCCCATTCTGGGCCGTGGTGATGCCGCGGTACCAACCAGCATCAGCGTGGCTGGGATGCGGCCGGGATGCGGCCGGGATGCAGCCGGGATGCAGATGTGTTGGCTGTGTGGGGCTGGACACTGCCTGTCCCCAGCCCTGTCCCCCCTGGGCCGTGGGTGTCCCCTGCCCACTGCGGGGGTCTGGCGGGTTGGTGCTGCCACGGAGCATAGGACACCCCGCTTCCAGCTGGGCTGTGGCTCGCTGGGCCCTGTGTGGGGCAAGCCAGGGAGCGCTGCTGGGCATTCAGGCATGGGGTTTGGGGGAGCTGCCGGTGTGTGGGAAGAGAATGGGGGGCTCTCGTCCATCATTGGGGGCACATGGGGACCCGGGGGTGCCAGGGCTGCATGTGCTGTGCCAGGCAAGAGGGCAGGGGCTGTAGGGTCCTGCGGGGCTGGGCTGACACCAGTACCAGCACTGGGCTCTCCTCGGGGCACTGGGAAGGTGGGGTTTGCTGGGAAGTGCTGGGGCCACGGGTGGCCCTGTGGGAAGGGCTGTGATTCGGGATGCTGGCACGGGGAGCTTGGCTTACCCCATCTCCCCAGCCCTGTTTGCATCCTCCCTGCTCTTCCCTCGGCTCTGCCCACCCCGATTCCAGCCTGGCAGCTGCCGGCCAGACCATTTGTACCAGCACCCGGCCAGGGCTGCCAGGCCATGGGAGCCACGCCGGCTGCCACGCTCGCGGTGCAGCGCTGGGAGCCGTCCTCGCTGCCAGGAGTGTGGGTAACGCCGGCCCCTGGCTCCCCCCGTCCTGCCACGCTCAATGGAGACCTTGTTGCCATGCCCTGTGTGCGGGTGGTCGGCGGTCGGCCGTGCTGTATGCCGTGTGCCGTGCACGCACGCCGTGCAGTCCCACCCAGCCGCGGCTGTGGCTGACTGTCCCCAGCTCCACCTCCCCCGTGGCGGCACTCAGCCCCTGCTGAAACATTTGTGCCGACGAGTCAGTGGGGACCCAGGCTGAGCCACGCTCGGCATCTCATCCCCGGCACCGCGCCACTGTGCTCGCCCTGGCCTTGCCTGGCCCTCACCACGGCCTCTCTGCCAGCCCCGAGACAGTCGCTGGCACCCAGATTGGCTGTGACTGAGCTGGGGGCTGCCATCCATCCCCCCGTCCATCCCTCTGTCCGTCCACAGGAGGTGATCCAGCAGCAGGAGGAGGCGAGTTGCCGTCTCGGTGTGCTTGGGCGGTGCTGGGCGGTTTGGGGATGGGGCAGTTTGGGGATGGTCTCCCGCGGGGCAGCGGCCACCCTCACACAGCCCATGTGTTGTGGCCCTGGCAGCCACCCCTGTGCTCTCCCCTCTCCCCCGGCGGCACCCTGGGGTGCTGGTGCCGGCAAGCAGCCACGGTGGCCCTGCGGTGATGCCGTGGAGATGCTGTGAGTCAGCGGGTGCTCTGAGTCAGGGCCGCGTGGCACCCCTCGTGCCAGGGCTTCAGGGTACATCAGGGGGTGGGAAGTGCTGCCTGGCGGGTTGGGGGGCCCCGGGGCTGTGTCCCCCTCCGGCTCTGCGCTGTGCCGGTGACTCTGCTCCGCGCCCTGGGGTGGCATGGCCGGCATGAAAGGGCTCTTGTCCTCCTGCAGCCCCGGCTCAACCGCTGCGGCCTCCCCTTCGCAGGAAACAAATTCCCAGTGTTGAGCACACGGACAGGGAGGGGGGAGCCCCCACCCAGCCCAGCTGGCCGTGGATGTGGCAGAGCCCGGGGCTCCTGCTGGCCCAGCATCCCTTTATCCCGGCATGGGGCTTCCAGTCCTGGTGTTGCGGGGTGCTGGCCGGGCTTTGCTCATTCACCCAGAGCCTGTGGCCAGCCGCAGCACCGGGCTGGCCCTGCCGCAGGGTGGCTCTGAGGAGCCCCTGTGGCACAGGAGTTGGTCACCCTTCTCTCTGGGTATCACCCCTCTGGGCGCTGCATCTCCTCAGGTGTTGAGCCTCCTTCAGTATTGCACCTCCTTGGGTGTCACACCCCGGGTATCGCACCTCCTTGGGTATTGTATCGTGTCTCCGTGGGTATCATGCCTCTGGGTACCGCGTCTCCTCGGGTATTGGGCATTTGGCTATCATGCCTCCTTGATTGTTGTGTCTCCGGGTGTTATGCTTCTGGGTGTCATGCCTCCGTGGATGTCATGTCACTGGGTAGTGTGCTTCTTTGGGTATGTTGCCTCCTGGGATATCATGCCTTGGGATATCGCGCCGCTGGGTACTGTGCTTCCTTGAGTACTGTGCATCCTTGTGCACCTGGAGTCCGGGTATCGTGGCTCCTTTGATGTTTTGCCTCTGGGTATTGCACCCCTGGGTATCGGTCCTCCTGGGGTGTCATGCCTCCAGACATCATGCCTCCTTGGATATTGCGTATCTGGGTATCGGGTCTCCTCAGGTGCCGTGTTTCTGGTTATTGTACCGCCGGGTGCCTCCCAGTATCACACCTCTGGGTCCATGTCTCTGGGTACCACACCTCTGGGTACCGTGCCTCTGGGTATCGTGCTGGTTGTGGTTCCAGGCAGGGCACAGGGCCACACCTGGCCAGTGCTGGTGTCTTTAGAGCCATCGTGCCTCAGTTTCCCCCCATGATGGGTTGTTGCTGCAGGGGCTGTGGCACCCTGTAGCTGCCTCCCCAGCTCCCTCCCAGGCCAGCAGTGCCGCCTCCCCTGCCTGCAGGCTGCTGGTGTGGCGTGTCTGGCTCTGGGACATGGCCCCAGGGTCCCTACCATGGCCCGTGCCACAGGAAGATGCTGGCCCTGCCTGGCTGTTGGGGCTCAACCTTGTGCACGTGGGCAGGGCACTGTGCCCACCGTGGCCCTGGGGGTGGATGCCTGCCTCCCTGCACAGGGGACCCCACCAAAAAGCTGTCATGATGAGGTTAGAAAATAAACAGTGTCATTTTGTTTAAAAAGGGAAAAAAAAAAAAAACCAACTTTTTTTTTTTATTTGTGGCTTGTTTTTTGTTTTGTTTTGTTGGGTTTTTTTTCCTCTTTCTTTTAAATCATGAAATGACTCACACTTCGCAGCTGAAAATAAACCTGAGCGCGGCTGCGGTGGGGAGCTGGCGAGACGCGATAGCAGGGAGGCTCGGGGCCCCTGGGAGAGCGGCCGGGGCCAGCCCTGCCTTCAGCAGCCCCCACTCGCTGCCAGCACCCAGACCCCCTCCCCGGGGCCACGGGGCGGGGGGGCTGCTGTGGGGCTCAGGTGGCCCTGCCAGGGCTGCTAATGGGGCTAAAGTGCTCCTAAGGGGGCACCGCCATCTGCACGGCCCCCGGGACCTCGTGTCTCTGCACTTAGAGCAGATGCCTCCCGCCTGCGGGAAGACACACGGGTACCCCCACGTGTGCACGGATACACTGGGGTGCAGCCCCCCCCTTTTTCCCCCTCCCCCCTTTCCCCCCCCCAACATGCACCCCCACAGATGTCCAGAGGTTTTTCCTTGCCTGGAGTTCGCCCCCACCCCCACCCTAGGGAGGCTTTTGCGTGACTTTTTGGTGTCCGCTGCCCACCCCTGTGCTGCACCAGCTGCTCACGACGCCCCCCCCCCCCCGCCCCCTGCCTGCGGTGGGGGAGATGTAGCAGCCACCGTGCAGAGCCTTTGGGGAAATCCCCCCCCTCCACCTCCCCGACCCTCCCTGGCCCCTCCAGCACAGCAGCTGGGTGGTGCATGGGGGGCCCCGGGGGCTGGACCCCCCGATGCCTTGTGTCACTCAGCCGTGTGCTCCTCTCCGCAGGGACCCCTGCCGCGGTGACGGGCCGGCCGTGCTCCCCGCAGCCAGCCACATGGCGGGTAAGGTACCCCTAGACCCCCCCACCCCGTACCCCGCACGCCCCAGCCCCACACCGAGGGTGATGTGCCCCGGCAGCATGCATCACCCCAGGGGATGGCCAGGGGCTCCAAGGCGTCCTGGCGTCCCCCCCGGTGACATCCTGGGGGCAGGTGGGGTGTGAAGCAGTCGCTTTGCTCGCCTGACTGCCGCTTGCCCTCGATCCCTCCTTCCCAGCTTCCCAAGACGGGCCGTGGGGTGAGGGCGACGGAGACCCCGCGCCAGCCGAGCCGGGGGGTTCCCGTGCCCCCCCAGGTGTTCAGCCCCAGCCTGATCCCTTGGTACAGACGTATCTCCTCCGGGACCTGGAGATGGGTCCCCTCGCCCAGACGCAGACCCTGCGGGACTTCGAGCAGGTGAGACCGTGGGGTGTTTGGGACCCCCCCCACCCCACCATGGCACCACCAAGATCCCCCTACAGCACTTCTGGGTGCTTGCAGGATATGTGCCGGATCCCCTGGGTGCACCAGGAGGGGGACACGGGGCGGGTGGCGGTGGGACTGGGAGAGGGGAGCTCAGGCCCCTCCACGGGCGCCGCACTCCCCCTCGCCGCCCTCCTGGCTGAGGCGCGCGGGGGCTGACGGGGCTCAGGTTTCACCACCCTCCCTCCGTCCCCGCCGTCCCGCTCCGGCGATTCCTCAAATAGCTCCGGGAGGGGATTTAAAAAAAATAAATAAATAAAAAGGAAAGGGGCCACGGCAGGGACGGCAGCAGGAGCTGCGGGCAGGCAGGGACCGCGGGCCGTGTCCCCGGCGGCGCCATGTGAGGGGTGCCGGGATGCCCCCCCCATGGAGCGCCCGCCGGCCATGGCTAACGGGTACCGCACGCTCTCCCAGCACCTCAATGACCTCAAGAAGGAGAATTTCAGCCTCAAGCTGCGCATCTACTTTCTGGAGGAGCGCGTCCAGCAGAAGGGCGAGGGCAGCCGGGACGATGTCTACCGGCGGGTGAGCGCCCGTGGGGCACAGCTGCCCGATGGGGGTTTCCTTCCTGATGCCCCCCCCCAGCTTTGCCAGGAGGAGATGGGGCTGGAGGAGGGCAGCTGGTGGGGATGGCGTGAGGGCATCGGGCACGGCACTGGGGCTGGGGGAGCCGCTGTGCGGGAGTTTGCCATTTGCTGCCTTGGACTGGAGTGGGCAGAGGGTCAGGGAGGGTGTCCCCATCCCAGGGGGGTGCCCGGGGTGGGTGGCAGTGCCACTTTGGGTGTAGACAGATGGAACGAGTACACCCCATCCCAGCACTGGTGGGCTAAAATACCACCTGTGCCGCTGGGTGCCAGGAGCACCCAGATCCCTGCCGTGGGGTGGGAGACCCCCCCACGCCACCTCTAATGCATTGCCGTGGGCAGCGGTGCTGGGGGCGGGGGGGGGGTCTGGGCAAGCATGGGGACATCCTCCCCACCTCCCTCCCGCCCCGCAGAACATCGAGCTGAAGGTGGAGGTGGAAAGCCTGAAGCGGGAGCTGCAGGAGAAGCAACAAGCCCTGGACAACACATGGTGAGTGGGGCCAGCTGAGCCCCCCCCCCCCCGCCCCAGGGTGGACGTGGCACCCATGCGCTGTGGGGACAGGGGGTGTCTGCCCGCAGCCTGGCAGCGGAGGGGTTTGCAATGGGGCTGGAGGGGTTGGCAATGGGGCTGGGCCCCCGCGGGGCTCCTCTTACAGCCCTGGCGCCAGCCAAAAATAAAGGGCAGCACCTGTTTGGCGGGGGAGGGCAGCGGCGTGCCCGGGGGCCGTGGCATGGGTGTCCCGCAGCGGGGCACCGGCAGGCAGGGGACCGGGGCCACAGCACAGGGAGCCCCTGGTTTTGGGAGCGCACAGGGATGGATTTGGTGGTTCAGAGCCCGAGCATGAGCTGGTGCCACCAGAGCAGCTGTGTCCCCAGGGCAGCGGCACTCGGAGGTTACAGTGTGCCCTGCCCAGCGGTCCTACAGAAAGAGCACCCACGGCATGGGAGGAGCTGGGCTGGGGGCACCCAGGGTGGCACAGCTCACCCAGCCCAGACGGTTTGGGGTGGGGGGTTTTGCAAAGGGAGGCCATGCCATGCCATGTCATGTCATGCCATGTCTGTGACACACTGCACCCTGCCAAGCCGTGCCGAGCCATGCCATGCCATACTGTGCCAGGCTATGCCGTGTCATGTGCCATAGAGTGCCAGGTGTCATGTGCCACACCATAGTGTGCTGTGCCATATCGAGCTGTGCCGTGCCATGCCATGTTGTGAGATGCCATGCCATGTCATGCCATGCCGTGCTGTGCCATGCCATGCCACGTCGTGCCACATTGTGCTGTGACATGCCATGCCATGCCATGCCACATTGTGCTGTGCCACATTGTGCTGTGCCATGCCATGCCATACCGTGCCATGCTGTGCCACATTGTGCTGTGCCATGCCATGCCATGCCATACCGTGCCATGCTGTGCCACATTGTGCTGTGCCATGTTGTGCTATGCCATACTGTGCTGTGCCATGCCATGCCAGGACATGCCACATTGCGCTGTGGCATACTGAGCTGTGCCATGCCATGCCATGTTGTGCCACATTGTGCTGTGCCGTGCCATGCCATGCCATGCCATACCGTGCCATGCTGTGCCCGGCAGGGTGGCGGCGGAGAACCAGACAACCCGCAGCCAGGCAGCACTGCGGCAGCAGTACGAGGAGCGGCAGCGGGAGTCGGAGCACGTCTATGAGCTCCTGGAGAACAAGATCCAGCTCCTGCAGGAGGTGAGCCCAGGGATGGCAGGGGGGACTGGGGGATGGCGAGGGCCAGTGACTGGGGGCTCACCCCACTGCCATGCAGGAGGCCAGGCTGGCACGGAATGAGGCCGAGCAAGCCACGGCACTGGCCAGAGCCGAGGCGGAGCGGTGCCAGGAGCTTGCAGGGAAGCTGAAGGAAGCCACGAGGACGAAGGAGGAGGACAGGAGCGATGATGGCTGCAGTGCCATGGCCCAGAGGTAGGTGCCCAGGATCCATCCCCTCTGTGGTGCCAGCCTGGACCCTGTGCCGGTCCTTGGGGACTTCCGAGGGGCTGGTGCTGTGCAGGGCCGGCGGGCTGTGGGCATCTGGAGGGATGGAGGGGTCACCCCAAGGGGAGAGAGCTGGGCTGTGGGGAAGGAGGAGCAGCCCTGAGGCTGCTCTGCTTTGCCCCAGGGACTGCCCCCCACCAGCTGTCCCCAGTGCCATGCTAGGGCTATCCCCGTGCCTGAGCGTCCCCTGCCCTTCCCTCCCTTTCAGGAGGATCGAAGAGCTGACCCAAGAGCTGGCCGCCAGCAGCCGGCTCGTGGAAACGCTGTCAGCCGAGAAGCGTGACCTGCAGCAGCGCCTGGAGGAGCCCCCGGCCGTGGGGGGGCAGGTGGGTGGGCAAGCGTGGGGCGACACCAGCCCAGCACCCCGGGGAGGGGGGAGCGTGCCCACCCAGGACTTGGCTGGCATTTGTCACGTCCAGGCTGGCAGTATCCTGCGTTTGCACAGCTGTGCCTGGGAGAGCAGGGTGGGGGCCGGGAGGACTCGGTGCGGGTGTCGGGGGAGAGGCCATCAGTCCTTCTGCGGGTGTCAGTGCTGCCTGCACCCGTCTGCCATTTAAATTCCGGGTCTTAAAATACCCCCCGACAGCCCGGCACGGTGCCAGGCGGGATTTTGGGGCCAAGAGGGATCAGAGCAGCATGTTCCTGGCAGCCGCATGGCTCTGGCCATGCTGTGCCTTGGTGGCACAGCGCTGTCCCCAGCAGCTGTGGGCCATCAGTGCCTGAGCTGCCCGTGTGGTGGCCTCACCTGGGGGACCCTGGTGTGTGCCCGTTGGGTGGCATGGGGTGCCGGGCAGGTATTGCTGCAGGGGTGCTGTTGACCTTGTGCTGTGGGGACATGTGCTGGTGCTGGCACTGGGACGTGGCGCTGGCACTGGGGTGGGGGTCTGGCGCTGGGGACAGGCACTAGAGAGGGGTGCTGGCACTGGGGCTGGGCGCTGGCATTGCGGCTAGGCCCCAGCACTGGCCCTTCGCTGTCGCTGTCGCGGTCACTGTCCCTGTCGCCGTCAGTGCCAGCCCCACGTGTGGCCGGGGTGCGCCGCGGGCAGCCACTGCGCATGCGCGAGACCTCCGGGCGCGGCGACTACAAATCCCGGCAGGCCTTGCGGCCGCCGCGCATGCGTGAGGGGCGGTCGTGGGCCGCCATCTTGAAATCTGAGCCACAAGCCGGGCGCCGCCGTGGCAGGAGCATCTTCGGCGGCGGCGGGGGGAGGCGGAGCGGCGGGGCCTGTGGGGCAGGGGGGCAGCCCGGGGTGAGGGGCAGCCCCGGGGAAAGGGGGCAGCGAGGAGAGAAGGGGGCAGCCTCGGAGAAGGGGGAGCTGTGAGGAGAAGCGGGGGCAGCGAAGGGGGAGGGAGGGGCGGGCAGCCAGGAGAGGGGGTCAGCCCGGGTGTGGTTGGGCTGAGATGTGAAAGAGGTGTTGTAGGGTGGGATGTTTCTGTAGCGCCAGGAGTCCCAGCGTGTCACCCCCCCACCCCTAAGAAGGGGGGATTGGTGGGATGAGAAGTGCTGGTGGGCTCAGGGCTTGAGGGAGCCGTGCCCCGGGAGATGCGCTGAGTGAGCGGTAGAGGCCTCAGGAAAGTGTCTTGAGAGCCCGCAGAAGTAGGTTTGGGTGCTGGTCAGGAGGGAGGATGAAGGAAACCTGCCGGATCTGTGGTCGGGAGCTGTGTGGCAACCAGCGGCGATGGATCTTCCACACGGCGGCCAAGCTGAACCTCCAGGTGCTGCTCTCCCACGTCCTGGGCAGGGAGCTGTGCCGGGATGGCAAGTCCGAGTTCGCTTGCAGCAAGTGTGCCTTCATGCTGGACCGCATCTACAGGTTCGACACTGTCATCGCGCGCATCGAAGCCCTCTCCATCGAACGCCTGCAGAAACTGCTGCTGGAGAAAGACCGCCTCAAGTTCTGCATTGCAAGCATGTACCGCAGGAACAACGAAGACTCTAGCACAGATGACAGAGCTGGGGATGGGACTGTGGACCTTTCTAACCTACCTGATGTACGGTACGCTGCCCTCCTTCAGGAGGACTTTGCTTATTCTGGATATGAATATTGGACGGATCAAGAAGAGCACAGCTTGGAGCCACACAGCTGCCACGCTTCAGAGGGAGCGAGTAACCGCCCACGGCGCTGCCGTGGCTGTGCTGCGCTGCGGGTGGCCGATGCTGACTATGAAGCGATTTGCAAAGTGCCGCGAAAGGTGGCCAGAAGCATCTCCTGTGGGCTGTCCAGCCGGTGGTCGACCAGCATGGGCAACGAGGAGTCATCCGTGTGTGATGTGGCAGAGTCCGCCAGCACCAGAGGCCCTGTGGATGGGGAGAGCATGGAGGAAGGCACGCCTGCCTCCTCTGTTGAGTCTCTGGACACAACTGTGGAGGCGAGTGCTCTGCAGCAGAAGGACGAAGATGCAGATAAAGGGGTGAAAGGGAATGGGAAATGTGACGATTTCTCAGATGACCGAATGACCCCAAACTCTTCGCTGAGTGGGAACAGGCTGGAGCTGGCCCTCAACTTGATCAAGGCTTTGGACTACAAACCCCTTCAGAGCCCTCGAGGCAGCAGGCTACCTATTCCTGTGAAGTCCACCTTGCCCCCTCCCAAACTCAGCCGTGACTTGGCAGATGGCAACGCTTCTGCTGGCTTAGCGTCTGCTGGTTCTGCCTTCCTGAACGCAGACAGAAAATCTTTTTCCAGAGCTCCTTTGGGTCTTTCCCTGGAGATTTCTGAACTGCAGGAACTGTGGGATGACCTCTGTGAGGATTATATGCCACTGCGGGTACAGGTAGAGGTCATTGTGCCGCTGTTCAATTGAGCAGCATCCCTGCAGCCTGATGCTGGCTGAGCCCACTAGGGATTTTTCTGTGCTGAGATAATACAGATAGCCATGTGTCGCTGAACCCAGCGCTAAGAATAGGCAGATCGGTCCTTTTTAGGTGTGCTGCCTTTCTCCTCTGTCATTCTTCTGTTGTCTGCTTCCTCCTTGTGTTGTGGGAAATTAACCTTCCCCCCCCCCATCGGCTCTCCCTGTCAGTGCAGCTTGCTAGATGGGTCTAATGCATGCTTTGTCATTTTTCTGCTGAGAAAACACCAGTTTCACTTCAGCTTTCTCTTTTAAGGTGGCAGCGTGACTTTTACCCACAACCAAAGGGAGTGTTCTAAGCTTCTGGGCATGTGTTTTCCACCAAATCTGTTTTCTTTGTGCCTCGGTAATGGTTCAGTGTCAGGAACGTCTGCTTCCAGAGCCCTGCCTATGCGGATCAGGCCTCCAACCTGCCTAATGTGCAGATCTGCACAGGGATCTGTGGCGCGTGCCCTGAGGAAAAGGTGTTTTCCTTGCAGGTGGATTTGTGCCAGAGGATGACTTTAGGGTTGGTATTCTAGATAATTGGTTTATTTTGTGATCCTTTGAAAAGATTCGTCAATTAACGGCAGGTGTTGCTGGGAGGCGATGAAAGCTCCTGCTTTCACGGAACTTCCTGGTGCTGTTATCTGCCTCAATGGTAATCCTGTGTAGCTCTGGATTGCCTCTGTTTTGCTGGCTTTAATGAAATCTTTATTAGTATGCAGTCAAAAAGCTGAACTTGTAGCTCCTTTACCACTTTCCTTAATGAATAGAAGGCTTCAGTCAGCTTCAATTCAGGAATATCCATGTCAGCCTAATTGCATTCCCATTAGCAGCCTTAGTGCTGTCTAATGCTGTAGGTAGCCTGGGGGATTAGAAAAATGCTTGTTTATTACTATGGCAACTGTAGCTGTGCTGAATTACACTTCCTATTTAGCCAGCGCTGCTTACTCTCCCATCTGCTCACACATTTTCCAGAACTGTGTGCTTTTTCCATAAAAACCTGCTCAAAAGATGATGCTAGGAATGAATGTAGAAAAGCTAATTTTCATCTGGCGCACGAAGACATTGTGCTGGCAGGCAGTGACTGAAGATGTGAAGCAGGGCGTTGCTGCTGCTGTAGTCTGTGGTGCTTCCTACTAATTTTCACTGCTAGGGATATATTTACAGCATAAAAATAGGTTTTCTCTTAGCAGAACGTGGCAGAATCAACGTGGCGTGTTTACGGCTTGGCTTCGTGTCACGCCTTGCCATCCTCTTCTTGGAACTGTTGTAGAGGAGTTTCTCCAACCTCCAGCCTCTGCCATCTGATCATCCCTGCCAGGAATTAATTCTGTGGGATTTTTTACTGCCTGTTTCTCACCATGGCGGCAGCAGCAGTCGCAGGCTTCAGTGCAGGGTCTGGCAGAAGGGGGAAAGCGCTTAATCCCTCGGGTGGCTTTAACAGCAAAAATAGGAAATCGGCTGCAGCTAGTGAACTAAATGGTTCTTATATAAATGATTTTTCTTTCTTGTTGTACGAGCAACACTCTTTCTTAAAGTCAGATACTGCTATCCACTGATTCCTATGCATAAATGCTGTTCTGGTAACATAAAATGAATGTATGGGATGTATAGGACCACAATTCCCTTTTGGGAAACTGCAGTTCTCCTTTAAATTTACTGCTGTAAGCTACGATGACCGAGAAATCTGGTGTCGGGGCACGTGATCTTGTAGGTACTGTCGTCTTGGGCGTTTTCTTAAACCAACAGTTCTTCCTCTTCATCGCCACAGCCCCAGAAAAATGCCACCAAAACCAGCCTCTGTCGGGCACACTCTTGTGGTGCCATGCTGCCAGCAAGGGAAGCCTTGTCCGACTGACAGATGATCTTTTACCCACTATTCTGGGCAGATGTGAGCTTGGCAGCTTAGATAATGCCACAATTATTGTTGTTTTTTAAAGAAGCGTTCTCTCTAGGTTAGTGTGTGCTGACATTGCTGGAGCTGTACTGAGGAGAGAGTCACTAAAATGCTGATGTAGGAGAAACCGCTGGGGAGCTGTGCTCCTGACATGGCTGCGGTGAAGCAGGAGGGAGGCAGCTTGGGCTTTGGGACTTTGGACTCTGGAGCTGGCTCTACCTTTCCCCTCCCTGCTCTTAGCTCTTTGCAGGCTTTCTGCTTATTTTTCTTTGGAATGTGCAAACTCTGAGGAAAGGTGCTGTGTGACAGATTCCGGCAGCTTTCCCTATCTGATCCAGAGCCTTCTGGCTGGGCAAATTTGAAATTACTTGCTGTGACTGTTTAAGTTTTCACTTAAATCTTAACATCAGGGTAAAGGGAAGCATTGCTTCTGTATGGAAGCTTCAGTACGTGAGAGGCAATGCACAGGCCAGGGGGAGCTCCCCTGCGCTACCTGCCTTTCTCAGAGACAGCGTTTCCGTGGCTGCTGAAGATCAGGATGCAGCCTGATAGGGCTAATCAGAGCTGGGTGGTGATCTCCCTGAGCTGTGCTGCCTGCAGCTGGTGCTCCTGTGTGCCCTCTGAGAAGCTCTGCCGTGTTCTCATAGCCTCTGCGCTGTAACCCTGCGCTTGCCAGGGCTCCCCTTTGAAACAGACGCCAGTACAATCGATCTCGTATTGCTGGTAGTATTCAGGAATTCTTAACGAGTCCTGTCAGGGTTGGGGTGGGTGGCTGGTTTGGATGCTGCTCTCAGGAGTTAACAACTCACTAGGCGGGAGGTAGCATGAGGATAAGAAGGGATGACAAGGGATTAGTGTGTGCTCAGCCAGCAGGGTCTGGCAGGCCGCGCATCAGAAAGTAGGCTATTTTCATTCTCAGTAAATGGGTTTGTGTCACGAAAAAAAAAAAAATCTCAGCTGTGGCATTGAATTTGCTACAGCTTGTGGAGCTGCAGGGAATTGCACGTGGCATGGGTGCTGGAGCATGGGGAGCTGTGAAGGGTAGCCCAGAGAATCACAAGTGGAAGGGTTCGGAGTGGGGGGGTGGGACTGCCAGGTCACAGCAGGAAGGTATCTGTTGGGAAGGACTGAAGGTTGTGGGCTTGATTAAGGAGGAGAAGCTTGGCAGAACATGGGAGCGAGTTTGATTCGGTGCTGCCTAGCAGGGTACGTAGGAAGGAGAGAGGTTTTAGGGATGTGGCTTGGGTGTGGGGAACAGATCCATCATCAGCCTGCAGACAGTGGTTAGAGCCAGACAAGGTGCTGGGCTCACAGTACGGGAATGAGGAGAGACAGGGAGCCCAACCAGAGCCTCGGGGCAGCAGGAACTTGTGGCAGGTCAGGCAGAGAGTTGCCAGGTGCCAGCCTGCCACCCAAGTGAAGGGAGACATGGGCAGCAGCATGTTTCGGAGGCAGTTAGAAAAGCCCAGTGGGGCATATTAAGCCCACGCTGCAAGGGCTGACAGTTGAATACAAGAAGTCAGTGCAAGACTTTAGTAATTTCTCTCCTTTTTTTTCTTCTTTTTTTTCTTTCAGAATTTGCAGGATGAACAGCAGCAGCTGGCTCCAGGTGACCCTGCAGCAGGGGAGCACGTGTCCGATCTGTGTGCTGCAGAGCTGCAGAGCAAAATCCAGCAGTTTGAAGCTGCCAACAAGGTATTTCTTCACAAACAGCAAATTCAGTGCCTAGTGAGTCCGATGTAGTTAGTATTGGAAGGAGCCTCCTAGCCTGGCCAGAGGCAGGCATTTGCACCTCCGTTCCAGCAAGGGTGTGCATGCTGACACACTGATTCTCAGTGCTGTTGTCTGCCAGCTTGACTTAAAAGCATTTATTTTTTTTCTGCAGCTGTGCTGTGTAAATTTTCCATATTTATTTTTGCAAACCATTATTTTGGAAGAACTTACTGCTTGCCTGGTGAGCCTTCTGGGACCTGGTGAAGCAGAGATGCACAGGGCTATTTCCCTGTCTCTTGGATTTGCATGGGCTGAGCCTGGTGCAAGAGAGGAAGGCACCTGCCTTTTGAGACAGCTGCCTTCTTTTTTGCAAGCAGTAAGGGAGATCAGCTCAGGGGGGGTCCTGTTTTCATTTAGATTTAAAGGCTTTCTTATGAAGGAAACATGCAGCTGAGTTGTCTTGAGACAGATCAAATTTAATACATGTTGCAAGGGGTAGATGTTCTTAGTTATGCTCTTGAACTCTAAGGTAAACTATACCCACTGTGAAAACAGAGGGGTCAAACAGGAAAAAACATTGGGATGGGATCTTTATTTAAATCTGGGGACAGGTGTGAGCTCTTGGAGCTGCCTGGACCTCAAAAGTTGACACAGAAATCAAGAGGCCCAAGGCCCAGTAAATGCAGTTGGAAGTGTTTAAACAGTTTAGGGGGAGTGTCTCTTAGAGAAGAGATAACATCACAGGTGTGTAAACTAATGAGCAACAGAGGGAAATCATGTGGTGGGCAGCACCGACTCCTTAAGAAATTGAGGCTTGGGTAAGTTCTGAGGAAGATGCCTATCATCCAGGACTAAGAATGCCAACAGGCAGCATGTTTAGAAATACTAACAAGCAGTTGCTTAAATGCACAATGTGTGCTGCGTTGTGAACGTTATGGTGAAAGCAGAGAACTGTCCTAAAACTGTTTGAGATGGTAGTCTCTTTAGGGTGAAAATGTCAAAGGCAAAAGCTTCTCAGGTTCTAAACCAGCTGTGGAGAGTAGTGAGACATTCCCCTTTGCTTTGTGGCCATGCTGTTGGCATGCTGCCACCGGCAAGACTGTTGTGCTGAAGCCAGAGCTTGAGGCTAGATAAGCCTCTGATCTGATCAAATGTAGAACTGCCTAGCCCAACAGTTGCTGCAAGAGTGCCTGGGTGGTCAAAGGAGGCAGTAAGAGGAGGGGCTGGAAGACTGTAAAGGGTCAGCTTCAATGCTCTGGAGGACCTCAGAAGCAAAGGGGACAGTTTTTAGGATGTGTAGCTTCTCCATGTTGATTTTTTTGTTCAGACCTCTTGGGAGGTTCTGGGGCTGAAGCAGCTCTTCCTTCTCAAGAGAACAGAAAAAAATGATAGAAACTGTGAGGGCCGCCAGGCAGTCTGAGCAAGGCTGTCCTGGAGTATGTGGGAGGCAGTAAGATATGTGAACCCAAGCCTGGAACCTCTGCCCTGCTTGCGGGGGCTGCATTGGAGGGACCAGAAGCACTGGGACAGTCCTGTGGAGGGAATGAAGGCTTTGTGTTTACTCACCGGTCTCCACCCAGCTCAAACAGTATTTGCAGACTCTAGAGGGAGCCACGTTAATCTTGATCTGGTGAACACCTGGGCTGCATGGACTTGAGTAAGGCGTGGAGGGAGTCCTAAGGGTGTTTGTGTAGAGCATTAGGCAGTATTAACAAAACAACATATTTCTGTCTTTAGTTGTTGCAGGAAAAGCTGAATGAATTGAATTTTGAATTAAAATCTGTCCAAGAAACATCGCAGAGGCAAGATCGTACAATCCAGAGTCTGAACGAGGCCCTGAAGAGCAAGGAGAGTAAGGTAATAGTGTTGGGTGGTGCTCGCCACAAGAAGAAAGTGTACTAGCCCTGTAGGCAGTGACTGAAAAGGAATGCTTAAGCCATTGCTATGCATCCTGGATCTCATTAAATTATTTCTTGTGAAGCTCTTACTTTTTTGTGATGCTGGCATGTGTCATAATCCAAGCTGGAGGCTTGGGACAGGAGGGTTTGTGCTTGGTTTGCCAATGACTGGGCTTCCTATCCTTTGCCTCGTAGACAGAAGAGCTGTACCATATCATTGAAGGGCAGAATGAGACAATGGCCAAGCTGCGGGACATGTTACACAGAAGCCATTTGGGACAGTTGCAGGTATGTCCCTGTAAAGCCTCAAATACATCAGGCTTCGTTCTGCGGGGATCCTGATTTTTAAATCCCTCTCGTGAAGTGAATCTTCAGTTTCTGTGCTTCCCGCTCTTGTTAGATGTCGGAGAGCCCACTGTCATCCCAGGAGCAGCAAATGTCACTGCTAGATCTTCAGAACACGCTTTTCTGCACCAAGCTGGAGGTGCAGAAACTGAAAAGAGCTCAGCGCCAGAAAGAGCATCAGCTGGCTGAAGCCAAGAGAGCAGCCCAGCTCTTAGAGACCACAGTGTGTGAGGAAGAGCAGCAGAAAGAGGCAACCTGGAAACACAACCAGGTATGACAAGCACTTAGCTTGGAAGTCTCTGGGTTTACGTGACTTAAGAAGCACTGATGTAGTCAGTACTCCCCTCTCATTCATTGTTTCTGCCTGTATCAGTCTGGGCACACTTGGCAAACCCCTTGTCACATGTGGCAGGGAGAATTATCCAGCTTCCTTAGCTTCGTATCTGAGGATTTAGAATCAGCAAAGACACTTGATAGTGGGTATGTTGTCACTGGTATGTCTTTGGTGGGTACAGATGTCCCATCTTTTTTTGCCATGTTACAGAGTTAATGGTCACTGCTGCACAGGTTAGCTCTGACTAAAGCTCTGCCTGTGGCCAGAGCAAGGGGTGGATACCTGGGAAATGAAATAAATTCAAAGTTCATCACCATGGAAGTGTATTTTGAGTTGTAAAAGCTGTAGTATTGCAGAGCATTTTTGGCTGCTCCCACAGCCCTTGGGTTCTTCAGATTGGCCTGCTGTTTGCAGGTCTGTTGAGACTATCTGCCAAGATAGGTGCTTTTCCCTTGCAGGAGCTGCGTGCTGTGGTACAGCAGCTGCAGGCAGAGCTGCAGGACAAGGCTCAGCAGCTCCAGACTGCGGAGTGGGAGAAATGCCGTGAGCTGCAGGCCCAGGAGCAGAGAATTCAGTGTCTGAGTCAGCATCTGGCTCGCAAGGAACAGCTTCTGCAGGTGAGATACAGAAAGATTCAAATTGAGTGTAAGGAGTGAGTAGTAAGGAGGCCCCTGCTCCTCCTTTGGTATTTGGCAATGCAAAAGTCAGGCTGTAGCTTTCATGTGTGCCCCTCGAAGAAAGGAAGGAAAGAGAGGCTTCTGGGCTCCCAAGGTGAGGAAGAAGGCACAGGTATCTGAGTGCCTCAGCCCACAGCAGTGCCTGGCAGGTGCCAGTAAACCAGCCCCAGGTGCTGGGACTCTACCACCCTTTAATGTGGGGAGTATACCAAGTGTAGAGTGGAGGTAGGTAGCCCTGATTCTCCTGTGCTGCTCTCTGGAAGGTGTCTGGGCTGACAGTTGTACTCTGGGGGTGTTTGTATGACCTCTAGGAATCGAGGGAACTTCTGCAATGCCAGCAAAGCTTGGACAAGAGCCCTGCAGCCATGAATGCCATGTTGGAGAAACTGCAGCAGCGAGTCAGCGACAGGGATGCTGCTTTGGAGGTGAGTGCAGTCTGTTGGTGATGTCTCCCTGCTTTCCCTGTGGCTCAGCCTTTGAATACCATCAGTGGTGCAGCCCCATGCTGACCCAAGGGGTGACCATGTCTTCTGCATGCTCTTCATGGCTCAGCCTTCCAGAGAAGCCCTCTGAAAGGGAGAGCTGAGGTGCCCCACAAAGTGAGTGGTGGGCTGCAGAGCCCTACTACCCCATTCTGAGCCATCACCTCCTCTCACCCTAGCGAGCAGTAGACGAGAAGTTCTGTGCCCTGGAGAAGAAGGAGAAAGAGCTGCAACAGCTCCGCCTTTCAATAAGGGAGCGTGGAGGTGACCTGGAGAGGCTGCGCAATGTCCTGTCCAGCAACGAGGCCACCATTCATGTGAGTGCTTGTACCTGGGCATGCGAAGTCCAGTCTGGTTGTGGTGTGGTGTGGTGCTAGACAAACCTTCCTGGGAATGCTCTGGTTGTTGCTGGAGAGAGCACCTGCAGGGTGTTGGCTTTTCTCTGGCCGTGCATGCAGGGCAAGTTCCTGGGTCACTCGCATTTCTAGGCTGGGTGTAGAGGTGAGTGCGTGATGTCTGGAGAGGATGGGGGTGAATCTATGTGACTCCACTGGTAGGAGAGACTGGTATTTCCAGTTCTGCTTAATTCAGTATGAGGTCCCGGTCCCTGTTTGAGCTGCTTCTGTTGTGGTCCCCAGAGCCTGGAGAGCCTCCTGAAAGCCAAAACCCTGGAACTGGAGCAGGTGTCAGCAACCTGCCAAAACCTCCGCTGGCTGAAGGAAGAGATTGAGGCCAAATCCTGCAGCAGGCAGAAGGAGCAGGAGGGGATCATCCAGCAGCTGCAGACCTGCCTACATGACAGGAACAAGGAAGTGGAGGTAAGGCCTTAGCTTGGCTTCCTGAGCCTTCAGCCAGTTTGTCTGCAGAGAGAGGAGTCCCAAACCAGAGTCTCCTGGCTGCCTGCTTTCAAGGAAGGCACTTGAGGAAGGCTACTTTTGGCACCTGTAAATACCTGTGCTTGCTGAGATACTGCTCTCTCAGCTACACTCAGACTGAAGAACTCGTCATCCTTGAAGAACTTGCAGTTTGATGGTAGCAACATCTCTCCATTTCTCCCTTCCTCCCCTTGTTCAGGAGCTTACAGCAACTCTGCTGTGCAAGCTGGGCCCGGGGCAGAGCGAGGTAGCAGAGGAGCTGTGCTTGCGTCTCCAGCACAAGGAGAAGATGCTTCAAGATCTCCTCAATGACAGGAACCGTCAGACCATGGAGCATGATGCTGAAATTCAGGAGCTGCTGCAGGCCATGAGCACCAAGGAGCAGCAGAGCCGAGTAAGTTGTATGCAGTGCCGCAGTGGGGAGTCTGGGGTGGATGCCTCTGCCTTGCATTAAGCAAACGGAAACTGTTCTCTGGCTGCTGTTGATGTAGCCTGGTGGAGCTGCTGGGTGTTGAAGAACCATGTGAGATGCCATTAGCTGTTCCTAGGTTGGTCTCAACCCATCACATGGGAGCAGTTATGAAGCAGCACCTCTTGGAGCAGTGTTCAGGCGTCAGGTTCCTGTGACTGAGTGAACTGGGCAGGATTCGTGTATGTCATGGGGAAGGAGGTGCAGATCTTCCTAGATGTCCATGTTCATGGGCTTAGGGCACCAGAGGGGCTGTGGGATGGTTGCTGCTTCGGGTGGGTGGTACTAGACCAAAAAGGAAGATTCTGAGCTGTTTTTTTGCGTAGCGCAGAAGTCTGAGGAAGCTCTCTTCGTTGCCTCTTAACTTACACATTAGTCAAACTAGTGCGTGGTCCTGAGCATATAAATGGCACTTAAAGAGCCACAGTTCCTACTTTTGCACACTGGGTGCAGTTCAGTGTTACCCAGGATTCTTTGCATTGAGTTTCCTTTCATAAAAAGAAGGCTGAAAGGCCAAGCACTCTCTCCTACTCTTTGTCTATCCTCTGTCTTTCTCGCCTCCTGAATGGGGTGTGAGAAACTGAGGAGCTTGTTCCTCTGTAGGCAGAGAGGCCGAGCCTTGCTGCAGCTGTCTGGCAAGCAGAGATGGGAGGGCTACTGTGGGGTCACTGTGAGTGGCCAGGAGCAGTAGCTCACAGGCTGGTTTGCAGATCACTTCCAGTATCTAGTGACAGATAAATATTGAGATGGTTTCCCTTAGTCTCCAAGGAAGGTGAGGGACAGGGATCCTACCCCTGATCACAGCCCTGCCTTTCCCTATTTTTCCTACTCAATCAGATGGCTGCTGAGAAGATGGCACACGCTTTGGCTGAAAGGAGCTGCGAGTTACAACTCCTACGCCAGCATGTGTTGGGAAAGGAGTCTGTTGGGACCCAGTCGGCTGGCGCCAGGCTGTTGAAGAATGACAAACAGCCCATACAAGTAAGAATCGTGCACTGTGTTGCTCTGCCTGTGTCCTCGGGGCTCCAGAGAGAACTGATGGCAACAGGAGGAAATGGGAGAGAGGAGAGTACCACCGAGAATGATAGAAATGAAAGTGGGATTAGGGAAGAGACTTCCTATAGGAGGAAAAGAAGAAACTGAGGAGCAGAAATGCTGCCTGGCTGTTCTGATCTTGATTCCCCCAGCCTTTGTCACTCAGTGTCTCCTTTCGTTTTGATCAGGCAGTATATGAGTCCTTAGGGCACATGAGAGTATGAGAGAAATCCACCCTCTGACCTTCCAGCTTTGACCCAGTCCTTCCTTGGGCTGGGCTGCCTCGCTGTATTGTAATCCCCTCCCTGACATTGTCACATTCTGGAGGGGACAAGAGAGCTAATTTTAGGTCCCACTAATTCTTGGCAGAGCCTGCTGGCTGTTTGCTGTCTCTTCCACAATTGGAGTTGGTATTTTTAAAGCAGCTTTGCTAAAAACCCCTTTGAGGCTGAACACAACTTCAAGGCTACATATGCCGTGCTCCTACTTGAGCAGCTGTTAATGGTTTATTGGTGAGCTGACATGTTGAACGTTTTTAAGCAGCTGTAAACAGGTTGCTCATTTCTATTCCCAGGATCAAAGTGAGCTCTAGAGACTTCCAGGGTTGTGTATACGGGCCAAGCTCTGTGTTTTCCTTCCTGCGTGGTCACTCTGGGCCACATCCTTCGATGAAGATGTAGGTCTTTGTAGAGTCTCAGCTGAAAGATGGGTTTGCTGTGGTTGAGTGAAACCTATTTAATCTTTATAATAGAGACACTTACTGCTAGCACCCTCCTAGTGCCAAATAAAACAAGGCCAGAGCCCTGTTGCCCACACATTTAGCTTCTAGGTTGGGTGCAATTCATTTGTCCCCGCGACCTGGCTAGATCCCCTTCACTGGTTTCTCACATTTCAGAAGCATCAACAAAGCAGCCAGCAGCTCTGCTGCAATCCTGGTGCTCTGGGGAAGCTGTGAGCACTAGGTTCACCATAAAGGTGCAAACCTGGAGGCTTTTGTGTTTTCAGGAAATGCTGGAAAGAGCTTGTGGAGCTGCAGCCATTGCCGGGCCCCCGCAGGGGGACAGCAGCTGCAGGACAGAGGGAGGTGAGTGTGGTGACAGCTTCTTTTAAGGCCCCCAAACAGGACCAGAGCTTTTTGCTGTGGGAAAAACATGGTTACACGTAATAGAGAGTAGAAACTTTAAGCAAGAGTGAGCGGTTTGAAATAAAGCTTTGCCTCTTCTTTGGGTGATGGTTCAGGGGTGGGAGTATAGGGAAGAGAAAGATTGGTGTCGGCTTTCACTGAAGAGCTGATGTTGTCCAGTGAAGGGGTTTTGACTTTATGGTTCAGACTGGTCTGGGACAAGTGCAACTGTGTTGGGTTTTGCCTTGGGGCCAGGACACATGAACTTTGCCAGGGGTGGGACAGCAGGCCTGGGATGTGGTGTTGCTTTGGACTGCTGTTTAGGGATTAAGGAGGGAAGAAGAGTGTTCGCTAAGAGGCAGCGTGATGGGGAGCGCAAGCATTGTGGACCTGTTTGCCAAAGAGGGATTCTGCCTGGTCCCAGGGTCAGAGCTGACACACAGTAACCCTGCAGTAACCGAACTGTCTTTGCAGTTGCGACGTCAGCAGCAGAACTGCAGAAGGATCTTGTTAATGCCAAAGAGGAGCTGGAGCTAATGGTGAAGAAGGAAAGGGAAAGCAGGGTAAGCTTGGGATGGAGGCTGTGTTGATCTCCCTTGCTTACAGGAGACCACTGGGCTGCCCCTTACTGGAAGTTTTGTACCCCCCTATCGTGAGGGTGCCCCCAGTGAGAGAAATGGAGCAGCAGCTTGCAGTGGGGTTTTGGCTTTCTGAAGTTTTTCATGGACTTCTCTTCCCTCCTTAGCGGGAGCTCGCTGCTCTCCAGTCTGTCGTGGCCACACAAGAGGAAGAGCTGCAGGTGCAGGCCTCAGATATTGAGTCCTTGACCAGGACCATCCAGATCAAAGAGGACCTCATCAAGGTGAGATAACACACTGTGCTGGAACTTTCCACCTGGGAAGACTGCAGAGGAGTCCCTTCTTTCCCCACATCCTCAGAGTAATGTGGCTGGCTGTCCATGGATGGTATAACTGCTGGTTTGCCTACAGCCCCCTGTGTTACTTTGGCCAGAAGGCGAAGGCCCCAAACCCCCAGAGTGTTGTTATTTGGCTTCTTTCTCCATGTGTACCAACCACCCTTCTTCAAGTCCTTTAAACAAAGTGCACTGTGTTCTTTCTCAGTTCTTGCTCCAGGCTGTTGTCTGTGCCTAATACACTCTGGGTGCTCACACATTTCTTTCCTAGGAGACCTGGGTCTTTCCAAACACTGGAAACTTTTGGCAGTTGTGCCCTGGGGAGGATTATGAAGGTCCAGCTGTCCTTGTTACTGATCCTTTCTCCACTGAGCCCTCCTGCTGTTGGTTTTCAGGATCTGCAGATGCAGCTGGTGGATCCCGAAGAAATTCCAGCCGTGGAAAGGCTTACACAAGAAGTTCTGGTTCTTCGGGAGAAAGTGGCCGTAGCAGAGTCACGAGGACAAGAGGCTACTGGAAACAGAAGGCAGCAGGTAGTGTGCCATGTGGGGCAAGTTTGGATGTATTTGTACTTCTGATGGTGCTCAGTTTTGTTTTCAACCTTTGGATGTGCTGGGATGCGCTCGTTCTTGGAAGCTGGCTGTGTATGATGGGGGTAATACAGATGAGGGGATGGGTTCCCTGTAGCACTTGACTCAAGGGCAGTCTTTTTGGGAGTCCAGGGGTGACACTGATCAACTTAACCGCTTGGACGCAAGCAAGAGAGGAAGGGCAAGCCTCTGTTTCTCTGAGGTAGCCAGATGCCACCTTTAATTTCTGCCTCTAAGTGTTGTAACTTGTCTGTTCTCTCCAACCAGTTGTTACTGATGCTGGAAGGGCTGGTGGCTGAAAGGAATCGGTTAAATGAGGCTCTCCAGGCAGAGAGGCAGCTCTACGGCAGCCTGGTAAAGTTTCACACGCACCCAGACAGGTAAGTGAGGCTGCCTTGGCTCCATGCTGCCCTGCCCCGCTGCTGGGGCACGCGTGGGTGGACCACCTAGACCAGTGATGATTTTGCAAGTCTGAGAGCCCTCAATGGGAAAGAGGAAGTCTGGGCAAAGAATTGGACAAATGTGGCTTTTGGAGTCCCAAGTTTTAGGCTGCCTTCTTCCCTTGAAAAGGCTGCAGTGGCCAGCTTTAAATGCTGTAAACTCTCCCCGTTGCTACCTCTTGTTCAGGCCCTGGGATTTCCATCTCTGTTCCCTGGCTTATCCCTTCCCAGCTCAGTTTCCCACCCATACTTGGCCACCTTTCAGAGGCTGCTGTCAAATTCCCAACCAACTGTTGGATTGATAAAGATCTATCTAGGTGCTTATCCAGGCGGTTGTCCTGTGGCACAGTACGGCCTGCATTCTCTGTCCTCCACACTAATCTCCTGCCCTTCACGGGGCTGCAGCCTCTGGGATATTTGAGCTACCTGATAGCAAGAGAGTGCATAAGTGGAGTGCTTGGGTAAGTACTGAAGAACAGCTGTTACTAGGAGTCCCCTGCCATGGGCTGGAACCTTTTTTGGGGATGGCTGTGCTCTAGGGAGGTTTAGAGGTGAGGCAGAAGGTGACCAAGCTGCCTGGGGAGTGTGCAGGGCCTGTGCCTGGAGTTAAGTGACAATCCTGGATGGAGGGACCAATTTGGTATGTGCTTGCTGCAGCCTGTCTAACCCTCTTCCCTTTTGTGCGACGTGTCCACTTAGTGCTGGGAGAGACCGCACTCTGCAGGTGGAGCTGGAGGGGGTCCACGAGCTCCGGGGACAGCTGGAAGAAGCTCTTGGAAGAAGCTTGGAGCGTTTGAGCAGGCTGGAGACGCAGGGCGCCATAGGAGGTGGGGAACAGGAGCGTGTGAGAGTCCTACCCCAGCATGCCTTCTGAGCACTGGCGCTCGCCCGCCTGCCACGGAAATGGCTCACTAACCGAGCCAGCCTGTCTCACTGACTCTGGGAGGGTTGCTTTGGTACTTAGTAATGGTACGGTAGAACTGGTGCAGGGCTTTTTTTTTTTTGTTTTGTTTTTGAGCTGCTTCGGAAACGGCGATCAGTGCAATCCACCTGTGTCTTGTGTATGTTCCTGTCTGACCCACCCTGGTGGCTACTGATGTATTTGCACATTCAAATCATTCCATTTTAGTTTATTTCCCTCCATTTCCCTTCTCCTATCCCCATGGGCCAAATAAAGATTCCCTTTCTCTGAAGGAAACAGCAAATGTCCTCTCTCATCTCCCAAGTGCATGAGTGTGAGTTTTTTGTATTCCCTCACCTTTTTTTTTTTTTTTTTTTTTTTTTTTGTTTACCCAGTGACATCCCCCGCTTGGGTTGATGGTGGCTGGCCCGAAAGGAGAAGGTGTATATGGAAAAGTGGGTTCCAGAGCCAGAGAATTTGAGAAGGGCTGCAAGACCTGTTGGCACTTGCGTGGGGCTCTTACACAAGTCTCAGTGTAGAACCACAATTAACTTTATGCTTAAATCAAATCTTATTCCAGTACTGATGATTCTACTGACATTCCCCCCTCCCTAATTTTAAGTTGTGTCAACCTGGCTTGCGAGTGCCTTCAGGGGAGAGCTTCCTCCTCTTTTTGACAGATGGTTTGGGGTGACTGAGACCTGTCCCTGCTCCCAGGGTCTGGACTGGGTCTGTTCTGTCACTTGTATGTGCACGTCTCACACTTGGGCTCTACGTGCGCGACAGGCAGGGCCCTGTTTCTGCTTTGCTAGGGCCAGTCCTGCCTGGCACCACTGCATACCTTTTCTAGGGCATCTTTCACCTCCTCTGGGAGTGTTGGGGCTGGCACAAGAGCTGAAAAACAATAGCAACAGCTCTGTGATGACCAGCGCTTCCCCTGCGCAGGGGTCTGTGGATCAGCTGCCTCATACTCGGTCGCTTCCCAAGGTGTCAGGAGCAAACTTTGTACGTCTGAGCATCTGAAACTGGAGCGGGTAGAGCAGAAGAGCTCTGTCTTGCTGGGCTGCGCCACCTGGACCTGTGACTGCTCTGCTGCACGTCTCCTTGTGACCGTGTCACATGGCACCACCTATCCCCTGCCTTGCACCCGCGCTGAGGTCTTCTCTTCCCTGCCTCAGACAGGGATAGGAGGCAGCACAGCTCTCCCTTAACACACAGCAGGTCAGCACTGCTCCTCTGGGTCCGCGCCTAGCTGTGTGGTGAGTTCAGCAGTTCTCATGCGGCCTGAAGGGACACAGCTGGTGGCTGCTGGGCAGCTCTGGTACTTTGTTAGCTTTTCCTTTCTTGTGTTTAATCTCATTCCCTTCTTCTCACTTGTCTCTGTAGCACCATCTTCTCCTTCTCCTTCTGCCTTCTCACTTTGTAGGAGCCTTTGTGTCTGTGTCCTTATCTTTCCACCTTCCCTCCTCCATCCTGGCTCTGATGCCTGTCTGACTCCCTGGTCCCTTGGGTACCACGGAGCCCAGGACCCAGCACAGGCTCCTTGGGAATGAGGGAAGCCTTGGCTGGTGTTCCAGCAGCTCCCGTCTCTTCTCATGCGTGTGTTTTGCTGCAGATCTGTCCCTAGCCTCTGTTAGCATCACAGCTGTAAAGTGCCCCAGCGGGGAGCGTTATCCTAACCTGAGGGACCCCAGCTTTTCTCCTCTGTTCTTTGGGGCTTCCTTTCATCCCTGGTAGCCCTGGCTGTGCCCTCTGCTCTGCAGAAGGACAAGCCTGAGCATCCCATGCCCAAGAGCACCCTCTGTCGAACTGTGCACTGCTTTGTGCTGTCTCGTAGCTCTTTGTGGAGGTCTCTCCTTCCTCTCTCTTATTTCCCCGGGGACCTTTGCTTCTCTTCCCTTGTTACCAGCAGCGCGGAGACTTCCAGGGCAGCCAATGCACCTGGGTGTCCTGTGCCTGTGAGCCGTGTGCCATTTTCAAGCCACGCAGCTAATTTTCTTTGCCTTCAGGCTAGGGGTGAAAGGCAGAGGAGTCTGTGAGAAATAGCGCCGGGGTTGCATGTCTCGTCTCCTTTGCCAGGAATACACAGAGAGCCGAGCAGCCCCTGTCGCTTTGAATTTGCACCCTGGTGAGGGTTCAAGCACTCAGAGAACAGCAGCTCGGGCAGAGTCTGACCTATATGCGTGGTTCTTCTGCTCCCCCAGCACCAGCTTCCTCTTCTGGGTTTTTTTCTTTTTTTTTTTTTTTGTTTTGGGGGGGTTTTTTGGTTTTTTTTTTTTCCCCTTGAGATTTGCACTCCCTTTTTTCTGTCCCACTCCTGGAATGCTGGAAGCCGTGTGGAGCTGTGGGCGATGGCAAGAAGCGAGGTGGGGTGTCCTGGCACAAGAAGTGGTTCTGCCGTGTCCCCAGAGCGGCTGTGCTGGCTGGGAGCCACCCTGCCCCAGCCTCTCAGCCGTGGCCACCCAGCCCGAGACCCATGTGCCCATGGCCCTCAACACCCCACCCCCCCACCCCCCGAGCAAAACCTGCACCTGAGGGTCTGCATCCCCTCACCCTTCGGGGCCCTGCAGGTGTTGAGCTGTAGCCCTGGATGGTTTGTCACCTGGCAGGCTGTGTCCCCAGGGGTCACAGGGCTGTGCTTTGGCTATGCTGAGTGCCACCCACGGGGGCTACTGCTGCCACTCCTATCTGCCTCTAAGCTTTTTTGCTCCCAGAACAGCGCTTTTCTGCGATGGCTGTCCTTGCTCCCTGAGGTACGGTTGCTTTGGTGAACAGGGCAGTGAGGTGCCCCTGATTTTTGCAACCTCCTGGCAGTTTTGTGACCAGCGGGTCTCCTGAGCGTGCCACAGTGTGCTGTGCAACGCCTGCCCTGCTGCAAGGTGTGCCCCTGGCTGGTCCTCAGCTCTCTCTCCCAGGAGCAAATGCTTCCCTGCTGGCTGCTTCTCCACCTGCGATGTTTGCCCTCTCTCCTGCCGGGCTTTCTTTACGTTCCCTTGCTCCGTGTTCAGCCTTGTCTGAGAGCTCTAGACCTGATGGTGATGGGTTTGGCCGCAGGCAAAGCAGCTGCATCTCCTGTGGGGCACAGGCATCTGCGAAACCTGGCCCTGCGCAGCACCGGGGGACGGTCCTGTGCCCTGACCAAGCTCCCCTCTCCCTGGGGAGAAGAGGGATTGGGGATACACCCATGTCCCAAGCTTGAGCAGGGCCCTGTGGCTGGGTGGGAGGAAAGCTGCCCAGACAAGGGGTGCAAACCCTAGCCCAGGGCTCTGCACCATGGGGTCAGGAGCAGAGCTGTGCGCAAGCAGAAGAGCGTGTCCCTAGCTCAGCTCTGTGGGGCAGGGTGAGTCCCAGCTCCCCCTGCACCGCGGTATGGGACGCAAGTGTCCCTTTAGCTCTGCGAGGTCAGCGCCGGGCTTGCCAAGAGCCCAGTGCCATGCGTGACGGCAGGGCTTGGGCGATGTGGGCAGGGCGGATGGTGGTGCCATCCCGGAGCTGCCCCTGCCCCGGCAGGCGATGACGCGGGGTACAGCCCCACACCCCTGCCAGGTCGGGGCAGCCCCGGCAAGGCTCCCTGACCAAGCACCCGCTGCTGGCTGTGGCTTGCGAAGCGGCTGCAGGGCGGGTGGCACGGATGCGTGGGGGCAGCAAGCACGAGGGGGTGTGAAGGCAGAGGTGGGGATGGGGTGGGTGCCACCCCTGGGGCTGCGGGCAGCTGGGGCTGTCCCTTTCCGCGGTGCAGGGCCACAGGGTGCTGGACTGGAGCTCTAGCATGCAGAGAGGGGGTGGCAGGGCACAGGGACAATGGGGAGACCTCAGTCCTACTGGGACTGCCCCAGCACCGGGTACATATGAGAGCAGCCACCGGCCACGGGCATCGCCAGGGAGGAGGGGACAGAGGTAGTGCTGCCATTGCCACTGCTTTGAGTGCCTTGTTGTGCTGTGCTGTCCCGTCCCCTAGGTCAGGCCACAGGCACAGAGGCTGAGGATGCCAGCACCAACTTCACCCACAGCATCAAGGAGGAGGCAGCCCACGGCGCGGCAACCCAGCACGTGAGTCAGGGCAGCAAAGCGCCGGGAACAGGCGCGGCGGAGTTGGGCACTGCGCCAATGCCATGCTGTGCCCTAGCCCCTTCGGAAATGTCCCTGTCACCCTGTCTTTGTCCCTCTAGAGCAGCCCCTGGGCCCCTAAGGAAAGCAGGGGCACTGAAAGGACCCTGATGGGGAATACGGCACCCACCGTGCCGGAGCGGGAGCTGCGGGCAGAAGAAGAGCTGAGGGAACTGAAGGCGCAGCTGGAGGAAGCCGGCTTCTCCTCTGTCTCCCACATCAGGCAAGAGCCCCGGGACGTGGGAGCTGGTGGGTGGCAGCAGCTCGAGGTGGCATCCCGGGTCCCAGCTGCTGCCTGCCCTTCACAGCGCCGTGTGCCCCTAGGAAGGCGATGCTGAGCCTGTGCCTGGAGAACGCGGAGCTGAAGGAGCGGATAGGCGAAGCCACGTCGCTGCTGGAGAGTGGAGAGCAGGAGGAGGCTGGGCTGGGCAGCCCCCCAGCCCCCGAGTCCCGCAGGCTGCAGAGGAAGAGTCGCAGCACCCTTGGTGGCAGCGGGGATGGCCAGGGGGTCCCGGCAGAGAAAGGAGCTGTGCCCACCAAACGCCCAGCGCTGGAGGCACGATCCCAGGATGATGTGCCCAAAAGACCCTGCCCTGGCACCTCAGGTGGAGGGGACGGGAGCCACGTAAGTGCCCCGGGCACAGGGGACTGGGATGGTGACGGTGATGGAGGTGGGGAGCTCACAACCCGTGTCCCCTCTGGCAGGTGGAGGGCATGATCCCCAGCGGGGGCTGGCCGGGGCTGGGCGTAGAGCTGCACTCCCAGGTGGCACAGGGCCACAGGCAGTGCCAGGAGCTGCAGGACAAGCTTGCCGTCTCAGAAGCCACAGTGCGGGCACAAGCTGAGCAACTGGAGAAGTACCACGTCCTTCTCCGTGAGTTAAAACCCCGGGTGGGATTGGGGGTGGTGGTGTCTGTCTTGAGCCTAGCGTGCCCTGTGTATGGTGCTGTACGTGGGGCAGGGGTGGTGAATCCTGCCCGGAGGAGGACCCTGAGCTGATGGGGCTGCCTGGCAGGTGAACCCCACGCCCAGCAGCTCAGCAAGCAAGTGCAGGTGGACTTCCAGGACCTGGGTTATGAGACGTGTGGGCGAAGTGAGACTGAGGTGGACCGGGACGAGACCACCAGCCCCGGTAAGGACAGCCAGAGGCTCCGGGAATCCCTGTGCCTTGCCCACCTGGCATGGAATGGTGACACTGTGCCCTGTCCCCTCTGCAGAGTGTGAGGAGCCAGATGTATTCAGTGAGCCCAGCCTGGGTGAGGAGCTGGGGTCCCCGTGCCGGCCAGGGATGTCCAGGGTGGGCAAGGCTGCCCGGAAAGCCATGGCACAGGCAGATGTGGGGGCCCTGCACCAGCACATCCAGGACCTCAAGGCGCAGCTGCTCAATGCCAACAAGGTGATCCAGAGCCTGCAGCGCCGTGCCCGCTCCATCTCCGTCACCAGCGGCTACACCTCGGGTGCCGAGCGGCCCCCGCCGGGTCCCATGGCCCTGGCCTCCTCGGCCCACAGCCTCACCGACGAGGATGAGGGCTGGCAGTCAGACGGCCACGGCACCCTCTGCCCACCCGCCCTGCGGGCACACCGTGACCTGCAGCACCTGGTGCACCGCGTCGCCCTTCTCGAGGCACAGCTGCCCGCAGCCAAGCCCGGAGGCGTTTTGCCCAAGGAGCTGCAATCTGCCACTTGGCCGGGGTATGGCTGTGGGCATGGGGAACAGACAGGGGGCTACTGGGGGGTTTCCAGGGGTTGCCCAAAGGTGGTGGCTTCTTGTTGCATGCTTTCCCTGCAGCCAGGGGTGTTTGTACGGTGCGACAGAGCCCCAGCAATGGGTGGTGCAGAGACTCCCCCCACGGCACCCTGACCCTGCCGTCCTCTCTTGGGGGGGGGTGTCTGGCAGCCCCATGGATCCCCAACTTGCTGATCCCTCCTAGGAAGTACGATTCGCTGATCCAAGCGCAGGCTCGGGAGCTCTCCCACCTGCGGCAGATGCTGCGGGAGGGCCGTGGAGTGAGCCGCAGCCTGGCCCAGCACCTGCGCGATGCCCTGCGGTCCTTTGAGGACCTCCTTCGCGGCACTGATATCGACTACTACCTGGGCCAGGGCTTCCGGGAACAGCTGGCCCAGGGCAGGCAGCTGGCCGAGAGGCTCAGCGACAAGCTGGGCACCAGTAAGTACCTTTGGGAGGGGGGTGGGTACTGGGGCTGGGCACCAGTAAGTACCTTTGGGAGGAGGGTGGGCACTGGGGCTGGGCACCATGGGGAACAGAGGGATGGGAAGGGATGCTTTGATGGGTTCTGTGAAGGGCTGGGGACATTTCGATACCTTGTGCCACGTGGGCTACCTGCTCCGAGCTGGGTTGTCCTGTTGTGGCTCTGTTTGGGGACAGGTAGCCTGGGCCATGGAGGCACTGACTGGCTCCTCTCTGGCTTGGTTTTTCAGGAGATCGACAAGATGGGGAGGATAAAACTAGCCATGAACTCCTGGCACTGAGGTACCGGTTCCCAGGGAGGGCTTGGGGGACCTGCTCTGCGTGGGTAGCCTGGGGGCTATCATTGCTCTTGGGGTGAGGGTCTAAGGTGGTCCCAGGGTCTCTGCTCCAGGTGGATATTGTGTGGTTGCCTCTTCTCTGGGGATGGGGAGCCCCAGGCTTGGGCTGGGCGCCCCATGGCTCCTTGCAGCCTTGCAGCATGGGTGGTATGTGGGGTGTCACGCCGGAGTGTGCACAGCACAATGGGGAAGGGCTGTGGGGTGGGGGGGTCACCCTGCCCTTGGGCCACCTCCACAGGCTCAGCCGGGAGCTCCAGGAGAAGGAGAAGGTGATCGAGAGCCTGGAGGCGAGGCTGCAGGAGCGCTGTGAGTCCCCAGGCAGCAGCCGCCCACCCTCCGAGTCGTCCCGCTCTGCCACCAGTACCTCCTTTGTCTCCGAGGGGCTGGAGCCCTGCTCCGACGGGGACGCGGCCAGCGAGTGCAGCCAGTGCCACGAGGAGCCCGCCCGACTCACAGGTGCTTGGGGGACCACCACCGCGGGATGGGCACATGCAGCCCCTCTGTATCCCGTGGGTCCCTGCAGCAGTAGGTGCCCCTCAGGCAGGGGCTGCCCGTGTGGCACCATGCCCCAGTGCCAGCTCCATGTGTGTGCACACATAGCACTCGGGGCTGCGGGGGGGGGGTGTCCTGGGGAGTCCTGTCATGGTTCCACAGCCCTGCAAAGCTGGGACCGGCCTCACATGGGGTGTTCCCAGCCTGCAGCACCTGCAGACTTGGCTGATGGGGACATGCCAGTGTCCCCAGAGCCCCTGGGGAGAGGGGTCCCTGCCAGGCTGAGCCAGAGCTGCACTGACATATCTCTCTCTCTCTCTCTCTCTAGGCCTTCACTTTGACTCCTTGTCCAAACCCGTTACTGCCCCCCTGCCTGCCTTGGCCCCCGGGCTGCCCCACTTCTTACCTGCTGGGCAACCCCCTCCCGCAGCCCCCTCGCTCCTGGGCTGCTGCAGGACCCGTGTCTGCTCCCTGGCCGAGGCACAGCAGGAGCTGCAGGTGCTCCGGAGGCAGCTGGGAGAAAGTGAGCACATTTCTCAGGCATGGGGTCGGTCCTGCCTGCCCTGCGTGCCATGCTGTGCTGTGCCACGCCGTGCCACGCTGCATGGCCCCCCACCCTCTCTGACCTGCCTGTCCTGCCCTGGCCCTTCTCCTGCTTCCTGGGGCTACTGTTTCAAGGTTGGGTCCCATCAGTCTGGCTGGGGGATGGTGGGGACACGTGGCTCTCGTGTAGAGAGGACATGGTGGGTAGGAGGGACACAGCCCGAGGCAGCACTAGCCCTTGGTGTGGGCACTGGCACATCCCAGGGGCCTCTGGGAAAGGGCTGGTTTGGTCAGTTGTTGTGTAGGAGTGGGACTGAGACCCTACAACTCGTCTCACGTAATCAGCAAGCCCTGGGTGAGCCCAGAATGGGTTTGACCGGGGCAGGAAGGTAACAATGGGGCATCACCATGGGGGGACGTTGGGCTGTACTGTTGGCCAGAGCAAGGAGGAGGCAAAAAGCACGTGGCAGGAGTGTGTTACACCCATTCTTCCTCCCTGCTCATTGCCCTCCTCCTCCTCCTCACCGCTTTGCCTTGTGCGTGCAGGTGTGACGCTGCCCGTGGCACCAGCAAAACCCTCAGCCCCACTGGGCCCCTTCGGAGAGGGCAGCAAAGCCCCCACATCGCTCTGCCGGCATGGTGCCCTGCAGAACCTGGCTGACATCCCTGGGGCCACCGAGACCCGCACCCTCTGGGATGTGCCCCCTCCCGGCCAGACGCTTTACGGGGCCCTGCCATCGGGGTACCCCTCCAGCCAGAAGCTGACAGGTAAGGTCCGTGTTGGAGACCGTGGAGCCAATCCTGGCTGGGTGTGAGGGAACAGGGAGGAGACCCGGCACCAGAATGGCTCTGGGACATGGCTCTGGTGGGGACAGCAGGAAGCAGGTTGCACATCTGTCCCTGCCCTGAGCCATCTCCTCGGCTGTGGCAGGGGCAGACCTGCTGGAGGAACACTTGGTGGAGATCCGCAGCCTGCGCCAGCGCCTGGAGGAATCCATCTGCACCAACGACCGGCTCCGGGAGCAGCTGGAACGCCGCCTGGCCTCCACTGGCAAACCCAGCGGTACGGTGCTGCACTGGGGCCAGGGCTGCTGGGGGGTGTGGGGGGGTGGGTGTCCAGGCTTTGCACATCCCATTGCACGGGGAAGCGCTCGCCCTGTGCACGGTGGGGTGTTGGGGAGAGAGATTCAGCGCTGATCCCCCTTTGCAGGCTTGCCCAGCGATGTCTATGCCCAGACTTCAGAGCTGGGGCTGCAGCTGAGCGGGGAGAACCAGGCTCTGCGCGAGGACAACCGGACCCTGCGGCTCCAGCGTGACCACCTCTCCCAAGGTTAGGGCCACCAGCATCCCATGTCTGAGTCCCAGAGGGCACTGGCCGAGTGGGATGGCGGCGACACCTCCGTGCTCTCTGTCCCCAGAGCTGGCGCGGGTGCAGGAGGCGCTCCTGGCTGCCTGCTCCCAGGCGCGGGAGGCTGAAGCAGAGCTGGGCCAGAGGCGTGAGGAGCAGCGGAGGCTGGCAGAGGAGCTCGCCGAACGCCAAGAGAGTGTCCGGCAGCTCCGGGATGAGCGGCACTCTCTGCAGGAGGACAACAACAGGTAAGGTTTTGGGGCATTGTGGCTTTGGGGCCAGCAGGTCTGGGTGCCATGGCTGGCACTGGACCCACGTGTCACCGCCTCTGCAGGCTCCAGCACACAGTGACGCTCCTGCAGCAGCAGTGTGAGGAGCACCGCCTGCTCCTGCAGACCCTGCGCGCGGAGCTGCACGTCTACGAGAGCCTTCCTCGCCCCCCTGCCGAGACCCGTGCAGGTACGGGACCCTGCGCCCAGTGCCCCCAGCTCCTCATCTTGGTGTGCCTGGCCCCTCTGCAACCCTTGGGTGGTCCCAACCACCTCTCCTGTCGTGGCAGCAGGAGGGACATGGTGGCCCTGCTGGCAGGCAGAAAGTGGGGGGGCAGGACCCCAGCAGCCCCAGGCACAGAGACACAGCCATCCGCAGGGGCTCAGACGCTTCTTGTTCCAGGCTGCTTCCCGTCTCCTCCAGTGCGGGATGTTGGCACGAGTTCAGTAGCTCCCCTCTTCTCCCTGCTGCCCTCTGACACGTCGGTGGCCCAGCAGATGGACGGTGGGTACTAGAGCCTGCCCCACACGCATACCTCAAGGGCTGCTGAGACCTGACAAACTCGTGGCAGCACCCTTGCTGAGCAAGGATGGAGAACCCAGGGCAGAGCCAAGCCCCCGGGATGGAACCGGGAGGGCCACGGGGCGGAGCAGGCACTGGTCCTCACCTAGCCCTGCTTGTTCCACAGAGCCACATGGGGCAGATCCACTGGTGAGGAAGAGTGAGGGACCGACAGGGGCTCATGTTGTTGGCCACCTGGACACCTACCGGGCCCTGGAGCAGCACATCCTGGAGGGGAAGATGCTGGCCCGCGAACTGATGTGTCTCACGCGCCCGGCACTCGGGCTGCCCAACTGCCCGCTCCCGGGAAAGGAGGTAAAGTGTGGGCAGGACGGGGCTGGAGGTGGCCGGGGGCCAGACCCTTTGTGGACCATGCATTAAGTGGCTCCTGAGCCCAATATCAGCCCTGAGGCTTGCAGGGCTGGCAAGCGGCAGGGAGCCCCTACCCCAGGGGCTGTTGCCGGTACTGCCCTGCCATGTTGGGCTGTGCATGGTGGGTCCCTGGGCACAGCGGGATGCAGGTGCCCCAGCAGCACCCGCTCCTGCACCCTTCTCCCGCAGGCCCTGGGGTGGATGGGCGCGGGGCACCTCTGGGGCAGCGCCAGCACCCTGCACCGCGTCCTGGAGGAGTGCGCGTCCCTCCTCGCTGCCTTCTGGAGCACTGTGCTGCCCGTCAGCCCTGCCCAGCACCAGGGCAAGGTAGGCAGCGGGCCGGGGGCTGGCAGGGCGGTGGCGCTGGATGCTCTGCTCAGCGTGCTTGTCTCGTCCCAGGAGCAGGCGCTACAGGGCGAGATTGCGACGCTGCGGGCCCAGCTCTCTGAGAGGGAGGATGCTCTGCAAAGCACGGCCGAGCGGCTGCGCAGCACAGCCCAGCTCAAGGACAGCATGGAGCAGTTCATTGTGAGCCAGCGTACGTGGCCTGGGTGGCATCCTGCAGCAGGGTGGCACGGCCAAGCTGGCCTGGTCCCCATGTGCCTGGGGTGGCTCCACAGCACAGGGACCTCGCCAACCCCCATCTCTCTCTCTTGCAGTGACCAGGACCCACAACGTGCTGCGCAAGGCTAGGACGAACCTGGAGGTGAGTTTGCCCTGGAAGCCGGCATGGAATAGGGGTGGGTACCCCTGCCTTGGTGAGCCCTGATGCCCTGGGGATGGGCACAGATGGCAGACACTCCGTGCTCTGCCAGCAGAGTGGTGGCTGACAGGGGGTGTTGAGGGGCCAGTTGGGTGTAGCATGTGTGTAGGAGGACATAGGGACCCATTTCCCTTGGCTGTCCCCAGCCTTTGTGTCCTTGTCCCCAGGGCACATCAGTCCCTGGCACAGGCCTGCCCTGGCAGTGCTCCCCCTTAGTGCCATGCGTGTTCTCTCACCAGGTGAAGGCCCAGCAGGCCCTGCCCGTCGCGTGAGCCCCAGGCAGGGCAGGGAGCAATGCCTCGGGCCCTGGAACAGCCTGCTCACTGCCAAGCCGTGCCATACCGGAGGGCTGGAGCAGACCCTGTCCCCGTGACTCCAAGGGCTGGGGCGGACAGAGGTCTGGAGTGCCTGGTGCTACACAGTTAGTGGGTTTGGGCTGCTGTGGTGGTCGCATGCCCTCCACCTGCCTTTGCTTGGCATCGCAGCAGCAGCTGCTGGCTTGGGCTTCGCCTGTCCCATGCTTCAGCGCTCACCCCTTCCACCCACGGTGCTTAGAGTGGGGCGTCACAGCCCTCCACGCTGAGCACCTCTTGCCCTGGGACTTGGTCCCATCTGTAACCCTGCTGCGTACCCATCCCTGCTCGTGGATGTATGTATATGTATATAGCTAGTGGTATCGGAGCTGCATTTTTGGGGGCTTCCCGGGCGTGTCGGGGCCCCAGCGCAGAAGGAAGATGTAAGAAATGCCATGTTCTGTTCAGTGCCCGCAGAGTCCCCAATAAAGGTTTCCTTTGGGTTGTAGTGTTTCTGGCATGCCCGTCTCTGCAGCCGCGCTTCCCACCTCCCCAGGTTACCCGCAGCGCAGGGTACCGGTACCACGGGCACTGTCTGGCCCCAAGGGGGTGGCTCTGAGTCCCACCCCAGCACCCCAAGGGCAGCTTTGTGCCCCACCAAGTGCCCCCCTTCCCTCCCCTCGCTGCTCCACAGTTCCCCACCAACACCAGGCCAGCAGCACCGAGAACAATAAATACTGTAATAAATAAGAGAAAACCCTGTCACATGGCACTGCTGCGGCAGCAGGCGGTGTAGCTGGGGGCCTGGGGTACCTTGCCCGGCTCCGCTCTCCCCAGGCCCCCTCCAGCATGGGCGTGCGCGGGTGCCCCTCTGGCTGTGACGGTCAGCCCTGCCTCACAGAAGCACTCCATGTTGGGGATGGAGCAGGCGTTCAGTCCCTGATGGTGCTGTCCCAGCGGCAGGTTAAGTGCGGCTGCGTCCAGCTGTATCCTCCCTCCCGCTGGCTCCACGCTGGACCTGGCAGAGGGCTGGGGCTGCAGCCGGAGACGGGAGCCTTCCTCGAAGCTGGGGAGCAGTCCCCCACTCAGGGCTGTGGGACAGGGGCCAGGCAGGCGTGTCCTAAAGCCCCTAGGGATCAAGGTGGCCTTGGAGGCTCATCACCAGGAAAGCACAGCAACCTTCAGTACGTAGGACACGTTCGTGGAGGCGTGGGCTGGGGACAGTGCCAGGACCGCCTCAGGGCCCTTGCAGGCTGGAGAAGACGGGTAGGGTGAAGCCCCTTCTGTGTTGGGTGCGAGGAAAGGCTATTCTGGTGAGCAGCAAACACAGTGCCCTCAGAGACTCACAGAAGCCAAGGGGAGCTGTAGGTGGGCAGAAACCAAGGGTTAAATCAAACCACACCAGCAGGATGGGACAGTGTCACAGGCCCCAGCGGCCCTGGGCTCATCGCCGAGGCCTGTGTCCCTGCCAGGTTCAAGGCTGGAGCCAGCAGCCAGTTCTCACGCAGTCCTGTGGCCCAGCGTGTGCAGACAAAGCGGCGTTTCATGTCCTGTGTGGGGAGCGGGAGAGGCCCCAGCTCAGATGGGCTTGTACAACAACGTGGTGACGTACTTCTTCTTGTAGCGGTGCGTGGCACTGAGCACCATCACGCCATCCTGCGAGAGGCACAGCATCAGCGGGTGGGAGAGCTCGGCACTGAGAGCTGAGACCCGGGAGCGCGGCACCCCCAAGGGGGCCATTGGGAAGAGAGCTCTCCGGGCTCAGGCAGCAGCCCCAGCCCATCCACGCTGTCCCAAGCCCCAGAGCCATTGAGACATGTCCAACACCCATGACAAGGAGCCAGGGCAGAGCAAGGGAAGGGTCTGGTATGCAACAGGAGAGCCCAGGGCTGCTCAGGTCCACCACACTGTGGGGACGCGGCTACAGGGAACTGAGGGCTGTAAGGAGACCACAACCTCCATCCATGCCTGTGCCACGCTTCACCGGGCAGCCAAGCTGTCTTTCTGTGGGTCCTCCCAACCCTGCACCACTGTCTCCACCCCCGAGCTGTCCAGGTTCTGCTCCCTGCAGGTGCTGCAGGCTCCTGGGAGCCACCACAGCTCCCCTTCCCTCACCCAGCGGCGTCGGGGGACCTGCCCTTACCTTGATGGAGAGCGCGTAGAGGTGATTGAGCATGACGTGGTTGGGTTCGGGCAGCAGTGCTGGGTCACACTAGGAGAAGAGGAGTGTCACAGGGGAACAGCAGAGCCCTGACCCGCCCAGCCATGACAAGGAGCTACCACCTCAAGCAATCTGAGCTGCTGGTGTCTCTGTTCTGAACAGGAACAGAGCCCAGCTAAGCACCAGGCAGAGCAAGGAGCCAAACCAGCGTGGTTATGCGAAAAGTGAGGCTTTTCTCAGGAAAGGGCAAGGTGCAGGCACCAGCCAAGGAGAGACCAGGCTCCCGGCATACAGGACTCCCCTTCCAACCCCAGTGTGGGTCTCTGTATGCAGGCAGTATGCTGGTACCCACCGAGATATTGGTGTCCTTGTTCAGGATGACCTGGAGGAGGTGAGGCGGGAGGATGGGTGGGGATTTGAAGCGCTCCTCGGGCCGGTATACGTACATCTCTTGGCCGTAAGGACCAGGTGGTGAGCTTGATAAGTCTAAAGGGAAGAGACGAGGAAACATGAAATGGCTAAAGCAGGACTGGCGATCACAGAGCACCTCCCAAGATGCTGAGAAGGACCCAGCTGGGTGTTTCAGGCACAAACATCTTCCATGAGCCATGGCTATATATCCTATAGCAACAGCTCAGCCTTTTCACAGCCGAATAAGCAGCCAGGCGAGCCCTGGGCATTTCCAAGCAGGGCCGTTAAGCTGGTACGTGCACTGACACAACACAAACACCTCGTGGTGTCCACCCCAAGATCCGTGCGCGCGGCTCTCAGCACAGCTGGGTCCCTCTCCCTGTAGCAAGCAGCTGGCTTGCCCCAGAGCTGTACCCTTTGCAGCAGGGGCATGGGCACAGCAAGCAGCAGCACGCCTGCACGCTCTCGGTGCTGCAGAACTAGAACTGCCTGACAAGGAGGTCCCAGAAAGGGCAGATGGGAAGTCCAGATCGAGCAGTTGCTCAGACCATGGGAGCTTGTGGTCACTGGAAGCCGGGCTGGACGTATCTCCCAGCCACATCTGATCTGATCGCTTTGGAACAGCCAGCACCTGGAAGGGCTCCCTGGAGCTGCTGCTGCTTGCCAGCTTTTTTACAACAAAGTATCTCCCGCCAAGGCTGGGTGAGGACGTGGAGCTGAGCTCCAACTGAGATGGGGTTTGTACGACTGAGCTACCTGCCAGCATTACACACCGAGCCAGCGCTGCCCATGTCTGCACGGTAACCTAAACCGCTGCTGTAACCCAAGTGGAGAGGGAGGTTTCCGATGTGCTAGCACTAGTACAAATTACCTTGGCGTGAAAGCCGAGAGTAGCTCCTGAAAATAACCCGGATCCTGCTCTCACCTGGCTTGTACCCCAGATCAGATGACTTACTCACAGTTGAGCAGGCAGAAAGGGATGATGTTCCCGGCATTCACCAGTCTGAAATGGCTGCCTCAGCCGCGCACAGGCACTGACCCTGCTCTGGGACGGTGCTAGCATGGAACAAGTTACACTAGCACAGCCCGGCCATGGAGACGAGGCCTCAGCTGTGGGCTGCTGAGGACACGCTGATAAACACTACTCCTCCTGGGTGCAGGCCCACACCTCTGCTCAGGGGGTCTGTTCACCCCCAGAGCAGCGAGTCTTAGAGCAGAGGAGGTGGAAAATAGCACATGCAAAGCTGTAATGCCACAAAAACTCACCCCGACCTGAGGTTTCTGAGCTCTCCAGGGAATCCACCTTCAAAGCATCGAACACCTCAAAGTCAGACTTCTTGACGTGAATCAGGTTGTTAATCGTCCCCATCTGGCTGGTGACCACAGGCTGGAGAGAACTGAGGTAAGAGTCTTCCTATGTTCATCTTCAACCAAAGCACATGCAACGCTTCCTAGATCCTCCCAGCCCAAGCCCTCTCTTTCCTGTGCCTCAGAGCACAAGTGGCCAGCATCTAGCTCTGCTCTACACTTGCAGATCTCTATTGTTTAGCCTGGGAGGATTTCCCTTTACTCCCAGGATCCTTCATCACCTCCTATTTTCATCCTCCATCCTGCTACACGCCAACGGGTAAGTGTCCTCTCCTTCCCATGCTGTTACCGTATGATTCCATTTGGAGGAGAACCTTCAAGTGAATGACGACCCTGCCCGTCCTCCCTTGTAGTCAGTTCTGAATGGGGCTTAAAGGCCTTCTGGTGTCTCACTGCCCCTCAGTACCTCCTGACACTCCCCTGTACAGCTCTTCTAGGCGCAGAGGAACCAGCCTCTGAAAGGATTCATGGGATGGAGGTGTCCCTTTTGTGTTGGCACATACCCTCTGCTCTTCCTGCTCCCCCTCTGCTACAGTTCCATCATGTCTAGTCCCCTGTAGAGGGCAAGATCCTCAGGATTAAAGCTTTGAGAGTTACCTCAGATGGGTCATGGACCCACTGGCCATCCACAAAAAATTTGTACTGGTGCTCTCCTTCCGGGAGGTCCAGGATAGCAACAAAGTCATTGTGGCTGTGCAGAGAGAACAGACATACAACGGCATTACTCCACTGGTGCTCTGGATGCTGCTCTTCCATGGGGTGCCAGAAAACAGCACTTTTTCACACACTGCCCAGCCCCTCCACCCCAACACCTTCACTCTTGCTTATCATCAGTGATCTGAGGCATGGGCACAACAGATGCGAGCGTTCAGAGCACTATTGTGGCTCAAACCCCTACGAGTCCAGCCAGAAGAAGCGCAGGAGGCAGTCCAGCTTGCAGACTTGCCCTGTGTGCCCAGGGAAGATCAGCGTGGCAGACGCCCTATGCAAGACACACTGGAGAGGATCCACGGACAACACATCTAACCCAGCGCTAGCACTGCAGGATGGGGGCAACAAATGCGGCTGCTCTCTTAAGCCTGCAATTGAGATAAACCCATTCCAAATGATTTGCTGGGATTATGCCCAGAGTCCTACACAGTGTTTCCACGGAAATCACAGATGTATTACAGAACAGTGAGAACATCATTAGGGCAGGCAGAAGTGTGAGGGACAAATAAACAACACCCGCTGGCAACAACACAACTAGGCATGGGGTAAGGCCACAGCCAAGGGAAGAGCTGACAGCTTCCAGGGAACTGCTGCATACCTGGGCAGGACTCTGCTGCCAGGACTAGGTGCTGTGTGACATCCAGCTGGGCAAGCAAAGCAGCCCATCCTGTCCTGTTCCCCCGTTTCACAACTTCCCATCACCACACAGCACCACCCAAGGAAGAAGCTGACTACATATTTGTGCTCAGACCCTCCAGCTTGGGTGAACTGAGAAAAGTCAGGCGAGCAAAGGGAACAGCAACCAGCACAGAGAAGGGGAAAACACTTCTTGTGATGGAATGGAGAACACAGAGTGACCTGAGGGACTGGCTACCTCTTGATGAGCGGGATCTTAGTGCTCCAGTTGTTGAAAGATCCGGAGATGAAGACCTCTTTGCCTCCATCAGCCCAGCGGATGACAGTGGGACGAGCCTGCTGGGATGGCTTCACTGACTCCTCCAGATCTGGCTGCCACGTCACAAACTCCTTGTCCCCAGGAATCTGAGCAAAGAAAACCAGAGCCTGACTGAGACCCACAGACAATCGGGACCACATTCACTTCTCCCTGGACTGTGCCCATCTGCACATCCCAGACAAGAGCATCGCAGAGCTCCTCCAGCCTCCCAGCTGTCCCCAGACCACTCACATGGTTGGGAACACAGCCCTGCACAGCTAGTGAGCTGAAGCCCCAGTCAGGGCCCCAGAGCACAGGACAGGGAAGGCAGTGGCCAGCCCCTACCTTGGAGTCGTGAGAGCTGAAAACACTGGGGTCATCGGTGCTGCCCACCATGATCTTGTGTGGGTGCTCCTTGGTAGGGTGGGGGGCACCAGAGCCATCTGAGCGGTGGGACTTGGAGCCATGGCGCTCCCCAGACACTCGCTCGCTGGTGGTGTTCCCCATGATGGCTGAGCAGCCCCTGTGAGAGAGAAAGAACAGCAGTATGTCTGTGCCCACAGGCTCCGGCAGCAAGGAGAGGAGCAAAGGCGCTGTTTCCCAATGCTCTTTGCTAGGGAAGACTGACAGCAATCCTAAAAAAGGCCCAAAGTTCATTCCCACTGCCAAGTTTAGGAGCTGAAGGGGAATTTAACAAACAAGACAGCTTGACCTAATTATAGGCATATCCTTATGAACCATCACTCTAGTTAAGCTGGTAATTGTTATACTCCAAAACAGATACTAGTTACACTGTGTTGCACACAAGCCCTCAGCAGCCGGCACAGCAGAGGGACTGATGGGAAAACTAAAGCTAACCTTTACTGGCAAATCAATTGCTTGGCATTAACAGAGCCTCTTTCACAATCCCATAGTCGGGCTCTGCAGACAAATCCCCTACATTCAGCAAGAAAACAGGCGGAGAGTGAAAGTGGCAGCTGTTTAACAGCTCCCAACAAGTCTCCATGAGCTTGCAGGCAGAAGAGCAGAGCCTTGCGCCTGGCAAAGGCGACAGGGAGCATTTAAAGTGTCCAAGTGGAATCGCCCAAGCTGAACCTTGGCCAAGGCATGGGGCTAATGCCGTGGTGTCTGCAAAAAGCTCAGCTCTCAATAGCATTCACTTATCATTCACCAGGCGAGCCACCATGTCAGCTGCGGCACAGTGCAGCGACGAGGTCCACTTGTTGTGACCCTAACCTGCGATACCACCCCGAGCGCTCCGGCATCTGCCCAACCATCCGGAGGCACACGATGAGGGATGGGCAATCCCAGCCACCTCAGTGCCACTCTGCAGCTGGAGATGGGCTGTCTTTCCTGATCTCACCCAGCTCAGAGAAGAACTGGCCATACGGCGCCAAGCCATAAGCAGCTACACACCTCTCAGGACAAAAAACAAAGCCACCACAAGCTACATGGCCTTACCCAGTTTCCAGCAGCCGAGATGGATTGGGGTTCTTGCCCCCTTCCCAGGCTTATTTCGCAGCTTTCAGCTTACTGTGCTGATCAGAGGCTCTGCAGGGCAAGGCAAGAGGACGGACAGCCTTGCTTCATGCACTTAGTTCTGACATTTGGGGATTTGTTTAGAAGATCAAGTTATACAAAGGGTGCCAGGCAAGGCTGCCAGCCAAAGCCAGGCTTTAGAACATTACAGAGCAATTACTAAAGTATTTCTTAAATCCTGAGGGCTAAAAGGCAGCTTGAGAGAGCAGCTAACCTGTAAAGAGCAGCTAACCTGTAACGCCCACCCCTCCCAGTGAAGATCAAGTGTACCTGAAGATCCAGGTCAGATGAGGTGCACCACTTGCTCTGACATCTTCCCCTTCTGTCCCAGAGGAGGCTCAGCCGGCTCCTCACAAAACCTGTCCCCGTGTCGCTAGACCTGCTGTTGAGGAGCTTCTTCCCCAGTATCTCTGCTAAGGTTCCCTGACACCTCATCTACAGAGAGGAAGCTAAGAAGGGCTGAACAACCTCTTGTACCAAGATAGACCTGAGAGATGTGTGCAGATGTTGACAGATGTGAAAGTTCCCCTTTCTCTTCTCTAAAAGAAATCCACTCCCTCTGGCTGTCCCTTACCGGTTGTGCTCTCCAAATGCCTCCTTAGGTTTATCCCAAGTGGTGGCTCCTTTCTGGCATCCGAAATCCCACACAGACAAGACCACCCCACCTTCTGCACTGTGCACATCGGCACCCTGCTGCGGCGGGACAGCGAGCCCCTGGAGCACAGCCTGCAGTACTTGGGCTTTACGGAATTAACTTCTACAATGCAAACCCTCCCGTGTTCAGGCAAGCCCCCCTGGCGCAGCACGCTGTGATGGTGTGGCACAAGTGCATCCAAGTCACTAATGGAAACGCTGCCCATACCCAAGCCCAAGGAAACCTCGGCAGCTCCCAGCATCCGCTCCCAGCGTGGCAGCCGCCAGCCGCAGCCCGCAGGAAGGTGGGTGCCCGCCTGCCGGATCACAAGGCCCCTTCAGTTTCACCCAGCACCACGTCCCCACTTTGCTTCTGAAAATGAGATGTGAAATACACCCATTCCTCCGCGAAATGTGCCACGCTTGCTGCCTCTCCCATCCGTCCGATGCCCCGTATCGGGAGACACCGGCTGCCAGCCTGAGAGGGTTTGTTTTGGAGAGATGGGGTCTCTGTTCGGCACCCCTCGGCCCACAGCCTGCATGGCTGACACCCGCAGGGAAGGCCGGTTCGCCTGGGCTCTCCTGCCTCCCTCTTTCGGAGAAGGGAACGGGAACTCAGCCGTGAGGTGGCCGTAAGGTTAAAGGGATGAGCCGGGAAAGGCAAGTCTCCCTTCCCCACGGCCGGGGCGAGGGCTCTGCAAAGCGGAGGCGGCGGCAGGGCTGTCACGGCTCGGCCCACGGCCGCCCGCTCCCCTTCCCCGCCAGCTCACGGTGAAGCGGCGCCTGCCCCGGCCCTGAGGGGGAAGCGGGCCTCACCGGCAAGCGGCCAGGGCCCTCCTGAGGGGCTCCGAGCCGCCTGCAGGGCACGACGCCACCGTTACCCACCGCAGTGTCACCCGTAGGGGACGCCCAGCCGCGCGTCACCCACCACCTCCCGGACGGCTGCCTGCCACCCACCCGCGGCCCGGCCGGCCCAGCCCGGCCCAGCCTTGACACCCCGCTGCCACCCCCCGGCCCCGACCGCGGCCCCACCTGGCCGCCGCCGCCACCGCCGCCCCGCTTCTCCGCCTCCGTCCAAAATGGCGACACCCCCCCGCCGCCACCGCCAGCCTCTGCGGGGCGCTCTGGCCCGCCCCCGCCCGCCACTCTATGGCCGCGCCCCCTCCCCCCCCCCGGCGCGGACCCGCTTCCCCGCTGCCGGGTAGCCGCCATGTTTTTTGAGGGCGGCTTCGCCCATTGTCGCTAAGGGCGGCCGGCCTGGCTTCACCCGCCATGTCGGTGGAGGGCAGAGGGCCGGGGGACGCAGCGCCCCCGGGGTGGCTGTGGGGAAGGGGGTCCGGAGTGGCGGTGGGGCTGGGCGAGCGGGCCGTGAGGTGGGCTGGCTGGGTGGCTAGGGCGTGAGGAGGCCCGCTGTGGTGTGCAAGTGGCCGAGGTGCTGCCCGTGGGCCGGGCAGGACAGACACGGAGCCGCAGACTGAGACAGCCTACGCGGTCCCTGGTCCCCTCGGCGTGGGGACAAGCTTTATTGCCCTTTTCTTGAGGTGCCCTGGCTGGGCAAGTTCCCGGTTTCCCCACCGCCTCTGCACCGACCTAACCCAGGGGTAGAGCTTGCGGAGCTGCTGCGGGGCAGGATTTAGGGAAAGGGAGTGATCCATGTCCTCAGAGCAGCTCCCGAAAAGACCTGGTGTGCGTGGCTCCGGCAGGGCGGGAAGGTGAAACAGACCAGGCTGCGTCCTCCAGGAACCCGCTCCCTCCGTGCCTCCTGACCTGGCAGCAGACCTAGCAGGAGACCACAGAAATACCCAAGCCCAAAGGAAAGCAAGAAGATTGCCAGCAGGACCTGCTGGCCAAACCTTCAATTTTGGGTTAAGGAGAGAGGGAGACGTAGGTGATGGTGGCCGCAATCAACCCGATGCTGAAGAAGACCTTGAAGATGTGGGGCACGGTGCTGGAGCGGGCAGGACGGGCCCCGGTTCTGGTTTGCAGAGGCTTGATGATGCGCTGCCGCTGGGTGAGGATGGCTTCCCTGGCGCCCGACCACTTGCCCGGGCCCCGCAGGCGGTACTGGTACGGCGTGCAGGGCCCAAAGGCCACCTCCAGCGCCAGCTTGGGGTCGGTGAGGAAGAGGGCGAGCAGGTTGGGCTTGACCCCCACCTGGCAGGCGAGCTCGTCCATGTAGGGGATGTAATCCACCTGGATGGTGTGCCGCTGGCTCTTCACGTACCTGCGGGCAGGGAGGGCTTGGCACACGGGGCATGGGGGTAACAGTGGCAGGGGCGATGCCTGCGCAGGTTCCTTACCGCTTGGCCATTTTCTCCTTGGCTTTTGCGATGTCGGCCAGCATGTCAGCAGACGGTGGCAGGTCCTGCAGCCCTGGGGAAGAGGAGGCCGAGCTAGAGGGAGGGCTGTGCTCCCACTGTGGTCTGTCTGGCTCTGCACACAAAAGCCTCCGGGGCTTCGGGGACGTGCCACCACAACAGGAGCAAAGCAGGAGGCACAGGCGAAGAAAGCAGCAGCAGGAAAGGAGACGGAGAAGGTGGTTTGCAGGCAACAGGACCTGTTAGTTGCTCCCGCAAGAGAAGATGAGCATGAGGCTCATTGCAAAATGCAACCTTGGGTTTTGTCCCTATAACTAAGCAAGAGGAGCGCAACAAAGGTGGGTGGAGGGAGGTGGTGTGTGAGTGGATGCCGCCAGTTGAACGGCTCAGCCTTGCTGTGGTCATGGGAGCAGGTTGCATCCCCCACCCTGCCTCACTTACCCTTGAAGACACGGGTGGCCCAGCGACACTGGAGCTCAGAGATGGGCATGATGGCGCCCAGGGGCTGGATGAGGCCGATGAAAGCCAGTGTTGGCTTCTCCAGGTCAGGGGGGAACATGAATTTGTAGAGGGGGATCTGGTTCTCCACCACCTTCCCACAGCCCTCGAGGAAGGGGAAGGAGAAGCTGTATCCTGTGGCGAAGACCACGGCGTCGATGTCTTCCCTGGTGCCATCCATGAAGACGGCGGATGTCTCTGTGAACTCCTGGACGTTCGGCTTCACCAGTACCCTGCCTGAAATGATGCGGTTGGGCAGGTCATCGTTGATGGTTGGGTGCTGGTCAAAGATCCTGGAAGGCACAGACAGACCTTGTGGGATCCTGGGCAGTGGGACGGGCAGTGCTGGGACAGGTCCCACGGGTGCTGCCGGGGTGCTCACCGGTGCTGGGGCTGGATGCCATAGAGTGCGTGGTCGAAGCGGGCATTCAACTTCCTCTCCATGAAAAAGCTGCTGGTGTTATGGGGTAGCAGGCTGTGGAGGAGCTGTATGAAGCGGTTGATGTAGGTGAAGTCAAAGGGGTACCCACCGTCCGCCACCCGGTGCATCACCCAGGTCCCACGCTTGGTGCTGAGGAAGACCTGGGAGGAAGGAGAGGAGAGGTGGTGGCATGGCAGCATTCTCATGAGAGGGCTGGGCTCCTGCCGTGCTCCTCGGACAGGGGTGCTGGCACAGGTGCTGGGACCACAACAGCCACCGCCATCAAGAGGGGACGGGGTGCTTGTGGCTGGGTGCTGGAGGGAGGGGAGCCCACGGGATGACGGGGGTTGTGTGGTGCCCTCCGGGGTATGAATAAGAAGCACCCGAGCCCCGGGGGCTCTCCCTGCACACCTGCTTGGCTGCGTGGCTCAGCTCCACTGCGATGTCGATGCCTGAATTCCCAGTACCGACTACGACCACCCGCTTCCCTGAAAAGGACTGCGGGCTCTTGTAGTCCCGGCTGTGCAGGTACCAGCCTTCAAACTTTTCCAGCCCTGGAAGAGAGAGGGAAGCCATGCTGGGCAGGGACGTGGGGCAGGGGGTGGCTGTCCCCCTGCCCAGACTGGTGGTGTGTTTTGGGAACGCTCTGGGAGCAGCATGACCAGCAGGAGCGCTGCAGCCCTGGGATGGTGCCCAGCGAGGCAGTGGTGTCTCCAGCCAGGGAGATGCTCAGTGTGGCCCTGAGCATCCTGCTCTGGCTTTGGGGCTGGCCTGGCTTGGAGCAGGGCTTGGACTGGAGACCCCCATGCTCCCATCCCAAAATCCTCCTTCGGTTCCTACCCGGTGCCAGATGTTGGGGGGAGAAGAGCAGCAAGGGTCTGTGCCATCCCACCAGACCTGGTGACGCTGTGTTCCAGCCTGTTCCCCAGCCAAAGAGCATCTCCACAGCTGAAAGCTCTTCAAGAATTTTTGCCAGGCACCCAGACGAGAAGGCCACCACCAGCACCGAGGTTTCAAGCCTTGCCGGGGAGTTGGAGAGCCCAGCGGGTGCGTGGCTCGGAGAGCCTGTCTGTGGTGGGAGTGGTGAGCTGGCAGCGGTGGCAGCTGCCAGCAGGATTGGGCGCTGATGGCACAGCAAGAGCCACCAAGGACAGACTACCAAGATGGGGGGAATAGCAGCATGCTCATGCAATCCCACCTGGTATGTTAACCTGCGGGGGCATTTTTGGCAGCAGCCAGAGGAGGGTGGGGGATAAGCTGGAGAGGAGGGTGGTCCCAGCGATGTCAAGGACCAGGTGAGCAGCCTGCGGAGCGGTACCTGGGAAGGTGCTCAGCGGGAGATGTGCCTCGGTGTGGTGCCCGGTGCACACCAGCACAGCGTCGAAGACGGCCGCCTCCCGCTTCCCCTCGCTCTCCGTCACCACCTCCCACTGGCCCGTGGCGGCGAAGTCGGGGCGCTTGGCCACGCGGCACACGCTGGTCTGGGTGCGGGGGGAGCGGGCGTCAGGCACCCTGTGTCCCCCAGCCCCGCTGCCACCACCCCCCCGGTCCCTCCAGTTCTCACCCTGAAGCGGATGTGGCGGAGCAGGTCGAAGCGCTGGGCGTACATGCGGAAATACTCCATGATCTTGGAGTTGTGCATGTAGTTGGGGAAGTTGTCGGGGATGGGGAAGTCGCTGAAGCACATCATCTCCTTGGAGGTGTTGATGATGACGGAGCGGTAGATGCTGGCGCGGCCCTCCTCGGGGTGCTCCTGCGGGAGTGGGGCACAGCTTGGCGCTGGCCGTGGACCCCATGGCTGGTTGCCTGCCTGCTGCCTCACCATGCTTGTGGGTGCAGGATTAAGCCACGGGTGGTTGTAGCACCCGTCCCTGTCCCCAGCACCCTCCCACAGCTGCAACCGCCCACCCCACAGAACAGGGAAGAGGAAGCTCTGGGTTGGCGGGGGCCATGCAGTGGTGACAGCAGGTTGTGTGTGTGGGGAGGGTGTCTTGTGCCTCAGTTTCCCTGGTCCCACCCCTGGCCCTGATGAGGCAGCGTGTTCCCAAAGCTGCCTGTGGTGCCATTGCCCCGGTTGCCACATCAGGTCTTGCCAGCTGCTGAGCCAGCTCCAGTGCTTCCAGCTGAGTGGCCACTTCTGCTCACCAGGTCTCAGCCCCGGTAGCCCGGCACTGCTCCCCCGGCTCTGCTCCCCCAGCCCTGTTTCTGACCCACCATGGGCAGAACCTGCAGACTGTAACCAAGCCACCCCAAACCCCACGATGGCATGGTGTGGTGTGTCCCCACCCCGGGTTCTCCCACCCGCCTGTCAGGGCATGGTGGGAAGACTTGGCTTCTTCTCGGTGGTTCCTGGGAGAAAAGTCAGCAGCCTCATTAGGTGGGGGCAGAAACGAGCTCCGGGGCTTCCCTCAAGGCAGGGAGAGCCAAGGTACAGGTGAGGCAGCACTCGGCGCCCCTGCGTGGGCGAGCGGCACAGAAGCAGGGAGAGAAGCAGCTGGGACTTCCAGGGAAGAGCTAGGCAGGACGGAGACTGGGACAGCCATCGGGGTCAAATGGGACCAGGATGGGTAGGAAAGGGCTGGAGGGGACCAGGAGTGAAGCGGCAGGGGAAGGGATGGATGAGACCGGGAAGGGAGGGGTGGGAAGGGGGAAGCTGGGGGAGCTGGGTAAAGTTCTTGCGGAGGGTTGGTCCGGCTGCTGGTGGGAAGGAGGTGGGTTGCATGTGGCCAGCACACCAGCTGGCACCACGGGGACCTGCCACTTCTGCAGCAGTGTCTATTTCCTGTGGTTTTCCTTGGATGCATGCAAAGCAGGGGAGTGGTGCTTCGTTAGCTGCCAACGACCGATCCCAACCCTGTCTGTGCAGCTGCCGCAGGGCAGGCTGGCACGGCACAGGGCTTACCTCAAAGCGCCAGAGCCCCCCGATGTCCCCGCTCCTCTCAAAGCAGGTGGGTACCAGTCCCTCATCCAGGCAGCATTTCAGGGCACACAGGCCAGAGGCACCGGCCCCAATGATGGCTACTCGCTGGGCAGCCATGTCCCGCGGTGCGGTGGTGGGAGGGATGCTGGAGAAGCCTCAGCCAGGGGTGAAACACACTCGGGAGGGGGTGCGGAGCCTGGTGGGTCACACCAGGGGAACACGCAGTGCCGCTCGGTTGGGGATGGCCGTCCCTGTGCTTCCCGTGGGCGACAGGTCAGCTGGGGTGTCACAAGATGTGTTTCTTCCAGACATGATCTACAGGTTCCCACCACCGCACCACACCTCCTGCCTGCAACCCGCCCTCTGCAAGGGGCTCATTAAGTTCTGTAAGAGCTTAACGATGCCGACACTGCCACGGGACTTCCTGGGCGTGGGGGCCGAGATGTGGCCACGCTCCAGATTTCCGCAGGTCGTGGTGTGGAAAACAAAACCAAGGGACGCTCAGGGCACTCGTGGCCAACGTGTCATGGCCAGGACCCCCTGTCACTGCTCCAGGTCCCCAGCCCACTCAACCATCTTCTGGAGGGGCTGCGTGCAGGTGACGAGGGTGGTGCTGAGCCGTGCCGCTGGGACCACCGTGACCTGCTCTGGTGGTCCACACCCTGGGCGCGGTTGTTTCGCTGTGGGTGCACCCTGTACACGTGTGTGTGTGTGTGTGTGTGTGTGTGCATGCAGCCCGTGCTGCCACGGAGCTGGAGCTGTGCCACCGGCACGAGGCCGACCTCAGACCCGTGTGCCTCCCCCCCCGGCACTGCGTGGTGTCAGTAACGGGACGGACGCCTGGCTCTGTTCAACACATTTATCCAGTTAGGAAGCCTGCTGTGCTGGTTAGCTCTCGTGTGAGGGTGCCAGTGGTGGCACAGCTGGGTTATAAGTGACCAAAAAACCTGGCGTGTCCCCGCTGGGTCAAAAGCGCTGGCTGAGACTGGATTTTGCCCTGCGAGTAAACAGGTTTCTTCCTCCGTTCCCAGCGGTGGCTCCCCAGGGGGATTCGCAGAGTGGGCACCAAAGTGTTATTTTGGCAGCTGGGCAGGCTGTGTGCATCCTGAGCTCACGGTGTGGCCTCAGCGGGGCCATGCCAGGCAGGAGGAGGGCTCCTGCCGGTACTGGGGGGCATAGGTTGCTGCAGGGCAGGGGGTGGCCGGCCAGCCCCCCCGGTGCATCACAAAGCCACCCTTCCCGCACTTGTAGGGCACCTACAAGTAAGCAAAAATGACGGCAAGGACAGCCACAGCCCCGACCAGCTTGAAGATGAGGGGCACGGCGGGGGCTGAGGGGTGCTCCTCTACGTGCCGTGTCTGTAGAGGCTTGATGATGCGCTGCCGCTGGGTGAGGATGGCTTCCCTGGCGCCCGACCACTTGCCCGGGCCCCGCAGGCGGTACTGGTACGGCGTGCAGGGCCCAAAGGCCACCTCCAGCGCCAGCTTGGGGTCGGTGAGGAAGAGGGCAAGCAGGTTGGGCTTGACCCCCACCTGGCAGGCGAGCTCGTCCATGTAGGGGATGTAATCCACCTGGATGGTGTGCCGCTGGCTCTTCACGTACCTGCGGGCAGGAAGGGCAGGTGGGTGCTGGCGGCAGAGCCAGCAGATGCCCCATGTGCCAGCAAGGTGGTATTGGACGGATTGCTATCGGGAAAGATCAGCGGGATGGAAATAGTATGGCCAAGCGCATCCCTGCCGTCTGTTGGCACATTCAAATGTGCCAGGACGCAGCCACGGGACAGGACAGGTTGCCACGGGACAGGACGGGTGCCCAAACCATCCCCTTCCCTGTGGGGGTGGGTGTCTTACCGCTTTGCCATCGCTTCTCTCTTCTGCTTGATGTCGTCTTCCATGTCGTGCCGTGGGGGCAGCTTGTTCAGCCCTAGGGAGGATGAGCCACAGCATGGGGGTGCTGTATCCCACTGGCAACAGTGGCTGCTGCTGTGCTGCCCTTACCAGGGTGCTGTGCCCCTGCCAGCACCACCGTGGCAGGCGGTCTGGTACCCGAGGCATCTCCAAGCACCTTGGGGTGGGAAGGAGCAGCCACGGGGCTCAGGGTATGGATGTCCCTGAGCTGCTCAGGCAAAAGCCTGGCTCCCAGTGATGTCTGCAGGATGGCCATGCCATCGCCCGTGACTAGGATGGCACAGCCGGCTGCTGCCTCCCAAACATGGCTGGCCACCTGCCCCGGCTCCGGGGATGCAGGCTCAGCTGCAGCCATGGGGGAGGTTTGCCTCACTTACCCTTGAAGACACGGGTGGCCCAGCGACACTGGAGCTCAGAGATGGGCATGATGGCGCCCAGGGGCTGGATGAGGCCGATGAAAGCCAGTGTTGGCTTCTCCAGGTCAGGGGGGAACATGAATTTGTAGAGGGGGATCTGGTTCTCCACCACCTTCCCACAGCCCTCGAGGAAGGGGAAGGAGAAGCTGTATCCCGTGGCGAAGACCACGGCGTCGATGTCTTCCCTGGTGCCGTCCTCAAAGATGGCGGATGTCTCTGTGAACTCCTGGACGTTCGGCTTCACCAGTACCCTGCCCGAAATGATGCGGTTGGGCAGGTCGTCATTGACGGTCGGGTGCTGGTCAAAGATCCTGGAAGGCACAAGGAGCCATCAGGGTTCTGGGTTGGAGTATCTCTGCTCCATGTCCTGCTCCGGCCACTGCTCCCTGCTCCAAGGATGCTCTTTCCCAGGGATGTTCAGCCCCGAGGATGCTTATCACCAATAGGCATGGTCCCCAAGGATGCTTGGCAGCTGCTACTGCACCGGTGCCACTAAGGCTCCCCAGAAGGGCAGTGGTGGCTCTCTCAAGCATTGCCTGGGCCCACCACAACTATTATCTGGGTTTCCAGGGCTGGTGCCTCAGCCCTAACCTGGGCACAGGGAGCACGGAAGTGGCCGAGCGGGGCTGGACACAGCGGGAGCCAGGGGGGTCCCTCCTGGGCCGGGGGAGCTTTTGCTGGCACCTGTGCTTTGGCTTCAGGCCGTAGTGTGAGTGGTCAAACCTCGCGTTCAGCTGCTTCTCTGTGAAGTTGCTCACCACGGATTGGCTCAGTATGTTCTTCAGGAACTCCTTCATACGTGTGGTGAAGATGATGTCGATGGGGTAGCCCTGATCTCCAACACGGTTGAAGATCCACGCGCCTCGGCGGGTGCTAAGGAAGACCTGGGTGAGGAAGGAAGCACCATCTCCTGAAGGCTGTGACAGTCCTGGGGGGGCTGCAGCAGGGGAGGCCTGTCCTTTCCCTGGGATCACTCTTCTTCGCACTGCCCGGGTGCTCTACCCGGAGGGCAGAGGGTGCCAGGGTGGGCAGCTGGCAGGGAGAGGCAGGGAAGAGCTGCAGGGGCAGCCCCAGCACAGGACTTGGGGATGGAAATCAGGGTATCCATATGGGATTGAGTCTTCAGCTGCCACTGCTGCCTGGCAACTGGAATTGTTGGGTACTGGCACTGCGAAATGCAGCAAGTGCCGTGACGGAGTGCCAGCACCTTGGTTCTGGTGTCCTCGTGGAGCTGGCAGTGTCCCACAGGGGGCTTCCCTGCCCACCGGGACCCCGTTCCCACTCCTCACCTGCTTGGCCGTTTGGCTGATCTCCACAGACAGGTCTGACCCCGAATTCCCAATCCCGATGACAACGACCCTCTTGTTGGTGAAATCTTGGGGATCCTTGTAGTCTCGGCTGTGGAGGTAGCGGCCCTTGAACTTCTCGATGCCTGCGGGTGGGGAGGATGGATGCTTGGCTTCCTGGTGCCACGCTGGAGGCTCAGCTCCCCAAAAACTGAAGTGGGGACCCTCCCTGGCTCCACCAGACCCCTCCTGGGGGGAGTGGGAGCGCTCATCCAGTCGAAGCAACGCAGGGGAATGCTGAGGCTGGGAGGAAGAGCAGCAAGGAGAACCGGGGTTCCCATGGCCGAGCTCTCTCCTTGCAGCAGGGCGGTACCTGGGAAGGTGCTCAGTGGGAGATGTGCCTCGGTGTGGTGCCCGGTGCACACCAGCACGGCGTCGAAGACGGCCGCCTCCCACTTCCCCTCGCTCTCCGTCACCACCTCCCACTGGCCCGTGGCGGCGAAGTCGGGGCGCTTGGCCACGCGGCACACGCTGGTCTGGGTGCGGGGGGAGCGGGCGTCAGGCACCCTGTGCCCCCCAGCCCCGCTGCCACCACCCCCCCGGTCCCTCCAGTTCTCACCCTGAAGCGGATGTGGCGGAGCAGGTCGAAGCGCTGGGCGTACATGCGGAAATACTCCATGATCTTGGAGTTGTGCATGTAGTTGGGGAAGTTGTCGGGGATGGGGAAGTCGCTGAAGCACATCATCTCCTTGGAGGTGTTGATGATGACGGAGCGGTAGATGCTGGCGCGGCCCTCCTCGGGGTGCTCCTGCGGGAGCAGGACACGTCTCGGCGCTGGCACAGGAGCAGCGACGGGGAGGGACAGACAGGGATGATTTGGTGGCCCTTTTTGTGGACTACCTGCCCTCAGCCTCTCCCCCGGGACCCTGCCATGGCCGGCTGCATGCCACCCTGATGCTGCCGCGGTGCTGACCCCCAGCAGGACATGTGGCCAACAGGGATTACCTCAAACCTCCAGAGGCCTCCGATGTCCCCGGTCCTCTCGAAGCAGACGGGCTCCAGCCCCTCTTGCAGGCAGGCTTTGATGGCACACAGCCCACTGCTGCCCCCTCCGATGACGGCCACCCTCTTTGCCATGCTGGATCTCTGCTTAGGGACAGTGCCAGTGAGCGTGGCTGAAGGGTGAGGGGGGCAGCTGTGCAAAATTTTGACCCTGTGCACCAAAAAGGACCCAAACTGAGAGGCAGCCCCCCAAAAAGTTTGTCTGGGGCTGCAAGGCAACTGCTATTCCCCGCCCCGGCAGGGACATGACCTGTGCTGGGGTTTTGCACCACCGCGGTGTTGCCTCTGGACGCCATGGGGTGAAATGCTACCGGGTGTCTCGAAATCTCCCTGCCTACGCCAAATCCCCGCGATGGAGGTGTGCCGGAGTGCCATGCCCTGCCTTGGGTACCGATGACTCCCTGCCGGGTGGGGGACAGCCCCTCCGCCTGCCCTTTGCCCTCTCCCTTCCCCGGGGAAATGTCTGTCGTGCCAACCTGGCACCCGCTGTGTGCCAGCAGCCCGCGGGGAGGTCCTCAACCAACCTGTGGCAGCGGCAGCCCGGGAAAGGCCAGCAGCAGGCAGGGAGCCAGACGGTGGTCTCTGCCGGGTTGCCCTGAGCCGTGACGCAGGACGCCGGATGGCCTGGCTTTAGGGTGTGTAGCGGCAGCGAGCAGGGCCTCCCCCTCCGTCACTCCTCCCATGGAGCCAGGGGGGAAGGAAGCCAGCTGGCTCCTGGCCACCTCATCGGCTTTTCCGGCAGCAGCTCTCGCCACAGCCTCGGATGGTGGGGTGAGGAGCCGTCCCAAGCACCCCGCCGGGAACCCCCCTGTGGGGACATTGTGGGGGTTGCAGGAGAGGCAGCCGGTCCCCATGGCATGTGTGCCGGGTAAACAAACACTGCCCTGAACGTTTACCTCTGGGATTATCAGGATCAGCCCAACCCTGTTTATGCTGATACCCAGGGGCACACGCAGGACCGGCTGCTCCGGTGGCACCCAGCACCGCATCACCCACGTCCCCCACGCCCCTGGGCTGGGCACGTCAGCACAGCATCCCCATAGCCGCTGTTCGCTCCTGGGCCATGGGAGTCTTGGGGCCAATGTGAGGAGCACCGTGCTGCCGGGGTGTCCCTGGTGCCAGGGTGATGGATCCAGTTAGGAAAAGGTTTTCCACGGCAGCAGGAGGCTCAGGAGCACGCTGCTGGCTCTGGGGACACTCGCAGCCGGACAGTCCCTGGGGGCTGCAGGGGGAATTTGCTCTCCTGCGTTCAGGGGTCTTCACCCCAGAGCTGAGCAAGGCGCAGGGTTGCGGAGGGGCCAAGCTCTGCAGCTGAAATGGTTTTATCATTTTAAAACTCATAGTATGTTTGCGGTGAGTGTGATAAAGCTCTTTCTGTCCCTCATTGTTGGCAAGGACTGATCTCTGCCCGGGGGCACAGAGGTGCTGAGCTGCCAACCCACGCTCGGTGCCTGCCTGTCAAAAAGCATTGAAAGCATCTCTTACCAGGCACGGAGATCGGCACGGGGACGGTGAGGAGGCAGCACTGGCAGCACTACCCTCCCTGCTCCGCTCTCAGCTGGCTTCTGGCTCTTTTGCAAGCTCTGCAGGGACCACCCAAGGGCTACCGGCACAGGGGACTTCTCCCAGCTCTCAGCCCCACCGCTGCGATACAAAACCTCTGTGCAGGTTGCCTTAGAATTTGCCCTTCTGCCTTAGCGGCTACGAGAGGCTGCACAGCCCGGACTTTGTCCCCACTGTGCTTGGGCTCATGGCCAGGCCAAACTGCACCATCAGGCACAGAGGACAGCTGGAGTGCACCAGGGTTGAGACATGGCATTTCGGTCAAGATAAGCTTGTTGATATCTGCGGGAAAGCCACGGTCCTCTGTGCCCGGGACAGACAGCATGGTGGGCAGTGCACACAGACACGTCCACTCTGGGCTTTCGCAGTGGGCAAAGGTGCCGTGGGACAAGTTGAGCAGAAAGCAGCCATCTCCTCCTTCCTATCACCCACGCTCGGAGGAGCGGTGGCAAGTGACAAGCACAAGAGGAGACCAGAGGTCTCACTGGTGGAGGTGGGGAGAAGCAGAGCAGCGGTGAGAGGGTGTCAGGGCAGCCCGTGACCCAGCGGGGCTGTGCACTGGTGGCACTGGGTGCCACCAAGCACCTCGTGGAGGGTCCTGCAAGTGAGCCAGGAGCAAATTCTGGCACACACGTGCATGTGGGAACAAGCCACAGATGCACAGAGTTGCCGCCGTACTCCTCTGTGGCCTGGAGAGGAAGACACCGACTGCTGTAAGAACAGCTTGGATGAAAAGCACCCTGCGTTTGGCAAAAAGTAGAGCTAAGATGTCTTGGCAAGCCCTGATCACCCCAAACCCTGACCACGCTGGAGTGTGCCGCCTGCCCGTGATCCCGCAGCCACCGCAGAGCTCGTCTCTGCCTCGGGGCAGGAGGGCTGGCCGCGGTGGCCAGGTGCTGCCGTGTGGATGCCGGACTGGCCCAGCCGGCTGCCAGGCATGTGGTGCAACCCAGGGGATTTTTTTTTTTTTTTTTTTTTTTTTTTTTTTTTTTTTTTGGAACACTGGAATGCAAACCCACAGTTGGTGGCTTTGCTGGCTCACCGTGCCGGCAGGTCAGGGCTCAGCTCTGGGGGGACCTTGTTCCATCGAGCACTTTTGTTTCAGCCCCTGTGTAGGTGACAGTGGGTGACAGACACAGATGGGGTGCTTGTACCAGTGGCCCTTGGGCTGCTCCTGCACACTTCACCCACAGGAACAGCACACTTAAACACTGCCTGGTTTTAATACAACTTTATCCGTGCTTTCCAGGTCTTTGAGTGCACTAATAGACCTTAATGGCCATCATGAGCCTCACCTGGACCCAACCACCCCCACCTACATGCCGGGAGCACTATTTAAGCTCAGCCTGGAGCCCTCACTCCCTTCCTGGCTGTGGTCTCTCTTGATGTGGATCCTGTGCTCTTCTGGCTTGCTGTCAGCCCCATCTCATTCCAAAGGCTTATCACGGTCCTCTCCTGCCAAGGACAAGCGGTCTTCTAGGAAAAAAAGGCTGCAGGACCAAGAGTGGCAGGGTAGGAGAGCCAGCCTGCGCAGAGCACTGGGAGCTGTGGTGGTGGTTGGCAGAGCCAAGGCCTCTTGCTGCAAGCGGTGCAAGTAACGCTCGGCTCCTGGGCCTGCCCAGAAGCCTGGGTGAGGGTCTACAGCTAGCCAGGGCTACGGGGAAGGGGCTTGCTCTGCAGTGTGTTGTCAGCAGCACAGGTAACCTGCTGACAAACAGGAATTGCTGTGAACGCACTGTCCTCCCTGGGAGACTGAAAATCCTGAGGAGGGGGAAAAGGGGCTGTGAAGCTCCACACAAGGGCTCCAGGAGCAGGCTGCTGCTGGGAGCTGTTTCCCGGCTTACCCCCACTCTTGGAGATAGCATGAATGGACGAAACCCTCAGCTGCACCATCCCTTCCCCATGGCACTGGGAGCCAGGTGCTTGTGCCTTTGTTGGCTGAGATCTGCCCTCAGTGCAGTGCTTAAATCAAGAGCAATAGGGAAGAGACACACTGCTTAGGAAGAAAGAACTCTTTATAAACCCAAGGACAGACCCCATTGAGTCCCCTCCAGACAGACATTACGGAGCAGGCTGTGCAGGGCATGCTCACAGCAGCAACACGATCAGTGTATTTACAGCATACAGATACACGGGCAATCGCAGACAAACCTCTGCAAAGCCACAGCGACCACATACACCATGGGCTAACGCAACAGGTGCCCAGCAAGGGCATGCCGATTCACAGTATCAGCAGCGAGCTGCCGGATGAACATGCTGAGCCCTTCCCGGGCTCTGCAGGGACTGGTTTTTTCATGGGAGAACAGTCAGTGCAGCTGCTTGGCCAGCGCACACCCTGCCTGACAGCCCACCACAAGGGCAAGGCAGCACCAAAACGTCTAAGTCTGGGCCCAGGAGCCTGCAGCATGGATAGTGTTGAAGTCTTGGGCTGGATAGGTGAGGTCTAGGATGTGAGTCCAAGTCCCAGTATCCCCTCCCTTTTAGAAAACCGGGTGCGTGCCCCCTCCTTTAGGAGGGACCCAGCCATCAATGGTTCCAGAGTGCAAAGAGGGCAGGCGCGCTGAGCGGGGACAGCCAGCAGTACTCCACCACGCTGTACAGCGCGTAGCCCAGCAGCAAACCGAAGAGCACGTCTGTCACGTTGTGCCTGCCCAGCATGACCCTTGAAACGCCGACGATGAGAGCCCAGAGCACCACCAGGACCCGCAGCGGGACGGCGAGCACCAGGTGGTGCAGAACGAAGCGGCAGACCAGGGCGGCTCTGGTGGCATGGCCCGATGGAAAGGAGTACTTGTCCACCGAGATGGTGACGAACATGTCCATCTTGTTGTGGGTGGGCCGCCGTCGCTTGACAACCCCTTTCACCACCGCCACCAGCACGAGATCCAGCAGCAACGCTAGGAGACAGTAACAGTGAGTGAGGAAGGTCTGGGCGGGTTTTTTGGGGGTTTTCTCCAAGGAAAACTAGGCAAGAATCAAAGCCAGAGCCATTAGCTAAGAAGAAAGCACTTGGCTACCAAAACCTGCTAAGAGAAGGCAGTATTCCCCATGGCTCCAATGCCCCATGGGACTCTTCCAGTGCCTGGCCTTCTCCAGCATGAGCATATCTTCAATCTCCACTCTTGCTGCATGCAGCCCTTGTGCAGTGTCAGACCCTCTGCCTGCCACAGCCAGCAACGGGACTTGGCCCGGCTAGCACCCAAGGGCTTCTCTTTCTGCACAAAATCCGATCTTGCCACCACTCGGGGCTCAAATTGACCCTTAATCTGAAGGCAATGGTGGGGTTCATATTCCCCACAGCTCCCTTCCTGACAGCCTGTGCTGACTCAACCTCGCTTTGCCTACCCTCGTGGCTGGGGGTCAAATCGACCCAGGTGAATGATCAACCTACTTCCACCACTGTTCAGGGACTGAGGAGCCCTGAGCTCGCCTGGCGCTGCCAGGGCTCCCGCGGTCTGGCTTCTCCCTGCCGCTGGGGGGGGATTAATGCCAGCAAGTTAACTACGCTTTGGTTTTTAAGAGCTGGATAAAGGATGATTTAAATAATAGTGGCTTGCCCCCAGAGGGTTAAAGGCTGTTGCGGTAGGAGTCAGAGACGTAGCACTTGTGAGAAGTGTTGAGCCAATATTTGGCAAGAGCAGCTTCTCATGTAGGGCAGAGAGTGCTTTCTCCATCCCCATTAGCCCAGCGCTCGCAGCCAGGGCTACTTCTTCCAAGGAAGTCTTGTGTGAGGGACTGATTTCTGTTTGTCCTAAGGCTTGTTTCTGGGCACCAAATCTTTCGGTCACTTCAGTTCGCTCTCTTTGGTTAATAATTTATGAACAAATTTTTTTTTTTTTTCCCCGTATGTAAACCTATTTTGATTGGTTTTTTTTTCCCACATGGTTTGGAAGATTCAGCTTGGACATTAGGGAAAACCCCTTCCCCAGGTGGGTGCTGCAAGAGAGGTGGGTGGCTCTGTCCCAGAGCGTTGAGGACAAGGTCCTGGTTCTGGGACAGACCTCCTCAGAGCAGAGGTTAGGCTGGAGGCCCTCCAGGTGCCTTCCCACAGCTCTGCTGTGAGACTGTAATTTAACCATGTGCTACTAAGTGAAAAAGATGCACAAAACTGTATGTTTCCCACCAAGAAAACTTCAAGTCAAATGGTAAGCGTGAATTATTTGCAACTTAATGAAAGAGTAAGAACTAGGAACCCGAAAAGGTCTGTTGCTCTGGAACCACTAGTTTCTAAACGAGCAAAAGTGAAGAATCCAGGTATACCTAATAGGGCAGGATGCTTGGGGCGGGAGGCGGGGGGGAATATTACACCACACAAAATTAAAATGCAGGCTTTAAACCAAGTTTCCTCACTGGCTGATATGGATCAGTCCACGCAGGTACTGCCTGCAGGGAGCCCAAGGATGCAGACATCTGTGTGCCAGAGCAGCTTTTCAGGGAAAAGAGCTGGTGTCTCAACACTAGGAAGCTGTACCTGGAACGCGCTGTTCTGATAAGCTGAAGAACTAAAAGAGAGCTCAGCTCCCTGAAAGTTTTGTGCAACCGCAGGAGCACTTTAGCTGTCAGGAGTTTTGCAGTGTGTGGTTAGAGCTGTGACAGACGAGCCATCCCCGTGCCACCACGCCCCCCAGCTGCAGGGTTACTCACTCTGCTACCAGGCTCCCCAGATGAGCCTGTACCGGTTATTCAAAATCAGCTGGCGCCCTCGGGGCTGTTGGAGGCTGAGGTTTACTCAGCTCTGCCCCATCCCATGGGTCCCATCCTCCCCCCTCGGCTCCAGCCTGCGGAGCCCTTTGGTGAGCCCCCAGCCTCACCGAAGAGCAGGTTGAGCAGCACCTCCCTGGCCGCTGAGCTGTCGCTCTGGCAGAGCCCGTAGAAGGTGCCGAGCAGCCAGGGGATGCCGTGCCCCGAAACCTCGATGACCTTCATGAGGGGCCGCACGCTGCCCCAGGCCGAGCCCTCCCCAGCGCAGACGCCCAGGCGCTTGGAGGCCCAGAGGTCGATGGCGAGCAGGGAGCTGAGGGCGATGCCCAGGAAGGAAGGGTTCAGCTTCATGCAGTCCTCCTCGGGCAGCGGGGCCGCCGCCGAGCTGCCGGACTCCTTGCGGCGTGCGGGGCTGTCCGGGGGGCCGGGGCTGCGCTGGCTGACGAGGGACAGGAACTCCAGGCGGCTGCTGCCGCTGCCGGCGCGTCGTTCGCGGCTGCTGCGGGGGCTCGGCATGGCGAGAGGAGGCGGCCTGGGACAGGTAGGGGCCGGTCACCGGCTGCCGGGCCTGCTCTGCGACCGGCGCCCGGGCGAGCCGCCCCGGGAGACCCTATATCCACCCATCCCCGCCCGGGCCCGCTTCTCCCCGCAACCCGCCACGGGCCCCGCCGCCTGCCCGGCCCCCCCGCCTCCCGCTAGGCACCGCCGTGGCCCGCCCCCCCCCCCCCCTCCGGTGTGTCCCCGGGACCCCCCCCAAGGGCACCCCGGCTTCCCCCGGTACCAGGCGGCCCCGGCGCGGCCCCGCTTCCTCTTCCGCCGCTCCCCGTGACGCACCCGGTTGCCATGGCGACAGGACGCGCCCCCCCCCCCCCGCTTCCGGCTGCGGCGCCCCCTGGCGGCGGGGAGGTCCGTCCCTCCCCGGAGGCGGGGATGGGTGGGCGCGCCCCGCCTCCCCGCGCACGTGCCCGCCCCGGCCGGCGTACGGCAGCCGGCGAGGGCCGCAAAGAGGCGGCGGCGGCGCCTTCGCCCTGCCGGCGCCGGTGCGGGCGCCGGTGCACGGCGGGCGGCGATGCGCGGCGGCGGACGGGCAGCGGCGGCGGGGGGACGGTCCGCGCCCCCGGCCCCGCGGCTGGGCGGCGGCGGCGGGTAACGCCGGCTCGGCGGCGGCGGCGGCGATGGGGTGTCTGCAGAGCGTGGCCTGCAAGGCGCGGGTGCGTCGGGAGCAGATCGTGGTGTCGGACGTGTCGGCCACCATCGAGCCGGCGGCCACCGCCATCGAGGAGAGCTCGCCGGTGGTGCTGCGGTACCGCACGCCCTACTTCCGCGCCTCGGCCCGCGTCCTCATGCCGCCCATCGCCCGGCGGCACACCTGGGTGGTGGGCTGGATCCAGGCCTGCAACCACATGGAGTTCTACAACACCTACAGCGACCTGGGCGTGTGAGCACCCCCGACCGCCCCGGGCTGGGGGGGACACACGGCTCCCGAGGGTACCGGGGGGAGCAGCTGGCCCCGGTGCTGCCTGCTGGCCTGCCGGTGTGGTGGCGGAGCCCTTCGCCCGTGGCACCAGAGGGTTCGGAGGTCGTCGCTCGCCCGGGGGGATGGCAGCCACCTGCCCCCTGCCACTGCCGGGCAGATCCGGGGCCTGAATGGGTTTGAAGCAAACAGCTGGGACTCAACGGGAGGCCTCACCACGGCTCCTCGCTGGCCACGGCCACGAGGCGACCATCTCCCACGCCGTGGCCGCGCGGGGTTGCTAATGCGGTCGGTGGCCAGGGTTTGGGATGGGATTCCCCCCCCCCCCCCCCCCCCCCACACTGTATGGCAGGGATTTCATCGCACCAGTGGCAGGCGTAATTGTGGTATTTAATTACTGTACGTGCCCCTGTGCAGGCGCCTGCGTTTAGAGGCACAAAAATCGCAGGCTTTTATTGTGGGAAGGGGCTGCTGAGGGGCTTGGCCGGCGCCGCAGTCGATGGGGAAGGCTGTTCTCCTCCGGCACGGGAGCTGATTAAGGAGAGAGTGACCCCAGGGAGGCTCAGCAATGAGTTTTGGCCCAGTTGGTTGGGTTGCAGGTTAATTAAAATAGCGTCGTGCTGGTAGAGCAAAGGCTTCCGCTGGCCGTGAGGAACTCGGCGAAGGAACCGAAGCTGAATGTGTTCTCGAAGGAGGTCCTTGGGGGATGGCTGCGGGCGGGGAGGGGGTCCCCATGCTGCTTGCCTCCCTGTCCCTCGCTGGGCGCCGTCGCTGCCATTTCTCCGCTAACTTGGCCTTTCTCTTCCCCTTGGCTAGTTCAAGCTGGGAGCTGCCCGACCTGCGAGAAGGAAGAGTGAAAGCCATCAGCGATTCGGATGGCGTGAGCTACCCCTGGTACGGAAACACCACAGAAACAGTGACCCTGGTCGGGCCCACTAACAAGATCTCCAGGTTCTCGGTGAGCATGAATGACAATTTCTACCCCAGCGTGACGTGGGCTGTCCCTGTCAGCAACAGTAACGTGCCGCTGCTGACCAGGATTAAAAGGGACCAGAGCTTTACCACGTGGCTGGTGGCCATGAACACCACCACCAAGGAAAAGATCATCTTGCAGACTATAAAGTGGAGGATGCGGGTGGACATTGAGGTCGATCCCATGCAGCTGCTGGGGCAGCGGGCACGGCTGGTGGGGAGGACTCAGCAGGAGCAGCCCCGGATCCTCAGCAGGATGGAGCCCATCCCACCAAACGCACTAGTGAAACCCAACGCCAACGATGCCCAAGTCCTCATGTGGAGACCCAAGCGAGGGCAGCCTATAGTCGTGATACCTCCCAAGTAGAGCAGCGCCCGGGCATGCACGTGAGGACCTGGGTGCTGCCAGCCCGCTGCAAACGAACGGGGTTCCTGAGCCAAAGCAGATCTCTTGGGTTCTCCTGCCTTTGTAGCTGTGGTGGTTGGAAACGTGGTTCTTCCTTAGTCGTAAAGAGAGCCTGGCTGGCGCGGGGGCGCGGAAGAGGGATCGCTGAGCTGGAGGATTTCCCGGGAAGCGGAATTGAGTACTTCTAGAGGCTTGTGGCTGGCAAAGAGGCTGTCTGACCTAAACGACTGGTCTTCCCTTGCAGGGCCATGCAAGGAGCATGAGTATGATCGAACCGTGCCTGTGGCAAACGCTGCTTTCCACCCAGCTGGAGGCGGAAACGGAGACCGTGCCTGCCGGACGCGGAGGGTCCTGCGGTGACCCTTCCTGCTGGGGCGCGGGTGTCCCCGCGGTGTCTATACCTATGCATTTCAGATTGATAATCGACCCCTCGCCCTGCTCGCTGGGCAGGAGGGCCTGGGAGCGGAGCGGGAGCTGGCAGAGCCAGGGCGCTTATCCGGAGCCCGGCACAAGCTGTTGCTACTGCCCAGGAGGGGTTTTCCGCAGCCGAGGGGAAGCGGGATGTTTTGCATGCGTCTGGGTGTGTTTGGAGTAGTTGTGAGTGTAGGAGATGCCATAGCTCTTTTCTGTCTTGGAGTGAGATCTAAGGGCAGGTTAGATGTCCTTTGGTTTTAAGGTGCACTAAATCTTTGCAGTTCCTCAACCTTCCCCCCCTCGCGTCCCAAATCCCTCTGGCTCCTCTCTTAGGGAAGCAGCAAAACCGATTCTCAGCTGCACGAGGCATCAGGAGTGATGCCCGTTCACCCAGCGCAGGGCGAGCAGGCGCTTGCTGACTGTGGGGTACCCAAATCTGCTCGGAGGTACCCTGGGACTCGCACGCTTCTGCTGCAGACCCAAGTCCCTTGCGAGAAGCTGGGTGCTTGCTCATTTTCGACGCAAATACCGGCTCACGCGGAGACCCTCCTCCTCCTCCTCCTCCTCAGCCACCCATGGAGTGGGATGGCTACAGGTGGGGATGCCAGTGGAGGGGATGGCACACCTAGTGGTAACTGCCTCGGCTCTGCAGGGCTGGGGGTCGCCTCTCCGTGGGTCGGAGGCCGCATGGGGAAGGCCTGGGTTTGCCTGGGAAGCAGGGGTGAGCATGCTGCCTGGGCATTTTGGGGATAGTGGGGGTTTATTTGCCTTTCTCCTCACCCCTTGCTGCCTGGATCGCTGGCGTTGTCTGGTCCGTGGGGCAGTGCAGTGCTGTGGGCTGCGATCCCCAATTCCTGACATCTCGCCATCGGGATGCAGCAGAGGCAAAAGCCGCAGCTGCACTGATGATACCCCGGGCACCCTGTCGCATCTCGGCAGATGGTTGTGGCTTTCGCTGCTTTCTCCGCTCCATCCTCGGCTCCAGTGTGAGCCCCGCAGCTCCTCCAGCCCATGCCCCTGCCTTTGCGCCGTGGGAGGTTTGCGCTGCCCTGGGGATGTGAGTAATTCCTGCTGGGAGGGTCCCATCTTCTGTCCCGCTGCCAGGAGAGCCTGGGAAGGGTCGCTGTGTTGGGCACCTCCATGCAAAGCGTTTCCTGCAGTATTCGCAGCGCTGCCCTCAGCCTGGCTGTCGGGATGCCCAGCCCAGCGCTGCTTTGCTCCCCGCGGTGTGCCGGCACATCCCTGCGGCATCGCTCCTCAGCGCGGCCGAGCTCCTGCAAAACTTCCTCCCGCTTTTCCAGGGCAGGATGTGCACCCCAGTCCCTGCCGGCAAAGGGGCTCCCCTGGCATCTTAGACCAAAAAACCCTGTGAAATCCCTGCGCTACTTATTATTCTCAGTAGTGTTTGCTGCTGATTCGATTCCTTATTTATTTTTTCCTTTGGGAGCGTTGCATTTTGACGCCTCGACGCACACTTCCCAATGCCAGGGCCAGCGGTCCCGCTCCTCCCGCTCGGCCTCGTGGCTGGCTGGGAACCTGCTGCTTTTGGTGCCTACATCTGGGTTTCGCCGGGGGCTACAGCCTTGCTGTAGGTGGGAAAGGTTTGCGGGGAGAGGGGGCTCTGAGCTTTGGTTTGCTGTGTTTTCTGGAGCAAAACTTCTACTGGGAGCTTGCTGGCGCGGGAAGGTGTCCCGCTCTTGTGTCTGCCCGTGGTTTTGTCTTGGTTCGTGACCGACGGCAGCTTTTTGCCATCACCTGTGTTTTATTTTTCAAATAGCTTGTGTGGAAGGGGGTTAGAAACTTTAAATACAATTTTCCTTAAGATTTGGGGGAGGGGGAGGAGGAGGGCTAAGTACCTTTCGGTTTGAAATAAGGCAGATCTGTATTTTTGACCCCCTGGGACAGAAGCGTCTCTGGCAACATGAGAGCTAAGAAGCCAGAGGAAGGGATTCCCTGCCAAAGGGCTAGCCCCGAGGTGGGCTCCCAGCCGGGAGAGGATGCTGCGTGAGCCAGCTCCCCGAAACCCGCGGGGAAGGTTTTGGGGCTGCGCTCGGGGGCTGTGCGCTGGCCATCGGCCCGGGGACCGTGGTGCCAGCTGGCGGGGAGGGAGAGCGGGGACGCTGCTGCAGGGATGCCGTCGAATTCGTTGCCATCTTTTGGGATGCGCTGGCCAGCTGGAGCCTCGGCACATCCTCTGCTGCGTTGGCATGACACCAAGAGAGCAGCGGCCGCTGTTTCTTGTGCGTGTGTGTCTGCAGCATCCCCAGGGAGGTGCTTGGTGCTGCCTGGTGCTGGTGTTGGGCTTGATGCCTGGCCGCAGCCGTGTGCTCCCAAGGTTTCCCAACCTGCAGGCAGGCTCCGGCTGAGCCCCGGGGCCATGCCCGCGTTCCCCTCTCCGGGCTCCTGCGCTCGCTTCTTCTTCGACGGCTGGATTTGATGCGCTTAACTTGGTTTGACGCATGGGTTGTCTTTACGGGCATTTCCCTGTTGTGTTGTTTTGTTTTGGTTTGTTTTTTGTTTTTTTTTTTTTTTTTAAAAAAAGTTTGTAAAAATTGTTTGCAAAAAAAAAAAAATTTGCAAACAATGTTTACAAAAATTTGCAGGCATTTTTGCATGTTCGCAAAAGGCGGGTGCTCGCGCTGGGATGGAGGTGCTGGGTGAGCGTCTCCCTGAGCTGGGTACCGCCGAGCCGTGGAGCTGGCGATGCTCAAGGGCAGGGAGGGAGGCGGCGGGCGAGAGCTCCGGGCTGCGGGTCCAGGCTCACCTCCCCTCCCCGTGGCCCGCAGCCGCACTGACGGGTGCCCCGAGCGGGAGCCCTTCCCCGCGCCCCTCTTTTGTACCAGCATCTCGTTGTCTTAGGGAGGGGGAGGTCACGGAAACGCCCAGCCGCACCCTCCCCCTCTTGCCCTGAGCCTCGGGGTGCCCCTTCCCCTCCGCCCCCATCCTTGGAGGGGGGACTTATTTATTTATTTATTACTTATTTATTTAAGCTTTATTTAAGTTATTTATTGGTATTTATTGACGGCTGGAAGTCGGGGGAGGTCATTTCTGCTGCATGGCAGGGGTAGCTGGGTTGTGTGTCCCCCCGCCCCCCAACCCAGCCCCCTGTATTTTGGGGTGCTGCCACATGTTCGGGAGCGCCGCTGGGGAGGGATGCTTGCGGGCCTCCGCGCTCCTGTCCCCTTTTGGAGCTGGGCGGGGGGGGAAAGGAAGGGGAATCCCATCGGTGCCTGCAGGGAGGAAACCCGGTGCCTGTCCCCTTCCCGCAGAAGCTCGAAGCCCCCGTGCCCCCTCCCCAGGCGCCATGCCCGTGCCCGTCCGTATTTATTGACCCGGCCTCCTGGCGTTTCTCCGTTCGGCTCCCGCTGGATTCGCTGTTGCCAATTTCCGGAGATGGTGAGGAGAGCCAGGACGTGTGGGTGTCACTATGGAGAAAAGACCAAACCAGGTATTCTGCTGCCGCGTGGGGAAAATCGGAAGGAGGAGAAGAGGAAAGCTGGTTTTGCAGAGTGCCTTAAACACAAATGACTCTACTGAGTAGGGGGCTTGGACTTCTGTCTCTGGATGTTGTTACCAACTCGAACAAATGTTGCATTTCACTTCTCTGGGATTAAAAGAAAACCACTGGAGCTGTACTGGAACCAAACCCTGTGTTTGCTTGAGTCCGTCTGGCTGGCTTGTTATCTCCGGGGCCGCGGCGGCGCGGGGGAGCAGGCAGGAATGCGTGGGCTCTCGGTCGTCAGCCCCTGCCTGTCTCGGCCGTGGGACCAGTGGCTGCCTCCGCTGGTTTTAAGGACCCTGGTCTGGTGATGGGACTTGCTTCCCCTTGTCCCGACGTGCAGGTGGCTTCGCTGGTGTCCCAGAGAGGTGGTGCTCGCCCCGCAGTGCCCCTTCCCTGGGGATGCTCAGCGCAGCCCCTTTGCGTGTCCCTCAAGCTTCCAGAAAATTGGGCGGTCAGTCGGAAAACTCTGGAGCGGGTGGGCAGGCAGCACTTTTTCCCTTAGGAAACCAGATCAAGGCCAGCATGCCAAGGGACCGGCAAGAAACCCAGGAGCTGGTGCAGCCCAACTGTGGGGAACTAGGGAAGCTGCCAAGCTTGGTACGGCTGAAAAAAATGACACAGAAAAGGGATGTTTCCCCTTTGAAATTGCTCGTCTCCCTCCCACTTCTTGCAGAGCGGAAGAGGGAGAACGAGAGTCCACACAGAGACCTGGGTTTTGCTTCTTGCAGTGACAATAATACATGGGGATAATGCAGATTTTCATAACGAAGGTTCATTTAAAAGGCATTTTGGGAAAAATACAAGTATTCGCTGCATTGTTCCTGCAGGCAGTTAAATATTAATAAATATATTTTTTGGTAATGAAAGAAGGGAGGCCTCTGAAACGCAGCCATGTTTGGGGAAGGACGTCCTCAGCGGGGTGTCCTGGCCGGCAGGCCGGGGTGAAGGACAGCCATAGGTGCTGGGAGAAGCCAGCGGCTCTGGCCATCGTCTGAGGACTAAGGGGCCACGTCCCGGGTGGCTGTGGGTGCCACCCCAGGATTAGGCCCTGCGGGGAGGGGACCTCATTGCATCCAACGCATTGCTTACCACGAGCATCAAGCCTACTAGTTGCCGCTTGCTGTGGGGGACATTTGTGCCCTGAGCCAGCCGATTTCTGTAACGGCCGCTCATTTTGAGCGTTGCCGATCGCGCTGGGCACCGCGAGATGCTGGCAGGCAGCCTACGGGCTATTCGGTGAGCGGGTTTCTTTCCTGGCGTTGTATTAAAACATGGCTCATCTCTTGGCAGATCCCTAAGGTGTAGGCGCGGGAGAGCAGGGAGGAGTTCAGACGGCTTGTATCATGCCCGCTCGTGCCCTGGGAAGCAGGGGAGGACCCCCCCCCACCCCACACCGCAGCTAATGGCAGGCCAGGCTGAGGCATGTTCCCTGAGCAAACATCTTCTCCTTCCCACTACCGAGGCTCTGCCGCAAAGCAGGAGCAGCACGGCTGCCCTGGGCCCGCTGCCTCGTCTGAAATGATGTGCCCTGAGAGAACCTGCGTTTCCAGATCATCTTATTTACAGAGAAAAACCCAAGGGCAACCTGTGCCGCTGCCACCCACCCATGAGCATGGGCGCACATCCCAGCTGCACGGCCCAGGGACCAAAGGGTGCAGGACATCAGCAGAGGCAGGCGAGGGATACTGCAGGTAGTACTGAAGATCAGTTTATTTGCTCTATTCCCTCTTCCATAAAACCTGAAAACAACCAACTTCCGGCAAGAGATGAGAAAGCAGTAAGAAGTGAGAGATTTGGCTCTGCAGCTCTTCCCCTACGCACGGGACCAGACAAAGGTGTTAACGTGTTAGTGACGGCTGCTCCGAAAGGCACGCAACAGTTTGGAGCCCCCAAAAGCCCCCTGATGGGAGGCGCGTGAGCCCAGCAGGACACCCCTCCAGGGCCTGGCTGCTGACACCACGCTTCTCACCGTGCCTCCGGGAAAAGCTCGGCTGGCGCCAAACAGGAGACTCCCCAGCGTGAGGCCTGGAGCCCCCGCTGGTCTGCTAACCTCTTCCTTGCGGGGCTGATTCAAGGCAAGAAAACACCCAGGGTTTTAGTTTTGAGGGGATGTGGGGGATGAAAGGGATGGGGAGGATTGGTTTAGTATTGTGATGTGCCATCAGCGCGACAGTACGAGGCTGCCAGTCGTGCGGTGTCAGGGAGGCAGGAGGCTGGCCACGGGGAAGGCTCCTGATGCCGAACGACCTGCAGCCCGGCAGGATGGATGGGCAGACCCGCTCACTCCGGCTGCGGGGTGTAACGCAGGTACTTCTTGCCCGACGGGAGGTCCTTCGTGAAGACTCCTTTGGGAAAGAGCTTCTTGGCTTCCTCGTCAGGTAAGGTGGGCACGACCATGACACTGTCACCAGGCTGGGGAGCAAATGGGAACTGTGAGAGCAGCAGAGGAGCCAGCAGGCTTGCATGCAGGTAGCACGTCCCTGCTGGCAGGTGACAGTTGCCTCCCTGTGAATGCTCAGCCCCAGGCACATCCCCTGCAGCTCTGCCTGGAGCAGGCAGCGAGGACTGAGCGGGAGCTACCCCAGGAAGGGGGGGGGGGTGACAGCAAAGGGAGAGTTGTGCCGTCTGCCAGCCCTGCCAATGGGATCCCGCAGACCAGCTCTTCCCCACAGCACTTCCACGGGAACAGGGAGTAATGAGAGGGGAATCTGGGCATCTCTATGATGCAGGAGGGAGCACGGTTTGCTCCAGTCTGCTCGTCCATTCCTATTGCTCAGGCGCCCCTGGACAGGCGGTGCTGGCTCCCCCTTGACATGCCAAGCCCCGGGGAAAGGTGTGCTGCCCGGGGAGGTGGGCTGGTGGGTGAGCTGGCCTGACACCTGTCCCGAGGTGTTCCATAAGCTTATACTGCGGGAGACAGGAGTCTTCCGAGGCAAGGCTGCCTCCATGCTCTGCTTTGCCCCAGAAAGGGAAGGTGCTGTTTGTTGTACGCTCGGCACATGGACGCTGGTGTTGATGGGGGGGAGAGGCACAGTGAAGGGCACCGATACCCCAAGTTACTCAACCTCCGAGGCTTGTGACTACGGGGCCTTCCTGGCCAGAAGGAGCGGGTGTTTGGATCAATGCTCTGGGAGCCTGGTCCTGCCTCATAACACAGGAGGACTTCTGCGGGACACCATGGAACAGCGGGAGTGTTTCCTCTGGCTCCAGACAGGCAGGGTTCCCCAGTTACAGCTATCAAAGCCAGCGGCCACGCAGGTCCAGGAGCTGAGCAGCTCTGCTGGGCTAAGGAAACACGGGCCAGCTAAAGCAGCCAGACTGTGCTCCTTGTTCCTGCTTTATCTTGGCTGCCCAAACTGGTTTTTGGGGAGTTTTAAATAGTGCTGTTGAAACAGGGATGGCCACAACTAAGCAACTTCAAGTAGTAATTTTCCACAAGGAGAGGACTCCGTTGTGTACATGCTGGACAAAGCTGGGCTGTGCCCATACTGGCCCTTCCTGGCTCAAAGGCAGGAGAGCAGCAAGCCAGCCCAAGGAGGAGCGCCCTGTGCCTGCTGCTTTGCTGGCTTTGGGTGGACTCTTGGCACACTGACATCTGGTAATGCCCTTCCTTATCACAGACAATGAGGGCAGGACCTGCCTTGGCCCGAAGCTGATAGCCAGAAGGGCCACTTGTCCCCAGAGACCGAGGGCAGGGAAGGGAGGTTCCTATGGCTGACTCCATACTGCGACAGCCCTGGGGCCTGGGCTGGGATCTAACTCATATCCCAGGACCTCAGCAGCTTTCCCCGCCCCATGGGTGCCCCTCCAAGGGAGGCTGGTTGATGTTCCAGTGCATGTTTTCAGTGCCCCGCTGTGCGCTTTGCTCTCCTCCTCACCTTCCAGTCCACAGGGGTAGCGACCTTCTTGTACGCCGTCAGCTGCAGGGAGTCTACCACTCTCAGGATCTCATCAAAGTTTCTCCCGGTGGTGGCTGGGTACAGGATGGAGAGTTTCAGCTTCTTATCCGGGCCAAAAATGAACACCTGAGCACAGGGAGACAGGGTCAGTGGCTGGGCAGAAGAGGTTTTGTCCAACTGAGCTGCTGGATCTGCTCAGCCTTGCTGCTCCTCCCTTTCTTGGGAGGCGTCCTGCTTGATCGCAGGTGTTGGGACAGGGAAGATGCCATGGTGGGAATCTCCTAGAGCAACAAGTAATGCCCAGGCACAGAAAACACAGTGTTTGCTCTGGGAGCTCCTGTTTCCAATGCCAGCTTGTTTTGCTACTTGCAATGTTTCTTCCTCTTGACCTGTGCATTTCTGATGGAAGCGTGGGAGGAGAAAGGGAAAGTCCAGCAGATTAAGCACTTTTGTCCCCTCTGTGTTAGGACAGGCACAACCAGGATGAGCTGGCGGCAACAGCAAGATGGAGCTGTTGCCAGCAGGCTAGAGCTGCGCGAGCCCCTTCCTGCAGCACAACCCACGGATCTAGCCCAAGGAAGTCAACCTAGTTCCTGAAGATGGTCACATCCATCCAGGTAAAGTGCCCCCAACTTCAAGCCCAGCCCCACAGACAGAGGGCAGGATGGCAAGCAGTGCCGACTGCTGAGAAGGCTGCCGTGCAGTGGTGCTCCAGGGCCAGGTACTCACCACGCGAGCAGTCAGGGGCATGCCATCCTTGTCCCGCTCATCTGGGTCCAGCATGCCCAGCTTGACAGCGAGCTCCCGGTTCGCATCAGCAATTATCGGGAAGGGGAGTTTCTCCTCGGGTTGTTCCCCGTTGTACACGTTGATGTCCTGCAGGGACAAAACCATCGGCGTGCTCATGCTCCCTGTTGTGGGTTCCACCACAGGAGACAGAGGCCAGGCAGGGAAACCACCATGCAGGCTTTACATGTACGGGGCAAGCTTCTGCAGAGGGCCCATGCATGCGGCTGATCTACAGGAGCTTGGGATAGCACAGCCAGGGGCTCAGGGCCTTCCATGAAGTTTCTCTGCTTACAGAAACCAGGTGACAAACAAGAAACCTGTGTGCCAGGCTGGACTCTGCCTTGTTCTTGGAGATGAGCTGTTAGGCTGTCTGTGCTCACACCCTGTCACTCACCTCTGGAACTGCCCGTGGACCAGCTGCTTTGCCCAGGCAGTGGATATGGAGAAACAGGGAAGTCCTGCCCGTGCTGGTGACACAGGGAGATTTACCCACCTTTCCCTAAGAGGTGTCCCTCTTCTAACCCTCTCCCACGAGGTGACCTAGCACTGCTGACAGATGTGTTGGTGTCATAACTGGAATGTGCCCTTAAGGAACAGTTTCTCTGCTGGCAGCGCAAACCAGCAACTCTACAGCTAAAAAAGGTCGTGCCAAACACCTCCTGGGTCTTGTGTGAGGGAGCAGCTCCAGTCAGCAAGTCACTCCCAGCTTATTTAACTAATGGCTCTTGAAAACAGAGTGAAAGTCTGAGTGCAGGTGCTGGGACACTGCTGGAACACTCCTTTATGAACCACGGCTGGGACAGAAGAGAAAACCATCCCCTTCCACAGGGGGGCTCTCCCTTGTGACCATGCTTTATGAGGTTGCTCCCTGTGCTAGTCCAAACTTGACCTGCTTCACAGGGAAACTGTATTTTGAGTGTTTCTGAATCTGCTCTGGACTTGGCCAAAGCATTCAAGTTTCCTTGTAGTTTGTGGTACTACCCGTACGGGTCACACTGAGCCACAGCAGGGTTGGGAGGAGGCTGCTCAAGGCAGCACAAGCAGAGCAGCTGCCAGCATTAAAGCAAGTTTAATCCAAGGTTTCTGCCCTAGAACAGAGCTGCCTGTTCCTTCCATCCCCTTTATGCTACAAGGGGACAAAACTGACTCCAGTGCTGACACCAGCCTCCTGCGCACCACTGTGGTGCGTTATCAGCTGAGCTGATAATCCGAACGTACAAGTCTCTCCACCTTCCCTGGGCTTTGAACGCTGGGGAACAGGCCGTGTTGTGCTCAGAGGGAACTCGGGGAGGGCAGGGTTGGAAATGCTGCCCCTTGGCACTGCCCATAGCACGCCAGAGGCAGCAAGAGCAGGCAGGCCCTGCAGCACTCCTCAGCCCTCCTAGGCTGATGGTGGTGACATCAGGGGCTGTCACCCTGCCCCAGCTGCTCAGGATGCTGCAAGCAGGTCAAGTGGTGCACACGTGGCAAGATGTTTCCTTTCCATCTTTTCTCTTCACTTGCTTTCTCCCCAGGGCTTCCTGAGTCAGCGCTGCACTGCAAAAAGGGGCTGTTTTATCTCAGCTGGGTTGTGGTCAGGCCTACCTTGGAAGGAAGGAATCGGTTCTGTTCTCCTGCAGACCTGCCTCGTCAAAGCAGAGCGGGGAAGGGAAGCGGAGCCATAGAGGCCAGACCAGGCAAAATGCTCGTGAATGCCCCACGGAGTTGCAGGAGGCTGCAGATGAAGGTCTGACAGTGATATCCCCCCGTCTCTTCAGAGTGGGGGATGGAGGATGAAGAGAGCTTCTGAGAAGCAATATCCAAATGCTATGGACTGTAACTCGTTCCAAAATGCACGTAATTTCATGACCCGGGGATCTCTACACAGAACAGCCTCATAAACCCCACCCTATTTTGCAATAAGACACCGAAGACTCACTCACTTCCCTACGAACTATTTTTCTTTCCAGAGTCCCAGCTGAAACCAGACATCACTGGAGTGATTTATTCACCCTGACTCACCAAGCCGAAGGCATCAGTGGCCAAAGAGAGCATTGAAACCTCCTCTGACATGCCAGTCAAGCCTGTTTAAGGAGCTCATGCATTCTGCCAACCCCCGGAGAAGCAGTGCACAGACTGGGGAGGTAGGAGAGTGGGATCCATTCCTGGGTGAATTACAGGCTTGTTCCAAGTCCTGGAGCAAGCCCCTGGGTCTCGGCTAGGGATGGCTAAAACCAGCAGTGACATCTTTGGCTGGGAAAGCAGAGCTGAGCAAAGTGACACGAGAATTATTGGCTATACTCTGGTCCCACCTTTCCAGGCCCCATCTGCCCACTGAAATTCGGCAGCAAAGCAAGCAGAAGTTTCTTTGTTGTTTCATACTGGATCTCAGCCATCCCTCCTGCCCGCTTGCTTCCTCACGGCCTGTGCTCCAGATAAAAACAGCTTCATCCTTTTAGTACTGCTAGGAGCCTCACCCAAAGAGAAAGCACAGGTATGTAAAGGAACGTTGCATGGAGAGGTCTGCCTGCCCAAAGTTTTGGTCACTTTTCGGACTTCTGAGTTAAGATTTAGGGAAGGAAACGGCGGTTTCTAGATCCCAATCTAGACTGCTTTTGTCCAGACAGGCAGCTTCTGCCAAGGCTTGGTATCTGTTAAGCTTTTCTCCCCCAGGGCTGGGCAGGAGAACCTTTGGGACACTTGCGGCAAGTCTCAACACCCGCCTTCCTAGTTCAGCTCTTTGGCTCTCCGCATTATCTGAAGTTCTCTGCTTTGTCAAAGACTAAGGAAAAGGATTACATGTATGGGCAAGGTCTAAGAGCAGAGCAATCGCATCCCTGTCCTCTCTTATGCCCTCCATGATGCACACATGTTGCGTTCATTGCTCCTCGCACCGCTCATGGTGTCGCAGCCTGACACGTTTAGCCTGTTCCCAGGCTAAACAGCCCAGTTTCTCTGCACCGAAGCAAGCCTGCCCAAATCTGCAGGCAGCTTTGTTCCCCCTCTGCACCTTTTCTTGTTCCCTTGTAGCCTGCAGGATGGGCAATTTCAAACACAGGCCGCATGGAAGACTCCAGTCTGCTACGGATTTGCCCTCACTAATTGGATCTTTTGCTCTGGATGATTTTCACAGTTCTCTTTTTGACAGGTGCTGAGCTGACATTTCTAAACCACCCTCTCTGAGGCGTCTCCCAACCTGACAGGAAGCTCACCGCAGCTTGGACTGCTGCCTTCTGCCTTTCTCCGTGTTCATTCTGGAAGGTTTTCCAAACGTGTTGCTCTGCCTCCCATCAGTCAGCGTCGAGAGGCTGTTCAGCAACTTCTGGGTTTTACCCGAGGTTGCGCTGAATACCATAGCATCAGCAAAGTCAGCTCGTGGTTCATCTCTTTTCCAGATCACCCAAGTATGCTGAACCCCACTCGTCCCTGCAGAGCCTCAAGGGAGCTCGTAGCTTCGCTCCCTTCACACAACCCATCACTTCCTCCTGTCTCCCTGCAGAAAAGAGCCTGCCCTTCGCAAAGCCGATGTCTTTGAAAATCTTCTTGGAAATTTGAGGACTTTATAAAAGTCAACAACACCCTATAGTTCTTCAAAGGGCTCTAGCCAACCGGGAGATGAGACTCCCTTACAAAAGCAAAACCCAAACTTTCCATTATATTTAACCAGATGTTATCTGCTAATTTGACTGGTGGTTTCAGTTAGTTTGACCAGCGCAGAAACCTCATTAACCGGTGTGGTATCTGTACACTGTTTTTCCCAGGCCCTTCTGAGGTTCGGTGGGACGTCAGCCATGCACCACTTGGGTACAAAGGTCAATTTAAGCAATGAGGCAATTAGGTAACTTCTGAAGCCAGTCAGACATGAAACAACTTCTGTGTGTGGAAATTTCTCACCTTTACTACCTCTTATTGCATGCATGTCTCAACTCTGGAAAATGCGTGAGAACAATCCCAATTTTAAGAGGCAGGTTATTCACCCAGGGATTTTTACACTCTGGCCACATCTGTCTGAAATTCTTATTTTACACCCCTACCACCTATTAGCCCTGGAGCCATACTCCCTGGCAGCACACCATTGCTGAGGCTGCATTTGAAGTTCCTTTTATGTTCCTTCAGCAAGCTATTTCGTTCCCATCTTTTTTTATACTCCCTTATGATGGTTTTATATTTAACACGATCCTATTTGTGGTTTTATGTTTAACATGCCCCTGTTTGTTCTCTGTTTTCTTTTCCCTGCCTGGGCATGAATCGCACCCTTTGAAGACTGCCTGTTCACTTCTGACTACTCCTTTCCTTTCCTGTTTCATTACAGAACTTTCTGAGGCTCTGTGGATAAGATTGCCTTCCTCTGAGCTTCACCTACGTTTTACCCTTTCAGGTGTTGGTGGGACAGCGGTAATACTGTTTTCCTCTTGTTTCAAAGTGTCAGCACATAAAGTGATCTGGACTTTGTGGAGTGCTCCATGAAGATGGAACAGACCTTCCTGTTCCTGCTCTGCATTTTAGCACCTTCTATCCTACATGCTTTGAGATTCAAGTGTCTTACAACGTTATCCTCAACAGATATGTAGTTCCAAGACCGTGCTCTGCTTTGCATGGGCTTTTCCTCTGGCCTTCAGAGCAAGGCAGCAGCACGAGCTCCCCTCGCACCTCCCCACGGCCCGTACCTTGCTCCAGGAGAGGTGGTCTTGGACGCTGTCAATGGAGAGGGCGATCATCTTCACGTTGCGCTTGCTGAACTCGGGTGCCAGCTTCGCCGCCCGGCCAAGCTCTGTGGTGCAGACGGGGGTGAAGTCCCGCGGGTGGGAGAAGAGGATGCCCCATCTGAAAGATGAGAGCAGGAGATTGTATTAGGGCGAGATGTCATTCCGGTTTGTACTGCAGACGAAAAGCTGTACAGATTGCACTGCACAGAGACTAGTGCGAGAGCAGCTTATCTCTCTGCTAAGTGGAAATCCTGTCCTTGGGAACTCTTCCTCCCCTATCGCTAGAAGCCTTCACAAGATGAGCCCCGTTCATCATGCTCTGAGAAACTCCCTGTGCCTCGCTCCCCCTCTCCCTCCAGGATCCCCCAGGGAATGCCGGAATAGCCCACTGTTCCCGATGTGGAGGTGGACACTATGCCGTGTGAGGAAGTTTTGGGGGAGCCACACGTACACTCTGTACCCCAGAGACCACACGTGCGAGGGCACATAGACACCAACCTGCCATCCACATTATTGCAGAGATCATTATTGATTTACAAGGCTATTCATGATCCTGTACACCTCCTCATCAACCGCTGAGAGGAGAAACACCCCTGGATATCATGCAACTTAAAAGAATGGGATAGGACCAAACCTTAACCACAACTGCTGCCGCGAGCTGCTGAACGTACTTCATGAAAAAATAAGAATTAATCAACTAATGGGGGAGGTCGGAAGTTAAGTTATGGCTACAGTTACAACAATACTACCACCTGTGCTTTTGCCCACCGCTTCCCACTGGTGGATTTTGCAGTCTTTAGAGCAGGCAAATACAAGTTGTCCCACTTTTACAGGTAAGGCAGCCAGGGCACAGAGACCGGCAGCAATGCAGCCCAGCAGCGAGACGGGCTTACGGCAAAACGGCTCCCAGCTCTCAGGAGTTTCCAGAGGCTGACACAGAGCCACCCCCAGCACTTAAAATTCCCCACCAGGGACTTGACGCATCATTTCTCAGCTCAGCACTCACAGGGCTTACGGCACCGGTCTTCACCTGGCCCCCAGCGCTCAGTAAATACAGCCGCATGCCACAGCATCTGGGGAAAGTCCTGTCTTAAGAGATTTGGGAAGGGAGTTGAAGGGATGAAGAGAGCACCCTGGAGCTCTGACAGAGCCATGCGATTGCCACGGCTCACCATGAAGTTACGGAGCAGCTACCTGGCCGCTGGTGCTACATGTCTCTTTATATGATAAGTATACTACTTGAATAAAAAGGCAGCAAACAACCAAGTAGGGGCTGGCCAAGAAAGCTGCCATGGGGGTGATCAGGCTGGAACAGCCAATTTTAAGGCCTGCAGCTTTTTTCTTGCTAAGAGGGTTCCCTTTTCTCTCTTTGCCCAAGCTCACAACACTGACAGCAGCGGACTCAGACGCTGATTCAAGCCTGCCAAGCGCCGCCGGGAGCGAGTCCCAGATGGGCCGTGCCAGCACCCTCCTGCTTGTGCCAGAAATGGAGCAACAGGCTGTGCAGGAAACAGCGTCTGAAGGCATGCGGCTTTCCACCTCGGGCTCAAACAGGGCCACAGCCCTTTGCCGCTGCTCAGTTACACACTTTTGCCCACCCGGGCTCACTCACAAGGGGTGTAGGTGACACATGAGCTGATCTCTGGGACTGGCCTGGACTGAGCGCTGCTCTGCAAAGCCTGGCTTTGCCCTTCCCCAGGCTCTGCCATTTTCAGAGCAGCTCTTCCCTGTCCGCGAGGGCTCAGCTCATCCTCTTGCCATAGAGGGTGCGGGACGATGGGGAGAGGTGGCTCTGCCCGCTCGGAGGGGTGCGCGTACGCCCCGCTGCCGTGCTCCCCTGGAAAACCGCAATGCCTGGCTGCCTGGCCCCGCTGCAGTGGCCTCCCTCGCCCCCAGAGCACACCCGTGAGGGCTGCCGCTGCGGCTTGACGGGGAAAAAAAACACTTTTGCAACAAGCCCAAGGCACAGACTGGCCCAACTCTGCCTCCTAATGCTGGTCACGCGCCCGTGGGAGGCTCCCACCCGGGGTCGAGCTGGGCTCCCAAACGTCATCATAGAATACTTTTGGACCTTTAAAGGTCACCTGGTCCAACCCCCCTGCAATGCGCAGGGACACCTTCAACTCGATCAGGTTGCTCAGAGCCCCGTCCAACCTGACCTTGAATCTTTCCAGGAATGGGGCCTCCGCCACCTCTCTGGGCAACCTGGGCCGGTGTCTCACCACCCTCAGTGTAAAGAACTTCTTCCTAATGTCTACTCTGAATCTACCCTCTTTTAGTATAAAACCATTACCCCTTGTCCTATCGCTACAGCCCCTCCCCATCTCTCCTGTAGCCCCCTTTAGGGACTGGAAGGGGCTCTAAGGTCCCCCCGGAGCCTTCTCTTCTCCAGGCTGAACACCCCCAACTCTCCCAGCCTGTCCCCACAGCAGAGGGGCTCCAGCCCCCGCAGCATCTCGGTGTCCGCCTCTGGCCCCGCTCCAACGGGTCCAATGAAAAAAAAAAAAAAAACCACCCCAGAGCCACATAATTCACCGTCACGCTCGTCTGGAAGGACGCCCTTCCCCGTCGGTGCCCGGGAGCCAGGCGCGGGCTGGGCGCGCCGGCGTGGGAGGCGGTTGGCGGGTGCGGAGCTCCCCGCTCTCCCGCTATCTCCCCCCCGGCCCCCCGCCGAATCCCCCCATCCTCCCGGTGACTCACGAGTCTCCCAGGAAGTCGTGGAAGCGGATGCGGCCCTGCGTGGTCTCCGCCTCGAAGTTGGGCGCCTGGTCGCCCAGCAGCAGGCCCGGCATGGCTGCGGCTGTGGCTGCGGCCGCGGCTCCCGCTCCCTGCGCCGCCGGGGCTGCCGTCGCCTCTGCGCGTGCGCGGGGGCACCGCCCCCCCTCCCCGGGCGCGGCGGGGTGTCACGTGACGGGCGGGCCGCCGTACTTTACGGCTGCCGTCGGGCTTTGCCGGCGCTTTGCGGCGCGGGGAGAGGGAGGTGTGGGGTTAACCCGCTGCTTTCCCCCCCCCCGCCGCCTCTGGTGGCGGTGAGGATGGCGACGTACGTGAGCGAGTTGGAGGCGGCCAAGAAGAGCCTGAGTGAGGCGCTGGGCGAGAACGTGAAGCAGTGAGTGCAGGGGGCGGGGGTTGGGGGGGGGGGCGGGCGGGTGCCCCGCTGGGACGGGCCGGGCCTGGCCTGGCCCGAGAGGGCGTCCCGCCTGATCGGGCCTGAGAGAGCGGCGCTGACCGGGCCCGTGTCCCGGCGGAAGCCTCAACGCTGACCTGGCTCCGGGCCGCTTTGTGCTGTTGCGGGGGGGGAAAGCAGTGGATTTAGGAGCAACGCGTTTTGTTTGGTGTCTGGACCTTCCCCGCTCTTCCCTAGGTACTGGGCCAACTTGAAGCTCTGGTTCAAGCAAAAGATCAGCAAGGAGGAGTTTGACCTGGAAGCACGCAGGCTTCTCACGCAAGACAATGGTAAAAAGCCATCTTGTGTTTGTTGTCCTGCTGCCTCTGCTGCTGCCTTGCCCGTGCCAGGCCTGCTGCACAGCATTTCCCGAACAGGGAAATTGCTGTGAGGGAAATAAGAATGGCTGGGGCTCAGGTAGCAGTGGAGTTACAAAGGTGGGAGGTGCCCTGGCTTGCAGGGGGAAGTCCCGTTGTGGCCCTGGCACTGACAGGCAATTTGGCCTTGTGTAAATACAGTAAGCAGGTAAAATATGCTGTCTCAGCAACCAAGGAGATGTTTTCTTATGTCACTTTAGAGACTGAGTCCTTTCCATACTGCATTCTCTTTCTGGTTGGGGCTAAACTGGTGTTGTGGCTGAAGTAAGGGAGGGAACAACTGAATTCACCGCAGCTTATGCAGCAGGCAGATTTCTTTCCTGGCCTTTGTGGGTGACAGGTTGGAGTGTTGAAGGGTGAGACTCCTTTGTGCTCACCTCAGTGCGGGTCTGCAAACATTGGTGGGCATTGCTGAGGGCGTTGCAGGGTCTCCTGACTTCCACTTTCATGATCCCTGTGGGGAGGGGCAGGGAATTTCTTAGTGCTTGGGCTCAAAGGACAAAGAGGTTCCGGCAACCCTCTGACCCTGCTTGTGAAGTTTATCTTTGCTCTTTCTAATTTGTGATTACTTGCTCTGTGTTTCAATAACCCTTCTGTGAGGAAGCTGCATTTTATCTTGAAACTATTTGACTGAACTTCACCTTCCTGGGGCTGGTTCTTATGGGTCCTTTTCTAGCAAAGCCAAAAGCCCTGCTGCTATAAGTCTGCATGACAGGAGGGACAGCTGATTCTCCTCTTACTGGCTGAATACACCAGATGTTTCACATTGAGGGCTGTAGGGCTGGATTTGTGTGTGTGGCACACTGAGAATGACCTAACTTGTTTCCATGCCATGTGTAGTATCCTTTCTCTTAGTATGGAAGTAGCAGATTCTGTGTCCAGTAGAAGAAAACTCTCAAAAAACCTTTCAGTTGTGCCTGTGGAGCTAAGTATGTGGGGAAAACATGAGATTGGAAAGGCATAGTGAGCTACTTCAAGATTGCTTTGGGGAGGGGGTGTCTCTGGGCACTGAAGTGTTGCTAATGAACTGTCTGTCTTTACGCAGTCCACTCTCACAACGATTTCCTCCTGGCTATCCTTACCCGATGCCAGATCTTGGTTTCTGCACCAGGTAAGTCCTGAGAAGCCCTGTTAAAAACAATTGGGTAATGAAGCTTTGCCACATGGGTGTTTGGTGGGTTTTGTACAAAGGACTGCAATTTTCTGAGCTTCAATATTCATGTTATTTGTGCCACACAGGCAAAAGAGGATCAGTACTTTAGCAAAGTAGTGATCCATCTGATTTCAGCAGAGATGCTCTTTATAAATAAGCAGCGGGTGCTTGATAAGAGACTAACGCTGGGTTGTTGTGTGCGATAAGCTGGTTTGATTTCTGGATAGGGTGTGTGCTGTGAGCTGAAGTGTAAAGAGAGGTGCTGCTTTGCCTTTGATCTGCTTTGCATACCGATTCCTCTCTCTCCTCGACTTGGTGATGCTCTTTGCTCTTACCTCTGCTGGGCATATTATCTTGGGGAGTTGGATTTTCTAGACTGATCTTGAAAGCAAATATGTATCTGAGAGAAAAATGCTTACAGTGAGTCTTGATTGAGCTATGGGCAATTAACCCAACCTTCTGCAGGTAGTTAACCTTTTAATTTTGTAAGCATTTAGGCTGCAGTCAGGATTGCAAAGGAGCTCTCAATCCAGAGATCTGATAGGAAGGACAATTGAGCTACAGTTCCAGATGTGAAACTGCTGTGTAATAAGGGAGAGAAAATTGTTATAGCTCTGATGGGCTGACAGCTGAGAGATGAGCTTTTTGAGATAAGAGAATACCTGTTACTAGAGTACTTGAAGGAAGGAAAAAAATGCAAAATTTATGGATTGCCCACAGCTCTTTGTCATAGCTGGTCATTAACTATACCAGCTGTGCTAATTAAATACTAACCTCCCCCACCTCCAAACTTGCTTTGTGTGCTCTTTTCACAAACACCTTCTGAGTTCCAGACTAGTCCTCCTTAGCTGTCTTGTAATTCAAAAGATTTATGTCTAACTCTTGCTGCTCCTTCCTTTTTGACTTAGAGCTGGACTATAAAAAGAAAGCGCAAGAACAGTGATTCCCCTGTGAGTATTGCCTGAAGCAGCGGAGTCTAAATTAGGAGGGGGAGGGAGAGAGTGCCCGTGTTCTCTGAGCTTAGCCCTGGGCTGATGTGAGTGTTAAAGCAGAGGTTGTAGCCCAGAGGTCTTGTTTCTGGCTGGCTGTAGTCAGGGTAGAGCCTCTTGCTGTGTGACTAAAACTGGGGTTGTTCATTCCTGTGTGCATCACTCTGTGCTTAACTGTATTGAATTTCATTTGTCACTTTACCCAGTCGCTTAGCCTTGTGCAGCTCTTCTGCAGCTGCCTGGTCAGTTTTCATCTTCCCTGCCTTGAACAGCTCAGATCTGTCAGCAAACTCTACCAGCTCCCCAGTACCCCCTTTTTCAGGGCTGTCTAGGAATGTGTTAAAAGTATGAGCCCCAGCAGAGAGCAGTGTGGTGCTCCACAGGTGTCTTCTATATGCTTGTTACTTCCTGCCTGACCTTTTTAATTTCAAGTCCTTGCCAAGGACTTTTCCTCTTGTCCCATTGTAGCTTACTGTCTTTAAGAGCCCTTGAAGAACCCTTCTTTGTAGTGCTTCAGCTGACCAACTGGATCACTTCCAGTGCTTTCAGGCAGGCTCCTGTTGGCTCTGTTCACAGATCTGCGTAAGCCAGCTTGAAAAAAATCAGTTTAATCGCGTGTGTGTTCTTAAAGACATAGTTTAGTCCTCTGCAGTTAACAGTATGTGCTGCTAGTCCTTTCTAGAGTTTCTGTTTTGTTCTCCTCAGATCAATGCAGAGTCTCCCAGGGATTTTGGAGCTAATCTGTATTGAGATGCCTGTTTCTGGGCCACTGACTGGTAGATCTATTATATGTATGTTTTACTTGCCAGTCTGCTGTGTGTGTTGTAGTGGATTGTACGTGCAAACCCAGGAAAGTGCGGTATGAGTGAAACACTAGATGTTATGTCCAGACTTCTTTTTCTCCCCCTAGATGCCAGTCAGACACCTACTAGTTTTTTTTATTGTCTTTTTTCTCTTTTTTTTCCTCATGTAAGAATGGAAAGCTAACAGGCTTTTGTCTCCACCACTGTTCTGGGTAGAAGGTGTTGACTTCATGTTTGATGGAAACAAGTAACTTCAAAGAAGTGTGCTTGATGCACTTGGCACGCCATCACAAGGGTTACTGATGCATGCGCTTTCCACCCCTGTGTGAGAGAGACAAGGTGGGAAGAACCATCTTTAAAATGCCAGTTTGTATTTAAAAAAAATTATGGTGTGATCAGCATTGAAAGTGTACTTGATATTGTGGCATTTGGAATAGGAAGCCTTGGGGAAGATATCTTTAAGGAGTGATTGTAACACCTGTTGAACCATGGGAACAAACCCATCTGATCCAAATTTTGCTGCCTCAGTAGAAGTGGTTCCACCTGGGCTTATAAGGGAACACTGGGTGAATGTGAGAACACTTTCCATTTCCCCCCTCTCATCTGCTTAGGCTGTTGGTCATGCAAACTTCAAATCCCAGTTCAACACCCGATGTGGCATGGGATATTTAGGACTCGGTGGAGAGGGAGGAAGGCTCAAGTCTATACTGATGTGAGGGATGACCAGTTGCTTAAATTCCTGCTGAGCTCCCACTGAGGGCGCAGCAGGAGCCTGTGCAATGCTAAATTGGACTTCTCTGCCCTTTTTAAAAATGGGTGATGTTGTTCCCTCTGGCAGCCGTGTTTGTGAATACACCAATAAAGGCTGGAGTGGTGCCCAGCTGTAACGTAGCTGGGAAGCTGTGAAAGTGCCTGGAGAGAGGAACTTCCCCAAAATGTCCTATCCAAAATACTAAAGAGTGACTTAATGTTGGTTTTAGGTTGGCTATACCCGCCTGAGTGGTGTGTCACACTTCCCATCACAAGAAAATTTGTTTTCTTTGGTATTCTCTTTTTAACAGTATTTTCAGAAGTGCTTTTCTGAATTTTTGTGTCTGGGTGGGTTTTTTTCCCTAAAAAAATTCCATCAGGAGGAACTCCAGTTTAAAGCCTTTCTTAACCTTGCATGGAGTTGCTCACTGCTTATGTTGCTTGTTGGACAATTGCAAGCAATCAAGTTAGCAAGGTTTCTTGAGTTAATACATACCTCACTTGAACTCTCACCCTCCCTCCTTAGCTAAATGTTAACAATAAAACTGAGACAATTGCAAGTGCTTCAGTTAGTGATGTAAGGATTTAATTTATTTACGAGAGATCTGGAACCAACTAAGAGATGGTTCAGTGAATTAGAACTCTTGCCGGGACAGCAGGAGCATTTTATTTTGTCAGGGTTGCCCGTAGGCTTTGCTCAAAGGGCTGCCAACTGTGAGATGGGCTCAGGTTGCTCGTGTTCCTCCTCTTTCCAGAGAGCTGGGAAGGGAGAAAAAGGAAGAAAATGGGAGTGTGAGTTGTTGACCGAGGAGGATCATCAGAATATGTTTGACTAACCCCTTGTCCCTGCAGGAAGATTAAAAAAAGAATAATAATACTGAAGATCAAATAAATGAGAGTGGGCAAATGCGTGTTTCCTGTGCCTGGCTGCTTTTCTGTGTCGTGACTTTCTCTGTTGGTATCTTTGTCCTTTCCTCCTGTGCGGTGCTGGTGCAGCACGTCAGGAAAACCTGACGCACTCCGGACTGGCTGGTGCCATCGCTGTAGAGATGAGGCAGCTCTTAGAAAAGCATTCTTATCTGTTGCTTATCTTTTGAAGGCGTATCGGCAGCCATTGCTGTGGCTTGTTAACATCTGATTCTCTTGCTAGCAAGATTAAATAAAAACTGCTAACATCTCTGAAGTTTCATGCCTGAGCCACCCTAGCCTTGTCATTTGTGGCCAGGAAGACAAGTACTGGTTTTCTTAGAATACTGAAGGGAAATTTTGCTTTCTTCATCTAGTGCAAGTCAGGCTTGGTAATATGAAAACCTGGAAAAGGAGCCAAAAAAATATAATCTGCTCTGAGCTCATTATAATGGGGAACAGGAGATAGTATCTCACCTTTCCCTTGTTCTAAGATAAGTCTGGCTAAGTTTTTAAGTGTGCAGACTAAGAGTTGATCAAGCTGCATCTTTCCCTGTCTACCGTCAAAGCCTAAAAATTCAGTTGCCGTTTAGTTTAAAAGTTACTACGTTATTTTTTAAAATCAGACATTTTGACAATTCGGACTCTGCCATAACCTGTTCATCTGTAATACATTGTCAGATAAAAGGGGGGGTGTTTGCTTTTTCTGATCTGATCCACTTTCTCCATCTAACTAACGATACGTTAACTGAGGATGCTTTAGTAAGTGAGGCTGTGGAGGAGCTGTGTGAGACTTCTGACAAGGAGGAAGGACCTGGGGTGGGGTGACATTACAAGCTAGAGAGATGTGCTTTTATTGAGAGCTTTAAAATGGGCCAGGTAATTTCTGTGTCTCTCCTTAACACACCTAATCCCCCCTGCCTAGAAGGGGTCTGACCTGCTACGGAGGGGAGGAGGAGGAAGAGGAAGAAAGGACTTGTCTGTAAAGAGCAAAATTCTGAGAGAGAAGTAGCGTTATATTGGTCGATCCTAAGGTGTAAGTACTGAGATTTCTCAATGAAGGGCAAGAGTGGTCCTTGAGATGATTGTCCACGGTGCTTTCTGCACACCCCCTTGTTAGGCCCCTGCTGCAATTTGTAGTGATGAGCTTTATGATTCTTGGAGAGGGTTTGTTTATTATCTTTTAATTTCCTATAATTGACCAGTGGATTTTGACAACAGGGTGTGTTGTAGACTCTTGTTTCTCACCTCACTAATACAATGTAACTAAACTTTTTAATTAATTTTTTTAATAGTGACAGTGTCATCTCTGTGTGTGTAGGTTGTTTCTAACCCCTTCTTATCAGCTGACTGTTCATAAACTTCACCTGAATCCTCTGGTTTGGCCTGATCCTTAAAGTCATGTTTTAGAAGCTTTTTTCATGGTAGAGGACACTGTGCTCATGCTCCAGCCATGAGTCTGGGAAGCTCCATGTATCCAAGGACTTCCAGCCAGCCCCCTTCCCTATAAACAAGGCTGTAGTAAACTGTACTTATGAATTCCTCATTACAGCAAATTAAACATAGTTGTGAGAGCTAGAGGTAAGTGTGCTGCTTGGTGTGAAGCTGGTGTTGAGCCGTGGCAGCCTGCGGTAACAGGAGAGAACCAGAAGTGGCTGGTTGTCTGTACTCGGCGAATGGGCCGTCCGAGTTGTGGATGGTGGCTTGTGGGATGGCTTCTGTCACTTCTTGCCTGAGTCTAGAGGAAATGGCCAATTCTGGTTCAGGTGTGCCTGGGGAACATCTGAGATGTTGCTGTGGTGTCAGCACTGCCTGGCAGCACAGCTCCAGCCGGAGGCGACTGCAGTACCTCCAGAGCGGAGTTGTCCAAGCTCCCTGGAGGTGGGCAGGGACCCTGGCACAGGGCGCGCTCTGCTCCAAAGCAAAAAGGCTGCTGGCTTGCTGTGGAAAACCAAGGGAGGAGGATACCGGTGGCACAAAGCAGAGGCTGCCTCTGTAGCCACAAGAGGGCTGTCCAGTCTTTGGGTTGCACTGCTTGTTGATTGTGAGCAAGCACGTAGGCATCCAGTGCAACAGTCTCTTAAGCCCTGATGTACCTGAAGGAATTGTGCACGGATCCCATGAACCAGTCAGCAGGAAATCTGCCAGGCTCTCCTTGCCCAGAGCAGTGTGATTATCAGCACCTGGTTTGGCCTGCTGTAGGTGTAGCTGTCAAACAGCATAGGGTGGACTTTTGAGCAGTCTCCTCAAGGTGATGTGGCCAAATGTATGTATTTATTGGTACTACACAGTAATCTCTCTTTCAGCTGCTTGCCAGTTCTAGTCAGTCACGAGCTCAGTGCTCATGTTGGTGTTGTCCTGCTCCTGGGCTCAGTGGCCTTTGCAGTTCTTCCCCCACCTCTCCTTTCTTATCAGTGTAACAAGAATGATCAGCTGTGGTGTTTAACAGGGTTCTGAGACAAAGCTTGCTAAAGCTGATGGGGAACTGTAAAGGGTCAGATTGCTCAGTTCTGCTGATTAACATCTGACCTGATCCAGGAGTTGGTAGGAGGAGAATTCCCCTCCAGGCAAGCTCCTGTCATCTTCCTGATGGAACAAATGGCTTGTTTCTTCCTTGCAGCTTTCCTTGGATGCTGTGCTCATCTCTGCCCTTCTGCCATGGGGTTTTGTGTGATGTGTGGACAGAAATTTCTACTTAAGTAATGGGTCATGAGTTAGTCAAGCTGGCAGGGGGCTGATAAAGGAAGGGAAGGGCTACCAAAAGCGTTTTCCCTGAGAAGGCCTTCCTCTGGGCCATAGCTGTTGGTTTTGGGTTAAGGCTTAGCTGAGGGCTGATTATTAGGGGTTTTCCTGTGTGGACAGTTTCATCTTGGCCCTAAATCAGCAACATCTATTGAGTGTGGTGTTTTTTTTTTTTTATTCTCTTCAATTTGTAGAGGGTGCTGGATCTCTGCCATGGCCAGGTGGCTCTGCAACTAAGCCTGGAAAACCCAAAGGAAAGAAAAAGATTTCTTCAGTTCGTCAAAAGTTTGATGTAAGTGTCCACGGTCATATGGTGGTGGCTCTCTGACATTGTGTTGGGGCTGAAGAGCTCTGGCACAGCGTGCAGTTTTTGTTACTGCCAGGGACAATGGAATCCATCACATACAGTGATGTATGTTATTTTTGTGTTGAGTTCTCATTTGGGGCAGAAGCTGGGGGTTAGTAGCTGCTGCCTGTCTCGTGGAAGCCTCTTGGGAGAAAGGCTACGGTGTGGCCTGGCTTTGTTAGACACCAGAGAATCCACGGAAGTACACCTAAATGTCAAAGTTGTGTTCCAGGAATCCACTTCACACATCTGCTGAATTCTTGAAGCAAAAATGACTTCCTATTTATTCGGTCAGAATTCCATGATTGTATGGTCTGTTCTGCAGAACTCTACAATCCAAAGTGTTAGTAGTAAGGTGTTCCTTGGGTGGAATGTTTTTTAGAGGGTCAAGTTGTTTCAGAATTAAAAATGCTTTGCGAAGGTGCTGTCTTGTGGTGTGTGGCAGAGAAATGCATGAGATGGAGTTGATTTTTCAGTGAAGGCTCTGTATGTCCATCTGGTGCTGTCACATCTGTTTTACAGATGTTTCTGTGCTGCCAGACCAGTGGTGGGGTGGGGGCCTGGTGTGAAAGAGGATTGGGATGGGGCACTGTCTTCCATGGGCGGAGTTTGATAAGACGGTTCAAACTGAATTAACAGTTTGTTGAAAGGGAGAGTGGCTGTCTCTTACTGAGCCAGATTTATCAGATGTCTCAGTACATCGTGGTCCAGCTCAGTTCTCTGACAAAGCAGAAAACAAACCAAGCAAAAACCATCCCAAACCCTAAGTTTTTCTTGCTGGTTTATTCAGCTGGATCAGCATTCCTTGCGGGTGGATGAATACCGAAGCCAATGCAAAGGCGGAAGGGGCGGCCGTATGGCTGGGGATGGGGGAGAAAGGTGGGCGTGTGAAGCCTCCCGCTCTTACACTGTGAGAAGTTAGCTTGGCTCAGCCAAAGCGCGTACCGTGCTTCTGGGGATTATAATTAGGCATCATCTGTGTGTGCTGCAGAGACTGGTGTTTCAGGGGGGTGCGAGTCCAGCTGAAGGCTTGTTGCATTTGCAAACTGCTGAAATATTTTGCAGCGTTCACAGCTGTGACCTGAATTCTGATGGCGGTCTGTGTTATCTTTTTTGTTTTAAAACCTCACTGTAACTTTTCAGTGGCAAGTAGAGGAGAGTTTGAGAAGCAAGTTGTGAGATAGCAGAAGTCTTGGAATTTGGTATAGTCGGATACCCCTATGTTATATTACATTTCTAGTGTGTGTTTAGTCACATGTTCCTGGAATGCTTTGTAGTAAGTACTGTATGAAGTGTATGTCATGATTAATGGGCTTGTCTATTATCAGTGGAATTCCTGAGTAGTGTGAACTTGAAGTGCCTTGATATATCCAGATGTTTCCCCTATTGGTCATAAAACAGCTGTGAATGGCCACAGGTGCCTTCCAGTTGGTTTCTTCTCTCCCAAAACACATTCCTTTTGAGTTGCTTACATTTCAAAGGTCTTTTTTTTTTTTTCCTGGCATGCAGTTTTCCTGTAATGAAAGCATAAGTCTTCAGAATTATGGGGAGGGAAACCTGCTTTCACATCGTTAGTGGGTGGATTGGTTTTTCACTCTGAGTTAAATGCCATACTGTCCTTTGAATAAAGCAGCCCCCTTCCTCTCCAGAAACTAAGATGTGAGAAACCACTTTGCTGCATGTTCATTGTTAATATTTAAAGTATGTGTTTATCTTGATGCAGCAAGAGCCTTGTGGCAGCCTTCATTCCAGAGTCACCGGATTTGTGGCTTGGAGAGCTGAGGGACAGGAGTTGTGGGAGTGCTTGATGAGTTATGGCCATGTTGTTCCCTTGTGGGTTGGGGCTGTGCCAAGCACATGCCTGGGCCCAAGGATCTATCATTTCCATCTGCTTTTCCCCCCCTTCACCTGGGGACTGAGACTTCCCGGCAGTCACCACAAGCACTCGGAGCTTTAGATACCGGCACATCAAGGGAATTGTGCTGGAATACGTGTGGCCTGGGAAATGAGGGTTGACACCTTCTGGTATGAATTCCTGTTCTGTGATGTTTTTCTTCTAAATAATTGAGTCAGTTCTGAAAAATAGCCGTAATCCATCTCAGAATCAGCGGGTACTCAGTAACACAGCTCTGCTTAGAGTATTGAAAGTGCATGGGGAGACTGGAGTATGAAATTCAGAACTGGAATTTGGCTAAGCTGTTGCACTTAAAGCTTTAAAGAAATGTAAGAATCATATAAGCTTAGGATCATGGTGTTTAATCTTGATGGAAACTGTACAGTTATTAAGTAATAAAAATACACCCCTCTGTACAAGAAATGACTAAATAGACAAGAACTCTTCAGTGTAGAAGGAGGTGGCTGAGAGATGTGAAAGTCCATAAAATCATCGCTGGCCTGGGTAGCATGAACAGAGATAAAGGGACAATGACTGACCATGTTTGAGACTTACAGGAGAATCAAGTGAATCCAGCAGGTGGGAAGCACGGAGCAAACCAGAGGAGGTGACCCTTCATGTGGTGTGTTGTTACATTATAGGGTTTCTTGCTGCAGGATGTTGTGGATACCCAAAATTTAGGTGGTTCAGGGTGCTGGGGGAGGAGTTGATGGGCTGTTTAATAAAAGGATACCAACACTGGCTGAGAAATTTCTCCAGTCCCAAATCAGTGTGGGTTGGGGAGGAATATCAGTCTGCTTGCCCCGCTGTGATACTCTTTTGTAGGTGTTTGCTTTCTGGTTGGAGAAGGGGTGTTCGGCTAGGTGAACCAAAGGGTCTGACCAAGTATTTATCATCTTATGCTCTCATGTTGTTTTCATAACAGCACCGGTTCCAGCCTCAGAATCCGTTGTCTGGAGCCCAGCAGTTTGTGGCAAAGGATCCTCAGGAGGATGACGATTTGAAGCTGTGTTCTCATACCATGATGCTTCCTACACGTGGCCAGTTAGAAGGAAGGATGATTGTAACGGCGTATGAGCACGGGCTAGACAATGTCACAGAGGAGGCCGTGACAGCCGTTGTTTATGCTGTGGAGGTGAGACCGGGCTGGGCAGCAGTGGTGTTCTCGTTATAACAGCAATAAAAGGTTCTGTGTGCAGTATCTCCCCTTAGTGGGGAGAGGAAACCTACTTCTCTGAGTGCCCGTTTGCCTTGGAAGGAATAAGATGAGAATCAGAGGGCTTCCAGATTTGTGGCATTGTCAATGTAAAGTCTTGGATTTCTGCCTGCAACTGTTAATTTTGAAGTGCTTGCATATGAAGAACTCCAGACAGGCTTAAGTAGCTGTTTTGGAAAATGCTGTTCCTGTCACTTAAAAGCAGAGACAGAACGGGAGCTCCAGTTAAAACAGTTCTATAAAAAATAATCCGTTAGAGGCACAAGTATCTGGCATGGAAGTGAAGTGACGGAATCGGGTAATGCCTGCAGGTGAAGTGCCTGCTGTTGGTGGTTTTGGCCATCACTGGTGGATTGCCTGACATATCCCAGGAGTGATATAGCCATTACTTGGAGTGTTGATGTGTGGGTGGTTTTCTGGAGTCACAACGTGGAGGCCAATGTGAATTCCCCAACTGGGAGTGAGGCCAAATTAAGAAGCAGTTGTCTGCTGCTTTTTTCAGACAGTTGTTTCTTCAGCACTTTCCAGGCAACTGAATGGTCTGAAAAAGATCTAGTGGCTTTTCACTGTAGTTTTATGGCCAGTATTTCAGTACAAGTGTAACATCTAGTGCTAATTATGAAGTCTCTTAACTTTTTATCAAAGGGATCAGGGGCTGGGAATTTCCTAGCATTTAAGAAACCTCATTGACATTTGAAGCAGCACGTCACATATTAGAGTTCACAGGCTAATGCATATGGTACTCTCACACAGTGCCACGTTCTCTGTATCCAACTGTATCGGTGAAAACATACTGTAACTTGTCCAGATCTCGGTTCCGTACAACCTTTAGGTCCTTGTGCTCATAGCAGCACTACTTTTGTCTTGCCAATCGGTGAGGCACTTCTCCTAGCTGTGGCTTGGTAGGGCGAATAAATTGGCATGTGGAATAAGACTGTTTTTCATTGCAGAACCACCTTAAGGATATTCTGACCTCTGTGATATCCAGGCGGAAAGCCTATCGCCTGAGAGATGGCCATTTCAAGTATGCCTTCGGAAGCAATGTTAACCCTCAGCCATACCTGAAGAACAGTGTTGTTGCTTATAACAATCTAATTGAGTGGTAAGGAGCTCTCAGCGCACTTCGAATTTCAATTCAAATGCAGTCCCAGAGTCACTACGTGGTGCGGATTCTCTTTTTATGTGGTAGAACCCGTGAATAACGGTGTTTAGCTTTCACACGCTAAGGGAGGTATCAGTACAGAGGACTGTGCAGCTAAACAGGGAGGGAGAATATGGGGATTTCTCAGCAGTAGAGTTCAGGACAGCGTTAAGTCTGTCTTCCTTGCTGGTGCTCAATTTATGAAGGTCACCCTTGGCCCTCAGAATATTCTTAGTAATTATCACTTTCTGGAAGGTGTAGTGAGCGATACGGGAATTCTGCTGCTCTTGGGGAAACTGCCCCTGGGCAGAAGAGCCCTGCCTTCGTGGGGGAACCGCTGTTGTGCCACTACAATGAAATAAATGTCAGTGAAGACCTGTGGGACGCTGCCATCCTGTCATTTCTTGCATCCAAATGTATTTATGGTTTCTTGGCAGGCCTTTTCAGTGGGCAGAGCTTCAAGGTAATCTTGTTTTTCAAAGTCTCAATGTCAAACAGCTTGTGCCGTGCATCTGGCAGCGTGTGTGTATGAGAAGGCAGTTGTGTTTGTCTATGAGAGTGTCTAGAAGCTGACAGGAGGTTGTGGGTGTTTTAAGATTTGATTATAAGCACTACAAACACTAGAAATGCAATCCCCTCCAAACAACTCTGCCTAACAGCTAACATCTTTCAATTTAATGTTGTGGGTGCCTTAATTTTTATGCTGGACAGAAGCTATTGGCTATAAATAAAAAAGTTGCCCAGTTGAGATCAGTTACAAAGCAGGTTTGAAGCATGTTGAGGGTCGGTTTGTGCTATTTTTGTTAAACTGGAATTTTAAAGAGATTTTAATTACAGCTGAAATAATTTTATGTATGTAAATGTTAAGTCGACTGATACAGAGAAGCAAACCCTGGGACCAAGCCCCCCTGCGTGACTTCCAAAGGTGGTGCTATTTTCTTGACTGGAAGGTTTTATCCCCTGCTCTGTCTACAGCCCTCCAAGCTCTGCGACGCCTTCTGCGGGTCAGAGTCTAGCTCCCCAGCCCCCGCCTGATGATGCTGAGCAGCAGGCAGCTCTACTCCTCGCATGCTCTGGAGACACCTTACCAGCATCCCTCCCGCCGGTGAACATGTATGACCTTTTTGAGGCATTACAGGTAAGCTGCTCATGTTACGTTGTTGTGTCACAGGCAGCACTGTCCTGAGTACCAGCCGCCTGTCTTGGATTTGGCTTACGAGCGTGTAAGGAGACTTGATTTCTCCTCTTACAGTCTGTTTCCTTTCCCTCTCCAATTTATAGTCCTTTGGCTTTAGATTTGTTCCCACTATTAGGTAACTGCTAACATACAGTCAGCTCATGGCTTAATGCCTGTTCTGCTCCCTTTGGTCAGAGAGTTGATGAGGAAATCCCTGTCTCTTCTGATAGCTATGTAAGCAGTGTGAACTCTTCCTCTGTAGCAAGACTGCAGTGACTACATCGGGACCGAGATTTTTTTTTTTTGACAGCGATGCAGCAAAATGGCTTGCTTGGCAGGTCCCTTGCTCTTTGTGTTCCACCTGGGCACTTAAAAGAAATACGTAGTCCTGGCATGGAGGCTGCTGCTGTGGGTTAGCTGTGATCACCCTGTTGAATCTTCCTGTGGAGCTGTGCGCCTGTGGTTCCCTTCCTCTGTGGCAGCTCTGGGGACATTCAGACTACTTTGAATGACTAAAGTTAGCTGCGAGAAATTCCCCTTCCATCTCTGCTGTTGTGAACTCAGGGCAGTGGAGGCAGACCGTTCGGTGCAAGAGCTGTAGTCAAGCATTCGTCTCGTGTGTTTGGTCAGATAGAATTGTTTGTAAGATTTTTGATGACAAATTGTTGTTTGTTGTTGTAAGAGCAAAATTATGATTTCCTTACCATGCTGCTCCCTTGAAAAATGGCATTGTTCTGTGCTGGCTGATGTGGCAGTGCTGGCAAATTGCAGCTCTACTTGCGTGTGGCAGCCTGCATTCTGCTCGGCAGGGATGGGGCTCTGCTCATCCTGTAGGTAGTGGGACGCTTTTCCATGCAATATGAGGAAATGTATATGAAAGCATGAAACTTGTTTTCTAATGTGTATCTGCAGGTGCACAAAGAAGTTATTCCTGCGCACACTGTCTATGCTCTAAACATTGAGAGAATTGTCATGAAACTCTGGCATCCAAACCATGAGGAGCTACAGCAGGATAAAATCCATCGCCAGCGCCTGGTGGCAAAGGAGGGTCTTCTACTCTGCTAGAGCTAGGCAGCCGTGTCGGGTCTCAGATAGCTACAGTGCTTCCTTGGACTTGATATTCAAACACATCTTACAAACCTGTGTCAGCATGTCAAGGATTGACATAAGTTATGAGACAACTTTTCCTATGGAAATATGACTGATTTGCGGTACACTTTCTCTGCTTCCTGAGAGTCATGTACCATGGAGTACTTGCAGCAATCCCACTGAATTGGAAAGGAGATACAAGATATTTGTTCGCAAAGACTGTTTTTATTAGGAAAAATAAACGTGAGGGTGGAAAGAATTGGTTTTAAATAAAGTGGATTTGTGTTTTCTTTTGTGAGCATGGGGAGTCTGCCCCCTTGCCCTCCCCTCTCAGGCAGTTTCCCTTCCAAGCTCAGTCTCCAGGGGTCTGTCCAACTTCTGTTGGAGGTGGTGGGATCCTTTTCCATTCATTTGACTGGAAACAGGGTGGGCTTTTGTGAAGATGAGCAATTCCATAAGCTGACATCGTTCCTCTTCTACTATGGGAACTACTGATTAGAAACTCTGAGAAAGCCAGGCAGAAAGGGAAAGGTCTTTTCTAGCCTGTCTTTTGAACTGGTTTGGTTTTTTTTAACTGCATCACAAAACACGAAGGTGCGCACTGTTGTAGGACTCTCTTGCCAGTTACCAAAACACACAATAAAATCAGGGTTGTAAGTAATGTTTTTCTATCAGCCTAGTCCTTGACTCACCCCCCCCTCTTGTAGTTGTGATCAGGTGTCCTAGGAATTGTTGGACCTCTGCACCTGTCAGTACAGTGAATTATTAAGTCATCCCAGCAGGGTTTGACCATTCCTGAGCCAGGCCAGCAACTCCCAAATATGTATACCACGTCACTGTCTTAGTCTTGCAGACTCCTTGGATTTGCAGCATGAACTATTGTCTCATATGACTTCATTGTAAAAATATGCAACCTCGTATTCACCGTAAAATTGTGCAGCCCCCGCTCTCCACATGGAGAGCAAAGTGGATCACTGTGTGAAAGGGGAAATTCCATCTGCTGGGTGTCAGGTACTCTGCTCTATGCCTGAGTCAGCAGGCTGCTTCTCAGATGGTGAAGGGAACATGCTCATTATAACATAAGAATTCTATTAAAATGTCTTAATTACTACATTACCTGTGTTTAACCCTATGCAGGCACCTGCTGAAGGATGACTTGGCTTATTGTGCCTCCGGATAGTGGAACTGAAACAGGTTCCTCTGGGGCAATATGAAAGTGTAAGCTTGTGTTTTCCCTCCATTCCGCTTACCTTCTGTTGGGGAAGTATTTAGAGAGGAGAGCTGTCATCTTTCCCGTGCACATTCCTTCTCTACTGTGCCCTCAGGTTGCAGGTCCCTGATGGTTCCTCCCAGTTACCTTTATTTTTTAATAACTTCCTTTCTTGACTCCCATCGCTCTTCATGTTGGGCCAGAGTTGTAGCAAGGGGCTGTTCCCTGTCTCTGTTCCTGGCTTTCCTGCATCCCCTTGCAGGATGTGCTGTGGAGTTTGTCAGTGCCCTTGTGGATACCAGTGGCTCTCATCCTGAGAAGACCACTTTAGGGTTATGAAGAAGCTGGAAAAGGCAACAACGGAGAACTACAGCAGGGCCTGGCGGGATGAGAGTGGTTGTACTTCCTAGGTCATGTCTTTTAAGGTAGGGCAGTGTGTGGTTAAGAGGGGAGTGGGAGAGAGGTGATGGAAGATTTATTTTGGTCCCTTTTGCTCAACTGCCATTTTTTCCTGTATTTAAGCATACATCGCTGTTCAGAGGGAGACTTAGCTTACAAGTTGACCCCGGTGGCTTTTACATGACAGTTTTTAAAAGCAACATTGAACCTGAGTAACTGTATGTGGTGAGATCAAGTCACCCAGAGTACGGACTCCGGGGTGTGGGAGGGGGATTTCCCAGATAATTGTTATGCTTCTGGTGTAAAATGAAAGCGGTAAGTTTGTTTGCTAGAAACTTTGGGGCAGCTCTGAGGATTTCAGATCTGAAGAAAGCACGCAGCCTCCAACAGCATCACAAGTGAGTTCTGAAACAAAATACAAAGTATGGCACGAGAAGTGCCTCTTTCTTCTGTTTGCATGGGCTGGGGGAAGGCTCTGCAGACAAAGCCTCATATTCTGAAGAGCTGAGTCATCTATTCCACACTGAAAAGAGTGGGTTAGCCGGGACGCCTGCTAGACAACAAAGGCTCGAATAAGGAAATCCCGTCAGCCCCAGTTCACAGATCGGAAAACTGAAAGGCACATGTTCTCAATGCACTTTCCCACAAAGTGTGAGGGCTTGTGAGAAGTGGTGCTTCATAGACTTCTGGGGTAATTCAGCTGGAAGGGATGGCTGAAGGATGCTTTGTCCATCCTCCGGCTTGAAAGAAGGGCTGAGTTCAACGTTTGAGCAGGTTGTCCATCTCCAGAGATGGGACCAGGGAAATGGTGGCATTTCCTGTTCCGGTGTGTGACCATACTGAGGATGAAGGTTGTCCTTGCATCTCATGAGAATGTCTTACATTGTGCCTGTTGCCTTTCAGCTTTTCCTGTGTGTCTCCTTGTGGCTCCCCATTGGAGAGCAGCAAATAATAGCGTAGATCTCCCTTTTGCCTTTTTTCCAGGCTGAACAAACCCAGCTCTCTCAGGTTCTCCTTACGCGACGTGTGCTGCAGCCCAAACCAGCTTGATCATCTCCACTGAACTTGCTCTGGTACGTCACTGTCCTTGTGCTGGGGAACCCAAACTGGACCCAGCTCTCCAGATGGTCTCACGAGATGCAGGATCCCTCCCTGCACCCTGCTGACTGCGTTCCTTTTAGCAGTTGGCCTTTGCAGCATGGGTGCACTGTTGACTTCTGGGTTGCTTGTCCACCTGCACTTCCAGGTCCTTTCCTGCAAAGCTGCTTTCTTGCCTGTTGTCTCTAGCCTGTTCCTTGCAGGGGGTTACTCCAGCCCAGTGGCAGGGCTGTGCATTCGCCATTGAACTTCTTGAGGTTCCTCTCAGCCTATTTCTCCAACCTGGCTAGGTCCCTCTAAAGAGCGGCTCTCCCTTTCAGTGTATGAACTGCTCCTCCAAATTTGGTGTCATCTGCAGACTTGCTGCTCATATGCTCCAACCTAACATCCAGGGTGGCAGCAAAGATATTAAAGCATAAGCAGGCCCAGTATTGAGTGCTGCTAGTAACCAGCAGCCAGCTGGACTCTGAATGGCTGACATCTGCTCTTGGAGAGCCGTCCTGAGAGCAGGGTGATGGGACCGATACGTATTGCTGTTAGGCTAGTGGTTTTCACTGTGACATGACACGCATTTGTCTTTGCTATAGTAATCAACCCTCTAAAATGAGTGAGATATTGCTGAATTTCAAAGCAGCAGCTCAAAGTAGCACTGAAATTAGTTTGGAAGGGTCTACCCTCTGCCCCAAGAGCCACCAAGAACCTGCCAGGTCTATGGCAAGCTTGAGCTTGCCCAAAACTGTTCCTGGCAGATGTTAGCTGAAAAAACGTAACGATGGAACCTTTCAGAGTTATCTTAGGCAACTGTTGTTTAGTGGTCTTCACCAATGAAGGCTTTTTCCCCAGTCCTGTGCCTCTTGCTGCAGCTTCGGCCTAGAACTTCTTGTATTCATCCCAGTGTATTGTATGGAAAGGCAGAAGGGAAGGGATGAGACGGCATCTGTCACATCCTGAATAGTGAGAATTGCATCCTCCGTTCTTAATCCAGTAGGAACTATGCAACGTACTGAAAGTTGCCACTTGGAATCATAGAATGGTAAGAGTTGGAAGAGACGTTACAGTGTTTCTGGTTTCCACTTCTAGTTTTGCAGTGGAAAACCATTAGCTACCACATGAAGAAGGGGAATAAAGTGCTTGAGAGCTTAACTGGGCTCACTTCATGGCCTGAGTTTGGGTGAAGATGGCCATCTGACCTCAGGATGTGGTCAATGCCCCTGGGAGTGTGGGATGCAGAAAGAAAAAAAAAAAAAAAAAATCTCTTATTTTTATTTTTCAGACAGTTCCAGCTGCCAGGCCTGCCTTAAGTCTGACCAAGCCTTTCCAGCTGGGTGCCAAGGAGGATCCTAGAGATTTCCTCAACACCCCCAAATAGCCAAACTTTTGCTCCCAAGACTGGTGACTGGGAAAGATGTTTCCCATTGCTGGTTCACAGCAGAAACCTGGCGCATAGCTCACTCTTTCTCTTATCTTAACTGCCCATATATCCCCTCCCAGCCCTCCCACTCTGTCTTCTGCAGCTGAGATGGACTTTAGTGCTTGTTGCCCCAGTTATTCCTCCCCAGCATAAAAATCCCCCTGTTGCAGAAAGGTCGGATTGGGCTTGATGCAAAGAGTGGTTCCTCTGTTTGACGGCCAGAAACTCTGTGCCAGCAGTGCCTAAAAATGCAGATTCTCATTTCTCAATAGAGAAGAATTTAAAATAGTGACTTTGCACTGCCTTCCTCCTACTCGACCTCTAGGAAAATTCTGGCAAAGAGAGGAAAGTGAGGAAATAAAACTGCTTGCATTTAAGAAGAAAGCACATGTGCTGTATTTGCGTCCTTAACTGTGAATGCCCAAGAGCTCCAAACTGGGGTTGCAGAAATCCTCTGCTGTCCAGCCAAGTGAAAATAATACCAAGGAAGGAGACCTCCTCTGGTGCTCCTGGGGTGGCAGGAAGTGTGTGACCTGCTGCAATCCGATGGCATCAAAGAAAGCCTCCACAGAAGAGGGGCTGCCTCCCCAGTTCTGAGAAGGCAGCTGCAGAGAGGGGTGGTGGCGGCGGCTGGTCCCTGCCAGGAGCTCGTAGGTGATGATGGATGTGTCTTGCTGGCCTGAGAGGATGTGCAGAAGGGGTTGCAGTGGTGCTGTAGCAGTAGCATGATGCCAGCAAGCTCTTCTCCTAGTGAGAGGCACAGCTCATGCTGCTAGAGAGGGGCTTTGGCAGCCTTCAACAGGCTCCTAGAAGGAAATAATTTCTCAGAGCCAAAGAGCTTTCTTATGGCCTTGCCTTTCTTCACCGATATGGTTACTGGTGTGGTCTGGTTGGCAGGAGGAGAGGAAGAGTTCCAAAGCCAGGCAGCATGAGGCAAATGCACCCTTGGTATCCCTGAGGTCAGTATTCACCAAACCTTGAGGCAACTCTGTGTGCTCCAGGCACCGGGCTGAAGGGACCGCCGGGGGCTTGGCACCCCTCAGACTCCTTTGCCCAGCAGCAGAGTTAACAAAGCGTGCGAAGTCAGGGCACAAACCCTGGTGTCTGCCTTCCTCAAGCGTACAGAGAACTTAGTTCATGCTGCGACCAGGGCGCTTCAGCTCCCTCCAAGGCTTTGCATCTTCTGAGGAGTCCTATTAAGTGTCCTGGGCGTCCCCGTGCAGCTGCAGCTCTGGGTGGGCTTGGCTAATAATGACAGAAACACAGTGCGGATTTCTGCTGGGTCAAGCACAGGCTGCTGGCCACCACCGAGCTGCCGCTGTAATCTGCCTCCAGTCTTGTGTTTGATTACGGTCCAAGCTCCAGATTAGTTTCTTTTTTTTTTTTTTTTTCTAGATCACAGCATTGAGATATAACTGGACAGAAAACTTGTGTAAGAATAATTTATCACCACGAAGTGCATCCAAGTGAAGTTTTTTGTAGCACTTTTTGATTCATTTCTTGCCAGGAAGCGAGTTTGTGTCTCCAGATAACATCTGGCCAAGGGGGTTTTTATGACTGCAGACTCTCCTCAGTCTGAGGGTGCTCTGGTGGAGTAGTGGAGGGTCTTGATCTGCCTGTGGGCCATTTAAGTGAGGACAAAATGTTCCTGCATTTGAGCAGTACATGCTGCTCCTGGGGCTCTGCTCAGAGCCTTGATGTCCCTGCAGTGGGTACGTGTGTGGAAAAGAAGTGGTAACTGCCATTGCAGCGAGTGTTTGTGGCCCCCTCACCAGCTCAGGGGTGTCTAGCAGAGCCATTCCTATGGCCCAGCCTGTGAGCAGACCCTTTGCCACACGTCTGTCCCATACCCTCGCCCCGTGGTGCCAGCTGCTGGGGCGCTGTGTCCGGGAGCAGGACTGGATCATAGAATGGTTTGGGTTGGAGACGCTTCTTCTGCTCCATCTGGATCTGGTGCCCGGGTAAGCCCCAGAGGAATCATCTCTGAAGAGATCTCCCTCAGAAAGATGGCAGGCATCAGCTTAGTGACTGCCTCTCCGGGGGTGTGTTGTTGGTTATCATTAAAAGGTATTGTTTCCATTTGAATTTCTGAAACCAGTTTCCCGTTGGTGGGTTTTGTTATGTCTTTGTTAAATTTAAAAGCTCCCACAATCAGATAGCTGCTTCTGTGCAACGACAGCCGCTTCTGAAACTCCACTTCGATAAGAAGAAATAGAAGGAGCCTGGGGTTGCTTTTATCTCACAGGAAGGGCTGCTGCTCTTGGCATGGAGTGGCCCATTAGCTCCTTTAAACCCTGTGAAGGTTTTTAGAGCTTTTTTTTTTTTTTTGGAGTGGGGAGGCAGTGCTCCTGTCCAAGTCCTGGCAGCGGTGCACGCGGGCAAAGGCCTGGTCCTCTTTTCCTTCCTTACTCCTCCCTGCGCACGCCCAGCTGGCCAGCTTGCTCTTGTATCCCTGGTGGTTGGCCAGCGGTTCTTGAAGTTGTCATCCTGCCACAGGTAACTACCAAAACCGCCTCTTTTAGCTCTTTCCGTTTCAGTGAGGGGCTGGACTGCAACAGTAAAGACACTCGTAGGGAACAGGCTCCCGGATGGTTTTATTTATAGCTCAGAAGCAGATGCTCCACGTGAGGTTTGGCAGAGTCTGTGTGCTGTAGGAGGTTGCTACAAAGCCTTTCTGTGAATTGTAGCCTTGATTTTCAGATATTAATATTTTGTTATCAGACTATATGAAATGCTGATGGTAGCAGATACCCTGTTTTGCTCTAGGGAAGAACAAATATTTCAGACGTTTTTCCTCTGAAACTTTCATTTCTCACTAAAAAGCTATTTTCCTACCAGAAAGAAATCACAAGGCAGCTCAGCCTGCTTTATTGTTGCCTCTGCCCCCAGCCAGAAGATTGTTGTGAGGTGTCAAATCTCTTTTTTAACTCTATAATAAATAGAGTTAATAAAGAACTCCATAATAAATGGCTCCTCTGGCCTCATCCACTCTCCACTGCCCTCCTTAAAGGTAGGAAAAGGGGGAGGAAGAGCACGGCTGTCTGTCGGCTTTGCTGGGAGCACTCGGTGGAGGCGTAGCCCTGCCGTTTTGCAGGGGGCCAATGGCTAACCTGGCGTTAGCAGGTTTTCTCCTTTCTCATGAGTTGGAGATTCGTCTGTATGAATCCCTCCTGCCCTGCAAAATGTCTCAGCTGGACTCCCCAGCTTTCCCTGGAGCCTTCAAGCAAGAGATGGGTGAAAGTAAGGGCTGGACCTTCACCGTAGGCAGCAGACACCACACAGCGCAGTAGCCTTTGTTCTGCCAGGACCGTCCATCAGGAGAGGAGGGAGACAAGCTGGGTGTCTGTCCCTGAGCCAGGGCCATGGAGCAGACCGTGGCTTGGTGTCCCTTTTGGAGCTGCCACAGGCACCGCACACAGCCCTGGCTGCCATCCTGGGGGTCTGCAGCTGCAGTTCAGAAAACTCTTGATATTGGTGGTGCTGAAAAAAGGGGGGAAAAAAAGCCCTTTGGGCAAAAAAATAACCAAGTATTTACTCTCCTGCCCCAAACCCTTTTGTACGCCTTGATGCAGCGAGTCATAAATTATGTTAGCAGCAAAGCGAAGAGCCGTGTCCTTGCCCCTGGGGCAGTGGGGCCGCCTGTGGCACACCACAGCATGGGCTGGCTGCGCCTGGCCGTGCTCCCCACACTCCTGCTGTGCCTGTGCCAGCTGGCTGCCACTTGCCAGCTACCCCTGCCTCACATCTGCTGGTGGCTGTGGGCTCTCGCCAGCACGACTGGGGTATGAAGCCCCGTGTGGGACAGCCTGTGTCCCCCCCCCGGCCATGGTCTGCCTTGCTGAGGCACGGCTCCCTTCCCTGACCCACATTTGAATGGTGAGGGGGTGCCGCCGCTTGTCCCCACGCCCCCATGTGTGGCTGAGCCCGTACGTCCTGGGGCTGTTCGTACGCTGGCTGCGTTATCCCTCCACTTCAGCTTTCTCAGTTTCACTCCTGCCGGCTGCGAAAGCCAGCGATGCTGACGCAGTCAAGCACAGCTCGCGCCGTACCCAAGCACAGGCATCCTGTTTCCAAAACAGCCGGTGCAACCCTGTAGTCTTCAGCATCCATGTTCCCAAGGGAAAAAAAACATGGGGAGCTCGAGAGCTGAGGCAGAAGGGAAGAGAACAGGAGGCTGGGAATATTTTCTCTCTTTTTTTTTTTTTTTTCTCTTTTGGTTGAAAAAGCCAATTTGGGAAGCAGACGCGAAGGAATGGCAGAACCTGGTCTCCAAAGCCCAGGAGGCTTTGGGGGCAGCCTTTGCTCAGCAGTGTGTGGTTGTGCAGCAGCTCCTGTGCTTTCCCAGCACTGTGAGCCCCCCACAAAGGGTGTGGGGATGGCCGGGAAGCCCATCACTACTGTCAAGGCTTCACCTCTCCGCGCCCCTGGAACAGTTCTCCTGCCTTTTCCTGGTGCTTCCCAGTACACCACAACATGCAGGGCTTGATTTAGAGTTGGTTGTTTTTTTTTTTTTTTTTTCCAGATGAGAACCCTCAGGCCAGGCCTCTGCCAGAGGGACATGTTGGTGCTTGGTGGGGCAGATGCACCCTCTGGCCTCACATGCTCCCTGTGGTTTTGTGGGCTCCAGCTCCCCTTGCCCCACATGGACAGTGCCGGGGGTGATTTGCATTATTTGAGTCTTCAGGACGCCCACGGGTGGAAAAAAAACCAAAAGAGGCAAAGACAAACACCCAGTAGCACGCACATACACACAAAAAAACCACCTGAGCACAGTCCAACTGCTGCTGGTTGCCAGCTCCTGGTGACGAATGGCCGCCGCGCTCATGCCGGAGCTGCCTCTCTGCATTTTTACAGGCTGTTGCTCAGCCTGGCTGTTCCCTGCTGCATGGTCGGTGGTACAGCTCACCCCAGTCACCTATTTCCAGCTCCTGAGGAGTTGGTGTGCAAGTGGTGGATGTAGTTGCAGCTTCAGCGTTGTAGAGAACAAGTCCGTGTCCTGGGTCATCTAAACTGGCCACCTCCACCTTGATGCTCAAGGGAGGTGTTGGCCCCTGCACACAGCTGAGCCCGTTAAAACTGAACCTCTGCACCTGCAGCCAAAAAAGAAAGAAATAAAGAAAATGAAGGCTGAAGAGCAATGTTAATACAGAGCAGCCACAGCCATCTGGAGATCCCACCTTTAAATACCAGTGAGCAGCCGGTGGGGCTGGCTTGCACCTAACAGCATCCGCAATGACCCCGAGGGACAAGCCCCCAGTCTGAGGGCTGTCTGGGGCCCACTGAGGTCAGCTCTGTCTCTCTCACCCCAGGGAGATACCAGCATCACCGGTAGCATCCCCCCCGTTGGGCTTGCCTGTGCTGTTGTCACACAAGGAGCCCTTGGTTGGTGGCTGTTCCTTCACCCAGTGTGCTGCCAGGTCTGAGCAGCCGGAGCCCACCTCGCCGTCACGCTGAGTGAGCTCCCAGAGGAACCTTTTGCAAGTTTGCTGCCTTTGGTGGTACAGGGGCTGCTGGGGATGGGGGGTGGGGGTGGGGGGGTGGGCGGGGAGGCGGGCACCAGCCATGTAGCACACAGGGACATGCTGCGTCTTGCAGAAATGACACGAAGGCCAAGGAAGGAGCAGCCTCCCCAGTGCCTAAGCAGGCACAGGCGCCCTCCCGGCCTGAGGATCCCCGCAAGTCCACGCTGGCTCCTGGGAAGGCGGTGATGAGCAAGTGGAGCCAGGTCCCCTGGGTACTACACTGCTGCTGGCTCAGCTGGCCACGGTGGGGACAGGGAGGGAGCAGGGACAAGCCTGCAGCCAACCAGGCTGCCTGGATGGCAGTGGTCATGTTCACCAGAGAGTAGCATGGGCATATCTGTCCTCCTGGGGTAAATGGGAGCTCCGGGCACTGTAACCTCACGGGCACCATAACCTCACGTGCGACATCAAAGCGGCTGAGGTAAGTGAACGATGCAAATGAGCAATACCTCAGAGCTGGCGCTTAACCACAGCTGCGCTTCTGCCTGTGCTATGGGAATAAGATGACAGTTCCCCTTTCTGTAGCTTCTTGCATGACCTCAGAGGTGCTCGTGGTCTACCCCAGGGCTTTGGCCCCACCATCAGGGCAGGTCAAGGCATGGACCCGGCACTGTGGAAGTATGTCCTCTGTGGTCCTGAGGCATTGCTGGAGACCAGGAGAGGAGCAGCAGAGCACAGCTCCCATGGGCACCTTTGCTAGCATCGTGGCGAGGGCACACGGGACCCATCTGCTGTCCCTAACACTTCTGCTCCCCCCGGGCACTTAGTGGCTATTGCTTTTGCTGCTAGTAAAATGGCCTGACTGCCCGAATACTAGATTGTCCAGCTGACGGAGAAGCAGCTTGGTGCTCCCAGCAACTGCCCATTTGCTGCCTGGTCTCATTTCTGTTCCTGTAATTATTTATTGCTCTGCTGTTAAACTTGGAGGAAGCTCAAAGACCATTAGTCATGGCTTCTGTTTCTGGGCTTTTGATGATTTATTCCTTAATGTTTTCTGAAAATGGCAACCACAGGGAAAAAAGTGTGGTCCCTAGCCAGAGGCACAGCTGAAGCAGCTGGAATGATCCTGGCCATCACCGTTTTTTTTATAACAAAATTTCCAGTTGCTGCGAAAATGTGTTGTCAGTCTCATGCTCCCCTCTCCCGATGTTGATGCCATGGGGCCAGGCTCGCCCCATTGCCAGGCAGTGAGGGCAGAGCGTGCCCGTGCCTGTGAGCCTGGCGCCCTGGGACACGAGCATGCCCTGGCCACGGGTCCACGGGTTTCCTGTCAGTGTCACAGGCGAGAGGAGCTGTAGCTGCTTTTCAAACCGAAACTGGGGAGGGAGAGAAGCACTAAGGATTTCTCTTAAAGAGCAGAGCGTAGAGGCATGTCTGGGGCATGTCTGGGGCATGTCTGAGGCATGTCTGAGGCACATTTGCTCCCTCGGGCCAGGGTAATGATGCTGCCTGCCTACTACAGTGGGGCAGGAGCACGCTGCTCCCCGGCTCGTTTGAGGTTTGGAGAGATCCAGTGTTACAGCGTGGCTGGGAAGGGGCCAGGCAAGCAAGAACTGCACCCGCTGGCAGCCATACAGAAAAAGGCTGCGGCCAGTCTCCATGTCTCACCAGGGGCTCACAGGGAGCTGGGGGGGCTGGGTAGCACCGATGGGGTGTTCTGAAAGTTCCCTTTGATGTCCTACCCAGTCGGCAGATGGGGCTTAGCCTGTCCCTCTGGGGCGGGTGTGTTACCAGAGCCGCAGGCGTTGCTCGGCCGGGCCGATGCTGCCCTTGCTCATGGCTGCAATCCCAGGGGGTGCTGGCAGCTGGGCAGTGCCTCGCAGCTGCATCGACCTGAAAAAGGCCGGGGAGGGGTGTAGCAGCCCCGTTTGGCATCGCTGCCAAATCCAGAGCTGCAGGGGCCAGGGAAACTGCAGGGAGCCCAGCCTGCGCCCAGCACGCACCCCGGCTGGGTGCGAAGGGAGAGGGAGAGAGCGCCACGCAGCAGCCGCCCCATCGCCTCCGCTTAACAGCTGGGGAAATAGTGGGCTATACAGGCTATGACTGACCAACAAGAAGCAGCCGTCTGGGTGATGACACCACGTTACATCTCCTCCCAGCTGCATGGGGCCGGCAGAGGCTGGGGGACAGCGGGGAGATTGGGGTGGGCTGGGGCTGCCGCTACGGCTTGCTCTGCTGGGGGAATTCCTCGGCAGTTTAGCCACATCTTTGCGCCATCCTTATCTGTGGTTTTCAGCTCACTTCAGAAGTGAGTTTTCTATTTAAAGCACATCATCTAAAGTCTAATTCTTTCCCCGGATCACCAGGCAGAAACCCATCGCTCTTCGAGCGCAAAGGTTGATGTGTGTCCTTAGTGTGTCCTGATCCCCGCCGGCCCTGGGTTAAGAGCTCACCTGGGGAGGGGGTCCAGGGTCTCACTTGCTACGAGGATGCTGCTTTTCCTCTTGTTGTGGTCTGGGCCCAGTGAATTACGTGTCCGTGAAAAAACAGAGGACTCGGCGGTGTCTGGGTAAACTAGATCTCGATCTTTGTGTGCTTCTTCCTGTAGTCTTTTTGCGAGCACTTTGGTTCAGACTTATCTCAGTGAGTCATAGAACCACGGAGCAGAGGACATCCATCGTTGCAGCCCCCAGCCAGGCCAGCTGAAGCCACGGCCACCCCCTGATGGGCACCCACGCACAGTGGGAAACACTCCTCCAAAGCCTGATGCAGCCATGACGCAAATATCAGCGAGATAACAGGGGCATTCCTCCTGGCCCACTCTCGCAACCCAACTCTGGACCGCAAGGTTAAATGCAGCCCACCAGGACCTCACTGCATCTGTGTGCGGGCAGAGAGCTGGAAGTGACAGTGGGGATGCCTGGGGTGGGGGAAATGGTTGAAAAGGGGATGCTATGGGCAACCGAAACTTCTCTATGGGTGTCCTGTACCCAGCTGGGAGGCTTGAGCCCTGGGCTGGCACTGCTCTGGATGGCACACTGCTGAGGAGGGGGGGAAGATGGTGAGACCAGCTCCAGCCCATGTCCCCATCTCACAGCCTGAGACCCCTGCCTGGCCCAAGACAAATGCCGTGCACCGCAGACGATGTGGTTGAAGGCGATTTTCTTTTTTTTTTTTAAAAACCCAAACATATAAAGGCTCTTAATGGATCATTTTCTTGACTCCCAAAGGCAGCTACAATGAGAAGGTGAACTTTATGGTGGGGAGGATCTTGTCATATAGGAAAAATAAAGAAACCCGTGTAAAAGCCTGCCGAGAGGCACAATTTCAGCACAACAGTACAGTGCAGTCCCCAGCCCCTCGCTGCTGGTTAGGGCTTTGCATCACATGCAAATAATCACTGCTGATACGGGAACATGACACTGCTTCCAGGAATATGGGGAGTGCGTGGGAAGCAGTATTTAGCCCAGGCTTCACTCAGAGTACCTTCACTGACCTGACGTCCATGAATATGGTCCATAGCAGACCTCACCAGGCAGAAGCATCCCAACTGCCACCGCTCTGTGTGGTCATTTCCTGTGATTTATTCACTCTTGGACAACTTGCATGCTGTAAATGAGAGCATGAGTCTCAGTGAAATTTCAGACCCAGTAACTCAAAGTAAATCATGTTGCAAAAACCCACAGGAAACCTGAGAAATACAAACTCATTTCTCTTGGGAGCTGGAACCAACCAGGTCATGTGGCCGAATGCCCAAGTGATGCTGTACATAAACACTGGGGAGTGGGGAAAAGCTGCTCTCTTAGAGGCTTAAATCATTAATTCCTGCAGGCATCTGCTATAAGAGAGCTGGCTTCCCAAACAGGAGCTCCCATCCATTAGTTTTCCTACTCCCAGTAGTCTGAAAACCAACCTAATAACTTTATTCCCTCCATTCCTCCCATGTGGCCTCTTGGAGCAAATCACACCTTGTCGATGAGGCAGTCACCAGAAGGCAAGTTAAGCTGAGAATGGGATCCCAGTATTTAGCAGCTTTCACTGGGGTTTATTTTAAGCCAGGGGAAACAGGCAGGCAGGGATGCAGCCCTGCAAGCCACCCAGCCCTCCCTTGGCCAAGGCATCCCAACGACGGGCGATGAGGTACGGCATTTAGCAGGGATTAGGTTTGCTTAAACTGATCAGCCCCTGGATTGACCGATGGCCAGCAGATTGTCAAAAGCGTTTTTGAGCCTGGAAGGCATCAGTTTGAAAAGAGGTCTAAAAGAAGCATGAAAATCCGTACTGGTGGGGAGGAGAGAGGGAGCTGGGCGGTTTTTGTAGTGGGTTTGGCACTGCCGCACTGCCGGCTTGTGGCGAGATGGATGGGACAAAGGTCGCAAGGCTCACTCCAGTGGTTTCCCCTGTCACAGCTATCTGTGTTTGCCTTTTGGGGCATCGCAGGGTTATGTCTCCAGGGAAATTCCTTCCTGCTTCCTAGCAGCACGGCAAAACTGCCTGGTGAGGAAACCGGCTTATTTTCCTCACTACAACTCTCAAACAGAGACAGAGGGACGGGCATTCTCTGTAAAGGCAAAGACGGCTCAAAAATAAGATCTGCCCAAGCAATTCGCAGTTTGGGGCACACAAGCTGCCCACGGTGCCACAGAACTGTGGCTTGGGTGCTCTCGGCTCTATGACCCTCTGAGGCAGCTCCAGCTGGGCACGGGCTTGCAGCTCTCGGCTGCTTGGCTCCTTTCTGGGGCTTCAGGGCAGTACTGGGGTTTCTAGCCAGGCTTTGGGGCTGCCCTCGAGCAGCTCCTGCAGCGAGGGCAGGATGGAGGATGGCACCCCGGGGACACGGCAGTGTCCCTGCTCTGCAGGCAGCGCTCCTCTTAAGGACCTGGTGTCCAGCACTGATAGAACCTTCTGCCCCAGGAGCCTGTCAGCCTCTGACAGCTGGGATTTGGTTTTTCATCTTTAAAGATATCTAGGAAAGTTACAAAAGTCCTGGGGATGCAAGCATTGGATTGCTCTGACCCTGGGACAATCACAGTCTTAAGTAGTGCATTTTTACCCTGTGTTTGACTACATACATACTGTGTTATTAAAAGCTTATACAGGGCTCTGCATGTGTCACCAGCCCACAATGCCCAGCCTCAAACACCCCTGCTCAGCTTGAGGGACCCCGTACCGAGATGACAAGGACCAGTCGGCACCCAGTAGCTCTGGGGTGCTTGTCTTAGGGGAGCAACGCTGACCCAGGCGTGGGATGTCAGGTGTAGGGGCTCCCAGACTCTTACTATGTGTCTAAGTCAGCCTGGGTCAATAACGTCACTGAGAAGGTGTGGGGAACCCTGCTCCGGAGCCTTAATTTAGCTACCTGCAGCTGGAGTTAGCTGGAGATTGCCAAAGCTCCTGCCCTGCATCTCTCTCTCCAGCAGCCCCACCACAACCCTCCCGGCTCCCGTTTCAGCAGGACACATGGCTGAAGGAGAACCAGCCGTCTCCATTTGGGAGGCTGGAGCAGCCCCTCCACCTCCCCTCTCTCCATCCGGGGGTCACTGTGCAAGGCTCCTCTGGCTGCCAGGGGAGTTTTTGCAGCCGAGTGTGGCTCTCGGATGGGGGCCGTTGGGTGGCTGAGGCTGCCGATCGTGGTGGGCTCCTGGGAGGCAGCGGCCCTGCCTGCAGACACACACTCCACCTGAAAATTTCCAGCTGACTCGAGGCTCGAGCACTTTCTTTTTTTCCATCCTGTATTCTGCACAAGTCATAGCAGAATTGATGATACTGCTGGGTGGAGAGACATGACTGTGCCCGCTCCCAGCACTACGCAAACGACTCCACCACATTATCAGTTGTACCTCTCTGGGATTTTTTTTTTGAATTTTTTTTCTTTTTTTTCAGCCACCAAACACCAGAAGTCTTTTCCAGCAAAAATGCTGATTTCTTTGCAGTTAAACTGCAACAAACCCATATAAAGCAAATGCTGGGAAGCAAAATGGATCAAAAGGCAGCTCTTCAAATGTTCCTGCTGCCCTGATGAATAGCCATGGAGACAGCGGCTTTAAAAAGTCCCCCCTTCACTCCAGTGTCACTGTGGGAGAGGGGAGCCCACCAGGCAGGGTTAGTGCGGCACAACCTTGAGACAAGTGTGGGTGCCATGTAAAGCCACGGGGACTTTATTTTCCAGCACTAACTAGCATCTCTACCCAGATCAATAGTGATTTTGTAGAAGGTAATGGTGCAACTGTCATAACGACAAATATTATTTACCCATTAGCACAATTATGGTGCCAAGCCTGCCAAGAGTAACACAACGAACAGAGAAATTAGCAGAAGAAGAATGACTGGGAGAAAGATGGGAAAGTGGCCATGAAACCTGGCAAAGCACCTCACAAACCATTTGAGATCTGATGGAACCTCACAGCTAGGTCTCTCACAGGTACCTCCATACTCCGCCATCAAAGCAGGATGGGGCACCAGTTTGGAGGGAGTGGTCCACTTTCTCCTCTGTCCCAGCCTGCCCGGCCAAGCGTCCCAGCCTGGCAAGCCGGTGGGCTCACTCCCATCGGGGCTCACACAGGTTTCAGTGCCCACAGGGAGCTGCCAAGGGTATGCGTAAGAGCAGGCCTAAGTGTGGACAGATTTCCCATCACTCCTGTCTTCAAATCAGGGCTGGAAAACGTCCCAAACTGATAACAGCCCGTGGCATTAAGAGAAGAGAAACCCCTTCTTGCACCACGGCTGCCTCCTTGCTCGCTCGCTGCCTGCCTTCGGTTGACCTAGTTGAGTCACGGGGAGACAATGAGCAAGAGACATCCTGCGCTGTGGTTGGCACTGACGCTGCCCGGGGAGAAAAAGGTGCTTCTCCCGAGGGTCGCTCCCTGCCCCACGTAGGTGGGGGAAGCAGTGGCAAGAGGCTAGTGCCACGAGGCAAGGCTGGTGGAAAGGGCCGGCTCTCGCTTATACCCATGTCACTCCAGCCTGGTGTCCTCTTCCCCATGCTGCAGTCCAAAGGAAAAGCTGATTTCTCTTCCTCTGGCCAGATCAAGGGACGTTGCTGGTGGCTCTCTCCCAGCCCATGTGTGGGACACATGGTGCAAGCTTGAAGGCACAGATTGGGTGGTGGGGAAAGGAGCTGGGCTCATGGTAAGCACCTGTCTGGGTGCTAAACCCCAGTTCAGACACGTTAAGCATGTTCAGACATGTGCTCACTGCTTGCAAGTCCTTTTTTTTGCTTGAGTTTCAAAGGAAACATGTCCACGTGTCGAGTCATTACTTGGAGCCTCTTATCTGATTGTTGTCCTTGCATGGGATCCATCCCAGGCAGTCCTGGGGACCCCCACGGAGACAGGAGGACACGCGTTTGACCCTCCTCCCCAGGGCAGCAGGAGGCAGGCAGGGCTGCCACCGGCTGTGGCTCTCTCTGCATCCCCAGATGGGCTGTGGTGCAGAAAGCCTTTCCCAGGAAAAAAATACAGATTTATTATTATTATTATTATTGGCACTAAAGGTTGCTCAGAATTGGGACAGAAAGGAAACTGTTTTTTTTTTTTTTTTTTTTTTTTATTCTGAAAAGTCTTTTCTTTTGCGTGCAAACCTTTTTTTGCAGGGAAGGGGATCAAAAAGAAAAAAAAAAATCTCCACGTGGGAGAGCTAGACTCGGATTTGGCACGTCATGGGCTGGGAAAGAGCGTTAGCAGCTGGACCTGGAGGGAAGCTGGACCTGCAGGTAAGGGCTGCAGAGGCTGGAGACGGGCTCAGCTCGTTACGCATCAGGGGAGCATCCCTGGGGCCAGCTGAGGCCATCTCTAGGTAGACAGGGAGCAGGGCAGGGACTTCTTCTGCCCAGGGGTTTGCCCAAAGCAGGGTCAGGACAGTGAGGCTTTACTTCACCTGTTGTAGGTGCTGTGGCTGGGATGCAGGTGAACTCCAGCAGCCGTGCCCCGACAACCAGCATTTCCACATCAGGTGGTGGATCTGGCTACTGCAGCTCCCTCCCTGTGCGGGGCAGATGCCACGGAAGGAGAAGAAATGCTGTAAAAACAAAGTAATCTGGGTTCTTTCCCCTGTCCTCAGCCTTGAAGGGAACTGAGGAAAAGAAGTCTCGGGGAATAAGCTATACTGAAGATGTGACTGAAAGAAATCTGTCTCTTAAGGTTCTAAAAAAGCTGCCTAGAGTAAAAAAAAAAAATCCCTAAACACTGAATAAGGAGAGATGATTTAACAAGAAAAAGATGCCACCAAATCCCCGAGCTATAACTTACTGGTTTTGCAGTCTCGCAGTGAAAATATTTAACAGATGTTAGTGTCAGTGTGGGAGCCTGTCTGGAGGTTTGTAGCTATGTGAAAGAAAATGAAAAGCAACAAATGCTCCAAGTATCTGTTTAACATGTGAGCTCTGGTGGCACTGAGGAAAAGAGGACGCTGCTGGGGTCAGGTGGTTATACACCCCCTGGGTTACTGCATTTGCCTTGGCGAGGAACCAGGAAACTCTCCCTATCTGCCCAGACAAGAGGGCGATTGCCCAAAGGCACATAAGTCTTATTACAGGATGCTGGGAAGAGCCCTCTGAGACTGTACACGACTTACTGTGGGATGTCTGGGTGAAGGAGCAAAAGGAAGGATCAAGGAGGCATTTTAGGGAGGAACCAGCATGGGAAAAGGGGACAAAGGGACTGCTTGTATTTCTGTCTGGCCATGCCCTGTGCCTGATCATTGCTCCATGTCCTGGCTGCTTATTAAAATCTCTTTTGCTGTTGTCCTGGTGAGGGTCTCTGCTTGGCGTGCAAGGCCGCGTAGGGAGGTCAAAGTGGCAGCGACGGGAGACTGGGGTGCGGGTGGGTATGTTGGTGTGTGTGATCACTAGCAAGCCAGGCCAGCTGGAAACTAGAATAAAAGGGTCATGGAGAGGCTGCGTATCTAAGACCAGCAGCTGGAGGAACCTATATTGTGTGTATATACATACGTACGTATTTTCTGCTAATGGGCCTTGATCCTGATTAGCCAGCAAGGGGAAAAGCATGAGTCCACTGGTGCTGTTTGTGTGTGGATTGTGCATTTTCTGCCTGTGCTGATCTGCGTGGCTGACTGTGTGTGTACGCGTATATACGTGTCCTGTGTGTGTATGTATATATGTGCTGGGGCCACGTACATCTGCCTCCTTGCTGCTTGCACCCAGGAAGTCAGAGCTGGGGCAGCCTTACCTCTATCAGGCTGCCAGATTTGGCAAACCCTAACACAAACTGAGCTCAGCACAGGCTTCCCCAGCGGGACACCAGTATGAACGCATACCTGCTTGCCTGCCTGCAGAGAAGTGTCCCTTCTCAAGCCCCCCCAGGGTGGCTGGGGTGTGTGGGGTGCTGGCTACAGGCAAGGGAGCCCCGAACATGCTCCTGAAGCCCAGTTGTGTTTGTGTCTCGATATGGGAGAAACCAGGCAGGGCTGTTTATATTTCACTTAAGGACTAGCGAAAGTAGCAGGTGAAGAAGAAAATAAACACAGGTCAGCTGCCTATATCGGTGGTGAGGGGCTGAGTGCTCAACCCCCTGGAGTTTTGTCCTGCCGTACCCCTTGTACTCCTGCTTGCGTCCCTCGGGGCCGGCAGCGTGATGGCTGCGTGGGAAGGGCAGGGAGCCAGAGCCTCTGGAGGCTCCGGCAGCAACCACAGCCTTCGTGCCGTCCCCCGTTTTAAAGCCTGCCCGAGCACGAGTGCTGCTGTGTAATACAGAGAAAACCTCTGGCCGGAGTTAGTCATTTGAGGCTCTCGATACTGCCTTGCAGCCCTCTGCACTGGCGCTGCGGAGGGGCTGGACGCACTCATTTGTAGAGCCCCCGCGCGTACCCGAAATACACGGCCATGTGATGGCTGTGGGCGCCCCTGTCCACAACACCCATGGGCTGCTCCTGCAGGCGCACGTGGCCTCCTGCTCGCTACGACACACAGCCCTGAGGAAACGGGGCCCGGCCGCTTGTTTTATAGTGGTAGGAGAATTATACAGCGTCTGGGAAATACTTCCTGCCCCCGCTGCGTTACTGGCTTGTGCCGTGACAAGATGCAATCGGCATTAAATGTGCCTGAGAGCCTCAAGGACTATCTGCTGGGGGCACCCTGGGAGAAGGGGCCAAGGACTGCTTGCTTTTTGGAGATAGGGACTTCTTCTCGTCTCATCCAAAAGTAAAAGTTCACACCTATGGAAACCCCTGTTGTAATACGAACTTTTCAATCATTCATTCAGGCTGCATCGAGACCATTCCGTCTTTTGCAAATAAAAGGAATAAAGAATAAAAAAAAAAGAAAACTGAGAACAGGTTGTTTCTGCCTGCTGCGCTAAAGCAGACTGGCACCAGGTTCCAGCAACCTCCCTCCCACGGCATCTGGAGAAGGAAACTGCTGATGTTGTGGGAAAAATCTCTATCGAGACTCATTTGTGACCAGGGTGAGCGTCAGGAGAGTTTCCAAAGGTTTCAGATGGACATTTGCTAATATAGAAACTGTTAAGCCGGACGCAAGTGCTATATTTAGTGCTTTTTGCAGTGAGTAAAGATGATTTAATTGCTGAAGAAGTGGTCAGGGCTTAAGGAGTAGTGACCATGATCTGATTACAGTCAGTATGAGCAAAGGGCAGCCCCAACCAGTAATACAGATACCAGATATTTCAAAAGGGGCTATATAAATTAGGAGAACTTATGAGCAAAACTGACCAGGTGGAAAAAACAATAACTAAATGACTGTGAATAGACAGTTAGAGCTCTTTAAGAGGTGTTTAAGAAACACTGAAGGAAACAATTTAGCCAGAAGTTTAACCTGACAGCTGTTAAGAGAACAATATTCAGAAAACAAGAAAAGGAAAGAGTTCGTATTGCCGGTGAGGGAGATGCTATGAAGCATCATGCCGGTCAATGTGCTTTTGTTGACACCAGATCTTGGTTGAGTCTCTGGAGTTCCATAACTAATGGATTAACCTTTGCTGACAAAGCAGATGATGAGAGGCAGGTGAAGACGACTGCACAAACACTGATTAGAAAAGGATGAACATGTCATCCCAATAAAACACCTGCAAAGGGATGAAGTGGCTTAACTCATGAAGTAGGAAATGGTATACTGCAGGTAGGTCTTTCTCACTGGGTTTGGCTGGGGCAGGAATGATGTCTAACCCTTCTCCACCTCTTTAATGCAACAGTTTGAAGTAAATGTAAGGCCATCACCACTGATTAAAAAGCACAAGTCACCCCAAAATAGAGGACACATGGTAGAGGCTGGGGTTTGCAGACAGAGCTGTGACAATCCCCAGTTTGTCTCTGTCCTAGGAAGGTCACCAGCCCTTAACTCCCCTCTCCTTACTGCAGTCTCTGCTTGCCCCCCACCCATCTGCATGGGCAAAAGATGTACTTGATTTTTCTCTCCTGATATCTTATGGTATGATGGTGTGGTGCAGTGGGATTTCTGACTGAAGCAGCTACTGAGGAAAAGGAAGGGAGACTGGTATGACTAAGTTCACTTTGACCTTTTAAAGGTGTCACAGTGAACGCTTAGCCCCTACCCACTCAGCTGATACCGTGGTTAACGAAGACCACTCTGAGGAACAAAAGAGCACGGTCCACAGGGGCTCACTGGAAAGAGATAACGCTCAGAGCAAAGATCACCACCAGCGACGGAAAATCTCCTGTCATGTCAGAAAGGAGGCATCAGCTGACCTTTAGAAACTGAACAATTCCAATGTGAAATGCGGTGGCTGCCAGTTGACGGAACGCCAGCTTTGGCTTGCTCAGAGGTCTGCACTGCTGCCCATCGGTGGCTGTGCTGAACATCACGACGCTGCCATTAAAAGCTGCCATTAAACACATAGCTCTTCCCTAGTCACTTCCAGATGCCGCCTAGCCTGTCCCAAGGCGCTGAGCACGCCATGGTCCCTATGCACCAAGAAAAGCTGCCAGCACTGTCAGAGGGGCAGGTCCTAATCCTGCCTGGCTTTGCCGTGCCCAGTGCAGCCGGAGCTCAGCATTGGATCCTCTTGGAAAAAAGCCTTCTCTGGGCGCGAGGACTGTGACAGCCAGGGAAAATGACTCTGCGCACAGAAGTGAGGAACCAGCAGCTGCTGGAGGTCTGCCCCGGGGAACCCATCCGCTGCTCACCCCACTGCTGCCATAAAGCAGCTTGCTCAGAAAAATCCCAGCACAGCACTCTGGGATGAAGCACAGCAGGATTTACCTCCATGCAGACGCTCCTCTTTTGGGATCCCCCCACAAAATCCCTCCTCCCCATAAATGCGAATATTTTTATTTGTGATTTCACAGCATGTTCACAATTTCCTTCTCTATTTTACACTGCCAAAAGTAGCCTAACATGAACTCCTCCCTACGGGCTAAGTGCCTCTGCCAGAAATCCTTGACACACACATCAGCCAAAGAGTGGCTATAAGCAAGGAGCAAGAAAAAGTCAGATGGAAGGGACATCAAGGGTAAGAGATAGTTCAGGTGGTTCAGAGACATTGGAGCAGGAGTCTGCAAAGGTTTTAGGCAAAATTCCTTGACTTTGATAAATAAATCCGCCTTAGTTAGAAAATACTTTATTTCTGGAGCGGGCAGAAACATTAAACGGCAATAGCTGGGGCATGCTGAGCAGCAGGACCTGGATGAAAAGTCTTGCCTTTGTAACACTTTGGTTTTTTCCCTCCTCCCATATAACTGCAAGGCTTTGCTATTTCCCACTGTTTTACAAAATCAAACCATGCGATCAGTTCTTTTCAAGGCAAAGACGGCCTTGGTGGAAAATAAGCAACCGCACACAAGGAGACAGCCCAACACCGGGCGTAAATTGTATTACTTGATGGCAGCAATGAGATCAACGGCACTGCTCTCTTAGTAATTTATTCCATGTGGAGGCCAAACCTTTAGATTCTAGGGAAGGACTACCAGCAAGAGCCGAGAGGCCAGATCTCACCCGTGAGCGTGTCCCCATTCCCGCGTGGCTTGCCAGAGGGCCCAGAGGATCCCCAAGGTGAGGGGCACATTGCAGAAGGGCAGGTCTCAGGAGGGCAAGGTGTGTCCTTCCATTTTGACAACAAACTGTCAATAATCGCTCAGCACCGCTTCTGCTGAGCAGCAGTTTTGTACAGGCCGTGCTTCATGAATATTGTGAAAAAGAGAGTCAAAACTATTACTGAATGCACAGTAAATACCCACAGCTTCTCCTCTGCCCAAGAGGCTTCCTTGCCCCACAAGACGATATTAGGTTTTGTTCTTGGAAACCCATGCTGGTTGCTACTCATTTCCTTTTTCCTTCTAGATGTTTACAAACAGTTATATTGGTTGTTCCACTGGTTTTCTGAGAAGTTAAATTCTCCTATATAATTTCCCAATTCCTCCTTTTGGGGTGATGAGAGCACTTTCCCGGGAAATGGGAACTAAATCGAGGAGGGTGCCAGCAAGGGCTGCCAGGCATTGGCCAAGGGCCCCTGCCCTGTGACTCCCACACACGGGGTGCTCCGGGTGGGCCAGGGGCTGTGGTTTGCAGTGAGGATGTTCTTCGCCCTGTCCTGCTGGTTGGAGCACAGCAGCCTGATGGCATGGGGGCACTGGGATTGTTGTAAAAAAACCAACCCAGCAAGCCACACTGACAACTTACTCCAGTTTCCTTCGGTCCTCGCTGCAATAAGGTTGCTGCATGTGCCACCAAAAGGTATTTATTTGGAAAACTACTGAGACGACCAAATAACCAGGGTCTGCTGCAGAGTGCCAACAGGCTCACAGAGCCCCAAAGCCACCTGCCTGCTTGCCCCGTCACTAGAATGGCGCAATGATTGTAAAGGGTTGAGAAAAACCCCAGGAGACTGTAGCTTTCCGGTCCCTGTGGAAGAGGGACCAAAATAATTTTGAGCAATGCAGCAAATTTTGGCAACTGCTGGGTGTGTGCAGCAAGCCTGCAATGCCTCGGGGTGCCGAAGGCCGGGAATGTTTCCTCTAGGAGGGACGGCAGGGGGTCTGACAGCACATCTCTAAAGCCACCGAATCTGCATGCGCTTGGGTTTTCGTATGCAAGGCAGAAGGACAAGCTGAAGGCAATTAAAACCACAAAAGACAGTCTGTGCATAGGTGTTTATGGTGCCTCTGAATGAGCTGTCCTCTTTCCTGTTTCGGACACAATGCCAGATGCATAACTTGACATGTAGCTTTCGATCCTCAGCGCTACCAGTGTTGTTAACCCAGGCTGAGCGACACTTGCACTGGGGGAGTACAGAAATGAGGAGGCAATTTCAGAAATACATATGCACAACCTCCACCCACATTATTTTTAGGGTATTAGAAACAAAACCAGTGCAAGATCCAGAGTCGGGGAGGAAGGAGATGGAGATGGGCGAGAGCTCATGTCTGGTTCAAAGGCATGTAACCAAAATGTGAGAATTATGGGATCACACGTGTTTGGAATGTCTTAGCTCAGCTTCCTGGCATTTTTGCAGAAACTAGGTAGCCAAACAGCAAAAACAAGCTTCCTTTCCTGGAGGGATCAGGGAGGGACACGCAGGGCATAACAGCCCAGGTTTGCCTGCGCTCACCGGAGCTGCTCGGGTACACAGCAATGCCTGCTCTTCCAGGAAGGCAGCCGTGGCATCACGATTGCGCGCACTCATTCTGTGATTCCCCACTGAAACACTGACAAGTTCTCCACAGGTAAGCTGGGCGAGACCTGCAGCTAGCTGCCCCTGTTGTCGCTCGTTCGCGGCGCTCGCTACAGGTAGGAGCACAGGTACCAGGCAGCCCCGGCCCCACAGCCCTTCTCTGTGCCCGCCTGCTTCAGCTGCAGCTTCAGCCGTGGTCTGCAAGCTATGGGGGTCTGGGGACACTGCCCTGAGACAGCCCCACAGCAGGGACCCCCAGGCACAAGGAGGCACTTCTCAGGCGTTGCACAGCCTGGACAGCCCACCCAAGCCTGTTTCACCTTTCCTGTGGGACTAGGACAGCTGGGTCCCAACTTCCCAGACACCATCACCATCCATCTGCATCGCAGGTAGCTGAGACCCCTGCCCACGGGGGAAGGACACAGAGCTGGATTTGTTCCCCACCCAGACAGCTGCTCTGAAGCCACATTTGAGATTTCCTCATCTCCAGAGTCTCCGTGGTCTCCCCGACACCACCAAGCCCCTTATGGATGGATACCAGGGCTGCAAGCAGGGCGAATGTGTTTCTGGGGACCTTTTAAGGAAGCACCTAGACATGGCAGAACATTGCAGATCCATGGGAGCAAACATTCTCTTCCTCCACATCCCCCCAGCCTCAGCAGGCCTCCACAGCACCCCTTGGTATGGCCTCAATCTTCTGCAGGGCTTGGCTAAGCCCGAGCCCGGTCATGACTGATGCTGAACTTGGTGCGGGGCAGCCCGGGCTTCCAGGCGCTGTGTGACCGCTAGGTGTCAAAGTCCTGCCTCCGAACTCACACTCTACATCAGAGGGAAGTGCTCAGAGGCAGCACAAACTCTCCTTGCCGCGGCACCAGACTTATTTCTGGATGAGGAAGGAGGGTTAGGGTTGTTCCTGGGGCCTCTCGTCAGGTTGGCGATCAGCCAGGGCCTCCAGCACACCCCAGCGAGCGGCCGCCCGTGAAAGCGGGATGAGAATTTCCATACGCTCAAGAACAAATGAAAATTGTGAAACCTTCTTCAGTAAGTTTCCATAACTTTTGGTTTGTTTTTGAGGGAAACACCAGTGTGTATTCCTGACTCAACCCACCAGCTACTGGCAACTCAAGGTTCTTTTTCAAGAACAAAGGTGGCAAGGGGTGGGGTGTCCTCACAGTAGGTTGATTACCCGGCTGCTGTACTCCCCCCTTCATTTGGTTTATGTTTATAGGAAATATCCTTGCCTAGATGGAAAAACACATGAAAGAACATTACGCTTGTCTTCCTCTGCACACAGAGTACATGTTTGTCAGGACGTGTGCCTTGTGACAGGTTGAGAGAGCACATTTTGGGGAAGGGAAACTTTCTGACAGCTCATCCCTGAAAGACCGACAGACGATAATACTCCCAACGGGCTCGATCCTCACCGGGAGGAGGCAGCGCCTGACTTCAGTCATGATATGCTAATTTACAACAGAAAAAATTCTGGCTAAAAGAGCCGTGGAAAGAGCGGTGTTGGACTGTCCCTAAAAATGATGCAAGAGCCTGTCACCCAAAATAAGCACAGGAGGTGGTCCCTGCTGCAGACAACTGACATTTAGCCGCTCTGTGTGTCACAAGCAAATGTCACAAGCGAAGGGGAGGTGCTGGTGTCCCAAGGAACAGGCAGTCCTCTTCCAGGAGGAAAGCTGGGACGGACCAGGGGTGGCCTTCCGAGTGCATTCCCTGGGCTGTGGGTTTCAGTGTGCGCAAAAAGGGATGTTCCCTGAGCAGTTCTCCATTTTCTCCCTCTTAGGCTTCACGCAGCATCCCATGGCTTTAAAGCCAGAAGAGAAAGGTGAAGAGAAATGGAAAGTGCATATTTTTCTCTCCAATTCTTTATGCCGTCCACCTGCTCCACATCCCTTCCTATTCATTGCTCCTTTACAGAAAAGAGATTTCAGCAGCGCTATACGATGCTAACAAGGGAGGGAGCCAGCCCTGTAAAGCCCCCACCTGAGGCTGAACAGAAAGATGAGAGCTTTTACTGACAAAGACTGAGTGAAGGCAAGTACTGGCCACCCAACTCTTAGCTATTGTTGGAAACATCACATATCAAGACATCCCCAGCTGAAGCTATGAAAGACATAAACACATCTACTTCTAAACGCCCTTACTCAAAACTGAACTGGGATGCAATAAATCAGCCCCCACATTCACACACCAAAAAAAAAAAAAAAGAAAAAAAAAAGAAAAAAGAAAAGAAAGAAAGAAAGAAAGGAAGGAAGGGGAAATTCAGATTAGTCACAAAGAAGTTCCCCCGCCTGCTTCTCTGTGTGCATAAAGCAGTCTCCTGAAGGCACTGTCTTCACTTCATCTCTGCTCCTGGGACAAGAGCACCTAGCTCATCTGCTCCCTGCTCCTCCAGCCTCCTCCCGTGCTCCTGGCCCCCGCCCCAGCAGTTGCTGGCAGCGCAGCCCAGATGGAAGGACAGACGGACGCAGAGGCGAGAAATCAAGACCAGATGGATTGCGAAAGGCAACCTGCAGAGGATGAGTGGAAGAGCTGGCAAAGGGGACAGGTTAGGAACACGCTGCACCTCGTGTCTGCGGCGGCTCAGTGGATATTACTGCTTGCCTGCTTGATTTACCTTGGTATAGATTCTCTGCAACCCTCAACGGTAAGAGCTCGTGTTCAACCCATTGTCTGCTCGCCTGTAAAGCTTTGTATGGGCTTTATTAATTTTTTTTAAGAAAAGAAAAAAGCATTTAGGTTTATCCCTATTTAAGCCACAAGTTTTTAATACTTTAATTAATGACTGTTATTCTTTTTTTTTTTTTTTACATTGCCTGTCCTCAAAACAACATCCAGTATTGCCCATGCAGGGTTTGGCGACAGGTTGTCTGCAAGGGGGATCATTCCAAGAATGCTCTTTGTACCAGCCCCCAGGGGAGGGAGGTCTGCCTCCCTCCTGCTCCCTCCCCTTCTTGCGGTGGCTCGTGTGTGTTTGCATTTAATTAAATGGGATCACCTGGGTGGGTATTTGCTTTCAACAAGTGCACGTGGAAGAATGAGAACTCAGGTTGCACAGAAACACCTCCCGAATTTTTAAAATGTCCTGTGTGTGCAGGCGGATATGTGACAAAGCAAGCGAACTTGTGACATCTCCAGCAAGACACCTGAAGCATCGCAGCGCTCTCAGCCTGCACATATGCGGGGCTTTAGGAGTAGTCATCTGTATCTGCAGAGGACAGCCTCTCTGTGTGTGTGTGTGTACATGAAAGAGAAAGACTAATATGGCCAGAGAGAGTTTTATGTACATATAACACCACTGCAAACAATATAAATAACAGAGATTCCTGAAACTCAGAATACCTAAGCAAAAACTGCAGCAAATACCTTTGCCGCTTTCACATCTTTGCAGGCTGCTGGATTGTCAACAACCTTTCACTGCTATTGCAGCGCTGCTTATGCACTAGCTACTTCTCCTCCCACATCTTCTCCAGGAGCTATGTACCACTTTAAAGCTTGTTGTGCTTCATCTTACCAGAGTTCATTCTTTCCTCCCACTTAGAGTTGGCAGAGAAGCTAGCCAGGCATGTAACCATGCAAGGGAGGGACTGCCCTGTGCTCTGGGTCCCCTGCTGTTTAATGCAAACCCTCATGCTCTGCACAGGTTTCGCTGACCTGGGTCTCACAGTGGTTATTGAACCGTAGAATTATGACCCTGATAACACTGAAAAAACCCCCTTTTCATTCAGTTCAGTCCTCCTCCTCCTCCTACTTGGGAGAGGGAAGTTGCACTTAAGCCAATGGAGAAGGGCAAGCTATCACGCTGCTCAAGGTGCAGAAACCTCTCCTGGGTCATGCTCTGGTTGTGACTCCTCATCTCTCTGTCTCTCTCTCTTTTCTGTCAAAATGTTAACTCAAATCCTCCTCCTCCTCCTCCTCCTCCAGAGGAAGGTGGCAGGGCTGGCATTGCTGCCTGTGAGCCTTACAAACCCAAGAGAGCAGCAGCTGAGGAGGGGACACAGTACATGGCCTGGAGTTTCCCTCCTCAACAGAAACAACTGAAACAGGGTGCTCGAGGAGCAGCGACTGCAGCACATGAAAAGTCCAGGCCCTGGGAGTCACCAGAGGACCTTTTCAGTCTTAAACACATGCTAACTACAGGCTTGGAACTGGTTTCTATTATTTTAAGCAGACAACCATGGTGTCCTGTTTTGACTGCACCATGCTGTGCAGGAGAGGTCTCGCAGGCTGTACACAGGGGGATTTCATCTCACTGGAATTACAGGGCTCAGTAGGATAACCATGAATCGACCATATAAATGTCTATAGAAGAGGCAGCGGTACTAATCTGACTTGACTCTTGAGGCAATTTAGGGAGATGGACTTTATGGAAGTAGGGGCACGGCAGCATCAAAGCGGCAGGCTGGGACTGCTGGTCAGTGGGAGCAACCAAGAGGCTGTCCCTGTTCTTGGGAAGAGTCTCCTGCTCTCCAGGGCTGGAGAGTGCCACACTAACTTTAGAAGCAAGACAGTGGCTGTGTTTTTTCATAGGAAGACCAAGTTGATTACTTTCCATTGTCCTCATGGCACCTGAAAAAAAAACCCACACCCCGGACCGTTCTGTGACAACAAGGTGCAAATACTGTCATGGCACATGCTCAGGAAAGTCAGCATCTACAGCCCAGACCGTGCTTAACAAAAAGGGACCATGATCTGGGCTCTGTCGTGATGCCACCTGGAGAGCAAGCCTCAGCTGTGATTTTTAAATGAGCAAGTTAAAAAAAAAAAGGTAGTGATAGTCTGCTTTCGCATCTGCAAGGCTTGTGAGTTCCCATCTCTGCTGGAATTACCTCCTCTTGCCACACCAGGGCATGGGCAAGCCACTCACAGGTGTGCGACGGGGGGCTGTGAAACCCCTCAACGGCAAATGCATGGGAGGTAAAAGCCTTGAGCAGCTGTTGGGAATTCAAAGGCTTCTAATGATCTGTTGCAGGATGGTTTTGCCTGAACAGGGCAGGAAAAGGTGCAGGAGGAATAATCGTGCAGAGGTTTAATGTAGATAAGGAAGATACGGCCATAATCCTAATATCTCCTGGTGTGGAGAAGGTACAACCCCCTTCCATCGCACAGTCGTCTGCAACCTGTATGACACAGGGAGCCAGGCACATGATCGCAATGGTCCTCTCAATCACCACGTATTGCTGCAGTCCCCTGACATCTGCACTTTGTGCAGTGCAAACCTATTCATGAAACTTCTGCCACGTGGCATGGCTCTAGACACAATGTCCCAGACAGGAGGAAATCTCACGTTTGGGGACCCAGAACAGGCAAAAATGATGTGGAAACTCCATGTGTAAATGATGCAGGGAAACTGAAGCAGTCAGTAAAGAGCACCTCTGTCCCTTCAGCCCTCCTGGCATCCTTTCCCGTGCACCATAAGAAGGCAGTACAGAGAAAGAGGGGTGACTAACTATGTTACAACTCACGGACATCCAGTCTTACAGATACGTTCTCTCCTCAGCAGAATTTACTAAGCAAAGTGCTTTGAAATCCTGCAATAACTAGCAGAGATGTGTAAAACAGGTAATATGCATTAGCGACAACAGGGCTGGTATTCTTACATTTGCTACAAGTTTGTCACCCAAGCCGACCGTGTTTAATACGCCCTGTCCACCAGTGGCCAGATTGGGCGGATTGTGGTGGATGTTGTTTGACCTCAGAAACTCAGCGGTCCTGTACTTGGCTATCGTCTTCTTGGGAAACTACCTCAAAATCCCATCTGCCTGAGCCAGAGAGTGAAATGCTCGTGCACTTAGGTGCCTAGAAAAAGAGTTCGTGTAAGACTCAAGCTGCCGAGGCAACGGATAGGATCAGTAATGCAGGGGGAGATAGTTCCACCAAAGCCAGTGTGCAATAAAAGCACACTGTATTTGGCTATTTGGTAGTCAAATCCAGCCTTGCCAGTGGAGCAAGCGGCGAAGCATCAGCTGTGGCAGCACTAGAGGGTGCCAGAGCAGACCTTTCCCACCACCAGCACCCACCTCACCCTCCGGGAGCACAGAGAACACCGGCTCCAACCTCCTTCCCCCGCCGCTTGCCTTTACCAGGGCGCAGCACTGAACCTGCAGAAAATTACATGTCTGTGCTCACTCTCTACTGTTTTCCAACACGGTCCCTGTGCTCAGAGTGAAGGGGCTTTTCTGTTCCTGTAACACATGATGCCAAATACATGAAAATCAGCCGAACGCACATCTCGCCAGCCCACCTATAGGAAACCTATAGCATAGGTAAAGAGAAGAACATGAAGCAGCGAACCTAACCTTTCACTCTTTAATCAGGCAAAATGCTGAAGACTTGTGGTTGTGAAGAGACTGCAGATTTGGGCCTCCTGTGGTTAAGATGAGAGATGGGTTTGAGATGCAAAGTTCAGATTTAAAAATCTAATACAGCAGTTTGGTGTTTTGTGTATCTGATCAGCAAGATACACACTTCTGTATTTTCATTCACATTTTCTGTTATACTTAATCAATTTTGAACGTGTCTCAATGCAGTTCTAAAGGAGGCACTGAGAATCACACATCCAGTAACAACCTGACCCCAAAGTGCAGGGTACCATAAATCCGGACCCACCTTTTAGTTCCCTGCAGGAGGAGGGGACACCTCTGGGTCCCAGCTCTGCAAACAGGCACCCCCGGCTGTAAGTCAGACTCGAGGGAGTCATGCAGAAGATGCTCTGTGCCCCAAGGTCCCTCCTTACTGTACGGTGTGAGTCGATTACATTCACCAGGATGTTTTTCTAACTGGCACCAACCCTACCTGGGGTGCTCTGGAGGGCTCAGCACCGGGCTGGAAGTCAGGCTGGCTAGGAACCACTCTAAAGTCGTATATTATAATACTGATATAAAAGCAAGTAAAGAGCATAGCCGGCTAGCAGCAACCCTGCCAAATGAAGCTGCCTGCCCCGCTTTTGGGGGCGCGGTCCCGGTCCAGATCTCGGTGGGGAAACGAAAGCGATAGCGGCAGCAGCGAGGCGCCCGCCCGGTGCATTAATACGGATTTCTCTTCTTTTTTTTTCAGCCTTGGAGCGACAAAGTGCCGTGGACCCACATCCGGTACACAGGTGGGTGGGCGTCGGGGCAGGGGGGCACCCCGGGAGGGACCCCGACCCCTCGAGGGAGCGGCGGTACCCCCGGCGCGCTGCCCCCGCACAGCAGCCGCTACCGCCCAGCGCTCCCCCGGTACCTCGGGAGGGCTCCCGGCTCCGCTTACGGACGGCTCCCGGCTCCCCGGAACCTTTCCTGCGGGGGGCTCCCGGGACACCCGGGCTCCCCCGATACCCGGCGGCGGCTCCCGGCTTCCCTAGGTTGCATCCCGCAGCACTCCGGTGCCGCCGGAGGGCTCCCCCGCTCCCCGTAGCCGCTACCCGCTCTGCCCCGTACCGGCCCGCGGTCCCCGGGCTCGCCGCGGCAGCTGGTGGCCCCTAAAATGCCGGAGGCTGTTAAGCGCTTCGTGTCACAGCGATGGCTGGTTCTTCTGATGGAGGAATGTGCCAGGAGAGCTGTCGGGGGTGGGGTGGGGGTGGGGTGGGGGAGAAGGGCCAAATCTGACCAGTGGTGCAAGGTGCCAAAACCAAACAAAAGGGTTTTCCCCGAGCGGAAGAAAAAACCCGAAAATCTGCGTGGATTTCTGCAATCCTTACCTACCTACTAAAACAAGCTTTCACTCTGCGAAAGAACAAGAAAAGTAGTTTTGAGAATTTACTGAGTCCGCGCGGTGTGCTCTTGGGGTATTTCTTAAACAAGTCAATGATTTCCTGATTTATGAAAAATGTAAATGATTTCCTGGGGAAGAGCGAGCGCGTGTACACACGGTAGCAGAAGTAGCGGTGCTCTGCGTGCCGACGACATTGAATGTTTTGTCCGATGACATACCTCAACGATAGAAGCAAATACTAAAATTTTTAAGTCGTACTAAAAATATTGACAGTTTTACTTTCAGCTAATACTGTAAGGTTGCAATAAGTCTAACCTAATAGAAACCCATGTTTTTCTCTGAAAAGCTTGAGAAATTTGGCCTCAGCCCAGAGGGGCTGTGTTGTCTGCCAGGAGACCTTCTGGTGATGTCCCAGGGGTTTCAGCTGGTGAGCTGGCAACCCAAGAGCACAGCAGGAAAACATTTCCAGCACAGCTGTTGGAACTGTTACTGCTTGTTTCAAGAGAAATCCTTTTATGCTAAGTTCTGGTTTAATTTCTCCTGACTCTGCTCTGTATTCGTTTCTCTCGTTTCTGACTCTGCTCTGCTCTTTTATCCCATCTTTTGTTTAAAAAAAACACAACCAAACCCAAAGACAAGAACTTATATTACCGGCATCTCCACAGACAGTGCTTTTTCTCTTCCTTCCAGCTCTGAACACTTATTTACTGTCTTTATTTTCCGTTCTTTTTAGGAACGTGTTCTTCCTAAACTCACAGAGATGCTTTACTTACATGTCTGTATTTTAAGACATACAGTAAAGAAAAAGTGCATAAATAGAAACTTGGAGGAATAAGTCATATAAACTAGAGTCGTAGTCCAAAAGGCATAGCTTGCTTAGGAGTGGGAACCTGGAAATTTCCACTGTAGGTGACGCCTGTCTAGACTAGATGATACTCTAGCTCTGGTCTGCCCTGTTCTCTAGTTCACTCCCTTCCTTTTCTATATTTTTTCCACCTTTCCTGCAGTCAGTCCATATAAAACAAAACCCATTTCCAAGAAGACATTTGTCATCATGGGATCATCTTTGCTTTCTTCCGTTCCAGGTGAAAGCATCGAAGGAGTAGCCATGAATCTCACTGCTGAATTAGGCTCTATTCAGATCAGAAATGGTTCCATCATGATCACCTGTGATGGCCTCTACCTCGTGTCCTTGAAGGGCTTTATCTTTTTCCGTCACCTGGAGAAGTCACTGAAGCTGACACTGGGCAAGACGGACAGCAAGACCAGGATGGACCTCTGGGAGCAAACTGTCCAGGACAGCGGCGAATCAGTAAATCTAACCACAGTGCTCTACTTGTTTGCTCAAGATAACATCACCCTGTGGACCAGGCCCAACGCCAACATCTCGGATTTGTCGCTTAGCCTTGTGTTACTAAGTCCCTTCGTTTGCTCGCTGTAGAAGATCACGTATGGAACGTAACACGTAACGTTATCGCCTTTCCTACTGGTCCATTTGCCTGTGGGAGGCTTGTTCTCACAGGCTGTACTTGTACAGGCAGACTGCTCTAGCCTCCTTCCCTGGGGCTGCGGAAAGCCTCAGCTGGAGCGCAGGTAAATCACAGTGCAAACAGGCTTTATATAGTGCATGCCGTGTTCAGCTCTTTGGAGCTCTGTGCAGCTGTTTTGCTACCTGGGGTGGATCTTTCTAACACTGGAGAAAGGGATGCACGGAGCCTTTGAAGAGAACAGAAATGAAAGGCAAAGAAAGTCACCTAAGCTTAGCTCCTGTTCAGAGAAATCCTGGGTTTCTCTGTTTACTTGACAGTATCTGTATATAGTACAAACGCGCTGTATATTTGCTAAAGTAAAAGTCTGGTAAATCAGGAAGATACCTCAAGTGTCTTGAAGCCATTTGGAGAAGGAGGAGAAGCCCTTTGCCTGGGAAGGCAGGAGACAGGGAAAAGGCGGCAAGGGAGTTCCTTTGCAGTGATCCAGATAAATGCTCTCTGATAGGTAAAGGCCACGAAAGGAAGGTGGTATTTTGAAATGAGCTAACAGGACTGCACTGGACATCAGAAACACAGGTCCTGCAGCAACTCTCAGGTTTTTAGGAGCAGCTTCTAAGAGCAGAGGCCCACTGGCTCTTCCAGCTATCTGCAGACTACTGAAGCCTGAGCCGAGAGAGTATCTGGTGGGACATTTACATCTTGACACCAGCTCTCGGAGGTGTTAAGTTGAAGGAGAATCTCCTTCAAGCACACACACACAGACTAGCTTAACCCAAAACAGATAAAAATTTGGAAAAATGTGGATTTGGTGGGTTCTCTCTAATGGACTGAGTGAAACCTGCAGGTCTGCGCATCCTTTCCTCTGGGAGGACTCAGATGGTTCCTGTGAGCCTCACAGTAGACCTTGTCATACAGGTGTGCACCAGAGAGATTCACAGGCACAACCTCCACGATGCACCAGTGAGCTCCCTGCCTGGCTCCGGCCACAGTCAGACTGCTCTCAGAGATCCTGGGCTGTGCATCCCTCTTCTCGTTACGGCTTGTGGCTGGCTGAGGGGACAAGTCCTGCCCTGCCCGCGCTGCAGGCAGCACGCGACTGAGCACAGCCAGCAACTCTTGTATTTTTGGTTGGAGCGGGGCAGATTTCAAGGGCAAGTTGACTGCCTGGCTCCAATGAACTCCAGCAACATTCCAGTATCTCACTGCTGGCTGCACGCTCCAAAGTCTTTTGTTAAAAGTATTTATGTATTTATACTATAGGCATAAGAATGTTACTTTGGATTTCTTAGAAACATTGGGAAGGGTTCAGACTCCGGGTTGTCAGCACAAAGCTCCTCTTTGCAGATGCTCCCAAGGCGCTGGAGCTTTCCTGCCACATGGGCACAGCGCTGCTGCCCACCTTGGCTCCCTGGCCAACCTGCTCCTGGCTGGGCACCCCTGAGGGCTCAGGTGCCAAAGGCAGCTAAGAAAATCTCCCAGGCCTTGGTGAGCTTTTCCATATGCTTTACGTTGTTGGTGGTAGATTTTATGAACTTCCCTACCCAGGGTCAGGCCACAGCCCCAGGGGAAACCTCCGTGGCTGAAGCAATTATTCATGCAGTGCCGAGAAGCAGCTTTTTTCTCATCTCCGGGACTGAGAAGCTGTGGGCTGACTTGTGGCCTGACCCGCAGGATACTCCTCTACGGCGGCAAGGGGCATTTTTGGCTCTTACCTCTGCCTGCTCTGCCTGCCAAAAGCAGCTGTGGTCTGCCCCCAAGCTGGCGATTGTCACACTCCCTGCTTGAGGTTGTTATCCCAACGCGGGGTTGTTCACCCGGTGTGCAGACGCCAGTATGCCCACAGAGTAGAGGTATTATCTATTTATTTCATTTCTGCAGAGATGGGTGCTAGGTGGGAATCCACAAAGCTAGCACACCGGCCTAAAAACTCTTAGGACTATTTATACAGTGCAAACCACAGAAATACACACCCTTAATTATAATTATTGCTTAGTACCTTATCTTAACAATTTCTATTGGTTAGTACAGTCTCTCGCTTTCATTTAAAGTTACAAGGTCCTTTAATTGATGTGCGCATGCTCCAGCACCGTGGGGGGGGGTAGTCCAATTCCGTCTCCAATTGAGTTGGTGGTCGCCATCTCCCACCTCCACCTTTACCTTTCCCCCAGGTACTGCAAATTTTTGCTGACTCTATGCCTTATGCAGCAGCTGTCTGGTTTTCAGCCAGATTCGGTGCTTCCTGCGGTGGGATGTTCCTTGTTATCAGCCTTCTGTTCTTCTTCAAGAGTATATTCATTAGCAAGACATTTATTGCTTGTACCGAGTGTCTAGTTTCACAGGGCCTTGTGACCTTTTTACAGCTCTTTATTCTTACTTAATGAGAGATTCTACCTTCTAAAATATGTTTTACCTTTTTTTTTTTTTTTAAAAAAGTACATTCTGCCGCCTTAAAGTACATCAAAGTGAGAATGTGTTTCCCTTCCTAAAAGCTAATAAAATTTTCCTTTGTAACCTTGCAGTGTCCATTGGGGCGGGGGCTGGTGAATTATACATTCGCTGGGTTTGAGCAGACTTTTTCACCAGTATGAAAACTACACGAAATTTTCACGTGTTCTGTTTTTTTTTTACAGCTTGTCTTCAGTTTCAGCTCTCCCCAAGGGTATGTAGGGCTGGTGCTTCCCAATGTGGGCTAACATGGACAGGGCGGGCCGTGTCAGTGGTGTGGGCAGGGATGCGCGGGATAGTGAGGAAGATTAAGCCTAAGGACAAATGGATTTGTACCTCAGAAGGACGCACCTTTTCTTCTTGTTTAGAGCTGGAGAGGGCATTTCACACACTGATTCCTCTGCACTTTCAGGCTGAACTAGGCTAACCTACAAATATATACGTACATACACTTGTCTTGAAATAAAGGTTGGAACAATTCAAATCCTGAGTTTAATTGCTCGAGGGACTGACAATCCTCACCAGTAAGTTTCCGTACCATCTGCTTCTGTTTGTATCTGGAGACCTCTTCCTCCACAAGGTTAAAAGGTTCTTTGAGATGAGAAACATTCGTTTTTGTTAATTGGGGTTGTTAAGGCCTTGTAGGAGCTTGTAGATGGTGCTAAAGTCACATCTTACAGCTCTGTTCAGCGAGGTCAGTGCACTGAGGTTTTAGGTCCCCCCTTGAAGCTCATTACAGCTGGAGGTGTTAAGGGCAAGGCTGGACTAGGCAGTTTCTGGAGACAGTCCCTAACTCTGGAGGGACAGTGCATTCCCCTTCCTGTGCTTACTGCCACTGAAACGGGACCTCCTTGTCTGTCCTTCACATGGCTTTTCATGAGACCCATTTCACAGAACACAGTCATCAACCAGGGATTACTGACGCCTCCACAATTTTAAAGCAATCTCCACCCCTGCTGTGTCCTGTGTTTCACACAGCGTAATGCATAAACTACAGAGGTGGCCACCGTGTATTCCTTCCCTTCTCTGTTCTCTTTCCTACCTCCGCACTCATGTAAAGCAAGGGACAGGGTGACAAAGCTGATGTAAGAGCCACGGTTACCCCTGAAGAAGGAGCTGGCCTCACTGCACCCATTAGGGCCGGGGGCTCTTGCTTTCCAGCTGAGAAGAAACTACCGAAGGCGGTGCAGAGCAGAATGGGATGGGGGCTCCTTCTCTTTACATGGGTACGAGAACAAACAATGGCAAACGTTTCATTTATACTCCATTCACGTCTATTTAAAAGTCATCTCCTTTTCTACCACAGGTGGTTACCAGTAATGGTGGATAATGAGCCTGTGGTTTTTAGACACCACTTGCATTTCATCAGCCAGCGTGAGTCACAGCTATTGCTTCTCTGTTTCATCAGCGAGAGAGAACAAGAAAGCTGGAGTGTGCTCGGCACACTGCTGTAAAGCTAACACCAGCCAGCTCAGGCAGCGGAAAGCACAGGAATTTAGTTTCGATATTCAAGTATCAAAATGGGAAAGGATGATACAAAATCCAACAGTCTCCTGCCGTAACTGGGTGGGAAGCTTTGACTTACTAGACTTTTCTCAGCAACATCCATAAACTTCAACCAATAGAGCTGTTCTCTGGGCTGACAGTTGATTATTGTTTTCCAAGGGCTCTAGACCAGCACCAGGGATGCTTACTTCCAGCTATGTGGTAGTCCACCAAGTAAAACTAATTGAGTAATGCTCGCTGAGGACTGGGAGAAGGGGCGTTTGTACCAGGCCAGAAAGGGACAGCGGCGAGAGAGCTGCAGAAAGATTTGTCATTTGCCTTTTGCAGCCTTGTATGCCCTAAAGCCAGGGAGGATCCGGGAGCTCATTTGCTCAGTTCTCTAAGCTGATGAGGAAGGCTGCAAAGGGCTAGCAACCTGGGCAAGCAGAGTAGAGGCTGAAGGCATGTCTCCCCGTCAAGGTGCCAAGCAGTGGGCTCACTTGCTGGCAGCTGCTCGGCATTCCAGGGCAGCACCCCATGTGCTGTGCCGGCAGGGGCTCACTTCACTCACCGCACCAGAAAGCAGGAGCCTGAGGACTAGAAAACCCGCAGGCCAAGGCAGGAGGGGGCAGTGGGGCTGGCTGACCTGTACCCGGGGAGACACCGGGCAGAACGCCCAGGCAAGCTCAGGAGAGATGCGATGCTGGTGGCAGGTCCACGGATTGTGTTTAGGACTTTGAGAACACAGGGAAGGACAGACAGGAGACAGGACTAAAGGAGTGTTTTTCCCGTGAGCCCACGCTCGGTGAACCAGACCTCTGCAAATACTTAAACACAACCCCTGCCTCCTCAAACTTCTGTTTCCTCCTCTTAATGTAAATCCTTGCACAATTACCTTTTTAATAAGACAGCTGTCATCAACCCTTCTGTAATATCTCCTGCCTCTGTGGTTTGCTAGGGTTGGTAGCCCATGCTGCTCTTTGGTGGCCAGACAAGGCAGCAGGGTTTGGAGCTGGGCCTCTGGCCAAGGTGCTTGGGTGGTCCATCAGTGTTCAGAGTAAAATAGGACAAGGTTTGGGGCAAGACAAAAATTCTCATGGGCACAAATGTACTTTCCTAATAATTGCTTTCATTGGTTGCTTTAAGGCAAAATTCACACCTATTTACTGACAATCCAGAGACCTGTTTGGTTTATTTATAAATAAAAAAAAATGGTATTGAACACACCTCTGAGGATAAAGAAACATTTAACCCAGCATAGGATCTGGTTCATAAAATATACAGCAATCTTATAATTTCATCACCAAGTAGATCCCTGAGACAAGATATCACTGGTGTTATCTCATGGAGTTCAAAGGACTCACTTTCCTTTGTCTTATTTTTTTAATTTAAGGTTTCTGTTATGCCAATGTCTGCTTATTTGGCTTACAGTCACCAGCACAGAAATTTAGCAGGACGCATACATTTAATGGGGACAAACAGATGAGATTTGGTTTCAGATTTTTTGGGGGGGTTATGTGCAGCATTTTGCAACATTGGTTGCTTTGCTTCTCCCTTCATCACTTTCCATAAGACCCAAAGTACAATAACACACCTGCCAACAAGAAACTTCTTTTATGTGTCATATGTTCTACTAATTCTAGTGGCTGCTGCCCAGCTCTGAAAAGCCTCCAGACCGGATTATACACTGTCTCTAGCAGTATTCACCCTTTACAAGAAAAGATTTGCTCCAGCTTGTATGAGAAAAATCTCACTGCATCCCAGTTGGCTGCAATAACTTGAGTCACCTTCCAGGTACACCTCAAATTATGCTTAATTCTTTTTACAGGAAGAGTCCTTTCTAAAAGCAGGGGCAGGTGCTGCCTTTCCATGCCAGTGCTTCAAGGCCCACGCACCAAATCCTGATGGTTGTGCTGACTGCGCTGTCAGACGCAGGCAGAGACCTCAGCTGACCTGTACCAGAAAGCAGCCAGGACTCTCTTCCTTGCTGTTGTGGGCAGAGTCACATACACCCATGCCTCTCGCCTGGGGTTGTATGAATAACAGCAAAAAAGGTAATAGCAGATGGAGAGAGAGAACCCTCCACTGACCCTTCAGGCTCTCCCAGGTATCTGCATGTAGTGTGGACCAGACAAACTGCGGTCATTGGCAGGGACTGCGCTGCAGGAGGGAATGGCCTGAGCTGAACACCAGAGTCACTGGTCTCGAGAAGCATGGCATAAATACTCCAAGATTTTAGGTTAGCGCATCACTGCTGCCTAAGGAAAGCTGTGTCAGAACCAGAGAAGAGGCTGAATCAGTAACTAAAACCTGAGCTTAGTGGAAACAACCTTTTCTGTGTAATTAACATCTGCCGTGCTTCACATTGTAAACACAGCTGATCAAGAGAGCAGAGAGAGACAAAAATCACCAAAAAACAGCTCTGCGGCCACAGTCGGGTGGAGAGGTAGGCAAAGCATACGTACGGTGACAGAAGGCAGGACAGCTGCCTGTGGCTAAAACCATTCACAAATAGCTCGCAGGAGGTACCTCACCAGCAGTAACACAGGCAAAGGGCACACAGGGAAAGATCTGAAGGGTTTTCCGAGCAGATTGCGAAGACAGCTTTGCTGAGAGACAAGCGGCTCCTCCGTGTGTATCAAGGTGCAAGCTCTTGACCTGCGGATGAGCCTTGCCCTCTGTGTTCCCCTGCTCACTGCTGACCGGCGCTGCTCCTGCGCACAAACTCCCTAGGACAGCGTGTTTCGGAACCCAGGAAAGCCACAAACACAGACGATAAGACCAGCAGGCACTGTGATTAGCAGGTTGGTGCTATGACAGGGCATACAGACAAATCTGCAACCTTCATTAGAAATGGATTTAGAAGGTTGTACCTTCCTCGCCTCAAAAAAATTGCTGTTACAGATACTGGCTGCTCACGAGGTGAACAGCAGGAAGCAGCAGACAGCTCTCCAGCTTGTGAGGTCTACGAACGAAGGTGGAGAGAGGAGTCTGGCAGTGCCCTGGGACTCTGCCCTGGAAGGCTCCAAGGATGGACGTCCTGGCAGTGCCAGGGACCACCGGCATCTCAGGGACTCTGCCCTGGAAGGCTCCAAGGATGGACGTCCTGGCAGTGCCAGGGACCACCGGCATCTCAGGGACTCTGCCCTGGAAGGCTCCAAGGATGGACGTCCTGGCAGTGCCAGGGACCACAGGCATCTCAGGGACTCTGCCCTGGAAGGCTCCAAGGATGGACGTCCTGGCAGTGCCAGGGACCACCGGCATCTCAGGGACTCTGCCCTGGAAGGCTCCAAGGATGGACGTCCTGGCAGTGCCAGGGACCACAGGCATCTCAGGGACTCTGCCCTGGAAGGCTCCAAGGATGGACGTCCTGGCAGTGCCAGGGACCACCGGCATCTCAGGGACTCTGCCCTGGAAGGCTCCAAGGTTGGGCCTCCTCTCAATGCTCAGGGTCCCGCAGGCCAGGACAGTATCTTGGCTTATCAGCACCCCGAGGCCAAGTGCTAATTCATACAGTGTCAGGAGTGACTGTACTACAAATTACTAGACACCATACCAAGAGGCTGTAAAATCACATAGTTTTAAATAAGAATTATTTTGATTAAAACCCAACAAGTTAGATTACTCAGAGGATACAGTCATAAGTCGTATAGTCATAAGGAAAAAACACAGTTCTCTCTTAAGTAATGAAAGATGCGCAGGTAATAATCTGTTGAGGATCATGTGCATAAGCACATTGATTAACACGCTTTGCTCAGCAGTGATGCACATCAGATGTCTCACTTCTTGGGTACCTTTTCCTTGGGCCTCAGACCTCCCTACCACAGACATTCAGTACCCTTCTTGCAATACTTTTACACGTGCATTTTCTCCAAACCCATGAAATTGCAACAACTAATGAAGGTTAAGTGGGGCCTGCAGTTATGGATATTGTCTCTCGAATATTTGAGCACTTTTCGTACTTAGAATTGTTCATCTTAGCTGTTTCTAAGTCTGTTTTGCAATGCTTGGACACCCTGTTCCATCCTTAAACACATAGGCAGGTATGACATCTGCCTAATTCAGGCTCTCCCAACAGAGCTGGTGACCACAGAGCCCAAGCTTTTCTTGGTGCCCACCTTGGCACCACCCTGCCCAAATGCCAGGCCTCTGGCCCCAAGAGGGCAACCTTGCTTCCCCTCTGTGGATGATGGGGAGGTAGGTGCCTACGAAGCCCTGCAGAGGGCAATCCAGGCTGTCTTGCTCCCACAACTCCTTCTCCTCTAGGAGGCTGGAGAGGGCCATCAGGAAGCCATCATCTTGTCTTGCCATCCCTGGACAGCCCCCAAGATCCCCACTGGCCACATGGGCTTCCAGGGTGCCTGTCCTTTGTGTGCCAACCCCATTGGAAACCAGTGGTTGGGTCCTACTAGTTTGGAGGCCAGTCACCTCCGACCATCAGGCCATGGGAGACTGCAGGCAAAGCCATGTCGAATCCTTTCTGTTGCTACTTGGTATGCTGTTGTGGCCCTAAGCCAAGAGATATGAGTAAGGACAGGTTAGGATTGGACATATGGTCCCTGTTCCTGGACCTGCTTTTGGTACTTATCCAAACAAGGGCCTATAGCAAAATTCATGAAGGATGTCCCACCCATCACAGCCTTTCAGCTGGCCTTGGTGTCCCTCTGGCTTATTCTTCTCCCTGTCCCATCACCTCTGCATGGTGACACAAGATGGAACGCAAAGGTTGCAGCTGGCTGTCATACAGCAATAAGAGAGGCCTTATTCTGGGTTCAGGTTTTCTCAGGCTGAGCGATGCTTGCTGCTTGTCTTCCACATTGGTGTAAATCACCACGCAAAAGCAGGCCAGGGTCACTAGCTGAATTATGGTCTTTGCCTGATTTTACAAGCTTCCCTGGGGATGGAGGTCTAGCTGATTTCCTGCCTCCACCTACATTGCAACAAAACTTGAGCAGGGTGAGAAGAAACAGGCATTTTCTGAGAATGAGCACACTGAGTCATGTCAGGATGAGAAAATTAGCTCCCCAGGGAGCTTCAGGCTGAATAGAGAGGCTCCTAACCACAATACCTCCCAATGAGCTTGGCCAATCATGGGGGATGTCCTGGATATTGCCTGATGTGCTGGCAGGTGGTGTAAACACGGTCAGTAGCAGCTTGTACCTGTGGGGGAAACATCTGGATCTTTGTAAACAAAATAAGCCTTACATGGATGCAGAGGTGGGAGCTCCCAAAGGATTGCACCACAGCAGGAGTGAGGGGGCATGTCGAAGCCCTGCAAGGCTGCCCTGTCATCACAAGACCTTTCTCGCATCGTTTTCCTGGGATGCCCTGAAGTCAGAACATTTGCAAACAAAAATACGCCCCCTTTCCGGCCGCACCTTCCCTGCCTGCTCCTTCTCTCCTTTGCCCTCGCCTTGGAATGCCACATGAGATTATCCTGCCAGGTGTCAGGTGGGCAGCTGGGAATCTGTCAGCAACCTGCCCACTTCTGTGAGCTCATAAATGAGATCTCCCTCAGCCAAGAGGAGCAGGAAAGGAGGTTTCTGACCTTTTGCCAGGGGAGACTGATGGGAGAGGCTTCTGAAGGAGGGTAATAATTAAACAGGGATGCAATAGGTCCCAACTGGTAATGCCAGATCATCAGTTCCTGGGGCTGGGCAGAAAATCTCACTACGGCTACAAAGCTGCCCAAAGTCTTAATTTTGCTTCTGGCGGAGTCTCAATCAGCTTTTCTGGTTTGAAAGTAAATAGAGAAAGCAGGTAAGTAAATAGAGAGGGTCAGCGTTCACTTGCAAACCTCCACGCACCAGTGGGGTGTGAAACGTGAAACAGCAGGTAAGCTGCACTTCAACTGCTGGCTGCATTCCCTCGCGTGCTGCGCTTGGGGGAATTGCCTTGTTTTCTCAGCTCTCTCCCGAAACAAACTCGCTCATGCCTGTATCATGGTAGGGGCATGCAGAAGCCAAGCACCGGCTGCTGTGGCTGCTGTCACAAGAGAAAGGGATGACTAACTTAAAAATATGACCGATCACCCATTTGACACTCCCAACACGTAATCTCTATCCCCTTCTCTCCCACCAACACAACCCAGCAAGATAAACCCTATCAAATAAAAGCCCGAGGGAAAGTACAATGTGCCTTTCCTGGGGGTGAATGTCAGAAGAAATACAGCGTGAATACGGCGATAGATCAAGAGAGGCAGTGGAGGAGGTGATGGGAACAGGGGCCTGGGCTCAGCAAATGGAGGGAGATGAGCCCAGTAGCAGGGAGAGGGTCGCTGTGCTGGGCTCCCCAGCCTCCGCACCTCAGCTGTGAGCAGGGGGTTGAGCATACGGAAAACGGTGGCTCTCAAGCATCGTGCCTTTGAAAGGCCTGCTCACAGGTTAGATTTTAGGAAAAGGTTTGTGACTGTTCTTAGTCTGAGCAAACGTACTTGATTTCGGTGGAAATCCCTTAATTTCTGCCAAAACCACCAACCTCTTTCCGCTGAATGCAATCCAGTAGTTCAATAAAATCAGCGGAGGGGTTGGACTGAGTCATGTTAACATCATTTGGATTGAAATTAGAGCAGGCACATTCCTGCAGACAGTAACTTTCTGTTAGCTCCTTTCAAGATTAAATACTTCCAGGTTTCGTTTCAAAATAAGGCTTCATTTCAAAACTAACAGCGCTTGTTTCAAAGCCAAAATAATGAAGGCTGTAAGAGCAAAACAAAACATTTCATATGGGGATGACTGAGCTTCTGATACTTTTGTCTGCAAAGACGAGCGGGGGCAAATGTTTTCAGTGATTTAGTAAATCAGACATTCAAATGTTTCATTCCATGGAACCTTCCACTGATTTTTCAAAGAAGCTACGGAGCCTGTCCAGGACATCTCCCAGGCGTCAGGAAGTCTCCGTGAGGAAGTACAAACACAGGGAGGCTGGCGGTGATAACGCATGAAGGAGTTGGAGGGCTGGATTCTGCTTCTGATCTGGGCTGAGGGTGACTCATGTTTTCTTAAACCTTGCCGGAGACAGCAGTAACAGAAGCTCAGCGCTGGGAAGGCAAAAAGCAAGTGAGCAGAGATGGCAGGCAGCCACCCAGCTCGGTGAGGAGGCCACGGGATGTTGGGTGACAGAACTGTCCCCTGCTTGAGCCCCAGGCCAGTGCTCGGCCATCACTCCCCAGCTTCTCGGCAAGCCCAGCATGAAAGGAGAAGGGGCTGCCTTTGGTGCCGACAGGGATCCCCAGCCTGCTTTTCTTCATGGCCTTTCCATCCTGCTCGCCTTCCTCTGGACAGAGCTCAGAAAGCAGCTGCTGAGTAAACATGGGAAGGAAACTCCTGCAGAGGAGCTTTTGACACAGAGCCACAGGGTTTCTAGGAGCAGAGTGGGTTTGCAAACTGCCTTTCTACTCGAAACAGCTCCTAGCAGGAGAGGCTGCTGTGGGTCTCAGCCCACCAGTCAAAGCAGCCAGGGGCAGGTCACAGTGTCTCAGGCACTGGCCCTGCGCGTGTGCATCCTGTCCCCATGGAGCAGAGGCAGCTCCAGGGACGGGTGCCTGACACGTGCCCCTGCCGCTAAAGCCTGTAGTCCTCTTGGAGCGCGTTAGTGAGTGCGTGGGCCACGGCACTGCATGGTTGCTGTTGCAGCACTCATTTACAGTTTGGCTTACTCACCACAAACTACATGGGAGACGCTTTTTGGTTTTCCGAGTGGCGCAATGCTATGAACTCCAAAAAACTCCCTGCCCTGGGATATCCTCAGAAGTGTCATAGGGGTTTGGTAACTCCTTTCTCCAAAGATTTTTCTCCACCACATCCCTGCCTCCATCCCAGGATCTTAGAAGGTCAGAGGAGAAAGGGGACACCCTGAGCTACACCATTCCAGAAAGACCAAAGCAAGCTCTGCAGCTGCAGGGGTTGGACCCTCAGAGCGATGAGCGTCAGGAGGGTGAGCTGGGACTGATGCTCGCTGCTCCTTACAAAGCAAGCTCAGGTAGGTGCAAGCATCTCATTAAGTGGAAAACAGAAGTCTAGCTTTTCTTCACGCAATAGGTGGAAGTCATTGCCATGAGGGGAAGCTAAAAGGTTGGATAGGCTCAGAAAGCAGCAGATTTACACAAGAGAAATCCCTTACAAACTACTGAAGAAATAGAATACATCGCAGTCCTGACGCCTAAGGCAGGATACCATGCTGTATGGGCTTCTGAGCCCACTCAGCTTGTCCACTGTTACACAAGGTTGAATGGAAAAGGTAAATACTTTGAAAAACGTTGTCGCCAGAGCTAAGTACCCAAAGCCCAGCACTGCCAGTCCAGGCTGCCTCCCCTTGTGTGCCTGTGTGCCCAGGCGGGCAGGCTCACTGCAGAGCGCCAGGGCTGGCTGCCCCTGTGGCAGCACCAGCCACCCACTGCCCCGCCAGAGGAAGAAATCCCCTCTTGCAAAGCACATGTGATGAAGGGCAGGGAGTTCTGCAAGACGGGGCACGAGAGGCTGCTCACACAGCCCTGGCTCCATTGTTTCCTAATGCTGGCTTTGCTGATAAGGCGGTTGTTCTTCAAATACATGGAGGAAATCAAATCCAGCACCCGATGATGCAACGTGAAGGAAGGGGAAACTTTAAAAAACATCCATGCACAAGGCTATGAGAATACAATTAGCACAGCCACCCCTTAAGCAACGCTGCGGGGACAGAGCGGGGCAGGGATGGGCTGGGGGGCTTTACGCCACAGTTAGGCTCTGCCCGGGGAGGATGCCGGGGAAGGCAGGAGCTGCCTCCCACACAGGGCCATTCACCCTGCATGGCTCACGCTGCGTAGCACGCTGCCATTGCTGAGCTAATGAGCAGCCCAGCGCTGCCAAGGTTTTCAGAGCCGGGTGTCTTGGCAGGCTGGCCCAGGACGCACAAATGGCTCCAAGCTGAGTGACATGTAACAGCAGGGCCGTAGTTTCATTTGACCCATGAGGACAGAAGCAGAGAGAGGCAGGCTGCCAGATGCTGACGCAATGCGAGATACTGATTTGTGAGGCTTTCTGAAGGAAAGGAAAGGAGAATTTCAGTGTCCGGGGAAGGGTGATGCAAGCCTCCCACTTGCACATTGCAGTGAGCTGGGATCTCTGCCAGATGCGGAATAGGATGGATGAGTAAACAGCACTTCACTTTCCTAAAGCAATTTGGAAGGAAAGTGAAAGAGCTGAATGAGATAACAAAACTATTACTCTTTTTCCTCTGCTCCTCTCCCTTGGCTCTTTGCTGTGACATGCTCTGGATATGCCGGTGTGCCCAGGGACTACCCCACACGCTCCACAGCGTGCCCAAGGGCTCAATGATTTCACATGAAAACCAGATCCCATCCTTCTGTACGCAACCTCCCTCATCACTAGAAGGGACATTGCTCCACGCTGGTTCCATGCCAGGAGGATGTTGCACAGAGGAGCCAAGTACTGCTGTTACACAAACAGCATGTCAAAGAGAAGGAAAAAAAAAAAAAAAAGGACAAATTTGTAACTGAAGTAAATCCATCTAAACCAATAGCCTGAGCACTCTGCTAACAGAAATCCCCGCAGCTCCGGTAATGAATATGGGCCGAGCTGACATTATAGAATCACAGAATGGTTCGAGTTGGAAGTGACCTTTAAAGGTCATCTATTCCAACCCCCTTGCAATGAGTGGGGACATCTTAAACTCGATCAGGTTGCTCAGAGCCCTGTCAAGCCTGGCCTTGAATGTTCCCAGGGATGGGGCATCTACCACCTCTCTGGGCAACCTGGGCCAGCGTTTCACCACCCTCACTGTAAAAAATTTCTTTCTTACATCTAGTCTGAATCTACCTTCTTTTAGTTTAAAGCCATTACCCCTTGTCTTATCACTACAGGCCCTACTAAAAAGTCTGTCCCCATCTTTCTTATAAGCCTCCTTAAATATTGAAAGGCCACAATAAGGTCTCGCCAGAGCCTTTCCTACAGCGATACCCCACGACTGATTCAGATTACTGTGCTATGTGAGGGGCTGGGTATAGAAGAACAAGCGCAGGCTCTCAATCCTGGACACAAACCCAGGAGTGTTACAGAAGGGCAGGGTGAAGTTCAAGTGATCTGGACATCTGGAGAGAAGCTCTGAAAACATGAGACGCAATTCAGAAAGAACATGCAAGTTTATACTTTACCTATGCAGGAATGATCTGCAATGAAATGCAATAAGGAGCAAAGAGTCGGAGAGAAAAGCATCTGGGGTTTACAGTGTGTTGAGACCAGGCTGAAGATGCCATTCACCGGAAAAGGCAGACATCGTGCTGTACATGAAAGTTTGAAGACGTGTGGGAGACCTGTGACTAGTCCCAAATATCGCCCCCCTTTCCAGAATCAGTCACACATAATCCAAATGAAAACTGGGATATTTGGAGGTGTAGAAATCATCTCCTGAGAGTCCCGGTGTCCTCTGGACAGATATCAGGTCTGTGAATGACTGATGCGAAGAGAAAGGAATAATCTGTTCTCTGTGCCCATGGTGGACATGAAAGGGACCACAGGCTTAATCTGGGAGCCCATGGAAGGCTGAGGAGAAACTCCACATTTTTAAGGAGAGTGGAGCCCTAGACCAGAGGGCCTCTTTGGGGTCTTCAAGAGCAGTTTAGACAAATTCCTCTTAGGTAACATTCAAGTACCAGTGCTCCTGCCATGGGAGGAGGTGAGGGGGCAGAGGACCTCCCTGGAGCATGTGATGCTTACAGATGAAGGAGAGAACCAGCACCAACTTTCTGGGACAGCTTTACTGAGACTTGAGAACTCACCCATCTGTCTGCAAAAGAATTGAGTCAAACAGGCATTCTGAGGCCAGTGCAGAACCACTGCAATTTTCTAGCTAAGCCAAGGCCACTGGTACTCAGTGGGTGAGGAGAGCACAAACATGAGACCAACCACTTCTCTGTTTGGCCTCTTTAGAAGACCTTGTGCCATAATTAGAACTTTTTCCACCCTGTCCCATTCACGCTGTTTTGCTGATGCTCACAGTCTCATGCTACAGCTCCCCAGCTTCTGCAGCAAGAGGAAGCAGAGCAGAAAGTAAGGTTGCACTGCCTTTTCCAACCCAAGTGACAACGTCTGGGGAATCGGGAAGCACTCTGTAGCCTTCTGCACCAAATAAATCACCATTTTACTACAGGGTTTCAGACAGAGAAGTACCTCCCTATCTAGAGGCCCCTACTAGTTTTCCAGTCTGAATGCAGGACTTGGGCAAGGGGAATGTGTGGGCTCTGTGATGGAGATTCTCAATTCCTTCACAAAGTAGCATTTGCAACATGAGACTCAAACTGTCATCCATGCAACCCTCCTCAAAGAGCACCGACAGCTTAGATGGCCCTGACACCCTTAGCTCTGAGCAAGCACTTCCAAGGGCCTGGAGCAGGCATATCACCAAACTTGGACCTACATCCCTGGCCCAAAGGGCAACCCTTACCCATCTCTAACCACTGGCACACGCTGAGAACATATTCAAAGATAATTAATATTGCTCTATGGTTTCTCTGTGTTTTATTCTTTCATTATGCTGATGAAGGCACTCAAGCCTTGTGGCAATGTAGTAGTATCCAAACCACATGGTGCTGCCACCGCCTTTGTGTTGCTTCCTTTGCTGAGATTTTTTTCCTGTCCCTGTTTCTGACAGTTTGCAAATTAGCTACTTTAACAGTTAGTATTTACAGGCATTACCACTGTAGGAAAAAGAAGAGTTAATTAGAGACCAAGGAAAAGAAGGTGGTTAAATATAACTCCACCGTCAGATTGTGTCTGACACACGCATTTTCACAAGAAATAAGTAGGAGAACAGAGCGGGCATAAAACAAGACAATTGCTTTTTGTTCTTCCTACTGAATGGAAGCTGGTCAGAGTTACAGGCTCCTCTTCTTCCTCAAACACATCTTTTATCTTGCTGCTAGGGGATATTTGTGGATACTGCCCAGCTCCAAGTTAGCGCACCCCTCTCGCCATGCGCTGATGAGGGGGAAAGAAGTATAGGGGGAGGGAGACTGTTCCCAGGGAAAGCTGGCATCATTTCATGGGCTCAACCTAGGACAGACTCACCCAAGCCCCCTCATACTTGGATCTATGTCGAAGTCCCTTCAGAAGCTCCCATTTCGGCTCCTGCACAGCTGCCGTTGTTGCTACGCTCAGCAGGAAGCAGAGCAGAGAGAATCAGACTAAAGCTGTCAGGGAAAGGAAAGAGGACAGCAAATTGCTTCCACTCCAGAGGAAGGCTTTAGAAACTAGAGGCTGCTGGTAAAAGCATCACAGCTGGAGGGCATCCGATGTCACAACACGCAATGCACAATTTCATCACACACCAGGAAAAACGTAGTTCTAAACTCACGTGGGAAAAAGCAATTCTAGAGGAGACGCTATAGGCAAGATTCTCTAATGTTCCTCAGATTACTCTTACTTTACTGATTTTTCAAGGATATCAGACACAAGTTTCCAAGTTGTCTGTCACTAATTCTTAACCACACTCTATTCAAAAACATGCACAGAGCAGACAAGAACCATACAAGGAAGCCCAAGAAGCCTCTTGCACAGAAATCCGACTGACTGCATACCTGTGTAAAATGTGATTCTGAGGTAATTCACATGATACCACAGGAGTCCAGAAGTTTTTGAAAAATTTTTCTAAATAGGTTCTGGTGAAAAGTCCCAGGTTCTAAAATGCTTGTTCAGTCATGAAATATTTCAGCTTCAGAGCAGCCAAGCACAGCTTGCTGCTTTTCAGCTCCAGACCAGCAAGCGTGTTTAACACGCAGCTGGCATCTGCAAGGGTCACAAGAAGCACTTCTGGAAATCTCTTCTCAAATGGTGCGTGAAGAGAGTCAGCTTCCAGCATTTAGGCCATGTTTATGATTGCTGCGAGGGGACCAAACTGAAGCAGCAAGTAGGAAACCCGGAGACCTGCTAGGACACTTTCTTGGTTTAAGCCTAGAAGGAAACTGGTGAGGCTGCTTAAGATGAGATGGGATCCTCTCAAGAATCCCTCTTACCTTTGGGCTTGGCAAGGAAGAAAAAGAAACCCTAGTGTCTGTGGTCATGGAGGAGTCTCATCAATGAAGAGAGATGATTCTGCAGAGACCCCTCTGTGAGGGGTGACCTGGGATGGACAGAACTAGTCTTCACACCAGTCATTGCATTAGTAGTAGCGATTTGGTCTCCTATGGAGAGGAGATGCAGGGCTGCTGTTCTTGCAGTTTGCTTTGGGTGACACCACTGTATCTCAGGGACCTCACGTGCTCAGTGCAAACTTAGAAGCAGGTACAAAGCAAGGTTTGCTTCTCCCTGCTATTTAGAGGAGTAAAGCCTAGAGCAGCATAGAGGAGGCAGAGCCTGCACCCCTGCTGCTTGTCCTGAACATATTACCACAAAAAACCTTTCTTCTTTGTTTTGTTGCATGTTCACTTCTACCTAGAAGAGTAATCACAGCAGCCTGGACATACTGCCCAAGGTGATGGTGTGACCTCACAAAATGCGTGCTGCGTAACGGTTTGGAAGAAGCAGGAGGAACTGACCTGGTACAAACACACCCCAAAGAAACAAAATGCTCGTGCGTGTCAGAGACAACCCCACCACACCAGTACAAGAGCTGACAACCAGCAAACGCCGGGTTCACAGAAGCTAGCACCCTGGAGTGCCTGCACATGTAATAGAGAACAAGGAATTTCCCACCACTTGCTGAAGTCCCTGCTGGGAAACACCGAGGTATGGGACCACCTATGCCTCACACAAGTTTGTCATGGTAGCTCTATCAGCTGCATCAGAGGAGAGTTGTTGCCTTCAGCGGAGCACCAGTGGCAGATCTGGCTTTTATGATGATAAAATGCTCATAAATGGAAAATACAAACCAGAAAACCTTTGGGAGGGAAAGCAGAGGAAAGCTGGCAAAAGGAAAGGAAGAGGAGGGTAGTGGATGCGTCATCTGTAACGTTTACATGTGACAACACCATCCTACATTGCTACTGGTTAAGGGAGACCAAGAGGAAGTGAACATTAACTCCAAAATAAGAGTGCAGAGGTGGAAGGCAAAGGAGGTTACTGGGAGAGATGACGAGTGCAGAAGCAGAGGAGTAAGCTCAACAGTGCAGCCCTGTTTTGTGGGCTGGCCCACCTGACACTCACACCTGGCACCAGTAAAAAGAAATTACGTGGAGCGAGAAAACACAGGGGACAGGTGAATTGGGTGAAGCTGGGAGACCTGCAACAGCTTGTTCCCAGTTACAAATAAATGCAGTTTGACAAAAGCCAGCATAATCCTCTCCCCTCTCCCTTTCCCACCATCTGCATATACTGCACCTTGCAAATTTTGTCATGTATTCAAGTGCCAGCAGGAGGAAGGCAGGCTAGGCAGGGCACCCCCATCTTGCTCATGTTGCAGCAGGGAGATGCTTCATTTGATGCAAAAAGTCATCACGCACCACCATCCCCTTCCCTTCTGTTCTCGAGAGCCTACCACAAAACACAGGCTGAATTTCCCATCTTGCAGCCAACACACAAACTGAACCGACAGCCAGACTCTGCCTTTTCGCACCCAGCAACACAGCAAAGAGGTGAGCTGAGCACGGCCAGGGAGCCAGACCAAACCCTGGGCCAACCCTGCTGCTGGTGGAGAGGTGCCTCCAGCCCTGAACCTGCGCTGGCTCCGTGGGAAGACGTAGGAGCAGTGCTGATATTGTGCATCAGAAGAAATGCTCTTTGATCACAGATCAAAAGTTCTGACCAGGAATAAGGAATCGCAGCTTTTGGAAAACCAACATCAGAAGCACCTGTTGTGCAATGGAACATTTCAAACACAAAACATCAGTCCGTGTTAGCAAGTCCTCTGGAATTATGACAGTCTGCTGTGGATGTCAGGTGGGAATTGCACTCATCCTCTTCCCACCCCTCCCATTCCCACAGCTCTCCTCAGAGGAGGACATGCTGCTCATCACCTTGTGGCCTGGAGCTGCCTCCAGCCTTCTTCCAGGAGCTGCTGGCTTTGCTGGATTAAGGCTCCAATCCCTGGTCATAACATCAGCCACACAGAGGACAACTTTCTGTCTAAGGTCACATTTATTATGCAGCCATTGCTTCACCCACCCCCGAAATCAGTCACTATTCAGATCCTACCACTCACTAACCTGGCAGCCAGCGGCCAAATGAAATATAGTGGATAGAAACTGAAGGCAGACAATGCACGAGACACAAGTCTTTAACACCGAGAGTGCTTTGCCGAGGGAAAAACATAGGTAGGAACATCCCAAATTTAGCACAGCCTGTAGTCCTCAGCTCAAGCATAGACATCTCTCCAGCAGCTGTGCTCTGGGGGAAGCTCATGTGCCTGGGGTCCCTCCAAGGCCCTGGAGGAATCCGCCCCTGCGCTGCGGGCAGCCGCACCGTATGGGAGTCACTGTTGGGGGATACGGCGGGTCCGTAGACCCCTTGACAGAAGATACAGAGATTGCAGTGTATCCATAAGAAGGCCGCGAGTTGCGTCATATAAGGACAATGTAACAAAAAGAGTGAAGAAGAAGATTGCCTCAGAGAACAAAGAGAAACTAGGCTGTGAGAAAGCTGGATTTTGAGCAACGTAGACAGGATTTCGATAACCAACCACATTGTAGCTACGAGCGCACGTGCTATGTAACCTAACCAATTGAAAGCGTAGAAAGAATGCGTGAACAGCGTGTGAACCAGAGATTAGATATATAAGAAAGCTAAGCTTGGAATAAAAGGAGGAGCTCAACTTAACCCTTAAGGAGAGTCTTGTCGTTTGTCTGTCCCAACTGAAACGACAAGTCACGGTCCTCGTCGCCGGGCTCAGCCCAACCGTCAATCTCAGAAGTGCTGCTGCTTCACTGACAGCGTCAGGCAAAATCAGAGGAACCTCCCAAACCGCTGGGAGAAGGCTGCGCCCCAGGAAGACCGCAAGCAGTATTTAAGGAGGGAGAGTTTGCTAAGTTGAAAATTTGGCCATTGTACTCAGGTAAAGAACAGCGTTTTGGAAAAAAACGACAGCGAGAAACACTCCAGGCTTTTCTGATAACTACTGCTGTCCTCCTAACACCAGCAGGGCCCTTTGGCCAACACCAGCGCAAAATGTGCTTCTTGTCAGACCATCACCCCCTTGTCCCTGCTCTGCACCCTGTGCTAGCTCGGTGCTAGCTCGGGTGGACCACCCAGTGGCTGTGGGTCCAAAGCACACATCTGGAGCGGCAAGCTTCCCCCTGAGCCACCATGGGTGCTGGTGAGCACGCTCAGCACAGCCTAATCAAAGCAAGCCATTTTCACTGTCGGGCATGGAGTCACACACTTCTAGCAACGGTTAGGCCTTAAAGCAAATGAAGCCTGAATCGGAGAGATGCGTTAGGTGTTTGCAGCGATTACCCAACATCAGAGGTTTCGCTGCAGCTTGCCCACATTTTAGAAGAGTACTTTTGGCAGGCGGTGGTTGCGGGTACCAGAAGGCAACACCAAGCAAGGCACGCAGGCGCTTCAGCCTGCTTCAGCAGGAACCGCGCTGGCCTGCAGTGGCTGCCAGGACAGGGTGCCAGCATGGACTGGTCGCTTCCTTTGTGCCTAACGCCAGGGATTCCCACTGTGGGGCTCACCGCTGCTGTCCCCGCTCCGGCTCTGGGACAAGCCCAGCGTCTGCAGCCGTGAAGCATGGCAATGTGCCCATGGGCTGCACTGACAAGGCATCTTGCCATGGTTCATTGTCCCAATGGCAGCCAATTTTTTAGTTTTGCCCATTGGTTTTGTTTGACCCTCCAAAACACTTAGTTCAAGGGAAACAAGGACAGCAGTAATGTCTGCCCACTTGATGCAACGGATAGATCTGAAATTCAGGATCTCTCAATCTTTCTTTTTCTCTGCTCCTGCAGACTGGGGCTGAAACTCCACTAGGGCTTTTCTGTGCTTCTTAAGCCTCTCTCATATCCTTGGAAAGCCGTAGCAACTGGAAACACGCCAGTCTTCCCACAGACACACACAAAGAAAATCTGCACAAAGTAAAGCCGGGGCAACCTTTGCTATCACTGAAAACAAGCTGGTGAGGACTTGGAAAACTTACGCCAGGGTTAAAGCAAACTTCATATTTGTATTGGGTGGCGCTAATATTTGACGATGAAGAATGCACAGGATTCTGTGACTGCTGAGGCTTTGAAAAACAGCTCCCCAGGAACAGATTGCGAAGCACAGTCTCGTGGTCTGAGCCAGAAGGGCTGGGACAAACACACTATAGCATCACATAGCATCAGGCTAACGGAAAGCTCCCGCCTGAATATGCGCTGGTAAGTCTGTGAGTCCCGTGATGTGCCTCAGCCATGCAATTACCGCAAGTCCCCAGGGCCAGGCTTAGGCTGAGGAAATGAGCTTTGGACTGCACAGCAGCTGAGGACATGAATTTCCCAGTCTGCTTTAATCAGCTAACCAGATATTTCATATTTTAAAATTGGCAAAGAGACAAATGCCTGCACCCATGCACTCCAACACAATGGAAATTCAAAGGCTAGAGATAAATTCTGTGTATTATGAGCTGTGATGTTGCTAGTGCGAAGCCCGTCAAACACTTTCTCTTTAAGGAAACTAGGAAAGGGAAGCGAGGGAGAAAAGGCAGGCAAGAATCACATCCTGCTCCTTCGTATGGAGTGCAGCTGTTTCTACACTGGAATTTTTTCCATCCCTCCCTAACAGGCTGTTAGAAGAGAGAAAAGAAAGGAAAGGAAGGACAAGACCACCGTACGGTGGGTGCCTGTCAATAAACATATTCATTGCAAAATCATATTTTGAGACCTAAGGCTACTTTTGAGAAGTGACAAGAAATGCGGAAGAAAATGAGCCCAAATGTGGTGGTGATCACATCCTCTGGTCTGCTGGGCTTAGTCTAAGTCTGTTTTTTAACTGGGGGTAACATGGTTAAACACCGCCTGAACAAAAACTGCTGGGGCCTGTAGGGAAAATACAGTTGAGATGCAGCCATAAATATTCTTGCAAAGAAAAAGCCCTAATTTAAACAGTGCTTTCACAGCTCCCAAGCCTGGCTGAGGCTGGTGGGAACTGCAGAATGAAAGGCTGCCGCTTGCCGACTCCTGCCAGGGCTCCTCCAGCCGTGCTCAGGGCTTGTGGCATCACTGGGATCCTGGCACGGTGCTGCGGCACCGGGGTTCTCTCCCCGCCGTGCACCGGGTGGTACATTTACAGATAACATGATGGAAAAGCAAATTTACAGTCCCTGGCCACAGGCCTTCGGTGCTGCCACTTAACAGTGAGTCACACAAGCTACTTTATCCGTGCTTATATAATATGATGTAATTAATAAAAATAAATATAATACTATTTGGACTCCGCCAAGTGAAATACATGCTCAAAGTCTGGAAGTATTCAACTCCAGCCCCTTACCGATCCCGTAGGTTCCCTCCCCTATACAATCCTCCCCATTTTAACTCAGTATTAATGTAAATAACTGGCAAATTTTGGGTACTGGGACTGACATTTTCTTCCCCTGAGCTCTATTTGTGGTAGCAATGATAATTTTTTGTTGGGACAAAAAAAGGTGGTTGTTTTGCAGGTTAAAAAAAAAAAAAAGTTGCTGAAATTGCTGTTGGTGGATCTTCTTTTCTTCTTGCGATATTTTCTTGGGGTTTTTTTTTCTTTTCTTTTTTTTTTTTTTTTTAAATATACCTCTTTTTAGACCCTCTGCTGCCTCTGCGCTATAGGGGATGTCACAGGAAGTCTCATTTGCATGCTTTAAAATGAAGATTGCTTAGGTCTTTTTTTGTGGTTAAGGCCAGGAGTTTAACAAGTGGCAAGCTTAGCGTCTGGGGCTGCGGGGTTGGAGCCGCAGGCCAATGCGGGTCAAGGCAGGGCTTCTAAACCAGCCAGCTGTCCCCAGGGAGAAGCAGGCTCTCTGTCCATGAACAATTCCCGTTTGTCGCTGGTGGTATGTGTTTGTCATACTGGTGTTGCTGCATTGCAGGGTGACCGCGGGGATTGGTCCTGCTTAGAGGAACAGCTGGATCAGCAGGGACTCTTGCATAAATGAACCAAATATTTACTGGAGAGGGGAAGGGGGCTGGTGTAGGGACAGTCATTTGCTCTTCCCTGGGGTCACACCAGGGCAGGGTGCAGAGGAAGGCATATGTCATAGAGGTTAATAGGTCTCCCCACACAGGCCAAGTCCGTAATTGCTTTTTATAGGAAGGAGTTTGTGGAAAGTACCCCATCTCCTTTACATTAGTCATGTGGAGTCACTACCAAGGCAGGCAGAAAATCTATATGGGCTGGGGAGGGGTGGTGGGGGCACAGGAAAGTCACATTGAGACTCTCTGGGGCTTTTCTTTCCCACAGCTTGCCCTGAACCTGCCCCAAAGTGTGCCCTGAGGGGCAAACCACCCTGTCAGGGGCCAGCAGGCAGCTCGCCACTGCCTCCATCACTGCCCTCCCATGTTTAGCTTCACCCTGTGTAACTCCTTCCCATCTTTCCTCTGAGAAGCTCTGGGTTTGACTGCCAAAAGTCAGGAAAGCGGTGGGTGGCTTTGGGCTGGCGATGGCATGTCCTCCCGTACTGGCAGCAGCATGGCCAGGAGCTCCCCAGCAGCTCAGCAGTTTTCTGGAGGCAGGCGCAAGCAGGTTTCTCTCTGTCTCACCCTGAACTAAATGTATGCTAAGCACCCACTATACAGCTGAGAATTCGAAAGATTAAGCGGAGTATTAACACAACAGTTCAGGTTTTTTAGTTTTGTTCTTGTGCCCTTTCCAGTTTTCTGTTTCCATTCCACCCCTCTGCAACACGCAGATATTTAACTTTGGTTCTGGAAGAGTTGAGGCTTCTTCTGCAGGTTGGGAAGAGGAGGGAGAAGAGCAGAAGCAAGACTAAAGTGTATAAATCACATTTTCCATGTATCCCATCTCCAGCAAGGGAGCCCAGCAGAGCTGGCAGAGATCTCTAAGTGACATCTTTGTGTGTCAGAATTTCTTTTTTTAAATAATTACCAACACAGAACCCTTTTTTCGTATTGAAAGAAAATTCAAAAGAACATGCAGAGTTAAAAATAGAAACTAATTTCAAGGTTGACAATTAAAGTTATATTTCTCTTAGGTGTGTTTTACTTCTCATACCTATCTGCTTTTTCTTTCCTTTATCTTTTTTTTTGCCTCCCCTACACGACTCCTAACTCACAATTTTGTTCCCGCAGTAAGGAATTCAAAAAAGTAGCTAAGAAAAAATAAAAAGGGCAAACCCCAAAATTATTTTCGGAGGACTTTGAAAATGGGCCGGCTCATTCCAAACTGCAAATTGAAAGCTATTTACAAAATCGCAACTCTTTTCCTACTCTCCCTCTTTCTCCTCGAATGGCATCGGTGTGGAAGTCAAGGCTGGTGGTCGCATGCAACTCTTTCCACCGCCGCTTGTGGCTCCACAGCAGTCCTTGCTTGCAGTCATGTTTTCAAGTGTGTGTAGTTTCACTTTTACTGCATGAATCATGTCCTCAGGGAACTGCAAAAACGCTCTTCTGTCATCAGCGCTCAGACCCGTGCTGTCAAAATGAGAAACAGATTTCATCTGATGCCAACCTCTCGGCCATAAAAAACATTGGTACCTGTGGAGATCAAAGCAGGTCATACACAGTCACCAGGAGGTTCCTCTGCTTGGTACCTCATCCCTTCACTTCGTGTTTGCTGGAGAGTTTGTAAACTTGACTCCTTGCGTGAAAGTCTGAGGTGCTTTTCGGTGCCCCTGCAGCCTGTTGCCGGAGTTTCATTTTAGTCATCCTGGGCCAGGAGCCAAATGAAAGTTCTCTGCCTCAGTTTCACGAGGAAATGCCTCTTAGTCCGGCCTAGTGACGAAACACGCTGTGGCTCCTCCTCTTGGCTTTATTAGCATGGGGAAATCTTCAGCATATAATCGCGTCCATGCTCCGCTGTGGCAATAAGGACCTCGGGAATTCTGGCAGTGTCTCTCTCGGCCATGGTGCTGTTTGCATCGTCACCTCCAGCCGTCTCGAGGATAAGCATCATGGAAACACCAACCTTGCTGGAGAATGGAAACATTCCACAGCAAAGGAAATTCACTTGTTGTCAAGTGGCTTTTTATACTTTAATATTTGTTTTGATTATAATTTCAGCCCTGGTTCCTGTAGTCTTCTGTTTGCTTCGTCATAAGCAGGTAAGGACAATGCAAAATTCCTAACCCTGGAGTGTATGAACCACACATTATTCCTAATGATTAACATTGCTGTGTCGGTGCTATCAACTAATTGCAACCTAGTCATTCTTTCTCTTTTGGAGGCATCTAATGCTTTTAGTTTCCAAGATTTCAGCTGATAACATTTCCATCAATTCCTTGGGTAAATGTCTCCAGTATTTTGCTTTCATTTCTCTAAGTTGGGGTTTTTTTATTTATTTTTTCTGTTTTGTTTTGTCTCCCACACAAATGATGCATGCTGCCCTAATGTGATATCAACTGATGATGCAGTGTAAGGACAGGAGAGGCTGAGGAATCCTGGTATTTCATCAGGCACGAAGCCTTTTCACTCTTGATTTTACCAAGTGCTAATACAATCTATCCCAAATCGCGGTTACTGAGCCAAGTTGTCCTCCGCGTTTCATGTGTTGATTTCAGTGATCTTTTTCTGTCTATATCTCTGTATGGTAATGAACAGAAGTACAGGGATGAGCCAAGTGACTCATTCAATGAAGGTCAGGCTTTTATTTTCTGATTTCTAAACTATGAATCAGTCTCCTGGAGGATCCAAGTGCTAGTTTGGGATGCTGGTTTACATATCCCGCTGTGATGTAGCTCCCTCCAGTTCCAGTTCTGAGGAGGGAGAGGACAAGGAGAAAGTCCCCTTCTGTTAAGGGGCAGGATGGCTTGTTCTCGTGGTCTGTCAGCTTCTTGTGGCATGATGACACCAGGAACCCCTCTTATCCTAAGGACAAGTCCTTACTTATCCTACAAGGCACTGATTATTTTTGTAAAATATGAAAACTGCTAAATTCCCACAAGAGCGGGGGCTGCCCTGCACCTTACTTAGCAGACAATCTTAAAAAAAATAAATAAAATTTTTTTTTAATTTCTTCGGTCCTTTTAGCCCCACTCCCACAGCCTTTCTCATCTATCTGGGAGCCGGGAAGCGGCAGCTCTCTGACCTGCAGTCACAACTGCATCCCTCTGATGGCAATGAGGATGCAGACGCACGCAGCATTTCACACGTGTTCCCCTCCTCCCCCTCTTTTTTCGTATTGCAGAAAGTCACTTTGGTAAGTCAAAGAACTGCCTTTAGCCCAGTTGATTCGTATTAATTGGGGAAAGCGTGACCGGGTAACGAGAGGCTTTCCCTGCGGGGGAACTGATGACATTCCCAGCACTCGGGACAGCAACTTCCTAAGGAACAGATGACGCTGTGCTTCAACAGTGATTTTAGGCATTTCAGGGCTTGCAGCTGTTAAGATGTGAGACAGAATTGGGACCCTGTGTCTGTAAGCTGATCCCAAGTTTTATGGGCTCTGGCCGGAGAGAGAACTTAGCTGCTGTGTAGGAAGAGCACGACCTCTGTAAGCAAACACCGAGCCATGAGTCACAGGAATAGACCGAAATCTCTTGCCGCTGACAGTTTGCCAACTGGGCACCCACAGAGCATCCTCCTTCCCTTGGCTGGAAGAGCGCTGGAAAGCTGCTCTGACTAGTGGATCAGAAAGCACTGTGCCTGTCGCCTTGAGCTAAGCACGGTATAGTGGTTAAAGAGAAGTAGGGCTGTCCTCCCCATTCTGCTTATCAGGTGTGACCTTGAGGGCATCCTTTCAGCCCTCCGTGTTTCCTTCTTCCTTCTTACACAGGGGCTACAAAGCCTGAGGGCAACTCCATAGAAGAGGCGACCACTGTCAGCACGCCTTTGCCACTCTCAGAGCACTGGGTGCCATGGAAAAGCGGCATGAGCTAGCGGTGCAGCGCTCGACTACTACATGGCTCTGCCGCACACTGAATCAGTGCTAAATGATTTCAAACTGGGATGCACAGAAGGGAAGGTTCATGGTTTCAATAAGCGTGAATTAGCCCAACACAGTGCGGCTCCCCACGCGCATGCACTGGCTTCAAGCCGAGTCCTTGTCCACAGAGACATCACTTGTGACAGTCTGCAAGAGCTGAGTCCGGGGATGAAATGAAAATCCTGTCACCTGAGAGGAGCGTAGACCTCCTCTAGGCACTGCTGATGGCTGTCTTTTTTGATTTTGTGAAAATACCACCAAAGTGGATATGAAAAACGCTGATCCATTTTAAACACTTCAAACTTTGTTGGAAAACAACTGTGTTTTCGTAACAAATCATTGCTTGTGTTTGTTGGTAATGATGTATAAAAAGGTTATTTCCCTTCCTGGGAGAATGCTTTTGTGTTTTTGTAATGATAATCCTCCTCTTGAGCTCACTGATAGATGGAAAAATTGCAGCATAAAACACTGACCAAGCACTGCTTCTTTCCACAGGCACCGGAGTTGTGCTGGGCACATGGATCCTGTGAGTATCCAGATGCTAGAGACCCAATTTCTGATTTTGTCAGACTTGTGCTGTGACAAAGATGACTGTCTCACAGCCCTCATGCCTGGTTACAACTGCTCCAAGGACAGGTGTGAGTGCTAACTGCAGAAATACAGAGCCCATAGGGCACCGGGGCCATGACAAATAGAGCTCCCCAGCTCCGCACCCAGGGCTCTCAGCCAGCAACCATCTCTCTCTGCCAGAATCAGCCACGTGCACCTCTCTGAAAATGGCTGGTAAAATCAGTGTCATGAGGGTCAGATTTATTGCTGTCAAGTGTTAGTCAACAGTTCCCTAAGCTCCATTTAGGGCAGTCCTAGGGTCCTAAGTCCCCATATACCAGCTCAGACCCACAGAGAGATTGAATTAAATCAATGAAAAACTCCTGCATGCATAAAACTTCAATTAATGGCTGTTGACTGTGCAAGAGCCTAACCAGCCAGGAGCTCCCCCAGTACCTGAAGGTACTGATCAGCACTGTGGCCCGAGCTGAGTGTCCCCGTTATCTGGTATTTGATTTATTCTGCATCGAGCCCCCACTGCATTATGTACTGCAGATACACATGCCCTCATGGTGTGTGGTGCCACGCATTGCTGTCTCCTTGCCCCATTTGTCAGTGCGTGCAGCGAGGGGTCTGACAGCTGCGACCCATCACTAGCTTTAATGCTGGCAGCATGTGTCCATCCAGTGCAGAGAGAGGGGGGAAATCTGAGAAGATCCTGCAGGTTTAGGTCTCATGAAGGACTTATAGCCACAGCAGCCAGCAAGCAGAAGATTACTGTAACCACCCTCATCATCCTCAGATCCGGCTGAAGATCTGCTCATGAATTTTTTCTAATTAGGGACACTCTTGGACACATTCCCAGCCGTGAAGTTTCCCCATCTCCAGCGTGCTTTTGGCAGCTAACCCATCCTGGAGGAAGCCCCTGCAAGTCACCCATGGCCATGGAGGTCCTTCACAGCCTCTCCTGGCAGATTGAGACCCCTTCCTAGCACTTCTGAGGAGTTAATAAACTCAAAAAGATCAATAATAATAATAACAACAACAATAATAAATAAATAATAATAAAATTTGGCAGTGAGATGTACCAATGGGAAACAGTAACAAAACATGCTCATGTACAGGAAAAGGTTGTCCTTAAACATCATTAATCACCATATCCATTTTGTCTGTGTTTTCCTCAGTAAAAAATTCTACACCAAACTTGAAAGGTCTCGTGAGCTGGGAGTGGAACTTAAAGCACTGCAATGGATTTGTGCAGAAGGACCATGACGAGTACCTCGTGATTGAGCAGAGAGGCAACTACTTCATCTACGCTCAGGTCAACCGCAGAAAAGATATGCAACAGCCTTTTACACTGATGATGTACAAAGTGCCCAGAATCCTCCTCAACAAGGCTGTGGGAGCAAAGGAGGGAGATGGAAGGGGCACCGTAAATTTTGGGAGACCCTTTTTCCTGCAGAAGGGAGATAAGCTGTACTGTGAGGCAAATTTTCATCTTGACTCTATTCTGGCAGGGGATCAGTCTTATTGGGGCCTGTATAAAATGTAGCAGGATTCTGCTCGGAGCCAGCTCCTCCCTTATTCCCTCCAGGAAACCTTAGAGCATGGATGAAGAGCCTGCAATTTCTCTTCGTGTGAAATTCAACTTGCTGGAGTACATGCAGTGACAAAGTAAGGCATAAAAGAAAGCAAACTGCAAACTTTGTTAATAATGGATGGCACCTGATCATCAAGAAGTATGAAAGAGAGACGCTTCTGGGAGGAAAAGTTCTCAATGCATTATGGGGTTGACTCTGAGATCCTGGAAAAACAAGTCACTATATGCAGTGCATTCCGAGCTGGGGAGGAGCTCTGCTCTGTAGCAGGTTGCATTTCGGAGTTGGGTACATGTCAGTACCTTGGGTCTCTTCTAATGAAAGGTGCTATATAAATAAAGCTAAGGTATTCTATATCCTTTCTGCACACCCTGCCTGTGAAACGATGTATCTCGAGCAAAGGCACAAAATAGTTCAGAAACAGCCTGTGACGGAAGGAAAGCCTCTCAAACCCATCCATAGCCTTGCCTCTAGCAAAGGAAACACCACGAAGGAGCTTCCCCAGTGAAGCTCTATCTTCCTGGGTAGTTCAGAGCACAAGGACCTTTCCAGTCAAACACAAGGAGTGCTGCACCTCTGTGAATTCATGTCAGCTCCCTGCCACGGTCCAGACATGCACACCACAGTGAGCTTGCAGATCCAGCCGATGAAGCTGGTTTGCATCCAGCTGCCATAAAGGATGCATCACTGCTGGCCAAGTAGCACAGAAAAGCAACGAATGTTGCTGTATGTAAGCAGAGATTGTGGAGAAGAGATAAGCATAGGAAGATGCATATGAGGAGAGTGAGCAAGGAGCGGACAGCAGAGGACGGAGGAGCGGAGAACTCTTCCTAGCATTTTTTACTATGGTGTGTAGCGGGTGTTGTAAGCAGAGTAGGGCAGAGCAGACACAGTCCTGACATGAAATGGGGAAGGGCTGAGCATCCCTCCCTCCCACCTCCCCCACACAGGCACAGCTTCGATATCCAGCACAAAGCACAAGTCGTGCCAGTGCGGCAGCAGGGATGTGGGAAACATGAGCTAGCAGGGGAACAGCACAGCCTTCACCTGCTTGGGGAACCAGCAGGTGCTGAGATGCTGCTCGCTTCGAGGCCTTGGCTATCTGCTGTGCTTCCTGGGATGATGAGCATCATCTGCACATCACCAGAAGGTCTCAAGACATCGGCAAAGGCAAAGTGCTCTTGGAAAAGCAGGCTGCCATGGCTGCAGGACAGCCCAGCTGCCCCATGGCGTGGTTCCTCTCCCTTGCCTGAGCAGGCTCTCCCAGGGGCTCTGTGCTTTGCTTTCCTGCCACCCGGACCTTCATGGGTGAAAACTCCTCTACCATTCCTCAGAGCATGTTGCAGCCTTGTGGATGGATTTTCATGGGAAAGCAAAGCAACCAAGAAGCTGGCTGGAAATAAATAGTAACTTGAGGTGGGTTGGGGCAGTTAGGGGTGCTATTTGCTCTTATAATTTTATATTCTATGTATTGTAACTCTGAAGAACTGAGAGTCAACTTTCTGCAGAGACATCTGCAGTATGCATTCATACAAGCTGTTACCAATTAGAACGTTACTCTTGTTCTTACTTCGCTTTGTTGATTTCCCTTAGTTTAAAATAAAAAAAAAAACAAACTTACAAACCGCAAGTGTATCTCACTTCTTTGATACGGACCGAGAAGGTAACCGACTGACATATTTCTCTACCCTTCGTCTGCTTGCACTGCTCTTCTGCTCCCAGAGGCTGGCAGCATCAGCACGGAGTAAGATTCGTTGGAGCTGCACAGTCCTAGAGGAGTCCCGAAATCAGTCCTCCTCCCAGCACGCAGCCTCATGGGGACGGGGAAGTGGGGGGAGGTCTGTGTCCAGGGCAGCCTCCACACCCAAGCACATTAAGCCTTGATGCAGGTAGGAAAAGCGACAGGCAGGAGAGGCAAGCGATAAGGCTTCAGAATTTGGCAGAAGCTGTTATGTCAAGATGCACACACCACTACCCTCCTCAGGTACTTTCTGAAATGCAAAACGAGCCCAAAATGGTCCGCTGGGACTTTTTCTTCTACATTTGAGTCCAACAAAATCCCAGACCCTGCAGCACCTTGGCCTAGGAGATCTGCCTCCAAGACCCAGGCATCCCAAAGCAGGGATGAAAGCAGAAGACAGATGTGGAAACAGCACTGCAGTGAAACTGCCTGGAGGCCTCCTTGCTCCATGGCATGTTCTCAACATGCCCACTGGAAGGTCACTCTGGGCAGAGATGATGGATGGTCACAACAGTGCTTTCCATGGCTTCTTTTGCCAGCTGTTGGACCTCCCATCCCTGCCCCGCATTTTAGAAATAAATAGGAAAATTTGTCTCTTTCTCTCTCTGAGTCAGGCTTTGCCCATGACATGTCTATAAAGCTCTTCACGCAATGGTACTCACATTCCATCATGAACGTCAAGAAATAATAAGAGCGTTCCAACCCTTCCTCCCCAACCTACCAGTGACCAAACTGTTCAGATTCCTTGAAAATTTAGATGTGTCTCCTTGCCTTGCCCCAAGAACAGGGACGTGTAGCAGACCTAACAGAGAAGGTTCCCCAAATGCCTCACATTGAAAATCTGATCTCTCCGAAAACTGTTATGCACAATTATCAAATCAATGCAGTGCCAAAAAGTCATTTACATAAAAAACTTCCTTTTGTTGACACTTTGAAATTATCACTTGCCACTTGGAGAGCATTTTCACTACGATGTGGGGTTACGAAAAAGTAGTATATTCCTCTGTGCCATGATGCCTCTAATCTACAGGAAGTATGATTTAAAGTAGAGTGAATGCATCATGAGATTCATTGTATAAATAGCTAGTCATGTGCCTTCAACCAGGAAAAAAATAAAAAAATGCCTTTTTTTTTTTTTTTTTTTAACAGGACTCAGGGAGTTTCTGCTTTCCCAGAAGCTTAGTACACTGCACATCCCCCCATCCGGGGACCAGAGATGCAAATGGCCCTTGAAGTATGGAGTTCTGTGTCTTCAGAACTTAGCCAAAATGTGGTCCTATAAAAGGAATAATCAGATTTAAAAAAAAAAAAAAAAATAGTTGAATACAAGTAACCACAATACATTCTGTAGTTTTTCTGTTCAACAAGAAGTCACAAGCCACCTATCATCATCACACCTTGGTACACTACACTCTCCACAGCCAACAGAGGTTGCCTATTTTTTGTCCTAGCATGATTTGAAGATTTAACTCAGGCTTTCAGGTGAAAAAGTACCACAAAGCACATCAAAACCAGCGCAGTCTTTTCTCTAAGTAGGCACAGAGACACTTCTGATGATGTCGCACCTACACACGTTTAGAACACCACCATTACAGGGGCTCTGAAAGTCACTACTGAGCCTGGCCAGTCAGAAGGAGTAGCCAGCAGATTCTGGAGCAAAGTGGTTCCAGTTTTGAACTGCCCAAAGATACAGTGGTTTCTGCCTAAGCTGCCCAAGTGTTGAGAGCATCCTGTGTGCAGAGCCACCATCAGCTCTCTGAAGACAGCTGAGTAATACAACATGCAGTAGTGGTGCCTGAAAGCCTGCCCCAGCACAGCTCCCACACGCTCTCTGCTTGTGCTGGTTATAAATGTACTGTGCGTTGAGAGCTTTTCTGTCCCCGTTTGTGTCATGCAGAACCCTGTTCTGAAGATGAAGCAGACGTTGCTTCATATGCATGTGTCTCAAAAACAAGGTAAACTTTCTGATCGGTGAAATGAGTGGATGATGCTGTCATGAAGCCTTTCCTCTGGACAACGTAACCTGTGCTTCCTGGGCAAGAACGAATTGTCCCGATGGAGATTTTCCAGGGAAAAATAATCAGGCTGGCACAAAACCCCTGCACTGGCAATTTCAGCTCTAAAGATGAACGCATGGGATGTTCAGAACTGCTGAAAACGGTCTGTCAAGAGAACCAGTGGAGAAGTATTTTTGTTATTCCTATCCCTGCAGAGTGACAACTGCTTTTACAGTTATATTTCCCATAAATCCTCTTAGTGAGACAGGGTCTCGCGGTGGCCTTACCCCTCTTGTTTCTCAACTGGGTGGAGATCTAATGGGGCAACCCAAAAGGCCTTAGGCACCAGGCTTCTGGTGACAAGTCACACACCCCATCTGAGGTGCAGCACTCTGGTTTCCTGCTCTCTTCTCCCAAGTTAAGGAAGGGTTTGCATCACACCCAGCCTCTTCACCTCCCAGGTGCACCAAAGGCTGCCCCACCGTGTGAGGTGGCACTAGGAGATGCTTTGGGATGAGTCATCAGCCATCTACATCCAGGTTTCTGTGTGCCCTGGTACCTCCTGGTTTCAGGGGTCCACTGTGCCAGGCACTTCACTTCCACATATAGCAAAAGACGGCCTGCATCATCACAGATTTTAGCTTAATAAGCAAAATATATCTTAGAGGGGAAGGAAGTATTACCAGTACTTCAGAGATAGGGAAGAAGAGGACAGCAAGATGATGTGATTTCCTTAGGGTCACCAGAAGTCCAGACAAGCAGAGATGACAATTGATCACAGGACTCAGGGGAAGATATTAACCAAACGTCCTTGACGTGGACAGCAGAAGCAGTGGTAAGAGCATTCAGGAAATAAACCCAGGAAATGCCACATCCGGATTAAATTCTCAATCATTTTTTACCTCTTCTGAAGAAACAACATAATACATTCACAATATCCCAGAAGTGGACAAAAATGCTTCCAAATGCCACCAATATGACTGTGGTGCAGAGTACGGTGGTGTTAGCAGGCTGGCCAGCACGGTGCTCACCCACCGCTTCCTTTGGCCTCATTGGAGACCTGCCTGTGCCATGGATCCCTGGGCTTCGGCCAGCTGGGAAGCAGAAACCCATTTCTGCTTCAGGTCTTTTGAAATAGGATTTTGTATTGAATGGTCCTCCCAGCATAAATTTGGCAAATCCCTCCTTTCATCTCATTTGAGATGAAAGAACACAACATTTTTTTTCCCCTTTGACATACAACATTAATCTACGGGAAAGAAATTCTGATTTCATGCCATCCCTTCATAGAAAGATCCCATAGCACCTCAGCTCTCAGTGCCCGCAGAGCAGTCACCAGGTACTGCTGGCATGGACTTCACACACAATGCAGAAAACACTTTTGCTTTTGGACCTTTTTATAAACAGCACAAGGGCTCAGCCACTGGGTGGTGCTGGAGAAACTGCCTCACGGTACGGCCATGCTGCTGCAGAAGACATTTGCTGATACGGGCCAGCACCCTGGCTACAGCTCTGAAGAAGTAGGAAGGACTTGGAAGCAACAAGTCCTGTCTTTGCAAAGTAAACAATTCACAGAAGAGCAACTGAAGGGAAGTCAGAGGCGTATGACTCAATCCTGGTATAAAATCACAAAGTATTTTGTTACAGGATGGTGTAAGAAGTGAGAGCTGGGTGCTGTTTCGTTCTGCAATCCCAAACTCACTTCTTGCTATCACAGGCAACACCTTTGCCCAGCTCCACCCCTGTAGGTTCCATGGCACTCATCTTTCCTACTGGAAGGCTTTGGGTCATCTCAAGCCCTTCAAGAAGTTCTTTACACTGAGGGTGGTGAGACACTGGCCCAGGTTGCCCAGAGAGGGGGTGGAGGCCCCATCCCCGGAGACATTCAAGGCCAGGCTGGATGAGGCTCTGAGCAACCTGGTCTAGTTGAAGATGTCCCTGCTCACTGCAGGGAGGTTGGACTAGATGGCCTTTAGAGGTCCCTTCCGACCGAACACAGTCTATGATTCTATGAAACATTTCCAACCTGAAAAAAGGTCTGTCTGGTTGATGCCCTCTCCTCTATGTACAAGGCTTTTGCTCCGAGTGGTCCTTTTCCTCCCTCATCTTAAGTCTCCTGCAATGCTGACAGCTCGCTGCCACCTCTCCCCAAACGGTGCCACAAAACTTTCACCCCAAGCCTTGCCAGTGGCTTTCCTACAGCACCAGATACCAGAAATGCAGGTTTCGGTTAAAGGGTTTGCTCTTTTCCTGAGGGGTTTTGGCAGAAAAGTGGGAAAAAAAAAAAAAAAAAAAAAAAAAAGAAAACCATGGTATGAAAAAGTTCCAAGATAACAGAAACAAAGCATTTAGCTTCTGTTAATTTTCAGATTTTATAGCTGGTTTCACAGTATTTGAGGTCTCAGCCACGATTTTTGAGTGTTTGAGACTAGCAATAATGGAAGATCAAGTAAACTATGTAAAAAAAAATTACTAAAAATCAGAGCTGTATGGAAACCATTATGGCATTGTCAACAAGGCATAGTTTACTTAAATGTTATATGCTGTGGACCATGTTATGTGATTTAACTTAGGAAAACCTATACAAACTTTTGAGATGCATGGAATGCATGGATGATTCTGCGAAGAAGTATTGCATGACATGGTGGGAAGCCAGTTCAAATTTGGGGCATTTGGGTGCTTATTTTAGCAGCCCATGAACTTACAGAGGAGGTCTTATTTCTATTTTCAGGACTGAATTTTTTTCTCAAATTCCTTCAAATATGAGTCAAAACTACATCTGGAGCTGAACACTGGGAAGAGCTTTCAAATTCCAGATCTAAACCTGACCCCTGGACCTGCAGCTCGAAGGCAGGATGATTAATACCACTGGTTTTCCATGACCATCAGGTCGAAATCTTAAACATGTTTTCAGATTAAGTTAATTGTATGCGAAGCTCTTCTCCTGAAGGGTCACGGTAAACTTTAAAGACAAAATTTCTCTCCAATATCAAGAGCGTGTAATGTATCTTCCCACAGGAAAGGGAGGGACTCCCCCCCTAGACATTTCTTTCACATACAGCAAGTCTACACCCCTGATCAGTGAAATGGGGACAGGTACTCTCTGATATGAGAGAGAGCAAACACCTGAGCAGCCTCTGATCTGTAAGTCAAGAAAAGGCCTTCAAATGGATGAGGAAGCAAACCGTACACCAGGGAACCCTGACAGGCCTCTGCAGGCCCTGTTTATGGAGTTAGGAAGCTTTGAGTACTGAAGTCCTTAATCTGAGAAAGGGTCAGAGTGGGTGCAGGACAGCTCTTCATACTCTGCCTTTCTGCAGGTCTGTAACGCAACTCATATTTGCAGCTTTTCCTTCCTTCTTCATTAGCCAGATGAGGGCCATAAGTGGAAGTGGAAATGCACCTAACAGCACCCGATGAACTAGCCATTCATTTAAGCATCTGCCTAACCAGCAGAGCTGAAATGTACGTGTGTGTTTCAGTACTTTTCTGAAAAGGGAAAGCTAGTGGGGAGGGAAACCAGGAGTGAACCCGTAACAGTAAGTCTTGTTTGGCACAACTCTTTTCCAGAAGTTGGAAAATCTCACAGTGCATGATGAGGAACTGGAGATGGCTGAATATTTTCCCCTTTCGCATGGGGGAAGCTTTGGACTATGGCAAGTGCAGCATGGATCTCCTCTTTCGTTCAATATTTGCTTTTCAGGAGAAGGGATAGTAACTCAGAACTTAATTCCCATGTATTGCCAGTATTTACAGGCCTCACTGGATGGGTTTGCTTAATAGGCAGTGAGATGAACAAAGTTTACTTCTTCCATGAACCTGGATTTTGTGCTTGGATTATCTATTGTTGAAAGTAGATACTGCTCTGAGAGAAGCCCTTCCAGGACTTGGAGCTTACATTGTCCTGCATGGTGGGGTTCAACTGTTCCCTGATCTCTGTCTTGTACTAGTCAGCCAATTTCATGTTAAAATTGCAGTAATTTGAGATGATTCCCTTTTCCCATTTAGGTGATACTAGTTGTGCAAAACAGGTGGAGGGGTTAGGGTGGGTACAGAGGATGCACAGATGCATGCAAAGAAAGAGTCTCATCTCAGGCTCTTCATAACCGTAAAGAATTAACCTCAAGCGTCTTTTTCATGTAGCTGGTGTTGAACTCTTTCCTGGAATTTTGACACTTCAATAATCTTTTTATTCTCGCCATACATATGCCTTTGACAATTTGTAGTAGCTTGGTCTTCACGCAGGCCATGAAGAAACACCTCCCAAGATCAAACATTTGGTGCTCTAGAACAACATTTGCCAAAATCCATTATTCAGCCACATGAACCAGGACAATGATAGAATCATACAATCATAGAATTGTCTAGGTTGGAAAGGACCTTTTACACTCCTAAGCAAGGATATCCTTTTGAATTAGAAGTAACAATTCCAGATGATACAGTCTTGGGCTTGCGGCAGATGACTGGAATGAAAAATCAGAAAGAACCTGTAGGATTTTGGTCCAAGGCATTACAAGGTTCCCCTATACATCATAATCCAATTTCTGCTCTTACTTTACATCCCTTGTTAATATCAGATTCTCAAGCTCTTGTATTTCAGGTGTCCTTGACAAGTACCTGTGCCTTATCTAGAGGAGATAGCATCGGAACGGTGTTATTGGTATCGCAAGCCCAGTATCGAATTGAAGTCCAATCTGAAAAAGCACAAGCCACAGCTCCCCAATCTGTGTGGGCAGTTACCCTGCATCAGGTCGTCAAACCTGGGGTAATATTGGCTGAAGGAGCTGGAGCAACAGCATATGTGTTACTGCAAAGTGACGACACTCCTGTATTCGTCCCCTATCACAGGTTGGCTCGCCGTGCTCTATAGTCTGGTACTAAAAGTACACACCCTGGGTACATGTCCGCAAAATCAACATGTAAGTACTTGGATGTGGTTAGCCTCCACTGTAACTATCTCATCTGCCTTTTATATTAAGGGAAGGTCAACAGCTGCAGGTATTTAGAGAACTTGTTTTCGGTGGTGCATCAACCTCAGCAGCTGTATTATAGAATGATACTATGCTAAGTGATTTTTGATATTAATGTCTTTCATTGCTGTCTTTTCTGAGTAGGTAACGGCTGTATGCTGATGAATACTACAATATCAACTGAAGGTGGGCTGTTTCCTCCCCTGACACCAGAAATGCCGCTTCAACTGTGAAGGCATGTGTTGCCTCAACATAACTGATGAAACAGCCAGCATGGAGCATGACATTCAGTGTTCTCTGGGACTTAATGCACCCAATGAACCAAACTACTAGTAGTGCCTGCCTGGCTGAGTGGTTTAATCCCCTGACAAGAGGAACGCGACACCTGATTCAAAGCACTGTTGTAGAGATATGTTTATTCCTTTTTCTATATACATGTTTATTGCATGCCTTTGTAAATTACTCTGTGTTATACCCTGCGAGACTAAATGAACCCCAGCAGAAGCGGTCTCTTGAGCGAGGGGCTGGAATGTGGGAAAGCAACGGAAGATCTGCGAGGAGGATTGTAAATACGCTCAAGTGACTCGCACCTGGGGTACTGGAAAACACATATATCACACTAATTGTTATTCAGTCTCGGGTGCCTGCAAGAAAAACACTTGCGCTTAGATAACATAAGTCTGTGATGGACTCAGGGACACCTTATCTAGCTGCTTGAGAATCCTGGCCTGTTGCTGAAGAAGATCAAAGCACAGTGGAAAAACTATGCCTGTTTGAACCCTTTAAATACCAGCAAGAACAGGGAGTCCACACGCACTCTTGCTAACAAGGACTCTATCGCTGCCAAGGACTCTTGCTAACAAGGACTTTCTCACTCCGCGGTGCCTGCGGTCCCTGCTTGCATGCCTCTGCCTGAGTGTTGCTTCAGAGATTCCCCAGTCTGTGAGGTATCAAGATTAAACTTGTTCTTTGCCTTTCATCCGTGGTTTTGTGGTTGTTCCTGTGTCCTGCCTGCATCGGCTCACAGTCATCAAGTCCAACCGTTATCCTAACACTGCCAAACCCACAACTAAACCATGTCCCTCAGCACTACACCTACCCATCTTTTAAATACCGCCAGGGGTGGTGATTCAACCACTTCCCTGGGCAGCCTGTTCCAATGTTTGATAACCCTTTCGGTGAAGAATAGTTTCCTAATATACATCCTAAGCCTCCCCTGGTGCAGCTTGAGGCTGTTTCCTCTTGTCCTATCACTTGTTACTTGGGAGAAGAGACCAGCCCTCACCTCGCTACAATCTTCTTTCAGGGAGTTGTAGGGAGCAACGAGGTCTCCTCTCAGCCTCCTTTTCTCCAGACTAAACAATCCCAGTTCCCTCAGCCGCTTCTCATAAGACTTGTGCTCTAGAACCCTTACCAGCTTTGTTGCCCTTCTCTGAACACACTCGAGAACCTCAACATCTTTCTTGTAGCGAGGGGCCCAAAACTGAGCACGGTATTCAAGGGGCAGCCTCACCAGTGCCAAATACAGGGGGACAATCGCTTCCCCAGTCCTGCTGGCCACACTATTCCTGATACAGGCCAGGATGCTGTTGGCCTTCTTGGCCACCTGGGCACACTGCTGGCTCATATTCAGCTGACTGTCGTCCTTTTCTGCCAGGCAGCTCTCCAGCCACTCTTCCCCAAGCCTTTAGCGCTTCATAAGGTTGTTGTGACCCAAGTGCAGGACCTGGCACTTGGCCTTGTTGAACCTCATACCATTGGCCTCAGCCCATCGATCCAGCCTGTCCAGATCCCTCTGTAGGGGCTTTCTACCTTCAAGCAGATCAACGTTCCTGCCCAACGTGGTGTCATCTGCAAACTTACTGAGGGTGCGCTCAATCCCCTCATACAGGTCATTGATAAAGATATTTAAGAGAACCAGCCCCAACACTGAGCCCTGGGGAACACCATTTGCGACTGGCCACCAACTGGATTTAACTCCATTCACCACAACTCTTTGGAGGCTACAGTTAAAAGGCTTGCATCCTCTCTGGAAGGACCCGACCAACGTTCAGGGGTAAGAAACCTTGCTTTGATTCTCATCCCTCATTTGGGATATTCCACAAAGAATGTGCTTAGATGAAGCTGCTACAGTAGACAACGGAGATATAAGCCATTAGGTGAGCCCCGAAAGAAACTCAGTCCTGCTTATCCCCTCTTTTGGATGGAACCTCTACGTCCAAGATAGGCCAATACCCACATAAGAGAAGCAGAGACAACAAAAGCATTTTGACAAAGCACTGGAAAAGGACCACACTAGGGAGCACACCTACAGCAGTTTCCACTCGGCTGAACTATTTGAGCAAAGCACATAAACAGAGGATTCTGTAAGTCTAAATTACCTCCCTAGGAAAAAGTATGAGGTAAAGCAGACAATCACTTCTTCTGAATGCCTGTGGCTGTTCCGTACTGGCAACAAAAATGCCCACGGACTAGGAAATGGAGATGTGCCTTCTTGCGGCTTTCCTGTTCACCTTTTGCTGTGGGTTATGGTGGTGACTGTTGCTATCACCTCTGCTCTGCAAAGGGCACAAAGAGGGCTGCTGCTGTGTTTTGATGAAGGCAGAGTTAGCTACTTGGCCAAAATTTCTTCACTTGGCCAAAATTTTCTCCTGTTAAGACCCTGAAAACATTTACTGGATGAAGCCCACTGGAGAAACTGGCACCCAGAAGGCAGGTCCCCCTCTGCCCCAGGACTGCCAAGGAGCAATGCAATATTATGCCGTTGGCATATTATGACTGGGCCACCCTGGGCACAAGCCCAAGCAGTGCGTGGGGCACCTCGCGTTTGGAGCCTGGCTCAGGTGGCTTCTCCCTCCCTGCACTGCAGGAGACTGCACAAAAATCCCAAAGTCCACTTTGGAATTTTGACACCTTATTTCTATTTAATTCATGCTTCAGGACCCTAGTCCTGTTTTGCCTCTCTTCTTTCACCATTAACAGAGGGACACAAAGAAAACACTTTGAAAGACAGTATTTTCATGTCATCATCTCACGTATCCAAAGTTTAGGAAATATCAGAATGTAAACCACCTTGCAAACGCTAACTGTAATTCTAGTTTCTGCACAGCAAATACATCCATTGGGGTGGATCTTATTCCGTAAGAAAGGAAGATCTAGTCTGTCTAAGCTCTGTTGTATTTACTACAGAAATTGGGGCATGTATAGGGCACAGAACAGAGGACTGCAAGCTGACAGATAGTAGCCTCACAGATAGATGACTTATGGCTGATTTGATCATTTTACTTTTGTCCCGCCCTCTGCCAACAGCATGTTTGTGTGTTGTTAAGCAAATGACAAAACCCCAAACCTTTTTGAAGTGGCTGCTAAGCGTACATTCCTCTTTCTCTGACTTGAGATGCTAGACTCTGACTTTTAAGAGTTACAAGAATCCACAGCTGCAGGCTAGATGAAAAGGTCATTTTGCACTCTAACAATAACAAATATTAAGGAACATCGTCATCCTTGCACTGAAGAAGGCAAGGTCCTGAAACATGCGATACGATTGGTGAGAATACGATCCGTGAATAAAAGCTTGCCCTGGTTTCTGTACACCGGGAACCAAGCCAAAGCTGCAGAGGGGGCTCTAAAGCCGCATTTCCTGCTTTGCGGGTGCTCGACCACCAATCAATCTTTACAGTAATTTATCACCACACGGGCAATCTGAGGTGTTTAACAGACATTTCTGCTTTGCATTTGATGTATGGACAGCGGCCATCGCTAATTGTAGTTTTCAGTTCTTTTGCAGCATAGTTAGTATTAATATTAATTTGACATATTTTGCAAAGACGCTTACTGTGCACAAAGACCTGCTTATTCAGCATTTATAAACAAGAGAAGAATCAAGTCTCAGATTTATCCTCCATACTGATCAGGAAGGATATTTGCTTTTCCAGAGGAAATGGATAGGTTACAATTTAATTCACATGTCCAAGAATTTCTCTCTGTGCATATTTCTCTTTGACCACACATCTGTTACCTGTTGTGAGCTATTGTAAGTCCACTAAGGAATGCTGTTTCACCAGCATCCTCGTTCCACATGCTTCCAGCTATTGGGTTTGGGCTATTTGTAGTTCGACACTATTAGTTGTGTTTAAGGAGGTCTCTTTCTAAAACAATCATACTTGTGCTCTTTCTCTTTAGCTCTAAATGCACGCGTTAAGTCATATACAAATTAAAAAACAAGCCTTAGAGCCTACCATCTCCTAAACTCCTGATATTCAGGCATCTAAAATTAGATTAAGTTTTAAGTCAAAATGCTTAACCTCCCACCACCACCACCCCCAAACCTACAACCCAATGCCACACCAAACAAAGCCCTACCCCTGCCCCTGCCGTCTGTGATCGCAGCCCCAGAGAAATCAGGCTCAGAGCATCTCAGATCTGCAGAAAAACAAGCTACTCAAAGAAACAGACCCACAAACCCTCAACATCACGTTTAGATATTGACTCACAGAGGTTCCTCATTCAGCATTGCTCTCTTTGCAGGCAGGTGACGGTGTGGAGGTACGGGCAGGGAGTTACTCATGGCAGTAACCAGTCCTGTCTGTACAGAGCGCTGCACAGGCATGACCGCTGCAGTATTGGAATCCCACGTAACCGATGGAGGACTTTTAAGAGAAAGCCATTATCCCAATTTTATAGGAAGCAAAGGAGGCCCTGTAGGGCATAAATGATTTGTGTAAGGTTACAAAGTGGTTTTGCTATGTGTTTTTCTGACCCTCAGAGCGATACTAGAAGAGAAAGCAGCTCCATGTAGCAACCAGTGACCAACAGCAGCTATTTAAGCTTCGTCTCATCACCTTTCACACACCTTTCTGCTAAGCAGATGCTGCGACGCATGCTAGTGGAGGAAACGTGCCTGTTTCTCCCACATCAAACACAAAGCCACATGCTTTGTTTAGCTTTTCTGCTGTGACCTTACCTCCTGGGGGTGCTTCTCTGGTACTGAGTAGCCCCTAGCCCCCCAGCAGGCTATAGAACTGCTTAAAAAAGGACATGATCGTTCCTCAGATTTTTTTGGATCAGCCTTACTGTATTTTACAGGTAACCTCTTGTGGAATAATTACTAAATTGGCTAAAAATACAAAAGCACAGCATTGTTCACACATTATGGAAAAGTATAAAGTCAAGAGGCTTCTGAGGTAGAAAACAGCTGCAGCTGGCATGAAGAATACAACATCTGCGGTTCCCTGATAAGGATGCTTGTGAAGCTACATGAGGTACGGGGTGGGATGTAATTATTCCACGGCTCTACCTTACGATGTATAGCAGATACGGGAACAGGACGATACCATGAAACAGATAAGCTGCCAATTAGCTGCCTGCTCGATACTCGGAGCCAACATTTTGTCAAATTTTGATGAAATGCTGTCCTTTGTGTGATCTTTGCTCATTATAATATCAAAACACACCTCCATCCCAAAGGCTACCCGTCTCCAAGGTGCGACCACTCCTTCTTGAGTCTGCACCCTGAATTTTTTGTAAACTATACCTTTAAATGTGAAGCGAGAGAATTTTACACCAATCATAATTAAAGTTTTATGACTAAAGTCACTCAAACTCCACCTTGAAGGTAAAAAATAGTATAAAAATAGCCCAAGAAAGGGGGGATACCCGGGGAAGACACCATCGCGAACAAGTCGAGGAGAACTCCATCACTGACTTCCAGGATCAGTCGACGGGATGAGCCTTTCTTCCCTCCCATAGGGGACGCCTTTGGGTAAGACTTAGATTATACCGAGTGCTTTCTCGGGAAACTTAGGAATTTCTCTAGAGAACCTCTTTCCTACATTTATAGCCAGGCTGTACCGTTTATAACTTTGTTGCATGTTTGATATATGTGACAACAGTTTCATTTGCACGTGCTTTGTAGACAGTGTATTTATCACCGGCAATCCTAAGAACCGATCTATCTGTGGTTTAAATAAACTGCACTGTTTAAGTAGCTGGTCATTTTGGTTTCTCATTGAACGCGACTGAAGACTCGAGAGTGGCCGTGCTAGTTCATGAGCACGACTAGACTGAAGGTGCAGTCCACTGTTAGTGTATCCAAATCGTAATAGTTTAATACATATTAAATGCTATTGGACTGATAGTGCTGAATTGGGCATCACTCAGAATTTAAAGCCAGCCGCACCGAGCCTCCCGCCTCGGTGAGGAGTGTTAGAACGCAAGGGGCTTTATCTTCTGCCCAGACCGCTTTGCCTCTTTCCACACAACACCTGGCAGAGTTCAAGACCCTGTCTATTTTCCTCATTTCATTCAGCTTTTTGAAGAATGCCTTGTGGCTGCCAGTACCAGCCTTGCCTGGCCATTCAGCCAGCTGCTTCCTTCAGCTCCGCCCTAGACGTGGATGGGCGATACATGCTGGCTCAGAGTCTCCAACATGGGGTGTAAACCCATTCTTCCTGGAAAGGTAAACTCGCACCGCATCTTTTATCACTCTTTTCCTGACGAGCTTCCTCATTCTTACACAGTTTCCCTTTTTGAAGCTGACTGCCTTTGCGAGCATGAGGGGCTGCTTCTTTCATCATTGATGGCTCCTGCAGGGATGCCGAGAGTCCAATGCAACCGCTGGTATAGAGCGATTTTGGGACCACGGCTGATATGCAGAGAAAAAGGAAGGGACTCCACTGCCTCTTGCAGGCTTCCTCGTCAGCTCTTCCCGAAAGCCACCACTAATTGCATTTCGAAATTTCTTATGTACATCATGTCTTGATGCGACACTTGCCTGATCTGTGGGTGTAGGGAAAAGGAAGAGGCAGAGGAAGTCTTCCATTACTGCTGCATTTCCTGCCCTTGCAGCCTCTGTGACTTCTCCTGGTGTATCACAGATTACATTGTTATCCTGGTGGGCACTAGTTAACACAGACCCTAAACTACGCTTTTCCTAACTGGGCCCAGAATTTCAATCGATCGGATTCTGCAGTACTGCTGAAATTGCTAGCTCATTCACCTGGTTTGACTCTAAAGTGACTTCTATATGTATTTTAAAGAAATATGAAATACATATTCTTTATTATATAATATACATATTATAAACATATAAGAGGTACATACTTCACTTCTTCCTCAGTAGAAGATCTCACTCTGTCACTCCTCTCTACAATTTGTCACGGTGTTAACAGAAACACCACTGACTATCTTTTGTCCATCAAGTTTCTGATATGTGTAGTATGACCACACCTAGCCTAACAATGGTTGCACCACTGTTTTGATTTTCTTTTCCGTTGCTGTCCTCTGGCCTTTCCTCACAGACACAGAACTTCTGTGACTTCATAAGTAGTGGTCGTGTCATCTTGAAACTTGTGTGCTTTACTCCCTGGGAATTTTCCCCTGCTCTTTGGTTTGAAAGGCTCACTGATGACACCTTTCTGGATTTGAAGTGGCAGCTGCCTGTTTCACTTGTAGTTTAAATGGAATTTGTCCTTTTGATATAGGCTTCCTCTAGTTAAAAAAAATACCCCCAGTCCCTGGTCAAGCAGTCCTTCCTCCTCAAACCATTTACTCTGCCAGATGTCCAAATTTTACCTCTCTTCTTCCCTGGACCAAGCCTACGGGGATCATTTCAAAGAATGCTGCCACAGATGAAGAAACTTGAAAAAAAAAAACAACAAAACAACCAACACTGATAATTCTTTACACTAGGACAAGCTGGGGTTTAACGTTCTTTTTCCTCAACAAACAAAGACCACAGCAATTTGAAACAATTAAGCATGGATGTAGAACTCAAACGTAGTGGCTACAAATCACAAACATGGTACTGCAGCACCAAAAGGGATAACTTTTGGAGCACGGCTGCCAATGCCAACAGGGATCGTATTTTTGATCACTGCAGGTTCTCATCTAGAGCAGAAAGGGTGTGGGAGCCAGGAAGGGTTACTCCTGCGGGGAGGCTTTTTGCTTGCAGCTTGCCATTTGCATGAAAGCCAGCACAGGTATTCTTTGGCTATGTTTCATTTATGTCCGAATTCTTGTTCTGAGAAGAGATTTGCTGCTTACAGCACACAGAAAAACTGGCAACCTCAGCAAGATACCCTGCGTGAATCCCCTTTCAGATCCTGTTGAGAGAGGATTCGTTACGTTCCTCCTTTCACTATCATGTGGCTTCTCTGAAACTACACACGAGAATCAGTGACCACCAAAACTTCACAAATGATCAGCTCCTTTGGCTTATGAAAGTTTATGACGAAAACAGATAACAGCATCAAAACAGCGTAACAATGATGGTGAGACACACGAACAGAGAAAGACATACTGCGCTTCAAACATAGAAAGCTTTCTATATTTAAAACTCAGGCCTTAGGTTTATTCAGCATGAAAATGTCTCAAATACTTCACACCCTGTAATGCAATGACTAAGACTATGATTGCAGGACAACACATAAAAGGGATGGAATAAAAAAAAAACCCAACCTGTGAACAAAACTGAAGCTTATTGGAAATCACCTTGTGCTTCTAAGAGCGTTTGTTTGGTTTTGTTTTATTTTAAAAAGGCTGGTGTCTCTGAAACGACATGAAACAGACACAACCAAAGTCACTGTTCTACCTTGCCTTTTATGATTCAAATCCACCAAACACAAGTTACCACCATTAAAGCTTAAATGTACTTAGATAAGATTTTGATTAGTTTTAGGCATGGGGTATTTGAAATAGTAGCAATGCATTATCCTAAACTGTCATTTTGGCTAGTAACAAATGTATCCTCCAGGAGATGTGGCAGATCCTGATGAAACAAGAATGGTTTTATTCATCCCTAACGATTGATATTTCCACAGGCCAAGAACTGGTTTCTGAATCAGCAAGAAACTTGCCCCAGGAGAAGTTTGTTGCATCTGTGTCCTGCGTGTGCCTCAAAGCTTTTTTCCCCAGCACTGCTGGCCACAGATGGAGAATACCTGACGAGGGACCATCAGCCAGATGGTATGAAAAATCCTTTTTCTACCTTGCGAAACAACTCTTTTCAAGACAGAAGATTTAGATTTAAAAACAAAACAAACAAACAAACAAAAAAACCCAAAACCAAACCAAACCCAACCAAACAAAAACCGTGCTTTTAATGGGTAGGACCGGATCCTCACCAGATGCTCGCAGTCTCAGCAGAGCTGTAATAACTTATACGGGCTGACATCGGCTAAATTTAGAAAGCTTTCAGGTGAATGTAGGGACATGTTCTCCCCTGCTGTTGAAGGTTGCTGAGGGGTATACTGGTTGTGCCTCTGCACCTGGTCGCAGACCTGTATATTTCTGCCCCATTTCCAGCCCAGCACCGTCTCTGGCCTCCCTGGCAAGGCACGGTGCAGTGCGTTGGTCAGCTGGAGACCTGCATGGAGCAAATATGCGACGCTCGCATAGGCACGCCCTCAGTGACCTACCCAGCAGAGCTAATGTGTCTGGGAGTCAGACTCATTTCTCATTCATTACCATCATAGCCTCATCAAGCTCTCTCTCACCTGCCTATTGCTGGAGTCCTTCCAGGTTTCCAGCTTGCTTTGCTCATTGGGACAATCTAATGCTGGAGCAGAAGCCAGGAAGCATTTCCACCTGTGACTCAGGGTACCCTAGGACAGGAGGAAGAGATGCAGGGAAAGAGAGCAGCAGGAATAGCTTGTAGGAGAGAATAGGCAGCAGCCTCGGGCATATCCTCAGGATGGGAACAGAGCGGAGACATTTTTCCCTCATTAGAGAAGGGAAAACTTAGGCAGTTGCAACAGGCTTTTTAAGGACCTTCCTAAGGACACTCAGTTCATTAGTACGTCAGACTTTAGAAATAAAGGTTAAAAAAGTGCATATCTTTCAGAGTGGTTAGTAGTATTTTACAGCTGCAACATATTAGATAACAAAGATCCCAGAAATGTTTCTGTAGTTCAAAACTGTAACAGCAGCTCACATTTAGGCTTTTTCATTGCCTAAGGGAGTCTAAACTTAATATCTTCTTGGTGGAGGCACTATGGTAGGCCTTAGAGGGTCCTCATGGCAGGAGGGTGGGCTGCAGGGTTGGCTTCTGCGAGGAGAGATCAGGAGCTGTCCCCATGTTGGACAAAGCCAGTTCCAGCCATCTCCAAAACAGACCCACCACTGGCCAAAGCTGAGGAAGAGTCAGGAGTGAAGTTAAGCCTGGGAAAAAAGGGGGTGGGAGGAAGGTTTTTTAAATTTTGTTTTTATTTCTCACTCTCCTACTCTGCTATTAACCGGAAATAAATTAAATGAACCTTCCCTAGGTCAAGTCTGTTTTGCATGTGATGGTAATCGGCGAGTGATCTCCCCGTCCTCCTCTTGACCCATGAACTCTTTCATCTTATTTTTCTCCCCGTGTCTGCTGAGGAGGGAGACTAAGAGCGTGGCAGGGTGGGCACCTGGCAGACAGACAAGATTAACCCACCAGAATCAGCAAAATGCACGCAAATCCTTAATCAGAACAGCAGTATTTTCCCTCGTCTGAACAATGAGACAATTCAAGTCACCCGGAAAGCACGCTCTCCCCATTTTTGGTGGTGTTTTTTGTTGGGTTGGGTTTTTTTTTTGTATCTATGAGACACTTCTCTTGCACTTCAGGGTATGGAAAGATCACATCCAATGGGGATGAGACGATAAAGAAATAGGTATTTATAAATTTTAGTAATATCTCAGTAGAAGCCTAGAGAAGGGTCGGAATTTTCTGTGTCTGCTCATGTCTGTCTTCATTATTGCACAACAGCCCTGCGCAATTTGTTATGATTATTTTTAATCTGTGCCAACTATTTCACATACTGCAATAAGGCCGTTAGTCGTAGAAAGGCACACGGAAATAACTTCATAAGTATGTACAATAAAACATGAGGACAATAATTCAATCCTACGCTTAATCATCTGCTTAAATAAGCAAGGCTGAGGACCCCTTCTTGAAATGCTGTTTTTCTCTTGAAGTCTGTATTTGACGACTTAGCAAGTTGCTACATTTGGGGAAGCACTCGGAGTACAAACTAAACATCTCCAGGATAATGACAAAGTTCCTCATGTTATAATTTAATTTCTCCTTTTTTTTTTTTTTTCACGATGCAAAATAAGTTATTTGCACAGGGATTTATAAAACAATGAAAAAGTAGGAGCACCCAGTACATTTCAATATTGCTTCTGATGTTTTCTCTTTCTCGGGAAATAGACAGCACGAAAGGCAAATTAGGAAATCTTTCAAATGGAAAGACTGCATGTGATGAAGCCAGGAGCTGGACGTGTTTCCTATGCAGTTGCATTACGTCTTTAACAGACTTAAGTCTTCCTCTTTTCCATCATTTCCAGATGATGAGTTTCCAAGAAACAGCAGCTATTCCTACTATTAACCAAAAGAGCGCCCTCATACTTTGTGTTACTGAAGCTTGTTGTAAATCACCACTTAAGAGATATATTAGAAACAAAAAAAATGTTTTCTAATTTCTTAGCAATAGAATGAACATTTATCACGTGGAACTCCCTGCTGGTGGTTGGAAGGCTACACTTCACACTGCAGTCACTGCCAGACTGCGAAAAAAATTCCTTTCTCTTCTGAAACGTGGCCATCTACTGAGCCAGAAGTGCATGAATAAGGCAGACTGTTAAGCACCACAGCATCTGATACCAACAAAAGAGCCAGCACACCTCATGCAGTCTCTTTGACTCCAATCGTCACCCATATCTGACACTTACAGAAAGGAAAACACCCCAGATGCAGCTTGCACCAGGGAGAAAACAAAAACTTCCTGGCCTCAGCAGATGACAAGCAGAATCCCAGAGCAGTAACGGAATATTGATATTACCAAAGATTAACAGCTGCCAAATACTCTCCATCCCTTTCTTACCACAACTAACTCTACTGGTAGTCAAAGGATTTGTACCATTAAAATTTCCACCCCTTATTCTATGATTACCCTCCGATAATCTTCTCCTTTAACTCCATATAGAAGCAATCCCCCAAGTCACCCAGAAAGCCAAACAGCTGTTCAGAATGGTTACAAAGCTTTTGGCAATTTTCAACTTAATCTATTCATAATTCATTAGTCTTGGGCTCAGAATTAACCTTGAAGAGAAGTAATCTCCTTCTTTATATGCTTATAGAGAAACTTGGCATATTCGGTAAATCTACCATCTGACAAACTCTCCACCCTTTTTCATAGGAATGAATCTCGGAAGGCTGATCTGGCCATCCTCGGAATCCTTTTGCTCCTCTCCACTTTATTTACGTATTTTCTTTTAAACCTCAGGGATCAAAACTGTACCAAATGCTCCAAATGGGGTCTTAAAAACAGTTTCTATAATTACACTAACGCTTCTCTGTCTCGACTAGGAATTTAAAGTCTGATGTATCCCACAACCTTACAAGGCTTTCTTACAGCTGAGTCACAACAGTCCATCCTTCTCTCTCCTACTCCAGCATCTCTCAGGGAACAACTTCCCAGGGTATTGCAACATTTCTTGCTCCTTTTCTCTTAAAAGGCAGCTGTGTGCTTTGTGCTACTGCTTTCAATCCTCAGTTCAAAAGATCATCTAATAATGTTCCTGTAAGAAAAAATAGCCCTCCACAATAAATATATTAATCCCAGATATGTCATCTGCAAACTTAATGGCCAAATATTTGTATAAGCAAGGAATATATTAAATGGTGTCAGTCTTGGAATTCCACTATTATTTCCAACATGAAAGAGAATGTCCTTATGGGGTTAGGGATCAGTGTTTTTCTTGACTCTTGATTATGTCCATGGCATGTGTATGTGTGCGTATAAGTATAGTATCTGCACTTCCTCCACAGCTGTTCTTCTGTTTATGAGGCTGAAAAATTTTCCTTCCACTGCTTGTTTTCTTTCCATGTTTCATTTCAACTTTTTACCCATGAACTAGGCTCCAAGACACGGGGTCCTTAGATACTCATGCTATCTTTGCATTCCATGCAAATTCTAAATTTACCCTTGCTTGGGATGTTTGTTCAGCTGGGGAGATCCATTACCATTCTTTGTGGTAATTTCTCGCTTCAGTTCCAAGGTGAAGCAGATGTTTCTGTATGCCATCCTAACCAACTTTCTTTTGTACTGACCATACCTCCTATTTGTGCCAGAATTTTCCTTTCCACGCACCATCTACATGTAACGGCCAGAATCCACGGTCTTTCCAGAATTTTCATGGGCAGTAGGTTTAAGTTAAACTAAATTTGTTATGATTAGACCAAGGCAACATGAATCTCACCATGGCTTTTCCCAGCAAGCCACCGCTCTCGCTAAGACAAACCGCTCTTTCTCACAAGTGTCCAACAGCGTCAATCAGTTCTGAATGAGCAGGTCTGATTTCAAGCTCAATGCATCCAAGAGAAACAAAGAGGTTCATATTCTACAGTCCAAAGGCATATCTGGATGCAAAAATAGTTTGTGGTTAGGCCTTCAGAGATCCTTGCTCAAACTAATCTCTCTCTTAAATCAGGACTCATCTTTACCTTCTTGTTTGTGTTTTTCTTGAATTTGTTATTCCTCTCTAACGTTACTCTAAAACAATTGATTAAAAGATAGCGTATAACACAGCAAAGAAACCAGATCATTTTGCAGCCCTAGCATTTTTAGCAAACATGATGATAAACCACAAAGCAGTCATTTTGTACCAATGAAGCACTTTTCTCTCCTTTACATCGCTCAACACTGGCATCAAACTCGCGTCACAGCCTCCTGCTTCCAGAACACCCTGAACAAAATTAGCCTGTACTATGTCAAAAAACTACCTCCCGTGCACAGGCTGCATAACACAGCTGCTCTGCACCTTGCCAAACAACAAATCCCTTTTCCAAGACGAACAGTTGCTTATCTTTAATGCTTTACACATTATCTCAGCCTCCAGCCACGATGTCCCTACAAGCTGGAAATGTAGCTGGCAGGTTACGGGGAAAGACAGAACAAGACAGGAGCATCCACCTGAGCAAACAGAAGTGGTGGGCCTGGGGGAAGAGTTTTGAGTCTGGCAGCTTGACAGTCAGTGCGGCAGCATTGTGTGAGGCAGTGCCCCAGTTCCTGGATGTGAGTGCCCCCGCAGCCCCACATAGCTCACATCGAGCTCTCTGTGCCCCGTGATCCTGCAAAATTTACTGGGCTGCATCAAAGGAACTGTGGCCAGCAGATCCAGAGAGGTCATTCTCCCCCTCTGCTCTGCTCTCGTGAGACCCCACCTGGAGTACTGTGTCCAGCTCTGGAGCCCTCAGCACAAGAAGGACATGGACTTGTTGGAATGGGTCCAGAGGAGGGCCACAAAGATGATCTGAGCACCTCTGCTGTGAGGACCAGCTGAGAGAGTTGTGGTTGTTCAGCCTGGAGAAGAGAAGGCTCTGGGGAGACCTTATAGCAGCCTTCCAGTACCTAAAAGGGGCTACAGGAAAGCTGAGGAGGGACTGTTTGCAAGGGCATGTAGCAACAGGACAAGGGGCAATGGTTTGAAACTAGAGCAGGGGCGGTTTAGAATAGACATTAGGAAGAAGTTCTTTACACTGAGGGTGGTGAGACACTGGCCCAGGTTGCCCAGAGAGGTGGTAGAGTCCCCATCCCTGGAGACATTCAAGGCCAGGCTGGATGAGGCTCTGAGCAACCTGATCTAGTTGAAGATGTCCCTGCTCACTGCAGGGGGGTTGGACTAGGTGGCCTTTAAAGGTCTCTTCCAACCCAACACATTCTACGATTCTATAAAATGGACTCAACCTGCTTCTACTGCAGTCGATGCTCATGTTACCCAGCTCTCGCTGTTTCACCTGAAAGACCAAACTGACAAACCACTCTTTATTTACAAACTCAGGAAGTTCAGCTGCCTTTTTTTTCTACTTGCATCATAGATCTTAGCGGAGAGCATCAAAGAACTTAGGCTGATCAGCTCAGGCTCTGTGTGGCTGCGATATGCAGTCTTGCAGACACCCCTCCATTGGCATCACAGTCCAGGGCTCATTGCAGCACCCTTAACAAGGCAAAGGAAATGAGCACTTTAATGGCAGGACAATGCAGATGGCCTCTGCTGGCACGTGCTGATGCAGTTTCAGAAGTCATGGGACTCTCCAGAGTTAAAGTATTAGAAACGTACAAAAATGCCACACAGTAACAATTTGGAGGTCATGAAAACCATACAGGCAGAATGTTAGAAATGCCTCTGTTCTGGGGAAAAAAAGCCTGGATGTTTTCTCCTGTCTTCAAAGTTAATGCAAAAAAAAAAAGGAAAACCAGCAAAAACAGTGATCCTGTTTCAGGAAGGAAGATCTTGGGTTGAAAGACTTAGGTCATGTCCATGGCATTCCAATTATGCCCACACAAAGTGAAGAACTTTGGCAGCAGTTTCAGAGGGGAAAAAAATGCAGGAAGGCAATAGTTTTGAGACTATCTCATTCTGACTTTGGGAATTAGGAAAGCTGAAGAAGCAGCTTTGTGAACTACCCTTCTCAAGTTAGCTCTTTCACAAAGGTCAGAGAGAGACCACAAAGCCCCGAGATCTTTCCACCCTATGAAGGGCAAGATCTCTGCCCAGTTTCCTTCCGTCATCTTGCTGGTTTTGCACACCCACTTCTCATTCCTCACAAGAGATCTGTGGTCTGCTGCAGCCCTTTGGAAGGGCATATGTTGTCCCTGATGACACCTTCAGCCTGTTCATATTGCAGTTGCTCATCTTGGACAGTCCCCTGCTCTATGCCAGTGGTGTACCTATCAGGACTCAGATCTGTACAGAACTTTTGTTTACTTCACACCGATACTGCACCTCACACAGGGTTCCAACCTCAGCCTGTGGGCATCCTGACATCACTGTAGCTTCAATGCTACTGGTAAAATCCTCCTTCATAATAACTGTTTGTCAGTCACGGCCAGACAGTCACGGCCCACCAATGGAGTCGAAGTCTAGACTGCTCTAAGAAGAATTAATAGAGCGTCAGGGTACAACAGACTCCATCAGCTCAGGCCTAGAATGACTTTCTCATCTGGTGTATTGCCCATGACTTTCACTGCACCTCTTCCTTGGAAGCAGTTGCTGCCTTACCTTCCTGGCTTCTCTTACCCCCTTCTAGATATTCACACTTGTCATTTCACTTGTCTCCTCTTTTCCATCCCTTCTGATCCCCACCTAATGTTTTCCAAAGCACTATGGAAACACCAACGCCTTCTTGTACTCCTGCCTTCCTCTTTTCAAAAGCCAACTGTGACATCTCCAGATTCACAGATCTAACTGCAGATAAATGCTGCCATTCAAGCCGGGACGGTGAAAGAAAAACTGAGCACATGGGTGGAGTTAGCACAGAGGAGCTAGAAATGGCCATACCCCTTTGGAAAGTAAGAATCCTTCTCTAGCAAGCTATGTCCCTAATGCCAGTACAGCTGGGCTTTGTCACCCCAGGCTGCCCTCACAGCATTGATGAGGGGGTAAAAGACCATTGTTCCCTGGGAGTTCGGTGCATCAACCTGATACTACAGGTTTCTGTTATTCTTCAGTCCCAGGAAACCTCTCAGGGCAAAGGGAAACCAAGTCAGCAAGTTTTCCTAGAGAAGTGACTCGGGACGACATCACCAACTACATCCCCAAGGCTTGGTACTCTCACAACACACTAGGGAAGTCTCTTGGCAGAGAAAAAGGAAAACATGAGGACAACTTCTCCAATTTTCTGATTCCCTTCTAATCACTTGGCTGACTGCTCCCACCATCCGCATTTCTAATGCTCAGTGCCAGAGCTCCCAAAGGCAGGAGGAGTGTATGTCTCAGGTGAGAGATTATATATGGATCTCCTCAGCTTAGGCAACACAAGGACTTGAAGTCTGTTTGAATTAATGAAAGATAGATAAAAGAAATAAAGCATCCAAGCACAAGGAATGTAGAACATAAATACTCTACTAGCTGTAGAGTAAGATGATTGCGGCAAGTATCAGGCACTTTATACTTGGCACAGTCGCCTTGGCTCAGTCTCTGTGACTGTAGTTGTAAATACCAATCCTCTTTACTCATAGATGTGAATCAAGATAGTGCGACTTCTGACCACCAGCCACCTTTGGCAGCAGACTCTTTTTGAACCCCGAGTAGATGGATGGGCAGACAGAAAGAAGGGTTAAGCGGAGCAGTCCCACCTCCTCAGTTCCTGCACCTGGTATTCGTGACTGAGAAGTCCCAGGACAAATCTTAGCTTTCCTGTTTAGACAGCACAAGCAGGTGCTCAGCTGCTTGCGAGTTTAGGGCATGACTGGTCTCCCTGGGGACGCTGCCCTCATTCCCCTGCATTTCTGACCAGGGTTGCACCCAGAGAGCACGATCCAGCCTCTGTACGTGGCAGCATAGAGCTGCTGCCAGGCTCAGCTTAACAGCCAAGGCACAGATATGAAGAAGAAGTGGCTTTCTGCCACTTTCATGCAGAAGCATGTCTCCCGCTTCCCACTGCCAGACTTCCTTCCTTATCACACAAGAACAGGAATGCCTGCTCTGGAAAGTGGACATTTGAAGAATTCAGACATGGGATGAACCACCCACACGCTCTCTGATGTGGTTTTACCACCCACCAACAGAGAAACCACCTCCACCCCAACTTCAACGGTTTTCCATCACTTCTCTCATGATGGGAAAAAAGCCAGTTGAACACATTTATTCTCGAAGGACTGCTATTTAATAGAGGACTGCTATTTATAAGAGGCCAGTCTGTTGCAATTCAGACCTTGGCACGGTAACCTGGTTCCAGCAGTGATCCCAGAGCAAGACTGTTGATATTTGCTCCACCTCCAACCACCAAACAGCATATTCAGTGTGTTGAACCACACACCATCTTCACACATGTCTATCAGTAGGGATCTTCACAAGGGAAAGGAGATGGCTTTAAAGCGATGATTTCCACGATTCACAGGCAATAACATAAAAACACTTGAGATAGCATTAGACTGCCCTGCCATTTGATACCTGATAGCTGCTCAGCCTAACGGATCATCTAGTTCTCACTAGACAGCGGGGAGAGATAAGTATCCAAAGAAAATTGTTCATCTCTGAAAGCCATTCATCTAGTTTATGGTAAGAGAATCCTCTGGAGATGACTGACTTTTTTCATGGATGACAGAAGAAGCCTAGAGGTAGCCACTGTCTAGAAGTCTGAAGGAAGGTGTGATGACTTGCTCTCCTGGGAGTCTCTGGCAGCATAGCTGTTCCCGGTCAAGCAACGCTGCAGCTGAGGAGTAACCTCTGTTTTGACAAAGACAGTGGCAGAGCTGTAGGAAGCTCTAGCAAAGGAGCGCTGCAGATGGCCTTTGGTGCAATATTAAAACTAGACGTTTACAAAAATGTCAGCTCCATATGAAAGTCAAATGCCATTCCACAGGAAAGCTTGCGGGACAAGTGTCAAAAAGCTTGAAAACCAATGCCCTAGTCAAGGGGTCACTGCATGGAACTGGGAAGATTTGCAATCACTTTCTTACCAATTACTGGTCCCTTTGGTGATGATCATGAGGTTGACGTGTTTTGGAGTAAATTATTAGCTCCTGGAACAATTTATTGGCAAATGTGATGAATGGTCCATCTGGTGCTTCTCCATCTAAGGCTTGCGGACTCAACAAATACTTGATTAATACAAGCATAAACCGTGCATTTGTAACAATCCCTTTTAATACCAAAAGACTGCTTTTCATAATTATCCACCTCTCTGGCTGGGCAACATTTTGTCACACAGGGTTTTTCAAAATCCCCACTCAAGCTGTTGTGGAGTAAACGGCTGATTATACTAAAAGTCCCAAGACTCATTCAGATCTATTTTTAAATACAAATAATTCTGAGAACCAAAGACCAAGACCAAGGTATGTTGGTCTTAACATTAACTGCAAAGAACAAACCAAGAAATTTTCCGAGGCTTACGGACGGATTCCAGCCCAGACACTTCGTATTTGCCATCGGCCTTTCTGCAGTCATTGCAAAAAGTTACGAGATACATCAAACCCAGAACCAAATTGAAAATAGAAACTGAGACATAAAGTATGTAGAAACCTGAAGAGTTATGCAATTATTGTTACTGGCACAGGAGCAACTGAAACAGATTATTTCTATGTCAGTGTCAAATAGGAGAAGCTGCAGACAGAGTGCTCCTTCATACAAAGAAAACTGTACCGGAAGAAAATTTAAGCAGGGTAAGTAAGCAATAGAAGTACCGCACAATAGTATGGGTAGGTGTCAGGACAGGAAAGAGGATACCCGATTTTAACACGAGCACGTTCCAACTCATCAATACAACTCCATTGAGGAAAATGAATGAGTTTTGCCAAGTGCTGTAAATCAGACTTGTGTTCTGCAGCCCATCCCTGCACAGTAACGCTTGACGTAACAATTCTCAGGATACCTCATTCTGCTAAAAATACTCATGTTGAAGTGATGGCAGGGTAAAAAGGGTTAGCAGTTTCTTAAAGAAATAGCAAGCCATATCAAATAATAGAGTGGCACCACTTTCCTATCTGACTAGGGAGAAGTTTACCTGTACCTCTGTGGCAGGGCATCGCACTGTGCAGCTCTGCCTTTACTTCTTTCTGTGCTATACGTGGGGAAATCCACTGCTGTGCCTTAATTCCCATTCACCATTCCCTGTGGCAGGGGTTCTGCCTGTCTGAATGCCGCTGCAATAAGGAGAGGGCAAACAGCCTTTCTCTCCCAAGGAGCTCAGATCTGCCTGCGGCTACAGACCATCCCCAAGCCCTCCCAAAAAGTCAGAAGGAGGAAGGATCCATAATGAATTGGATGTTGTAGACTAGAAAGCAAAAAATCATAGAACGGTTCGGGTTGGAAGGGACCTTAAAGATCATCCAGTTCCAAGCCCCTGCCCTGGGCAGGGACACCTCCCACTAGACCATGTTGCTCAAAGCCCCATCCAGCCTGGCCTCGAACACTTCCAGGGATGGGGCAAAGACATGAGCGTACTGTCAGCAACAGGATTGTTATTAAAATAGACAGAAATCAAAAAAGGCAACCAGAACAACCAATGAACAGAAGGACATAGAGCCTGAATAAAGTGGGCCTGTTTACACAGGAAAAGAGGTGGCCAAGAGAACCAGAACAATAAACAGATGAGAGAAAGCAGACTGGGAACCAGTGTTCTTCCTCTCGTGCAAGTGGAAGGGAAGATGTATAGAAAAAAATGACATCATATGCAAAACTGGTAAAAGGAAACGCTCCATCGCACAGCGCAGAACTGAGCACAGAGCCCCTGACCTCCGAAGTGCCATTATAAAGGGCTAGGTGTGTGGTGCGAATGGTGTATTTCGTCTCAGAAAAGGGCTCTATGCTGTGCCCATCTCCTCTGTCCTCCCCCCAGAACTAATATCCCTTTTCTCCTGGCTGATCTGGTTCTATCTGGATAACAGGTCTCTCCTCTTCAGGACAGCTTCCCTCCCCAGCACCCACTCCTCCGCACAAGGCCTCTCTGCTGTCCTACTAAAGAGCATTTGGGATTGGGAGCCCTCAAGAGACAGTTTAAAGGACTGTGAGCCAGGTTGTAAATCTGTGTTAACAGCTTCCTGCCTCCTCTCATACTGCAGAGGGTTTTTCCCCATCTTATGTGCACATCACCTAAAAGGAGGAAGACGGAAAAGCCAAAAAATGCCAAAGCAGGCACAGACGTTGGCAGCCAGTGAGAGCAGCAGCATACAAGAAACCTCTCCCATTCATAACATTGCCAAATTGCAACTTTGAAGCCGAAAAAGAATTTTTTTTTCCACAGCTGTCAGAAGACCCTTTGAGACCCGCAGAGCAGTACATTATCTGGCTAATAAAAAGCCTCCTATGAATAAAAACAGGAAAAAAAAGATCACACACACTCTTAGCTTTGTTAGCTCAGGAAAAGAGTCACACCAATAGCTAGTTTTCACTAATACTTTTGATGTCTAAACCAATTTGTCCGTATCTCTGTAAAGAACAGGCCTTCCTCAGAGGTATTCCCAAATAGCTTAGTGCTCATGTTTTAGTGGCTGTGCCTATGCATCATATTTGTGACCTCCAAAACATGTCTCAACTACATGCCATTCACACACAAGGGTCAAGCTTGCTTAAAAAGCCAGGGCAGAATTTGAACGCTGATCCCCTGGGAAAACCAGATCCACATTCAAAATTCTAGTCTTTATTGTTGTGCGGCCAATACAGCCTCACCTATGCCATTAAAGTCCTGGTGCTTTATCCTTGGAGTTGAGAGGCATTGGCTGCTTTGCAATTAGTTGTGGTAATCGGTTCAAAGATCATCAGTCACCAAGCTCAGTTTGCAATCAGAGAATTTAGTGATGGGCGAGCCTCCAAATTTATTCCATGTTTAACAATTGGAGCATTACCCAACTCTCATGACGTGGAAACATTAAGCATTTGATGAGCGGAAGTCTGGGATAATTTGTTACGTGGTAGAAATGTTAAGAAGAGCAATACTGAGAGCAAGAAACCTGCTCAGGAGTCACGGTGATTCATGGCCGTACTTGTGGTCTGCGTTGCAGTTTTGGTTGCAGGAGATAGTGGATGATTAGGCATAAAGATGAAAGTGGGCCGTTCCCACTGTCTTTCAGACCTTTCTTTCGGCACTGCTGCCAAAACCCTGAAGGAATTCCGAACTCACAGACACACAGAGGCTTTTCTGCGCATTTCATCATGCAGCCTGTGTATACAAGCAGCACCACACACAGCCTCACGTGGATTGCAAAGAAATTCTTTTCTTTTCAAAGAGGCTGAGTACCTGTCTCTGGTATCTCAGAACACCTTGTCCCCAGGTCACTGCTAGCTTCCCCTTCCCACGCGTAAGATGTTTTTATTATTTCTTTTCCTTCTGCGCACTCGTTTTTTCCCACATGATGAAATATTTGACTGCAATACAAAGAGAAAAGAAAAGCAGGATAGACTACCAAAGGTCACGCTAGCTGTTCTGACACGCTCTCATTCATACCAGGATCTTTCGCTGCTGCCTCCTGCACTGCTTCACTATTCATTTCCTTGGAAATTGTCCAATACAAGTACAGTCTGGGAGTGTATATATGCGCGCGTGTATCGGCTTAGCCCAGCAGTTAGAGGGAATGGGTTCCATTGGTACGGTGGAACACATTTCTGTGCTGAAATAGCAACAGAAGTTGAAATAGCAAGCAAACAGCACCATGGTGTTTCACGTAGGCATGCACTTCGATACAAGGACATGAAGAATACAACGGTGTTTGTGACAAAGGAGAAATTATTGCAGAAGAAAAGCCAACCAATGCAGAACTTCCTCATGAAGTGAAATCAGTGCAGAAACAGCACTTTGCCTTTGACAGAATGAAAGGGATACAATTGCAGCTGCATTTTTACGAACCGCATTCATTAATGAGAACATCTGCCCTGTGTATGAGCCACCGGTGTTTCAATAGCTCTCCGGTGGCCTGGCCTGTGAGACCCTGGAACCTGCCACTGTGCCTAACTCGCTTCCAACGCCCGCCGCACTTGCCTTGTCTGGGAAAACTCTGGCAATGGAGATTCAGCAGCTGCCGTGGATGACTGACGACAGTGCCTCACCATCCTTCGCATTAAAAGATATCTCTCGGGTCCATTTCGAATGTTCCTCCACCACAACAGCTCATGATTTTTTGCCCTATCCACCACGGATATGGAGAACAATTTATATTCCTTCCTGTATGTGCTTATTTTCTTGTGTGAACACTGTTATGACCCTACTCAGCCTTTTCTTCTTACGCAGAATACACCCAGTCAATTTGATCTAGGAAAGCATATATTTAAGATTCCCCTGGAAGAGCAAGCAAGCTCCTGTTCCACTTCAGAAACAAAAATTGTCAAGCTGAGTTCCTAGGGCACAGTCTTTATTTTTAGTGATAACATGAGCTGTGACAGGAGCTCAGGCTCCAGATCTTAGAACCAAGCTAGTAAGCCAATAAATTCTTACCTTAAAATTAAACATCTTTGATCTGAAGTCAAAGACAGACTAAACAGGGAAATCCAGACTCATTCCTCTCTGCAGGGTCTACATTAGGCAGGTGCAAAGGAAGTGTGTTGTTGACAAATACAAAATGAGTCACCAGAAAAGAAAACAATTCATGCTTCTTGCAACTATTTCTGTGTCCTGAATTGGAAACGCCACTCAGGAAAAACGCAGATGGGGTTGTCTCAGACAGTTCAAATAAAATAGCTGCTCAGGAAGTAGCCATAGGCAGAGGAAGGTCACAGAGAGATCAGAAAATGCTGTCGTTACATTGCCTGCGTAACCCAGAGGTTGCACAGGGCTTCACTGCTGCACCTCCCAGCCGGCTTTCTCCTGACCTGTCTTGCTCCTGCCCAGCTCCCACACAGCCCTGACCCTCCCCGTCTCCCCACAGCATGACCCATTGCTTCCCAACAACCTCACTGTCAATGTCAGCTCCTTCTCTCAGACCCACGGAAACACCAGCTCCTCAACATCAATATACTACCCCTCTGCTGTGCATTTTATCATACTTGCCTCTGTCTAATTTTCCTTTTTTTACTTAGAAACTAGCAGCATTGAAATGCCAAGGCAACTTCTTGCCTCTTGGTTCTGTAAACAGGAAAATTCCTTGGATGCAAAAGAGAAATGGAACCCACAGCCCAGACACGGAGGCAGAATCACTTCAGACATAGACACATTCACAGCACTTGGCTGCCAAACAAGAACCCTTCCTGCTAAGGAGACGCAGACAGATCCCTCCTAATCTGGCTGGCTTTGGATTCTTTTTTTCCTTTCATTGCAAAAGTGTGCGTTCCTGAAAACTATACAGTTTCCCTGCCAAAGTCAAACAGGCGCTCTAAGGGCAAAGAGAAAACCCTGATCAGTGCAGGAACCGCAGAGGTAACAACCTGATCAGCAAGGAACACTCCCTGCAGCTCCAAACAGGAGGTGAACCGAGCAGCTGAAGCTAGCGTTAACTTTGGCAGACTGACAATTAACTGCAGACATTTAAGCAGTTAAATAGAAAGTATTCTGGTTTCACAACATTTCCCGGCAAAAAATGAAAGACCAGGAAAAAGTCTAGGAATTGCTAATCCCCCTACTAATACTAGGAATTTGTGTGTGGTTTCAGAAATAAGAAAAGGTCTTAACGACTGACAAACAAGCAGAGGTATTTGTGAATGTTTGAGATTCACCTACCCATACCAAAAACTTAGTTTGGGATTTCATTGCAGATGGATCTGAACAGACATAAGCAGTAAAATAAGACACATGGGGCTGAAGTTTAAAAATGTCTTTCTCCACATACTTGCAAATAGTTTCAAGACATATTGTTCTTCTAACTTCAACAGGTGAAACGTGTGCTTCTCACATTACAGAGAAATGAAATTCAGGGTGAAGGGTGAGATGATAAAGTTTGCTTAAATACTCCCAATACTGAAATCTGAAGGTGACTGTGAAGAGTCACAGAGGGCTCTCTCTTGTGGTCCAGGGTAAGCAAACAGAAAACCAGCATATGAAATTCAAAAATTAGTAAGTGCTATGTAATACAACTGGCGAAGAAAACCTGCCAGTATATACACATGCTAATAGTTACTAAATTAGTTGGGGAGGAGAACTCAATGTCCTTGTGCAGAACACTGAAGACACAAACACAGCACTCACGAGCATTAGGAATTACCATAGGGAAGATACACTAGAATTAGAAAGGCAAAGAGAGGGGCCAAGTGAAAAAGTAAAGGCTTAGAAATTGAGTAGATATTAGGTAAAGAAGGATTTTTCAGCTTAGAAAACTTTATTAGAGGAGGAGCAGACAGTAGCAGACATACAATTATAAGTGATAAGATAAGTAGAAAAGGATTATTTATTTCTCATTGCACAAAACCTAGGGGCAACGACATTTTCAGGCAGCAGATTTATAAGAAACAAAAATAAATGTTTTGTGCCTTACAGCATACTACTACACAGACTCTGGAAGCTCCCATGGAAAACTGCAAAGGCCAAAACTACAAGCAGGTTTGAAAAAGCATTGGACAACGTAACGCAGTCTCCTAAACTCTGTAAACATGCCCATAAACGTGGTGCAAACGTCGTAAATCAGAGATTGCTGGAAGTAAAACAGTGCGTATGCTGCTCTCTTCTGAAACCATTTTCCATCAGCTGCTCTCAGGGGCAGAATCAGGGGCCAGGTAAGATTTGCTGTGATGCTGTGTGGGTAGGGGGCTTGCAGAAGCCCCTACATGAACGTTGTACATTTTCCTATTTTTTTCTGCATTTGGTAAATACTTTTGCTCTTTCCCTTATTAAGCATAGTTCTTCACCCAGCTTGAACTCTCATTTTCTCATGACTCCATTGTGGCAAGAAAAAGCATCTGCCTCCCAGAGAAAAGAGGTGTCTCCTCTTACACACACGCAAATACAAACCGATTTTCCTGAAAACAGCTAGTTTCACTAGAAAAAGAAACCCCTTTGGGGTTTTTGAAAGCTCCAGCTGATATCTGAATCTGGAGATTTAACACTAGAGAGCTTAACTACTGGAGAGTTAACACCATCTGGTATCTTACCTGGGAGGAGAGCGTGGACTGTCAGGTGTTCAGTAGACTGTAGTTCAGAAAGGCCATCAGGTCTGAAAGAGAAAAAACAAGGAGAGACGGAAGATTAAGCATAAGAGACCCCAGAAGATTACAGCAGGAGCTCTTGGGAAGGTCACTATACAGCACATGGTGTGTCTCTGCTGTCTGCAGAGAGGTTCATGTGGACACCAAGAGCTGAAAAGTCATGAGAACATGGAGCACCAAAAGGCTAATTTTCTGTCAATGAAGCCAAAATATTTTTCAGGGTAGGAGTTTTGCAAAATTCTTCAATCTCATGCAGCAGTTCAGACCGGGAATATCTGCCTAAGCAATACAAACGTGGAGGAAACTTCAACAATTGAGAAGCAGGGCTAATAACTCATGTACCTCGCTGCCCACTCTGCGGGACTGGGCTGTTTCTCAGGTTACACCAACTTCAATAGTAACCCTGGGGGCCTCTGAAGGCAAGGTTTTGGGTCTTGGTTACTCCTGAGGTCTAAAGAGCCCAAAACATTTGACAAGCCTTTATTATTTCTGTTCTCTTCACAATATGGAGATGTTCTTTCCGGTTTGGAGACAGAAGGATTAATATGAGTCACTCAATGGAAGAACGAAGTCTTCCAAATAAGGTGGAGCACCTCACTCCATTTCCCGAAGCCCAGCTCCCAGGGGCTACTGTGAGACTGATGCACAAACAAACTGGGTTTTGCAACTGCAGGGGCTTGGGCAAAATGTCAAACCACAGAACAAAGTTTCTTACGTGTAGGAGGAAAATGCCAGAAAACTGTAGGTGTGTAAAGCACGTGAGCAAAATACTAGAAATCTCAGCTAGGTCTTCCCCTTCCTAAGGGATATCACGTTTCCAATGCCAGGTCTACAGGCAGGTTAAGCTTTGTTTACGCAGGTGGGGATCTGTCAGACTTTAGGACAGATTGTAGGGAGCAGTGGGAATCCAAACGGCTAGTTTAGCATACGCTGCCTCCTGTTGCCCCAGGCGAAGAGGGCCAGTCTCCCCATTTCCAGTTCACACTGCCCACCACGTCAATTTATTTGATGACATTCACCCACCGGTGATTAACTGACAAGGAGGGAAAGCAGAAGTGTCGTTTCACAGACAACCCTGAAATCAAATTGGCATAACCACACACCAGTTCCTGAATGTCAAATCTCCAGAACACCTACCAGCAAAGCTACAACGCAACAGAAGTGTTTCTATTACTAGGGCAGGCGCCCATGAGATATGAGGTTCCTTAACACAGTTTCAACAGGAGTATTACAAATTTACAGTATAAAATACGAAACGAGTCTCAGATTTATTTTTAGGACTCCCTAGGCAGCTAAACTTTCTCTCTCAGAACCAGTGAAACAGGAGGATCGAAACTAGAGTTACACGGCAACTTAAAAGCTGCATAGTAGTTTTATGACAACTAAGATTTATTTCATTATACCTGCCACTACCAAAACAGAGAACAGGTAAAATCTATTCTCTGAAAGGAAATCAGTGGAAGTTTTGGTATTGACTCGAGTAGGGTCAGGATTTCAGCCCATACAATTAGAGGAATAGAGAAAGATGCAGAAAAGCAGGCAAGCGACATTCAGAAGGTGATGCATTAGTTGTAGTGATTCAGGGCTGTACCGAGCATTTACAATTTTTGGTTTGTTTTGCTTTCTTTAAAGGAGAAAAATGTGTTCCTTGTTGTGTTTGGATAGGACATAATGGCAATACAATTTTCACACAGGAACTGAAGTTTCCACAAAATCAAATGCCCCCCTTTTTAAAAAAAAAAAATTTTTTTTTTTTTTAATTTCAAATTTATGTGAAGAAAATTATCGTCAGGTCACTCATTTCTAACTTAATATTTCGCTTCGTTGAACCGTGATGCAGCTGTTTCATTTCCAGGCAATATCAGCTAAAGCAGAGCTACACTTCCCTTACGGTCTGGAGGAAGTTACTCTTACCAGGCTCTTTGGAGGACTGTATTTCTTGTAATGCTAAATAAATTACTAATTGAACCAAGCTGTGTGTAATGCTGCAGGAGCCAAAATCAGTCATTTTGGCTTGGAGATAAAAATCCCCCAAGACAGCCCGTGTCAATGGTTAAAATGGCAGCAGCATGCTCAGGAGCTCTAAGACTCATGAGATAATATGCTCTTGGAAAAAGTGTACTTAATAGTGAACTAGAAGAAAACGCACAACTCCATAAACTCAGGTTTTTAAACCAAACTATTTTGATCCGGGGGAATGTCAAGAATATCTCAACGTTTTGAAACGCATTCTTTTTCCTTACACATTTCAATCTAAGAAGAACATTTTGGAGTTTTGTCTTGATTTGGAAATTCATAATTTTGTTCAGCTTATTGTGATTTTGCAAGTCACAAGATTGCTATGGGCAACCAGACATAAAAGAAACAAGGCATGGCCTCTTTGAACCCACCTGAACCTCTCTGACCTTTCTCTGGAAAAGAATGAGAAAACTATCCTGGGGTTTACTAATTCAAGGCAATCAACAGATTTTAGTTTTTAATAGAAGTAGTTCTGGGATGTGTTTATTCCAGTAACAGCAAGAAGTGAAATGATTGCCTAAGACAGGAATGCTATACTTATGCTATACAGACAAAGCCTTCCAAACTGACAATTCACCTGACTGTGCAACTTCATCCTCCTCTTCTAATGAATCACAGGCAGCTTTTCCAATTAGGACACAGTCCTGCAGTCTTATTTGGACTAAAACCTACAGGACTGCTGGGCTACGTCATTAAAGACTGTCAGTACTTTTTACTTTTACTCTTTCATTTTTCCTTCAAGAAATTAATGGAGTTTTTAAAGCCAACACTCACTTGCCGCTGGTTTTGCTCTGGGCAGAGGCATAATCTAAGATTAAAGGGAGAGCGGAACAGCAGTGGTGCCCATCTTCTGTGTGACAACTCAGTGGCTAGACCACTTGCTGACAAAATGACAGATCTGATTTCTAGGTGTGCCTGCGTCTGAAAATCAGCGGAGGTACTTTTACATGATTACAGGTGTTGAGATTCTAACCTTATAACTGTGAATCCAAACTGTGCTAATTAGCACAGGCTGAGAACATGGTTTATCCATCCTAGGACATAAAACTGGCTAAAGAAACGCCTGCATTTGCAGGCAAATCAAATTTCAAAACCATCAGGCCGGCCAGATTGCCCCATTCAAGTGAATGAGGATGCTGTAAACATGGAGCTAAAACAGGAGGAAACAAGCGCCTCTACGACTCCCTGAAAGGAGGTTGTAGCGAGGTGGGGGTCAGTCTCTTCTCCCAAATAACAAGCGATGGGACAAAACAGGAAATGGCCTCAAGTTGTGCCAGGGGAGGTTTAGGATGGAGGTCAGGAAAAAATTCTTCATCGAAAGGGTTATCAAACATTGGAACAGGCTGCCCGGGGAAGTGGTTGCATCACCATCCCTGGAGATATTTAAAAGACAGGCAGACGTGGTGCTTAGGGACATGGTTTAGTGACGGTATGGTTGAACTCGATGATCTTAAAGGTCCCTTCCAACCTAGATGATTCTATGATTTGTTTTGTTAGCAAGAAACAGGAGCAAACAAGAGCCTGTGATTTGGTTTGTTGGCAGGATGGTAGGTTGGGGAGCAGACACAGGCAATCCACCTCCTCCCAGGGAAATTGCAAAGCTCTCAGTTCTAAGCCCAGAGAAGCACCACCACTCCCTCCCCCCCATCCCCACCCACCCCACCCCCCCCAAGTCCCAGTGCTCAAGAGATGAGAGGAGTGTGTGATAGAAGAGCCAACAAGTGAAATTAGTCACAAATTATTTTCCATAGTCCCTCAATGCTTCCAGCTAAGTGGAAATACCACTGGAAATATTCTTTCAAAAGAAAAACCGTGAGTCAGAACAACTAAATCATTTCAATCTAGTTAAAAACTTTTAGGTGCGATGGGTAACAACTGAATCAAAGGATATCCTGTACATACAGTAGTTAGGAAAGTTCACCACAATCACAGAGATTGAGACCTTCCAGATTATTCCTGGAACTTCTTGTTGTGTAAACTGGAAGACAAAGTCTCTTTCCCCTACACCACTCATATCATTTTCCATAGTGGTGATGTTGAAGGAAATGGGGTTGAACATAGGAGCTAAGTGACAAGCTGTGATGTGAGATTTATCCCAATGCTGCCACTCTCCCAGAACCAGGAGGCTGTGGGTGGCAAAGTCCTAGGCCACCTTGGCAAGGACAACTCAACAAGTGTAGAAGAGGAGCAGAGAAAAATCAAATACCTTCTGATGTCCAAAAAAAAAAAATTACTTCCAACCAAAGGCAGTGTTATCCAGCTAGGACATAGACCCTGCAGCCGCACCAGTCATTACAGGGAGCTCCTGCTCCGACAGTGGGAGTGCAAAGCTCACTGCACCTACTTGCTACAGAAAACCAGACTGGTAGGAGACAATGCCAGCCTGAGAAGGAAGCTTGAGGCTACCCTGGATGGTTTGGGGTGCTAGGGTTCACACAGAAAGTTCTCAAAAAATGTCAATACAGTCCTCTGATCTTCCACACAAACCAATGAGAAGGTGAGACAGGTTTCAGCCCTCATTCTGCCTTCCCCCCTTCTGAAAAACCTCAGTTGAGTCAGAATGAGTCACTGTGCCTCTGCCCGCTCATATGTTTAAAAAAAAAAAAAAAAAAAACAAACCCCAAAACAAAACGGAACAGCTATTATTCTGTTTTATGTAGAGATTAAGTATAGTTCAATATTTAAGCATAGTTCAGTATTTTCAGGTTTTGAGGAAACAGAATAAAAAGCATCAACTAGCAACAAAGTCTAAGTGTTGGAATAAGAGCAAGGCTGGAATAAGACCACAGAAGTGAAGAGCAGGTTGCAGAACCCAATAACGCTCCTTCTGCCAACGCTGGCCTGATTAGTGGGCTCCAGCTCTATTTTGGAGACAGCCTGTAACCCATACACAGGACAGACCAAGGATACTCCTAAATAAACCATTCTGCTCAAGAAAATCATCTCAAGTCCTTACCACACAGTAGTGGCCCTAAAGAATCAAAGGGATGTGGTCCTAACCATCCCCTAATCCCTGAGGAGCAGTAATTTCAGGCAGCAAGAGCGTGAGCTGGATTTAACTGACCACAGCATGGCAGAAATGGACAGCAGCAGCACATGCTCTATAGACAACCACAATTAACTGAGTTTTCTACTACTGTCTTTAAGACTGTAGTCTTAGAGTTGGGACCCAGTCATAAGAAAGTCATCAAGAAAGATTATCATTACAAACCACTGTTGACCAGAGCAACCAGAAAACATTACCTAGACATCTGCAACATTTGAGGAGAAAACTGCAGAAGGAGAACACAAGGTCCTCAACACCCAACACCTGCTATGGATAACAAAAAGGCTAAGGAGAGGACGAACAAAACCTGGAGAGACATCTAGTGATGATAGGCAGGGAATTTGAGTGGAACATGAACAAAATACTCCATTAAGTGGTGCAGGAACTGGTGCAAGATTGTAAAGCTGATTTCTAACATGCGTTTTTGCTGAATAGGTAGGGAAGAACCTGTGTTACAGCATCTATCAAGCTGATCACAAATTTTACTATGTCTGAAATAAATATATGTTTTAAGTCCCAGCTGCTAGAATTGGAGATACTCTCATGATACAGCAAAACTCCAGAAAGCTGGTTGAAGCAAGCACAATCTAAAAGACTGGACATCAAAACAAAATAAAAATTTCCAAATGCATTATTAAGAAAGAAGAAAATACATGGTTTTTTTAAGGAAATCCCATTGCTTTGGGATCCACAAAATGGTATTTAAATATTATTTTTCCCATACATTTCTATTCACACCCCACAGAAGACTTAACACTCCTGACTGTTGAAGAAGGCAGAATGCTACTAATATACTTCTCGTAGGCCTGCGTCAGTGCAGTTTCACCACTTAAGAAAAGGAAAGGACTGTGGACAGACATTTGCACAGAGAAAACTTCTTGGACAAAAAGCAAAAAAGAACAAGGAACCTAGAAGCAATATAGTTTCTCATGGGAAACTTGAGAAGAGGGAGAAGCAGATGAGAGGAGGTGGACAAAGAATGAACAAGTTAACAGGAACCAGCCTACAGCTTGTCTGGAAACACTTAGAAAATGAGGCAATCAGAAAAACAAACAAGCAGGACGAGATCCCAAAACAATGTGTTAAGCCCATCACAGAAACCTAGTTGACCATGCAAGATCATGGTCAACTGGAAAGGATGGATGGAAAGGATGGTGGAAAGGATGAAGACAGAGCTATGTTCCCTCATGGAAGACAGAGCTATGTTCCCTCATGGAAGACCGGGATCTTTCTGCACAAGAGGGGACAGCTTCTTTGGACATCTCCCTTGAACAGAAGAAGGAGACCCATCAAGGAGGTGGCTTGGACACAATCTGAGAGCCTGTAGCACCAGCCTGATCTTCTCTATTCTCCTATGACTTTCAGAATTACCAGAGGAGGAATTGCACTCACGCTACCAGGAGGGGATAGCATCAAGGAAGACACAGATGGAAATGTAGTCTGGCCTGGTGAGACAGTTTGAGGACAAGAGCTTCACTCAGCACTGCATGGGTAAAGCCCCACATGGCCTACCCAAGGAAACCATTCTGCTTACGCCCCAGACATGCTTGGAAGGATGAATCATGCAGAGAGAAACTCTGGCAGGCAATACAAGGAAGGAGCATTGCAGCCAGAGCTCCCAATACAAGCAAGCAAGACACGGATAAGAGAGAGCACAGCTTTGCAGGCTATCAAGAGCATCCATCTGCAGGGTCCATCTAATGTAACTTCTCAGGTATGCTGTGAATACCCTGAGTTTGCATAGCTTTTTATATTTGATGCACCAGGCAGCCATCGGGAAAGAAAAGTATTTGTGTTTTACCTGCTCACATTGTGACTGCTTGGTAGTGCTCCTCACTACGCAGTTGTCCTGCATCTAGAGAATGGGCCTAGTGCCATGACCCAGCACTCTTGGCTTTGGGCAGGTGCAGCTTCCACAAGGGCTGAGAAGGAATCTGTGACCTAAAAGGCACTACCGTCTCCCCAAAACACAAAGCGAGAGAGTGGAGCTAGGCCAGGCACTGGAGGGAATCTAGTCCACATTGAGCTTATCTACTGGGGAACCCACTTCCCGCTAGGCAGGGGAAAGGGCAACACAGAATTACAAACCCGTCACTATCACAATGGCTGAATCAGAACTTGGCTTTGCTGGAAAGGCGTCAGAGGGGAAGCCCTAGAGAGAAAAGGAGACATGAGGCATGCCTTCAGCCGCTCTTCCCAGACGCTGTGCCTGGCTCAGGGACAAATGGCCCGGGCAAGTATAACTAAACAGAAAAACAAGCAAGAAATGTCTGCTAAGCTTCTCAGCAAGGTCACCATCTGTCATTCCTCCCAACATTAGCTCAGATCTCAGAAAGGCAAAACCCTGGATGTTTCCAGGCACATAGAGGGAGCAGAGGAGCATCTTCCCTCCATGCTGTGGATGGATCACTCAGGGGCAGCAGAAAAAAACAAGTCCAATTTCAGTGTTTGGGAGAAACATGACCAAACATGACTAAACTTGTCTCAATGAGTTACAGGACAAGGTAATGACTGATGTCTTGTTTTTCACTAGCTGAGAAACTCAACTCTCATCCTCTCACATATCATCAGCCAAATTGAGTGTGATATTCCCAACACAACCTTGCCTCATGGTGCAGAAAGTTCCACAGGCAGCCTCTGAGGACTACATTATTAAGTGAGACTGAAATCATGGTTCTTCACTTTGCCTTCTGAAATATTCATGCCTATTGGTATATTATTATTATCCATCCGGGAAACAAAACCTCCAGGACTGCTAATGTCCTAGTAAGGAGCCCTTATCTTTTCCATTGAGAATTAGAGTCTTTGAGGATTCTTTTGATTTTCTTTGTAAAGCTTCAGAATATATTGGGGAAAATAAATTAAAACCTGACCACTACATTCAGCTTCATGATACAAACCTGCTATATCTCTGCTTTTACCAGAAGAAGCATCCAGGAGCTGTGTGCCCACTCTTGGTGCGGAACACACGTTCCAGTCACACTCACTCATTTCCATGCAACTGTCACATATCTGCTGCGTGCTTGTTCCCAAAGAAACATGATGCACTTAAAAAATTGTTCCTCAATACCTACTTTATACCGAGTTGTATATTTCCACTTGGTAGCTGCTGAAATAAATTAATGATGACCACGGCTTTCATCTCAATTTCTGTTGGTTTTAAACACAGACTCTGTTGAATGAGATTAGCAAACTATGAAAACACATGCATGATAAAACTGCCCTCTAGCGGGAAAGTACCAATCACATCTACAGCCAATTTACAGAGGAAGATTTTGGGGTCCGCTGTATGTTACCGAGCCTCAGGGACTGAATCAGACCACAGTGTCTCATCCTTTTAGATTGTCCCTACATCTGGTTTGGCTGGGGCTGCCTGCTGCATTCCCAGCACAGCCACACCAGTATGACTAGAGGTAACACTCCTTTGGCTTTTTCAACTAGGTCCTTCCTATTCTGCCATTCAGTGGGGCCTGCAGAGGACATCCTCTGTCAGATGGCACCACCTATTAGTCGGGGAAAAAAGACTTACTAGGAGCAAACTGAAAAAAGATGGGTAAATATCAACTGACAGACGACAACGCATTATTCAAAAACCCTGCACTCGCATGATACTAGCACTTGGCCAGCACCAGGGCTGAAGGCATACCAACAGTGCAAGCTGGAGCTGTAGAGACTGAGAAATCTCCCCAGGGCCCCATCTACAGAGATGCCATCTATGCTGTACCAAAGAGCCAAGTACACCTACGAGCCCCACTCTTCTCCTGCCACATGCACTAGACAGTCCAGCACCTTAAAGATATTCATGGTGTTATCCCTTTTTGCAGCACAGTGGATGGAGTAGGACTTGATCTAAGGATGGAGTTATCTGTCCAGCAACGACCCAACACTGGCTTTACAGAGCAGCACCACCTCTGCTGCCTCTACTAGGCTTCAGGAGGTTTATACAATGCTCCTTATCAACAGAAAATGAAGTCCAGATAACTGTATGTCGTGGCAGTGAAAACTTATTTCAGAGAGGCTGGAAACAGGAATAGAGAAATTACAGCACAGGAACTGATTGTGCAGGGTCACCTTCCAAATGTACCGTACACATCATTAATTTTCAAGACAGAAATGCTGAATTTTGGGGTGGCCATGCACTGTTTCCATGGATACAATCTCTTTTTCTGCCCAGGAATGCTGTTTGAGAGGCCAGATTCATGAGATATGCTAAATCAACTTCCCTTCACCCCTGAAAGCACACATCCAGGGATCCCCACACTTCCCAGCTGTATCCAGCTCTCTCCTCCCACTTCTGCCTTAGGCATGTGGGCCAGACTCATGGAAAAACATGGTTGTCCTCTTGAGTCCACGAAGGGGATGTGCTTAGTTCATATCTCGCTTTTCATTAACAAAACCTCCTACTCAAGGCATTTACCATGGTTTTCTCCTCTTGGAAACTCATTCATTGGCTCCAGTGGCCTTTGCTACTGTGACCTTTTCAGGATCCTCAGCTGTGCTCTCAGCCAAATGACTCCAGGGATTAACCAGGTGGTCCCTCTCCAACACCCAGCCTTTCCTCCAGTCACAGACAGAGCTGTTAGAGCTGCCATAGAATTACAGCCCTTTTTTTCACCAGTCATACTATCTCCTTCTTGCAGGGTTCATTGCCTGCCTCCTTCCAAAAAAGTTAGTTATTTTAGCACTAATTACTCAGTGTAGCCAGGACCTTTGTGTCTTTCCTCCTTACTGAAATAAGGTGATTTACCACCCCCACCCCCCCAAGTTTATACATATTTACTCCCATCTACTTTTAGAAATGTATCTGTATGTTTTGCCAGTAGTTCCTTATTCATGAAGATGGTGGGGCACAGGCTATTAGCGTTAATCCTGGAACAGAAAATGCTTAATGCTCTAGCTTGGACAATTTTTCAGTGTTTGACTCCAGAACTTCAGCTCAATCACTTCAGTAGGCCATCATATTAACAAACATTTACAAAGTGGAATCAGTTTAATACATATTTTTAGGCTGTTAGGTTTACTTTTCCAAGATGAGGTTATTCTGTACCACACACCCTGTGGCTTCCTTTGATCCTGATGATGTGAGAGGCCTTTGGGAGCAACCTAGAACTGGCCTCCAAGTTAATTCAAAACCTGATATGGTCAAAGTACACATCAACCAAGCACTCAGATCTAAAAAGCTTTTTGCCTCAGGCCATTGTCTACAGCTGTAGAAATGGCAGATTTCATAGGGGTGATATTGTAAGGTCAACAGCCCTTTCTTATTTGAGCACTTATTTTTCCGATGGGTATAAAAATAACTGTTCTTCAAGGGAGCCCAGAGGAGAGCCCTAAGGTCTATGCAAGTACTTCCCTGCTTGCCTTGTGCTCTTAAGAGTAGCTTCTGTTCTCCAGTAGTTAGGGCTAAAGCTTGCACCCAAAGATAACACGCAGAAGCTCTGCAAAGGAAAAGGGCTTGCATAAAGGAAGATGTGCAAACCAAAGCCTCCGCATTTCCTCAGTTCAGACTTCAGTCCTCTACTACCAACTTCCAAATTACATTGACAACCAAGAAGGAAGAGCTGAAGTTAAAACTTTGCCCCAGACTTTGTCTTCACATTTGCGATTTTAGAATAAGATTTCGATTGAGGTATTTCCGTTTTTACTGTTATATACAGTTAGAATTTAATTGCAGAAATATTTGCCTGATCCACAGGGGAGCAGCATACTTTGAAATATGAGGATTTCAGAATAAAAAGGGTGTCCTTTCTCCGACAGTGAAGACAAGCTGGATCTGACATATTATTTCTTATTAGAGAGTTTTGCCTTGCCAAGTTAGTAGCTGTTTGTCTCAAACCATGACCTAGAAGCATTCCATCCAATTAACACAGCCCAACTGAAATTCATCCTTAGTTACAAAATTAACTGGACTAAACCTGTTTACTGCATTGTCTTGAAGAGAGGAGGTGTTACCAGCAGTTCTTCACTCAGTTCTTCACAACTGAGCTCCCACCCAACTCTGCCAGCCCCACCCATCCCCCCTCCAACAGGCCTGCACAGGAGATGGAGGTGAGAGCAAGTGCCAAGTGCCCATGGGGATTCACCAAAACCCTTCTGGACCCAACAGCAGTGTCTGTTTTCCCCCTTTCCCCAAAGGCAGCACATGCTAAGGGACTTAGGACAACACAGACGCCCAGGGGACGTAACCAAATGAGTGGTAGACTAGAAGACAAGAGAAAACACAGACTTCATTGTGAATCCAGTGCCAGCTCAGCGCTAAGGCAGTTTGAAACTGCCCTATACCACAGTGGGAAATTCCTCAGGGTTGGCAGAGCAGCCTGGTCTACCCTATTTGAGCAAGGCACTATATTCTTTACATATTAGTGTTCACTGGTTTGGGGATCACCATTGCATGTCAAGCTTGCCTTTATCACTTAGCTTTCTCCCTGTAACATCTACATGTGGCAGAGCATAAATACCATGATGGGGAAGAGGGGGGGCAGGGGAACAACCAGGAACAGTGAGACTCAGATACACAAAAAGCAAGCGTTGTCATGTCTCTGGAAGCTGTACCTGAAAGGAGGGCAGGGAAGACTGGAGGCTGCCAAGGAGACTGAAAGCCCCATCAGGTGCATGGTCCAGGAGGGAGACAGCATGTACTGAAAACACACTGATAGGAAGAGGCCTGCTTTAAAAGGGAGAGTCCTTTGTCTTCCCTGGGATTTCAATCATACTGTGGTGGCTGGGCAGAAAGGAGAACTTTAAACAGCAACAAAATGTAGTTATAAACCCACATTTATTCAGAAGCTGATGAGTTGCAAGTCTGCCTTCCCATTGCTGCTTTTCTTGTTGGCACCCTTGAACATCCACACCAAAGCAAGGAGCTCCCCTCCCCAGCTCTCTGCCCCCCTTGCCCCCGTAGTAGGGGAAGGTGACAGATGAGGGCATCTCTTTTGTCTTTCTTTTTAGCAAAAGGGCAGAAGTAACAAAAAGCGTTGCCATCAGCAGTAAGGCACAGATTGGTCACTGATTCCATGTCACCAATGTCAATTGATAGGAAGGAATAGCAGCAGGTCAAACGCAGAGAGGTATCAGCACAAAACCAGCAAGCAACAAAGATACCAGTGCTTGATCCAAAGACATTGCCACACAAATGACAGCAAACGCACACTGACCAAGCAAAGAGTGGGATAAGTAGGAGGGTGCAATAACTCGGAGTAAAAAAGCAGAAGTCAAGCTAACCATGTCGGTAAGAGCACTGCTTCATAAGAGCAATTTGTGTCAAGCAAAAGCGATGTTTCAGAGAGGGCGTGTAAACTCTGAAACTGCAGGAATGAGGGAAGTGAAGAGACAATATAATTTTGCTTTCCACATTAAGAGAGTGTCTCGTCTGTAAGAAGTCTGACAGAGGAACAAAATGGAGGGTTTTTTTTCACAGTCTTGGGGCTGATTTCAAGAATAAGCATTTGCTCATTTAGAGTAGTTCTGCAAACCTCAGGCGGTATTGCAGTCTGACTAAGGGATGTGCAACTCTCAGGTGGATAGTTTCGTTAGTTCACAGAATTGGGACAGGTCCTGGGAGGGAGAAAAGAGGTTCAGTAACGGGAGTTTCCAAGGTTAGGGGGATTTTTACTTTTTTTTTTTTCTTCTTTCTGAGAATCCATATGAGGAGAAAGAGCTGTGGCAAGGATAGCAGGACGCCCTCTCCTAGACCATACTAACCACATGTAATGGCATGCAATTAATAGCTCATCAGCAGAGAGGTGGGGCTGTCCCTTAACCTGCTCAAAGCATTCCCTCACTTTCAAGGAAGAGGAAGGAAGATCAACCATTTATCACCTGACACAGGAAGGCGAGGAAGAGTGATGCATCTCTATCTGCTCCTGCCACATACCCAAACAGCCATCTCCTCCCTCATCCTCCCAGGCAGCTATTAAAAGTAAGAATATCCCAGATGGGAACTTGGTAGCACCAGTAACCACAAAGCCTTGCCTGAAACTTGAAGCCACAATGATATTCTGCTTTGGAGTCATCCAACATCACATCATCACTTGATGTGAGAGCCATCAAGTTCATTTCATCAGAGATAAAACAATGACTGCTCTGCAAGTCATAAAATAAAAACAAATTTTCTTATTCAGAGAGAGGGAGGGACTGGTTATAAAATAGTTTGTACCAGTTTGGATGTCACCAGCCAATAGCCCATGCAACTCTAAGAGGCAGCAGTTACATATCCACTTTCAAAATGAACCATCTAACAAAGTGCAGGCACCACTGCCTCTCAACCCCTCTGGAAGGGACTTAGTTTTTCTGGGACCTCTGTTGGAATTATCCTTGGTTACTACAAATTATTTCAGCAGCATTTTCAAAAGTCATTAGTGCATACAAATATTTCAATTTCCACTTGTCTCTGCAGGAGACACCACAGTGAAGCTGACTTTCTAAAGGCCCATCACTCAGCACTTTGGAAATGAGCTCCATTTCAAGTGTTCTCACTTGGGCACCCATCACCAAATGTGTCTAAAAAGCCCTTCCACTATCACTGCCGTAAAGATTAGGCAATAGTACAAACTCAGGGAAAATCAGCCACGAGTAGGACAGCCCTAAACACTCACTAAATTCAAAGGGAACTTTTGCACATTTGCAGTTAAGCACAGACTTAGCTCTTTTGCTGAACTGGTGCATTATGGCCCAATGCAATAAGGAATGATCATTATAATTTCTTAGTCTTGTATTCTGATTAACACAACCTGAGAATTTTACCGTGTTCCCTGCGTTGCACCTTCCCTACAGGAATTCCTCCTCCTGTTTGCTATTGATGCATCCCATCTGAATCTTAGTGCCACTAAATGATACCAGCATTGAGAAGAAAAAAATCCCTGTGTTCTTTTCATCCATCTGCAGGATAAAAAGTACAGAGAAGAAATGAAATTCTGTTGTTTGGCAGTGAAAATACTCCAAAAAAGATTTGCCATGCACCTAACGTCAGCAGGACTGCATCGAGGCAGTAACCAGAGCATTAGGCAGGTGCAGTGTCACGGGAAGGAATTAGGAACATGCTCTTCCCTTTCCACAGTTTGTGGATTAGACACATGCACATCACACACACACCTGTAGCATCCTCAACACGCTGGGGCTGGAGCTGCCCCCTTTTCTAACCCAATGGCAGGAAAAGGAGCGGCTCAGTATCCCCTGCATGGGCAGGCCATCATGGAAGAGTCAGAAAATAACTATTACATCTCTCAGAGATGTATCTCAGTGAACTCCAAGCATCCCCTGAAGAGAAAAAATGCTACACCTTCCAAAGCAAAGGTGCAGCATGACCTTTTAGCCAGTCAAACTTGCAAGTATCAGAAGAAATCATAGCCCCAAATGTGGTCCTCCTGATCCAACTCGAGTAACTTCCTCTTGCCCAGGTTCATCACTACCGAAGAGTCCTCTGTTTCTGGGAAGGGGGACAGTGCCATCAGTGATTACACCGTAAAGGTTAAGGATATATGGCAAAGCATCCATATTCATCTTACTAGGCTGCTTGCATGTTCCCAGCTGCTTGCTACTCATTGATAGTTACCAGCAATGTAGAACTTAACGAAGATATTCTGCTTAGAAACCAAACTGGCTTTCTAGAAATGCAGTGGAATTGAACTGCTCTCTCCCTGCCTTTTCTCCCACTACGTTTTCTTTCTAGTCATCACCATCCCCTTTCCTGCTCTTTCTCTTTCTAAACCATAGCCAAATTCTGATGTCTGGACAGCACAGATTTGGCAGCTCCCTTAATGAGGTCAGACACGTAGCCTGAAAGAAGTAAAGCAGTTTTAAGCACAGTTTTCAGATCTACCCTGGGCTCCATATTTTCCGCTCTGCAGCAGTGTCGGTCCCCCTTAATGCTCCCTTGTCTTTCCTCGCAAGTAATAGGCATATCTATCTCTATAGTCCCTCTCTGGCGCACCTCAACACCCATACCCTAATCTCCTGGCTCCCAGAGGTGTAAGCGTCTTCCTTGCCAACCACATCCTGGGCTGCATCAAAAGCAGCAGGGCCAGCAGGTCAAGGGAGGTGATTCTGACCCTCTACTCCTCTTGCTCTGGTGAGACCCCACTTGCAGCGTCACATCCAGCTTTGGAATCTTCAGCACAAGAAGGACATGGACTTGTTGGAGTGGGACCAGAGGAGGGCCATGACAATGATCAGAGGGCTGGAGCACCTCTGCTGTGAGGACAGGCTGAGAGAGTTGGGGCTGTTCAGCCTGGAGAAGAGAAGGCTCCAGGGAGACCTTATAGCAGCCTTCCAGTACCTAAAGGGGGCTACAGAAAGGATGGGGAGGGACTCTATCAGGGAATGTAGCAATAGGATGAGGGGTAACAGTTTTAACTGAAAGAGGGCAGATTTAGATTGGATATCAGGAAGAAATTTTTCACTATGAGGGTGGTGAGACACTGGAACAGGTTGCCCAGAGAAGCTGTGGCTGCCCCATCCCTGGAGGGGTTCAAGGCCAGGCTGGATGGGGCTTGGAGCAGCCTGGTCTGGTGGGAGGTGTCCCTGCCCAGGGCAGGGGGTTGGAACTAGATGAACTTTAAGGTCCCTTCCAACCCAAGCTGTTCTACGATTCTTTTGTCCACCACTTTCCTCTAAGGCAAGCCTGGCCTTGTCCAGTTTAGGAAGTGCCAAGCTACACACCAAGATTAGGGATAACCTGCAACACATCTACAAAACAACAAACCAAAGCAACACAAACACATGGAAGTGACAGGCTGGATCCTCAGCTGCTTTATATCAAACGGACACTGCTAAACGTCATGAAGCTTTGTTTATCTGTGACAGTGAAATCTGGCTCACAATAAGTCTAGCTGGCAAGAAGACCATAATAAATGTTAAACATAAGTGTACCACGGTCCTATCTGGGTCATACAAAGCAGAAATCACACAGAAGCATATACCATGAGAAATGAGTGCAAAGGAGAAAGGTCAAATTTCCCAATTCATGCTTTGCAAAAAAGTCAACAGCATCAGTGCTGCAGCAGCTATCCCTTTCTTTTTGGGTGTTTTCCTTACTCACTTTGAGATGCTTTGAGGGAGTAGTGCTTTAAATTGGCTGCTGCATCATCGGTGCAATCTGGGGAAGTTTCTTATTACACACTGGAGATGGGCATCCACATCAGACAGGACAGCACATGTGTGGCAAGTCCCAGGGAAGTTCCCTGTGACTGCACAGGCCATTTCAGTAGGAACTCCATAGTGAGTTGTTGAACACATTAGTTACACAAAACCTTATGTATCATCCTTTTCAGACATCAACTCCCCATATCACCCTTCCCAAACTGCCTTACAGATGTCAGACAACAGCTCCCTGTTCCAAAGTTGTTTCTTCTGCCTGACCAAGGTGGAAAGTGAGGCCTGAGGACACAGAGAAGCTGACAGCAGAGGTAAGAGAGAGGAGGCAGCCTTCTTGGCCTTGACCTGCACTGACTTTATAGCACTCCTGAGCGATTCCTGTGTTCCTGAAAATTGTATTCTACGTGGAAAGAGCATGGCAAGGTGTGCCGATAACTGCGTTGGACTTTTACCCATGAGAAGACCATAGGAAAAATCATGCAGGAGTGCTGCCACCAAACAGCCGGGTAATTCTGATCTGGGCACTGTTACAGGGACCTAACCCAGACAGCATCCCAACAGGTCCAGAACAATCCATTTTGCATGGATGCAAGTGCAATACCAGGCATCGGGTGCCAGAGAAGCAGGGTCTTGAGCTGTACCCAAAAAGAGTTGGATAGAAATCCAAGCAGTCAAGGTATCTGCCTGGCAGCGAAGGGTCTGCGTATGTCTGTGGTTAATTCAACACAGGACTGTATCTTACTAGTTCTTGGACCTCCTTTCATCTCATGTCAGCCTCTTCAAAAATCAAGATTACACAGAATGAAGCTGTCATTTCAGCTTGAATGTCTAGCAAGGACAAAAAGCCCTCTGCTTTTGAGACTCGAGCTCAACTTTCAGTTTATTTATTTCCACTTAGATCACTTAAAGGCTGTGCGGCTGCTCAAGGAAGTCCTCCATTGTGGAGCAATGAGGCAGCCACAGCCTTCAAAAAACACAGCGCTTCCCAGAGTCCTTCACTGATTTATTTTAGATACTCAGGGTTTTGGGGGTTTTTTTTGTTTGTTTGTTTGGGGTTTTTTTTTTTTGGTATTGGTGTTATTTTTGCTTCATTAACTGCAGTTTAAGAAAGTCAGGTAAGAAACGAGCAACACCTATAAAAAAGCACAGTGTCCTCTGCAAGTGAAGCAGATTTCTAGCTAAATAGCAGCACTAAGACACAGATTTACACAGCAGGCCTAAGTCCCACAACACTCCTCATAAGGCCGCAGCTCCTGTCTACCTACTGCTCGATTCCCCGTGGACGCGCTGCCACCAGTGCCACAGACTACAAGGTCTTGGCAAGCTGAAAAGAATGATGTAAGATTTACTGTAGAATGAGGATCTATATCAAGGATTTAAAACTGAAACTCTGCAAGAGATCTAGATCCTCCTTCTCCATGACAAACATTAACTTTAGGCTAAGAACAACAAAAAACAATCTTCCTGCAGAACTCAACAGTTTCACTAAGGTTTCTTTCACTATTTTCTAAGGCAATTTGTGGTGGTTAAAGATGAAGATGATAACCTGGGGTAGGCAGACCGTGCGCTTGATTCAGCCCAGACACACATATACTTGGATACACATACAGACCCATTCGCCTGCTTCTTCTGCTGTCACAGTGAAATAATTGACAAAATATTTTCCGTTGCCCTTGCATCTTCCAGCCAATAATCTAAAAACACATTACAAGCTTTTAATAACCTCCCTAAATCTATCCAGTGGAATGAACAGGTTTTAGCACCCCAGAAACTGAAAGAGAGAGAAAAAAATTACTCAGACCAGACCCACTAGCAAAACTACAGGGAAACAAGTAATAGCGCAGTTTCATTTGTTTTAAGCCCAGCATTCCAAGATCATCAGAACAACACTCAGAACACATGGCCTCACGCACGGTTGGGGGGTTTGACTTGATACTCTCCCGTAATGCACAGGCCGTGCAGGTCCCTGCAGCTCAGAGGTGGGAACATTCCCACTGCCTGGTGCTGGACGTCTGCACTGCACATGCACCGCTCCATCCCTACAAGGCGCAAAGCTCAATTCCCAAGGAGGTATAGGCATTTTCTTCAGGGACAAGACACCATTTGAATCAAAATGAAGCAGACATAAGTTGAATGACCAGGTACGGCAGGTGGCCACACATAATGCATCATGTAGTATGGGCATGCTTGCAAATAAATACATCATAGAATCATTTATGATGGAAAAGACCTTTAAGATCATTGAGTCCAACCATTAACCTAACACTGCCATAACCACCACTAAACCGCGTCCCTAAGCACTGCATCTACCTGTCTTTTAAATACCTCCAGGGATGGTGACTCAACCACTTCCCTGGGCAGCCTGTTCCAATGCTTGATAACCCTTTCGGTGAAGGAATCTTTCCTAATATCCATCCTAAACCTACCCTGGCACAATTTGAGGCCATTTCCTCTTGTTCTATCGCTTGTTACTTGGGAGAAGAGATCAACACCCACCTCACACCTCCTTATACTACAACAAAACGCGAAGGGGAAAAAAGGAAAATATCTCCCTGACTCTGAAAACCTTGGTGCTGGTTTCATCACTGCTGACACTGCCAGGTGATGCTGCTCCCCAAAAAGGCTGCTAAAACCAAAGCATTCTTTACCTTGCCAGACTTGCCATACTGCAGAGCTGATGCAGCTGCACTGATTTCCCTGCTCAATCACCGCATCCCACATCACAGCTGAAAGAATCCCTGCTGTTGAAGCAGCATACATGCCTCTCGGTATCACAGATGCAGCTGAAGGGTGAGTGTTACCACTGGGGGCACAGAATGGGGATTTTACATAACCACAAAGAAGAAAGGAAGTTTGGTAAATGAACTGTTCAATTAAAAGGAAAATTACCATGACAAATGTCAAACATTACTACTTTGTCTATTTTCCCCCACTCTTTCCCCGCTCCCCCGTCCCATCTCCTCCCTTCCCACTTCCTTCCTCTCCTCCCCCCTGTAGCACCCCAGCTAATGCAACAAGTCCACATAACAGTCAGATTAAAAACCATATTTGTTGCCATCTGCATTAGTACCTGGCAGTGACAGATTCTGTGTCAAATTTGTAACTCCTGAAAGTGAAAGAAACACTAGTCTGAGGTGTAAGCAGGGATGCACATAAATGTGGCTGGGATGTTAAAGTAATATGCAAAAATAAAAGGTGGTGGTTCAAGCTGAGAAGTTTGCAAGTTTAGACCAGAGATCACTACAGAAAAGATCTCTAACTACATCTGTTTCATTGTGTTAGGAGCGGCCAATTTGGACATGAGAAGAAGCCTTCTCCTTGCTCAGATTGAAGTCAGAACCAATGCAACCAAGTTAGCCTAGTGGCACAGGGCAACAGAGACTCCCTGCCATTTGTGGCTGCCACATAACTGCTGACCAGCTCAGCCCCAACAACCACCTCTTACAATATACCGTGCCTGTTCGCTTTTGACTATGTGTGCAACTCGCCACTGTTATAAGACAACAAGCTAAAAGAAGGACAAAGATAAAAACTGACCATGGGGAAGAGGGAAGTGCCTGGTGCTATAATATATATAAAACATTAAAATGATCTCTTTCTTATGGCCACGTTAAAGTTAAGTGCTGTGGCCACTACTGAAAATTGTAGAACTGCTTCTGTTAATATTTCTGTTAATGTTTCAGCAGTTTTAGTAGTATTTCTCGGGAAACGGCTGTGCTGATCCAAGGAACAACAAATACCATGGCAAAGGCAGGGAATTCCGAAAAGTAAACGCTGAGCACTCAGACAAATTAACTCCCTACCAGAGGTATCTGTCCACATTGGGCTTGGCAGGCTACCCACACGCTACAGTAAGTGCTCCATGAAAAAACCGCTAAGACTTCAAATTGCTGCAACTGTCCTACCTCCTAAGCACTGATTGCTAAATCAGAGGGAAGCCTGCCAATCTCCGAGCGCCCTGCTTTCTGTGGCTTCATCTTGAAAGTCACCACAAGACAATATATAGTCCACTCAACGGCAAATGACAGAAGAGTCACTCCATATTGAGCTTCAAATGAGAACATGAAGAATTGTCTCCTTGCTTACGAGAGAAAGTACATGATTTTCAGAATGACTGTAGATCATATTCACAACACGGCCTGCCAGCATGCCCTTGCCAAATGCAAACCACAGTGCTTAAAGTCATTATCGTGAGGAATTCAAACGAGTAATAGCAGCTCTGATACCTATACTAAATGAGTAGCACCTCAAACGTACACAAAAGGACAAGAGGCCAAAACACAGTCAAGTCAGTGGGAACTCACAGATTACTGTATATGATGGTACCAAACCATTAAGGCTGGGAAACACAGTTGCATAAGCATGTTATTAGAAGAACTTACAGTCAGATGACTGAATTAAAAGACATTAAATGACATTATCCCAATGACATATAACCATAGGCTACCTATTTCCTCCATTAAGCTCTAGTTTTATGGTTTAATCCAAGTTCTTCCTCTAGAAAATGATATGCTTTGGTTTAAAGTATTAAAATGACAACAGAGTCTGCTCCTTTCTATGTTATTTGCCTCAATGTCTAGCCACTCTCTGATAAAACTTAATGTCTTCATTCCAGACAAAACTACTCTAAATTATTCTTCAAACAAAATACCTTTTTGTTGTATCTTTTGATCTTTAAACTACTAAATCCTTTTTTTAAAAGAATGATGAATCTTAAAAATCTGCATTTGGGAAAGGCTGGGAGAATTACAAAAAGCTCATCCTGCTGAGGCCACATCCTTTGGAGCCCTGCTAAACAAATATATTCTTGATATTTTCAGGTTTGCCTCCCCCCCCACATACCTGCTGTTATTCTCTTTGTCCAAACCAGGCACCAAAACAGCATAAAGCTTTAAAGATGAGCAATATCTGAGGCCTCCTAATATTTTTTGCACATCACCAATTCTCCTCTGTCTCTCCCTCCACCAGGGTGAATTTGGAGGCTCACTGAGCTTATTGCAGAATGAATTCTCCTCCTCAGAGCTAGTACTCCAAGTATGTGCTGAGAGTCAGTGCCCTAAATAAAACGTGAGTTAAAGCTATTTCCACTAATGTATCATAGAAGAAGCTACATCAAAAGCAGGCGAGTAAAAGAAAGTTTACCACGCTATAAAAGAATTTAAGAAGTGTCAGAATACTGCACTGCACTGTTTAGCAATGAGTTACGAGATGAAAAATGGTTAAAAGAGATATGGGAGGCCATATTCCTAAAACAGGCATGGCACATCCTAACCCAACACCTGATGGGGCTAGGTTGTTCTCAACTATTTGCAAAGTTTTCGATGGGCAGGGCAGAAAGGAATAAAGAACAGTTTTCTGTCTGTTTGCTGACCAAAGACCAAATGAAGCCAAAAAATAAACCTATTTTACATGTAGAAAAAGGCTCGAGTCCATGGGCAATGTTTTTTATTTTATCCATCTAATCCATCTCTGCTTTCCTAAAACTTCCTCACTGCTGTAAACTTATCAGAAGAAAGCCATTATCGCATGTTTGGTTTTGTATTTAGAATACAAACTATTTAGAAGATGACGTTGCCAAAATAGCCCAGTATGAAAAACAATTGCGACATAAGCCTGCAATAATTTCCACATACATAACAGCCAAAATACTTTGTCTGTTTGGTTTTTTTTTTTTTACAATAAGCAGCATTATCCACAATTGACTGTAATAAGCAGTGATGATAACAATAAGTATTTCTCCATTAAAAAATGCTCATCGGTCCTGGACCAGAGGAAATTGCATGGCTGTTGTGGGTGTGAGGGTTTCTGAATTTCACCCCTAGAGGCTGTGAGTAGGCCTGATGTCAGTAGGCCTAACGCACAGTAGGGAACAGTTCCTCTGCTCCTTCCAATTATCTCCACTAACTTGTAAAGCCATTTTGAAATTCTTTACTCAAAGCATGCAGAATGAGAGAAGCTTCCTTCTTGGGGTGACGGGACGTTCCTACTCACTTCCCACAAATATACAGCCTTTGGACACAGGTTGCTGCTCTCTTGGAGTAGAAAAGAACTGTGACTTATGGTGTGTGTGTGGGGAAACTGTAAAATGTGTATAAATGCCAGGGTAGATTCTTCTCTTCACTGAGTTTATTTTGTATGTTGCCCTTTTGCATGGAGGATTTGCCTCTGGTGTGACAAGGCAGTCAAACAAAAAAGACTTTTCACAGCAGCAGTTGAATTTTTGATGTATATTCAAATGAATTTGCAGTTGAATGCATTAGCAAATGGAGATGAGGACAAAAGCAGACTGCCAGGAGACAGCAATTAGTGCAGCAAGAGGTGACTTGGCTGTAGCAGCTGTTAACTGTGCTCTATGGAAGAACCAGCGAGAGGCAGAAGAATTACATTAAGGAGGCTGATCTCGCCTCCTTAAACCTGCCCACAGCAACTGCCTTTGAGGAAAGCACCAGGTCATCCACAGAAGCGATCCACAGAATTTAGAAGCATAGGGACTCACTCGTGGGAGTACTGCATGCAGCTGTGGAGTCCTCAGCACAAGAAGGACATGGACCTGTTGGAACGGGTCCAGAGGAGGGCCACAAAGATGCTCGGAGGGCTGGAGCCCCTCTGCTGTGAGGACAGGCTGAGAGAGTTGGGGCTGTTCAGCCTGGAGAAGAGAAGGCTCCGGGGAGACCTTAGAGCCCCTTCCAGTCCCTAAAGGGGGCTACAGGAAGGATGGGGAGGGACTCTTGATCAGGGAGTGGAACGACAGGACGAGGGGTAACGGTTTCAAACTGAAGGAGGGGAGATTTAGATTGGATATCAGGAAGAAATTCTTTCCTGTGAGGGTGGTGAGACACTGGAAGAGGTTGCCCAGAGAAGCTGTGGCTGCCCCATCCCTGGAGGGGTTCAAGGCCAGGCTGGATGGGGCTTTGAGCAGCCTGGTCTGGTGGGAGGTGTCCCTGCCCAGGGCAGGGGGTTGGAACTGGGTGATCTTTAAGGTCCCTTCCAACCTGAACCATTCTATGATTCTATAAAACAGGCAGCTTGTCAGGGCTTAGGTGCCAAGAAGCGCAACTGCAAAGCAATAGCTCACCCAAAACAGACAGGTCACTGCTAACAAGTTGATGCATCTTCTGTCTACTAAAGCATTCCCTGTTGTGAGGGGAACAAGACAGACTGTGGAGGCATCTGAATCCTTCCCTGTCCTACAAGTGTTTGTTGAAGATTTCCGTACAAACCTTTCTTCAGCAATTGTGATATTTTGCACATTGTACCAAAAATCTGAGCTAACCAATTGCAGGCATCATGGGAAAGTTGGAGAAAGTGGCAACCCCAGAATTACCCACCCTCAGTAGGGAAATGAGATTGCTTGGCATCGCTAAACTGAAAAGAGGGAACTTCCATAAAGGACACTCCTGTTGTCACCACTGCTTCACCACTGCTTACTGAAGTGGCAGTGCTTTTCAGAGATTCAAGCAGCATAGACTGAGTGCTGGTCCAAGAGGAAAAGCTCCCTATTTCTCACTTGAAGGAATCCTGTGCTGCTGAGCAGAAGCAGCATGGAGGTGATGTCAAAGAGTGGGAAGCCTGTTGAACGTTGTGTCCAACTAAGCCGGCTCCTAAAAGCCTTTTTTTCTTCTGGGTTCAGACCAGGAAAAGTCTCATTCCAGAACCATGATGCTTATTTAGAATATCTGTTGCTTTTCTAATGAACTGGATAAAATAGCACAAAGCAGAGGAACTGTTCTTGCAACTAGAAGCTTACAAGCTTTTATTTTTATAAAGATAAGACAGATTATGGAAAAAGTTGTTAGTTACCTTTATGAAGTGTATGACAAAAAAAGAACCACACGAAGAAATTATTAGTGATGCAAGATTCAGGAAACGCCTGAAATACGTTTGCCTCTGCCACTTCAGTTTCTCTTCCTTTTATGCGCTCATGATACAGCTATCAATTACCCTAAATATAGTGTTTTCCCCTAAGCATCATCATGTCATCATACACAGGATAGCCAAATGATCATTTCCTGAGTGTTTGTTGGCATTTGTTCCCTACCCATTGTTTAATATATAACCCTGGTCTTATTAAAGCACACTATTTAAGATTTCCACTAAAAGGGGTAATTACTCTTCAGAGGATTTTCTATAATTGTCACTGTACAACAGCTGGGAACCTTACAAGCATGACAACCCTGTGAGATGCAGAGAGACATAATAGAAGGGAAGGAACAATACAGTTTGGAGGTGAACAGACTGGATAGCACACTACCGGTGCAGGTGGCTTGTCCAAAAAAAGCCAGAAAATACTTTTCTGGGAAGAGTGCCGATGACCAGCACTGCCAGACACAAGAACTAGGCTGCAGGCAGCTGCCTCCCAAGAGTCTACAACAACATGGATGGGCCACACCACACAGACAAGGCCAGGCAATCCCAAACAATCCCATTATAATGCAAGAGTTCAGGACCCATCTGGCTGTGATCCCCTCCCACTGCTCTCCTTTTACCCTTTGGACAGCTCTGCTTTGGCACTTGCTATCCACAAAATCCACCTGGGCCTGGACACCACTAGGTTGTTGGGTCCCAGTTTCCTGGGAAAGCTCTGCTGCAGGACAAGAAAAAACATTAAATTTCAGCTCAAATAGTTACGATGATTCAAGCTTTAAACAACTGAAAATAGGGTTTTCCAGCAGAGACCTCAGCTGTCGTTAATAATAAGAAAAGGAACCAGCTGCTGCATGTTGTTCCTATTTTTGTGAAGAATAAACTCCCAACAAGTGATGGTGGACACCCCTCAAACCTGAAGAAATTCTCCTGTGTAGTAGATCACTTCCTCCTTCATGCTGCCTTCACAGAACTCAGCAAAGATGCACAGTTTAGTCCTACCTTGATGCTTGATTCAGAGAATTGGCTGAAAACTTGTAAAATGTAGTAATCAGCTGCTGCAGAGAAAAGGTGATTTCTTCTTATCCTCTAACTTGTAGAAACTCTGTCTTCTCAGAAGCTGTGGGATACTCAGCTACTCAAGACCAACCCAGTATGGAAAGCAGGAGATGTTAGAGATAATCATATTATTTATTCCCCATTGCTACTAACTTCAAAATAGGTTCCAAAGTCCTGATTGTCTCCTTTGCCTTCAGACTGATGTGCAGGCATCAGAGCACACACCAAAAAAAAAACCCCAAACAGTTCCGCTCACTCTGATTAAGAAAATAACTATAACAGCACTTTGCCCCAGTAATTTGTATCTGAGTAAGCAGAGGAATTCATTGTTCAGACAAGAGGATAGCTACAAAGCTACTATTACTGACTTCTCACCTTTCAGGGTCCAAGAGCACCAGTTACCCTGGTGGCCTGGGGATTGACCACTGATACCCTTGAGGGTCTACGTTGCTACCCTTTCACTGAAGGGAAGCATCAACCAAGGTAGTTTTCATGGAATCACAGAATGGTTTGCGTTGGAAGGGATCGCTTAAAGACTGCTCTGTGATTTTAATTATTACCCAAAAGGCAGAAAAATGTATATCGTTGATGACAAAGAAGTTAAACCAGATTTGTGCTGTTTGAAAGCTGCTGGAGCAAATGGAACTTTATAAAAAATAAGTCTGACACGAAACTGTAATAGCTTATGTGCAACAGAACTATCTTCTCATAGAAAACCAAGATTCACTTCTGCAGAAAAGTGCTTTAGTGATTTTGGCACACTGAATTCAGCCAGTGTGTTCAGAGACAGAGATGGATTTTGATCCTGAGGTGGGTGGAGCATATTGATCACACATCAAGGAGGGCTTCGCAAGTGCCTTTATTGCAGATGATCTTCAAGGCCAATCTGATCTAATTTCTTTCATACTAGAGATACTTCTTTCATAACAATAAAGCTGCTTAATTGACTTCAGTGGACATGTCCCTGATTCTCATCAGAGCAAAAAGGATGAAGAATCAGGCTCACTCAGCTTGTCTCATGCTTTCTTACTTTTTCCCCCCTCTGATCTAATGCCATCAGTTTGTTCCCTGATACAGATTGTGACAATTTGCACTTCTGCTTTGAACCACCGTACCCAACTCGCATAAAAAAGCACTCACATGCATATAAAGCGGATAAACGTGATGGTCTTGGAAAGATGTAGCTAAGTGGCGTAACTCAAGTCCTTTAGTACAGTGGTGGACAGAACGAAAGTTTCCCAGCTCTTGATTCCTCAATTCACCCCTACAAACTCAAGAAGGTAGCGTTTTTACAGTGGGGATGGGAAGCAGAAGTATCACAGAAGAAGGCGAGTCAGATTACTTTCTACATTGCAACACAAGTACAGGGTCAAGTCATCAGAAACCCACTAATAAAAGGTCAGATTCTCTATAGAGTGAATCAGCACAGCTCTAGGTACGTTGAGAGCAACTTCATTATCACCAACTTTTTTACTTGTAACTTGACAACTACAGGCATACCTGGTTAAGTGGAAATGCTAGGCAGCAAACTGAAGAGCAGCGATGTTAAAATAGAAGCCTACTTTGTGTTTCATGCTGTAAATGCAAATTCATATTGCAAATATCCCATGCAATTGCAATGTGTGGGAAACTGGAAAAGGATGAAACGTCAGCTACTTGAGTTCAGCAGACAGGTGGGATGAACAAGCCAGGACTCTTCAATATCACTGCAAAAATTATGTGTATGGCACCAAGTAGAAATATGCAAGCCACATAATCAGCCACATTCAACACTATTACACACATCTAGGAGGCAACAGAGCCTCTACTAGCAAAGTCACACAACAATTGAGAGAGCATATAACCCTGCACACCACCCTCCACACACTTTGGAGGTTGCAAACACTGATCATTTGGCTAAAATCTAAACAGCTTTCCTTCACAACTATACTTTCTCACCCTTGCAATTTAAAGACTTCAGCTTGGCATATACCTTTTCATCTCAGATGCAGCTTCCTTGACTCCCTATGCTGCTCCATGCACCTCTGTGAGAGCCAGAGACCCTGTAATTTGTGCATTGCTGGCTGGCTGAACACACCAGCATCCCGCTTTCACTTTGGTCGGAGTAGTCTGAGTGACAGGAGTCCACTTTGAGGGTGAAGAACTCTCCGAAGCTACTTTCAAACAGGGCAGTGGAGTCAGACATCAAATACATTGCTACGAAGTGCAGGACTGAGTCAAGCGGCCCACCTTGGCACATAAAACCACAGTTGGGAATGGCAGATGTAAGCATGTCTTCCTGCACACCTGCTTTGCTGCAGTGAGGATCTACACTGTTGTCTTGGCCATCACACTAGTAAAGCATTCATCTTTCCATATAACAGTCTCCCAGTAGGAAGGGGAGATAACATGTATTTGCAAACACCTATACACTGCTGACAACTGTATTTACACATGCATAAGAATGGCGGCACCAGGTCAGACAGTAAAGGGCAGTTGAGAAGTCTGCCTCTAGCAGTAGGTAGCACCGAGTGCTTTGGAAGGAATATCAGAATTAGGATACACGTACGAGTCATCCTGCTGCGTATCTTCTGAGCTCAAGTAGCAAACTGTTGCTTAGGTTTTTCCTAACAGGAAGTTTAATCAGGATTCATTGGGTTAAGAACCTCACAACCTTCATGTGTCAGATTCATTTCTTAATGTATTAGTGCCCTACAGCATCCTCAAGCAATGCAATCCCCAATTTAATCACACATTTCTGACAGACCTTCAACCTTTCCTAGGAAGCTCACACAACAAAAAGATACACTCTCCACAAGCCATGAATACATGAAAAGCTAACAGCAGACTAACCCCACCTTCCAAGACCAGGTGCAAATTCACAGTACAGGCTTGAAGGGAAAGCTCACATGACCAGGGAATACTCACCATCTCTTTCGGAGAAGGGCAGCTGTTATCCCAAAGAGAGGAGGACAGCATGCAAATAGGGGAAATCTGGCTTCTCTTGTGGGTGAAACCACAAAAACTATGTGAGGCTTCCTTTTCCTTCCTTCCTCTCATTCTGCCCACATGCACCCTGCGCAATCCAAGCATGAAGATGAAGAACAGAAAACAACTGAGCATTACAAGGGATCCTCTCAGAGAGAAATCTCTGCAAAACCTGTGACATTAAGAAAGCTGCAGGCTGATTAGCAGGTAATTCCTACTAACAGGCAGCAGCTGTTAAAAAATGTTTTATGGTTTATTCTGAACAGGTGCTCAGCTCTACTCAGTTACTCTCCTCTGAGTTCTCTGCTTCTGGATCTCAGTGTTCATGCTCCATGCTTGATGCCATGAAGTAGAACAGGGAGCAGGTTGGAAGACTGTCTCTTTTTTCCCTGGAGGCCTCAGTCTGTCAATGCACGTGCAAGACTGTTGTCTTGATTTTTCATTAACTTTTATAGGTAAAGCTTGTGTAACCTTTGCTAGTATTTCCTGGGGCACAGTACAAAGTGCCTGCAGAGGAAGAGAGGTAGCAGTACCTGGTGGTCAAACATCTCCCAAGAATCCAAGGCTTCAAAGCTGTCCACACAATGTCACTGTCCAACAGAGCGCTCTCAATTTTTACACACGCTTGCAGTGGTCTTCATCCAGGAGAGCTATTCTATCTAGCCCAATATCCTGTTTCTGATAGTGGTAAAAAGTGGAGTCTTCAGGAAGAATATAAAAAGGTGCGTGCACAGTATCAGACCCCCCTTTACACCTCCCAGTAAGCAAAATCTGCTGACTTCCTGAGCTGAGGTCTTTAACAGTGGGACATGGACCTACTTTCCACAAATGTATCTAACCCCTATGACCAGGTATATTTCTAGCCTCTAAAATATCCTGTAGCAATTCATTGCACTTTGATTGTGTGTTGTGAAAACACTACTTCCCTTGACTTACCTGCTGCTGAATAATTTCACCGTACACCCCTGCACTTGTACTGCAAGCAATCGTGAGTGAAACATATTTCATTTCCCTGTTGATAAATGCACCAGTCTCCAGCACATCTCTTCACAATTCCCTCTTTCTAAACAAAAAGCTTTGTGTGGTCACCTTGCATATGAGAGCTCATCATCCTAGTTGCCCATCTCTGCAATTCCCATAGCTCTACTTTCAAGTTTCTCAGGTAAACTGGCTGAAACCGCCATCAGCATTGCAGATGTGGGTGCAATGTGGATTTATTTTTCACTTTGCTCTGAGCTCTCCGTTTGTTTGCCTTTTCTGGTGAAGAGCTGGGGTGAGGTTTTCAGCAAGCCATCTGCAATGATGCCAACAGCCTTCCCGAGAAGCAAGAGCTATTTGCAATGTCAACATATATCCCTAAAGCAAGCTCTTATTTCCCACACACATTGCTTTGCAGTGATTGGTAACAAATTTCATTTGCCATATTCTCATCCTCTGGCACCCTGTCTGTTAATGGGCAGGCTGCTACAACCGCTTTTGCGTTGCAAATATTTGGGGATTTTTGTTACTCATTTCCAAGTGAAGTGCTTCGCTAGGAACATACTTTCAGAAAGCTTAAAGAGAAGGAATTAGCATCAACAGCTAACGAATAAACACAGTTACAATCCTAACCAAGGTGCAGACCTAACTGAAAGTGATTTCCACCTCTCCCTAAACTGCAAGGACGTGGTACCTGTGCTCATTCTAGCCAGACTCCCAGGATTTTAAGCGCTACCCTCTGGAGGTTACTCCACCTGAAAAAATTAATCACATGAGGACTGCAAAGTTTAATAACCAGGCTCAAGAATCAGAGGTCCTCACCATCATCCAAAAAAAACACGACAGAAAACAGCTGGCCCAGGATATATATCACCATCTTTCAATTATTCCTAATTACAGAAATCATTCTTCTATTTCCAGTGGTCTGACAGCAGGTACGCTGCTTCGTGAGCCATATCTGGAAGGAGAGACTCCCACCCCCAAGAATGGAACTACTAGAGATACCCTATACATTGAAATGTCTCTAGGAGAAACAAGGTCTAACCTTGTCCCAGCTAGACCCTCTTAGCACTCCAGGATCCTGCACTTTTCCAGTCACTCCCCTGTTGGTGTTTGCGAACCTCTGCTGTTAAGGAAGACCTGCAGGAAGATAGGGAGCAGCCTCCTAGGCAGCAAGTCCATCCTCCTGCTTGTACTGTGGTGCCAACTGTGAGCATCTGGTATTAGGTCCTGTGCAGCTGGGGATTCCCAATCCTGGAAAACCAGCTATTACGTCTGGCACACTTGCGACGTTTCCTGCTCACAGCTAAGTCATGCCAATAAGTACTGGCTATGCAGCCATCATGATAAGACTGACAGGCTCATTTGCGTGCTCCAAGCAAATTTGCAGCTGACTTGTAGAGGTCAAAGACTGCCAGCTTGGTGGCGTGGGATGGGGAACACCACCAGCAGTGTGCATCCATCCCTCATGAAACATGCTAGCAGCTACAGATCAGACAGAGCTCACAACCCTGTTGTAGTCTGCTTCTTTGCACGGAAATTCTGCATTGTCTGGGCTGCAAATGAAAAGCGGCAACCAGAGAGATCCAGGAGTTTCCTCACCCACGTAGGATAGCACATGAAAAAGATTTCTGCACAGAGATGTCACAGAGGGAGAATGAGTTCTTCTATGAGGCACTAGGAAGAAAGCCCAGCAGATAAAAACAGCAAGGTGCAGAGCTCTCTGTGATGTGCCAGAATCCGGGCATATATTTCCCCATCACCAGCATTAACAAGACAGGGTAGCAGGTTTGATGAGTAGCAGAGTTCATGTATGTTTAGGCTGGAGAACAGCTGGCAAGTCCAGAGCCCTAATAAGCAGCACAGCCCTGCTGCAGTAGAACATATCTGAAGAACATATCTGGCAAATTAAAAAGACAAAAACAAAACAGCTTAGCTTGCCTAGAGAATTACATATTGGATGTGAACGCAAGATCCGATTCCTAAAGTAAAGCAGCATTCCTTTTCCTGATGCTAAAGAGAGAAGCTGGAGGAAATGCTTTAGTTTTCACTCATACATGTTTTCTCTTCCACATATACAGTCCAAAACGACATTACACTCCAATCGGTATTGTTTCAGGAATTCATTAGGAAATCCTAGAGGCACAGCAGTATAATTTTCACAGCTATTTTTGGTGTCAACAAGAAATCAAGAGGAAACCAATTGTACAGAGGAAGCTGGATGTGTTGTAGAAAGAAGCTAAGTCATAAATATTTTAACATAGGCAATAAAACAGAAGCAAACTGTCCATTTTCAAAGCCATTTGGCTTATCTTGCCGTAAATCAAAACCAGAAGCTGATTTTGGTTTAAAGGTGATTTGTGTGCCGATTTTGGCAAAGCCATCAGTGTGATTACTATGACTTTTCACAGCATTGCTTTTGGCTCAGTTCTGCCTGACCTGCACGCAGCCCCAGATCACTTGGGGAATGGCAGCATGATCAAACACAGCCACAACAGGAGCCCCAGCATCTCTGCTGGCTGGAACAGAAGAGATCATTGCAGGAAATATTTGCTCAGTCTACATAGGATGTTGGCCTCTGACCGCTTTAAGAGTCAAAGGCCAATATATCCTGAACCACAATACCACGGACACAGTGTCACTACCCTTACCACCTCCTGAGAGGGAAAGAGTCTGCCTACACAGAGCAAACTCTTAGGATGTGAAGGTCATCTCCAAGTGCTCTGCAACAACCAAGATTTACTCACAAAAAAATCAAGCTACTGGAAAATTCTGAGCTGTTCTGGAAACCCTGTGAATGGTGCCAGAATGGTCACTGCAGCTTTAGCACCATTCTCTGCTCGGTGGTCTGCAGGAAGAGCTATAATCAGGGCAGCAGTGGGAGGCAGCCGCAGCTCTGCTGTGTGGGGTAGATCTGCCCCAGAGCTTCCCCCAGTAGGTGACTGGGATGTGCCCAGGCTGTGCCTGAGCCCAGCTTGAGAGGCTGAGGAGGGATGAACCAGAGCCTCAGCTCTCACTGGAGCTGCACCGGCACCACTCTGCCCTTCTGCCAGAAGCATGGAGAGGGCCATGGGTCTGTGTGTATACAGAACATTATCTGTAAATGTCAAAAGGCTGCTCAATTAATACATACAGGTAAATAAATATCTACCTATGTAGATAAAAGATAAATCTAAATTACAAAAATATAGTTAAAAATACAGATAAATTGAAATAGCAGCTGGACTCGCTGCCCAGCTGGAGGCAGAGCTGCCAGGTCTCAAATCCCTCAGAGGGTGCATAGGCAGGTAGTGTATCTGTCAGGAGCAAATTTCAGAGAGCAAATCTTCCCCACAAAATGTGCCACAACCTGGGAAGCCTGAGCCAAGCTTTCCCTACCATGTGACACGCGCTTCATGGCCTCGCTAACCTATAATTGATAAATTGCGGGAGTTAACTATCAGGGATTGAAAATCATGTATTTCTTGGGCAAGAAGCCAAATAAAGGCCTTCACATGCATACGGAGAGAGTCTAGATCCTCTTTCACTTGCACAACTGCCACAGGCTATTTTCTGTTTGCCACTTTGCCACCAGCAGTTTGAATGTCAGTCTGCATATCTCACCCATTGCAAGCCCAGGTTGGCTGCAGCCCAGGCACATCTCCGGAGTCATTTCTTCCTGGCACCAGCAGGCACCTTCTTCCAGTGCTCTGTTCTCAGTGCCACAAAGGGAGCGCTGGATCCCACTGCCAGTGCTCCAGTGTCACTGCTCGAGGAGCTTTGAACCACACTGGAAGAAGAGGTGCCAGTAATGCTGTGAATGAGACCACAAAGAGCTGGGCAAGCTGGATCTGTCAGCACTTATTCCTGCAGCCAAAGCCCAAGAGTCAGATTAAATCCTTTAAAACTACCCGTGGTTCTTGTGGGAGGAAAGCAAATACCAGTGCACACTCTGGAATGACTAATTCAAAATATGCATATGCAATCTCCACATCGGGTTTGGATGTGAATCCAGGCTACGTGCTAAGCTAAGGCTTATTAATGGTTTTGGATTTCTTAAGTATGTTTTTTGATCTAGTGGGAGCTGTCCTGAAGGGACAGGGGCATCTTGACTGCAAGACTGATGAGTGTAGAAGCAGATGACTGTGCCCCCAAGCCAGTGAGAGCTTCCCTGTGTCAGCACAGCCCAGGGCAGGCCTGGGGAGTAGGGATGTCTTTCCTCAGATGCAAGACCTCTTCTCAAGAGTAGCACTACTCAGACACTGGCAGCTCCATGACCTCTTCAGTATCTTCACATGGAGACCAAGTCTGACTCCCATGTGCCACAAGCTGCTTCACTCCAGCTAAGTACCTCTGTTCCATGCAGGTGGGAAGATGCCACCCATCCATCACCTGTGTGACCCATCCGCTGCAGTGCCTTTTGCTGCTGGCCACGGTTGGGAAACCAAGAGCCTGCATGCACAGTATACAGGGACGAAACTGCCCTTGCACCTTGTCTGCAGAATGAGCAATGATGGAAAAGCCTTGCAGAGGTGAAGACCAAACGAGCTCCCTGTGCCCAGGGACCATCACAGACAACCTGTCTGTGTCACCCTGCCCTGTCACATCCAAGCAACAGGCCCCAGCCCTGCCAGACAGCATGGCACAGCCAGCCTTGGGCTGGTGCAGAGGAAGAGGCAGAGAGCACGGTAAGCAAGAGGACTCTCCTGCCTTCCCTGCCCTTCTTGCATAGCCTTTCTCCTGGTGTGGTAACAGCCATGCCCCTGGGGTCCTCACACCAAGACGCTTGGGGACAGTGGTGTTTTGAGAGAACAGCTTTTCTACCACACTGGTCTGTCACACAAGTACGTCCTTACTTAACCTGTCCTAAGTGCCAGCCTTGCTAAGTGCTGTGGCAAACTCCCGCTCAATCAGGCTTGCATGCTGGCAAGGAAGGGGATGATGGAGCCTCATCCTGTAGTTTTCTTACAGAGAAACAGACAGTTCTCTCTACCAGGGCTGTTAATTTCAACAAAAAAGTTTCCAAGCAGAGGGTGACACAAAGCCCATTGCAAACAGCAGTGCATTGATTTGCACGAAGCATCACATGTAGAACCTACTGACATTTCTCATTCATTGTTTTTCTCCAAATTTACCCTCATACAACTATCAATAGGAAGGTAAGCTTTACTGTCCCTGTCTCTCAGGAAATCGAGGCACAGAGAGGGTATTAGATTTGTGTTGGATTTGCTGAGCTCCCAAGTCAGCCTTCTCTCCTGGGAGCATTGCAGCCTCTTTACACGATGCTAAAGATGAGCAGCCCTGCAGAGTTCACCCAAGCACAGGCAGCAAGGGCCAGCTCTCACACACAGGAGCAGGTGAAGGGGTTGCTCTTCTCCCAGGAGCAGACACAAAGAGGCACCTGAGCTCAGGGCTCCACTTCTCAGCACAGGATATAGGTTAAAAGACTTCCAGTGACAGTTCAAGCTAAGAGAGCCATGAGAGATTGTGGTGGCAACTCCAGAAAGTGCTGCAATTAGTCACAGGCTCATCTGTCAAAACCCTCAATATTGCTGGCCCAAACTACCTCCTTAATCAGAATTACCCAGCTGAAGTTGGCAATTACCGTTTCCAGATAAATACCCACCTACCTTCCACTTACATAAGCAAGTGCTGGTAGTCCAAGTAGTCTTTCTCTTTGGCAGAAGAGAAAACATAGACGCCTTACAGTAAATAAAGATGACTGTTTAATTATCTTCTGATAAAGTCTAAGTTTCAGTATGTTTCTCATACTCATCATGATATGAAACCAAGGCTCTGCTCAAACAGCACCACTAAAAAATTCCTTGTGACTTGATATTAATGATGTGGTCTAGTTTATTAGAGATAAAGAAATTGAAGTGGGTACAATTTTAATACTAAACCAAATCTAAGTTTCGGTATGTTTCTTGGTTTGATGTTAAAGCTGTACCCACTTCAATTTCTTTATCTCTAATAATGCATGCTCTTTTGCTAAAGGAAGTCTGACCTGTTTAGACTTTACTGTAAAAAAAATCAACTTTTTCTGACCCAAAGAATTTCCTGTGCTCAGTTTTCAGGCAAACTTCAACAACATATGAATTCTTACTGGAAAGTCAGTCGTTATATTATAAGTCAGGTGTCTGGATCATTTCAGTATCTGCATGGGGAAAACACAAGGTCTAACTTTACTTTGGCTTATAAGCATTCTCCTGGGAAAAACAAACACACAGGCTATTGAGTTAAATAACTATCTCACCTTGGAGTCTGTTCCTATGAAATTCAAACACACTACTCCATCAAAGGGGCTATCCCAGCTCCTGTTGGCTCAAAACTGTATCAAGAAAGGAGAGTCTTAGTGATGTTCACATAAAAAGAAGAGTAGAGTGAGTCAAAGTGAAATCCTAAACTTTCCAGTGGTTCTTTTAAAACCAGTGCCTTTAGGAGTAAGCTTTATACATGACAGTTGCTACACACAGAGCTGCATTTAGAAAACCTCCTGATTTTACTCACATTGAGGTGGGTTAGAGTAACTCCAATGAACTAAGCAAAGCTACCTCTCAGAAAGGAGGATGCAAGTGGGAAAAGAATAAAGCCCGCAAAGTTTAACTTCTCCAAATGGGGATTTCTGTTTAAAAGATATTTCAGTGTGACCTACCCACCACTGAACCCCTGGCACATGCCTCTATGGCTTCAGGAAAGAAATATCCCCTGTTGCTAAAACACAAAACAGCTCAGTTCTTTCCAGCCACGTTCAGAACAGCAGCTTCCAGCCTCTTCAAACAACGGTACCACTTGAACACAAAGGGAAGCCAGGTCTGGATACCCACTGCTTTGCACTTCAATTAAAAGCAAGGACACAGATAAACTGTTCCCAGTCTGCTCCAGCAGCTTCTCCTTGTTTTGCCAGGTGGTACTTGAGTGCGGGAGGAACCAAAGAAAGGAAATCAGCCCTGGAGAGCTGCTGGGAGCTTCCAGCTTGTCCAGCTGCCCCGGCTGCCTTTTGCACCCCAAACCATTCCCAGTAAGCAGAAAGGTGGGGACATCAGTCCTGCTTCATCAGGACCCTCTGACGCTCTCATCTGAGCTTGGTATTCTTTCCAGAGAGTGGCCACAGTGGAACCGCATGAGGCTGGAAAAGACATCCATGGAAAATAAACTCAGCAGAAAGCAGCAATATGAAAATGAGCTGCTACCAGGGAGTTTGGAGCATTCGCAGAATAAGCAGGAAACACAAAAGCTGATGATCAAAAGGGTGGGTTTGCTAAGGGACAGCCTGCTAGATATCAGCTAATGCTTTGAAACACGTACTTTGGGTTGCAATCTTAATATCCGTAAGCAGGAGTGAACAGTGCCTCTCAACTCCACATTACTAGAGATGTTTTTAATAGAAAATTCCCACCATTTCTAATTCCGTCCAAGCTGCAACAGCTTCAGCAACATCTGGAGCCTCAGCGGAAATTACTTTAAGCCTTTGGTATCCATTTGTGGGACCAGGCACAGTAGATGGGCTCCTGGCAGAAGTTAGGTGACACAGTGCTAATGGGAACCGGATGCTTCTCTCTGTGAGGGCTCCCGATGTTGCTGCAGGAAGCAGCAGTGGTCTAGCACTGCACTGCTTGTACACAGTTTGCTGGAAAAGCACTCACATCTCTCATGCTGAACGCCCACCCCCAGCCATCAGGAGAAATTTTAGGTGCTGCACAAACAGAGCAAGCTCCTGGACCGTGTCCTAAAAAGCCATTAACTAGATACACCCTCAGATCAGTACTACAGCACATACTAAATGGGTAAAAAGAGATACCTCCTTAATAGGAAAATGCTTAGCTTGGTTGAGAATGGGCCAGCGTGGAATGTAACAAAGGTTCAAAGCCTAAGGTAAAAGCTGCAAAGTGGATCACGGAGGGAGCTGCGGAGATCTACCACCTGCTCATTCTCATTCTTACACTCTGCCACAGCCATCTGCTGCAGGCTGCCTTCTGACCCAATACAGCCCCTCTTTGCTCCCAATTTAGGGAAACAGACCATGGAGGCACCCAGGGGTTTAGGGTGAGAGCGAGCAAACCCCTGGATTTGATGTATAGGAGAGCAGAGCAGCTGCAACCTGAGGGTGCTGTGCTCCTCAGCTCAGCCTGCTGAAGCATGGCAGCGGGAGGAGGCGACATCCCCAGGCCCTGCATGGTACCACAGCAGAACACGCATCACATGTCAGCGTTGGTAAATTTAATTTTTCTAGGGCTGCCTGCTGACTTTTTGATCCTGCCAAGCTGACCCAAACAAAACCACACAAGCCTCTTTTGGCTCTGAGGAAAAAAGGTTTTTTCCTCCAGCAGATCTGACTCTTCCTATTTAAATTACACCACTGTTAAAACACAGAAGTGAAACCACCGCTGAATGGGAGTTAGCAATACAAGAAAAAAGTATTTTAAGTCTGTATTGACAAGTCAGTGGACGTCGTCTTCGTGTAAGAGCAATTATGATGACAAGGACATAGGCTTTGTCTTGGAGCATGGCTGCAGGAGCACCAGTTCAGAGAAAGGTTGCAGCAGCTACATACCACCCCAAGCATACATGGATGATCAAGCACCACCTTTGCTTTCCAAATCTCTCTCTGGTTTTTAATGACCCCACCCAGACAAGAATTCTTTGAGCATCTCATTTTTTTCATCATAGCCCTTACCAACAGAGGGAAATCACAGCTCTCGCATCTAATAACAAGCTTTCAAATCATGTACTTCAATCAGTGTGAACGTCTGTGGGCCACCATCCTGGAACTGCTGTTCCCTTGATCTGTCTTGGCTTAGTTTGCCTCAGCAAACTCGGGGCTTCTGTACATTTTCAGCAAACTGGCTTCCACTAATTAGCTTTGTGCTCACAAACTATCGACGAAACTTGCAGCAGTTTGATCAACAGTTTGTCTGGGAGCACCGAACTGGATGAAGGCTTACGGACTATCAAAACCAATCCTGTGCTATTGTGGGCCTGTCATTTAGTTCCCTGTAGCATGGCATTTTAGGGAAAGGCTAGATTTCTTGACACTTTGATTTCTAGGAGGAGAATATTCTGGACCCTGATGATTAGAAAACCATCTAACATGTAACCATCACCATTTCTCATAGTTTTCTTATTCTGACAGCAATATCCTTCAGTTTAGGCTCCTGTCCCTTCCAAATATTCAATTCTTGCATTTTGCTTAGTCTTCTCGTAGGCTTCCTTTCAAAATGATCTTATGTAATAAACACCCAGCATCCTTGGACATCTACATTGTCATTCTTCACAACTGCACCACACAGGGGACTAGGACCCGTCACAACTCACCTGGTGGGTCCTCACACTAAATTTGCCTTTTTCACAAGAACATCATATTGATGGTTCATAGTCATCCTGTGATCAGCCACTACACTGACATCTTTCTCCTTCTCGGTATTTTCTAACTGATGAAGTCCCTGCTTAAGAATAGGTTTTTGTTATTAGTCACTGAGCACCCTTGCACACTATACTGCCGAGTTTCAGCCCATTTCTACTACTCTGGTTTCAGCATTCCTGGTATGATATTCTCGCTCTTCTCTATGCTGAAGTTGCTTCCTACCTTCCTACCTACCTGGTACAAAATGTACCAAAGTACATTTTGTTAACCAGCACCGGGTTTTTGATCTGGAGGAATTAATGGAAACAGTAGATAAGGAGTACTACTCACCTCCAGCCATCTCAGTGTCTCCAGTTTTGGTACTGGATGAAATTTGGACTGATTTTTGGTATTTGGTCTCCCAATAGACCAACTCGTAATGCACCTTTTAGCAATCCCCATCTTTTCTAACAAGGAGTAATTTTCTGTGGACTTACATATTCAGCGACGTCCAACTGGGTGAAGGGGCATATCAAGTTATGCTGGTGAGATTTAAGTTGTGAACTTCAACCACTTAAGATGGATAGACACAAACGCTTTAGATGCTTGTTGTCATTTAAGGAATTGCTTATTTGCGGTCAGCTCTAACTGACTCCTAATGGAGTCATTGAGCTCCAAAATGATGCAGTAGCCCAGCTGCTGTTCCTGTAACTGCAAATGAGACAGAAGGCATATGTTTAAAGATACTTCTTTGGATTTATTTGGGAATTTAGGCTGTGCTTTCTTTACAGGCTTCTGAAAATATTACCAGAGGCTCCCAAACTCATATTTTCATCAGGACCAGCTGTCTCCCCCCGGCTTCCTGCCTGGTTTCAAAGCTACAGCAAACAAAGATGGATGTTCACACGCATTTAGACTTGATCCACCCAATCACACCATGCAGATTCATGAGGCGATTAGTGTTTCAGAGCTCTAGGCTACCACTGCAGTCAAAGAACAAGCAAGCCCCATGGGCTAAGATAGCCACAACTGGGGAACCCACTCATCTCCAGTCATCACCAGCCCTCAAAACACTTAAACAAGAGGCCACTCAAAAAAGTCACACTGTCTGGGCAGAACCAAGGCCCCCTACCATTGCCCACCCTGCAGCATTGGGACATCTTTTCACTGATGGCCAGGGCACTCCACACTGAGAAAGTTTCTTTCTTTGTTGCAGGCTTATTCACGCACAACTCATGTATAAATGTGATTTCTCAAAGGGAAGCAGATGTGTCAGGAAAACTATCCAGCTAAACAGACCATTCCCTCCTATTTGCAGCACAGTGTCACTGGGGCTCCACCGTGCTTCCCCAGCCTCTCTCGAGATGGCAGTGGCAAGACAAGAGCACTGGTTTCAGTGGTGTCTGCGGGAACCACCAACCCACGTAGAGGCCATCAGCTGCCACAGCCAATAGCTGCTGGTTTCAAAGCAAGGGTTACACTTGACAGGCTATTAATAGCATCCTAAAGTCACCTGAGACTGTGACCTGTTACCTCAAATATCACCCCTCTGCAAAAATATCTAGGGCATCACAACCTCATATTGCTCTCTGTTCTACGCTGGCACCTTCTTGACACCTCATTGGATATCAAGCATCTATTTTACCTAGTTGGTTACGTACAGAAAAGATAAACTGTGCTGCAAGAAAAGGATACAGGAGCCACGCTAACAGCATGTCTGCCTGGCACTGTAGCTGGATACCAGAGATGCCAGCAAAATCCTCCAAATTCAGGCCAGGCCGATGAACAGCCTTGGACACAGTCACTCATGGAGACCAAAGCTCTTTTTTGTCCTCTAGGATCTTTATTGGTCAGTGGTGGGCAAGAAAAACTTCATCCTAACAGCATCACATCACAGAAGGGATGTCTCCCCACCACTCTGCTTGGATGAAGGGAAGGAGTCTGGATACGACCTCCAGAGCACACCTATGGCTTAGCAGAGCCCAAGGCAACCCAGGCAGGCAGGAATATTGCCAGGCTGCCAAAGTCAGATGCTGGATTGAAGCATCACCCGTCACTGCCACCTGTAAGCCTCCCACTCAGTGGCACCAATGACAGCAGAGGTTGGCAAGGGGAGCCATTGGTGACAGGATTGCCACAGGAAATCTCAATCCATCCTGCAGCATCAAGCACAGGATGTGAACTCTATCTATATTTAAGTCCTTCCCCATGTGCACACAAAAACAAAGTCTGAGTAAAAGATAAAGGTCACAGCAAAACCAGCAAGTTTCACAAAAAACAGATAATTCTAAAAGAAAGAGAGAAGAGTTTTGTTCGTTTCAGCGAATCCGAGTCAACTATTCATCTATGTTTTTTGTGAAACTCCTCTGGCTTTCGGTGACCTTTCTCAAACAGCTCCACAGCACCTCCAGTCTTTGATATTGGAAGTTAAACGCATCATTGCACAACACAATAAAAGGAAATGGGCCAGGCCCTGCCTGAGAGGTTGATCTGAACATCATTCAGGCCTGCGTCCCAGAAGACTCAGACCAAAAACGTGATCTATAGGCACGCAAAGTCCCTGCACTTCCAAATCAAAGCTGCCAGTAGGAGCGTAGGGCACCTATCTATATGGCAAGAACGCAAACACAATCTTGAAATTTCTGTTTGTAAGAGATTCACCTGTGCTTGACTTACCCAAAATTAGCAACATAAGAAAACACTGCAGAAAAAACTCAGCAATCTGAGTAGCACCCATTTGGACTTCATCCTTGGATGTGCTACAAAGATTTGGCTAATTTGTTTATTACGGTTTGTTTTTTTTTTCCTTTTAAAAAAAACAAAACAGTAGAGGATCTTGAACTCCATGTCAGTAGGAAAACACCATAGGAAAATGTCACTTCCTTTGCAGAAGAGCTGTTGAACTAAAGAGACTCGTAGTGACGCTTGCAGTATCCTCTGGTTTGTTTTCCATCTGTCAGGGTAGTATCAGAAACTGGGTTTTATTGCTAGCATTACCTCCTCTCCAAGGGGCAGTATTTTCTCACATCATTTGGGACAGAAGTAGCACTGAGGAATCAAAAGAGACAAAACCCCAAGGCAAGAGGTTTTATGCGAATTCTCTCAGAATCTTTACATTGTAAAACATTCACCTCTCTAACAAGGGCTTTAATTGCATTCCTGTTTTCATAAGAAAGCTCTTCTCAGATTGAGTCTCAAGTCTGTGTGATTTCAACAACCAGTTTCTATTTCTCACCTCCAGCTGCATGATTCCTTCTGTTTATGCCTCTCACTGAGCAGTTTTTGTTTCCTTTGCTGCCATTTTGGAGCAGAGCTGCAGTCATCTTCTCATTTAGGGCACCCTCTTTCCTATCACCCTCCCACTCCCGCTCAAACATCCTGCACATCTACTACTATTACCAACACAATGTGCTATATCTCTAGCTATGAAATGGTTCAGCAGAGGTGGGGGGGACCTTGTTTTGCTGATTAATGGGGTCAGGCCTTGTTGAAGACTCTTCTTTGTGGTTTAGCTGGCTTGCTAACTTATTGCCGTAAGCTCAGCAGTGTTCAAGCAGAGAGGTAAAGATATGGTTAAGACAGCATGCATACACCAGAGAGATTCACACAACCTGCAAGTTACTGTAAGTGTTGTAGGAGGACCCTGTTGTGCACCAGTTCCATTCTTAGGTATCTTCTACAAACAGCTTCTTGGCTCATCAGCTGTGTCACATTTTTCATTCTCATCCTGCTAAGTCAACAGAGATGCCACTCCTGGGCCTGTGTGATTCATGATACTTCTCTGCAGACGCGCTGAACTCAGCTCCTTGCGGTGTCTAGCTCTAGTACAGCCTAATACAACAGGACATCCTGTCTGTGTGAGATATCACAGGGTTTGGACCAGCAACAGTATGGTAGCTCCAAACTACACCAGCACCAACTGGACCCAGGATCTGACACAGACCTGTGCCTGACTTGCAACTTAGAGAAACCAATGCTCCTGCAAAGTTTAATTTCTGGCATTCTCTTTGCGATCTTTTAGCAGAATAATTTCCAATGGCAGCATCATGCCTGGCCTCTTTGTCATCAACATGGCAGCTTGGCATACTAGTCTCTGCTCTTTATTTGCTTAAGACACACAGCACGAGCACCAGTAGAGCAAATGTCTTCAAAGCCCCCACAGTGTGGCAGCTCAACACCAGGATTTTGAATCTTTCAAGATTCAAGCATTGCATCAAACTGTCAATGGAGAGGTGAGAGGTGATAATTTGGCAAGCAAGGAATGAGACTGGAGCCCTCCGATAGCTTCTCGCTATCCAGTGAATACCGTCTAACCCTGGGGAGCTTCATCATATTGGTGGGGGGCTAGAGTCCACAGCAGCTCAGTACAAGGACTGTACCTCGCGGGGTGCCTCCTGGGGCTGCAGAGTAGTACTGGGCTCCACAGCGCCTGCTGCAGCAGCACCTGGAGACTGCACACCCACACCTCCAGTAGGCACAGAGACCCTGCACGTCACGTTGGAAGAAGCTGACCCTCCCAGTGCCTTTCCATGGTATTTGCACGCATATCCTGAGCAAGGCTCACACTTGCTTGTGAAAGCGCACTGACTGGTGATTCAGAAAATCAAAAGCACAGGAGGGCCGCATGAGCAATGTTACATGTAACCACAAACCACATCAGAGCCAGTCAGCCAGCTCATATGGTGGGAGAAGGTACAGCTCAGAGCTTGCTTGAAAAAAGGATGCTCAGAGGAATCCTGCACTTTTAGGCACTGAAAGAACTGTCTGAACAGCAAAAGAGTGAATCCATCAGATTGGCAAAGAAATGGCTACAGTGTTTGGCTCACGGGGAATTTCAGCTGGTTCTCCCTTAGAGCAAGACTTTTCTGGGATGAAGAAATAAGTTTCCAAGCTTGTCAATAGAAAGCTGTCAGCCAAATAAGCAGCTGCCTTCATAGAATCACAGAATGGTTGGGGTTGGAAGGGACCTTAAAGATCATCTAGTTCCAACGCCCTGCCATAGGCAGGGACACCTCCCACTAGAGTAGGTTGCTCAAAGTCCCACCCAATCTGGCCTTCAGATAGGAGCACATCCAGACTTGCTCAGCATCATGTTTCAGAAGTGTTAGAGCCACTCAGCACAGGGCAGCGGGTGTTGTACGTTTTGACTCATCTTACTAGTGTTGTTAATCTTTTCACATCCATGACTGGTTCGGACCCCGTAATTTCACAGTGGTAGAAACAAGCCTTGTCAGGAGCTGGGTGTTAACCCAAGCTTAGGGGCTAGTCATACAACTTCTGTTAACAGAGTTGGGAAGGCCTCACAAGGTCAGCTGGTAGACGCAAGTTCTCCCACCTCCAGCTCCTTATCCCTCCTTAACCCTCTAAGAAGTATTTTCTCTTGTCATCATCTTCTCCACATGGAGGTTACCTCACTCACATAAGGTAGAACAAGACTGGGCTTACAGCAAGTCATTGTGAGTCTGGATGGTCTCCTTGCGTCCACTCCCAACATCTCCAACAAGACTGTCACAGTGATGAGGTCAGGACTAGGAATAAGTCCCACCTGGCAGCAACATGCGTGTTGCCAAGAATTTGCTTGTTGAGGAGAAACAGGACAGAGGCAACTGCACAGCACTCTGCCACAGAGGCAGCAGCCAAAAGATCAGCAAAAACGTTACAAAATAGGGTGCACATTGAGATGGGACCCCCAATCCAAAGGCAGGAAATCAGTCATGAATCAGAAAACAGATGGAAAACCACAGCTGGAAGCAGTAACTGCAAACACCAATCAATGATTGCAATTGCTGACACTGTTGCTGTCAAACGTGTCCCTGACTACCATGGCACCAGCTTGCTCATTTAGTAGTTACTGAAAAAATTTCCTCAGTTGGGAATAAGAAAATACCTCTCTGTCAGGGCACTGCATACTTATTTCCCCTCCTTGGCTCTTTGCTGCGCTCTTAGCTGCCCCCTATTTCCTCTCCATGTTCTGTCTTCTCGTACTGGCTTTATCTCCTTCACAAGCTGGAATTGCATCCAGATGAGTCATGGGGAACAAAACAGAGGCTAATGTGCTTGACAGAGACGTTTCTACAAAGAAGAAAGTTCAAAAGGAAGGACAGATAGAAATCTGAAAAAGGAGGGGGCACTTGGCAAAAGCATCATACGCTTCTGAAGTTCTCTTGTTGACCACGTGTACAACTCAGGTCACAGTTCTGCTCAGCAAGAAACAAATTCTGGCCTGTCCATTGTACAACCTACTGGAGAACCCACCAGTTTCAGTGCTGGAAGAGGGCACTCCTGTCCCAGAGCATCTACAAAACTGAAGCAGTTTTTCTATCTGCTGCTCTGAGGAGCTCCCAGAGAAGGCTGCTGTGTTGCAGGCTCTCAGTGCTTTTGTGATATTCTGCCAGCAGTGCCCTGTGCAGAGCCCCACGGCTGAGCAAGCCTCAGTTCACGCCTTTCCAAAGGCGGCACCAAGCACTGCCTGGGGGCTTCCGCCCCTCTGAGAGGCAACTTATCCCATCTCCTGCTCTTATCTCACACACTTACTCTGTGTGTGCAACCTATTTCTGCCTCTAGCCAGTTAGGAGACTGTAGAAGGTGGTGCCATTTTTCTTGCCCTTAGTTTTGGATACAGAAAGTGGTCTTGTACTTCCAGACAGCTCAGACAATATTAACAATACAGCTGTGTAGCTTGGGAACAAATCAAATAAATCCGATTTAGAGATTTAAAAGCCTGACTGGCTACTACTCAGTCCCAAATACATCTATCCATAGAACTTTGAAGAAAAGTTATAAAAAAACCCTTTATGTGACGGGGCTGCTAGAGGATACATGTATCCACACTGTCAGCACAAAATCCAAGCTCCTGATTTGACCCAGCCCAGCTGCAAGGTAACCAGTTGAGCCTTGGCCCTGCCTTCACAGGGCTCCATGCTCTGTTCCCAGCTGTGTCAGAAAGGCAAGTGTTCATATTTTCTTTCCTAGGAAAGAAATACAGTCCCCTTCCCATTCCTCACACAAGCTGGCAAATGTGTCTGCTGGATTCAAAAACAAGTGCAACAGTGAAGAGCACGGAGGAACAAGCAGTGGTGTCTTCCCTGAAGTGTGAATTCTTGGCTTTCCTTAAAGGGTAATCAGAGTTTGTCCAATGATTTACACAATCAGTTTGGAGACTATCTGTCCAAACAAACTTCAGTAGATTGTCTTGCTAACTGGAATTAAAGAAAAAAAAAAAAAAGAAAAGAAGAAAGAAAAAAAAAACAAGGCTCCAAGAGACACATGGTCTGCTTGCTTCATACTTTACAAATGTACAAATGCTGGCCCTGGAATAAACACCATTGAGCAATACCCTAATTGGGCACAGATATCTGTAGGCAGGATCATCCTGAAAGCCCAAGCTTCCTTCAAGAAAAGCCAGAGACATTCTTTTAAAGGTAAGGGCAGGAGAGAGGGACAGCTTTGTCCCATTACCCCCTTTCCTCATATACACCCTGTGCTATGGGTCCGAGACCCATGTGCAGTACCCCAGCTTCCCCTGCCTCATCTGCCAGCTGCAGCCCACTCTGCTGCTGGCTCTTTTACCCTGAGCTCCGCTAGCCAGCGCGGTGAGGAGCAGAGCGTGGGTCCAACACGCATCTTCAGAGAGCACATCCGCATTCCTGGGAGCTGCAGAAACACCCACAGCTCTGACCAGGTCACACTCCCAGACAGAGTGAGCCTCCAACCACATCCTAATGAAGTCCCTCGACTCAGGGAGCACAACACATGCAGTAAGTGGTTTCCCATAGATGCACCTTCCCCTTAACCTTGTTGTGCTTCCAGAGCTCCAGTGTCACTCAGGCAGGCCCAGGCAAAGCTGTGGCCAGTTCCCCATCACCCATTCTGCCCCCACCACCACCACCACCATGGGGACCCCTTGCATTAGGCTAACCCATGATCTGCTGTAAGGGGACACAGTCCCTTTGCATGTTGCCACTTCCTATCGCTTCTCCACATAGCCAGCACAATGGGGATGTGCTGCTCCTCCATCATTACACTGAAGTAATTTCTGCCTTGCATAATCCTTGTGCATTTTGCGGTGCAGGGGCTTGCACTTGCTCAAGCTCAGCCACTGAACCCTCCGATTCCCCATCTGTCAGAGACATCAAAAGCCAGATGCACCATGCATGGAGACTGCTTGTCCCTTGGAGCAGTCTCCTGAATTTCTACGGCAGGGCTGCACATCCCAAGCAGGCTAAGGTAGCGCTCCAGTCTGGGCTGGTGGAGCTGGAACAAGGAATGAAGCAGGATGGAACAGAGTAGGGTCTATATAGATGCAGGGAGGTGGTAGGGGAGCAGAGCAAGAGGGGATGGGATTTGGGGAACAAGGAACTGCTCCTATACGAGGCTCCTGCAGCGAGCCCAGCCTGCCCCAGAACCACTTCAGGAAGCCGAAAGCAGGATCCATCCTCAGGTGCAGGATCTCACTCCCGGGACAGATGGGCTCTTTCCAGCAGATTGAGGCCACTCCGCTCTTTCACAGACCTTCCCTGCCCTCTAGTGGTTTTAGGGGAATTGTGCGAGAGGACAAGCACTGGCAGAGCCTCTTCCTCCTCCTCTACCTCCACCCCAGCAGGCAGGTGGGCAGCTGCTCTCTGGTACTGGCAGCAAAGGTAGAGCAAAGCAAGCTGCTTTGGCAGGGAAATGCAGCCTTCTGGGGTGGGACACAGGTTGAACCAACACCTGAGGATTTGAGGAGCAGAGACAAACATTGCTCTGCCAGCGCTGAGGGAAGAGGGAGTATGGCTCCTTCTCACCACTTTGACCTCTCTTTCCAGAGACCTGTGAGCCCTTGCTCAAAGCAATCTCTATGCTCAGAGACACACAGCTGCCAGGATGGTGTGGAAAGTGCCACCTGAACCCAGAGCTTTAAAAAGTTTGCATTTCCCTCTGTGGCTCAGCATACTTCAAAGATTCTTGAAACACAGCTTAATACCCATCTCACAGGGAAACTGCAGGCTGAGAAAGCACTTTCTTCCCAGTGGAAGCACAACTGTACTGACTTCTCGCACAGCAGTGACTGAACCGTGACACAGAGGCGGTGTCAAGCCTGCAACTGGAAGGATTTGCTGCAGGCAGAAAGCAAAAGTCTCCTTTTGCTACTAAACAAACTTTCTTGGCAAGGGATAGATTTCACTGGTGTTGCAGGGGCTCCTTGCTGGGACCTCTGACCACAATGGCAGAGCATGTCCCGCCAGAGTGCTGTGAGTTTGTAGCATTAACCTGGCCTCAGACTCCTGCAAGCCACCTCCTCGTCATGTGCCACCCCACTCTGTGCTGCAGGATCCACCTCTGACCCCCTCCTTCGCTACCACCCTTCTATGCTCTTTGCACAAGACTGCAATTTATGAATCTGTGCTCCATCTCTGCTGTTTGTAAGCCAATAAACTCATAAACCTCAGCTGGGACCGCTGCTTGTTAAAGCCTGATTTATACAGACATCTAGCAGTCTGTGCTCAAATTCCACCAGTGCCACCATGCAGCAGCACCATGACTTGTTTGCATTGTCAAAGTAAAACCAAGGCACCCCTGTGTCGGACACTGCAAATGCATGGAAGGAATCAGCACGCCCCCAAAATCTTCCCATTAAATAAGGTCATTTAGGGAGCCCATGCCACAAACCAAATACTTCCATATCAATTCAGTGCTCTGACAATTTTTGAGAGGTCAGTCCTTATGGGAAGCATACAATCCGTACAATGCAAGTCTGGTAAAAAGTCTGCCCATCTCTCCACATCAGAAAAGACAACAGAGAGAGTTGTCAAAGCATTGTCTTGCCAACACAAACCTTCCCAACTCCAAAATAAAAAGCACAGGGGGATGACAGGAAACCCAGTGTTGCACCTGTAAAGGGGTATTTCAGCAAGCACAGCCCACCAGGGCGGCATGACCAAAGGCATCGCTTACCAGTCCAGCGCAGGGCACTTGTCTGCTCTCCCATGGGCAGCCATGTCCTGCAGGGACTTTCTCAGAGGACCAGAGCAGGAGCCCGGAGCCTGACAGCTTTAAACACTTTGTATTTCCCTCTGTAGCCCAGCATACTTGTAAGGTCCCCAATACACAGCTTAATACTCATACGGGTAGCGCAAGCTGAGAAAGCTGTGTCCTGCAGGGCATGCCCCAGGCATCAGTGTTCTCAACCTTGTCCCCCATCACCATCACTGTGACTTTAGGCAGCCATCCCCTGGTGGGATGAAGAGGTGGTGCTGAGTTGCTACGGAGCTGGTTGCTGTGTAATAGGCTGAACACTGAATAATGACAGATCTTGCTTAAAAGTAATACACACATCACCCTGTCAGATGCTTTGGAGTACCCAAACCTGTCAGTTTCAGCCTTAATTTATTTGTGTTTCTACCCTTCCACTTTGAGAGAAGGATAGCCTGTCTCCACCCCCAGGATATCCTGAAGATAGTAAATTCACTCTTATTTCAGTCACTTACACAGGATGGTGTGGGGAGCAGATGGGAGTGTCTGAAGGTTCACACCAGTAGGGGTTCACACAGTTTACAATCAGACAGCCACAGGTCACCACCTAGGTATCCAGGAGGGACAAGAGAAATCCTGAACGTGCACTGTTTTGCCAAACAAAGCAGAAATCTCCCAGGGAAAAAGCAAGAGAAAGTCCTGATGTATCAGGAATGAGACCTGGCAGCAGTGTGTGCACTAGACTCTGCGCCCATAAACTGTCTTGGTTTTCTGAAGTTCTGATTTAAAGCAAACATAATTCCATAACGGAGAGAGACAGCCTTCCCATTGCTCCTGCAGGCCCTGCTCTTCCCACCCAGGTCTGAACTTCCCCCATTAGGCTCTTCCTAGAGCATCCTTGCCTTATTCTGCACAGAAACACTGTGACTCCATCCCATGCGTGACAGTGCGCTACACACAGCGGCTGCAGAGGAAAGGGCTGGAATACAGGACAGAGCAGGGCAGAGAAGGAGGCAGCCTCAAAAGGCAGCGTGGTGCAAAGCAGGGAAGAGAAAAGCCACCCCTGGGAGGAGTCCCCGTCTGCTCCGTGCAAAGGTGACCCAGTCTCAGGCTGTAGCTGAGGAGCTCAGCTCTTTGATCTCCAGAGAACATTTGAATTTGAGGAGGTGGGGATGCCCCTGAAGCTGCTGCAAGCAGCATTTGAGAGGTGCCCCACCACCTGTGAAGCAAAGGAGAAGCTGCTGTTATCAACTGTAACTAGATTATCTCTTGGTTTCCTGAAGGGGTGATAGTGTGAGTCACTCTGCAGTGGGAGGGTGGTTTCTTCATGTGCTTATTGGAGCAGCCGAAACGCGTGGGCAGGGTAAAAACAATGCAGATGCAAGTGATTACGGGGGTAGACAGAATCACCAGGAGGGTAGTATTTTTCCTACTTCTTTGGGTATGTATAACATTCATCACATCAGCATGCAGAACTGCTTGCACCTCTCCCCTCCCCTGCCCCAGGGCTGACAAACACAGCGCATACATCCCAGAGTTCAGGGCCCTTTGGTCTGCTCCATGCCATGCTGCCCTGCCATCAGCATTGCTGCTCTGCCTCCACACATACTTATTGCCCTTTCTCTCTGCCTACCACCCAGGAATCCCCCTCCATACGTTCCTTCAGGGACTTCAACCGATACCAGTCTTTCCCTCTTTGCAGCCTTCAGCCCAGGGCAGCATGAATCAGGGAGATTTCTTACGCCAACTGCCACTTTGGGCAGCAAGGTGACAGCAAGCGCTGGGCAGGCAGGCAATGCCATCCAAATGAGCTGCTGGCTTGCTGGGGCGGGGAGGGGGCAACATTCATTCCCTCATGGTCTTGATGCCAGCCCCCACTCAGAAGCAGAATCAACAGCAGAGGGACTGGCCCACCTGACACATGCCCCTTCTGAGGGCAGGGTGAGAGACAGCTGCAGGAACTGACTCATGTCTGCTGGTACAGCCCTTCTCCACATCCTTGCCCTCCCAGGGCACAGCTCTGCTCGCTGCTGGGTTGCACCCAGGTGTAAGATACAGTTCCCACATGGAGAGAGAAAATGGCCATATCTCCTTTCAGTCACAGCTTTCCCACTTGCTCCTCCACACACCCACAGACAAAGGTCTCCTCATCAGCTCCTCCTCGCTCTGTGACTGCTGGAGACTAAGCATTTGGGAAGAGCAAAAACCCTTCCCAGGATAGCCCAGTAGTTGCGATTGGTAAACACAGACCTCTACCCTACCCAACTTATTGATGCACTTCTCACACCACCCAGAACAAAACCATGCGCATGGTAATAAAACCCAAGGCACATGAGAGCTAACAGGGGCTACGCTCCATTGCACTGGCCACCCTCACTACTCCTCTGCGTACCCACTGTCTACGCGCCCAGGCTGAGCGGCAGCATTGTCACCAGGAGCAACACTCACAGAATTACCATTCTACAAAAAAAACGCACTAAGATCAGAAACACGATCTAAAACCTTGAAGGAAAAGGCATTACAGGAATATTTTTGGCCTAACAACAGAGTTCCAGCTAGCACAAAGATCTTGTATCTTTGGGGATGATTTTGCAAAGGATTCAAAAAACCAACTCCCTTTACCAGCCATCATGAGAAAGTAAGGCAGCAGCGTGGCTTTCAAACAAGCATTTAAAAGAACAGTCTCCTGATAGCTGGGAAATAGGAAACATCATGTTGTTCCAAACCTGGTGACAAACATGCATCCCTTGGCAAAAGGCCAAATGAGTAAGCCTGGGCAATTGCAATGCTTTTGCCTAAGAAGGAAGTTTAAAGGAGGACAAAAGGGGTTGGAAAAGAGAGATGGTATTTCTCCCACTTAATTAAAAGCAGCTCATTTCATACATAAAAAAAAAATACAACCAAACAACTCTGAGACAAAACTCTCTGATTGCCACATCTCAGAAATGGCGCAAATCACTTCAGCATGGATGAGAACTTGAGGCATTACAGCATGGGGGGGAGCACTGCAAGGAAGGAGGTATGAACCTTCCTCACTCAAAACCTTTCCAAAACCTTCCCAGGGACATACGGAAGGAGGACTCCCATTCCACCTTCCAGCCTCACTGGACCAGTGCAGTTTACGTAGGCACTACAGCAGGAGGGCCCCACTCTGGGCACAGTTTTGAGGGCCGTTGCAGGAAGATGCTCAGCCTTTGGCATCCAAACAAACCGGGGGGAGTACATGATAGTTACAAACAAAACGAAAATAAGTGATGGAGAGGTTTCTGCATTTCAGTGCACCTCAGCTGAGGCACAGCAGGGCAAGAAGACCGCAAAGAGAAATGACTTAAAAAGACTCCTTATACAGGGACTGCTGCCAGCTAACTCTGGAGCACCAGTATACACCATTTCGTCTGAAGCCTGCTGCTGCTCTGTTTTCTGTGCAGGCTACCAGAATACAGAGAAGTCCTGGGTTAGATCAAATGGCCCCTTGGCTGCTAGACCCCGGGTCAGACGAGGCAGGAGGACCGAGTGGGTAGAGCTGCTCTCCCTCCACCGGAGCATGGAACCAGTGTGGTGGTGGAAAATAGGTTGTTTTCTTTTATGTCTAATGGAAATACCTACTGATAGTACTTTATCTCACTAGATCACCTTTCAGAGGGGAAGCATTTGTACCACACTGCTTCTGATCAAATGCTGCCTGAGAGAGTTTGAGTCAAACTGCCTAGAGATGTCCCCCAGTGCTGCTCCTAGACTCAAACCCACACCGGCCAGAAAACCCCACACAGCCTTGGGGCAGGAATCCCTCCACACCGTAAGGGGCTGCAGAGTCCCTCTCCACACCTTACCTCACACAGCAGTGTCCACAGCCAGCGCCATCCAATGCTTGCCGTTGCTCCACTCCAGTCCAGCACATCTCAGTCTGCACCAGTGGGTTTATGGCAGGAGAGCTGGGAACACTCCGGGTGAGGTGCCTGTGTTGGAGGGCAGCCTCACACATGCCTGTTTAGTCACTCAGCCTTTATATGTCAGGTAGCAACCTGAGGAAGAGCCAGTGCTCAGAGGTGCAGGAAGGGAGCACAGTTCTGGTCAGGTAAAATCATCAAGGCTGATTTCACAGGTGGTTTCCTTTCTTGTAAACACTTTTTGATCCCTGTGCAACTGATGGTTAGCCAAGTCTCACTCTCTCCTTTGACTGCATTTTCCTGTGTGAAAAACACACGCAGGATTTAAGGTTCATGTTTTGGTTTATAACCACAGAAGAATATTTTTGTGACTGCAGTCCCAAGGGCTTCAGAGGTACCCACTCCTGAGGGGAAACACAAGGGGGCTTGTAATTAGGGTGATACAGAGCTGTATGTTAGCCAAGGTGACAGACGCACAACGTCCATCGCTTTTGCAGCTAGGCAGTATAGACAAGACTTGAGATTATAAGAGCCAACATGCACAAATCCTTCTGCAGCCCAGGTATTGGTGACATAGGATAGAATTAGAACAGTCCTTATTGAGTAGGATTTTGCTGTCTTCAGTCTATCTAGCCTCTGTATCACTAGAGATAGGGTTCTGAGCAGTTACACTAAAGATGCGATAACCACACAGCACTGCACCAGCTCCTGGGTCAGACCCAAGGCCCCCCAGCCTCTCTACCAAAAACAAACAATTGGTGGATCATTAAGGATCCAAGCTCCTCCTTTTGAAGCATTTTCTCAGCTAACAGAGCTTAATTAACACAGAGCCAAGCCACTTTCAAATGCAGACAGCAACACTCAAGTCAGTGATAATACCCTGGACCAGAACATTAAGCTGCAGAGTTCAAAGTATGAAGAGAGAAGAAGATCACAAAACCCTACCTCCCAGCCAGCACAGCACAACCAAAATGGCCTGAGCTCCCCTTTACCTTTAAGTAACTTGCCCAATCAGGGCAATTAACCTTTGGCTGACCCTTGTTCTCCACACAGGTGTGAGGATGCCTCAAATCAGAATTCCTCAGGTTAATCACCCCTCCCTGTGCAAACCAGGTGCTTTATTTTTCACCCAGATTAGGCTGCTTTCCACCAGTGGATCTCAGGCCTTTCTCCAGTAAGGGAAAAAGCTTTCTGTATTTTTTCCTTAAGAACAGTTGTTATGAGACAGAAATTAATTTCTTCTCAGCAATTCCTTAAACGCTATGATTTAAGTTGCAGTCTCACTAAAAAGTAAATGTTGCAGAAGTTGGCTAGGAGGTAGGAGGAATGCAAGTCACCCACCGCTTGGTCCCTGCTCCTCTGTCTGTCTGTCTGTTACAGCTCAAAGACTTTTCTGCTACCTGCCACAGGGAAGCCACAAGGAGTTGCTTGCCCAGGACAATCCTAGAGGCCTCTCCATGGTCACTCCATCCAAGAAAGTGGTTTTGTATCATACCAGAGGGTTGCAACCCTTGAGCTGGGGTTTGCAGTGACAAATGGCTGAGTGGCAGTTGTGCACCCAGGTGTGGGTCACCTCCCAGGGCCCACTTATTCCCTGTTCTGCTGTTACTTGCCCATTTTCCCACATTCCCACATTTTTGCAGGGGGAATTTGATCAGTCGCATCAATGATCTGGAGGCCCTCTAACGAATTTAAACTGCCTTCAGGTATCTTTTTGCTGTCCCTTTAGAAATAGTCCAAAACCCTTAAGGACTGCAGACCCAGCTAGAAATTAAAAGCACCTACAAGCCAAGCCTGCAGACAATAAAGCAGTTCCAGATGACACCTGTGAGCCATTCAAACTATGGAGATAGCTCCAGCTCTTCTCTGTTGACTGGGCTAGGATTGGGCCCTGCTAAGTTCCCAGTATTCTCTCAGGTGTGATGTTATCTCTTTGGTCATTGTTACACCTACTGTCACACATTACTGGTATGTTTCCAGTCTCTGGAATTTCCCTCTCTTCCAAGGATTCACAGTTAGCACACATTTTCCCACACAACTTGTTCAGACTCTTAGACCAGGTCCCTAGGCCAGGACAGAAATCAATGAACAACTTCTTATTAACTGAGGGAGTTGATTTCTCCTCCCACTTCTTTCCACTTCTCACAGCAACTCCTGCTTACCCAAATAATATAGTTTTTTCCAAGCCTATGACAGTTTTGTTACGTATGCTTGACTTTGTTTGGGACATTTTTTTGCACGCTTAGCAATGAAGACAGCAATGACCCATCTCTGGGTAAGGACATCTCAGTTCAGCAGGTTATTAATGGCAGAGGAAGAGCAATGGAAGGCTGCAGACTACATCCAGTGAAGAGATACAGTAGGATGCCTCTTCTGTGCATTCAGGCCCTTTGCTTTCACATCAATACTGAGCACTTTGCTCATAAGCCAACCTAAAACTTTCAGTTTGATACACTTCATATCACAGTCAGCCCACACTGGTCCCAAGAGACCTATGTGGCAAATCTTCAAAAGAACTGGGAAAGCTCCAGTCCCTAAAAGGTTTAATACTACCTTGTTTCTAAAGCTCCGCAGGGCTATAGCTGGAAGTAACACTGTCTAGCTGGCGAATGCTCTCAATAATTGAGTACTGGCAATAGCCATCTCTAACTTCTTTGGACTCAGTCAGATGCTTATTTGGATCTTAATCTACTTTTGAGTCTCCTGAGGATTTTACTTTTAAGATTACTCTGAACTCAGCTACCCACTCAACATTCTCAAAGCAATCCGGGTATGGTTTTGCCAAAACCTACTTTGACACAGTCACATTTGGTATCTTCATGAGAAATCCAGAAGTCACATATTATCAAGTCTGCAAATGTACATGTCTAAAGCAGGGTGTTCATTTAAAATGTGCCCTTTAAACCTCCATACCCCAGTCTTCAAGGCCTCCATCTATTTCATCACAGCAGTTCATAAGCTGTCCTGACTTCAGCTCCTTCCCTGCAGAGCGTTTCCTGAGAGTGCTCATCCAGCCGTAGCTGGGAGGCACAGATGCACAGCAAAGCAGACTCTCTCTCAAGCTACAGGCCTGACATCCCTGCTCCCCCTCACCAAAGCCCTTTGAGACTCCTGTGACCCATCAGAAAATTAAAATGGTGACAATTCTTTGGAGGAGCAGTGGATCAAGACTGCTGTCAGAAGCATGCGAAACTCTGCTGGCTGTCCTGTCCCTGTCCTCAGTAACCTCTGCTTCCTGCCCAAGGTAGCTTGATTTCCTGTAGCTGTCTTTACACAAAGTAAAGAGGAAACATTTTCTGTTTGTATCTGCTGTTCTAATAAGCCCCTATCGCTACTGTTACGCTCCTTTCCAGGTGGCAGAGAGGTGTCACAGAGGACAGCCCACCGCCAGCACCTACGGGTGGAACAAACCTGTCACCCCAAAGGTGTCTGGAATGGTGAGGAGCTGTTCAGCCCCCTCCCGCGCATCCTCTCCTCCTCCCTGGCTGCTGGAGGAGTTTTCCTGCTTGAGAGTATCACCTTGAGTGCAGAGATAATTCTAGCTTGGGGCTGAGCCGGGACCTGGCGTTGAACCGTAAGATAAGAAGGTGGGAAGGGCTCTCTGGAGCACCAGGCAGGGCTAACAAGTAGGGCAGGGGGCTGGCATGTGTTAGCCTACCTTATAGTTCCAGTCCCCGAGTTCCTGGCCTGCGTGGAGCCAGAATCTCTTCCTAGGGCTCTCCAAGGGAGGCGCAAGTTTTGCAGAGAATGCGCACTCGTGCAAAGGCCTCATCCTGTAGCCACAACCCATCACCTTTGTCTCCCAGCCACAGGGCAAGCCTCATTTCTGGGATTAAGATAAACCCATGGCAAGCCTGCCAGCCAGCCAGCCACTAGTGCTATCCCTGCTCAGGGACCCACAACCCACCCAATGCTAAAACCAGAAATTTCAGGGAAGAAGGTCTGCTCACGGCATAGACCATTAGCACCTCCTGCACTCACCACCACCAAGCATCTGAGCATCACCTCCCACCCGTCAGGGAGGGCAGCATGGGTGGTCACTGTGGCCCTGCCAGAAACACAGGACCTCTCCAGTGCAGGCAATACGTCAGCCTGCAGCAGCACAGGGGGAGCCCTGCATGTGGTTGCCAGGTGGCATCGCTGCACACCCTCAATGCCACCCCAACCATTCACCTGGTCACAGGGAAGGGGCACTGCTGTGGGATTTGGTGGGCACCCTGCTCAACAGTGAGGAGGAAGAAGTTTCCAAAAGGTCCTCAGCTCAGCACAGGCCATGGTGCCAGAGCACCTAGGCCAGAGAAGTCTCCACCGCCCTTCATGGAAAGAAAGGACCTTATCTCCCCCACAAGCCCTCACCACCACCAGATGTGATTCACCCATCCCAGTAGAAGAGTCATTTTCAGAATGCAAATATTTATGAATCACCTGTGGACCTTGCTGTCTCACCACTCTCTCACAATGCTGCGCTGCTCTGGCAGGTGAGGGTGCTAACACCACAGACCACAAGTCCTCCTGGCAGCACAGCGTGGCAGAGCCAAGAAACACAGACAAGAGAGAGGGACACTGGCTTAGCTGAATGTTAGTGGTGCATGTGCCAGGGAGCTGGAGCCTGGAGCTACAGCTGGGACCTGTTGTTCAGTTTTCCTTGTGCCACCAAAGAACTTTTTCATGTGGTTGGAAGATCTGTGACTTCATTCAGCATGGAGACCCCTGTCAATGTCTGTCCAAATCCTGATCTTCCCCCCAAGCCCCTGGCCCCAGACCTTGTTTCAGCTTCCTCCTTTACTGCAGGGTTAGTGTGGCCACATATGTCCTCTTCTCTGCTCCCCTTCAGCTGATAATATCCCTGTAACCATGCCCTCGCACACAAACTGCACACCAAGAGTCAGTTCAGACCAATGTCCCCAAGATACCAGGCTCTGAGACAAAGGAGATTGTATTCGTGAATCTAATTTCCTTATGAAGTGAAAGGATGAGCTCTCTGCTCATCCAAGCGGAGTTTGAGGGGCCCCAGTATAGTTCCCCCTTCTGTGTTGTCAGCCCCCATACCCGCCCTTAGGCAGCTCCCGCCTCCAGGCAAGGAGATCAGGGCATTTCCCACTCCCCAGCACTTCTCGTGGCACCCAGGTGTCCTAACCTCCCAAACACATCTCCTGGCTGCTCACCCAAGTCACTTCACTACCAAAATCTTGCAAACACAGCCACTGTGGTGTTCATCTTCCTCAGCTTCCAGGTCCCACCTCATGCCAGCAATGCAAAGTTACGTGGCAGAAGAGAAAGATGCTATAACCTTGCTTACAAGGTGCCTGAAGTATTTTTACAGACCAGCTCTTCCCTCCCTCCAACACTGGAATGTAGCCACCTCTGGGCGGCATAAACAGCCTGTACAATATTAGCTACTCTGCCTTGTATTTTCTTCATCAGCAGTGCTTCTTTTGGGGCATTTGTAACTCTTTGCACATGCTTCCTGTCCCAGCGCAAGGGAGGCTGGAGTGCACTTAGCAGGAGGTGCTCCCCGACGCAAGAAGTTGTTCCCCACTGCTGCTTGCAGCCTGTCCTGCACCCTTCAGCTTCACCAGCCTTTCAGAGAAAACAGTGGCTCCACACATCATCATTTTCTCCCCCTGCACCACCAGTCTTGTACCCTCCTCTGCCTGGGCACAGAGCCATATGCCATACAAGCTTCATGGAGAGAAGTTGCCTTTAGAGATGTTGAAACAGCTTTAGGCGCAGCGGTAGATGGAAAATAGTTCTGTTTTGGACATTCACCCAGATGCATATATGCACAATTGGCTGCCAATGTTCACAATTTAAGCTATGTTTTGCTTACCACAGGCACTGCCATCTCCAGTCAAGCTCACACTCCTCTCATCCTTAGCATTGCCAGCTACTTATTCTAATGTCTTCATGTTAAGTGACTATCTCCCTTGAAGGGAACTTTAAAATAGAGTACATCCTAGACTTGAGTTCATGCAAACATTAACAACGGTGAAGGAAAAAACAACAAAAAGGCTAACATGAAAAATGTGAGTCATCACTAACACTTGTAGATATGCACACACACACACAGCCCCCCTCCCATGACACTACTGTACATCAAAGCGTACTAAATGCTTACAAGAAAGATATAAATCATCAAACTAGACAACAATAAGAATCATACATCACCTGGAAAGGCATCAAAAAAATGCAACCAAAAATAAAGAGCAAAGAACAATACAATGCAGAGTGCAAACCACAGCTACAGATTTCAGTCGCCAGCAAAGGCTGCGTGGGAAAATACTGCCTGGGGCTCAGACATATGTTGCTCTGGGTGAAAAAGGAATAACTCCTTTTTCAAATTTCAGTTTTCAAGTTTCAAAGGGGGAACTGGCTGTGATGAAGAAGGCCCGACAGTAAGTAAAGCACAAGTGAACTGGCCTCTCATGCTTTTATACGCGCGGTCTCAAACTCCTACACGCCCCTGATGTTGAAAGAGCTTGGTCTCAGGATGTGTGGACAGGGCATTCCCAGGATATCAAGCCAGAAAAAGGGGCAACAAGACCCTGTGCAATAGCTGGGAAATGTACTTTCTAGCAGGGCTCCATGAGGCGGTGTTCCACAGCTGCGGCCATCTTCCCGCTCTGCACCTCAGACAGCTGCTGCAGCTGTTTTGGGTGTCACACGGAGGAAGTGCAGCTGGCACGTGGGGCGTGCAGCGGGCAGGCATCATGGCCCTTTGCCACGGGTGCTTGACACCAGCTTGGGGCAGGATAGTAAGACAGCCCAGAGTTATTTGCTTACTGCCCCATGCTTGATGGCTCTGCCCCACTCTTTTCAGGGAGGCAGCAAGTCTGAAACCTCTCTGTCCTTGGGAGGGATGAGCCTCACCTGCTGCTTACTGGCTGCTCTCTGCTGTTAGACTTCCATAAACTCACTCCTTAAATTCCTCATAAAGCATCATATAAGGGACTTTGTGTGTTCACCATTTCTTACCTGCTTTTAGGAGGAGGTCAGGTGGGAACCTGTCCCATTCTCAGGGTGGTACTGAGCCTGCCTAGGGAAAGGGCCCCTAGGCTTTTTGGGGAGGCCAGGGTAAGGAGCCCCAGGGGGAGCTGGGTTTCAGCCTATGGCACAAGGACAAGCCTGGGGGTGACAGAGACCTCACTCAGGCAGCAGGGATGCATCGGTGGCTGGAGGCAAGGTCCTGGCTGCGAGGACAAGGTGGCCCCGGGGAGCACTGCTGGGAAACCTTTTTTATTTCTGTTTTGTTTTCCCTCCTTGACCTGACTTGTCTCTTACTAAAAAGAGGCATTTGTTAGTTTCTATTCAGGCATTTCTTTCCAGCCGCTAGCTCTGCATTCACACTGGCAATTTTATTTTTAACAGACATCAGACTACTGGCCCGTCTTCAACACGCACACAAAGACTTGATTCAACCTAACTCCAGCAGCTAAGGTAGCTCCAGTCAGAAACATAAAACTAATGGAAGTTCTTCGTGGCCTTCTGGTTTTAAGCTTGATATTAGTGAACGAGCTACCACTGGAAACAAAAGTATTACATCATGGTTATGATATGATTATACTCTATTTCCTTCCAAATGTAAAACCAAAACACTTCAAGTGCTCTGCCTAAATCGCTGACAGTTTTATCTGCTCCGTAGCTGGCTGCAATATGTATTATGATTGTGTTTGCTCCATTTAAGGGGGGGGGGCGGAATATCTGTCTATAGACAAAGATAGGACTTATTAATTAATAATTACTCTCTACCTTCCCACGCAGACTGCAGCTGGTAATTCCTAATGTCCCAGCCACAGTCACCTTCCCCACTGCTCTCTACAGCTACCTGAAAGCGGGTTGCAGAGAGGTGGGGGTCAGTCTCTTCTCCCAGGTAACAAATGATAGGACAGGAGGCCTCAACTTGCGCCAGGGGTGGTTTAGGATGGATATTAGGAAAAATTTCTTCACAGAAAGCGTTATCAAACATCAGAACAGGCTGCCCAGGGAAGTGGTTGAATCACCATCCCTGGAGGTATCTAAGAGACTGGTAGATGTGGTGCTCAGGGACGTGGTTTAGCATTGGTTTTGTCAGAATTAGTTTGATGGCTGGACTCAACAATCTTAAAGGTCCTTTCCAACCTAGACGATTCTATGATTCTACAAGTCGTTTGCTGTACCTGTCTTTTCACCTCCACAGCCATTTCCAGATCGTTCTGTGCGCTGCCCGCCCTCCCGCGACAGACACCGGGCGTTGCTCCGTCGCATTCAAAGCCACAGCCCCGGAGAAGGTCCCAGAGCTCGACTACCTTACATGGCTGCACTTTAACACCTTTCTTCTTATTAACACCTTTCCAGAGCTGCGCCGCCGCTTCCCAAGCCTTTCATGTCTTACCCGAAGCTGGGCGTCGGGCGCCGGTGCCCAGGCAGGCGTCTGTGAGGAGAGCTGGAGGCTGCCCCGCACCGGCTGCAGCCGGTTCCAGCCGGTTCCAGCCGCCTCAGTAACGGACCCCCCCCCAGCTGGCAAAGCTGGTGGCGCCTCTGTGAAAACGCGTTTGAGAAAGGGGGAAGCGCTGCCCGGCAGTGAGGAGTGAGTGAGGGGAGAGTGGGCGAGAAACAGCCCTGCGACAGTGAGGGTGGAGGAGGAAGAGGGGAGGCACCTCCAGACGGGATCCCCCCGCAGCCCCGGGGAGAGCAGGTGGGAGCGGGGTTGTCCTGAAGGACTGCGGCCCGTGGAAGGGGAAAAGCGTGAGGAGGGAGGAGCGGCAGAGGGGAGCTGTTATGGACTGAGGGCAGCCCCCCCCCCACATTCCCCGTCCCCCCCCCCACTACCGCCTCAGAGGGGACAGGTAGAGGAGTTGGGAATGAAGGCATGAAGTTGAGCCCAGGAAAAAAAGGAGTGGGGGGAAGGGTTGTTTTGACAGCTGAAAGAGATTTAGATAGTGAAAAACAAAGACAATAAATTAATTTCCCCAAACTGAACCTGTTTTCCCCATGACAGCGATTGGTAGGTGATCCCCCTGTCTTTATCTCAACCATGAGCCTTTCCATCTTGTGTTCTCCCCCATTCTCTTGAGAAGGGGGGATGAGAGAGCAGCTGGGTGGCTATCGGGCAGCCGGCCAGAGTCAACCCACCACAAGTACCAAGTATTATTTCAATTTGAAGCATTCGGAGGTGTGTGGAATACTCATCTAGCAAGTTTAAAATGCGTCACTCACTTCTGTTGCATATTCCAGGTGGGACCCAGAGTACTTCGAACATGGAGCAGCCCTGGTACCCCCAGGGAGGTGATCTGCCGGCCCTATTCAGCACACGGAGAGGCTGACAGGGGGGGGAAAAAAGCAGTGTTTCCATCTGCATCTCCAGTGGAGACACATTTGCAGTGCTGACAGGGCCATTGGAGACCACGACCCTGCGCAGTGGCAGGGGGACGGAGGCATTCCCAACAGGCACGCTGCCCTCCTGACTTCCACGGAAGGCTGGGGGTTTCCTGCAAATCAGCACGGGGCTTCACTGCCTACCTGCTCCCTTTTACGCTCACCAAGAGAGCACAAAGGTACTTCAGGTTCACATTTCTGTGTTCAACGTGCTCTTCAAGACCACAGGAAATAGCACTTTTTAAAAGTAGGGCTACGGGGGCAGCATTATTTTTTTTTCCTCTTTTCTTTTTTTCACAGAGGAAATTAGAGTTGAAGAATGACATGAGTAAAAGCAGTTAAAGAAAGACCGATTTTCCAAACCAGTTATGTGAAGTGTACTGCAAACAGGCAGTTCAATGATTCTGCAAGAGGTTTTCACACCCTAAGAGCAGAAGCAGAGTGCTTAGCCGTGGTACCAGGCTTGCAAAGGGCACAAATCACTAGAAAACAGTCACAAGAAAATGAAGGAGAGCAACTTGGTCACAAGTAAGAGGTGAAACTTCCCAAGAAGGCTGTACAAAGAAGCAACATTTGCTGTCTAAGTGAGGTCCCTGGGAAGTCAATAATTTAAGACAACAAACATTGGTTTCTTTTCTCTAAGCTTCATCCCTCGTTCATACAACCTTATTCTCTCTCTCCAGAGGGCTCAGTGTGCTGATTCGATCTGGCTGCGGGCTGGTGGAGGGGGGAGACTCACCGCTGTCATCATTTCCTTATGCACTTTTGATGCTGGTCATAACCCCAATATGAGCACCGCAAAGAAATCACCAAGCTTTTCTTCACAGTGTCCTATAAAGTTAGGTGCTGAGCATGGTTTACAGGCAACGAGCTGAAACACAGAGAAACGAAAGCGCTGCTACCAAGTGCCAATTTCAGGATTTTTTTTTTTTTTTTTTTTTTTTTTTTTTTTTTTTTTTTGAAAGAATTCAGTGGTTGTACAGCTTCTGGTGTGCTCTGCATTCAGCCTCAACAGTTCCAACCACCAGTCTGGAGCATGGCAGCCTTGAAGTCCATCGCCGTGTCCCCGTGTTCTCTTACGTTGTCCCCTCAGTGTATCTTCCACCTCCCTCCAGCAGCAGGGCTGGATTTTTGCTTACTTGTTTAATTTGTCTGCATGAGGATGAAGGATGGTGGTGGGAGGAACAATTCTGGCTAAAATAGGGGTTAGACCTTTCAGGCCAGGGTCCCACAGGAGAGAGGAATCAGCGCATGGAGACAGAAGCTCCCAGGACCTGGTGCCACCTGTGGCCACCACCAGCGCTCGGCAAAGAGCCTGGTGCCAGCAGGGATGGGTGCTGTTGGTGCCCTGTTCCCTGCCAGGACAGGCTTGCCCCTGCCCCTCAGTACAAGGTCCCAAGCCCATTTTCAGGTTCTCTCATGCTTTCTGTTTCTCTCCTCAACCTGTCTGATGAGTTAACAAAGTAGAAATTACAAAACCCACAGAAACTGCAAGACCCACAAGAGGCCTTCTGCTACAGCCTCCACCTAGAAGCCTTTCTAATGACATTTTCTAGCACATAAGGAAGTGAGGGGGCGTTCTCCGCCATGGTTTTCCTTGGCATCCTAAGCAGACTCAATGCCACTAGACGTCATTGCACTGCCACACGTCGGGGGAGGCACTGAGGATAGTCCCCCCTGGGCTTGTATCCCAGGCTGGGGAACCACCTCTGTATCTTTTCCATCCTATGTGTGCTCAGGGAGTGGGGAACCACTCAGAGCAGCAAGTTCCGTTAGCATCAAAATGGAAGTCACACATCTCAAGGCCCAGTGGATCGCACTGGTACTTCCCTTGTAGCACTGCCTAGACAGTCCCTGCCAGGTCTGAGACATCTCTGTTCTGTGGCTGGCAGGGCACTAGACTCAGTGACTATGTGGATGCATAGTCTGACGAATGGATCACACCATGTCTTGCCACTGAAACTCCGCCCTGTGCAGAATAAAATGCATACGATGACAAAATAAGCACTTCAAGGGCAGGGAGACAGTACCTAAGGGTGGTTTGAGCTTGATCAAGAAATTACTGTCTCCTCTCCTTCAGTAGCCTTGCCTGAGTCACATCCTCCAGCCAGCAAGCAGGGTCTCCACAGGATGCGAGTGGGGAGTTTGGAGCAAACCTTCAAAACGGTCATTCCCTTACCCTCGCTGCAAACCGACACACCAGGGCGGCAGAGGAGCCCTCGCAAAGCTCCTCACTCCAGCTCAGATAAACAAGCAGGCGCAGCTGCACGCAGGAGGCAGAAACGCCCCTCCGCCCCCAAACTTCAAAGGCTCTGATAAAAAAAAACAAAACAAAACAATCGTGTTTGCTATGGCCACAGCTCTGCTAACAGACAGTAGCTGGCTAAGCCACAACAACTCCCTGCCATGTCCAACCCTTAAAATTAGCTCTCAGCAGCAAAGCCGCGCACATGCACAGCCGCACCCAGCCTGGCAGGACCGCTCGATGGCTGGGACGCACAGTACCAATTTCAGACCCCGACAGCAAAGAACAATCACAAAGGCTGCAACAGCACATTCAGGCTGCTTATTTATTATTGCTTATTGTTTGGAGTTCCTCTTTCAGGACGTTAATGAAAGCCAAATCTCGGATACCTGTTCTCCATGCAGAAACCTTAGCAGGGAGCATGGATAAAGGGAATGGTAGTGAGTCACTCGGTCAGCACGTCCTTCGCAGCCTGCGCTGAGACTAGGCAGCTTATACCAGTTTTTTGGTTGACCTCATGTTAGCTGAGAATTACACCAACCGTAATCAGATCGTACCCTGCTTAAGGAACTTCATGCGCATCACACCCCCAGCACGAACAGCTAATTCATAGACTTTCAATTAGGAGAGAGAAATCTCCCTCTCCGATGCCTTTTTTTCTGAAATCTTATGCCTCTGTGTTGACATAAACCTCATCAGCAACACCAGAAGAAATGCACGTCCCCAACACAGGGCTCATGAGAGCACACAGTCCAGTTTTGATAGTCGCTCAAATGGCTCAAAAGGCCAGCTACTCCCCTGGCCAGTGCAGGTTTCCAAGATGAACATCCCAGAGAATTAGCTGATCAGCCGTTTTTCACTCCCCAAGAATGACCGGACAAAGGGGAACCAGAGGAATACCCAACAATAAAAGGAAACTAGGCAAGGAGATTTGTTTCAACTGCTGTTGGAGGAAACTGGTTGTGGAGCATGGGAAAAAAAGAGAGAGAGATTTTAAATCTCTATGGTGGTTTGTAAGTGGGCAAGAGAAGCTGATTCTCTGTAGAGAGGGCCAAGTCCTACAGTGTGCTGAGGATTGGTGAGCCAACTGAGGCAGAGGAAAGCATATTGGGGTTTGCTGTTCCACCTAGAGCTTTTTGTCTCTGCTACCCAGAGGAAAGAGCAGCTTATGTTCAAAAAACCTTGAGTCTTCAAACCAGAAAGCCTTATGTGCCAGTTCAGAGGACTGGCAGCGCCCTGGCGGGGGTAACGAGCCAGAGCAGTGCTTACTACTAGGATCAAAAGCAGAATTGCTGGTCACACCACAGGGCCGGGGTACTCAGCATCTCTTCGCACCTCTGGCTGGCAGAAGCCACCGTTGCAGACGCTGACAGCAGTCTCCTCCAGAGCACCACAGCCTGCAGTCCCACATCTCCTGCATCAGGGCTTCGGTCACATGCAGGGAACGGAACATTTGACTGTCCGTGTTACCCCGAGAGATGAATCAGCAACAAGTTGTCAAGCTTTTCTTCTCTCTCTTTTTTTTTTTTTAAATTAAAATCAACAAGAAATTCACATGCAACTTACCTCACCTTGCATCAGAACTCCTTCTCTCTCTTTACTCACCTCATCCTCTCTTTCACGTTAAACCTCAGTCACTTAGTCATGCCTAAAATTACACTTTAGAAACCATGATGTAATATGCCCACATGTCGGTGTACTAGAAAAATAATAGCAATATTTAAGTTTACCTCCCTTCCCTTTTTCTCCCCTCTCGAACCACTAGACAATGCTCCTTCCCAACCTGGTAAAAATTTGGCAGAGTTTTTACAGCTCCGTGGATTGGAAGAAGTAAACCCACAAGATATCGTAACAGAAACTTAGAATGCCCAAGGCTGGCTTCAGGTAAATGAAAAAGCAAACAAACAAAAAAAAATAAGAAAAATTAAGCCCCCAAAATGCAACCAAAGCAACAGTGGAACTTGTCAGATCAAATAGAAGGTTGCTGTCTGAACTCACAGGATTTGAGTGGCTTCAGACATGTCATTTCTTCCCTTACTCACGCTCTCTCTTCACCCTGGGAGGGCTACAGAAACCATCATACATAACACATCTCAACAATGACAGTTCCAGCTAACTACAACTGAGCTGTGAGGTTTCTGAGCCAAGATGTGTATCCGAGCGAGCCTGCCGAGAGCCAGTCCATGTTGTGGCTCCGTTTCTTGCCTCTGACACCCCGATGCCTCAGCACATGATGGGGATCAGCTGGAGATCAGCAACTGCTCCTTCTGCTTTCGCATTACAGGTACCTTCAGGCCATTGCTGGGCACCACTCACCTCCCTCCCTGACACGAGTGACCATGGACTGGTAAAGAGTCAGGACACATGGATGCAATATGCAGTGTTGATATGAGGGGTGTTGGCCATAGATGTCCAGGGGACATTCCTCCCTCTCTGACCAGGGTTTCTCCACTGAGGAAAGCAGAGCTGCAGCAGGCGCTGGCAGGGCGCTCCACGGGTCTGAGAGAAACAGCACCCATTGCACACCAGCCCTGCTCATTGCTCATCCTGCCTCACTCTCTTCTTCTACTCCGTCTCTCAGAGTTCACTGGCCGTCCCTTTGCTTCCACTGCGCTTTTGCTGTAGAAGCGGCAGTGACCCTATCCATACAGTCCTTTCTATAATGCAGTCCCTTCTGCCACCTTGATCCCTGTACATACGGAGCCTACCCACGGATTTTAAGAGGCTAGAATGCTTCCCTCCCCTCTCCTCCACCAGAGCAGGTAAATAGGATGCAGCATCCGATATGCATCAACCACAAAAGAGACCGTATCTCTATCATGCAGCTCACTGTGCTCGGCCACATAGCAGCACAAATGTTTCTATATGTCATGCAGAGCCCTGATTTGACCAGCTGCACACACAAAGGGACAGGCATCTCCTGGAAAAAGGTTCAGCTGACCACGAGAGCTGTTTGTGTGCCTGCGAGGTGCTTGCTGGCTCAGTGCTGGCCATGTCCCTCAGGCTGGATCCCGTAGGAAGGTATGCCTGTGCCTAGGAAGAAGGGACATGAACCCCAGAAGACCCCCAGCCAGTGGGAGCAGACCAAAAACCTCTTATCAGGAGGTGATCTGAGCTTGTCACTTCTTGTCAGCCACGTTGTCCACAGAGGAAAGTCTCTCTGAAGCCCTGGTGCTCCAAACCCTAGGGTGCCTCCATAGGTGGCCCAGCCTCCTCCACCAGGAGAGAGATCAGCTCAGACCACTGCAATCCAGAAACATGACCCGCAGGTAAAAGTCACTTGTTTTCCTCAAGACAGAAAAAAAACCATCACAATGGCCATCCCTGCTGATAGACCTGGGACATCCTTTCTAGTGCAGACACCCTTCCCTTGCTGGGGAGGGAACAAAATACTTGATAATTTCAAAACAAACTTCAATAATTTGAATATTTTTATTAAATAATTTTAAATATAGTCCAAGACCTGTTACTAATGGCAGCATTACATATTCATTAAGTATTTAATGGTAACAATAAGTGCTTCACTAAATGAACGGCTCATTAGCTAAACAGATGACTTTAATAAAGCCGTTGTAGCACAAGCAGTCTATGAATTACTCTTTGTGGTTTGAAATTGTATAATCGTGTTACAATCTTACTTTGAACCTTTATTGAGAGCCCACAAGCTAAGTAGCAGATTCACTTTGGGCAGTTTAGAGCGATATTTGCAGAAGGGATCGCGACACAGAAACACGTGTCTTACAGGCAGCCGTGCCGCTGACTCAACACAGTCACAGCCGCAAGCCTAGCAGCACCTAGCTTTAAGGATAAGCCAGCCCTGTCCACCTCAGGAAATCCCAGCACTATTTATAACATGGCCGTCCATGCCACTGCACCGCTGTCTCCAAAACGTGGGGGGGTCTGCGTTGTCTTTAGCACTTCAGATTTAAAGAAAAACAACAAACCGAACAGCCTCCTCCTGATGTGCAGCAATAGCAACTGCCGCGTGTTGCCCCAGAGCTGACAACATTCGCAGTCGTAGAATCACAGAATGGTTCGGGTTGGAAGGGACCTTAAAGATCACCCAGTTCCCACCCCCTGCCCTGGGCAGGGACACCTCCCACCAGACCAGGCTGCTCCAAGCCCCATCCAGCCTGGCCTTGAACCCCTCCAGGGATGGGGAAGTCCAGAGGAGTTACTGTCTGCTGACTTACAGAAACCTTTGGGAGCTTTCCAGCCCTTCACCAACACAGTGCTAGCAGAGAGCGGAACCTCAGCCTGCCTTTCCTCTGGGCACTGAATGCCCTGGCTCTCTCCAAGCTCCTCACCTGTGAAGAAAGGAAGCGTGCGATGTGCTCAGTGAGTTTGGCTACAGAAATAGCTGCAAGCTTGCGGGCATGTGTACATACAGATGCCCGCTCCCCACTTGGATGCCCGGTCACTAGGAAAGCAACACAGCCCAAACAGCAATCGGAAGAGGCTAGCAACTTCCAGCCTTTCCTGGCAAGGCCTGGATCCAGCACCTCCATCCCTGCACTATGTGGTTTACCCCTCTGATGCTAGGAGGGGGTGGGGACAGTGAGAAAGCATTTATCAAGCAAAAAGGTCCCTAAACTTTGACATTTGAGGCATTTTCCATCCTGAGAGGTGCAGTGGAAATATCTGAGTGCAGCAACAGCTGTATGAGCAGAGAGGTGCAGCGTTCACTTCATGCTGGCGGCACCGGTAGCCAGTCCACTTGCAAGTTTCGAAGAAACAGGTTTCCCTGAAGCAAGCAGCAGCAAACCACAGGCCACACACCACCAAGCCCAGAGCAGCACCGTGGAAAAGGAAATAAATGCTGCAGGCTGCCCAAAGAGCCACTGTGACAAACATCAGAGCTGCAAGAAGCCCGGACCACAGGCAAAGATGATGATGCACCACAGCCACAAAAAAAAAAAAAAAAAAAAAACAACCCAAACCCAAACACATGGAAAACCATGCCACTGCCTAGGGGAAATATGGCAGACAGCCCCAGGGTTAACCCGTGCAAGTGAAGAGTTCCATGGACCAGATACCCGAGTAAGCAAAAGGGTGGTGTTCTTTTAACACCAAAGCGCCACTTCCTTTCCTTGCCCTTCAGACTGCCATGTGGGAAGTGCTGCTGGGGCCAGAGGGCACACGGAGGAGCGCGATGCCTTTAGGGACAACAGCACTTCTGCTTAGCAGCAAGTGTCTGGCTCTACTCAAGCTCAAGCCTGTGTTTTGAGATTAGTTCCCTTCCTGATGGCCAAAGAGGGCTTGGGATACCTGGTCTGTGCTGCCCGCATCACACCTCCCTGGTGCCCACATCCTGATGTTTCAATGCTGGAGCCCCAAACCTCCATGGCAGGGACCCTCTACCCCACCAAGCAGACAACAAAGTGGGGTCAGGCTCCCAGATTTCTGCCATGCTGCTGGAGAAGGAGTAGGGTGCTGGCCCCTGATCACAGAGGCCTCCAGGGCTTTGGCCATTGCAGAAGCCTGCTGCCCCAAATGAGGAGAAGAGAGTGCCAATTACTAGAAAAATATACCTTTATTTACCATCTGTGTTTTGCTCATAAAATATCCCATGACAAGGGGGACAGATGAAACCATATCGTTGATGGTGGCCAGCACACGCCCACCTGCACCATGCAGGGAATGGCAGAACCACGTCTCCATGGGGGACCTTGATGTGTCAAAAGGGGGTTGGAGACACTGCTTTCATCTCAGGCCCCACTGTCCTCCGTCGTCTTGTTGATCAGGTCCTGTCAGCAGAACACGTGGCCTCTCCCCCAACCCCACAACCACGGCACAGTCGTGGTTTCTCTCCAGGGTCAGGACCCCCTTTCAGGGCATTGCTGCTTCTGGCATATTCCTTGCAAGACAGTCAGGATGAGTTAAATAAAGGGACTGGGGGACATTTTTGGGGATGGGAACAGTTGATAACTTAACGCAAAATAAACATATCACCAGCTCGTGGGCTGGTGCCTGTGCCCAGGCATGTGCCTGGCCATGGCTCGGGGCGGGTAGCTGAGGTCTCCGAGCTTCTTGTTTGCACATCACTGCCTGTGGCATGGCATGGCACGGCTCAGACACCCGCAGGCCTGGCTCGAGGAGCCTCCTCCACACCTGCCAGCTGTCCCTGCACACCTGCTGGCCCAAGCTCACCAGGGCTGTGACACCATGCCCCTGGCACCAGCGTCTTCTCAGGTAGCAAGTAGTGAGTTTCAACAGGATCTTCAGCAGACTACGTTTTGAGTTTGTTGGGTTTTTTTGGAGGGGGAAAATGTGCAATTCTCTTCAGGTTGATGCAGAATAGCCCTGGTGCTTCCCAGAGGTCTGCTTTGAAGCCTTTACCAGTTGCTTGAGCCCTCTCACACTGAAGGCCAAACCATGGTTTCTTGGTGGGCTTCGTGGTACAAGACCCTGGCTTGGCCACTGCCACTCAGGCAGCTCTCACCCCTCACGTACACATAGAGTGTGTGTGCAGGGCTGATGGCCACACTCTAAGCAGCTCCATTTAAAGCTTAAATAAGCCAAAGAAGGTCTTGGATTCCTCAAAATTAACTAGAGCAATTTTGGAGACATTGACATGCAAACTGTCCATCTTCCTGAGCTGGAATAAAGCCCCCAGGTAGCTTTTCCGGGCCCACGTTTTCTGACTGGTACAGTAGTTGATGCCTTTGTCCTCCATCAGCACGTAGCTCCCCGGCGAGGTGGGGTTTTTCTTGTAGACGATGTGGGTCAACACCTGGCTGCTGCAGACACTGCCACGGAAGAGCACGTTGGAGTACACGAAGTACAGGCCAGTCTCGTTGATGACCAGACCCTGATCACGGTACTGGATGCCATTGGTGAAGGCATGGCCGGAGATGGGTTCCCACTCCAAAGGGAGGTCCCGCTGGGCAGGGTTCCCTGGAAGCCGAAACAAGAGAAAAAGTGCTGTAAGTACAAGCCGTTGTGTGGTTTTTTTCCTCAAGTGACACCCCATGTCACAACAAGTCGACTGTTCTTCAAGCCCTTGTCTGCAGCATGGAAAGTCTGGCTCGATCTCACGCGGGTGGGAGCTCTCACCATCACCTCGCTCAATGCCAGCTGCTTCTGACAGCTTTCTGCCCCACATATCCTGGGTACAAACCAAAAACGAAACCCCAAAAAACAGAGCCCTCGCTGAAATGCGTAAATGAGGAGAATATTTTAGCCGTGGGGTAACTTTCTGCTGTCAGAGCACACGTTGCCAAAGGAAAATAGGAAAGCCTGTGTAAGGTGGCTCCTCACAACTACAACCATCTCAACCCCAGCCACATCTGCCCTATCTCCTGCTCCCACATCTCGCTGGCCCCCGAGCACGTACCTGTTAAGTGCGCTGCCTTCCTCGCTTCCTTTTTCATTGACTGCTCCTTCTGCCCTGCACAAAAATAGGGAAGACATTAGCCATGTGCTCCATGGAGAAACCAGTACAGAGAGCAGGAGGGAGCCGACCACAAAGCTGAAATGGGGCAGATTCAGAGCAGCGCAGGGCACATAAGCACGACGGCTCAGCGCGGCAAGGAAGAGAGGTGCTTGGGCAAACAACGCAGGGCAAGAAAAGAAGTTAAAAAGGAAAAGTTGCGGCGAAGGATCCAGATGTGATCAAAAGCAAGGGGAAAGAGCAAGGAGAGCTTTCACCTTAAAATGGCTCAGTTGGTGAGCTCAAGCAGAGGCCTCTCACTCAGGGTGTAGGAGAGGGACAATATTTCCCCTTTACCCAGCATCTCTGGCCCATGCCAAGGTGACTGCTCATGTCCTGTCATAGATGAGCCTGTTCTAGTGCCACCTTCCAGTCCAGCGCTGCCAAGGGCAGACATACCCACAGCAGTGGACTCCTGTCTGCTGAGTACCAAGTATCTCTGCTGATCAGAGAAGACACTTGAGACATCCTGCAAACCATCCCGGCCAGGTAGACCTTGTCCTCAGAGAGGCAGAGCACAGCTGGGAAAACTCTGCCTTCCCTGGAGGGCCCAGTTCCCCTTGGAGAGATGGGCCAGTTACAGTGACTCAGTGTTTGGATCCCACCCCACTCCATCCTTCCTTTCTTCTCAGCATCTACTTCCAAGCATCACCTTCTCAAATTTTAGAAGCGGCCTTTTCTTTTCTCAAGTCAATTAGATTTTCCTCTCCTCTCCCCCTCTCTCTTACGCTGTTTCCTTGCTTGTTTTATTTATCCACCCCTCTCAAGAAATTCAGGGTGACTATTTAAGGCTTATGTTTAGCTACTGCTAAACAGTGATCAGAGCACTGAGCATCCAGCTAAAGTGACAGCTCCTCTTCCCCTAAGCAAGAGTTTATTGACATGGGAGCTGGTGGGAAGCAGGACTGCCCTTTCCAGAGAGTTTCGCTATTTCCAAATTCCCTTTCACTCCGTTATCGGAACAAACTTGAAATGAAATTAACTTTCCCACTAAAAGAAAGCCTCAAGGGAAAAATAAAAAAAAATTTCCAGATCCAGCAAAAATTGTCAAGGGACCCGAAAATTTCCTTCTGACTTGGCCATCTTTAAAAAGAGATATCCTCACTGATAACATTAACATGGAATCTAAGAGTAAAAGAATAGTTTGGAAGTTCAAAACATGATTTTTAAATTTTTTCCATTCAGATTGAAACTCTTTGGTTTTTTTCCTAGATGAAATTTTAAAAAATTGGCAGGTTCTTGTGGAAAGTTTCGATTTCACTGAAATGACATTTCTAAAAGAAAAAAAAAAATACCCACCCACATATAATCAGGCTCTTCTCAACTACCTTTGGTTGCGGTGAGACTTTGTACCAAAAGAATTTAGGAAAAGGTTGTGCTCTCAAGGGTGCGAGTGAATCCCCCACCCTCAAAGCAAACTAAATCCTCTGCATCCTCCCAAAAATCTTAAAAGATCAAGGAGAGAAAGAAGTAACACGTGCGGTGCCCATCTCCCTTCTCCTGCTTCTGTCCATGTTGTTGCTGTGTATTAGGACAGGCAGAAACTCACGTTGGCCGCAGAGTACCCCGCACACCGCCCCAGGAACCTGTGGCTGACACCTCTAAGCACCCCAGCAGGCGGCGTGCAGGACCCCATCCCCACATCCCAGAGATAAAGCTCTTTTTCCAGCCAAGCAAGTGAAATCAGCACTTTCAAAGCATGGAGCTGCGACCCTGCCTTTGCCCCCTGAGGAAGAGACAGAAGAGTTTGACAGGAGCATTCAACACGTGCTGACACAGAGGAGTTCCTCCTCGACCTCCATTGACTCACCTATGAGTTTCTCCAAAGCTGGAGGGATGTGTTCAGTGCTGGTGGACTGTCAAAAAGAGAAGAGTGACAAGCTGTCTTAGCAGAGGGAGACCATAAGGGCATCATCTAAAGCAGCCAAGGACTATCTTTGAGAGTGACTAATTCTGGGTGCTCATGGGGAGCTGCAAAGTACTAAGAAATATACAGGGAGAGAGACCTTGCAGCACTCAGAAACATGAAGACATCCAGATCTACCAGTCACCAATAGAGCAGCCCCCCACCGTAATAAGCAACCCCGGTTACGCTGGCGTAGCAGACAGTTCAATGCCACCAGCCTGCCCCTTGGGGAGTTTTGCACCACCTGAGCATCTCAGACCCAATTTTAAGTTTTTCTTTTTTTTTTTTTTCTTTTTTTTTTTTCCCCCCTGCACCCCCATAGCCCCTGCAACCAGCCAGGCAGACCTCACCTCTCTAAGTTCAGCCAGTTGCTTCTCCAGGTGGAAAATCTGAAACATGCTCAGCCCCACTCCAGTGAGGGCCAGCAGGATCAGCAAGGAGATCACCAGGAAGCCGACGCTCCTCCTTTCCCTGTTTTTATCCCTTGGCTTTCTCCTCCGGTCAGGCACGGGTGGTGGGAAAGGAGCGCCGGGGGGCGTCGGGGGGCAGGAAGTACTTGTGTTGGCACAGCCGTCCACCCAAAAGATCTGGGGGTACACGTAGTTCAAGTTCTGCTGCATGGCCGGGAGCGGGATGGGCTGGACATGCTTGGTGCGATCTTCCATGTGGCAGCCAAAAACTGCTGGGGCTGGCCCAGACTGAGCCCCGGGGGAAGACCCAGCTCTGCCTTTATGCGCCTGCATCGCTCCGGCAGCGAACACCCAGCTCAGATGCTGCAACTCTATGAAAGCCTCAAGCATCAACAGCAAACCCCAAAGAGCTTCCGCCCTCGGCTGCGAGTTCGGGGCACCCGTCTGCTCCTCCCACGCCGAGGCAGCACGCACACAAGCGGGACCAGCCCAGCGGCAGACTGCGCTCGCACAAAACCACGCTCGGCGGCCGGGCTTGGGAAGCAGGTAGACTCCGCGGCGAAGCGCTTGTGGGGCACGCGAGGGCTGCGCTGCCAGTCGAGGGGCTGAGTAATCAGCCCAGCGCACACCCACCAGCCAACCACCCTTTCCAGCAGCCCACTCGGGCAGATGCAGCTGCTTTTCCACTGCGGTGTCCTGGACCACAAGCAGAGCAAAAGGAATGATAAAACCTCTGGTGTCCTGCACAAGAGGGGAGGAGTCCTCAGCTCTGCATCTCTTCTCGGCAAAAGGATGAAGACCTGATCCCAAGTGCAGCTGTAGGTGCTGGGGAATTGCCTCCTTTCATAGAATCATAAAATGGTTTGGGTTGGAAGGGACCTTAGAGATCACCTAGTTCCAACCCCCAGGAACAAATTCACACGGGACAAATTACTTACTGCTGCCTGTTGCGCATCCCACCTTTTCCTTGGCTGCTCCACAGGGCATGGATCCTGAGTCCCAGAACACTGGTCACAGCCACCATCCCACTGTGGTAAAACCCAAGCTAAGCGAGAAGAGGCTGGGAGGACATTGTCCACGCTGCGGCCCCGGCAGAGGCCCTCAGGGAGCGGAGCAATAGGATGAGGGGGAACATTTTTAAACTGAAGGAGGGTAGATTTAGATTGGATATCAGGAAGAAATTCTTTCCTGTGAGGGTGGTGAGACACTGGAACAGGTTGCCCAGAGAAGCTGTGGCTGCCCCATCCCTGGAGGGGTTCAAGGCCAGGCTGGATGGGGCTTGGAGCAGCCTGGTCTGGTGGGAGGTGTCCCTGCCCAGGGCAGGGGGTTGGAACTGGGTGATCTTATAAGGTCCCTTCCAACTATAACCATTCTATGATTCTAACCTGAAGAAGCCTTATAAAGGGAAGGACTTTTTTATCATCTCTTCAGAGCAGTGCTGAGCACCGCAGCAGGACCTAACGTGGCTGCGTAACTCGTGATTAAAGCCTGCGGTAGACACTGCGCTACTCATCCTGGGAGAATTTCTCTTGCCTTCCAAGAAAGGGTCCAGAATTCAGGCCATGCTGCACAGACCGGCACTCATAAGAGCTCATTACCAAATCATAATGAGGAGACACAGGGACATTTCCATTCCTCAATTTCCATTCCTCATTGACCACAGATTTCGAAGGGGTGGGAATGAGATTTTCCCACAGATTTAGAGGTGCACACAAGTGATTATAAACAGCAGTTTGCTCTTCTGTTTTACAGACCTGCACTGAGGAGTGTATTTGTATGGGGTAGCGTTTAAAAAAAGGAAATGCTTAATACAAGACCAAACTGGAGATTTGTCTCCTCTGTGGCTGAAGGAAGTGATCCCAACAAGCAGGCTTTGATCTCGAACATCAAAACGGAGGCCTGAGAACAGCATACTTTAACAACATACGCACGCTTGTTTCTCCAAAGCGAGGGCTCAGCTTTGCCTCCAACCGCACCAGTAAGTCAGCCGTGTCCTCAAAGCCTTGCCTGCACCACCAGACACCCCACTGCTTTTTGAAGATGTTCACCACAGCCTTTTGCTGTAGCAGTGATCCGCAGCACCAGAGGTTTTCAGCAACCCGTCTGGCTCTTCCTCGCACTTCTAGGTTTCTGACATAAAAGACGCAAAAGCAACACAAATCCAGCTCCAGCAGCTCGAGCCTGGTCGTGCCTACCCACGCTCCGTCCTCCTCTGCATCCCAGAACAGCGCTCCCCAGCCCGCCCGAGGACGGATCCTCATCCACTCCTACAAGAGAGGGTTTCCCAAAGGGCTGGGCTCAGCTCCGCACATCCCCTGCCACCTGCTGAACCCCAGCCCGGTGCTGGGCATGGAGAAAGAGAGATGCCTCCAAGGCACAGGGAGCCAAAGGGAGGCAGCAGGGACGCTTGGGCAAGTGTCTCCCCACCATCCCTCCTGCAGCAGCACCCCAGCCCTGCCAGTGTCACGGGCACCTGAGCCATACGCGGGGGGACCCACCACCCGCTCGGGCTCCTCGCTCAGCAGTCGGCGCCTGCGCTGCCAGAGCAGTAAGCACATTGTGCCCGTGGCTCTTGGAAACACGGACACGGGCGTCAGGCAGTTCCCATTTCTTCAATGGCCTCTGCGGCCCATTTGGCTGCTGTAAAATACGATGGCGGAGCGGGGGCTGAAGCCCAGGACTTCCCCAAAGTCGGAGGTGTTGCTGACAAGCAAGTCAAAAGCCGCCGAGCACACAGCTTTGGCTGGAGAGGATCCTCGCTCAAGTTTTTTTCTGACACTGACTGTTTAATGCCGACAGCTTATCTTGGTGGGATTGTGGGCACAGTAGCAGCCTTCCTTAAATGTCAGAAACGTACTTATTTCTCACCCACCGCTTCCTTTTTTCACAAAGGTGCTTTTTTTCCTGGGCGGGTGAGAAGGCAGAGAGAATGAAACCGATGGAAGACAGTTCAGCCGCGTCTCCTGCATCTTCTCTTTCAGATGCTAATACCACATGTGGTGGCAAGCCAAAAACTGGGGCTGTTTTACCATCAAAGGATCATTTTGGGTGCACAGCATGCTTTCAGAGACCTCTCCCTTTGCTGTGTGGGTCCTGCTGTCACACTCTGTGTCCCCTGTCACCACCTTCAGAGATCACCGAGATGATGCACGCTGGAAGACAGCGGCAAGCGGGGCCGGGGCCGTGTCACACGTCGTGATGCCTGCGGGCTCGGTGCTCTGCTGGCTTCCTACTGCCCAAGCGACACGCAACGTTAGCAGGGCTTTTTGAAATAACAGCGGGACAATTTGCTGTAGATGATAGGCACGTAAGTGACGTGAATCTGTTTTGCTAGAAGGATTAGAGAGACAGCATTTAGACAAGGCTGAGCTCTCCTAAAATATGGGGCAAGGACAGATGGGCAGGAAAGGAGGACGTAAGAAGGACAAAAGGGACATCAGTTTTGTCTCCCTGCCTCTCTGTCCCACTCTTCACCCAGTCTGCGAGATGCCCACACGCAGTTTTCAGCAGCCTTATCAGGTGTATTTTCAAATCGAAACAGTTTCCCTGCCCTTTTATCAAAAAAAATTGATCCCCTCAGGCAAAACCAGCAACTGATGAGCCACCGTTACACAGAGGATTTACTCAGAAGAACCCTCTTCATCCCCACCTCGCCCCCAGAGGAAAGGTGGGAGCTTTTAACAACAATCTATGCCATTACGCGAAAGTTTATGTTGACAGCAATGAGAACCAGCCAGCAGCTAAAAGTTTGCATCAGTGGATTTAAGGACAAAAGGATGGCCCTGCTTGAAATGCACCAAAGAAAGCAGAACTTGAACAATGATCTAGATCTAATGCTTGACAGAAAATAAAATTAAAAAAAAAAAAAAGATATGTGAATCACTGTATAGGAGAGGCTCTCATCAGGTTCTGGACAGAGTCAGATATACGTCTATCTGAAAGTGATTACAAATATTTCCTATTACGCTAGTGATGAGTGGAAATGCTAAAAAGCAACTGTTGAAAGCCCACAAGGCTGCATAAATTACACCCAAGAACAACTGAAGTTGAGAAAATCATAGAACGGTTCGGGTTGGAAGGGACCTTAAAGATCACCCAGTTCCACCCCCCTGCCCTGGGCAGGGACACCTCCCACCAGACCAGGCTGCTCCAAGCCCCATCCAGCCTGGCCTTGAACCCCTCCAGGGATGGGGCAGCCACAGCTTCTCTGGGCAACCTGTTCCAGTGTCTCACCACCCTCACAGGAAAGAATTTCTTCCTGATATCCAATCTAAATCTCCCCTCCTTCAGTTTGAAACCGTTACCCCTCGTCCTATTGCTCCACTCCCTGATCCAGAGTCCCTCCCCATCCTTCCTGTAGCCCCCTTCAGGGACTGGAAGGGGCTCTAAGGTCTCCCCGGAGCCTTCTCTTCTCCAGGCTGAACAACCACAACTCTCTCAGCCTGTCCTCACAGCAGAGGGGCTCCAGCCCTCTGAGCATCTTCGTGGCCTCCTCTGGACCCATTCCAACAGGTCCATGTCCTTCTTGTGCTGAGGGCTCCAGAGCTGGATGCAGTACTCCAGGTGGGGTCTCACCAGAGCAGAGCAGAGGGGCAGAATCACCTCCCTCGCCCTGCTGGCCACGCTTCTTTTGATTCATATTCCAAAAAAAAAAAAAAAACCCAAAGAAAACAACCCCACAAACAGGATTCAAAATATGAACCCAAGATACTAACAAGCCTCGGCAACCTTTCGCGGTCCCGGGCTAAACCGTGCTATCAGACCCAGGAGAGGCAACTACTGCAACCCCAGTAAGGATCAGCCCCAACCGGCAGCAGAGATGGTGCCCATTAACGCTCACCCCTAGGTGCGGTGGAAAGAGTAACTGCGAGCACCATCCAGGACAACGCTTCCGATTTTTCCTCTGGAGATTGTCCTCCCCACAGCGCTGTTTCAACACCTTTACCACAGATCTGGAGAAAACCAAGCAACACGTTACACCAGTAATACTTGCAGGTTAGAATAAGCGGCAAGAGATGCGAAGTAACCGTAAGAACAGAGAATTTAATCAGAAGAAGACAAGTCTAGAAAGAAAGATTGCAGATCAAACTCTTCAGATAGAAAATAACATGCGACCCGCTGAATTTAAGCGTATTAGTCAGCGGAGGATAAGAAAATAACATAGAAAGAACACAGTTCTGAAGCTGATAGAAGGGCCACCCAGCTGGACATGAGCTTCCAGCAGGGAAAGCCCCCAGGCTCCCACAGGGATGAGCTCCCATGTGGCACTAGGCAGCTACAGACCATCCCACATCCCACATTGCAAGTTTACATTTGGCTTCAGAAGGGCTGAGGAAGAAGTTGCAGTAACTGCAGGACAGCAAAGGTGTTCAACCGGGTCCATCCAGGAGCAGACTGACAGGGGGGGACAGACCGTGTGTGAAAAATCTACGTAAGAGAGGGACGACGTCCAGCAGCAGAGGGCTTTTGAATCTCGCAGACAAAAAGCCATCCTGGGGAGCCACTAAATGGCAGCCGAAGCTGAAGGAGTTTGCTCAAAAAAAGAACCGGATTTTTGACTGAACATTGGAATGGATGCTTGTGAGAAGTGTCTCCAGAGCGGGATCTCCACCCTCTGAAGCCTTCAGGGGCCACGGAAGGTGCCAGAACTCACCCAGCCTTTGCTGTTAGCACTGCCATCTTACTGTCATTTCTTACTACGTGGTTTTTTTGACAGTTTGGTTTCCCTGCCAAAGGTGATGCTTTTCATTTCCTCAACAACTGCTCTCTTTGCTCGACGCATTTGCGGCGCACATAAAGCCACATCTTGGTGCCAGCAGCTCAGGAGGGAGACGTTGACACGTTCACACTCAAGAGCTTGTTTCAAAATCCATTTCTAACGGCTCTGGCCCCGCGTTGCAGTGCTTAATATGGCCTTCTTCCAGCAACCAAGGGGCTTGGCCCTCTCCTTCACCATGATCCCAACAAGCAGGCATCAGCCCCGGGTTCAGCAGAAGAGGTACAAGGGCTCTGACCCGAGGCAGGAGAGGATCCAAGCAGGGAAGAAGCCCAAGCAGCTGAGAAAAAGAGAAAGAACTGAAAGCAGCAGAGTAAGATTTTTCTTTCTTTAGCGTCTGTAATAAGAGCAAGGAAATGATGTATAGTGGTTATGAGGTCATGGGATTTACTGCTTGAACACCCGAGAAAGAGAAAAAAGCAGGTAATTTCATAACATACAATAGCTTAGTCATGGAACAAGTTGTTGTGGCCACTCGGAGGTTGCGAGGAAGACCACAGCGAAGACGCAGGCGTTGATTTCCCATCCTGCCAGCAACGGTCAAGATCTGCGTTCACAAGCCCTTCAGCAGGATCCGTGCCCTGCCCCAGGCTGCCAGCACGAAGCCAGCCTTGGCCGATGCCAGCTGGATCTGCTGGCCACCCAGGCCTGGTCGGTATTTGGCAGTTTTATTGCTTCTTAGGAACAGCCATTCTCAGACACAGCATCACGGAATGGCGGGGGTTGGAAGGGACCTCTGGATCTCGTCTAGTCCAGCCCCCCTCCCAGAGCAGGTGACCATTAAGAAAACAAACCAAAACACAAAAAAAAAAAACCAAAAAAACCCCAAACTAAAACCAACTGAAAAAATTAAAAAAACCCCAAAACCATCAACAAACCACTCCCTGGAGATCTACCTTCAGATCTTCACCGAGTCCCACCAGGATCACGCCTCAGCTCGGTGTCACTGAGCACATCCAGGCCCCCTAGCATCAGGTTTGGCATTCGGAGAGCCCACCTCATTACAGGGGCACCCTGACACCCGTGACCCACGTCAGCCGGCTTCCCACAACCCTGAGGCACCTTCAAGCTGACTTTCCTGCGATTTAACTTCGAGCTACAGACGTTTTCATGGGCAACGTAGACAACGCTGGCGTTTCAGCAGTAACTGCGTCAAATTGTGACTAATAGAAAATATTCATTAGCTGCTTCAAGTTATTTTTCTGAAAAAAAAAAAAACACAAAAAAACAAGGAAAAACAAGCCTCAAGATGGCAAACGAATTTCCATTTCTAGGTCCAAAGCGCAGAGTTAACTTTGTCTCCATTCCCTCCCAAACGGCGTACCTCTACTTTGTGACTTAATTAGTGCCTCTTATGAAATGCAGCACGGGCAAGACCACCTGCAGCTCCCAGACCACGTGCCCAATATGAGAGACACCAGAAAGCTCCCTGGTAGCTTCTTTTAAATTTACTCTTCTTACATTAGAGAAGGGATAACGTAAGAACGATTCGTGAGTTGCACTATCCTTTCCTAAGCTAACCCCTTTTTCTCTGCACAAGCTGTGGGAAATCTAATTCTTCTCCAGCTGTCAGAAACCCCAGTGATTTCTTCAGCAGCACCTGATGCTGTTTGACACTCAGGGTTTCCAGGAGATGAGACACACGCTGCTCGAGGGCCTGCCCACAGCGCTTTGTGGTCAGGGCTCTACACTTTAATTGTTCCAAATGAAGCGGAACATATTTGTACCTGATCAAACAAAGCATGCTAAGCTGTTCCATCTTCTTTCATCTCGCGCCGCAAGCTGGCAAAAGCAGAAGCCACACAAAGGCACCTTGTACTTTAGTCCTCTGCTTACCGGTGCCACGCGGCTGGTGGAGTTTGCATATTGTAAAAAATATTGGGTTTCCACTCTGATGCTTGATGTATAGAACCCAAATACCTTATTTTTGGCAAACATGGGTAGTCATTCACTTATACAACACCTATGTTTGTGACTGTCCATCCTTCCATAGAAACATTCGTGTTGCTTAAATATAATATGTGCCCTTAGGCCCAAGACTTGCCCGAGGACTGCAAGGATGCAGGCCTGGCTACGGCACACACTCGCTGGTTTCTTGGTGTTGTACACCAAATGTCTAACTTACCACAATAAGTTAAAAATAATGTCACAATAAGCAATATCACAAGAGGGACGAGGCCCTCCCTTTACAGCACACACAGCAACGCAGGAATTTGTCAAGACTTGGAAGCTGTCTTCATTAGAAACCCCAATCTCTACATAATTGTTACCAGTTTAAGAGGGGCTTGATTTCCCCAAAGAATCAAGTTTTGAAAGCTAGAGCCAGTGTGTCATTAATAAAACTGGAAGTAAAAAAAAAAAAAAAAAAAGACTGAAGGGCCCACATGACAGGATAACGTTAAGCAACAAGAACTTGACATCAAGGTTACAACTAATTAAACTCAGCAAGGCAGTGGCAGGCGGAAGCTGTGGTTCTGTGCCCCGTCCAGTGCCAAACACTCTCCAGTTTGCAATAGCACAATCGGCTCCGTAGCTTCCTTCAGCCGCTGGCTCCTCAGCCACTGGAGCATAAATCCATGCTTTCATTGGAAAGTTTAGACCTGGACGTAGCTGAAATGGTTAGGGAATGTACCTCGGAGAACATGAAAGTCACTCCTGGGCCGACACGCAGCAGCGGTGACTCCACGATAGATGTCAGAGGCGTCATTGCTGCCAACAGCCATCTCCCTGCCTCAGCACAAGAAAACCGGGCTGATGTTTTTCACCACATGAGCATGTTTCTGTTTGCCAGGTACTTAAAATACTAGGAAAGCCTGCGCTGTGCACGATGGCTTCACTCCCCATCACGCCGGCTGAACTGACACCAGCTCCCGTTGACCCGGAGCCCGGCAGCAGCATTCCTTCGGAACAATAAGTAGCTTTCTGGGAAATCAACCTATGCAGCCCGTTACATCATTTACTCTTCACGCTGATTTCGGGGTACGCTTTCAGAAGTGGGGGTGCTGTGAGACGTTCTCAAAACAGCCTTGAAACACGGGAGCCGGAGCGAGACGTTTCTGGCCCTGCGTTATCTACGGCATCTGCCACGTCGCCAGTGTGGATTCGAAGCCGCGTGGCCTCAAGCCGCATTCTCAGCGCAGAGCTCTGCTCTGGCCATTCAGGATACGCGTTATTCCCGTAGCATGTTTCCGATGTGTTCGTTACATGACAAAGCTTTATCAATGTTTTTCCACCGAACGCAGCAACTCCCGAGATGCAAGTCATGCCCAACTTTTAAAAATACAGAGAAATCTAGTTTCACATCTGAAATTGTTAACTTGGAATTTAAGCACGCACAACCTACCCAGACTTAGGAACATCTAAGGTATAAAACAGATCTTATCAGCAGGGAAGTGCCAGTAAAAAGGGATTTCAGGCCAAGGCTAAGTGTCACCTTCCCAAGAGAGAATGGGGAGGTATAAACGCTTTTAAACTAACAATACACTTGATGTACTGTTTGTTGATGAGGGGGAAGGATTGTTTGTTGTACTGATGTACTGTTTGTTGACGTTGAAGATGGGGGGGAAAGTTTCTGGCCATCTACAGACCCACTGCTTCCAGGAAAGGCAACTCTCCTTGCCCCGGAGTTACATGCTCACACTGTATATTTGATAAATGCATACGACCATCACCATCTTTGCTTTTAACTTCAGGTTCACAACCAAATTTGCTTTCATCCAGTGCTTACACGCCAGCTAGAACAAAGCAAAAATGTCCCCTCTATTAGAGACACATTTGTTGCCTGCATATTGGCAGCAAATTGACTCATTTGGCCTCATTCTACACCAATGGGCATTTTCTAGGTCTGTCAGTCTTTAGTTTATAGCCAGCCAGTGACCACGAGCTGCTTTGAGTTCAGTCATGTCCAGCTTCAGCTGATTCCTACTAATGAGAGCAACAGCCCAGCGATTGCCAGGACATAAAGGAAAGCGCGCTTCCTACAAGCAATGTATCAAGAGGAAGGTCAGTAAATAAATAAAGAAACCCTGCACCACAAAAATCCACACGCACAAAAACCACCCCACCGTCCCCCAGCAAACACCACATTCGATTGCTTTTTAAATCATAGCGCTCCCCGTGATGAAGCGGAGACTCTCAAGACACTCGAGGGAGAAATCAGCGCTGGGGAGGTCTCACCCGATCGGAATAGGCGCCAGACAGCCGGTGAATTTGGCATTTGGCCACAAGCAGTGTTACCTCACTTGCTAGAAATAAGTGAGGAGGAAGGGACCAGTAAGGGGCAAACTTCCAGCTGAAAACTCTGGTTTGAAAGGATAAATGACTAGCAGTTCCTTTTAATGGCCTTTTATATCCTTCACAAACCTTAGCTCTGAATTACCAAGAGGTAATTTTCAGGCAGTCATTCTCACAGGAAGCTACCACTCCTAAGGGTCCCCGAGGTCAAGTCGTGAACTGGTACCCGCTGGAAACTTATTCAAGCGGTTTTACATGGCCACAATTCCTGAACGTTCAGACAAAGCACCGCTTCAGCTTCCCTCCCCCACCTCCCCTTTTCTTTTTTTTTTTTAAATAGACAAACGCATCTGGGCTGACAAATAAAGTTTAACAACGCCTTATTATGGACCCAAAGGACGCCAGTCCTAGTCCTGCACTGAAATTTAAAGACTAGTGGCTCTCAAAGAATTTAAGCCACAAGTTTCACTTTCAAAAGGACAAATGCCAGCAAGTTAAAGACAAAGTGTTCAGATTTATTTGGAAATTCACAGTTTCTAATGGCACTACAGGTCTGTAGTTACATACTCTTGTTCCACAACATTGTACGCTGCACTCAGGTGGTATGTATTTTCCTCACCCAGGTCTGAAACCCTTCTGAATTCACGTTCAACGCGTCTGGTTCATGTGCTCTGACTGGCTAGTTGTGCAGATCAACTCCAAAAGTACATCACCTTAAAGTATTCATAAACTAACAAGAAAGCAGCAAAAAAACCAAAGGCTTTAAATAAGTCACATTACATACAATACCCAGGAAAGGCATTAGATCTGTTAAAAAGGGTACCACTAAAAGTGCTCAATAAGTTAACTTATTTTTTACAACGTGAACCTGTAACACCTGCCAAAAGGAATAACCTTTTGTTCCACTCACTCAGATACACACTCAACATTTTAGCAGTCACGCATCCTATAGTATCCAAATATACAATCACAGTCAAAATAAAAAACACTTGGGTATGAAAATACCAACCATACAAACACTGCACATTTGTTAGCCAATACAAAAGCAAACGTTATGGAAATACCCACTTTGACCCAACCTGACTGGTCAGACTTCAAGGCTTTGCAAACTCGGCGCACGCAGAGCTGGCTCGGAGAACGGCCCAGCTGCACCAGCTCGCCCTCGCCTTCTTCAGCCGAGCTTTTCCCTGAACCCTCAGCGCAGCAGCGGTGAGCATTCCCCGTTCACTTCCTTCAGAGAACTACAGCAGGCAACTTGGATAACGAACGCATTCATCAGCGTAAGATCCCGTCGTACACAGGAAATCCTAAAGAGCAACTGTCATTCATTTAGTACATCAGATTACAGCTCTGGTTTGTAACTGGAGGTGTAAACAAACAGCATTCCCACCCCTAGACAGATAATTTTTCCTCAACCGAGTTTGCAAAACCAGAATCTAGTCAGGCAAGTGCATCTATTAGTCCATGTATTTTTACAGTATCCAGTCCACATTACTGAGTCCAGCTGAAGGCCAACACATGTCCCTTTACAGCACTGTAGTGTTGCATCTTCAAAAAAAGCTAGAGAAATTACAAAATAAATCAAATGACAAACAATTGTATCTCCCCTCTTCCAGTGGCATTATAAATAGACAAAAGGCACATAAATATGGGAAGGTGCAAGAAATCGGAACAAAGCTAAAGGAAGAGGATTAGGCTTTTATCCCTATTCCACCCAACAAACTGGGTTTCAAAAAATCTCTGCCCCAGGAACTGTGAAAAAAAACCTTTATAAAATGAACCCTGCCCTCCCTCCCCCCAAGCTGTTCTCATAGGAAATTATCAGCCTTGTAAAGCTGCAGCTTATAGCCAAGATTGACACAATCCCATCTATTTTCAAAGACAGAAACCAAACTTCTGAATACTTTCCAATTAGTTGAGCTCTTCGTCTCCCACCATCCTCCCACAGAATACCACAGACTGCTCTCCAATGAACAAACACTCTCCTGTTTGAGAAGTTCAGCTAGTTTTAGATGTGTCCAGAAACTGCCGTGACACCAAGTGTTCCCACTGTTATATCTTTGTTTCCTTTGATTATGTCATGCAGGCTTGGCATTGACCCTGACTTAGTCTGTATTAGAGTTTTTATGAGCTTCCCTCGGTCTGAAACTTTAGACCGTCTTCGTTTTATAGCCCTCTTCTCAGTTTTTGTCTTTTGGGTCTGTCCATTGCACAGACTTGTACACGCTGAAATGCCACAAAAATAGGACTCCTCAGATTGCGATGACGTTTCGGAGCTTCCTTCGGATGGAGGACCCTTATACGAAGAGTGATAAACTTCCCCAATGTTAGAGAAGTCCCTCTGGTTCGTAAACGGCTTCCTTCCTTTAATTTCCCCATTGGCTATTGGATGCAGAGGCTCTGTTGTTGGCTTAATAGTCTCTATTTTTTCACTTTTGTACTTACAACGCTTTTTCTGAAACCACAAGAAAAAGAGAGAAACTTATGTTCTGGAAGGCAAGCGGATCTTAAAAACTAAACGTAGGAACAGGCACAGGGAGAGCAGCTGAGACATGCCCCACCTGCCGGCAGAAACAGGCTCAGCTCCGCCTGCCCGCCCTCCCCACAGCCACTGTACCTTCTTCTCTGGGGAAAACTTCAGGGGTTCTACAATGTACAGGTCCTCTGGATCCACTGGAAGAGAGGGAACAGAAGTTTAGCAGTCCTGACACTGCCAGCTCTAGAACAACGCAATTCTAAATAAATCACAGCATGACAAAGTATTCCACTTCTCACATGCGTTTTTCCTCCTGTTATAAGTTAATGGAGGTACAACACATCAATGCTGAAAGTGAAGTCAACGCTGAGAAATTCCTCTGTGCTGCCAAGGCAGCTCTCAGCAATAGACACTTGACCTCCTGATAGATGAGGCCATAGGAGAGGTGCAAAGAACATCCTCTGGGGGAAAGGAACGATAATCATTAAAAGTTAGCTTCTATGAAAACAAACTGTTACCAATACAATGGTGCTTAACGTGCAGCCTGCCCATGACAGGACAGATCCTAGAAGCACGGGTACCTATCAAGGACACAGATGTTCAGACTGACACGAGATCAGTCTTGACATTCCTCCATCAGGGGCTTGTAAATAATTCTTCCAAGCCAAAGCAGGGGAGAATTTGGAAAAAACGTGGTTTCGCAAAAATGTAAGTCTATGCTTTAACTAGGCTCTATTGCAACATGTTCCCAATTCAGCTCAGGAGTTTTCATGCAGTTTTAGTCACAGTGCAAAAACCCATGGAGTAAGTTTGCTACGCCCAGAAAAGCAGCGTCAGTTGCACACTTGATAGTTACTATAATCTGCGCTTTTGTTTTTGCATGATGAAGGTGGCCCAAGAAATCAAAACTCAGATGTCCCCAAGCATAACACAAATACTGAAAAGACCACATCACTCCTTCCTTACACCCAAGCCAAGATTAAATAGTCCAAACTTTCTTACTACAGATAAATTTGGATCTTAAATATCTGCCAAGTTTCAAAGACAGGCTATCAGGACTTCTGATAAGTAAGGCATTCAGACATCCCACATCTGGAACTATAAAAAAAAAATTAAAAAATACCACTTTCTGCAAGCTTCATAGCTTTGTAGACCTAAATGCCTGCATGGACTGCTACTAACCCCAAGAATGCTATTGTTTATGCTCTACAGATGCTAAGACTACATTTAACATTTCAGCATAATTTAGCACAGTTCTGGGAGTGTCTGGTAACTTGTTCCTGAAGCACTTTGTCCTACAGAATGTATACGTGAATGATTACAATCCAGCATATTTTGATATTAACCTGCAATTCCATTTTCCTACGCTCGCAGTAACACATACGTTGTACACCACTAGTAGAGTAACACTAGAGACTAGATGTATCATACAGGAATAATACCTTCTTTACCAGCTAGCTGAAAAGACTGTGATCTGACCAGTGGAAGAGAAGTTCTTCTTTTCAAATTCATATCATCATAGGAGGAAAAACATCTAGGGGTGAGAAGAAAAAGAATAAATTGACAAAGCTTTTCTAAACATGTTTTTCTCAGGACTTTGTCATACGCATTTTTCCATTAAACATCTTTGACAGAAGGACAGAATCAATCATTCACTCAGGTGCCCAAGAAAGCCTGGCAGACAGACACAGTACTGTCTTTGCAACAAGCTACCAAGGCACGTTAAGGGCAGTAGCCCCAAAATGCTCCTAGGAGAGTGTTACTACAGAGCAGTAATGGCTCTTTGCTATCAATTTTGAGTTTTCAGAAAGAAGACTCAAAATTAAAGCAGATGTGCCAGTCCCAGCAGACTTCGGAAACAGCAAATAAAAGCTGCAAGAACAATTTAATTTCAAATAGAAATACGTTACCTTTTGGGGCTGGGGTAGTGATTACTTTTGGGAATTTTGGAGAGGTAATCTTCACAGAACTGAGATGTGCTCCTGCACCGCTGCACACAAAGCACCAAGCCCAGAATGACACAGAGAACCAGAGAAATCACAAGGTAGGTTTGTCGATCAGAAACCTGGAAGAGTTTGATATAGTTGTTAAAGACAAACAATAATTTAACGATACTATTATTCTCTTGTTTTAAAGGTTAATATCTTTAAAGGAACACAACTGACATGTTTTCAAGTCAGTTTCCTTCAATTTCACTAAAAACTTGTTCAAATTGGAGTATTTTTTCAGAGGTTTGATGTAGTCTGTTGACTACGCAGCACTCAGAGTAAAGGCTGAAAACCACCAGCCGGCAACACAGGACAAAGTGTCACTGACAATGGTACTACCGTAACTTAAAGAACCAGCTTCCCCTTGCAAACAGCATTCAAACCTATCTGATGGAAAGTATATTACTTTCCGAAAGTGTATTAAACAAGTAACTTCTGTTTTACAGCTGTAATGGATGCAATGCTATCTCAATTTTATGTGATTTTGTTATCAGCTGACGTTGTAGTACTTCACAGAATAAATACCATTATATTCACTCAATTCAATGAGTTTCATCTTTCTGAATATTCTTCCTGCTTCACTATCTAGCAGAAGGATTTTTTTCTAGTGTGTTCGTTTCTGAAGACTGGCAGATGAAGCTTAATAGAATTATAAGGAAGCTGAAATCCAAGGGTATTTTGCAGAAAATGTTTAAAAAAAAAGTTGCACAGTTGTTTTCCTATCAAAAAAAAAAAAATCTATCTTAAACACACTAAGAGATCTTAGAAGTCATACAAAGACAAGGAACACGACTTCCCATTTTGTAATGGGCAAATGTCTCAAAATAATAGACTCGGGTGACCAGAGCTGAGTTTGGGGACAGCCATGTGCTCAAATTCCAGGACACTCATCTAACATACGCTGATGATCACCACTGTCAAGTCCTGGTTAAAACCACAGCACTCATAAACAGGAGCTTAGCCAGCCATCAAAGGAGTCTCACTAAGTGTTAGAAAACAGCTCAAGAGATGTCTTTGGCAACATGCACATAAAAAAAAAGTCATGTTTATGGTACTGCTTGAAATCCCAGGCTGGGGAACATAAACATTTGAGAGAACATGTTCCTAATATTGTTTCCAGTATTCCTCTAATCCTGAAATAACACCGTAGCCAGAGAGGCAAGCAGAAGGGTGTCTGAGCCATACGAGCCAGCCGTTCAGTAGCAACCCTCCACATACTCGTGGCGAGGGTGACAGAGCACTCGAACGGGCTGCCCAGGGAGGTTGTGGAGTCCCCTCCTCTGGAGACTTTCAAGACCCATCTGGATGCAGTCCCGAGTAACGTGCTCTGGGCAATCCTGCTTTGGCAGGGAAGTCGGACTAGATGATCTCTAGAGGTCCCTTCCAACTCTGAAAAATTCCGTGATTCCATGTTATTACAGCGCAGTTCTAACAGTGGCCAGTACAGTCTTGCACACTAAACCTCCTATGGCCAGAGTCTGCTAATGTTTAAGTGGACAATATAAACGCCAGACACTGCAAAGCATCCCATTCTACTGAAGCTGTGTCACAAAGCCATGCAATACAACTGCCTACATAATGCAGCAAGTGCCAGAAAAGTTCTTGAAGCATGAACTTTACCGTTCCCTCTGACACATGCCCAACATTCTGTATGTGCCACAAACCCCATTGTTGCCATTCCAAAGTCAGTGGTTAGTCTTCCAATTTCATTAAAAAAAAAATCATTTCACAGAACAATGTCCACTCCAATGCACTACATGAAGGCTGAGATATTAAGTTATTCCAACTAAGTTATATCATTATTGTTAGCTGAGACTAAAATCATGGGGCTAGTAGGCCATAGTAGAAATTATTACTGATCTTGCTATGTACAGGACAGCTCAAGCTACTCAAACTTTCCTTCCCTCCCTTGGCCAGCTGCTAAAATAAACTGAAAACACTACAGACATCTTCTCAAATGAAAAGTTTCATTTAAAGACTCCAGGCTTCCTCAAATTGAGATATGTTTATGTATCCGTTTCCTTTGAGTTCTTGTGCCACATTGCTGAATTATCATTACCTCACGTTTTAATTCCGCCACAGTTGTTGACAGATTGGAAACTAGCTGCGTCATGTTGGTGAGCTGTGCTTGTAACAGATGGATTGCTTCTGTTTGCCGCTGATCCTGTATTAAAGAGAGTCACGGCCATGCTATTTAGTTGTCAGGTTCCCACTATCATACGCACTCACAGGTACCGACTTAGCGTTCTGACACAGCCAGGCATTTTGTAGCCATGTGACTTATTCAGCATTGTTTTCAACACAACATTCATATAACATTTGAAACCACTTAAGCAGCATCAATCATACACACACACGTAAAAACATTAACATTTTTGCTTATCAAATAACCTTTTGTAACATTATGCCAAGTGCATTCCATTACAGTGACTTCTGCTACCTTCATACAGGCAGACTAAGTAGCCAGCTCCATTCAACAGCTATCAGGAAGCTGAGTACTGTCATGTTACAAAGTACATGTGCAGACGAGCACGCAGAGCTGAAGTCTAAGGGCTGACGCATAGCTTCTGCTCTGGGATCAGGTAGCCCGCCACTTAATGACGGGAGCCCAAGCCAGCCAGGAAGAACAACTTTGCAGCTCTCATCTTCCTGGAAAGAGCCCTAACAGGATTCTTAATCCTATGAGAAACTAAGAAAGGTGAGTGGACTATCAGGGAGGTTAACCACGAGGAGCACCTCAGACTCACCAGCATTTGATACTATTCAAAAAAAGCAGAAAAGAGTACACATGATCTCAGGGAAGTTGTGATTTTCTTCGCTGTTGATGGATGAGCAAACTACAGGCCTGGGACAGCCCTTCAGAAGTTCTCAGATAGTTTGGGATTAAGCTTGCGCAGTTGCTTTAATGATTATTCAGCACTGCCATTAGCGCTGTATTTCACAGCTGCTCAGGAAAGCCAGGATGGCAGAGCAGGGAAAACCTCCTTCAGCTCCCACTTCCTTAAATCACATTTTCAAGAATGAACTAAAGCTTTTGTTACATGAACTACACTTTCACAGGCAAATTTGGCATAAGACATCACTGTACCTCTCTCCCTTTCTAGAGGCTAGGTCTCTTCAGCGATATCAGGACAATGGACTATCTATACTTTAAATCAGAGATCAAAACCAAACCAAGTTCACAAAAAAACCAGAATGTTTTGAGTGCAGCTACAACAAAGAAACAAGGGTTGGAAGAGACCTAGATAACTTCTTCATTGAAAAGCCATTTAAGAGTTTTAGCCATTACCAGCTGACAACTGATTTTTTTCTTCCAATACAAATACCAGGAAACAGAGCTGGAAATGGCTTCATTCTAAAACAACTGGGAACATACCTAAAAATTTAATTACAGAGGAAAAAAATAGATACGGGAAGCATGGCATGGAGTTGCTTTTCAAAGGCAGATACGCAGCTAACAAATCTTCAATTGGAAGAGAATTTCTGCGCCTCCTTGCAACTCCCTCTTAAAAGTAAACTTTCCTAAGCAGGAAAACTTAAGTACTCCAACAAACCATACCTGCTCTTCCGCTATTCTTGAGGTGTTCTGAAGTTTTATTATTGTTTTATTGAAAGCCTTCTGCATTTCTTCCATTTGCTTTCGGTACCTAAAACAAATGTAAAGGTTTGAAATGCCAGTTCATAAGACTCCTAGCACTAGATTTGTCTTTAGGATATATCACTACGCAAAGGGAAAGCTTCTCTTGGTCCAAAGAAGTTTTATTTAAACGTCAAGTGGTATTTCCTTTTAAGTTTCAAACATAAACCAGGGATGTCTCTCCCCCTAGTTTTTTTTGTGGGTTTTCTCCAAGGTTTAAGTCAAATCTATTTTAACTTAGAGCTTAGCACCCGTTGACTAGACTACACCATGGAGAATTCTCTACAAAACACTGCCTGCCAAGAGAGAAACACAACAGTAAATATAATCCCTTGGAACCAGTTCTGAAGTTCGTATAATTTCCTGATTCTCCTACAGCTAAAGAGCACCACAGATAAACAGTAATTTACATATACCCCTCATGGAAAATTCTGGGTTCCCTCTCCATGCTCCCCCTTCTTCAACAAGGGTTATTACAGATTACACAGTAGCTTAATTGGAACCAATCAGGTCAGTAAAGAAGGCATTGTAGGGCTGTGTCGTTCAGTTTAACAGGAGGATGTGCCCTTTTGTTGAAAGGATTATGGACAGGATTAGCACTTACATCCTGGCAACACTTTACCCTTTTAAAAACCCCACATCAATATTCCTCAAAACAAAATAAATGCAATTGTAGCTGAAATACAGAAAGGGAACCCTTGCCACAGACATCTAGGTCTCCAGTAAGATACCTAGGGATTAGGTACTTTTCTCAGTTTTCCATAAAGCTTTATGCTGTGGTCTAGAGTATACTCAGCTTCCACTATATTACCTTCCATATCTGTATGTTGCTTCGTTTTTGGCTAAAATCACATTTACACTCTCACCAGTCGTCCTCGGACTTACCTCTGGCTAAGTTCTTCTAAATAACGGCTGCTGAGAGACATGTTTACTTCCAGGGCTTTTATGCGATTATTAAGGCGCATGAAGACAGACTCCTTTTGATTAGATCCATGAACAAGATTTCCATTAGCATAGCCTAGGTCTGTTGAATTCTGCAATTCAGCATAGAAGTCTGTAGCTGTTCTCTGCGGTCCCCCAGTGACTGGAATCGCCATTAAAGCTTCTTCAGTTGCCTGATCATCCTCCTTTGTTTCGGCAGATACAGATGACTCAACAGGAGGCAAAACAGGTTTCTGCACTTCTGGAGTGCTTTCCTTTCCTTCCTCAGCATCACCGGCTAATACACCCGCTGTATGTTCAGGCTGCAGAACAGTCTCTGTAGGCTTTGAAATCACTGGAGTAGCCATAGTCTCTCTTGTGCTCATCTCCTTTACCTCAGTGGCCACGCTGGTTTCAGAAGCTACAGGTTTTTCTTCTGCAACAGAGCTCTCGGCCTTTTCTGTTTCTGCACTGATCTCAGCTACATCCAGCTGGGGAGTCACCCTTGGTGCTACCCGTCCTGCATCTTCTTTTGCAGGCTGCAAGGCCATGTCTGTTGTCGGTAATGGCTTAACTTCAGAAGTAACTTCTAAGAGGAGGGACTGAGAGACAGTCTGAGGATGGCTTGGCTCCAGTTCAATCAAATCTGTGGTTTCATTACTGATCTCCTCATGGATCACACTGCTGAAGTCAACTGCAACAGCAGATCCAGACGGTCTCTCAACTTTGCTGTCTAATTGCTCAGGCAGAGGCTCTTCTATTGACGCATGTATAGATTCAGTCAGAACCGCCTGTGGCTGCTGAACATCAGCAGAGTAATCTTGCCCTTGTTTTCCTTCAGTTTTACTACGCTGCCGATGCATGGCTACTGCAACTGAACACCATTTAAACAGATATTCTGAAAAGGTGGAAATGCAACATGCTGTTGCCATGTCATAGCAGTAGTTTTCTGTCTCAAGCTCAAACCATGCCGCCGCTTCTTCTTCCTGATCATCATCACTGGGCAGCAAGGTTACTGTTGACTGGCTTGTATCTTCTTCATACTCTTGTACTAGCTGAACAATAGGACTTTCTTTTGTCAAATCCACAACTGATTGCTCTTTATCGATCTGCGGAATATCTGTAGTAACAAGTCTACAACAAAAGAGTTAAAGATGGGATGTTACTTCAACAGTTTCACATGCCTGCTCTGGAAGACTGCAAATTAGGATCTTTTAGAAAATGAGCAAAGCTTATTCCACTGACCAAAGGCCAGTTTGGTCAGTCAGAAATTCTGTAAATTAGTATTTTCTCTGGTGGTTTTCAATCCCAATTTGCAAACAAATTATTTCAACCCTTGCTTCTGAAACAGCCAAGCCTTCTCAATCAGATATTGCCCCTTCCCTCACCCCTGAAAAAAGGCACCAGTTCAATTATCACTACAGCAAGCATCTTGCTCTTCTGTTGCAATCTTCAAATGAAAATGCAAGAATCACAACCTTCCCACTGACCTTGCTCAGTCTCTCAACAACCAGAGTGCTAGGAAACCATAAAACCACTAAATATAGCACAAGTCAAGCCTTAATATTTAAGAGCTAGAGTCTCAGCTGTAAGGAACCAAATCAATTCTAAAAAATTGTAATCAACTGAGAAAACCCCCACCCCATAGAATATCTATATGCAGCTCCTCCTAACCTAATTCAATTTCTTTGCATACATATTCTCATTAAGGAAAGCCTATAAAAAAAATATAAGCTTCTAAATCAGAATTTTCATCAATACAATTTAACCGAAGTTCCAGCAATACAACTTACATTCTCAATTAGTCTCCCTTGCAGGAGACAACCTGCAAAACCTGGAAGACTATTAAGTCAGTTTCCACCCAAGAAATCTGCAAGTCAGGAGCACAACATTCTCCCTGCTTCTTGTAAACAAAGTCATACAAACAACTGAGAAAGTTAATGATGCATTTTGAGATTTATTCAAGTGTTAAAAAAACCATATCATAATGGAAATAGCTATAAACAGTAACGTAAGTGATAAATTTCCCTGGTTAGTACATTACCATACTACAGATTTCACCAAATAGTTGCCTTTTTACTTGTTTAAGGCAGTGTGCCATGTATCTAAGCATTCTACTATCAAAGATTCCAGACTGGTGCATGCTAGTCTCTGCTAGGAACACACCGGGGAAAAAAAACCAAGCCCAACACCAATCACTTACTCTGGTGAAGGAACAGGAGTTGGTTCAGGCAGTCTTGGTGCAGCTGTTGAAGTTGCAGGGGTGGAAGTGACATTTTCAGACACGCTTTTGTTCCCTGCTGCAGGGAGGATGAGAACGTGAACATAAAGATTCAAGAACCATGTTTGTTTTCAACAAATTTTGGGGCCATGGTGGTTTTTTTTGTTTGTTTGGGGTTTTTTTGTTTTTGTTTTTTTTTTTATTACATTATTAACTGCCATACCAAATTAAATGCAGGTGCCATTCAAAGTTATTTGAATTAAAGTGCTACTGACAGCTTACAATATGATGTTATGGAGAGTCTCAAAATATTCCCAGGAAGCAGCAGCAAGTTAAGACTTTACAACTGGAGATGGCTAATACAGAGAGTAAGAGTATGGCTGAACAAACATATAGGTTAACTTTGTATCAGTTCCCTTCTCAGCAAATTCAGCATCTTTGTTCCACTTTTCACACTCAGTAGGATAAGAATTCTATAGCACTCATCAGGGATGCCAATGAAAAAAGTCATTTAAACATAGATCATCCAACTCTTCACAAAAAAATTAAACAAAATAAACAAAAAATAAAACTTTCCAGAATTCTTTTCATCTAAAAAAAAAAAATAAATACCTTCAGCTTCAGATGACTCCTCAGTTTTGGCTCCAAGCATATTAGCAGCTATATTCACCATACTTAGGATAGCATCTAAAAGAAAACAACTAATCAAAGAGGACATATTCAAAGGGGCCAGAGATCGGCACCACTGAGCAATCTGCTGTTTTATAACACTTGCTTGAAACAAATCACAGCATAAGGACATAAAAAAATCTGGTCTTTCTGTTACGCTGGATGCATCTGCCGCTTTAAAGGATAAATTTATAAGCTAGAAATCTGTATCTGACAACCCATATGTAACCTTTAGCAGCCAGACCTTCTAACAGCAGTGAGAAGTACTCACTGATCATTAGCCCACTGAAACCAAGGAAGTGTAAGACAAACAGAAGAGTATTTACGCGTGGAATTTTTTGACAGTCTGAGCGCGTGAACCACTGAAGGGGGTCCCAAGCCAGAAACTTAGAGCTTGAACACTCAAACGGAGGAACTCTATTAAAGACAAGTTGCATCATTTGTCACAGCAGCACTGAAGAAGGGATTCAAGAAATGTCATTTGCTAAATGAGCAAGACAGAATTCTGCCTTTCAACATAGGATGTCCACAGCAGGACAGACACAAAAAACTACAGATTCATTCAAATTAAGCTGGACTCTGCGATTTTGCATCATACCTCCCCTCCTTAATCCTGAATTTTGGCTGTGATACTGCTGCATCATAACAATTCTAAATATTTTAAGATTTGAAGAAGACAATCTACTCTTTACTTGAATGTAATCTAGATCAGTCAAGGCAACTGGAAGAAAACTGTAACAAATATCCACAGATCTGGCTTAGATATTACTTCTTTTTTAAGGATCTGTTAAGTAGAACAGTTTTTCCCCCAAAAAATTCACAGAAGTAAATGCAAAGACGGTCTGTTCTGTATTGGCACATATTAGATACAGCTAACTCTTTGGTCTTGAAACTGAAAACAAACATCATTGCCTGGCTTATTTAGAAGATGAGGAACAGGGAAAGAGCACCATATTGTAAACATGCAAAAGTTGGCCCAATTTTGCCCAATTCTCCCCCACCCACCAACATACATCTGTACTGTATGTCACATGGATACGTTCATGAAGTTAGAGAGCCATTTTAGTACTAATGACAAATTTCTTCTCCAGGAAGCTCTGTTTAAAATCTTGGTTCTGCCTTTCATCCAAAACACATCAGAAACTACATTCCTGAACTACATTATTTATCTGGGGCTGTATTCTTTGAAAAGTAATGATAAACAGAAGACGTTAAACTTGGAGGTATGAATGGTCTCTTATTATTGATTGAAAAGCAGAAAAAGAGGGAGAATTAAGAGTTCGTATAGAAGCCTGCCAGCCCAGGAGAATGGCAGGAGGAAGAACAGTGAGCTACCTTCGCAGATTAGACTAGCAGAAGACTGCAAATAATGATCACTGCAACGTTTCAGTGCTCAGCTGTCTTCCTACAGCACTATCAGTAATAAGCATTTCAGATCTTTTAGCTTTAGTAACTCTAAAAAAAAACCACCAATAGAAAAGTCACTGCATTTTTCAGACAGCGAACAAAAAAAACTTGCTGTACTGCACTTGCAGACAGAACATGTGAATACACCTCATCAAGGCAGTTTGAAAATTGAAACTCTGGAAGTCACAGATAAGAGATCTGCAGTGTCAGGGAAGAAGGTACTGCTTTCTCTCATCTGTGAGAGGCTAACATTTAGAAATAAGCTGTCTTTTCCACTCTATTTCCCCTTTGAAAAGCTGCACTGAGCTGTGCAATATTCCTGGGACAGGAGGAGGAGTGGTACAGTGTAAGAGCTTTTTAGAAGTTGTGTGGCAACTGATAGTATCCTAAATAATTCAGCAGTTAAGAATACCATTAAAACTGAATACTCAAGTGTTCTTAGCCAAACCAACTCCACGCCTTGAGGTCTGCCAATGGAAAAGTGACAAGAGACAGTCAAGAACCATTAGTTCTCTCAAAAAACATACAGCTCTTATGAAGAATGTAGAAGCTACAATATTTACGCAAAGCCTTCTCAGAAAGTGTTCGCTATCCCTTCCTTTCAAGCTGTACAAAGAAAATCTTTTTACTGCCTCCTAAAAATAAAGCACCTCAACTAAGCACAGATTTCCAGGTTCTGAATAACTAAGGTTCTACAGCACTTTAGCACTGGTTACTTACAGCCCTCTGTAACATTCTTATTATTTTAAAAGCTTGGGATCCTTAAGTACAGAAAGCAAAGTGTCCAAAAACCAGAGATCCTTAGAACTGGAAAGTTCTGGTTTTGGAACACTTTAAGAATGATATCCCAACTTCGAATTGTTACTATTTATTCCTATGCAATTAAATAGGAAACAATAGATTGTTTCAGCAGAAAAAGAACAAGTCATAGATGTTGCATGACAGAAAGTCATTCCGCTTCAAATTAGCTCATTCTGTTTCAGCACAGCAATAATTTTTCTAATAAATCATACTCACTTGTAGCAGAGCCAAGTAGATTTTTTGAAGATTTTTCTTCCCCTGTATTGTAATCCAATAGATAATCTACGCATAAAGAAGAACACTTAGGACTATCAAAATTAAATGTGTCATGGGCAAAGAAAATAACCCTCAAGATTTAACATGCCATTCAACTATTTCAGTTTGACAGTATGAAAATAAAACTACAGAAATAAAGTTAAAGGTCAGAAATTACATACTGAAATATCAAGCTCCAAGCAATAAGAAACCCAAAGAGATTCAGGGTTGAAACTTCAGTTTCCCAGGATTCGTGACCCAGCTGCAGCAAACAGGTCATTGAGCATCACAGATGGTTCTTCCCCCTCCTCCTCATGAAGGTCAGAGGTAGACATTTTCATATTTTTTTATTTAAACACAATGTCTGCAAGCCAAAATAAGCACCTTCCCAATTGCTTGCAGCATTGATCACACAAGCAATCTCAGGAAATGGACTATGGACACTAAGAATAAAGCTGTTTCGTGTGAGCTGCTTTGATTTTACTTATCCTTTACTACTGTCAGCATAAGAAGATATTATTGCCTAGCCTGCCAAGTGAAATACAGACTTATTACTAGCATTTTAAAGTAACCCTCCAAACAGTTACAACGCATTGTTTAAAACTTAAAAGGATTGTTGGATAAGTCCAGAAATGCTGAAATACTGTCAACAAGGCTAAGAGTAAATTTAACAGTCAATTTATCATTGTATGCAGGAAATGAGCCGCCACCGGACTAGCGTGTCTGAATAGCTAAAAATGCAGAAGTTATTTGCTTACCATAATCTTCATCAAAGAGCTCTTGTCGTTCAGACTGATACTGAGAATCAGCTATTTCTTCATACTCTTCAACCATGCTAGTACCAAATACCCTACGAACAAAGGTTTAAAATCAAACCCTAATATTAGTCATGTAATTACTTGACATAATTGAAAATTAGATAAGCAATATTAGCATTATATAATACGTAGCAAATAAGTTAGATAAGCAGTAGTTGCTTTCAGTTAACAGAGAACAAGCTGCAGGTATGCTTATTTTCTCAAACTTGTTTCCACAAAGTCCCACTGCATGCTTTCAAGTACTACACAAAAAAAAAATCCCGGTTTTAATTCTAGTAATTCCAAAGAGGCACTTTGTTCTTTTTAACTTGAACTCATACCTAGACTTCTTTGTCTTAAGCTCTCCACAGGCTCTTATGTCTCCTCTTCAGCTTCACCACTGACTAACTTTAGGAGTATCTATTCACAACTACCTCAACCTTGCATGTTAAATTCTCTTTTACCTGCTCTGCCAAGATAAAATCAAATCAATCCAATTTAAAGCGGTCTTGTCAAATGAAAATATGCTTTGGCTTATAACACCGGAGCTCTCAGGTTCAAATCCTGAGACAGGAGAACTGAAATTGTTTTTTAGGAGCAGTACAGAGGCTGGTTATTCTCTGAAGTACACAGACAGTTGTTCTGATTTAGACATTCTAAGCATTACTAACTGTATGTACCTGGGGTGCCACGCAACACAGCAGCTTCCCAAAAGCACTCACCACACCTGCTCTTTTTACTTCGCCACTTGTTCCTTGTTTTGCTTGGTCAGCCTTGAAATGCTCCTGTCCTCCAGTAAGGCTGCTCATGCTCCTGCTTCCTAACACACACACACACGCCCTCCCTGCAAATATAAACTATTCCTTACATACTGGAGAACAAAATCAAAAGATTCAAAGCTTCTTTAAACAAAAGTGAAGCACGCTACACAGCCAGGAAGTTAACTACTTCAATCACAGTATTTCCATATAACTTATTTCCAAATACCTGAAAACTAGAATTTGTTGCCTGTCTATTACTACAACACTAATTCCCACGGCAAGAAGGTAGAAAGACAAAGCAAAGCACTTAAGATATTACCTTATAAGACTTAAAGGACAAAAATGTTCCGATCCAAAGTGCGATATCAACTCCACCTAAAGAATAAAAGGTACTTAAAATAAAACTCAAAGACCCAGAGTCAAGAGTTCATTTAACATATACACCCAATCTTGAAATTACAAGTTTTGTTTACTCAAGGGATTTGTAGATTGCCCAGAACAGAATAAGACTCTGAAAGATTTGTTCTTGCCATGCATTAAAGTGCTGAGTCGCAGTAGAGAACACCCCAAGCCCCATGCATTCATTCCAAAAGAAGAGGTTGCTAACCTTTATGTACTTGATGAACATCTGAAGCGAGAGAAAGGAAAAGAGAAAAAAAAAAGATGTCAGTACAAAGGCTGAACACATGCCACAGGCAACTACAGAGTTTTGTTGTTTTTAATTCAGTACTATAAATGCCTAAGAAGACAAGTTATGAAGGATAAAGTTGCAATACTACTTCATCTGCCTTAGGTAGCAGGATTTCATTTAGCCCTTGTACCTTGCAGATCAAAGGTAACATGCAACAAGTGTTTTATTAATGAACTTAAGTTATTCAGTTTTTCTAGGCAGCATGACTGCAGACGGAATACTGAAGTGTGTTAAATTTACTATATGCATTTTTTTCCCTTAAACAGCATAGATTACAGAAAGTGACTCAAAAAACCCTCTCTATAGCATGCATTTTATGTACTGCTTCAAGTGCAGTATTAACATGCTTCAATGTATGGAAACACTACCAGAAGAAAACATATAGAGCATCTGAAAATACACTTGGAAGCTTCAGTCACCTGTACTTCTCGTGAGAACTTGATTACACACTGATATTTAATCTAAATGAATTTGCAAGTATGGAATGCATTTACTAAATCACTATGTAGACACTACCAATGAAGGACTGTAATAATCCACAAATGAGATCAAGATAACTACTCCCATAAAGGCACTCTTACAAAAAAATTTGCATTATTTTGTCATACTAGTTCATTAAGCCATTTCAAAAAAATCAAACTTTTTCAAAAAATTTTGATCTCTTCTTGTGTAGACCAGGCACACTTAGAACTTGATTGCTTTTTCTGCTATAAAAGAAAAGCATTACAAGAACAATCCTTTGAAAATTTTACTATGCTCTATTATTCAAGGCAGAACACTGTATTCGCCCAGGGATTAAGTGCTGAAGCATCCAGTATAATTCTGGAACTTCAGTGACAAGTCAGATGCCAGCTACCTTAAGGCATTAATTCAGCCAGAAAGCACAATTAAAAATAAATGAAATCTTTATCCTGTGACTCATGCAGGAATTTCTGGGTAGAGAAGTTAGATAACTATCATTCGTAGCTACTTCTTCATGAAAGCACAAATCATAATTCAGTAGCACAAACCAAGGTGTGGGGGTTTTTTGGCAGCACCATAATTAGAAGGTAACACATCACTGGAGAGGACCTAAAAGGTCTGTCTTTCATTTGAATTTAAACCTCCCCCAAGATTTTCACAAAAGCTTTTACCCCAGTCCAAGTACCGCATTATTTATGGATTTTTATTCTCTTTGAGTCTCCTGAGTAAAGACAGCTTGCTGCAAGTTATTCTGAAGGTGGAGAGATCATGGCAAGTGCTCCAGTAGCAGTAAGCCTAAATAATATGCATGAGTTGCAGTTGTGATTGAATAACTGCAAAACTGCACTTCGAGTCTATTGATGAGAACCAGAATTCAAACGTTTACTCTTTCAGATCCACTTAGAACTGTATAGAGAATACAGCACAGAAGTATTCCTGAAATACAGTCATTCTAATCTGTGCTCCAGGGAGCACACCCGTGTGTGAGTACATATACACACACGTATATATCTATATGCCTCTCTCTATATATACACACACGTATAAGTGGTAGAGCCAAGAGACAAAATAGGTCAATCCTTCTGATCTTACATTCAGGAGAAGTTGGTTAAGTCAAATAGAATAGAACAACAGAACATTGTCTGGAGTTTTCTTAATTCAGGTATCAACTAAGTATGTACTTGGACACAAAGTAGCAGGTACTTCTCAAGATCCTCTCGGTTACCATTATGAGGAAGGTGATATACTTGCGATTGTGTGACAAGGGTTTAGTACATGGCCCATCACAATAGGGCCACTAATGAAACCAGTATAATTGATGGTAAAGTATGTTTTGATAGCACGTTTCTCTGGATGCTCTGTTATACAGGGTAAGCCCAGCAAACCCTTCCTTCCCTGAGAAGCATGAATGCTTTTACAGTGTTAAGTTACCTTAACATATTTTGCATACATCTGTTCATCCAGAGGAAAGCTTTGGACATTTCTCTCATCTCTGGCATGGAAAGTACCTAATTTAATCCATTTGTTTGTTGGATACCTAGAAAATAAACAACAGAGTCAGCCAATGAAATGCAAGAACCCACTGTTTACAGACATTTGCTGAAGTTTCCCAAAACACCTTTTCACAGAAGAATTACTTTTTTTTTTTCAGTTGCAAGATAGCAGCAATATGTCTTTTATGGAAAGAAGAGTTGCAAGATAAAGCTAGTACCAACATAAGATCTCAGCAGTACCTCTTCACATACTTATAACAGTGGACAAGCCACTAAAGGATAAAATCCTGTACTTGATCCAATTCCTGAAGTTCAGCCAGCCTACAGTAAAGTTTCTGAACTGAAAAAAAAGTCACCTCAGATGAACACTGAAGAACACAACACACAAGTGACAGATCGTAAATATTATTGTAAGCAAGCATCAAAAAACTGTGAGCAAAGCAGAGTTAGAACTAGGCAACAGACCAAGTGTTGAAAATGAGAATCTGAACACTTTAAGCACTGAAGAAGAAAGTGAGGTTTTTTGATGCTTTGTGTGAACATCTCTTCTTTCACATACCAGAATAATCTGCTCACTCCCAGAAAGCAGTGGGGGTACAACACTGCCTAAAAACATGATAAAGCCACCCTTTAACCAGCCATTCAGCCAACAGTAGTATTATTACCCCTTCCAGTTCCTCAATGGTGTACTACTATTTTTTTTTTTTCTTTTTAAATCGTTCGGGGTTTCTTGGGCAAAGTTCAGCATTGAAGACAGCTTAAGCCATGTGAAAGTGGTCTGAATGACAAGAGAGGAGACAGCCCACCATCCCAGTGGCATTCTGCTACGCAATGTTCATTTTATAATCCACCATCCACTACCTAGCTACTGTATAATTCCTGCTGCTTCATTGCTACTTTTCAACACATTTTTCCTTTTAATTTTTAAGGTGGCAAAGAAAAATTAAATATAGAAGCATGGAAAGAACTCAAGCCATGTACTCTAGGATCTCACAGTTGCCCTTTCTGTGGAAAAAAGTGCTAGTAACATAATATACACACCCACAAAGAAAATCCATGTAATTTCACAATGCATTACACTTTGCATAATAACAGGCATACAGAGACTATGTTTTATGAAGCCACCTATTTCATAATTATTTCATTTTTCATTCATAACAGCAGGTTTTGATAACATACCTGTCACTAATAGACACCAGAAAGTCTTTAGGAGTGGAAGAGAATAATTCATGATTTGCAATGTCAAGCTGCTTTACTTGGACTGGTTCACAGAGCTCAATAACAAACCTTGAAGACAAGAAGGAAGTATTAGCAAAAGCACTTTTCCTTCTACAATTACAATCCTCAGTGCTTCACCTTGTTACTGTATCCTTCACTGCGTATAAAAGAACATTACAAAACCACTGTACACTAAGGTGTCACTTGTTGCTCCCTTCAAAATCACTAGTGATATTTACCTGCATATCCAGCTTAGTACCTCTAGATAGCACCTGCAAAAGCTTCATCCATCTTGTACTCAAGGGCAACAAATGACGCAACTGAAAACTAAAGCTATCAAGCATCATTTAAACCACACCTGAAATACCAGTTAGTATATGGTAAATTCTGATCATGTGCTCTACGACGATTCGACAGCTGGGGAAAGAAACCAAAATCTTCACTTGAACACTCAGTGCTTTCTCCTCTGTAAGATTATAATTACGCAAAATGTACAAATACTGAAGGGAATAAAGTTATCCCCTTAATCTTACTTCTCAATACCAGAGACAGAATTATATGGGGGACATAATAAAGCATCTAGTGCTAAATCCATCGGAGTTCCTTACACACATATTTCAGGCAGAGACACACCAAGGTCAAGTCAGTCCCACAGGATACATACAGTCCCATTGCATTGGAAAACTGTGACCACTCCTTTCATACAAGCAAACCCCAGTAACCTACCAGATTTTAGTACTGCAAGGATTTAGCATGTAAAGGTCCATATTTTCCATCAAAATAGCTGAAGTGCTCTGTATAATGAAGAGAATTAGTATTTTAAACTGTGGTACATACTAACACAGCATCAAGGGTTCCCCTCTCCCCAAACATAAGTTTTATATTGGTTATGTAGATTAATACCAAGTTTCACAATGTTCTAAGCAAGATAATATACAGGAGATATTATGCCATACTACTTCTGGACAATCACAGATTATTTACTATGGCGAACTCTTTAATACAATTTTCTCCAGTTTTTCAATTTCTGTACTGAGTAGACTCTGCTCCCCATTCCAAATTCACTTGAAGAGACATCAGTTTCTCTATAGCAATCCCTCTTAAAAAAGGGACAGATCATAGTTTATGCCCCATTTTTATAAATCAAAAATCACAATAAACTCAAACATAGAAGTAAAAGATTACTTCAGAAATTAGTCTTCAGTTTCACGGGTACTTTGTACTACTTCTTGCTTAGAGTAAACTGAAATAATGCACACAAAGAATTAGTAAACGCTTACCTTTGCCTCGGGATTTGCTGCCAAAATTTTGGCACCACACTCTACAGAGGCATAGTTATTTCTATTTTTCTGGACTTTTTTTGTGGAGTGCTGCCCACCAACAGCAGAAGGGTGCATTGACTGACCTAGGAACAAGAAAATATTGCTACTATAATATACCACGCTAACAAACAGTATTTTCACTATCAGGGAACTTCTGCTCACTGCTTTTATATAATAAGTGTGATTAATTATGTAGTTCTGGTAGAAAAATGAAGTTCCAGGCTGCATTCCAAATTGAGACAGTTTCACTACTCAAATCTGACGCAAGATGAAAGTGGTCTGTTTTTAGACCAAACCAATGAATCCCAAACTTACTCTTTTCTTTCTCCACTTCCATGACCTTCTTCTTCCACTCATCAAATGTTGGAATGTCTCCAGGGTCCTTTGGAGTCATCACCGACGTAGGGTCAATTTCTCCCGTTTTCTTATAGTCTTTCTGCAAAAGAAAGAGCCACCAATTCTGAATTTTTCAGTACCAAGGATGAAATCAAAGACGAACTTCAATGGTTTAAAAAAAAAAAAAAGCACGCTCTCATCAAGTCAAGAGCAGATACATCATTTGAACCCGTATTAAAAACTTAGTGCCAAAGTAAGCTCACAAGCCAGAAAAAAACCACGTGACGATTTCCTCCCAGAATTACAGATTCTTTCACTGAGATGCTTGTAATATTTGTGGCTAAACTAATACATTTTAAGTAAAACGTAAGCATTCGGTCTCATAAAATGTCTGCTTTTTCTTCAAGATTTTTGCTTTTCCTCCTCCTAAGGAGAAAAGGTTTCCCTGTAGCAGAAATCTTCAAATATAAATGTTGGTCACAACAGACCTCCAGAGGTCCCCTGGTGTTTCTGAACTCCTCAAATAAACCCAGCAGAATGAGGTGATATTTAAAAATCTTTTATTTAATGTTTAATAATCAAAGATATAATGTTTTGGACTTGCCTGACAAAGCAGCAACCCTTTTAAGTTAACCATACACTATACCATTTCAAGTCTTAACTTCTCCTCCATACAAACACATTTCCAGCACACCACCAGATATGCAAAAAGCTTTTGCTAGACACGCAAAAAGCTTTTGCTAGACATTTCAAGTGCAGAGGTTACTTTGTAGACAACACTTTACAGGTATTTTCCAGAATTACTGCTTTGTAGGTTGACATTTTCTCTGCACTTAAAGCAAGAATTATTTCACATAGTTCTATAGCTGAAAGCCCTCAAAAAAGAGCCAAACCCACGTATTTGACCAGAAGTGACAATAGAATTCTTCACACGGCTACACTGCAACAGAACTTTAGATGTGGCATATCCCAAAATATATTCTCACATATATTTAGAAATGAGAGGACCTAGAATACCCCTGTATCTTCCTCTGCAAAGAAAGTTCAGGATAGAAGATCCTCACTGGACTATGATGAAAGTGGTAAGTCAAAAAACTGAGTAAGCAATGCTAAATCATGCTCTTGCTTAACTATGACATCAGGCCAATGCCATAATTATTTAAATTGCAGTCTTAAGAGCATTAGGTTAAAGAAAATCTTGGCTTTTCTTTTTTAATAATGGTTTACAACAATTTGTTTGTAGTAAGTTCTTTAGAAGACTATTCCTGACTGCATGTAATTATTTTAAGGCACACTGTACTCCGTTCAATAATCTTGGGAAAAACTTCTCAGTTTTAAAAGAGAATTATCAAAGTCATTAGTGACAGTTTAAATGTGACCCTAAAATAGCAAAAAATGGTATTGCCATTCCTTGGTCATTCTTTACCTATTTAAAAAATGTAAGTTTTATAAAGTGCCTTACAGTAAGAACATAAAAGCAGTCATACAGTTAAGTATACAAGACTGCTCTAGCTAAGTATCCCACAGTGGCCAAATAAGTATTCCACAGTGGCCAAATAAGATACCTAGGAATGAATAAAAACACACCAAACTTTTTTGTAATATTATTTCCTCCCACTGTCATTTTTGCCTCTAGCCATCTGCTTGCTACTCAGGAACTTCCTGACTCAGTCAAGATCCAACCCGCAGACTTCTCATCTCCAAGCTTACCTGGACCGTGCAAGCCAGCCCACCCTTTTTTTTTTTTTTAAACCTATGTAAAAAAAATTCATTATCCATAGCATCCATTACATGAAGAACGTTTCTTCTGGATTCTGCTCCAGACAGTTTTATTTGATTTCCCAAAAATATTTGAAGAGACTTAGCTCAGAAAAACTGTTCCGTGCCAATGAATCAACCTTGCTGCCCTTTTCTTCCAGTTTATTATACCCTTATTGAGACAGCAATATCAGAAGTGCTCAACCACAGTGCTCAAAATGTGAGGGCTGTGCGCTTATACAGTGGCAATCAGAACAGTGATAAATATCACTCATCTTTAACAAAGGTGAGAACCTAACAGAGGTCATTACGCTCCTGTGTGTACTGAGTGGATACCACTGCTTACCTCCCTTTTTAAGTTCTCTGAGGCGTTCAGAGCAGATTTTTGCTCATTTGCCCCTTTTTCAGCTGCTGAAACTTTCGACTCAAACTCAGATTTCGTCTTCTTTCCCTTGCCATGCGAAGATGATATGTTCTCTATATGTTGACCTGCAAGGCTGAAAGTTTTATTAAGAGTATTAAGACCTAAAAAATGATCACATCTTCATCCATATGCAATATTAAACACACACACAAACATGTAGATAAGCAAGCACATGCAAATGTTTGTTGCGAGGCCAGGACAAGAAAGAACAATTAGCTCTAAATTATTCAGACTCACAACCTACTTCAATACTCACCTCTCTGGTGGACTGACAAAAGAGGAAGGCTCACTCTGAGGGTCAGCCTCAAGTGTCCCACCAATATCACAGTCAGCTTCTGACTGCTCAGCTTCACTAGAGCTGACTACAGGGATATCAGCATGGGAATTTTCTATTGCACTGAAGGGAAAGAAATAACACGCTTTTTACCTTTCTGACAATACAAGTAACCCTGTTAATCAACCACATAACTAAAGATATTTGAAAGTTTTAAAAAAGCAACAGTCTCACAGAAATAATTAAGAAAAGAGGAATGAAGTACACTATACTTGTGGAACTGCATTCCCAGCTGTACCCATGCAAGAATAGAATTTCCTTTTCTAGCCTGTTTGTCCCAGCAAAGGAACTCAAAGCTAGCTTCTCATCTCGCAGAACTCTCATCTAACATCTTACCAAACACTGCAATGGATAATTTTTCCCATCATCACTACAAACTAAGAACAGCTTCATATTTATCTGACCGCCAGCAGACTTCTTTTCCCTTTCAACCACGGAATCAAACCAGAGATCGAGTTTCATCACTAAACGCTCTTTATGTTCCCAAGTCAATGGGCAGCAGTCAGAAAAAGAATTTGGCTAAAACTAGAGAAGAAAAGGGGTGGTATAATGATAAAGAATAGAGCCAACCAGACTTCCTTTCCACTAGATTTTTTTTTTTCTTTCTGATAGTGCAATAAAAATGAGGTAACCCAGCAGACCCTTATCCAAGCTGCATCAACAGCCTGAATCAGATGATCTGCCCACTGCTTTACTACTTCTCTCCCATAAAGACTGAACACTTGCATCAGACAAAACCTATTGCAAAAAATTCAAAGAAAGCCTCCCTATATGCTCTTCAGGAACAATGGAATGGGTGGGGAGGAGAAGATGGGCAAATAACTTCTGTGACTTTCCTCCTTTCTCTAGTACAAGGATTACTTTCATATTGATCTAGAAGACTATAAACCAGATCTAAGTAAAAGTCTTTATTCTGCCTCCGAAGTTTCAACATAAGCTTTCTCCAACATCAGCAGCAAACTAGGTTAATCCAGTATCATGATACAGAGCTGCAAAAACATAAACAGCACGTCGGCAACTTAAAAGGGGATCTTTTTGGTTCTCTGACCGCTATGATCATCAACAGAAGCAGCTGTAACAAACATGGGGAACCAATTTCAGACCTGTCACATTATAAAATTCCCACAGTATAAAACAAGAAACTCACAGGTATTCAAGACTTTTCGCTATGTCGCAAAAATCTAAAACGCTAAGAATGCAAGAATTCATTGGCTACAAACAGCGAGTACTTTTTCTGCACGCCCCAAACCACACACATCCAAGATGCACGCAGTTTAGCTCTGCATATAACACTTTAATGACTGAACTAAGGTTGACCACTACACTTAAAATTAAAAAGCTCCACATAGTCTTGATCTCAGGGGACAGATGAGAGTATGAATAATTGTCACCTGAATAAAATATGGGACAAGTATGAACTTAAAAATACCCTGATGTCAGGGTGTACCTGACTGGCCTCAAGTAATTAATTTTGCAGAAGGTGAGTAGCACACGCCTAAGAGCTGTAGTGCTCCCTCTCCTTTGGGTACTTAAAATGCATTATCGAGCTCATTCTGCATGGCAGCTGTCTTTACTTGCAGCCAGAAGAGGAGCTCAGATTATTTTTCAAGATGTTTTCCCTAGATTAGGCCTGGATAGAAAAGCTACAATCAGTGCTGTCCTAAAAAAAGATTCATTACAAACTAAAAATTGTTTGGAATAAAATTTCTTCCAGAATATTTTGACTAAGAGGTCCTGCTGGAATATCAGAATGGTAAAACCTAGGGGAGTTGGACTTTTGTTACACTTAGGGGGAATCAGCACCTAAAGGAGGGAAAAATGCTGTCTTAAAGATAACAACCGAGTCTTTTTTAAGATCTTGTTAACTATTTTGGATATTAGAGTTAATCTGCACAAAAAGACATCAACGATTACTATTTAAAGCTAAACTGAATTTTGAAATAATGTATAAATACACATCTCTCCTATACTCATGCTACCCTTTCTTCCTGTAAATGGTACTACTGTCAGAACACTACTGCCAAGCATTAACTAACATATCAGGTGCTCCAAAGCAAGTTTCCATTTTCGTTTGTTTCATAGTTCGAGTCTTCAGAGACAGCAAGACTATTTTCAGCAATTATAAGATACCAAGCTGAATGTTCAAGAGAAAATAAGATCTTGAATCTCCTTCTTAGACCTGACAACAGCAGGACTTGCAATAAATTACACAAACAAGTCAGTACAGTAGTCAACAAAAGCTATAAAAAGAAGCATGCTGAAGTTACATTGCAGTTTCTCTTTATAAAAGCTGAATTTGAGAAGCCTGATATTTGAAGACTTGCAATTAAGACACATACGAAGTATCAAAATGTGGTTAAGTGTTAGCCCTAGCAGACTAGCCAAGATCAGTCACCAGTCAAGAGGTCTAGCCCTTTCTGATGGTAAAGAAACTAAATTCAGTAAACCAGAAAAACCGGATCTTAAACCCCAAACACCAAATAACAAGAGAAATCTACTTCATTTTTCATCAATTTTTATCTATCGAAACACTAGGTCTTTATCAGCAGACAATCAGAAGAATGTACTCCCCTCAGCATCCATTAAAAAGCCCAGGAAAATTTTATTAAAGTACACAGAAGTATATACACATGAATTTCCATACTACAGTTCACATTTGATAGCACAGCATTCCACAAAAGAAGGGAAACCAAATTAAGTACATCAACTCTTGAAGACTGCCTGCAGCAGAGGTAGCTCTGCAATACACTACCAAGTACCCGCATTACAAACTGCCTTGGTTGCCTTTATACTAAAGTTTTCTATTTCATCAAAAGTCTCTTAATATCACAACTTATTTAGAACTGCTCTGGTACATGTCCTGGAGTAAAATCCTGCAAAGTTCATCCTTTAATGAAAGCAGAGGCTGTCACTGAAGCAGCCTTGATGCTTGTTATCACAGATGTGAAAGCACATTTGTGAAGGACAGAGATCTTAATGCTAAAGACCTGAGGGCTTTTACAGTACAGATTTAGCACATAAAAAGGCACTGCATTTTTCTTCTGTCAAAGCAGCAGCTTAGAAACTGACAAGGGCAATACTATGACACTTCGGGCAAGTACACAACTCTTAATCCGTGTACAGAGTAAAAGACAGCATATTCCATCAGCATTGACACCATAAACCAAACAAAGTACAGCAAAAGAATCGTGTGTAGCAGTCTAGTCTTATCCCTACTAAACCTGAAGAGGTAACCCTTTTAACATCAGAGTAAGCGATATTCTCTCAAAGACCAAAACAATAAAATTAAAAAAGCTTACTCGGGCTGCAAGACTGGAGGTATCTCTGAGGTAGGTGAACTGGAAATGTTTTCAGTGCTTGCAACTACACTAGATGAAGCTTCATTTAAATCTACTGAAGGTGGAGTCTCAACTTCAGGCTGGCTTGCTTCACTCATTTCTGTAGTCTGTGAAAACATTACAGATGAACATACATATTTCAAAACTCAAACAGGAAAAGCATCATACAATAACATCTAGCATGGAGTTTTAACAGTTCAGTAGTTTAGATTTCTGTCATCGATGAACCTGAAAACCAGAAAGCGAGACAGTTAAGAATTAGATTTTCTGTCTTCATAAACCTAGGTGGTATTCAGTGCTACTTTGGGATAGTTGCAACACTCTTCCATAGTCTGCAATAATAGCGTAAAAATATTAATTGGAGAAGGCATGTGCAACAGCTTCCTCAACCACGCATGTCTACAAAGAGACAGCCACAAGAAAACAAGCCTGAATATTTCAACAACTGAAATGAACGGTTCTATTTGCATGCTCCATTACAATAAAATTTACATTTACTATTTTCATCCCAAGCTTAATTTTGGGGTAGGCTTTCAATTTTACCACTGCAATGGAGGTCCAAATGATAGAAGACTAATCCATGTTGTAACTGAGCAAAGAGATAAATCACTTATCACTTCTGAGAGTCTAGTAGAGTCTTGAGTCTTATTTATTCTAGTTCTCCAGTTTTCATAATCCATCATACAGCATAATCAAAATAAGTCTTTCTGAATCTGGAAGAGTACATAACCACCGAAACAGGTCAGATTAACTCTTCAGCAATACTATTAAACAATAGTATTAATAGTATTTAGTATTGTTTAAATACTACTAAACAAGAGCCTCTTGTCAATAGCTGGATTGCTCCAAGTCATCTAACTGAAGATGAAGAGGTCTAGAATATTTTACTATGGAATGACATATCTAAACCATGCAATACATATTCAGAAGTGTGTCCTACACATGTTGTCTTGTAATCTACAAAACCCCAAAACACATGTCAAATAAATCATCTATAACAGTGGGCTTCGTAACATTTGACATTGAGCACTGACTTGATGTTATCAGTGGCACATACAACCCTTTTTCCATTTTAACAACGGAAATGAAACTGACAGAAGCCAGGAAGGATCAAAGCTAAAATGGACTGCTATGATCACTAAGTCTGATCTATATAAAAGACCTCAGTGAGAAGCTTTTTTATGTTTTATTTATAAAGAGACATCCATACCCATAACATTGAATTTTAGTGTATCTTGGAAAGATTTATTTAGTTAGTACCTACAAATACTAAATTACTCTTATTATTACTTATGCACATGAGAACTGCAAGATCTGTTAGCACACAGGTTTTATCCTTCACTGGAAACACGAGTCTGACAGCAACCTTACGTGCAAGGGAAATGGGATAGATTGTTACTATGAGCTTTAGACAACGAGAATGAAAGACTGTGAAATCCAAGGAGCATTTGAAGAGTGTATGGAGAAGTGAATGAAATAAGTCTTGCCTGGTCAGATTTTGTTAAGTCATCAAGCAGCTCTTCTGTAGAGTAACTCCGTGTACTTGAGTCTGCGTGCTCAGACTCCAGCCTGGGACCAGCCTCTTCCCCCTAGTATATTAAAGGTAAAACAACAGTAAGTATGCAGTAACACAGGCCTTCTAGTAACAGGAGTTACCTTTGGTACAGACTTTACTACCACCAAAATATCAAGAAGTTAAGCTACATGAATCTTCAGAGCCACTGCCCCTGTACGTTTAAAATCCCATCTGTACAAAGACTAAAGCAAGTTAAAACAATTCAGTTACATCTTCGCAGGAAAGACTATTTTAACATTGTCTTGAATCGTTCAGTTTGTGTGCTAAGGAAAGCTGATCATTCTGCTATGACCTCCCACGTTGACAAATCCTATCTCCATCTGCCCAAAACAGGAGGGGAAAAAAAGAGATCCTAAGATGACTTGCACCAGAAAACCATTAAAAAAATAATGCTCAGCACATTTCAGTTATAGCAGTCTCATCAGCAGAACTAGAATAATTTCACAAGTCTGTTGTAAGCTTTTAAAGCAACTTTCTCTTTCACAACTACAGATTTATAATCAAGTGCAGTTAATTCACAAAGTAAAAAAGAATACACATTTGAGGGGAAAAAAGTTTTAAAACAGCAGACTGTAGAACTTAAAAGAATTTACTTGCCCTTCAAACTTTTTTTTTTTTAGAGTTGTGACTACAACATAAGGAAGTTATTTTTGAGCAACACTGCAGAATACAGCAAGAAATCTGGTAGAAATTTACACACCCTTGTTTCATAAGGGCTACCTAAAATCCCGTGGTGAAACACTGGAAGTGCAAGTGTTCAGATCCAAAATGGGCTGCTATGCTACACAAGGTTACATGATTATATCAATTTGAGAGCGTTAAGGTATACACCGGAAGAGCAGGAAGTACAAAATTGAGTAGGCAAATCTTAAAGACAAGAGCTAAGCAACATTTTCCCCCAAATATTAACAAGTTGCATCCTAGCCTGTAAGATTAAACCACATCAATGCCTCTAAGGGACAAACGATCTAAGGAAAACTGACCAAGGGCTGCAAGACTGCTCTTTTTGAGCAGTACATCTCCAGTTAGGAGTAAGAGACACATCCTTAAGATTTCTCATACACCCAAGAGATTTTTCTTTAATGAGTAAAAAGTACAGTATACTTCATATCTTTGGTTTTAAGTCGAGAAATCTGCTTAGCAATGCAGCTGTGTTACTAGAATAAAGAGAAGAATGTTGCAAAACAGCAGGAAAACATACACCAGTGGCTTCTCAGTCTCAAAGCTCACTTATCTTTACAGTTTTATTATATCAGCCATCGAACTTGAGCAGGACTCTTTCAGGCAGTCAGAAGAATAGGACTGAATGCTAGTTGGCTGCATAAGCTAGCAAAAAAAAAATAAAATACAGCTACCCTAGATGTTGAAATGTTTAAGAAACCCTCACTATTTAAAGTATTTTTTTTTCTGGTCAGGCAGCTCTCCACTTGAGTCAATTACAATACTCAACACATTTTGCAGGTTTGGTGTAGTATATAAAAGCTTTCTCAGAATGAGAGCCATGATTAGCAGTACTACTGATTGATGGAGGCAATGGGAAGACTAATAGCATCAATACTATGCGTATCATAGGACTGATTCTTTACCTGTGTAAATAAATGAAATTATGATGACTTTTTGATATGACTCAATTGCTTGCGAACTGACTATGAAATTGCAATATGCAGAAACTTGTAATGAATTAACCAGGGGGGACAATCACACTCGATTTAACCTAAACTGCTGAGTAATGTAAGTAAGAAAGGGACAAAATCTTGTTTATTAGCATTTCTTATATGTATTTCAGCTTTGTTAATTTTTATCAAATGGGAGGAAAACTGATAATACTGACTTAATAAAACAATTATTCTTAAATCTTCTATTTAGGATTGCAAACATTTGTGCACTGGGTTTTTAACCAAACACAGATGCAACTGGCTTACTGTGGCCTAGACTTATCCAGACCATCAGCTGTTACCATGGTCTCTACAGAGCCATATACTACCCCTGATGACTACTTCTTCTAACATCTGGCAGCCAAATAAATAAACCTGAGCCATCATTACCAGCTTTGCCATATAACAGCAACACACTTCAAGTAAAGGAAAACAAAAACTTCAGAACAACTGAGTACACTAAACATTCTGGCCAAGAAGAAACTATGAATCAAAGTGTATGAATCTTTTTTTATTATTTATTAAATACCAAGTCAGACTTAGTAGCTAATTATTCATCATACCTTTTCCTGGATATTTTCATTGTTATTTGCCAGGGCACAAGCATCACTTGAAGCATATTGCACTGACAATGAAGGACCGTCTTTACAAAAGACATGCCAAATAGGAAGCCTATATAAAAAAAAAAGAAAAGAGATCGTCATAGTCTTGATTTGAAATGAATAAAACACATTTTAAAATTCCCTCAGCGTTGCCTCCCTCAACCTTTTTTCAGTTGTTTCCATGAAGTGCCTAAAATATAAAAATAGACATGAACAGTTCATAGATACTGATTTATCAAAACTATTGGAGGACTTAATGTTACGAAATTTTAACAGAAAACACACTACAAATTTACTACTTCCAAAAGACAAAAGTGCTAGCAAAACCGTTACTGTGGTGATACCACGTCACAAAGCGGAAGCTGACACAAATTCATGAAGCTACTGCAAGTTAGAAAGAATATGAATCAACTATGTCCTTTGTCATAATGGGATACCTTTAGCTGTGGTTATTACTAAGCAAGAACTAAAGCCACAGATTAAAAAAATAAAGCTCCTAATTTCCCTGTACATATATCTGAGAAAATTCTGTATGGTCAGCATCAAGCAGCACATATAAGAGAATTAGAGAAAATAAGTATATTAAACAAAAGGCCCATGCAAAAAGTAACGAAAATGTAGACACAAACGGCAAACCAGGTGCTGGCTTTAGCTACAACGTCCATAGAGATTTGTTTGTACTTTCAGTTCCAAACAATTTTGCTTCTCAGCAGAAATGGATTTATTTCCACAGAAAAGCAGCCAACATCTATACAAACACTTGCATCAGAACGGCGTCTTTTGTTGCTGTAGCGCATGGCCCCTTCACATCCTGTGCAGCAAACCTTTAGGCTTGGATGCCCAAAGGCCAGCAAAGCTCTTCATGCAGACTTCTACTAAGTCCAGCAAAATGCAACGCGAACTGAGCTTTCAGTGGAGTTCTCAACTACACTTGGAACATCAGAGTCACCTGTCACTTTAAAGCCAAACACTTTTCCAGGAAAGACTGTTTATGTGACAGCCAGGTGATCAGTATGACCCCGTTCACAAAAATGTCACTCTGCACCCCGATAAAGGGGCCGCCTCCTCCTAAAAGGAGACAAGTCTGCAACAGATCTTCAAGCACACAATCTGGATAAAGTCATCTTCTGACACAAGTTTTGAAAACTAAAACATAGCCTTAACAGTCAGTCATAATAGCAAGAATATTGGTAGGTCTGGATTCGCTTACACAACTGGGATCAGTCTAGTGTTTAGACTCTGAATTACCACCTGTCTTAAAAACTTGAAGATCACCTTTATTAAAAAAATCTATGCAGCATAGATTACTCCACCGAGGAGGAACGCATGCTGCAATAGACCACAGTCAAGTACTAAATTTTATAAACTGTTTCATGCATGTATATATACACACGCATATACATATATACACACACACAAGGGAGCACTACTTCTCCAGGTTGCAGGCACTCACAAGATAGGGCTTTTGTTGTAGAGCTATAAACCTATTGCTCCTCTTCCACCCGCATCAGCAGGGAGTGTTAGCAAGGCACCAGCCACCCTAAATCCAGGTCTCTTACCACCTGAAGAGCAGAAGACAGCAGACAAGGAGCTTGTGGGGTCGAACATGCTATTCCAGAGATGGGTAAGTAAGGTGTCCCTCCCAGGTCTGTCTCAGCCCCATTGCATTTCAGTAATTCCTCTTATCTTTGAGGTAACAGCTTTCTTCTAAACTAAATGGAAGCCCTCAAGGCAAGCAGAAGCACCTGCAGTTACTGGAAACGAAAGCACTGAATATAAGGGTATGAAAACATTTATAGCTGCATACTGTAGTGGGCACAGTCTCGCATCTCAGTTAAGTTGAAAATGAGATGTATGCATTCTCACACATCTTAAATTCCCATCCCATCAGGTAGTTCTTTGTTTATATTAAGTTTTCCATAAGCCTGTCTTATCCTAAGCACAGGATGTACATTTAAGGGACGTAATGAAACATTACCAGACTTTCATGGCCTTCTTCCTAGCTCTCATTTGGAAAAATTAGTTATGCAAATACTTCGAGTTATTTATTTTTCTGAAAAGTGGTTTCAATCATTTCAGGGAGAAACCTTCTCATGCTCTTAATTCTAGTACCTCTCTCCTTGCACCTATAATGACTCCCTGGTTCTTCATAAAAATACAAGAGAAAGATCAAAAATTATACAGAACATACTGTAGCTCATTCCACCTCTTTATTATACACGCATACAAATGTTATTTCCTATTTTGCTTACACTAAGGGGGGGATCTTCAGCGAGCTGTACAGAGCAACATTAAGTCCCTTAATGTAGAAAAGGAAAAATATCATCGGCTGTGAATCAGCCTTTTAAAACACAAAGTGTATTTTCACAACCGCGTTAATAACTACTTTTGCACTCGCAGTCATGAAAAGCACTTAGGACAAAAGGCATACATTTCTTGCCTTAATATATTGACACTTTTAACGCAACAAATCATGCTTTGTTAAAGCATGAATGCAGCTTTTAGAAGAATGCAGTTTGATAGCTCAGATTTAAACTATTCTGACACAATCTGTGTCCAATTTGCTTACTTTCAGAAATTCTTCTCAGTCTACTCCCCAACTCAAACGTGATTCTCCAAGTCTCCCAAGAGCCCTCTAAGCAAGGGAGGGGACTGAGAATTCATTTTGTGTATGTGTACTTACACACACCCGCAGGAAAACCTGAGCCCTACTGCAACAGAGAATGCAGCAGGCAGGATATATCCTTCAACTGCTGCCATCAAGCTCTGACAGAGTATTAAGAACATAAATCCACAGAACGCAAGGCCACATGAGACAAGCCATTCTGTGAGAAGCCAAATTAATCACCTTATCACGACCACCACTCCTTTTTTTCTTCCATCTTTCAGCATTCTGCATATTCATTCAACAGGCTTCCTTAGCCACAGGCTGATAAATGATGTAGCCCGTAACAAAAAAAATTGCCAAATGGCATAGCACCTCTGTTAAGCATTTCTCTATATGCAGAAAGACAACAAACACGAAAACCTAAGCATTAATTTACAGATAACAGAATTCCCCTTCAGTTTAGTAAACTTGCACAGCACGTCCAGTGAAAGCACAGCAGCTTTTGCATCTGCATATATTAATACATCCGTCCCTTTCTCATGAAAGGAAAGTAGTATTTTAATGCTGACTTGGAAGCAAGCAGATCTACTGACCAAATGGTACTGGAGATTAGTCACTAGATACACCATCTCAGGTACAAGGTATATCTTCAAATGACCTAACAGTGCAGAAATACTTGAAGAGATTGTTCCAAACACGTAGCCAACAGTTAGTGACTTACATGGACACAGAAGTTTTCAATAGCTCTATTTTTGCTAAGCGTGACTCAAAATAGCAGCTGCTGTTAAACCTCACAAAGAACAAAAACTTAAGCAAGAGTCTTTTAGTACCATTATTAATTTAGGTTTAAAAGCTATTTTCTCTAATCCACCATGAATTTTTCAGCTTGATATGCACACACCCACAAGCAAAAGCTGCAAGCCCAGACACAGAAGGGAAGGAGGGGGGGGGTGGGGGGAAAAATCTTTACTCTTCACAGGACAAGCACGTACTGTGGTTCTCTACTGAAGCAGAAAGTCTGCTCACCCCTATCTGAATGGTAGGTTACACTTATTGCTATACAAGTTGGCCGTGGTCCTTTTGAAAAGGAACGCACTGAAATTCAAAAGTGCAGGTGGTTTTGAAATTGCAGCACAGGTTTCACATGAAAGATCGTCCAGTTCTAATTTGGCTCAAACTCTAAGAAATTGTGAAAGAGGCTGCAGAAGATTATCAGAGATAGTGAAGCTATTGATAATTGTTTTGACAATCATAAAAATCAAGTACGAAATAAACTGGTACGAAAAATTAATCAAATTACAGCTGATAAAAAAATCCAAACTAGCAAAATCTGAGAGTAAGAGTGGGTTTTCCACAATTTGTTCTTAGCAGGGAAAAATAACCTACGCTTTCCTTTCCAAAGGCTGCATACACACTGACACTCACACAAGATTCAGTTCAAACACATCTGTCCTCCAAATGATTCAAGAGTTTTCTTAAATTGTCCCCAAACAAGACCTATTTCTGAACACCAGAGAGTGAAGCAGTTCAAAACAGTTTACAGTTGACACCTATAAGACAGAATAATTTCAAGGACAGGAAAAACAAAAGGAAGCTATCACCAGTGTACCGAATACTGAGCCCTCCTTGAATGCACAAGTAAGAGTCTCTCTCCAGGACGATCACTGACATTTTCTGCACCTCAGAGTGTTGTATTACCAACAGGTGCAGATGCACCAATGCCCAACAGCTAAAAGGGAGAAGGAAGATGTCACCATCCCTGACATGTGACACTTCTCTACTGAAAATATTCACAGGATCAGTTCAGAATAGGCCTGTGCAAGAGAAGGCGGGTGCATTTTGGACTTAGGGGGCAGAGTGCCAGCAGAACAGGCCTAGGAATGGGGGAGAGGCACCTATTTGTTGGTTGAAGCTTACCGTCTTGATTACAGAATAATTTACTTTTCATTAATCAGGTAAAAAATGAGAAGTCGTGAAAGGGTGAGGAAGGCAGGAAAATATCTTTTGCTTTCAACAAATCCTACACGTCTGTGACTGCTGTCGCTAGCTTCATTGTCAGAGAGAAAGAAGGCTCTGTAAGAACAAGCAGCTCAGCACATCCCCGACCAGACTCTTGAGTCAGCAGTATTCTCCCTTCCACCACTGGTAATGCAGAAAAAACAGCAAGAGACAACCCTCACCTTCTCCCCACTAACTTAGTGGATTAGTGGAGCAGTTCAACAAGAGGGACTTGCATTTAAAAGGGCCCACAGAACAAAGTAAATCGCTCAGAAAATGAAGACCAGGCTTTCAGGACAGCGACATTATTTCAACCAGTCAGAGGAGGAAAGCTATTTGGCAAGGCACTGACTGCTCTAGCACAATCTGCCCAGACACAACACTCATTGCTGCATGTGAAGTGGAAATAAGTGTTGATAAATGCAATGAAGAACTGTTAATCTTCCTTAACACTGTTAAAAAAAACCACCAAACCTCCTCACACAGTCAAAAAAACCCCCCAAAACCCAAAATAAAACAACAAAAAAATCCCATACACTATTCATTTAAAATATATATATTAGTACATAAGAGCAGCATGCATTACTAAGATAATTTTAAAAGTTTATCCATCGTTATTATCAATCATTACTTTAATGATGGATCTTTAAGGAAGAAAAAAGCTGAAGACTAAGATCTACATCTCGAAGCTAAGCAAGGATGCTGCCAGCGCGGCCCTGATACCATCTCATTTCCTACCCCTATCCACTAACCTCATTCGTGTGCTAAAAAAACCAAAACTCAAAACAACTGAAACTGGAGCTTTTTTTTTTTTTGCAAATCCTTTACCAACCCATTGTATTTTGCAATGAATTTAGATTTTTAATATCTTGCCCACTCTTTGCAAAGAATGTGCTCTCCAAACTGTCTCCTAACTGGAATGCAAGAAGAAAAAAAAAAAAAAGACAGTTACTTCACTTATTCAGAGAAGCCCAACACAAAGATACTTCTGACAATACCAAATTTCATAGCTTCAGACAATAAGATTCCAACCATCAGTTTAAAAACACGGCTTTCAGCATTTTAAATGCATTAGCATGCAAAGACTGCAAAACAAGGTTACAGTTGCACCATATACATTGCCAGATTTAACTGATTTACTGCCTAACAGGGTACTCCTGCATCCTACCTTCAACCACACACATTCTCTGCACCCCAGATCTGATCTTGAGATTGCGAACATGTGCCAATAACTTCAGGGTGGGGCAAAAGAAAGTTAGCTTTGAGCTTCTGTATACTCAGATATAAAAATCCAAGAAGATCAGGGGAGAACGTACCACTTCTCCATGACTGTCCACCGTTGTCCTAAGTTAAACAATGGAAATCAAAGCTGAGGACTAACAGTGGAAAAACCTCTTCATTCCTTTCTTACAGTGCTACCAAGATTTCTCTCATCCTTTCCTAGAAAAGGCTGCCGAGATAACAGCCACCTTCACAGCACTATAATTGTATATTGTTTTGATACAGTGCCCATAACAGACAACAGCCTGTATTAGATGCATGCTGCAAAGTAACACTGAAACACACATCTCTTTTTCCTTTCTTGAAAGCATTATCCGGGTACCCTATTTCAGGCACTGAAAGCAGGACAGAAGTCACAAACTCTAGCCCTCAAGAGGTGTCAATGGAGCAGACAGTTCCTAGTGTTTCTTGGTAACAGACCTCTATAATACTGCACTGAAGACCGTAGCTTAAGAGAGTCTGCCTGCATTGTCAAACTCCAGTTATTTTCTTTAATGCAAGAGTCTGGGGAAAAGAACACATTCTGGAAAAATACAATAAAACCTGATACTGACCACAAAGACTACAGGAAAACAGGAGAATAGCCATGAAGTGTGATTAAACTTTAAGGCTTTTAGAGTCTGTAGTAATGTCTAACTTACACACCTTTGAAGATTTCCCTCATCGCTTAAATTCATAAGCTTGCCTACCTGGGCATGATAGTGCAACAGTAGGCTCAGAATCATCATCAGCTGCTCTGCAACAGCTTCCCATGCTTAAAACTCACTGTAAATGCAACACAGCTTAACATAGTGCCAAGGAATGGAATTTTAGCATAAATTTAGCAACATGAATTTTGCCCTAGATCACTGTAAAGCTGCTATCACCTAACTCCCAGACATTTTATAATGTATTTTTAATAGACTTCTTACCTTTAAAGGATTTCAACAATATCTTGATTGCCATTCCAAAACTCAGCCAAGCCAAGAAGGTTCCTTTGAGTACCTCAGCTAATTTTGAACTGTTGGAACCTTTTACTGATATCCCAATCCAGTCTAAGTCATTTATATCAATATTTTCACTCACACAAGCAAAAGTTCTTTGCACTAGCTTTGAAATCAGTCTGTCTGTTATACCAGATCGGTATTTTCACTAAGAATTACAAAAAAGTTCTTTAGACTTGCAGTTCTATGTTAGTTTGTTCTCAGCCAAAAGTCTCCATGCTCAGAAATAACACCCTCTTCAGGCTGCAAGTGTTAACTTTAAAAGATGTTGTACATCCTCCCCTTGAAAGAGGCACAGACTTCACTGAAGGCTAGGTTAATAATGAAAACTGAAGACAAGAAAAGCGAAAAGACCAAAAAGTGTTCTGTAAAATACTCACAGTGACAAGAATATTAAAGTGAAAAGGAACTAATAACAGGTTAGAGAAAGATGTGTCAGAAAAAGTTGAATTTAAGTGATGAAGTAAGGCACATCTCATTGTAACAGGCAGGCTCTTGCACATCAACACAGCAACCTCATGAGGTAGTATATGCCACTTTAGTACGCCACTTGCATAACAAACAAACAAATCTGAAGTTTCTAGGACAAACCTTTCAGAGACACTGCATAAAGGCACTTCACTGATTTTCAAATAATTTTAGAAGGTAAACATTCAATAATTGATTGAGCCAAGCATTTGTTTTGCAGAAGACACCGGAGCCCCTGGTTGCATACAGCACCTTCAGCTTGAGCAGGCTATAAGCTAGGGATATTCATACTTGATTTCTAGGAGCCCAAGAGTTTCAAAGCAGTTTTTGTCCCAACCTTAACTACAGAGCAAAGACACGACCAAACAAGATACTCCATATCTAGGAACATACTCTTCATTCTGAAATCTGATGTCTGGAACAAAAGTTTTGATTACATGAACGCAGTGCCCAAATCACTTCATTTCTTCCTGCTATAAAACGCACAGCACATGCAGACTGTTTATTTTAATATCAGTCTTCCGAAGAGATTTAAGTAGCTACACAAGCTACAATCACGAGGTAAAATTCTGAGTCCCAGTACAAGCAAGTTACACTAGCAGTTCTATCCAGATCATTAGGGAAGTCAGTCTCCTGTAAACATTATACTCTGTTAAAAAGAGAATTTCGATGTATGATAAGAGGTGTGTTACACCAGAACACAAGCCTCTCCCAAACTCTACCACTCAACACCTTTCTGTTATTAACAGATTCAAGTTCAAGGGCCAGAAGTCAAGGCCAATAAATGGTCAATTAGCAAAACCTGTACTTCTGTGATCTCTAATCCGTGCAGGACAGGAGCAGCAAAATAATCACTAGTGATGTTATCACACTGCCAATACAGCACTGTTTTTTCAGAGCTCTTCTTGCATTACAGAAGCTCTAAACAAGCACACCTTCAAAAATGTAGAAGACAATGCAAATCAAAACTAGAAATATTTTCTCTCATTAAAATTCATATATAGGGAGGAAGACAAACAATATCAAAATATACGCCCTTCCAATATACTTGTATCTAAGCATTACCCCGGCTATGCCACTGACCCAATCTGACCTTTAGAATTTTCAAAGTACACTCTCGCTATGGATTTCGGAGTCAGAACTGCCAGTCTAGGGGTTTTCTGTCAGAAACAGCACATCTCACTGCCCAGTCACTTTGATACAAGCCTTACTTTGCTGATGCAGCACACTCACAATGGAACTACAACTAAAGAATCCTGATTGTGTGCACACGCGCTTAATCCCCATCTTCCTTTTCCTCATAGTTGTAAAACTGATGATAAAAGACTTCATAAAAGCTAAGTAGATCAGCATGTGCAAAGCACTTTCTGGGATAGAATGAATCACAGAAAGGCAAATTAGTGCATGCACAATTTCTTTATTAAGCTCATAGCTCTCACTTTGAAACTGCAGTTTATGGCAGACAAAAGTTGATGTCAGAACTATTTATACAGGTTACTCTTCAAACAACTGTCACAGCTCATCTCAATTCAATAGTATTCCTATAAACTGCTAAATCTACCCCACTTATTCAGCTTTGTATATTGTCAAACTACACAGCACTACAAATTTTAAAAGTATTTTTTATATTATGACCATCCACACAAAGGGATTAAATGAAGCATAAAGAAAATCTTTGTAAATTCAGGACAACAGGAGTCGTTTGTCATGTACAGCCAAAGCTCCAGACTGCACAGATGCGTTTTATTTTTAGAGCACTACATTCCTAAGCCTTACCTCCATCAAAAGTATTTCTCTAAAACCTTGCAGCCATCCCACTCTTTTGAACTACTTGGAACAACCTCGCTGGCTCAGGTTTGTCAGAGAGATGTTTGTTCCATGCATGGTTTGCTTCAGAAAGTCTCAAGTGCACATCACTCTCTGATCCTGCACTCCCAAAGAGCACCAGATTGCCTTTATTAAAAGGCAGCAGCTAACAAATCCCTCAACTCAAGCTTCTGTTTCTTTGTACATTTCCAAATACACAGTTGTATTTTTAATTTACAGGATGAGATCTTTTAAAACAGCTTCCAGTTAGAAGACTGTCACATCAATCTTTCCCCCCCACGCTTGATTTTTACCAATTGATATTTCTCCATTGGACAAACTTCTCTAGGCAACCTTTAAAATGCGTGACGGGAGATAAAAAAATAAATAATATTTTAAGCTTAGTTTAAGCACAGAAAAAAAGCAACTGTCTATCCAGAAATAAAGCAAAGTCCAGATTTAAAAAAAAGATAAGAGTCCAAGTAGCCCCAAGAGTGTTCTGTCAAGCAATTCTGGTTTTCCTTTTGTTTTTTCTCCCCTGGTTTTTTGTTTTTAATGTGATCATCTGCTGACCACCACTTTCATCTGTAAGAGAGCACTTCTCTCCTACTAGCATCAAATCCTTTGAAGATTATATTTCCAGAAAACTAAATTTAAAAAGCCAACATTTGTCACACATGCCAACGTTTATAACATAAAGCCTTCCATTTACTACTTAAAGTTTCTTAACTGCTTATGTGAACAGAATTACCTATTTTCTTTTTAGGAAAATGTTATATACATCAGAACTTATGTTATGTAGTCCAGCAACAAGGCAGAAATTAACAGACTTCAAGACTTTTCAATTACAAATCTGACACGGCTCCTGAAACTAAAGCAAGCCGCAATGTCATCCTGCAAACAGAGGAATTTAAACTCTCTAACGTGAATTTATGTTTGGACAACAGAGACTAGAGAACTGGAGTTGTAGCCGTCTCAACATCTAAATTAATCTACTGTCTCTCGAATCAAAAGCAGCCAGGGCGAGCAGGGTGAACATACAGTCTCAATTTCCTTTTTTTAAAACAGCAGAAGGTTTGGGATACTCTGGTGCAAGCTCTGAGATCAGTTAAAACACTGCTTCAAAAAGCAACCTCTTTTAAAAAGTAAGAAAAAACTCAGCTCGATTTTTTTCCTAACCATACCCAAGATGAATGCAGAAGTTGACCGAGTTTTACATAAAAAGAATGTTATTTCAACAAGTTAGTTGAACATGATATGCCTTTATCAATATGGAATAGGCATACAAACTTTTTCTTAAAGTAAACAGTTCCATCAAAACAGCAAACTAAGAACTCAACAATAAAAATATTACTCTGACCATCATTAAACTGATAACGCCTTTGTTAACAAATTATCCTGATGCAGAAACAGGTTATCAGCCTTCAAGACAAAGTAAGAAACAAAAGCTGTCTTCCTGATAAGAATCCTAAGAAGTAGGACCTTTGGTGAGAAAAAAACTTAATTGTCCAACAAGAAAAGCTGTCTGAAGACAGTTAGATCAGGTTGACAGCTCAGTTACCTGTACGGCAAGGAGCTTTTTCTTTGAAAATTTTGCTAAATGTAAACATGGCCATGGAGTTCTCAAGTTCTCATGGGAGTTCTCAACTCCCAAACATAAAAATGTGATGACACAAACCAAATTGTCCAAGCTCAGCAATGCCAGTGTCAGCACCAGATTTGCAACTGATTCTGTACAGAGTGACGCCTGGGCTCCCCCTTCTTCATCCAACTGCAATCAACTGTGAGACAACACAGAACTTCAAGACTATTTCAATTTTTTCTTTTTTTTTTTTTTAAATAGACTATTTAAACAATTTATGGGAAAAGTATTAAAATAATACACCAGATACACAACTATCTCTAACAACTGCTGTTCTGTTTTCAGTATTTCCAGTTTGCTGTTCAAACTAGCTAGCACTTCTCAAACAGTGAGTCACAGAGTTCAAAGCGGGCCAAAGTTTAAGAAGCTTCAAACTTAGCATACGACAATATATTCTCCTAATATTTGTGTTCTAATAAACGTCACATTTGAAGGAAGTCTGAAAGCAAAGTAAATGGAAGATGGTGGAACAAGGTATAACTAAGGTAATCACTATGAAAAACATTCTCAAAGACCTAACCAGCGCAAAAATTAAAGGGCTCGTTAGCTTTAATTTAACACGACTCCAGCCAGTCTTGGTTTCAAGAATAAGGCATCGAGATTTTTCAGAGAATACACCCAGAGTTCAGCCTGTAATTGGAAAAGCGAGCAAGTTAGAAGCACAAGGCGGCAACAAAATACATGGGGAAGCCAAGAGCCTAACTTTGAACGCCCGATACTCGAGGGCTGACTCCACGTCTGACACCGCTTCTTTCCACGAACGCAACAATTATCCACAGCAGCGGCAACCACCCTCCCGAGAGCTGCTACCTGCCTTTCCCTTAGCGCAACACCGCCGCTGCCGCCACGATAACGCCTTGGTTTTTTTATTTCCAAAGGGAAGCATCTTTCTTTCCCTAATAGCACCACCTCCCGCTCCGCGCGTCCCCCACCATCGGCTCCCACCACCCCGACACCAGGGCGCTCTCCCCGCCGGGGAGGGCGGCAGCGGCAGGGCCGATAGCGGGGCCCGAGAAGCCCCGAGGGGCGGGACAGCCCCGCCGCCGGGAGGCCTCGGAGGAGCCTCCCTCCCCGCCGTGAGGGCGGGCGGCGCGGCCGGCGCTCACTCACCAGAGCAGGGCGCAGAGGAAGAGGCAGGAGCCCAGGGCCAGGAGCCGGCGGGGCGGCTCCCTCATCGTCGCCCCCGTCTACCTGCCGCGGCCGGGCAGAGGCGGCGCATCCTCCCCGGCAGAGGGACGGCGGGAGAAGCGCGGCCGGGCGGCGGCGGCCGCTGAGGTGGAACGACCGTTGGAGCGGCCCCTCCTCCTCCTCCCCACTCCAAGACGCAACGCGGCGGCGCGAGCGCGGCCGTTACTGCCCGCCGAACCGGGCCCCCCCCCCCCCCCCCCCCTTGCCCCTTATCCCTTCACGCGCTGAGCTGGAAGGATACGCGTCACCTTCCCCGCCGCTCCGCCACGCCCCCTCGCTTCAACACCCACCAATGACCGGCGCGCCGCTGAGGGTGGCCCCGCCCCCCAGCCCCGGTTGCCGGCGCAGATTGGCTCCTCCGCCGCCAGAGCGGCGGCGAATCAAGAGAGCCGGCCTTGTCTTTCCCCGCCCCTCCAAGGTCCCCCTCTGAGGTGTCTGCGTGAAACAAGCCGTTAAAGAGAAAATGCCGTAGGAATAAATGACGGCTGACGGCAAACTCGGGGCCGCGAGGCTCGCGGGGAACCTCACTACCTCCGCTGCGAGGGGTATTTTAAGGAACGGCGTCTCCGACATGACGGCTTTTGCAATTTTATTTTTTTATCAGGCTTCTCTGCTGGCTGCCCCGCAGAGCCGAGCGCTGATTGGTGCTGGACGAGGCCCCCAGCGGAATAACCGCCGCGGAGTGGGGCGGGGCAACGCCATTTTCCAGCTGGGCGCGGGGGTTGCTGGGAGATGTAGTTCGGGCGGGCGGTGCGGTGGGGTCTGCCGCTGCCTGAGGGTCCCCTCCGCCATTTTGCGGGCGGCCAGAGGGAGCCCCTGAGGGGCGGTTGGGCTCAGGCCTCACCCGCTGGCAGCCGGATGGCGGCCCGGCCCGTGTTTATTGGCACAAGGGGTGCCAGAGAGGCGTTTAAGGTGGTTTTGTGCATATTTATTCATTGTAGGAGCAAGAGCTGAGGCAGGGTTTGCCCAGCAGCCAGCTGCATGCGTCCGGAGGCCTGCATGGGGAGCGCCTTCTGTGGAGCCGTGCCCAGGACCTGGCAGCCTGGCTAAGCCTTGCTGGCCCATAGTGTCTCCTCAGCCCCACAAACTGCCTGTTTCCCCAGCACTGCCTTCCCTCTGATGGCTGGGGCTGGGGGAGCACTTACGGGAGATGCTCAGGGGAATACAGGCCAGGCAGCTGGAAGCATGATCTCAGCATCCATGAGCACCCGCTCCTGATGTGGGGTGGAGAAGAGAGGTGCCTTCCCTGGTCCTGGCACATATGCGTAGACACAACAGGTCTTACCAAAACAATAAGGATTTTGTAGATCGCCAGGCCTAAATCTGCCCATCTGATTGTAAGGTGGGCTTTATACTACAGTAGCCAAGAAAACCATCCTTGCAGCTTACTCTTGCCAAAGAAACAGCCACAGGATGGGGGTTCCCACTGCTGCAGTGTGATCGGAGCAGCAATGTGCGCTGCTCTCCCAGCCCGTGGGGCGTTACCGCAGCCCCAAAAGGCACAGGTGCATCAAAAAGAGTGTGGCCAGCAGGTCAAGGGAGGTCATCCTCCCCCTCTACTCTGCATTGGTGAGGCCACACCTGGAGTACTGTGTCCAGTGCTGGGCTCCCCGGTTCCAGAAGGACAGGGAACTGCTGGAAAGGGTGCAGCAGAGGGCTACCAAGATGATTAGGGGACCAGAACACCTCTCTTATGAGGAAAGGCTGAGGGATTTGGGTCTCTTCAGTCTGGAAAAAAGACGGCTGAGGGGGGATCTTATCAACACTTATAAATACTTAAAGGGTGGGTGTCAGGAGGATGGGACCAGGCTCTTTTCAGTAGTGCCCGGGGACAGGACAAGAGGCAATGGGCACAAATTTGAGCATAAGAAGTTCCACCTAAACATGAGGAGGAACTTCTTTACCCTGAGGGTGGCAGAGCACTGGAACAGGCTGCCCAGAGAGGTGGTGGAGTCTCCAACTCTGGAGACATTCCAACCCCGCCTGGACGTGTTCCTGTGTAACCTGCTCTAGGTGACCCTGCTCTGGCAGGGGCTTGGACGAGATGATCTCCAGAGGTCCCTTCCAACCCTATGGTTCTATGATTCTATGATTCTATGATTCTAGGTGGATTAGTCACGAGAATGCCGCGTTGGAAACGTTCACATGTCAGGACTCCGAACAAGGAAGGACAGCTTTACCCGGAGGGAGGGACCGGAGGGTGTGAATCACGGCAGTCCTTGCGGGAGCAGGGCCCTCTCAGGCCACAGCTGCTGTTTTCCCAAAGGATCTCCAGCGCCAGCCCCATGAACCGGCCATTACAGCCATCTGGGGGTGCTCCCAAAGAGGAGGGGGTGCCTGCAGGGCTCAGCTTGGTGCTGCCGAGCCACAGGATGGTGTGACTAGAGTCAGCACGCTGCGGGTAGATGTTCCCAGCTGGCATTGGAAACCTCTGGAGAGTCTTTGTGTCTGTTCTTTTCCTGATTTTTTTCACCCTGTAATTTTGTGCTTTCGTTAACGCTTGGCATCCCCCACCCTTCCGAGAGCTCCGCGTGCCACAGACAGGCCTGCGTGCCAACGCATTGTGGAGGAGGCAAAAGGGAGAAGCTCCAGCTTTGTACCCCATCTCCACACAGGCCGGGGTTTAAAACCACCCCCCAGCCAACAAACCATGGGCTGCCCTGTAACAGAAACACCACGTCCTGCAGTACGCGAGGAGGGGGCTGTCGCAGGAGGATCCTGGGCAGATCTCTTTGGGAAATGGGGGGGACAACAGCACAGGGGGCAGCGAGCCAGGGTGCAAAGCAGCACCCGCTGCCCCATACCTTGCAGCTTAGCCAGAAGCCTGGCTTGGAGCTGCTGGACCAGGCAGTGACTCGTTAGGTTGAACAGGAGGAAATTCCTGTGCAAGTCACTGGTAGGTTTTGGAAGAAGCCCGTGGGATTTAATGTGAACCTCTAGCAGAGGAAAATGGGCTCACTAAACCACAGTACAGATTATACCGAGATGAAAGTGGCCAGGAGGGTGGCTCTGACAGCGAGTGGCTTTGCTTTGTGTCCCTGGTGTGACTGCTTGCCACAGAGCCCGCTGGCGGCTCTCCCAGTGGTGAGCCCAGCTGCCCCAGCACCGCTCAACTCCCTGGTCGGGTCCTGTCACCCCAGGAGTGGGGATGACACAGGAGCTGCCCAACCGGTTACAGCAGTGAGGCAAATCCTGAAAAACACTGAGGAGCTGCTTCGTGGCACCGGCGGGGCGTGAGCCAGCACCTTTACCACGAGGGCTTCCACAGCCTTTTGCAGCGCCAGAGCCAAGACACGGCACAGCGGCAGCGTGGATCCGTGCCTGTGTGGGCATCTGACTGTCCTTGGGAGGGTTATGAGCAGAGACATGGTGCGGAGGGCCTGGCCGTGCCTCCGGGGACCTGTGCAGAGCAATGTGGGTGCAGAAAGCCTCTGTGACCAGGGTGCATCTCGGTGACGTTCCCTGGGAGCTGCCTTGGAGGTGGGAAATTCCCAGAGCTGTGGGAGCAACAGTGCACGTCCCACCCACAGCTGTGCCCCAAATCCCCCACTTCGGGGCTGGAGGGTGCCGCAGAGAGGCAGGGCAATGCAGGCTTCGGCTTCAGCTGCCTCCCTCTGCCTCCTGCGGGACGTGACCCCCAGGGAGGCACGTAGGGCTCATTTCCTTCATGGATGCTGATGGAGTTATGGTGCCTTCCCTTTTGAGTAAGAGCAGTGTGTCTGCACAGGGAGATGCCAGGCAAAGCGTACACCTGCACATCCAGCGTCCTGCCTCCAACCGGAGGAGTCACTTGTGGCCACCTCACCCAGCAGGCAGAGAGCGCTTTCCCATCCCACCAACACAGCCTCGGCCGCAAATTCTGCGCCTTGGGGACGGCCCGGACCAGAGTGATAGAGAAATCCATCCGTGAAGCATTAGAATTTTTAAACAACTGCTTAGCTGTCTGCTAGAAGAGCTGGCAAACATTTATTAACCCATCGCTAAGTATTTCCAGCCAGAGCACTTGCCTCGGCGCTGGCAGGCGGTGCTTTGCTCAGAGCCATGCCACAGCGTACAGCTGGGACTGTCCCCGTTGTCAGCCTCCCTCGTGCTGCCGGGACAGTAGTTCTTCCAGCCTCCTCGCCAAGAGTTTTTTCCCAAGAGGAGGGGAAAAGGCTGCGAAGCCGCACTTGCTCAGCCCATACGACTGGCACAGCTCCCGCACGCCACTGGTATCCCGTTACCAGCTGGGGATTAATCACATACAGCTTAGACCAAACACAGCTAAAGAGCTGTCATGGAGGACGGATCATTTCAGGGGAACCGTTACAGTGACTGGTCAGGATCCCGGAGACAAAGCCCCTTCGAGTCAGTCAGCAGCAGGTACAAGTGTCCACCGAAAGAGCCTGGTGCCATCAGCCAGACAGAGGTTTTGATTCATCACCTCTGACATACCCGCATACCAACGCTTGCTAAGCTTGTTTCTCAACCACTGATAAGATGAGCAGTATAATGGTTAAAAAAAAAAAAAATTTAGAGATTACCCAATCTCCCAACACAAGCCCACAATTAACCCAAAGCCCATTGTACTGTAGGGTTACCAGGGAGCAAATACTTACAGGGGATTCTCCAAAAGCACTGCATGTTTTCAGCAGGGATTTGGCTTGCTCTTGGCTGAATTTCTCTTGGCCAAACACCAGGACGGGGCAAGCTGGTGCAGTCCCCACGAAGGGTTAGCCCTGCTGCGGGGCTGAATTCCAGCCACCTCGTCACCCGATGCTACATGTACCTGTGTCCCCTGGGCAGTGTTGATGTGCAGGCGCAGAAGACTCTGAGCGTGCAAAGCCCAACCGGTCGCGTTGGCAGCGACAGGAGCATCGAGCTGCCGACCAGGAATAAAAGCCGGGTTGTGGTGCTCAGCCCCCCAGGCAGGGAGAGCTGGAGGTGGCCACTCAAGGGGCACCTTGGTGCGGTGTTTCTGAGTGGCAGGAAAGAAAAGGTGCTGCTGTTTTACCTTCAAAATCTGCACAGTGATGGGGTAATGCTTGTCCGTTGCACTCCAACACCCAAACGCACCCAGCGTGTTGTACAGGCTGTAGAGTATCTCCCAGCGACGTGGGCCATGGGGGAATGTTTGGTTTCTGGAGGGACACCGGATCCTGGGTTACACCCTGGGCCTTCATCTTTCAGCACTTGCCAGCGTTTGGTCGCTGCACATGCTGAGCCTTTTCTCCCATTCATCCCTGTCTGCTCTTTACAAAGGCTGCTTGTTTTCCCTAGTGTGGGTTTGTTTTTTTTTTTTCTCACATGTGATTTAATTCACACGAACTCTTTTCCTCGTCTGGCTATTGATCTTGGCTCCTTACTGGCTAAAATAAAGTAAATCTTTCGTAAGCATGTTCTGACAACGCAACTTTTGTTCCTTCCAGACACAATTTCCTGTTTAATTTCCGGACCGTTTCTTATTTAGTAAAGGAAAAGCTGTAAATTGCAAGATTGCTTCAGAGAGTTTCCTCTGACTTTAGATGAACCGTTAACCACTTGCAGGAGAGAATCCAGCAAACTAGTGTAAAACTTCTTTTTTAAAAATCCTGAATTTCTTTTATTTCTTTTGCAGCTCACACTGGGAGGGAACACGCGGTGCAAAAAAAAGAAAGAAAAGAGGTTGGAGTTGTTCTTCTTGCAAAACCAAACGGGAGCAGCTCTGCTTGCAGCTGAGCTGGTAATTGCTCTTTCGTCACTCAATAAACTCTCTCCACCATATGGGATTTTTGGGGAGGGTTGCAGCAAGGTTTCACCCCTGGGATGAGGCAGCAGGAACCATCGGTGGAGTTTGCACCGGAGATGCTGCTCCTCTCACACCTCTGCCGGGCTGGGGCTGCCACGCTGTCCCGCAGGGAGGGGTCTGCGGTCCCAAATGTGGGTTCCAGACATCTCCCTGCACGGACGCCAATTCCCGCTCCCACACGCCTCCTTTAAAACCCGGGAGATGCCACGTTGGGCTGCCACAACGGTCACGGCGACCGGCCGATCAGACTGCAGATACTCGCAGGCCGGGTCACGCAAACGCTTGCTCTGCTTAGAGACTTGTTAGATTTACTTAATGTGGGCCGGCGCGGTGGTGTGGGATGGCGCCGAGGAGCGGCGGGCAGCTCTCCTCTCGGCAGGCAGGGACGATGGCACGCAGTGACACTTGGCAGGGGCTGCATGACCCGGTGTAGGAGAGCGACTGCTCTGATCTCCAGCCAGCCAGCCCCAATCCTCCCTGAAAGAGCCTTGAAATCTGGCACGGGGAGATGGTGGCACAGTCCCGCAGCTCCCAAAAGCACTGATGGAGCCACGGCCGGGACCACCTGTGGCAGGCTCAGACCCCTCGCGTGGCTCTTGGCAGGGGCAAAGCCCGGCATGGAGAGCGATTTCCCCCACCTGGCTCTGAGCCACTTCTTTAGTGGCTCAAAACCTGAAAGTCAAAACTTTAAGATGAAGAAAATTAATTGAAATGGGAATTCCACTTTTCAAAACCTTTGTATTTGGCTTGCCCATTTCAGGTGGCTTCGAACGGGGCTGCCCAGGCAGGCTGCAGTGGGAAGCCGCAGCATCTCCCGGCGCCGTTTTTGGGACCACAGAACCCCTGCACGATGGAAAAGACCGTTTCCTACAGCCGGTGCTTGGGAGCGGATGGAAAATGGCTTTAAGGAGAAAGGACCCACCAGCTTCCCCTAGCCCAGCTGGCAGGCATTCAAGGCACGACCTTCAGCAGCATCTCGGCTTGATGCCGTGCCCCCAGTGCAGAGGCCACTGGAGAAGACAATGCCGAGCACGGTGTGAGGGTGGCAGACGAGGAGCTGCTCTTGCCATCCAGGGGAAGTTGGCGGAGTGGGGAAAGTCCAAACCGTCGCTGACAGCTGAGAAACAGAGAAATCAAAATTAACTCTTGGTCGCGTGATGGAAATGTGGTTTGGGAGCAGCAGCTGCCCCACAGGGTGAACTGCTGCGGTGGGCGCCTGCTGGTCCCCGCGATGCTTCCTGGCAGCCGCTGGCTGAGCCCCCCTGGGAAATGAGAAAGCAGATCTCGCTACAGAAACTGAGAAACAGCAAAACTTCATGACTGAGGTGTAAAGCTTTTTTTGGTCTTTATTTCAGGGAGGACAGCGTGGGCTGAAGCTGCCCATAAGCACTGAGGGGCCAGGAAAGCACCCGGTGCAATGCGGCGCTGGGTTTCCTCCACGGCCCCATGCAAATTGAGGCCAAAGTGGGCAACGTCACAGGCGCGTGATCCGGCAAGACAGCACATCTGCGGCTTGCTCAACACAAAACCAAAACCCAGAGCCCACCCCTGGGGCTGGGAGGGCAGTTGGGGCCCCAGAGCAGCGGTGCCGGGAGGACGGCACAGCCTCTGCAGGAGCAGCAGATGCAAGCGGTGGGGGTGAGAGACAAGAAGGGCCAGCTGGGCACAGACAGGGAACGCCACGGGCTCAGCTGCCTCCCTTCCCATTTTGCCAGACACTAAAATAATGCAAATTCCCACCTGGCTCCTTCCTTCCCTGGCAGATATTTAAAAATAGGGAGGCGGGTGAGGGGGTGACCGGTGGCGGGGAGCGGCACTCCTCAGGGACCCACGGGCTTGCATGGGAACGTGCACGTCCTGCAGGGCCTGGCCCAAGGGATTCTCCATCCTGTGTTTTGGGGTAAGATGAGCTCACGTTGCAGGGAAAAGCACTGGGTGGGCTGGGGTTTCCCAGCAGCGTAAAACACACCTCGACTCGATATTGCACCACTCTTCCCAAGAACGTGGGCTCCTGCTTGGAGGCTCCAGGTAGATGTTCATGGGAAGAGAGCAGGAAGGGCTCCTGGGGAGAATATCTCCTCTGAAACTGCTGTGTTTCCAGGCTGAGGCCATGCTGTATTTGAACAAATGCCTCTTTACTAGTCAAATGAGAAGACGAGCACAGAGAAAGATCCTTTTGCAGCTCACCAAACTAAAGCAGTGAATTACAACCTCTTTTGACCTGTCCATACCAAATTTTTCCCCAGCTACACTTCCTATAAAATCCATCCTGTTTGCAGGCAGTGTTTCATCCAGCATCCCCCTCCCCTTCTATTTCTGGCTTTGATTGCACTTACACAGCCAAAGAACAAATATATCCCCTGCACAGACGGTAAAAACCTCGTTAGGAAACTCCGGGTCCCTTTGCGCCTCTCGCTCTGGGTTTTTCAGTGTTTTGCGACCTGCAGCTCTTGATGCCTTTTCGCTGACTGCAGCAGAGCTGGGTCAGCATTTCCCATCCCACCTCATCCCCAACGCTTCAAATTCAGGGCTAAACAAAGGGGAACCGAGTCAGAAACCGCTCAGCAAAGCTTTGTTCCAGAGCCCTAGCCCTGCTCTGCTGGGTCTCGGGGCCACCCGTGTGAACCGTAAGACCCTCCTTACTCCCGAATTTTGGAGATTTTTCACCTTCCAGCTTCCATGACGACCCACGCTCAGGTCCCACAGGCAGGTTTTAATCTTTTACCCGCAAGGTCTGGTTTCCTCCTGGTGCCTGTGCATTAGGGATGCGCCACGTACGGCTGAGGGTGGACCTGAGCTTACCTGGGCAGCTGAAGTTTGGACTCGTCCCACCTCGGAGCACCCTGCAGCTGGCAGAGCACACTGCTGACGTCATTTTTGGCTACAGTTTCCTAGGGATGATTTTTTTTTTTTTTTAAAAGCAGACTGAAAACCAAAAACCATCTTCACTAGGTGTCAGCTTGACCTTCATGGGGTTCCCCTACAAAACAGGACCCTACTGACCCACTGCCCTGGAGCTGGCCGGGACCCCAGCTGGGCTGGCTTGTCCCTCTCCCTGGAGCCCAGTGCGGGCGGTGGGGAGGGCGTTCACAGGACTTCACCGATCCGTGACCGCCAGGGAATGCCAGGACTGAGTGAGCTCAGTTTCACAGCCGCCCCAGAGGCTGTGTCTTTCAGAGGTCACATCCCTGCAAGCATGTGCCTTTCCACATCATGTCTTTCCTGCCACACCTCCTCCACCCAGCTCCACAGCAGCTTTCCCATCCCATCCCTCTCCCCCTGCAACAGGCTCAGCAAATCCCAAACCTCTCCCTGGCAGAGGCTGGTCCAGCCTGGGCTCCTCAGACCTGATCTCAATGTCCTGGACCGCTCTTCCCAGCCCTGAGCAGCATCACCAGGTTTCTCCAGCAGCCTTGGTACTTCCTCACCTCAGCTCCTTGCCTGGGGGGTAACGAGCTTCCCGCTTTCCTGGCTGCTCTGCCTCCTTTCCCACCACCCTTGTTCTCCCCTGCAAGCCCCCATGTCTTGGACAGCCTGTCCCCCATGCCCCTAGGGTGCTGCCACGAGGGAAAATGGCAACTCACCAGCATTTAAGTCTTCTCTGTCCTGGGCAGGGGCCGTTCACCTGGGAGTGCCTCCATGGAGTCTCCAGAAAGATCCTGGCTTGCGCCCTGAGGCAGGCTCCACTCCATAAGGCAGGTTGCGCTCTGGAAATGACCTGCCTGGGACAGGGAGTGCTGACACTGAAACTGGTGATGTCCCCGCCAGGAGCTCCTGGTGCTCCCAACACTGTCCAGCCTCAGGATGGAGACCCGTGGGGATCGTGGCACGCTCCGTGCCCTGGCTGCACCACTGGCACCGTGGCCGGGGCCAGTGCAGCCTCCGCTGAGCCTGTATGGGACAGCATCCCTTACCTGAGCTTGCAGAGAGGCTTCCTGGGTGGTGGAAGATGCTGCAGAGGGCAGGAGGGCTTGGGAGGGTCTGGGCAGCTTCAGCTGGGTCTGACCAGCAATGCCGTGGGCAGGAGCTGCACCTGAGGGGGCCCAGGAGCATCCCTTGGTGGCACGGACTGCCCATGGCAGGGGTGTTGCTGCGCAGGGGATGCCGTTGCTGCCTCACACGTTGCCACGTGGCCCAGGTCCCCCTAGGACCAGGATGCAGACCTGGATCCAGGAAATCTGACCTGCACGCTGGGAAGGGAGATGCTTGGGAGAGCTGGAGCAGCACTGGACTGCCCCATGCCCAGGCACATGGCCACAGGCGACCCCAGGGCAACCAGCCCTGTGTGCCCCAGGACCCCCCCACAGGGCTCAGGGCTGGTGTCGTCCCACTCCATGCTGGGACCTGAATGCAAAAAAATCCTTAAATAGGTGACAGCAGGAGAGCAGGCGCAGCCCGTGTTGTGGAGCCATTTAAGGCAGGAGACAGTCTCTGGGCATGGAAAAATGCAGCAGCTGGAGCTGCGCCAACCTCCCCCCTGAAAAACATTCCTGCGGAGGGAGGGTTCGGCTCCAGGGTCAAAGGGGGAGGCCAGGGGATCGCTCGGCAGAGAAATGAAGCCCCAGCGTCCATGGCAGCCCTGTCCGTGCCACCGCCCCAGGCCAATGGCGGGACCCAGCTTCGCTGCAGCAACCCGGGGACACGCAGCACAAGCCTCGCAGGCACCGCTCGCTGCAGAGGGACGGCAAGGAGGATGGAGCCTGCACCGCCAGGCAGCCTGCAGAGCTGCCGGCACCATGACGGACATGGGGGCAGCCCTGTCGCCCGCGGGGTGACGAGGTTGGGATGCAGGGGAAGAGCCCCCGCCGAGGGACATGGAGAGGTGCCGGAGCCACCATCATCCATGCAGCCTCAGGCAAGCTCAAAGGCTACGCAGGGTGTGCTGTTTAGTTATTTTGAAGCCTACTTCTCTGCGGCACAAGTGATGGTCCCACCCTGAGGAGAAGCAGACACACCTGGAGACAGCCCCGCACCGGCAGGGGGCACGGCGGGACAGTGCCCTCCATACTTTGATATTCAAACATCTCCAGAGGAGGCCTGGATCGGTCACAGCTATTTCAGTCCTAGCCTGTCACCTGTTCCAGCCTTCCTTCCAAACAGCTTTAGCAGCGTATTCAAACATTCGGAGCCCGGCAGACACTAAACAAATCCGCAGTGGGGGGTCCCTTTGCGAAGGGCAGGGGACAGCCAAGCCAGCAGGTCCTCAACATATACAGAGTTTGTGGTACCATGGCGTCCAGCTCCTCGTTCCTGTATTTCAGCAGAGGATCTCAAAGTGCTCGCCATCTTACAGCCTCTCCAGAGGCCAGTGGCACTTGGGGACACCTAATTGTGGGGTGAGGGAGGTCTTGTTGCGTGGAACCCAGGGTGGGAATTAAGATGCTCACAAAGGGCTTTTGCGTCCTTGACCTTAGCTACTGCTCGTCCCCACCAAGCAAGCCCCGCTGGCCACGTAGCCCCAGGAGGGCTGAGGGGTGACTCCACGGCACACGTCCCCCTCTGACCAGCAGGTACAGACGGTGACGTGGCCGGTCCTGTGGCAGGTCCCATGGCCGGTGTAGGGCTGTCGTGCAGGCGGGTGAGTCATTCCCCTGCAGGCAAAGTCTGGGCCACCCAGGGAAGGGCTGAGCTGCCCTTTGGACTGTGGGCGGTACGTTCACACACTGTGGCAGGGCACACACCGTCCCCTCCCGTGGGGACACAGAGCCAACACAGCCGTGGCAGCTGCTTCACACCAGAGCCCGTTGGGGTCCCCAAGGCACTAAGTGGGCACCAGGCCCTCTGTGGGGTCGGTGTTGCCAAGGGTGTGGAGCCAGCGCCACGGTGATCCCCTTGTCTGGGGGCTGGGTTCCCCATGGGGGGCTACAGCCGCTGTGCTGGCATCTCCCAGAGGGGCTGGGCTTTGCTTTGCCACCACCATGGCTGGCATCGCCTGGCATGGCTCTGGGATGCTGCAAGCCACCGACCAGCAGCAATCTCCCACCTCTCCCTGCCTCCGAGGAGGACTTTGGTGGCCCACAGCAGAGGAGATTTCAAGGGGCACAAGCAGCATCCCTCACCTCTGGGGTTTCCAGATGGACTGGACCACATGGAGGCAGCATCGTGTCCCAGCCCCAGGCCAGCCCACTGTTCCCGGTTCCCAGAGCATCACCGTTCCGTTACGCACAAGAGCCCAGGGCCAAGTCAAACCAGACCTGCAGTAACCCACTCGCAGCGGGAGCACAGCATTGCCCTGCCGGTGCCCATGGGAGGTGGCATCCCTCCACCGTGGTGGCCGTGGTGCTTCTCAGGGGAGCAGGAGGGGCACGCTGCCCTCCGAGCCTCTCTCTTATGCAGCCCAGCTTTACTCTGCAACTTTGGGAGAACAACATTTTGTTCAAAGTCTCGAGTTCCCAGGCCCTGGGCTTCAAGGCAATGCCAGCAATGGCAGGAGCTGGCAGCACTCCCTGTCCCTGTGGGCACCAGCTCATGCACATGGAGGCACGAGCACGGAGGCACACACGTGGCCCCGTACAGAGCGCAGGGATGGGGGTTTTTCGGTAGGGCAGCTGAAACTGAGTCCAGCTCCATCCGGACTTGGAGGCTGCTGGCTTTGTCCCTTGGCATAGGGTACCTGCTGGGGGTGAGCAGCCGCTCCTGCCCTGCAGAGCAAGCGGAATGGCTGAGCCGCTCCATGGTGATATCTAAAAAGTGTCACCTCCTCATCCCGCAGGCACACCGGCAGCGTGGGGGTTACCTGCCGCTCTGCACGTATGTGGACGAGGTGGGGTCCTGCTTGGAGAGTCCCCCGCGGCAGGCGCTGGCCGGCTCCTGCCTGTGCAAAGGCAAACATGCGAGGGCTGCGGGGCTGGGGGGGGAACAACCATCAGCGCTTTCGCCTGCTCCCACTGTGACAGGACGGTCACGAACGCCCCTGCCCGAAGCACAAACAGGGCAGTGTTCGGGGCTGCTCTACCCCGGGCTGAGGCCTCTCGGGTGAAGCCAAAGTAAGCAGCTCCTCCGCAGCAAGCACCTCCACGGGGCCGGGAAGGCTCTGACCTGAGCACAAACACACACGCACTCAGGGAAAACTCCCCTTGTCACCCAGGAGGGCTGAGGGGTGACTCCACGGCACACGTCCCCCTCTGACCAGCAGGTCAGAGGGGTGTTTGTGCTTCGGGAAGGGGGTGTTCGTGACCGTCCTGTCACAGTGGGAGCAGGCAAAAGAGCTGATGGTTGTTACCCCCCCGCCACCCCACATAAAGCTCCCCAGTCCCCTCGCCCCAGGCCGCCTCGGTCCCTTTGTGCAGTGCAGGAGATGGGTATCTGCACTTCTCCGACCCTGCTCGGCCGCAACTTCTCCCTTTCCTCCTCCTGCTCTGCTCTTTGCGGGTGCCGCCACGCTCGGGGAGCGGGACAGGACCAGGGAGCGGGGCAGGACCGAGGTGCAAGCAGGCAGGAGCTGCAGGGGAGAGGTGACCCGTGCTCACAGCATCCCACCCCCATTCCCCAGCCTGGCTGCCGGAGCCTGGTTTGGCCAGAAAAGCAGGTCCCTCGCTGGGCCGGGACGGGGAGCGGGACTTGTGACCATGGGCTGGGGTCACTCGGCCGGACACACACGGGGTTGTCCAAGCACAGAGAGGACCAGACCAGATCCCACCGGCTGGCTGTGCCCTTCTTGATGGCCACTTAGGGGTGGCATATTGGGGCTGCAGGAGGGTCCCCCGGGAGAGCTCTTCACCGTGGCGTGCCGGGACCACGGCACGACCTGCCCAGCCCACAGCAGGAGCATCCCTCCTTCCCGTGGTACCTCCTGCATTTTGGGGGGGGGACAAGCAGAGCGAGACACCGCCAGCAGCACCTCCGTGGAGACACCAGCATTGCCGGCAAAGGGCTGTGGGACTGGGGATGGCCAGATCCCGGCATGGAGCTGGGGGCTGGGGTCCCAAACAGGGGGACAGGGCAGAGGGAGGGCAGCCCCGGGGTGTGTGCGTGGGGTGTCACCCCAAAGGAGGAGGAGCCCTCTCATGCCTGACGGTGCCTCATCCCGGTGGAAGGACCTGGAGGATCTTCCCGGTCCGGGCAGCCCCGTCCACAGCCCGACTCGCAGCTGCTGCCAGCCCCCCCCTTGGCGGCACAAACCTCCCCCCCCCCCCCCCCGCCCCGCCCCAAACCCCTCCTCCAGCCGCTTGTTCCGGGACCAGCAGCACCGTTTCCCGGCGGCTCCCGCCGGCAGGTGGCAGCCCCGAGCGCCCCGGCGTCCATTGCGCCGCCACCGGGGCCCAGGCCGAGGGGCGGCGGCGGCCGAACCGCCCCCCCCCACCCCCCGTGTCCTCCCCGCACCCCGGCGACATGGAGCCGGTGCCCGGTCGGCGGTGGCAGAAGGTGCTGTACGAGCGGCAGCCCTTCCCCGATAACTACGTGGACCAGCGGTTCCTGGAGGAGCTGCGGAAGAACGTGCACGCCCGGCGGTACCGGTACCGGGCCGTCGTCTTCCAGTCGGGAGCGGTGGTGCAGCAGCTCTGCAGCGTCTGCGTCTTCGTCGTCACCTGGTGGTACATGGACGCCGGGATGCTGAGCCCGCAGGGGCTTTTCGGGGCGGCCCTGGTCTCCTCCCTGCTGGGCTACGTCCTCTTCGACGCCGTGGACGGCGGGGCCGGGCGGCGGGAGAGCGGGCGGACGCGGTGGGCAGACCTGAAGAGCACGCTGGTGTTCGCCGCCTTCACCTACGGCTTCTCGCCCGTGCTGAAGACGCTGACGGAGTCCGTCAGCACGGACACCATCTACGCCATGTCGGCCCTCATGCTCCTCGGTCACCTCATCTTCTTCGACTACGGCGCCAACGCCGCCATCGTCTCCAGCACCCTGTCCCTCAACATGGCCATCTTTGCCTCGGTGTGCCTGGCCTCCCGCCTGCCTCGCTCCCTCCACGCCTTTGTCATGGTCACCTTCGCCATGCAGATCTTCGCCCTCTGGCCCATGCTGCAGAAGAAGCTGAAGGCCCAGACACCTCGGTGCTACGTGGGGGTGACGGTGCTCTTCGCGCTGGCGGCGCTGGCGGGGCTGGCCACCGTCTCCAGCGTGGGCGCCGTGCTCTTCGCCTCGCTGCTGCTCGCCATCTCCTGCCTCTGCCCTTACTGCCTCATCCGCCTCCAGCTGCTCAAGGACAACATCCACGGGCCCTGGGACGAGGCTGAAATCAAGGAGGACCTCTCCAGGTTCCTCATGTAGGCCTGGCCCAAGGGGAGAGGAGACCTTCTGCTGTGAGCAGTGTCCTGGCTGGGGGACAGCCCTGGGGGGAGGACACCAGCCCAATAAAGCCTCTTGCACAGCAACGAGGACCACATTTGCGTTACCCTCAGCATCTGTTTCCAGACCTGACCTGCTTGGTTTTGGGGGAGGAAGGAGCTGAACCCCCACAGAGCAGCTTTGGGTGCAGGCGAGTGCGTGCTCTGGACACGCAGACCCATACCTGCATTTTGCGCGGGGGGGGGCGGGTGCAGAGGGGGTCTGCATCCCCTGAGCAGAAACACTGCACGGAAACGCACATGTGGCTCAGATGTGCCCCAAAGCACGCCCACGGGGGTCCTTCAGCCCCAGGGACCTCAGTGCGTGTGACGGGACTGACAGCAGCTCCCCGCGAGGGCTGGAGGGGCTGGGGGCTGCAGGCACGGCGGCAGCACAGGGGGCGGTGGGTGCTGCTGGAGCCGCAGGACCAAGCACAAAGGCACCTGGGACGGGCACGATTCTGAGCCCAGCTCACCTGCACCCCGCTGGTCGCCGATGCCAGAATAGCCTCACGATGCTGCTGGGTACCACGTTACCCTAAATGCTTTAGGAGAGGAGGGTGGTGAGGAGGCAGGATGCCTTCCTCCCCTCTCTAACCCCCTCCCACAGGTGGACCCGGCCTCGCCACAGGGCCAGAGCCCGAGCCAGATGGATAGAGGTCAGCACAGACCCTCACAGGTGCTCCCACCAGCTGGGGAGACACCAGGCTGCTGCGACAACAGTGTCAGGGCACAGCGAGGTCCTTTCGGCACCGTCTGTCCGGCACTGCACGCACGACACTCCTGGCAAACAAGCCGTCCCTGTGCCGATCCTGTGCCAGTCGGGCTTCCTCGGCACTTCCCCTTGCCCTGCTCCCATCAGGGACCGTCCCTGCTCCCGCCGCCCCGGGGAGCGGAGCCCACCAGAGCCGGCACGGCGGGAGGGAAGGGATACACATGCCTGCCCCAGCCCTGCCTCGCAGGGATGCATTTGGCATTACCCAGGTTTTTGTGAAACTTCTCTCTTTCGGAAACCCAGCGCTGCAGAAGTGCAACTTTCTGCTTGACTGACCCCATCCCGCTGATGGCGTCTCCCCCCAGCAAAGCAGGCGCTTGCCGCGGGCTCCTTGGGCTTTCTTGGAAATGAGCAGCCCCCGGCGGAGTCCCCGACACCTCCAGCACTTTGTTACAGCTCTTGCCAAGTGTAAAACGTTGCTGGTGTTGTCGTGGGGACGACTACATCTCATTTCGGTTTTAATTAAAGAAAACCTTTGGAGGTTTAGAGTACGTGCTCCAGCCTCGCAGGAAGCGCAGAGCCAGATGCTCACCGTGAGGATGATATTTTTTAGTTCTTCGGAAAGAAGACTTGTTTTTTTCACGAGGAGGTTTCCCAGAAAGCTGCTCAGCCACCAGGATGCCGCATCTCATGCTGGGCTAATGCCATTGTAACGCCGCCATCCAAAGTTGGCTCACAGAGCCCATCGGTAGCGCAAGGCTTGACCGTAAATCAGAAATAAATTAAACCTAGCCTGCCCAGCGCCTGCTGTTAATGTCTGTCACGGTAGAGGCTACAAGAAAGCAGAGTTCCTGCTGCAGCCACTCCCCTAAGGAGAAATATTTCCCCAAAAATATTCTTCCCAAATTCAGATTCTCAAAACCAGCTCCGGGTTAGGAAAAGTGCAAACATCAACTACCCAGACACCATTTTAGATGGGAACGGGCACAGACACCCGCCATCGCCTCTGCCGCAGCTGGAGCTCCGTGGATCACCTACGCAGGTTGATTTGGGCTTTGATTCTGCAGGAGACACCCACCCAGCTGCAGGCAGGATGCGGGATGTGTCCCATCCGGCCTGACCCGGGCAGTTCCGTCCCTGCCCGTAGCCCCAGGACCTCTCTGCTCCTTCCCTTCGCCTCCTCCATAGCCTCAGCCCTTGCCCAGGGATGGCCCCAGGACAGGCTTAGCCCTCCGTTAGCTTGCCCGCACACATGCCCTGCTCTTCCTAACCTGGGAGATGAAAATACAAAGCCCGGTCCACAGCCCGGATGCACAAAGGAGGGAAAAAAAGTGCAAGAGAGAGCCAGGGAGAGGAGATGAGGAGACTCAAAGGCCCGTCAGGGTTTCCCTGGGAGCTCTTTGACCTTCTCCTGAGGACACACGCTCTGCAATGCTGCTGAATCACAAAATCATAAAATGGTTTGGGTTGGAAGGGACCTTAAAGACCATCTAGTCCCAGCCCCGCTTCCAGCACTTTGTGTTGGTTCCCCTGAGGCTCCCGAGAAGCCAGCAAAGCCGCAGGCTGGTGAATCCCCAAACCGTTCAGTGTTTCTTAATGGCGAAGCAGTCAAGGTCAGCTTGCAATGCCCAGCTGAAGGAAGAAACTAAGCAGATACAAGCTAAGAGACCAACTGGGGGGGAAAAAAAAAATTAAAATTTTAAAAATAATTATCATAGAATCAATGGTTTGGCTTGGAAGGGACCTCAAATAAATAGATGTCTCACCAGATGCCTTTATCAGGGAGTGTAATGATAGGACGAGGGGTAACGGTTTCAAACTGAAGGAGGGGAGATTTAGATTGGATATTAGGAAGAAATTCTTTCCTGTGAGGGTGGTGAGACACTGGAACAGGTTGCCCAGAGAAGCTGTGGCTGCCCCATCCCTGGAGGGGTTCAAGGCCAGGCTGGATGGGCCTTGGAGCAGCCTGGTCTGGTGGGAGGTGTCCCTGCCCAGGGCAGGGGGGTGGAACTGGGTGATCTTTAAGGTCCCTTCCAACCCGAACCGTTCTGTGATTCTATGCCGAATAAATGGCCATTATGCGTATGTCTTTATGCCCGAGGTCAGAACAAAACTCTGCCATACACCTACGCCCAGTTCGGCAGCAGCGCTGGCTGCCCTTTGAGCATTCTCTGCCCGAGCGTACCGCTCTGCGGCTGCTCTGATGGAGCACACGCCGAGACCAAAGAAACAGGTCCTTCTCGGTCTGTACGCAACCAAAGCATCGTCAACCAACTGTAAAGAGTTAAATGTTATTTTGCATTACAAGGAAGTGCAGTTTCTTTCTCTTAAGTTCCCAAGTCCACTGAGATCAAGTACTTCAGTGGGACGTTTTCTTGTGATTTGGAGCTGGCCAAATGCGAGTAACTGTAAACTGGCGGGGGATAAGCCTCACTCCTGGGGGAGCTGCTGACACGTGCCGTCTGGAATCTCCATCTACAGCCTCTGCTGCAGGAAAGGGCAAGCGTCAGCCACCCACGCTGTGCTGTCAGGGGCCCACATCCCTCCCCACGTGGGAGATGGTGATGTGGGAAGCCTGGAAAGAGGCAAGCTTTAGCCTGCGAAGGTAAGATCTTTTTATCTCTTCAATTCCCACTGCAATCACCAAGCTTTTCTCTGCACATCAGACAGCTTTGTGATGTGAGAGGCAACAGCAACAACGTGTACGATCAGGAAACCAAAACAGAACGTTGGTCCTAACCCGTCGGTTGCGAAGCAGCCTAGGACATGTAGTGCCACCAGCTGGTGATGCACCCTTCGCCTCTTCCACCTGGACTGTGTACCATTGCAGGGTGGAAATAGCACAGACAAGGTTAAAGACCTTCAAAAATTCATCCCATGAGTTGATGCCAAAGATCCTGCCAAGGTTTTCCAGCACACCAATACCTTTGTCTTTCTACTTATGAGATTTTTAGGAACAGCTACCAGAAAACCATGAAGTTCCAAGTCCTATTTCCATCAATGTTTTTTATCAAATACTTCAGAAGAAGCTAAAGATTTCTGTGAAAGGTTTAATACCATAAAATGCCCCAAGAAAGAAGTTTGTGCCTTACAGCCTAATGCATGGAGGTCGGCTGGTCGCTAGGAGGAGAACAGCGGCTCCTGGTTGGGGTGCTGTAAGCGGCAAGGCCGTACAACTAACATGTCAGCCACCTTGTATTTGTTGTCGGTTCATCTGTTGGTACCATGCCACATCCCAGAGGCAACACAGCGAGAGCTTCCCCCCATGTGGAACAGGTTTTTGAACCACCCGGAAAAAAAGCAGCTTGTGAAATTCAGTCTGTTCCCATTCCCTCCTACCTGAGAGGCGAAGCATGGCCAGAACCTCCTTAAGAGACGCTGGGTATAAAAGCTGTCACTTCTGTCGTAGTCCTGAAAATACACAATTCCTGAACTCTGCTGAGGTTTTTTTGCCTCTGTACCTGGCAGCAGGGAGTTACACAGATGAAAGATACGGCCAGTCTGAGCTCCCCTCCTCATCCCCTACTCTTGGGACAGTCATGTTCATGGGACCATTAGGGGCCTCCATGGGAAGCACCTTGCCCCTGACCGTCCTCTTTCCAGATCCAGCAATTCCTGGTTCAGCACACGCAGTTCAAAGGTCTAGCAGGAACGATTATTCATCTCCCTCTCCTAAGAACTGCTGTACTTGGGGGATTTTTTTCCCCTCTTTTTGCGAACGCCATTGCTGTTTCTTCTGTTGTACTCTACCAAAAGACAAAATCTAAGTGAGAAGAAAGAAAAACCCAGCCAAGTCTCCAGCTCTCTAGGCTTGTCCCCCCTTAGAATTTGAGCAAATTCAGTGCCTGATGTTTACCAGCACACGCAGGTGGTTCATCAGCTCCCTGGATCCAGGAGAGCTCAGCAGGGACCTAAATCAGCTGGAACAGGAGGAATTGCCCAAATTCAGCACAGCTGCGTCAGACCTGGCTTGAAACCGAGCACAGCCTGCGTGTTGTCAGGCCCATTCTACACACACGATACTGATCTCCTCCACTCTCCTGCCCCCATCCCCTGAGCAGCTCCTGCTCGCCCTGAGCTTCCTACTACCATGAAATGTCTTGTTTGTGCTCCTGAAACGACAGGCTGGAGTCCTGATGCCGCGTTGTGCCTCCAGTTTGTATCCGCGCGGTGCCTTCTGATTTATGTGCAACAGTTTGCGAGACACCCCTTCTTTGTTTTCATAGGAGAAAAAAAAAAGTCAATAAACCCCATCAGTTTTCCCTTTTTTTTTTTAGACTTGCTCTTTATATACTTCTCTGGCACTCAAAGCGAGCATGTCTTCTAAATGTTAAATCCCAGATTTTCTCTTTCACATAGGGACAGACACATTTGGAATCACAGAGGTAGCTACTTCCAGCCGTTTGAGCTCAGATGCTCCAATGAGGTCGGCTCGCAAGGAATTCAGAGGTTTAGCTTGAAAAAAAACCAGTCAGAGCAGCTGTGATTTATTTATAATCGTGCAGATTCATCAGTCCAGAGACTGCTGCAGTTTTTCTCCTTGGACTTTCCACTCAGCCAGGTGCTGCCGCCGGTGCGTTAGACATGTTTTCGGACTCTCTTGTTGTTAAAGAAGGCGGCTATTCTTCCTGCTAAGGCTAAGCCAAAGCCATTTATATGGAGAAATCCTGGTGGTTAATGAATTCCCAGCAGAACGTCCCTCCCTCCGCCACCTCGGAGGGTGGGCATCTCCCAGGCAATTTCTTCCACGGGGTGTGAATGGCTCCACTGGAGAAAGACTGGGTAGACCCTTCAATAGAAAACCAGCACACGTTCGTTTTGTAACCAGAAGTTTTATTTTCTTTATATCCAGGCTTATCGTTGGCATCCGAAAATAAAATCTTTCATTTACAAATAGGCTCGTGCAAATTAAAGGTAATTGTGGACACACACAGGAAAAAAAAAAAAAGACAGATTGCATGTAACAAAAAAGAAATGCGTGTGTTAGGACGATCTTCCTGGAACAGCTGGTGGACGTCGCCTAGGAAAAAGATAAAAAATGACCCAAAATTCACAGGGAGGGAGGGCAGAGGAGAGATTTAAAACAAAAGGCCAAGATACAATAAAATGACTCGTATACAGAATTATCTTACTAAAATGGGTTACGAGAAAAAGGCACAGAACATGCACATTAAGGAAAAGAGCAAGAGCGAGATTAGAATCAGCTGGCTGCCAGCGCAGCCTCCGCTTCCATCCTCACCGCTTCCCACCTGACTTGATGGCGCCAGAGAACTGGGACAATCCCATCACAAGCGTGGAGGTCGCTGGTCACGGGCTTGCTAATTGTGTTGCAGCAAATAATATCCTCTGGAAGAGCTTTTTCCCCAGCCAACCTGAAAGTCTGCACCGCTATCTGCTGCAAACGCTGTTCTTGGAGTAGAGCTTTTTAAAATGAGATTCTGGTGACATCGGGAATGATCGAACAAGGTGGATCTATGGGCTGGATTGGGGTATCTGGAGGGGACGTTGCTGGGGAAGGTTAAAACCGTGGGTGACAGTGCAATGAATCTGCTCCGAGCCTAGCAGCAGAGATCCTGGGCAGCTGGTGGCCCGGTGCAGCGGTTAAGGAGCGGCCGTTCCTCCCGGTACCCAGCGTACAGCGCTGGCGTGTCCCCACCAGTGCGCTGGGAACCAAACTCATACGGGGGCACATTAACTCCAGCCAGCTGGGACACGTGTGACACCGCTGTTCTCCGAGGGGGAGTGCACAGACTGCCTCAAGCCAAGCTATCAGAGGCTATTAAAAAAAAAATAAATCTCTCAAAATGTTATAGCAAGCAAGCGAATACAATGGGGATGTCGCTGCTTTGCTCGTCCCACCTTTTCTACACTCCGCCCCCCCCCCCTGGCCCCTTCCCAAAACCTGTCTAAGGACCAACGTAGCGACTGTTGCGCTCAGTGAGGAACGTCCTCTCCCATAGGCAGCTGTGCCATACAGACCGTCTCCTCCCAGCACCGATCCCAGTTCCTTGGCGCAGGCTGATCTGGAGGAGGAACTGAGGAATCAAGACATCTGCACATCCGTACACAACCGCTTCAGGGGGAAATCCCTTCCAGACATAACGTGTACATGTGCACAGTTTTACTCCAGCTCCTGCTCTGGAGGACTCAGCCTGGCTTTCTGCTCAGCTCTGAATCTCCCCCAAAACACGCTTTTCCCCAGCAATGAAACGAGTACCAGCTATGGCTTGAAAAACGTTCAGCATCCGTTCCCCAGCAGAACGTCCCTGCAGCACTCCAAGCCCCTGCCAGGGCAGCAGGCTGAGTGCTTCCCATGGGCGACTTCTCCCCCTTCGCCCCTTTTGATGACACCTCCAGGGATCTCAACGCAACACGCATCCTCTGGGAAATCCTCGTCGCGGTCCCAACAGAGGCGGAGCGCGGCATGCTGAGATGATGGCGCGAGAGACAGAAGACCACTCATGCGCACCCAGAAAGTAATAATAAAAAGCCCATCAAGAGTTACCGTTTATTTCAGGTTTCAGAAATGCAGCGTAACATTTTTACAGCAGGTGTATGTGATGCTCAGTAATGACCATGGTTTCGGGAATCGACTTGCTGTGCTCAAAGGTCAACACCGGGAACCATTTACAGATTATGAAACCAAAGGCAGATGCGTTGGCTCTTATGAAGTAGGGCATTAACATACAGAGCAAAATTCAGAAAGAAATTAAGCGTTTGCTTCTTACAAAAAAGAAGTCATTGTTTACACCATCCTGGAAAAGTAAAGAGACAGGCAGTAAAGCAAACGGCCGGCAAGACGGGACAAATCATAGATCAAGCAAGAGTGGAGGACTGTCTGGACGGGAGCAGCCATCGGTATCAGCTCGCCTGCAGACAAAGCAAGAGGAAAGACAGGCAGAGTAACATTCATTTACACGAGGGAGCTGCTCTGCTAGAGCCCGGGGAGGAGGTTCAGTGCCACAGCGGGAGGAACCGCGCCGGAAGCACACCAAGAGGTTGGATGCCTCCCCGGTGTCGCAGGTGCAAAACAGGTCTGCTTTGAATTGAGGAGGTTTGGAGTATTTGAAGACAGAAAGACAGAACTAGCCAGCAATCTCAGTATGCTGCGTACACGTGTAGTGTAGCTGTCTGCGATAGAGAGTATAATAGTTTCTATGTTATGCTTTAACACGAAATGCCATAACCTATAATGTTATCTCCTCTAATATAATATATAATCTACTTTTATGAGGCTTACTCAGAAAGTGCAACAAGATCAGCAATAAAATAAACACACATTGACTATGTACATAAGCCTTTTCATTGAACTTACAATCTTTTTAATCCTCACACAAGATCCCTTGAGATGAAAGGCCAAGAGCTACTGACGGCACGCTCAAGCTCTTGGTCAGCCATGGCGAGGAGAGGAGGAACATGTTCTCTAGGCGGAGACCCAGGCTCAGCCTAAATGCGATACCAGATGAGCACCCTCCTGAAACTTAGCTACGTACGTCACCCAGGTAATTATACACCTCACATAAGAGCAGAAACTCTGTGGTTGCTTAACGGGAGTCTCCACTACTCCCTGGCAATCTTCTGAGCTTTGCCAGAGGGAACTGAAGAAAGGGAGAGCAACCCGTGCTCTTCGGCTGCGGGAGTTCAGGCTCAGCTCAGTCTGGGGAAGCGCGTCTGCAGAGGGGGCAGTCGGAGGCAGCCAGTCCCTCCACGGGGTGCTGGTCCTGGTGTCATAGAACCATAGAACGGTTCGGGTTGGAAGGAACCTTAAAGCTCATCTAGTTCCAACCCCCTGCCCTGGGCAGGGACACCTCCCACCAGACCAGGCTGCTCAAAGCCCCATCCAGCCTGGCCTTGAGCACCTCCAGGGATGTGCTCCTTCGGGCACGGAGCGAGTCGCTGCCAAGGCTGCTCCTCTGAGAACAAGGAACAGGAGAGACACGACTCGCCAGCGCCAGGAGCGGGCAGGACAAATCAACCCGTTGCAGGCGCTGCACCGCAGGAGGAGAGGGGCCGAGGTTGGGAGGACGGGACTTACTCAATTGGATGTGGCAACTCCTTGGGAAGCACTTAGCATTTTTCCTAGAAGCAACAACTCCTCGTAGTTTATTCCGAAAAGCCTATATGCAAGAAGTTAGAGGTAAAAATCATCAAACTCTGGAGTTGTGCTCAAGGTTAATTATGAACCTGCACATCTGAAAGTGTTACATTTTGGGTGCAGGCCAGATTCAGATGTGACCTGAACGAGGATGCAGAGGAAGGGGGGGGCTGTGCAGCTGTGTCCCACCACCTCCACACCAAGCACAGAACCAGATGGTGCCGACAGTGGGGCCACAGGTGCCCTCGCTGCGCCCCCCCCCCCCCCCCCTCCTCCTCCTCCTCCTCCTCTCTCAGGTAAATCTACCCTCAAGAGCTTCATTTACAATTCAAGATTACTGCTGAGAAAGACAATTTCTTGGAGGGCAGAGTTAAGGACGGTGCTGAATTGTGCTACCTACTTCCTGATGCTTGACAGAAACAGTCATTAAAGTAAATGAAGGAGCCTTGAGTACGGAGGATTTTAAAATGTGCTTTTAGGCCAGGATCTGTGTCATCTAATTGAGTCTCCTGACTTACCGGCAGTACCACCCTCCTCTCCCATGCAGCCCCACCGCTCTGAATCACCTTCTGGAGGCCCTGCCTCTCGCCACCAAACAAAGGGGACCTTGGACAATTAAAGTCGAGTGTTTAGGAGACGGTAGGATAAAGCCAGACCACGGCCTTGCAATATCACTGAACGAATTCCAAAATGCGGGGTCAAAGCGACATTCTGTGGCTGAAGCGGAAGAGGCGCAGAGCTTGGCTTTCTGTCAGCAGGCGGACAAAGAGTTCTGATGAACTACATACAGGTTTGCTGGTTAGGCAACAGGACGGGCTCCTATAGCTATTTATAAAAATACAGCTAATAGACGGGTTGAATGTTACAGCAGAGAGTGCTACGCAGTGGAAAACTGCGTCCAACACAAGAAAAATCATCATGACATGTTCTCCTTTTTTTTTTGGTAGCAAAAATCAAAATGACCGTAGTTGGGTTTGCAACGTTTTCTCCTTGAAAGCCGGTTCCGTGCACTCGGTGTTGGAGATCTGCGCTTGTTCTCCAAACAAACACCGGCCGCTTTAGCAGTCTTCCGAGATGGCCAAGATGCCGGTGCTCTGACAAACTCCGTCTTCGCTGGGCTTCAGATGGTGACCTCTAGGCTCCCCAGGTGCGCGTCACAAGTGCGAGGTTGACAGGAAATTAAGGTTAAGCTAACGTACAAATCACGATGCTTTCCCAAGCACGTCTCTCTTACGCAAGCTGAGACGCGGTTTGCTTCAGCAGTGAGCACAACTGTTCGTTCATCAGCGGTCTGGGAACGCTTACTAGGCAAAATCCCCATCGGCTGTGGCTCTTTGATGGGATTCTTCCTAACCTACAGTGTACTGAAGCCCTGCATGCCGGCTCCATAAATAAATTTATTAGACTAATTATACTGGGGGCCTTTGAAACCACCAATTGCTTTGCCTAGGGATCTGTAACTAATTGTAATAGCAACAATTAATATTTTTCTGGAGAAACAAGGCCAAATTCATCTCAAGTTTAATGCTGTTAACTCAGTAAATTTTAAACGGTAAGGGTGACACTGACCCGAAGTGTTTAAAGTGAAGTCATGCAGTTAAGACAAAAGGTTTTTATAATTCATGACTATATAATGTGCAAAACAATAGGCAGAGAGGACCTCTGCAAGTGAACATCTGCTAAAACGGTTCATGGCCAGGATGCACAGCTGAGCAGGTCTCAGCACCCGGCTGGAAAAGCGACCCTAACCCGAGGCGTGTGGGACTCCAGGAGATGCAAAGAGAAAACCTTTATATAGTGGGCACAGCGGAACTTCATCAGCTGGCGTGAACAAATATCTCCAATCCAAACGAGACGCAACTCTAGGCCCTACCTCTGTGAATTAGCTCGCACAGTCCATTTACAGCAGTGCATAAATCTATGTCCGTATCTATTTTTCCTTCCGTTTCACAAAACGACCAGAAGCAACGCTCAGTTCTCTGAGTGCGTTACACACGCACACTCACGTACCCACAGGGCTTCCCGTGAGTTCAGTGGGAGTACGAATGCCAGCAAGCACTAGCAGAGGACGAAGCGAGCTGGCACACGCCGTTCTGTCACGTACCGGCTCTTCAAACCGCCCTTTCGCATCCTTGCTGCGGGACGAGACGGCTCCGCACTGAGCCTTGCAAGCCGGGACACCGCCGCCCGGTCCTTACCGACCGCCCAACCAACTCCCCACATCAGCCACCAATGCGGGAATAAAGTAACACACCCGTGGTCCCAAACGCACCCTTCTTGTTTAACAACGTTCCTTAAAAACTAGACTTTGGATAAGGAGAAATTCTAGGAGAAGCAGCCATCCAGCAAGCTTCTTGCAAGAGAGGCGTGGAAGTGTGGGGCCTTCAGAAGAGCTTGGTAAGAAACCACATTGGTTTTTCTCTGCCCAGTTTGGCCATTCAAAAACAAAACAGGCATAACTCTGTAATTCCAAACGACAGACAACCTGAAAGGTACAAATAAAAGCAAGATTCCTTTCAGATAAGAGTAAAAAAAAAAAAAAAAAAAGAATAATCAAATCGACATGTGCACAAACACACACACAGTCGAGCCCTCCTTTGACTGTACGAGCCTGGGAGCACAGTTGCCTGGCTGGACCCGCGTGTCAGTAAGTTAGCCGACGTCAGCTATTGCAAAAGGAAAAGTCAGGGCAGCACAGACCTTCCCAAAACATTTAAGACCTCAGAAACAGCGCGCAATGGACAGAGAGTATATCAGTAAAATCGGTTACTTGCCTATAGATGTCCGTACATGCAACTATACATTGGTTATTGCGACAGTTATCAAGCAATTTGCTTCCACATATTTGGTTAACAATGAATGACATGCCAGAAACTTCTTTTAGTCTAACAGGGATGAATCTAACGGACGAATTACAGTGGGCCGAGTAGGTGAAGGGGGTGGTCTTCGACTGGAGAGAAAGAGAGAAGAAACAATAAGCGCAAACACTGAGAAGGAACCTGGCACCCCTTGCTGTCGCTCCGTGAACATGCACATGCACCTGAACACAAGAACCTTATTTCTGCGTACGATGAAGCACGACAGCCCTGAGCAGCCACGACAGGGAAGAAAGCAGCGGGGTTGCCACATGCATACCGTGCCTTAGCTCTCGTGTATGGGGCAGCTCTTCTCTCTGGTCCACAGCCCGGCTTTCTCAGGGGTCAGTCCCAGCCTGGACAGTCACAGAGGGGACTTACGGGCACATTTCAGAGCGGCCAGCTGGATTGGGGAAGAGAGCCTGCACTGACTTCAGCTGCTGTTTGCAGAAGCAGAAAACCTGCAGCTTCTTGCACACTTGGGCCAACTGGAGCCACGCCAACGTGCTTGAGTTTGAGGCACAAATTTCCAGCTTTATATCATACGGCCAGTTATGAAAATGCTAGCCATGGCTATGGCTTCTGGATTCATTCATTTACTACTGATGCGTTCCTCTATCAACCTCAGATCAACTCCCAGATTTTTTTTGGGAGGGCTTATGGGTCTTTATTCCCCTATTTCAAATGGCTGATTCAGCACAGGCTGCAGCGTGTTGCAAACCCCTGCATTTCAGTTCTGACTGCATCGCCATCTGATAAGAGACCACAGTGCAAGAGTCAGAGGGCAGCAGTACCATCCCTGAGCGTGTCCCACCCCCAGTCCAGGCTGAGACCTTCCCCTTCCTCATTCCTCCGAGGATGACACGCCAACCCTGCTGGACTTGTAGACAGATTCTCTCTGGTAGCTATGTAATCGCCTTTTACGTTTTTGTGTGCGTTTAGGGTATGTGGTTCCTATCCGTGCGGCGTGGAGATAGCTCCATCACCTTAGTTACAAAGAGTATTTTGCTAATGCTCCGTTCCATTTGGGCTAAAACACCCCACCGCTGAGCAAAGCTTGTGCAGCATCTGAGGTGACAATACCTGTTTGGCCTCAGACAGTTCTGCCTGGCACGGCTTTCTGCTGTATAAATATACCTAAATATACCTCTCAGCCAGGCTGTTCCCTTAGCAGCACCCTCCAGCAGGGGTTTGTTGCTGCAGTTATTCCGGTCCATCTCTTACACGGTGTTTTTGCTCCCCGTTTTCTTTAACGGGAAGTACCAGCTCTCTCTCTTTATTCCTTAAGCCAGCCCAGATCACCACGAGAGGGTAATAGCTGCCCTAAGAGAGGGTGACCCCGTGGTCTGAACGAGGTGGGGAGCTGAGGGCTCTTCGGTTCCCATCCAGCTTCGTCAGACTTCATTAAAGACCAAGACAAATCGTCCAGCCCTCCCTAACGCTGTCCTCCACCTGTGAGAGCAGGAACAGCTCCTGTCTCCGAAGATGACAAAGGAAACATGTCTCGTTCCGCTAAAGCTAAATAAAAGATGAAAAGAACATAACAACGTTTTGAACTGGAACATAATACGTGAGACAAATTTACACTTGACAAAAAAAAAGTCTCGCTTGGCTCCAAGTGCATCTTGTACGACAATATTCTCTTTCAGTGAAGAAAGGAGAATTTTAATCCCTAACACGCAACGCCCACAAAATATGCCAACTGAAGCCTTCAATTAAATCAACGAGCTAAAAAAATAGGCAAAATATAATTTCTTCATGGTGTATTTTTCTTACAGAAAAAACGTTACCGCGTTTAACTATTGTTCCTTGTGTTGCTCCAGTGTAGGTCTTCTGGACCCATTTCCAAAATTTGTAGTTTCATAAAGAACCACTTCTAAGGCTCTGCATTTCTGCTGGGTTGCATTAAATTATTCCTTTGTTGAAATGCCTCACATTGCATTGTTTAGCGCTTACTGAAAACATCGTATCATGTGCATACAATTTACAAACAAGGGAAAATGCACACAGCTGTCTTCATATCAAATTTAAAAGATACAAGCCCAAGCATGCATTTTAATACCAGGTTGAATGCAGCAAGTTCGGTTCAAATAATGTAATTTAGGCAAATTGCTATTTAGCCCAGCAGGATCAGAAACCGGAGAGCACAGCGGGAGGATTTCCTGGATATAATCAGTCAAACCCAAACCTGAACCAAAATCAGGTCTGAGCCCCATTTCCTCCTTGAACTGGAGCCGTTATTGCACCCTGACCATTACTTTCAGTTTTCCTTCAAGCTCAATCCAGACCTGAACAGAAGAATTCCCAGCAGGCTCTCCCTTTCCGCTCCAGAATACAGCTTCAAGAAGCCGATACCCCACGGGGTGCTTCTCCGAGGAGTAGCCGCTGCCACCGCGGTGGCCTGGGGCTCAGCGCCACGCTGCAGCCTCTCCCCACACCAGCCGCCTTCTCCCTACGGCACTGCCCCACGGGCAGCTCTGCCCAGCCAGGGGACACCCCAGCCCAAGCTCTCCCCTACCGATTCCCACCAGGAATACCTGTCGGTGGAGATGCAGGCCTGTATCTGGGATGCTCTGCATACATATGCTCGTGTGCGTCTTCCCAATGGGTACAGGCAGGGATGTACGTGAGGAATGGGCAGAGCTCTCCTCAGCTCCAGCCCCTCTCCTCTGCCGGCCCCATGAAGGTGCTGCCTGGCTCCCATGCAGCTGTGCAGGGCTTCCTTCCAGCTCCTTAACCCCACGCACCATGACCAGAGGAGTGGGAGCTACACCCTGGCAATCAGAGGTGCCTTCCAAAAGAGTGGCAGGTGTTTGGGAAAAGACAGCGCTTGGGAAAAGACCTGCAAAAGCACCATTCACACAGAATCACAGAACGGTGGGGGTGGGAAGGCACCTCTGGAGATCATCTCGTCCAAGCCCCTGCCAGAGCAGGGTCACCCAGAGCAGGTGGCACAGGAACGCCTCCAGGCGGGGTTGGAATGTCTCCAGAGATGGAGACTCCACCACCTCTCTGGGCAGCCTGTGCCAGGGCTCTGCCACCCTCACAGCAAAGAAGTTCCTCCTCACGGGGAGATGGAACTTCCTCTGCTCAAGTTTGTGCCCGTTACCCCTTGTCCTGTCGCTGGGCACCACTGAGAAGAGCCTGGCCCCATCCTCCTGACACCCCCCCTTTCAGTATTGATAAGCATTGATAAGATCCCCCCTCAGTCATCTTTTTTCCAGACTAAAAAGACCCAAATCCCTCACTCCAGTCCTGCTGCTGACAGCCTCCTGGGCAGTGTCTGGTTCCCTGTGCCGGTAAATGCAGCAGGAGGGGCCCCTGCCCCCTGCCCCCCAGTCCCTGGGCAGAGCACGGCACAGGGTTCAGCTTGGGGACGAGACCTCGGCTGCGACAGCCGCCAGCACGTAGTAACAACCGTCACGAGCCGAAGCTCAAGTCAAAGTGAGGGAAAGGACAAGCCCAGAAGTTGCCTGTCACTGGATTTCCCTGTCAAGGTGACAAATCGTTACGTGACCATTTTTACACTGGGAGTAGGATTCAAACCTTTTTATCCCCCTAAAAGGAATCTCATCCCCATCTCTTGCCTCTCCCGCTCCCCGGGAGGGAGGGATGCAGGAGCCTGGGCACCCAAACCCCCACCTTGAGATAACAGATTATCTGTGGGACAAATGTAGTCCCACCTTTCCTCTCTCTTCTGGGCACCTCCAAAAAACGCAGGGCTGAAGGAAGTTTTGGCGCGATTTCGGCACTATGGCTTTCTGAGAAAAGGTTTCGTAAATGAGAATTGCCAGACCCTCCGCATGTGGAATATAAGCCGGAGAGGAGAGGAGAGGAGAGGAGAGCAGCAGGGGGAGCTCCAGCCTGTCTGTGGACAGGAGCAGGGGAAAACCAGAGAAAAACAACCTCCCCCAAATCCCCGCTCCGCACTAGCTGCCATGTCAGTGAGTAAATATGTGACTAAGCCCAATTAAATGTTTAGTCTGAGGCCAGAAGATGATAGCGGTAGAGACGGCGTGGACCGCGTTTTCTCTGCGTTATCGGAGCGATTCCGACTGTCCCGCGGTGCCGAGCTCTTCCCAGGCCCCGAAAGGCGGCTCCCGATTCATAGAAAGCTCCTTATTCTAAAAATGTCCCTGCTGCAGTAATTCCAATGTGGTTATTGTCTCCAACATTTCAGCTGGGTTTTTGAGTTTTGGGGCTGAGTCCCGCCGCCTGGCCCCTTTAACGGGCTGCTCAGGCTGTTGTGTTGGTTGTTGGGTTTTTTTTTTAATAAAAAAAAAGAAAAAAAAAGGGAAATAGTGTTTGTAAAAGTTAGTGCTAAAGGGGCAGGGGATCATAGGTCCCCAGGGTTGAGTAAACGAGTCTGCAGAAAGAATCAGTTCTTCTAACTAGCACACATTAAGCAGACATAAAGAATTTACCAATGAAAATTGTGGACTAAGTATGTATTTAATAACTCCCTGATGTTGCTGCAGAGACTCCTTCTTTGAAGAGCTCAGTGGGGTTTTGAACGGAGGATAACTCTTACCCCCATGCAAAAACTTCTTGAAAAAGGAAAAGTTTTACGTTTATTTTTAAGCTAAGCAGCACACCCCGTTTTTCCAGTTTTAAAAGAACTCCTAAAAGCTTTAGCTAGGCAAATGCAGAGCAAAAGAAACTAAATAAAGCAAGTCTAGACTTAAAATTCGATCAGAAACATATGGGAGCTCTTCAAGCATTTGCCTTTCGAGAAGTGCTATCGCTCCCCACACAGAGTCTACAAAATATGCTTTCAGTAACGCATGGCTGTAATTACCATGGGAGGCCCCACTCGCAGAAGATGGCTTCTCTTCTCCCAGCGCAGCGAACGTACTTCTAAATAAAAGGCTTTCATTTCCACTTACATTTTACATTCTTGTTTGCTTGCGACCACCAGAGAACACTTGTGGAAGGCACATAACCATATTTTATGATACATCCTATAGATCTGAAATTGTAAACAAAAGTCTATTATTCTCTCCCTTTTCCATGAGCTTGGTTTCCCTATAAAGCAGCCGTCTCGGAATACACTGATACGTGACATCGTCTTTGCAGAATTTAACAAGAAAATACTTTTTAAAAAATCTCTAAGCAGCTTTAAGTCTGATTGCAGGCAATTTTTATTTGAAGTGACAATACAAATCTGGATGCGAGGCGTACAAAAAAGGGATAAACGAGTGACTTCAGGTGAGGAGTAAATACAGATTCTCATTCAGGTGCTGATTTAGAGAGACTAGGTAACTGGTTCTTGGGATAGTTATAAGTACCTTGACTAATTTTATTTTTATAGTTTTCTCTGTCTCAGTAAGATCCTGAGAATCCCCCACAGCTTAGCCTCTACTTCTCTGGGCTCTTCTATCAACCTGTCTAACTTTGATATGGTACCGCTCAACCTCTGTCAGCTTCTGGATTTGACGGAAAACCCAAACCAGAAGTGAAACCGCTGTAGCCATCGTGGTTGAAGAACAGAGGTAAGACCTGGTTTGCGAGCCCGATCAGTTAGTCTACAGCCTATGCATACTTAAAGCTCTTTCTGGCCTACAACAACAGATGCAGTACAGCTACTATGGGGTCTCCCGAACATCAGCTCAAGAGAAAGGATCTTGAGTGGAAGTGGAAAACCAAGAAGAGGAAAGGCACTTGCTACTAGTGACACAGGTCGTAAGAAAGTAGGAAAAGCAGAAAAAGTATGATGACATTAAGAGCAGTAAAGCAGGAATCATGGACAAGGATCAGGAGGAGATGACGATTATGGGATAAACGAGAAACAGCACTCAATGGTGATGAACGGAAAAAGGAGTTGGGGAATATCTGTCTGATATTACCAACGTAATGGTCCAAGAGAGTGAAAATTTCTCAGATTTGTTCTTTTACGTGAAAGAAACAAAAAAGTAAGAGTGGATGGGAAGAATGTGTCCTTCCACTAGCCACCACCATACTGCGGCAATATAAATTTCCATTAATTCAAATGCTAACACTGTTCCAAAGCATTAGGGTTACTGAGGTTCCGCTGTGTGTGATTTAACTTCATACAGATACTCCTTTCAGAGGCAAAGGTCCAAAATACAATGCTCCACTAGATTAATTTATTACTTGTAACTCAAGCTACGTTTTCGATATGACCCTCACAAATTAACATCTATCACATGCACATACAAATACATTTGTACGTTTATGTGGGTGTTGTGTTTTCGAATTAGTCATTTCAGGGAATTACTGCGTCGTATGGAAAACTCAGCTTGAATAAACAAAAAAATTAATTCAACGGAGCGACCAAGAAAGACTACTATTCTTAACAAACTGTGTGCTCTTCAGCAGGGAACATGTCAAGTAAGCAAGCGTGCAACACAGTAGTGAAGGACTGTCCCAACCTTTCAGGATGGTCAAGAGGATCAAAACTGCCCATGGAAGAAGAGAGAGTTCGGAGTTGAGTGATACATTCAGAACGCTGCTCTACCTTCCTCTGTCCACAGAAGATGACAATAGAAGGGCCTCAAAATCAGCAGGAGGAACACGTAATCTTTGCATAATAGCTCAGGTCTTGTGTACTGGTCTGTGTTTAGCTGTACTGTTCAGCGTCAATGAGAATCAGGTACCACGCGTCTACTTCTGCCCACTCTGTTCTTCCTTCCTACTCACCTTTGACCTTCCTCTGCCTTTTTGTCTCTCTTCTCCTTACTTACCTTGGTGCAAGAAAGGGAGCAAACATCCTGGTTGCCAACTTCAGCTGGAATTGCACCTCTTCTTGTCCATGACGACAACTATCGTGATTATCAGTGTCACTGTTGTTAATGTAGCCACTGAGTGCCCCATTCACTAACGATCCAGTACCGCTTGCAGGGGACAGGAGAGTTTCAAGGAGAGCCTTTCAAGATGCCTGCAGGTTCAGGAAGTTTAAATCGTCGCTGCTTTCTCTCTATTTCTCTGCTATCTCTTGTACATTTTCTCTTCTAGCATAAGGAAGGCTAGAAACGCACTGCTATTCCGCCCGCTCTTTCAGACAAGGCAAGAAATTCCCTGCTTACAGCCTGTTATTAAACTACTCTGTTATGAGATTAAATAATTACGGAGGACAAAACACATCTTCAGGTTCTTGTATTTTTGGCAAACAACATTTGCTATTGTTTGACTCCCCTTTTTCAAGTTGAGAGACGCCAAAAATAAAAAAAAACCCACTTCCTCCTACTAACAGTATCTTGAGAGAGAAAAGGCTAAGGACACACAAAAAAAAAAAAAGCTTTTGCTGAAAGTACCTAACAGAAGAAATTACTTATTAATTCGGTTCATCATCTGACACTCCCAAAGCAGGCTTCAACTGTGCTTCATAGAATCATAGAATGCGTTGGGTTGGAAGGGACCTTTAAAGGTCATCTAATCCAACCCCCCTGCAGTGAGCAGTTTGAGGATTGCACTCAACATCATCTTTATCACACAATCACTTCTTTCCAGTCTTTTCAGGTTCCTTCTTTTGCTGTCTTCCTCTCTCTTGCATCATTTTTATTTACCCTTCCCCATCACACGGGACTGGACTATGCTATGAGTAATGAAGAGCTGTTTCCCCGACTGATGCACTTCGCTGAACTTTGAAAGTAACTTGCAACAGTCCCAATAAAACGGATCTCTCCTGGTTCATCTCATTTAAAAAAACCTTTTGTTGAATACGGCAGGAGCAAGCAGCTCAGGAACAACAGTAAAGACAATCAAAACTACCCGAGATAAAATAAATAAGACCAAACCTCAACCCCACATAAAACAAGTGACTCTTTAAATAACATTTGTTCAACTGTCATAGCGTATCGCCCAGTCAGAAAATTGCTGGACCACTAAGATGGGAAGCGGAGATCCTGCCTCTGGCTGATGAATGGAGATGCTGATGGGAGTTAAAAGTCAGTGGCAGCAGATGTAGTACCTGGGTTGCAACGTCTGACATCCCATGAACTTCGTTTTACTTGGTCTTCAGGAGAGTCATCTGGAGGAGAGGTACATGAAGGAAGGCAGTGAACAAAATCCTATCGCTAGTCTGGAAGAAAGCCATCCTTTTTAGGGACAGCCATCAGTGAAGCTCCTGGAGCAGAGGTGGAGACCCTCCTGTATCTCTCGTGGCATTACAGTTCAGGCAGCTGAAGAATCAATTGTGTGCAAATGCCACTCCAAATTTCTCCTAAGATCGGTATTGCAGAATTATAACGAAACCACAAGAGTTGTTGTATCGTGGTATTTCACAGGTTTCTAAAACCTGTCGTGACCTGCTTTCTGGTCAATGCCTCCAGTATTTATCCTCATTCAGAATGCTGCTTCTTTCATGACTTCTGTTAGGACGGAAGCTGCCAGATGACCCCAGGTAAGACGACCAGTACTCCTCAACTGGTTTTGCACATGGCAGCATGGCTACCCTAAGTCGTGTAGCTAGTGTTTCTAATGGTTGTCACAGCCACGGACACCAGGCTGCTGTTAAGAAAGATTGCCAAATATTGCATTGTACGGTTCGAAAACGGTCCGAAAAACTTTAAAAGAAGACAGAGATGCAAGGAGCAGGAGACAGATTTCCCAAGGTGCGAGGGATGGGATAAGTTGGAAAGAAACCAAGACAAGGTGGTGAGAAGGAAAGGAGGGAATACGTGGGGAAGGGAGACAAATGTACTGGGCAGGAAACCAAGTGAAGGGAGAAGGTGAAAGAGGAAGCAAACAGGATGGTCAAGAAAGGGACAGCGAGGGAAAGGCAGAAAAAAGGGAAACCAAAAGAGTGATAAAGGAGCCAGTGGAGGAGGAAAAAAGCAGAGCTCCTTTCTAAAAGATAAGGGAAAATGAACAGACTGTCCTGCCTGAAGCAGCCAGCAGCAAAAGGAACGTATTACTGGGTGTGCATTTCAACAAGAAATATAAATTAGGCTGGTAACAAATTACACAGGCATGTCTTCCCCCAGGGCAGAAATCTCAGAAAGAATAATTTATATTCTCGTAAGTCTTGTGATTTTGGGGTCCTTGGACTGGCAGAGTTGGAAACATACTGACTACGGAAGAACAGTGTCCCCTCCCGTGGTGGGCTCTGGCTTTGCGTCACCAGCGTAGCTGTATATTCTTTTGATCACAGACACGAAATGCAGAACTAAAGTAGTTATTCTTTGTCTTTCTTTTCCCCCTGAAATTCAGCAGCATTTTGAAATCCCTCCATAAAACACTCTCGTCTCTTTGCTCGCCTTAAACACTCCTAATTGCTGATTATACAATTATACTTTTTGAATATAACCTTCGCTGACGATCCATTCAAAGAGGACAAATGGATGCTACTGCTGGCCGGAGCTGTGCTCTTCTCTTTGGGCGTTCAGATTGAGACCATCCAACTCAGTTGTCCTGCCAGAAGAATTTGATGCAATGGCTATTTGATTATTATTTATATTCCGTTAAAAAAAATACAGTAGTAAGCTTTTAAGGCTGCTAGGTCAAGCTTTCAGAAGAGAGGAGATTCCCCGGCTAAGGCAGGATAACCCTCTGGCCTTATATGCCCGTGCACTGTGACAGCTTTTAATCAAAGGACCATGTGCAACTTTTTGCAAGGAATTCCTTTATCATTCAATAATGACATGGAACGTTATTGGGTTAGACATTACATTAAATCTTTCCCAAGAACTCTCATCCATACAAATCCATCACAGAAAGCTTACTTAACGGTTGGTAATTGGCAATCAAAGAGCTGAGGGCAGAGCCTGTGGAGCAGGACACGTCAGGCAGCGATGCTTTCTGCAGCGCTTCTGGCTTTGTCTGGACATTTCTAACTGTGATTACCGTCAAGTGTAAGTTTGTGCCGGCTTGGCAGAAATATGTAATGATGGCTTTACAATGTAGATGGAAGATGTAATGTCACATCACGTAATTAGCTTCGGTGGCATAATAAAACATAGCTGCGTAGCAGCCATCACCCCTTCCATGCTGGCTGGCTGTGGGCTGAAGTAAATTGAGGGGAGAGTATGGGACTGTTCACGAGCAGCACAACATTAATTCTCTCCTCGCTACTTGCCTCGCATGTAAAGACCACCCTCAGCCCCGAGGGACCGGGCACCAGCGAGCCTGAGGGTGACACACACGTGCTCGGGAGCATTTATGTTCCTGCCTGTTCGAGTGGATGGTCCAGCCCTTCAAGACCCCTGTTTAACCAGGTTCCAGGGTTCCACATCATGCAGGGTCACGTATGTTTTAACGGCAAAACGAGTAACTACCTCCAGTGCTTCGTTGGGAAAGCCTTCATGAATGCACAGTAGCGCGGCAGAGCAGGACACAGAGAGAAGAGGGGAGCACCCTCCCACCCCCACTGACACGATGGGCTCTGCCGCCAGGAGAAAAAACATCCCCAATTCAATTGTTTTTCTTGTGGCAAAGTTGAGATTCCCATTCAGGACATTTAAAAGCCATAAATCAAAGCATCCACAGTAGAATGAAAATTGGTCAACATCAGGCTTCCCAAAGAGGCCGGCAAACGCACATCATGGTAAGCTAAAGTGGCCCTAGCGCCTGCTTAAAGCCATCTTCCCAAAGCAAGCACACAGCTGCATTTTCTTTCAAAATACTACTGCAGCCTTTTAAGAGAGAGGGGGAATAATCTAAATTCTGGCAGCGGGGAATATTTCACAAATCATATATGCTTTGGCATCAAGCCCTTAAAGCCAGGGGCCTTTACTCACAGGCTTTGCTGGGAGAGATCCACCCACCTCAAGTGGGATTAATTAAGAGAGGCATGTATCATGCAAATAGTTTCTGTTTCCTTACAGAAATATTCAGAGCACATAACCCAAAACAGCTTTAGAATCAGAACGAAGCAAGGAAGAAAATTATTTCCTGCTCCCCTAACCCTTTTCCTTTCCCTGTACGGTAAGCGAGGAACAGGGAGAGAATGCTGAGAGCTCACCATTTCTGTACAACTCCTTTGATTAAATGCTAATAAAATTGAGGAAAAAAAGTATTTCTTTTAAAGGCAGGGGCTATATTTCACTATAAGGTTCCCAATTCTCCAAACCAAACATGTGCTCGGCCACTCATTGGAAAAGGACAGTCCAAATCTCACCCCTGAAAATTATGGGTTTTTTTATCTTAAGGCAGGACAGGAGAAAATAGAAAGTTTATGTTTCTTCAGCATGCCAGGATTTTCAGCTCCATGTGACAGTGACGGGGGCTGCAACAAAAAGCTCCTTTGGAAAGCTAGATGAACTTTAAAAATACAACTTTCTTCTCCGGAAGCTCAATTATTTCCCTAGATATGAAAGATCCTGACGCTTCAAGGAATCACTGCAGAAAATGGTGGTAGAACAGTCGGAGCACACAGCACCAGTTCAAAAATAAGTCACAGGGAAAGCTCAAGTTTCCACAAGAACTCTTCCTCAAAACTATTTTTTTTTTTCCTCTTTTAATATCTCAGACCCATTTTCTGAGTCAATTTCCTATGATCCTGCGAAGGCTGTTATTAAAACCAGACCAAGCGTAGCAGAAATTCCAGGGCTCAAAAGAAACATTTAATAGGCGCAGGAGCCGGCCACACTGTCCCCCTCAGGTGATTTCCCCTGCAGCCCCCTTCCCTGGGATTTCCTCTCCCCGAGTTTAGTCAGCAGGAGAAAAACCTGAAGTTTCAGCAAAACGGTAAACCCTTCCTTCATTCTTAAGCAGCTGAGGGGTTTTTTTGTGTTTTTTTTGGTTTGGTTTTTTTTTATGTCTGAGGCTTTCATAGCTCTAAAAAAGACATCTAGGATCCAGTCCAGAAGATGTGTATTGCAGATATTTTCTTTTTCCACAAAAATGTCAGGCAGTCGTACATTCAGTTATATATCCAGCTGCAGCATTTTAAAAACACTGACCTCCGTTATCAGCCACCGCTTCTCATGCCACCAGTGGCAGTCACGAATCGAGTCGTTCGCAGGTTGCTTACCCGAGTGTCTTTTTTGTGCGCTAGAAAATTCCTTTCTGGTCTCCACGCCCCCCCCTCCATCGCTTTAGCATCCAAAAGATTATCATCGGAACATGCTCTTGGCAAGCCACCTCAGGAAAGCAGAGTTCATGCAAAATCACAGCCAGGCGGGACGAAGGAGACATGCTCGTTTGCAAGGCAAGGTGAGAGACGCCGGGGAGCTATGGTTCTCTCCAGTAGTACAACTGACAAACACTGGACCTCATTTCTCTATCTAGTACGTGACTTATCCTCCCGTGGCATGGCGGAAACACCGGGGCCGGTGCCCTTCAGCTCAGTCCCAGGCTCTCCCAGCGAGGGGATGTCGCTTAGACTTCTCCCTTTCCAGAGCAAGGTTTAGTACCCAGAAAGGCAATTCTCGGGTTCTCCCCAGCGGTGTGAGCTATGGGATATCCACTAAGATCAAAGACTGCATTTCATGGTCGGGCACTGATGCAACAGCACCCTTTTCCTAGGCAATATATAAAAATACTTAATTCCTTTGATATACCTCATTTATTTATTCTTCGTATTATAAAGGGTAATTATATTAGAAATAATGAGCCTCAAATTTAACTTACTGACAACTACAAGAACTACAAAACTACTTTTAAAAGAAAGTTTTTCTCCAAAAGTTCTCTTCTCAATTACCATTTCTAAAACTTAAAATGTGCGCGTTTTCTTTTTGTTTCTATTTAACTGGCTTTTTTTTTGCAAACTGTGACTAATTTTAATGTAACAGTTAATTTTTTAGAAATGGAGAAACCCCTTTGTTCCAACATTGCCTAATCTGCCCATGTCTCTCATAATTTAGGAAGTTACCAAAGCCCTCAGAATCAGAGGCTTTCATATATATGTTTATATAGAATTTGGGTGGTTACGTGTATTATGTCATTGTGAAAATAAATATTACGGACATTTTATTCATATAACTTGTATTAAAAAAGCAGTTAATGCCACACAAAATTATAAAATATGCAAAGCTGCTTTAAAAAGTACTGATAAATGCAAAGCCCTAGGAGGAAAGGAAATGATCTGGTGATGAAAATCCTGTTCCTTAACTAATTGTTTTGTACCATATGATCTACGCTGTCAGACAACTATGGACTGTTTTCAACTGGTTGTAAATTACTCGCCTTGTGGAATAAGAATCAGGCTCCTATCAGTTTGTTCCACTGGTTCTACACGGATCGTTCTTCTTCTCCCCCAGAAGAGCCATTATTTCCTCTGGCGAGGACTCAGAGTGGCAGAAGTGAGTTGTTGTACCCCCGTCCCTCCTTCTGGTGGAGGGGTAGATGACCTTCCTCTCTATGCACCCCGATGTGGGTACAACACAACCAGAACAGGGGTTCTTAATGGAAGATAATCAAGTGTCTTCAAACTGACTGACTGGAACTTTTTTTTCCCAGGAAAAAAAACCTTCTACCTTTTCAAAAACTCATATTTGGCCTAAAAATTGGTTCCTCAAAACACCTTTGACTCTCTGCAGGGAACGTCCAATTTTGCTTTGTTACTTTTTCAACCACGGTGCTCGACTTTCTGACACAGTGCAGAATCTGTCTGTTATGCTAGAGGGAGAGAACCATGCCCACCACCAGGAAGATTAGACATCTTACCTTGGGACACTGGGAGGAGCCCGGGTCGGCCGAGAGGGAACCTGAGGAGGTCCTCCAAGGGCTTCACCACCACTTGGAAACGGAGGCAGTGGTCCTGGGCGGAATGGGACCGGAGGAGCCCCCGACTGAGGGCCTGGAGATGGGATTGCAGGAGCGGGTCCTCGGCCAGATAAAGGTCTGGTTGGGGGATTGTTTAATGTCGGCCTCCTCTGAGTTGAGGGACTTGGAGGAGGTGATCTAGTGAAATATCAGAGAGTTAAGAAGTTCAGTAAGGTGGGGTTTGTGGTTTGTTTTATTTTATTATTTTTAAACAGAAATTAAAAGCTTTTTTACGCCTATGACAATTGTTTCTCCTTGGCATTTTCCTTAGCTGTCAAGCGTCAGAGCATGACACATATTTAAGTCTCACACTTACCTTTCCCGCAGACAGCATGATATGATTTGTGACTTATGACAGTCAGAAATAAACATACAAGCAAAGAGGTAAATGTGATGGATTTTAATATTAGAGTTCTAATAATGTTAAGGGCTACCAAGATGATGAGGGGGCTGGAACATCTCTCTTAGGAAGAAAGGCTGAGGGACTTGGGTCTCTTCAGTCTGGAAAAAAGATGACTGAGGGGGGATCTTATCAACACTTATCAATACTGAAAGGGGGGGTGTCAGGAGGATGGGGCCAGGCTCTTCTCAGTGGTGCCCAGCGACAGGACAAGGGGTAACGGGCACAAACTTGACCATGGGAAGTTCCATCTCCACGTGAGGAGGAACTTCTTTGCTGTGAGGGTGGCAGAGCCCTGGCACAGGCTGCCCAGAGAGGTGGTGGAGTCTCCATCTCTGGAGACATTCCAGCCCCGCCTGGAGGCGTTCCTGTGCCCCCTGCTCTGGGTGACCCTGCTCTGGCAGGGGCTTGGACTGGATGATCTCCAGAGGTGCCTTCCAGTCCCTGCCATCCTGTGATTCTGTTGAGTGGATTTTCTAGGACATGGAGCCTGAAGTGCTGAATTACTACAACGCTTGCAAGAAGAGGCCTTGTGGACACACAAACAGGGTGACAGAAGTGGCTGCTATCTGAAGTGTGAGACAAGCTATAAATCCACTGGATGGTCTTCTACAAGGCAAATATCTTGTCTGGTGTTTACATACGTATCCACAGAACATGTATATGTGGGAAAATGTTCTGATTTCCCTCATAAGTGTCACTAATGACGTGGAGGAGTATCTGCCCAAAAAGACAGGGAGGGAGGGAGCTGCTGATGCTGAAATATCTGCCTGCCCTAAATTTCATTGCAATACAGATTTGAGGATCCTTACCTGCGGGCCTGCTGAAGCCAAGAGTCGTCTACAGGAGGGGGCGCGGGGGTCGAGACAGTGCTAGTGCTGATATCGCCAATGATGGCTAGGGCTTCCTTTAGCGCTTGGTACATGCGGAGCATTTCATCTCGCCTCTGCGCCTGTTCAGCCGACTCCTCCATTAGGGTGTTTTGGTCCTCAGAAGAATACAAATGAGCCAGGAGCTCTGCGTTGATAAATTCTTTTACCTATTTCATCAGACAAAAAAAAAAAAAAAAAAAAAGAAAAATCCCCACCAAAACAAATAAATAAACAAAAAAAACCCTACTGAAAACACAATACTGAACGAATACGGTGTGAGATCCATGGAACCAGGAGACAGACGTACCTCGATTTAATCTGTTTCTCCTGCTGCCTTACATCAATTCTACTGGTCGGATCTGGGACTAAAAAATGCTGAATTCGGATTAAGCCGACGGTGCAGCAGCCTCAGGTCTAGCTGTGGCCCAAGGAAAGGCTGGCACATGGAGCTGGGCAGAGCAGTTGGAAAAGGATGGACTGGACCGGACCTTTTAGCAGCTGCCTGCACGCAGATGGGCTTAACGCAATTATGAAGCCACGTTCTGAGACAAGGAGTCGCGTGTGAGGATGAGAGGGTTTTGTGCAGACACTCCCCAAGGCACCGTGGCCGTTTTTTGTGTCTGTCTTCGAAACGCTGGACGCGGTTGGAGCTCACGTTGGTCTGTGTCTCTAAGGTGACACCTGCGTTTACAGTTCATTTCAAGCAGGTTCCCAGCAGCTCCCAGGAGACGGCTGGCATTCTGCTCCAATTCTAAATGGCTCAGAAGTAAATGGCAGCTAATGGCAATACCATTAGATACACTAAATTCCCCCGGGAATAGGAATTTTCAGGCTTTACAGCATCTTTGTCAATTATTTTCTTAGCAAAATTTTACCCTACTGTAGATGGGATTTTTCATCTCCACCAACTTTGTCAGATTCGAAATGTCCCATCCACATGCATTCAAACTGAAGGGAGAAGTTTCCAAGTAATCTGATTTACTGTATTGATTTCCTGCTACGCCTGCCCTGGTTATGGAAACCTGGGCCACATTAGGAGAGATAAAAAGCTAGAAGGTACTCTGATTAAATAAGACTGTGGTAAACAGACCAACTGCTGACCTACTAAATCCTTGCATTTGAGACTTTCGTTGCTGTTCTGATCTATTTCTCATCTGGCTTTTTGCTCTATAAAGCTTTTTTGAGCCAGAGATACTGACAATAATACATTCCCAAGATTCTGATTACGTAAACCTGAGCTCCGTTTGCACAGGGGGTTTGTGCTGGTTTAGCAGCATTGATTTAAGTCCTGCCCGTTAGACTAAGGCAACGTCTGTGTTCAGACGAGGTCAGTAAGAGCGGTCGAACTGCACAGGCAGGGGACCCTTTATGGTCACCTAGTAATGAAAAGAAGGCCAGGACAGACCTTACAGGGAAACAAAACCATATTCCGTGGGCTTGGTTGTCATTTCCCATTCACGTATGACAGGAGATGCACAAATTCTTAGCAAAGCCTGCAAAAATTTTCCATGAATCTCATGCTGTTTTCCAGTAGATGGTACTGATCAAGAGCCAGAGTACACTACTTTCCTCATGATTGCCAAAAACTCCACATTAAAAACAGATATCATAGTTAAACAGCATCACATTCTACTCGATGAAACGAGCATTTTAATGGCATCACTTCAAAAAAAAAGAAGTCGTCGTCCTAAAATTAGATTAAGGCCAGAGCTGATTGTAAAAGCGTTGTTAAACCACAAATATCTGTTTGAAAAAAATCAGGCTGTGACAGTTATCATGAGCGATCCCTGTCTGCCACTAGCAGGAGCCTCAAGTAACTCCCTGAGCTCTTCTGGAAGGGGAAGACTTCTGGGCTAAGGACAGTTCTTGGATCAACCACCTTCCTTCTGCAATGGGATCCACTGTATTCAACAGAAGATGATCTTCCACAACAGCCACTTTCTCCAGCTTGGAAAAGGAAGGGAAAGTGACACTTACTCATGCCTTTGCTCCTTTCTAGAAAACAGGAAAAGTCACAGGAACGGTTTAAAACATTCTCCTTCACAGACGTCAGACCCGCGGTCAAAACTGAACAACACATCCAAAATGCCAATGCCACAAAACCTGCCCTGTCACTCCCAAGTGGGGTCAGATGGGCTTGACAGGCAACTTCATTCATCAGTGGGCAGACTACAACAGGACATCACTGCCTCAAATGCAAACACAAACCATTCTTTAACCTTAAGTTTCATAGTAACAAGTGCTTTATAGAATCATAGAATGGTTCGGGTTGGAAGGGACCTTAAAGATCACCCAGTTCCACCCCCCTGCCCTGGGCAGGGACACCTCCCACCAGACCAGGCTGCTCAAAGGCCCATCCAGCCTGGCCTTGAACCCCTCCAGGGATGGGGCAGCCACAGCTTCTCTGGGCAACCTGTTCCAGTGCCTCACCACCCTCACAGGAAAGAATTTCTTCCTGATATCCAATCTAAATCTCCCCTCTTTCAGTTTGAAACCATTCCCCCTCATCCTATCACTCCACTCCCTGATCCAGAGTCCCTCCCCATCCTTCCTGTAGCCCCCTTTAGGGACTGAAAGACTGCTGTAAGATCTCCCTGGAGCCTTCTCTTCTCCAGGCTGAACACCCCCAACTCTCTCAGCCTGTCCTCACAGCAGAGGGGCTCCAGCCCTCGGAGCATCTTCGTGGCCTCCTCTGGACCCGTTCCAATGGGTCCGTGTCCTTCTTGTGCTGAGGGCTCCAGAGCTGGATGCAGTACTCCAGGTGGGGTCTCACCAGAGCAGAGCAGAGGGGCAGAATCACCTCCCTCGCCCTGCTGGCCACGCTTCTTTTGATGCAGCCCAGCATGCGGTTAGTTACTTTGGAGTTTTTCTACTCAGCAGAGATTAATATCTGCACTGCTTATGGAGTATATGCTGTCTACTCTAAGACCACCCCCCTTGTATAATCTGTGATACCCAGGCACCATGAAATCCAAATTCTGAAATGTGTGTTTGGTTTGTGTTTGAATTGCTAATGGTAACTCAATGCAGTTCTGTGAGGTAAATGTATAAGGTAATCAACATCCACCCTAAGAGAAGAATAAGGCATGCGTTTGGAATACAACAATCTAGGCTTAGGCCTCCAAATATGCTTAGGGACAGCATCTAATTATTTTCTGTGCACTGAGTTTGAATCTGATACTTTCCTTCAATTATAAGTGCTCATTTCCAGGCCCACAAAGTGGAAAGGAAGTTCTAGGAGGACTCGGGAGGTTACAATTGTCATGGAAACAAACTCCTTGGGATTGATTTGTTTCCAGAGTTTTGGAGGCAATATGATGGGGCAGCAGAAAGTACAGAATATGCTCATTAAGGGGGAGGGAGGGTTTTTTCACTTAACTCCTGGTGGATGGGTTGGACTTCTGAAGACTCCAAGGAGCACACAACAGGAGCCACTTTCCATCACAGCTCCACTGCTTTCCGGGTCTTTGCACAACCTTTTGGCATGGCTCAGCAGTCTTCACTCAAGCATTTCTTTCTCTTTTTAATAGCGCCGATTTTTTAAAATTGCTATATTTGAGCTATTGTTTTTAATATGGTATTTTGCAGCCGATGCTGCACAGAAACAAGTGCATTTATACTTCTACTCTCACTCTTCACAATCTTTTAAAACGTTTTGATTCTTTGCCACAAATTTAAATCAAGGTGTACCTCTTAGCTCACTAGGAAGCCCAAACACAACTACGGACTATGAGGTCAGTTGAAAGGTAGATGATGTTTTAAGTACGCTGTTTCCGTGTTCCGTGGTTGGCCAGCATGGCAGACTTTATCAACGTAACTAACAGCCGATGAGACTGAAAGTACAAATTCTTACAGCATTCCGCTTCTGAGTAGAGCGCGACCTTCAGAGACTCTTAAACTATTCCATATGATGAGGTGAGTGGCAGAAAATTTAACGTAAACTTTCAAAAAACTGCTTACCGAATTCTGCAGTTGATGAACTAAAGAGCTGCCCTTTCAAGAGGCACTGAAATTGTGCTAAGCCAAAGCAGCAAGTTGCTAGATGGGACCTGGAAAGAGCAGTGAGAACACGCTCATCCTGTAAAGTCTTGAGCATGGCTGATTTGAGGAAAAAAAGGGCAGTTCCATTGTTCCCGTGCTCTTCTGTAAAAACTCACCCATGACTAGAGCATTATTTGGAGCCTGACTCCCCTAAACCTAAAGAAGCTAATGGGATCTCTCTCGTCCTTATGCAAAAATTCTGCTTGTGTTACGCGTACCAGGAAATCCCATTGAAATTTCCCATCCAACCACCTAACTCTTAAGTCCAACACAAATTCCACAGGGCTAATGAAATCCATCAGACAAAGGCTAGAGGTGGCTCTGAGTCACAAGTAAATGCTACTTTTAAACCAGATTTGCCTTATAGCATATTGTTTTTGTAAAGACTGATTGGTTTGATGACCTCAGAGAAAAGGTGCTACCCATAACTAACAGGAGCTGTGCTCTCCATTATTAATTTATATGGCAGCAGCGGCACTAATATTAAGCTTAGTTTTCAACAAGCTCCAATCAGAACTCTGCCAGGAAGCGAAGGCTGAGATCCCAGTGCAGCGGAAAAACAATGATATCTCAAAGCCATTTCTTTAACCAAATAATCTTCGGATCTAAGAAAGACACACACAATAAATCCAAGAACCACATCTGCTTATCTAAACAACAGCGTCCAGGGCTGCTAGATTTATTCCTTGAAAACGGTAACCTGAAAATATAAAGAAACCCAAATAAAACAAGACCTGCTTTAAGAAACCATGCCAAAGGGCTACAGATTGAAAATCAAGGAAGCACAACTCCGCTCTGCTGCTCCCACAGACTGCCTAGACGGAGCTCCCAACTCCCTTTTCCTGTTATATCAAAAGCAACACAGAGGAAAAAAACCAACCCCCTTGATTTACCTTTAAATAATATCTTATATTCTGATTAAGATGTAAATGAATTCAATCTTTAGCATTTTGGAGTAAGCACTCAAGGCCGTCTGCCAGCCTTTGAGAAGGCTGCACAACTTCGTACTACTACAGAAGATTTGAACGTTTTGTCTAAGAGTGTGACATTTATGGGAGCGTGTTCTTCTCCTTAGTACATGCTGTTGTTGCCGCTATATTCAAGAGGCGTGTTTGAGCGTAAGAGACTTGACAGACATGTTAAAATAATTTAGAACCCTGGCTGCTACTTACATTATTGATCATAAGATGCATGATGGTTTTCGGAATCAAATCTCGGATACATTTGTTGATAATAGACATGTAGGAGTCCACAAGATTTCGAATTGTCTCCACCTGTCTCTCCAGCTGGGGATCCATGGAAAAATTGTCTGCTTGGCCATTCTCATCATTTTCAGTCTATACGGAAGAAAAAAAAGAAAAGTCAAGTCTTTCAGACTGCAGTAAAGTGGAAATATATTGGGGAAAAAACCCTGGACTTAAACTAGTAGTAATCCAGCAATGTAACTCATACAAAGAATGTCTGGAGGTTAAAATATGAAGTAATGGCCTGTTTAACGTTACTGTTTAGCATCATTAAATCTGGACCTTTAAAGCTTAATGCAATATGAGATGCAAGACCTTCTTCACAAAGTACATTATATATTTCCACACGAATTTGTAATTTTATATTACAGAAAGTTTTCAGACACAGACGCGTGGCGGTGAACGATCACTTACTGCAATGCTTGTTATCAAATCTTTTACCCCTGAGACTCAGCCAGCTTGACCATGCAAGAAAGCAGCACCGTAAGCTTGGATTTTGAATTTTACCCTCCTACGGGTAAAAGACATTCTTGTTATTTAAGGTTGACAAATTCTGCAGTTCAGCCTCAAATTTGTTAGATGTGTATAGCACCTAAATAAACAAAGGATTTACGAAGGATAACAGCAAAAGCACCATTGGTTCCAGTGCTCAAGGCTCAGCATAACATGGGCTGGATTATATATTAGAGGTCTCTTTTGCATTGGACAGAAAAAAAAGCTTCTTTGTATGTAAACAGCTGACCTAATTAAAGAAAATACCAGGAACTTTAACTGGAAGCTAAAAGGTATGTATTTTGCTTCAGTCTGGCCTGTATAAATATAAGAAAACCTAGAAAAAGAATGGTAGCCTTTTGGTGAAAATCAAACTGCTTTCTGAGGCTCAAAGATGCCAAAAGAATGGAATTTCAACCTGGAAAGTACAAAGAACAATGCTCTTTCCCCAAACTCTGACATATAATACCTCTCCCTCTAAATGACCACCGAAGCCATATTAGCATGAACTAGAAAATTTAAACCTTTTCTGTTGGCGCTTAGAAGCATAACATAAAGAAAGTACTTGAAAAAAGCGAATAACCCAATAACGAGGACTATATACCAGCCAGACCCCCTGTAACCAGCAAAACTCCATTTGCAATATAGAATTTGGCTAAAAAAAAAAAAAAAAAATCTCCTAACGCAGGGTCTGCTTTTGCTCAGGCAGCGTTGGCGGGTAGAGCACTTCGTATTTACTCCTTGTGAACGATGGCTCGGTCAGCCCAGTCTAAATGAAATGGCGATGGTGGTGATTTATTAAGTTAAGTTCCGAAATAAGATCCAACGTACCACTTAGAAACAAAACAAAATGTAAAGGAAGTTTCAAAAGTTCAGCTTGTTTTTAATTACAGACAAATTACTGGGAAAAACAACTAATCCACGGACTTTAAAAATAATTAGCGGCGCTTCCTAAAAATCTTGGGACTGTGGAGGACACTGAAAAAGCTCTTGATGAAAACAGTGTTTTCAATTCTGTAACACCAGTAGACACGCTGCCCTATAAACCTTAATCATTTTGTTAATAAACTGCATATGCCAAAAAGTCAGAGCATGCAGATTGAGTATTTCCCTTGGTCTCCATGTCTGAAAAGAAACTCACTGTCATTTTCCCTGTGAAATACCAAATAAATGGAAAATCATACATCTATCATATATCCACAGATTTTAGCCAAGCCACTCCAGACTGAAAATTCCCCCTTCCCAGTTCCCCTGCATTTGACTTCCATTCTCTTTCTTTTCTTCTTTGCTCTCCGTATAAAAGTGCAGTTTGTCCATGTATTTTTTTTTCTTTTCTTTCTTTTTTTTTTTTCTTCACTTGTTTAAATTACAGATTGCAATAAGATTCTTAACTGGCTAAGCATTAAAGTGACAGATGTTTATCATTATCCTCATCAAGAGAATGTAAAGTAACAATAGTAATTTGTCTCTGATCTTTAAGGCAAAGGGTAATAGTCTGCAAACATTTAACCTTTTATATACAGGCTCATAGGTGATATTTACAGAAAGTGGATAATACTTCAGGAGTCCATCTCTTGTTTGAAACTGTAATAGAGGCAACTTCATCCTGTTGATTTATTTTCTCTTAAATCAAAAAAGATCACTCACTCATGAGTTTACACCAATTTACTATGAAAGCTTCTGGCCACAGTATTCGTAATGATTTGATGTCTCGAGTGAAGGCTTTTCACGCCAGAAACCATCTTGTTTGCATCGCATCATGCACATGGAAATCTCCTTCTAATGGATTTCTGTGCTCTACAGTACACAGACTCACAGAATGGTGGGGGTTGGCAGGGCACCTCTGGAGATCATCCCGTCCCACCCCCTGCCAGAGCAGGGTCACCCAGAGCAGGTGGCACAGGAACGCCTCCAGGCGGGGTTGGAATGTCTCCAGAGACGGAGACTCCACCACCTCTCTGGGCAGCCTGTGCCAGGGCTCTGCCACCCTCACAGCAAAGAAGCTCCTCCTCATGTTGGGATGGAACTTCCTCTGCTCAAGTTTTTTCAAGTTTGTTCAACACCAACAGGCATTATCAGGCTTTCTTTTGTAAGCTGTTTCTGCATTGTGCCAACAGCAGCAGCTGAGAGAAAGGTTGCCCGGTAAAGCTAAGCATCACAAGACAGCAGTGATGTAGACACCCTGTTCCATCTCCATCTCATTCTTTCAAAATGGACGGTCTTGTCACTGAGCATCACGGTGACATTAGCTTCAGAGCATAAGTCCCTGCCACTCTGCAGTCCAGAAAGCCTTTTGCAAGTCTGTTGTGATGAATAAACTCAAAGCAAAATATGTAAGAAAACCCTCATATCTCTTTGACCGCTCTTGAACAGAACACTCATGTTGCACAGAAAAGGAGAATGAAGGAGCTGGAAGCAAGTTTCCATGCCTCCTTTCCCAGCAGCCAAGGCAGCCACAGGCCCCTTTCATAGAATCACAGAATGGTTCGGGTTGGAAGGGACCTTAAAGATCATCTAGTTCCAACCCCCTGCCCTGGGCAGGGACACCTCCCACCAGACCAGGCTGCTCAAAGCCTCAGTGCTCCTCACCCTCGAGCCAGAATTTGCTAGTTCCGATCGCAAGTGTTAAGCGACAGTGTATGAGAATCTGGGCTAAGTTTTTGTTCAGTTGACTCTTGCTTAATACTGCTATTAATTGTTGACAGGAATGGAATATTATTACTTCAAACCAACACAACTGCAATTACTTTAGGAAGTTTTTTTTTGTAAGAGTCCAACAAAGAAACTAGGGAAGAATGTAAGTGTTAAAAAAAGAGGTAAAGAAAATTAGATTCATCTTGGAAAACTCAAATTCTGAACTTCTGATGAAAATATCCCAAAGCTACAGAAAAGCAATAGACGAAAAAAACACGGACGAAGGGAAGGTCACATGGAGGCCAGGAGGTGCTGCCATTAATGTACACGTAGCCACAGAGATAAGGTCCTTCCCTTCCAGTCCCTAAAGGGGGCTACAGGAAGGATGGGAAGGGACTCTGGATCAGGGAGTGGAGCAATAGGACGAGGGGTAACGGTTTCAAACTGAAAGAGGGGAGATTTAGATTGGATATCAGGAAGAATTCTTTCCTGTGAGGGTGGTGAGGCACTGGAACAGGTTGCCCAGGGAAGCTGTGGCTGCCCCATCCCTGGAGGGGTTCAAGGCCAGGCTGGATGGGGCTTGGAGCAGCCTGGTCTGGTGGGAGGTGTCCCTGCCCAGGGCAGGGGGTGGGAACTGGGTGATCTTTAAGGTCCCTTCCAACCTGAACCATTCTCTGATTCTACTTTCTCTGCACTTTAGAAGAATGAAAAGAATACCCATTCCTTGCACCCTGCAGTGGATCTCACCTGTCTTTCAGAAGCTGCTTTGTGTTGCTTGCATGGAAAGGTTCCAGTTAAACACAAAGTATGCACCATTGCTGTTCTTCAACCTTTCCTGCATTTAGATGCCTTCTGTACTAAGAATGTATTAAGGATTAACTAAAGTGTCATACAAGAGAATGATAAAAATGGCATGTGAAATCCAAACCGGTTAAGTTTGTGGGAATTTTACTGCTGGCTGCAGCAGGAATAGGATTTCACCCTACACATGCACTTCTACCAGGAAAGTTATCAGTCTTTTGAAGACTGTAAATTCTCTGTTTCAAGAAGAATGATTTAATGTGGTACAAAGGGACATAGGCACGGGGAATTACGTGCAATCCAAAAAAAAAAAAAGGAATAGTACCTCAGAATATAAGGGTAAATTTCCTGATCGTGAGAATTATAAGCGTGTTGAAGAATGTCCCGAGAAAAATTCACAGCAAAACTGAGTAACATACTGAAAACAGTCTTGAGCTGGCCACACAGCGAGTGCAATACTTCTAATTTCCATGATTTCATTACATTCAGGGCAGCTGCCAGCATATTTAAGACTGTCTTGTATAACGTTCCCGATGGCAGTTTCAAGAAGGAGCATTTGTCTAGCGTTTTCATTAGAGCCGGGTATCAACCAATTTTCTGTAATCAAAAAGGCATTCTATTAAAAATGACTGCGAGGAAGCAGGCTGGAAGGTGACCGACTAAAGGGTAAGAAGGCAAAGCAGCAGCAAAGCAGAGAAATAAGCTAAGAAATAAGTCCGTGGCTGCAGTGAGAAACCAATCATTTAAAATCTGCTTTCATATCTTTCATTTACAGATGCAAGTTCATAACAACAACAACCGCAACCTGAAAATTAATCATTCGCTCAAGACTGTGTTTATGTTTTAATTCCCAGCTGCTGAACATACAATCTATTTTACATATTCCTGTCCAAGTAAGGTTTTTCTTCAGTGCACCAACACTCAGCATTCCGCATCGTCCTAACCCCCCCTGCCTTTTCCTAAATCTTTACAACTGATTCTTGATATTCTCTCTTCAAATGGCCGTTTGACGCTGTAGATATGATATAGCTCGCACGCTCTCAGCCGTACATAGCGTGCCTTTTGCCAGAGGACTGCTGAAACCACATGCCGGCTTCACACAGTGAGCTTTTCTTACTGGAAAGAACCGCAAGTAAATGACAATACGCTACTTTTGTGTATTTACAACAAAGCGAGCAGCAGAAAAAGAACATTTCCCGGGTAGGCTGGAAGCTGTCCTTTTCCCTCACAGAGGGTGACTTTGCCACTCTCTTCCACGCTTCCAGCATGTCCTGACTTCGTACCGCCGTCGTCTTTGCTGAGCCGCCCACAGGCTGCCCCTTTCAGCTCCTACGCCCTCATTAGCAGCCTTGGACTGCTCGAAGCAGAGGTTACGATCCGGCTGTCCCTTGCACACACCATCTCTCTCTCACTTCATAGCCGCGCAGAAGAAAGATATAGCCTAGCTCAATTTGATTTAAAAGTATTTAAGTCTCCGGATTAGTTTAAACAATCGCCTACTTAGATTCCTCCTTGTGGTTCCAGATGTTGTACAGTACAGACCATTAGCTAAACCCTTCTGCTGAATCCACATACCGCTCCCCAGATATTTACATAGCTTTAATGATCCCAAACATTCAAAACCTGCGTTAGGCTCTCTCCCCGCCTTCTTCAATCGAGAAGCTGATTTAGAATTATGAGACAGAAAGGAATGACGTATTACCAGAATTCCGACACACCTGGAGTTACTTTTGTCTTATGGTTCTTAACAGGTTGACAAGGAATCACGTCAAATCAATCCAATCTCCTTTTAGAGCAGGAATTCGGATCTTATGGGTAAGGTATTAACATTAAATGCCACCTATTTCAGACTTAAGAAAAGCTTTTTGACACAATCTCAAGTGACGTTTTCATGAATAGAAGTGTGCTCTCCCTGCACTTACTGGTTAGATGCTCCTTTCCATAGAAAAGCTGCCAGTGGCTCACTGTCAAACTGGAAAACTCTATCAAGGGGACTTTCATACGGGCTATATTTTTATGTGCTTATTAATGCCTTAATGCTGAGGATGGTGGATTACAGCCTGTGCTTATTACGTTTACAGATGAGAAGAAACTGGAAGCAGATGTGAATACATTCGCTGATACGACCAGAGTTCACAATGATCTGGAGAAACATTTTAAAAATCTAGATGAAATTTGTTATGAATAGAAAATATTTGACTCGGGGAGGAATAAAGCATAAAAACACAGCATGAGAATGGCCGCTTAAGGTGCAGTTCAGCAGAACAGAAACTGTGTCTTGCTATTGTGAAATCAATCCAAGAATTGTGCATCCAATTCTGGTTATCACACTACCAGAAATTTGTAGCACATTTTGAGAGCGTTGAGAGGAAACCACTGAAGATGGTGTTCAGGGCTTTGTAAAATACTACCTGAAAGGAAAAGCTAAGATCAATTGGGACCGTTAAGTTCAAAAGAAACCACCTGCGGAAGGGGAGAGACGAGGAAAATACGTCCAACAAATATTTGGAAAGCGTTATACAGTGACAGTGAAGCACAGAAACAGGTGGACTAGGAGAGTTGCAGAAACTCTTCCAAAGATGAGACCACCATCCCTCAGAAATGGCCTAAGTACAGAGATCCTGCCTTGAGGCAGGGGAAAGGACTAGAAAACCTCTCGCAGCCCTTCCATCCAGCGGGTGATACCTGGCACACAGCAGCATGAAACGACAAGCTCACAACAACCGCAACAACAAAAGGCGTCTCTGAAAATACAAAACGAAAGAAATAAATCACAATATCTTCTACTTTTCTTTTTTGTTCTGTGCAAAAGTCAAGTAAAAAAAAAAAAAAAACCAACGCTGCCGTGAATTAGCCATCTCCCCTCAAAGAATCCGTCCTCCAATTCCACCGTTTGCTGCCATGTACGTCTCTCGCACAAAGGCCTTTTACAGAACCCTCCCTGCGCTGCGAGTTTTGATTCGGAGCCAACAGCTGCTTCATGCCTTTCGGAACAGACTGCTGGACAAGCACAAGCAGAAAGAGGCTGGCATAAGGAAAACAGCACCTTTGTTTATAAAACAAATACTACTTTGGAATTTGCAAACTTTTCAGTCAAAGAATTTCCTTGTCATAACAACACATGAAGTGCCCCATATTTATAAGAGCGCATTAGGGAAAAAAAAAAAAAAAAATCATCTAGGATGTGAGATACTATTGGCGTGATATTTGCCATTATTTCAGCGTAGAAGGAGGTCAATGGATTTTGGGAAGTCTCAAACACTGGTGAGTCACCCTGGAATTCAAGTCATGATGATGAAGACTTGAAGCATGATGATTAGCCAAGAAGATATTCAGGCTGAAAGGTGGGAGGTGTCCCTGCCCAGGGCAGGGGGTTGGAACTGGGTGATCTTTAAGGTCCCTTCCAACCCGAACCATTCTATGATTCTGTGATTCTATGAAATTTATTTGTGTAGCTGTTACCAAATGCACAAAACACATTCCCAGAGACAACAGCCTGCTCCAGCGGTGGACATTAATTGTGAAGGGAACAAGACCGTTTGCTGTGAAAGGAGGTAATCAATGGGTGGAGGCATCAACCGGACATCTGAGGATTAAAGGATTAAAGCTGTGGTATGCAGTTCCCCTAAGCAGGAAAGCAAATAGAAGTCTTGGAGCTTCTACCAAAGATGATGAAAATAGAAAGCAGGAGAATTAGTCATCCGTGATGCTGATCAGAGAAGTATTAAGAGTCATAACAAAGACTAAAATAACACCTTGCTTTTAATATCTGATATTTACCTCCTTACCAAAACCATTCTTAGAAGAAATGTTGGTAGAACTAATCACTATCGAGGACTTTTACTCAGCAGTAACCACACAAGAGCGGGTCACTAACAAAATTTTCCTTATTCCAGCAAGAGTGCACAAGACTCGGTTGAAAGATTCCTTTGGGGACAAGTTGTTGTCTTATTTTACGAGATTAAAATGTGGCATATAAGTGCTCAGTGCACAGACAGTGGCTTGGTGAAGGCAATTCTTGGAAAACACGCTGACCAGGTTTACATTTTAAAGCATAGGTTATGACTTCATGTGTCTAGGTGTGTAATATAGAAGAGTTGCGCATGTTTCACAAAATGTTATCATTTTAGAGGTAGGCACTCAGAATAAAGAATAGAAATCAGTACCAGAATAAAGAATAGAAATCAGGGATCAGTACTGAAAGAGTGGAGATTTAGATTGGATATTAGGAAGAAATTCTTTCCTGTGAGGGTGGTGAGACACTGGAACAGGTTGCCCAGAGAAGCTGTGGCTGCCCCATCCCTGGAGGGGTTCAAGGCCAGGCTGGATGGGGCTTTGAGCAGCCTGGTCTGGTGGGAGGTGTCCCTGCCCAGGGCAGGGGGTTGGAACTGGGTGATCTTTAAGGTCCCTTCCAACCCGAACCGTTCTGTGATTCTATGAAATCAGAATTCTGTTTTTCCTAGATTCTGTACTGAACTCCTGTTTCATGGTCCCCCTTCATTTCTTCCAGCTGAGATGGTAACTTTTCTGTACTTACCAGCCTGGTTTAAAGAAACTTGCCTAGAGGAGGAGAAGGGCAGCGTGCGTATCCGTGTGCACGCTGGGAGGGACAGACTCGGAGGAGGCCTTGTAGTGGGGGAGCTCTGTACAGCGTCCAATGCAGAGGCTCGATAAATTACAGCCTTGTCTTTTATTTTTAGTTGATCTAATGCAATGTGTCACCTCTCGCTGCACTCTTTTCCATAATTAATGATGTCTAGGAAAATATTCTGAAATTCTCCTCTGATAAGCACCTAGACAAACTTGATGTTTCCTCTCCGAGACGCAAAAGAGGACGTTAAACTGTTTTCACCCCCACGTCCCTGGAGCCATGAGAAGTACCAGATCCGTCTCTGCTGGGCCAGACTAAGCCCTGGTTCACCACAAACCCAGTGCAGTGCCGACAAATGATCTCCATAGTAAATGATGCAAATAAGAAATGTCAGCATGTTCCAAAATTCCTCACTTAATCTTATTGCCAGTTGTATAGTCTGGATAATCAGTAAATAAATCCCTCTAACTTTGCTCAAGTCCTTAGGGGCTGAATACACAGAAAGCACTTTCTAATTCGTTCTCATTAACCTTCCCAGCTCTAAACAAAGTAATTTCCTACTTTTCTTAGTGTCTGATTTTTCCACTGGCCTCTGCAACACCTGATTTAGCAGCAATGATTTCTCACTTGTGATTTCTGTTTCGAACTGGCATTGTTCTTTCTCCTCACACATATGCTTGCTGGAACAGCACGAATCAGCAAGATTTAAAACCTCCCATTCTCAAGTTGGAAGTCCCTAAAGGGAAATTGCAGTTGTGATGCCAAGGAACACAGTCGTACGTTATTTGACTTTTCCTCAGCCAGGCTGACAGCAGAGGGGGGGAGAGAGGGAGGAAAGAAAGGGGAAGGGAGAGGAAGATGGCATTTTAATAGCACCCACACTGATTTCACACAGTTGGATCACTGTGCTCCGAAGCGGCACCATTTCCTTTCCCCTTTGCCTCGCAGTCAATGCCGCTAAACCCGGCTCGATGGGAAGGATTCTCAGTCTTTTTCTCCCAGTACGGACCGCATCTTAGTATGGAAATCTGTCTTGTGGCCACCTCCCCTCACAGGCTAGCCCACCCTTTACCTTGATTTTTGACAGACCATTACCAACGCCAGCCTTCCACAGACCACCCCACCCGCATCCCAGATGTGACTCAAACGGGCCAACATTCCTGCCGCGACAAGATGGATTATCCCGTCTCTTGCCACAATTCTTATAGTCTCTGTAGCACCCGCAGTAATTGCTTATCTGGAAAAAAATTAATAACAGGAATTTTAATCTAATTTAGCAAGTGGACGTACAAGAACCACCAGCATCTTACGTAGACGAATCTACCTTTCCCAGATGTTAGTCATATCTTGCCCAGAGTTCTCGTCAAAACATTTCATTTGATAATTCAGGTCCTAAGATTCAAAGCTCTCACACACGTTAATGGGTTTTCCATAAGCCCTCCGTCAGGCAGAGTGACAGTGGCCTACAAATTCTGGCAGGAATTCTTACCCTTGTCGAGCATCAATGATCACCACCATCCATACTCCCCATTTAAGAACTCCTTTAACTTTGCAAGCAAAATGTGAGCTGCAACGTTCCTGGAGCAGAAAAACCTCAAAACAGATCCGAAGAGGAATTTGAAAACACCGAGAGCTTTACTGAAGTGTTACAAATATTGCTAAACAAAAGAAAATCATCCACCCAGAAGCATTTTGGATTCATGCCACAAAAACAGAAACTGAAAATTATTGGGCAAAATTATTTTCAGGGGAAGAAATGAATTGTGAGCAACTATTCTGCACGTAATCTTGGACCAAATGAAATTAGATGCTGCTTTGTGACGTGGCTTCCATTTTGTATAAACATGCCAAAACCCTGCTAGGTATTCGACAAAACCAGGAGAAAATGAAAGATTATTTTTTCCCCCCTCTGTAAAATAAAAGCAAAGTGTATTTAAGAGACAGTGAGATGCTGGTAATTTAATACACATGTCTGTAAGCAATAAACATAAACACTTCGTGTTCTAAGACCACATGATTGTTGGCACGAACCAAAATGAAACTATAAAGTTCAAACCTTAAGTCACTCTGACCTCCTCTCTGTGGGAGAGTTAAAGGACATCAGTGATGCGCGCTCTACCCCGAGGCCCCAACAGACACAATATGGAGTTTACCTTTGCAGATAACATCACCTGGCTTCGTCGTTGCCACAAACAACCCTAACCTCGTGCTTTCGTTGGATATTTTGGCAAATCAACTTTTTAAATGACCTACGGCCTTTGCGGTTCAAGGGATTGATTTTAAATTTTTTTCCCCCTTCTGTCACTGGTCAGCAGCAAAAGGTAAAGTCAAGACACATTTGACATCTCTCATTTTTTCAGCTCTTACGCCGCAACGTACAATCGAGGAACCCCATCCTTATGGCAACACGATGGAAAGGCAAACTTCTTTCAGCCGGGGAAGAGTAGCTCACACACGCTCCCAAGGATTAGAACTGTTTTTTTCAAGAAGAGAAAAAACTGCCACACCATTAGGGCTAAGCCCTCCCTTTTTAGAGGGTTTATGCCTGCGGAGCAAAGCTGGGTAGCAAGAGCAGTGGTTTAACGCATGGTCCCAATGACTGACTGCCTCACAGTGCAGTTACAGATATAAAAGTTTCACTCTTCTTCCCCCATGGTTCTATTTTAAAATGTTTTCTGTAATAAAATTACAGTGAGACAGCTAAAAGCAAGGGCGGGCATGGAACTTGAACCCATGGCCTTCTGGCTTAGAGGTGAGACTATTCCTAACTGAGCCAAAGTGACACATACATAATATGCTTTCAAGGTTTTTAGCGAGCTCTGTCATGATTTAAAAACACTAAGTCTTTGCGGTGCAAACCACAGCGCAGGAAAGCACTGGGGCTCCCTTTTTACTGCTAATTTTAGCTGATGAATTGTTTATAATCTCCTGCAAAATACATAAAGCCTTATTCTGCCTTAAGCTAAGAGAGAACAGCCTTTCAAAAGCGATTCTTAATTATAGCGCTCCCCTGTTAGATGGGATAGAGGCAGGTTCCAAAATTGTGTCAGAGTATATGAAGTGATAAAATGAGGATGGGTGAGCTATTTTTAAACACACTCAAAGACTTTGAGGTCAAAATCCATGAATTTATGGCCTTATGGCCATATTAAGACTCATGGATTACATTAAGACCTGCATGGGCATGGCGAGATTCAAATATCGTTTCATTTGAGACACCCTCTGGCTTCAGAGCATGTGTTCCCTACCAGTCTGCCTGCCAAACTGGGGCCCCCCCGGGAGCCACCTCGAAGCGCGGATTATATCCCTACCGTAGACAGGCATTTGGGAGACCCAAGGAGATGAGACGCTTCCATCGCAGCGTATTCCCTCTTCCTCTCTTTTCCCAAGACGTTGTGCAAGCTGAGGACCCTGCTTTTCCAGCTGGGTGGGAAGCGAGCGGGTTAGAGAGAGAGTTTGAGGAGTCTCAGGCAAAAGCGCATAATTGCTCCATACTCTACCCAGCGTGGAAAGCCAGTACAGCCTCAGTCCCTGGTGATATTCCCTCGCCACAGTTGTGTTTCCCATTTGAAGAGGGCAGCTGGGCACCTGCTGCTGGGACAGGATGGGGAGCTGCTGCCCGCTGACATTCAGCCTGGTTCAAACAAACCCGCCCTCTCCTACCCGGTTTCTTCCCCACCGCAGGGAGAGAGGCTTTACAACAACTCCTGAAACACATCTTAAGACTTTTTAGAAAATCCCGATTTGTAATGAAATCACAGAGGCCTGACCTGGGAAGGAACTGGCACTGCCGTTGCCCCCACAAGCTTCCCAGCACTGCCGAGGAACACGCTTGATCTCAGTTCTGACTCATGGCAGCTTTTGGCTATGTAAAAGCTGTTGCCCTCCGTACACACACTGGTTTCTTTTCAGTAATGATCCACATACACCATTTTTTTGAAAAAGGAAGAAAGCTACCAAGTGAGGAGAAACAACCTGGACAGGCTTTCCCGGCCTTACAAGTCGAAATGGGAATAGCTCTCAGACCCTTCTCCCTATCGTTCTTGACAGTCTACAAAAGCTTCAGGTGTATTTTCCTCCAGAGGCCAAATCAGTGGCAGCAAAGGGTTTAGGGCTCTGAGGACGCTGGAGATGTTTTGCACTGCTTACATCGTTCATTTTGTAACTGAGGTGAGGTATTACGGGAAGCCGAGACAGAGAGATGAGCAAGAGAGCTATTATTTTGGAAAAGAGCAGACAGTGGTTAGAAACATCAGAGAAAGACAAAAGAGACTAAAGCCATTTTCAGGTGAGTGGATTTATTTGTCCAATTCCTGCGATTGCGTTTATCTAAGCATCACCTAAACTTGTCATTTTTTTTTAAATTTGTATTTCCATGCAGTGGCATGGAACATAAAATACTAATGAATTGCAGATAGCCAAAATAAAAACATTAGCCAAAACAAAACTTAAACCTTGTCTTGATTGCTTACGGATTTATATAAAGCAATAAAACCACATAACATGCACAAAACAAAAGCCTTGTAAAAAAAAGTTTAGTTCAAAAAAAGGCCTAGCGAGCAGTTAAAAACAGCCAAGCTAGTGTTTTAGTTCTGCTAGTAATTAACGTACACTCACATTTCTATCAAAAGGAGTTACTGGAATAGGTTCTGTATTGTACCTATCAGAAGACTACGCTGCATTTATTAGCATTAGAGGGCCTCCGACTTGGAGCAGCACTGACTGGATCCATGTTCCTTCCTTAGGCATTTTGCAAGTATTATGTATTTTTTGCAAATCCATGGTATTAGACCATCCTATGAGCATTAAAGACTCACTCTTTCCAAACTTCCCTGTCTCAGTCAGAAAGTCTTTACCATTACAGCAGCAAAGTGGTGAGTTCAGAGACACTTTCTCTCCTTGTGGTGGAGAGATGCCATCGCTGTATGGCTACAGACACCCATTACTTACTTGAGAATTGCTCCTTTCAGGAGTTGGGCCTTATCCCTCTCCAAGTGCAGTCACTAGGAATCTTCCTCCCAACATCCATTGTCATTTACTCAGACTACAACGACCACTTCCTTACACTTCGGGAGGGGCAAAACCAGTTTTAAAGCTTTTCCTACAGGTGTCCTTCACAAGTCTGATTTTCAGGCGCACAGAATTCCTGAACTCTGCCCTGCATCACAAATCATCCTTCGGCTACACCCTGTCCTCCTGCATCCCACTCTGCTCCCAGCAAAGCCCCGGCAAAATTCCCACCGAGTTTAATAGCCCTGTCCTATCCCCCCCAGCTCCAATCCCTAACCAAGGTTAATTTCTCTTCTCCAAGTACAAACAGAAATCAGCAGGTAAAAAAGTTTTGTCTAATGTGGCACTAAGGCTGTGGAATTTACTCCCACGGGAGAATGGCACAATAAAGTCATTTGTTTAAAAGTAAATTGAAAACATTCCAGTCCTCTCAGGCTTACAACTATTAGCTTTCGTTTCTGCACAGCGCTGTAGAATGTCTGGCATCAAAGGCACTTTGTACATTGCACTGAACTCGTATTGGACACCGTTAGTGGACCATTAATCACAGCGAACAAAGATCCCATGCAAACACAGAAAAGGACTGATTTTTCCCATGTTCAGCGTGGACTAGAAAAGGTTAACACCACAGCTTTCTGGATACGACACATTTGGAGACGCGAAGTGTTGACAAGGCATCTGAGAGGGCGCAGATTTTTCAATTGGTGCTCATATATGCGACATTAAACAATTCATATTTGTGCCTAATACTCTCTAGAATTAGACAGAAACATACCTCAGCGTAAACTAGCAGGATTTAAATTCAGAAGCCTACAAAAGCACATATTTCTTTACACCTACATGCAGATACCACACGTGTGTGCAGGGGCGATGGTTACTGGCAAGAAAGTCTACAGTGATGCGAACCACGGTTCACACGAACCATGAATGACGATGGCTGGAGAAAGTGAAGGCTTACGCAAAACACGCAGTAACAGAACAACTAGCCTGAGGGAAGTGTCTGAAGAGGAATGGGAAGTGAACCAGCATAAAAAGGAAAATCCCTGAATAGGAAAACCAGTCGGTGGGCAGGCGAGCAGCACAGGAGGCACAGAGGAAAGCCTGCGGTCTGGAATCACAGGCTGTATTTCTGGGTGCAATTTACTGATAACATCAAAGGAGAAAATGCTGCGTCGCAGGAGCGTGAATTGCCGCTTTCAGCTCCTCATGGCTGTCATGGGCAGTTTCTCATCATCAAGAGCAGAGCAGGGGAAAACCTGAGTCATCAGCCCTGAAGCTTGCCATCTGAGACAAGATGATTTCCACTGGGTTCCTCAGAGCAAAGTATTTTGGCTACCAAGGTTTCACAGACAAAATTTCTTGCGCTCTTGGACTAACTGTTTTGGGTGAAACAAAACTTACTGTTTTTTTTCTTTCCTAAGCAGGACAGGAGATGTGAAGGGAAGCAGGGAGGGAATAAATCGCTACCCTCAAAAAAGGAAGACACATTGTGCACAGTCTCCTAAAAGCATCTCCCATATCCAGCCATCAGCTCCCAGCAGGGCTGTCACACCAGCTCACGCTCCTGCCCAGGGAGTGGGTGCAGGATCAGAGGATGAAGGTGTCCGCGTGGTACTTGGATCTACGGAACAGCAAGTGCAGCGTCCACACTCCACTAAATGGGAATAAAAGCGATTCAAGTAAGTACAGGTTTGTTAGTCAAACCATGACTGTCTGCAAGGCTTTTGAACATGTTTTTAAAGAAAGGCTTTAAAAAACAAATAGAAACAAAACACAAAACAAAAAAGACACCCAAAAAAGCCAACCGAAAACCAAACCAAACCACTACCACCACCACCCACCCAACAAAAAAAAGGCAAAAATGCAAGATGGCAGAGCGTGCCAGACTCACTTAGTAAGTTAACTGATTTTTTGACTAAAGGAACCTTGACGCATCTTTGGTTCAGCAAAGCGATACCCTTAGGAGACTGGCAATTAAGTTTATAAAGATGGGTATTAATGAAAGAATGGTACAGTAAGAAACTAACAGATAAGTAAATAGGAAGAAGAACGAGCAGCCTTGAAGGATTTCACCAAAGCGTCCAATGGATCTGTCTTACTGAAACAAAATAGCATGAATTTACCAGTTACATTTGTTCCAGCCCGTAACACAAAATTGTGAGGTACTCAATACAACGGGGGATTGAACAGTGTCCTGGAATAACGGATAACTTCCAGGATTGGAAAAACAGAAACAGAATAAAATAGTAGTTACATGCTGACAGACTAACGACAGCTGCTGCGCTGGACTCAGCAGCCAGCAGTAACTAAGGAAAAGAAAGTCCAAACACCTCTAACTGAGCATCAGATAATTCTGAGACACTGCTACAAGGAGGTCATGAAAAGCCCAAACGTATTGGTAGTCTCTGTTATGCGCAACGCAGGTCCAATAGAGAAAACACCGTTTCGTACGGTACTGGTGCGATCTTGTCCGGATCACTGATGGAGGAGGCTACGTGCCTTCTGGTGAAAGATAACGCTTCACATTTCCCTTGTTTCCACAGTTGCTGCGCTATTTCCTTAATGGTCAAATGAAACTCCATGGCCAGAACAAGAGGATTTTAGCACAATCGCAGTGAAATTGCTTTTCAGCCCCCACAGGCTAAAGCACTGCAGTCTTTGAGAGCCCTAGACAGTTAAATTGAAATAGCTCTGCATCTTGTATGAACTGTATGGCTCTCTTCCTTCCTCCCCCACAAGGTCCTTGTCTGTGTTCCAAAGCATACTCCCCTGCCTCAGAGCTGGAAAGGGCTCTGCATCAGCTCTCCCGTTAAGCTGGGGAGTCTATCTGGGAGGAAAGAGTGAAGATATTTGGTTAGCAGTCTCCGAAAACTCACATGCACACACTGATTGACCCAAAGCTGCTCCTGCTGCTTACTAGGCCTGGGAAAAGAGGAACGTGGCCTTTGGAAAACACTTTTCTTAAGAAGCCACTGGGCACAGAAACTGTTGTTTGACCGCTTTCTTCAGTGGGGGCTGGAGAAGTACTGCACGTCCCACAGGTCTGGGCAGAGTGATGTAGGCAGCCTGGTGAGACCGGAGTAGAGAAGGGGTGTAAGGAAACAATTCCTGCCCTTCCAAGCATGATTTTCCCATTCCTGTCTCTGAACTGGAGGATCGGTCTTCTGAATCTTCACCTTCTATGGGCTCGCATGTATGGAGGAGAGGGGCCTGGAGGAGAATGAACTGAATGGCAGGAGGAGCAAACGGAAAGTGTCACTGTCAGTGCAGCGAGCTGGTCCCACGGGTTGACTTGTCACTTTCTGTCATCCTTCCAGAAGTCTTTATCCAACTTGGTGCGTGTGACCCTTGTGTGAAAAGAGCAGGCTGCTGAAAAGGCAGGTAAACAGCTGATTAAAGACCTCGATGCTCCCATTATCACGTGGGCTGCTGGTTACAGCTTCCTTGTCATGCAGAAGGGGAGGAAAAACTCTATCCGAGACCCTAAAATTAACATTTCAATTGATAAAAGCAAGTTGGACTGGACCCTCAGTACTAAGTATCACGCCTCAGACAATCACCGCGTCAGTGACTTGTCTCGTCTAACAGAATGTTGGTTTAGAAATACTGGAGGATCAAATGACACATTTGAGGATCTGCTGCTCCAGCTAAATCTTCATATCCGTCTGGTGAAAACTTTTGGGGTGTTTATCAGAAGGGGAATGGTAGAAGGGGGTGAGAGGGAGGTGAACTCTTTAAAATATAATTTATTTTCTGGCTACCTTCCTTTCATAAGAAAAAAAAAACCTAAAAAAAAAAAAAAAGAGTTCAGCTTAAATTACAGGCATGCAGACAAGCTCTCCCAGCTCCAGAAATTCATCCTACATGTTGATTAATAGTCAAACTATTAGAGCTTTAGCATGAAAAATGGGCTAGGCTTCAACTGAAGATTGCCTGTAGCTAATGATGCAGTGGAATGAACATTTTCATTCCAGCTCAACCATTCCTGTTCCTGTAAAAATAAAGAAATCCAATCTTGGTTTCTGAAAAAGACTCAAAGAACTGAGCATACTTACTGGCTCAAAATAATGCCATGCATTTTAACAAATCCGTATACACAGGATGTGTTACCTGTGAAGTCAAACATACATATAATTGCATACACGTACACGCAGAGTATAAATATCTGAAGGGAGCAGAAGAGAAGTTGGTGACCATAACCTAGAACTTCACATGTACAAGCACATTTCAGACTTACTAGATTTTAACATAGCTCCTGTCTCAGGATAAAAAAAAAAAAACCCAACTAAAATGTCATAACAAAACCACCGCCAGGAAGTGCAGTGGGCTGTATAGCATCTGCCTGGCGAGGCTGCCTAACGTAGGCAGGAGCTGCCTGGAGATCTCCCTGTGGTTCAGCCCCTGGCGCCATCAGTTGGGCTTGAAATCAAAAGCAATGGAAGGAGGTAATTAGAAGTGACTCTGCACCACTCCGCTGGCAAAGGACGACTCCGCTGCAGCCACCGAAAGAGGGTGGGAAAGGATTCAGGGGTATGTAAGGGAAGGCGTGCGTCTCTCCAGCTTTAGTCATTTCCATTATGGAAACACAGCACTTTTATAGCTTTTTAACCTTTACGCCGCTAGAAGTCAAATATCAACTTCTTGTTTTCATTTCAGCACATAAAACGCAAACTCCAGTTTGGCTAATGTTGGCGGCACATTCTCCCTAAGCCACAAGTAAGGTGCAGAGTTGAAAAAGCACCACAAGGCTTTTTAGTGAATAGTGGAATTACACAGGAACAGTGACTGCCACCAGCGCTTCTGCTGGCGCGACCAGCGATTTTCAAGACTGTGGAACTCGGAGAGGGTGCGGGGGAAGGCCGTGAGGTTCAAACCATCCTGTTGGCTGCAGGAACAGCCATTAAAAGAAATGAAGAGAAAAGTCAGACCCCAGAAGGAGCAAAAGACACCGTGTTCCAACTCTAACCAGCTGAAGGAACGTTTATATAAAAAACACTTGGTCAGTGACTCATAAGGAAAGAATCCCTAAGCTTTCTTCAGGGAAACCCCAGTAAATAACATGTCTAAAAACACATGAAGATGGTGTTTGTTCCGTTACGATACTCGGTCCACATGATAAAACCTTTGGCAGCAGAACAACCTACAGAGCACAGTTCTATTTGGGAAACCCAAAAACCAGTAAGAACTGCCGTGGCTCCTTGCAAAGCCTGCCTCGTATTCTAGCTCTTTTATGACATGTCTAATGCAAACTGGGAAGAAACGTGAAAAGAATGCTTTTTCTCACAGCACTGGAGAGTGCTCCTCTCTTGACTACATGCAGTCGTACTCTCAAGATACATAAATGCCTGGATTTCAATACGTTCTGCATCTTTTATAACTAAAGGTTACGGATTCAAATATCCTGCTGTACTACGCCCAAAGAAAGTGAATGAAAAGCTCGCTGCACGCAGAGCCTCTCTGGAGTCTCTTCCCAGACACACAGCAGGCTGTGCAAGAAACACTATTCTGTCCAAAGAAGGGTTGGATTTAACTTGCAATGTATAACTTCTCTGGCTATGAGGAGTTTTATTTTCTTTTTTCTTTTTTTTTCTTTTTTTTTTTTTTTTTTATTAGCACAACATTTTGGAAGCATGTTGTGTGTTTTTAAGCGTATCTTCCAGCAAAGAGACTTTTAAACTCAGTAAAGTTAAGTTCGTAAAAAAATCAGAGCGATTACAGTGGTTTCCAAACAAATTACCAGATCTGAACACCGTGACGCCTGAACTTGGACTGACTAAAAAACTCTACTGTTGGAGATTCCAGGTAGGAATATTAACAAAAGCATTCTGTGTCAAGCAGAGCTTACCTTCTGTAGCAAAGCTGCTTCCTTTTTGCAGATGTCCAGGAGGACAGAGGGGAAACTTGGTAGCAACTTCTTAGTAATTTTACCTCACTCTCTAATGAGTTTTTAGTTTTTTAAGTGTGAATGTGGACATTTTGATTTGCACTGGAAACCTCCCCCGCCCAAAGTTATTACTTTTCATACCAAACATAACGTGCTTTAGCTTATGCTGCTCCCCGTATTTTCAGCTGCTGTAGAACCACGGCAGACTCCAGAAATTTTCCAGGATATAGCCAGAAAGTTGTCAAGAAAAAAAAACGGAAGGTTGGAAGCATGGAAGAGTCATTCCCAAGGGACTGTGGAGTTACCATAGTAAAGCAGTGTTTTCAGCAAAATGCTCAGCAACAGAAGAGGTAGCATCACGGATATTTGAACTGTAATTTTCCATTGTCAGTTGGGGGTTGAATTTGGAAGGAACAGGGTATTTGTGACAATCTTTCAGGTATTTGTGACTATCTGTAAACTCTGGTAGAGAGTTTAATGCTCTTCTATACATGATGAAATATATTTTATAAAAAGCTATGAAAGAACACCCTAAAGGCCACCAATACTGAAGAAGCAAGAGCTTCGCCCGGAAAAAAATGCAGCTGCAAGTAAGATAGAAGCAACTGCTTTGAAACAGGAGCATCTTTTAGGTGAAGTTAACCATTCCAACATGCAAAATGGCAGATTAAACTAGAAAGAGGATGGGCAGAAATGACTTTGCCTGAAAACCCAGCAACGCGCGTAAGAGGAACAGCTCACACTGAGAAGTCATGCGTCCTTTTATCTTTCATTGAATGTCAACGTTCCTGAACCTTACCAGAGAAAAGTCCTTCAGTACTCTGTCGTAAATTTGAGTTCCCTTGCTTTACTGTCATGTTGCCCGTAGACAATTACCTAGGAACCTGGCGCTTGGCACAGTTGAGCTTCTGCATCCAAGGACCCACTGTCTACGAAGGGAGAGTGAAGTAGCCTACAGTCGAGAGGTCCAGACTTGGAAGGAATAATCATAGACTATTCTAGACACGGATCCCTAGAAATACAGGCAATTCCCCAGAGGTATCCCATCAGAAAAGATCTGAATTTTGATGAGAAAATGTTGATACTTGTATACGCTAAAGGAAATCCATTCAGCGTACCTGAGCAAAGACTCCAGGGTTCTTTGAAAACAGACACGCTCTCTCTGTCCTGGGTAAAATCCTTTGAAACAAAGGGACAGAGAACTTCACACGCATGCTTACATCTAGGCTAGTTCGTAATGACGACTGATTTTAAATCACTTGAACAACTGACCCAACAAAACCACTTGAGCAAATTTCCAATCATACTTTAAGCTGAGATGCTTCCACCAGGTAAGGGCAGACGCTCGAATGAACTAGTGTCAAATTTCAGAGATGAACTGAAGAGAGTCTGGTAAATAAGCGGAACAGGAGGATTAATCACCACTTGTTCTTAAAAGACAGGCAGAAGAAAAATCACTGCATACTCAAAAGATGTTGGAGTGAGGTATTTTTAAAGAACGGAAGATGAAGACATCTTGCCAAACCTGCTCCAAACCACTCATAATACCGCCTTCTCACGCTCGAGGAGAGAAATCCCATGAAAGAAATCATGCTCCTTCTTTAGAGAATTCATTAGTAACAAAATAATCCTAAATCCCATGCCCTCTACTAGTCCAAACAGTGACACACAGGCAGTTTGCCTCAAGACCCTCTGTTTCCAGAGGCACTCAACGGCTTTAACAAACCTTTAACAAAAAACAAAGACAGGACACTGTTCCGTAATTATCCATCGATTCTCTTATGTCATTCTCTGCAAGGAACCATGTTTTTACTGTAAGTTTGTAAAATGGGATCCTGGTCCACAACTGCAGCTTCTAGACAAATAGTATCTATTCACAATATTAAAAACAGCTGCTGGAAAGGCATCATGCTGTGGCTTACAAAAGAAACCGTACAAATAAGATGGAACTAAATAAAAGAAATACGGCATGGGGCAGGAATCACAGCCCCAATCAGGCAATGCCAGGACTGGTTCTAGGAAAGGAGAACTTCATTTTAGCAGAACACTAATCAGACTACAGAAAGCACGGAAAAAAAACCAACAGTCCTCTAAAAACAGACAACACTAAGGACAACACACCCACTCACAATGGGTGAAATTCTAACTCTCTGGAAATTGATGCCATTGGCTTCACCGTGCCCATCTCCCAGCCTTTCCATGACCTAGACTGGTCGCAATTAAACCATTTCTGAGCATATGCGTTCACTCCACAGGTTAAGAGGCATTTCCTGCAGAGCACGACGTAACAAAGAGCACAGGCAGAGAGTTGATGTTTTCAAACTATTGAAGACAAGTGAAGGACGAGCTTCCTAAAACCAGAGCCTTGATTTTCACCATACCAAGGGCAACACAGATAGTGTTAAGGACTGCAGACAATGCTGTATTTTGTTCTCGCTGTTAGCCTTAGCTTTCACATCTTAATCAGTAGTGAGCCCTCAACCAGAAGCCACTGCTCTAGAAGTAAAGTAGTCCTACAAATGAGTGTAAGAATTCAGCTTTGCATAGGAAATTGGTGACTTGTACATACATACAGAGACATACATTGGCCCACATATAAATATACCAACTCTGGTTCATGTATAGTCCCCACAGGTCTGGACACCAACATATTTGAGGCTGCCTGCTGGCGTCGTTGGTCACAGAGTCAGACCATTAGCTACATCAAAGCCCTCAGCTGAGGAACAGCAAGGAACTGTGCCCATAGAGCTCCCTGGTGCACACAACTGGCACAAAAACTTCGCATCTCTTGAGCGTTTGCAGCCGCATCTCTTGGGTCACAGGTGATGTGTGATCACCCGTGGATGGATCCAGCGCGCCCGGATCCATCAGCCTGGCGGAGAATATTGCTTTCAGGAACTCTGCACTGTGACTTGCAGCGAGATTTGGAAGATTCATGCCAAAAAGGGCATAATGAGATATTTGAGCTCAGTTGGGATCACACCAGAGATCTCCGATGATGGAACCAAAGCGCTGGAAAGAGGCAGCTTCAAACACCCAGGAAATCACTAGCCCTACCTGAAAACAGTTCTATTTATGCAATATTAAAAGCTAAATTTAAAGGCGGTGAACAGTGAATACAGACATCACGAGAGATATAGATCCCCGTCTGGTTAACCACAGTAAGACACACCATAAATAGGAGAGGTCGAGCTCTTTGAGGATGCCTGACTGTATGCAGTTGCAAAAGTGATTAAAATGTGGCCCTCACAGCGGAGGTAAGGACAATCTAGCACTGACAGCGCTTCTGAGAATCTCCCATCTGAATCAGCCAGATAACCTTTAATAACTGTAATCTGGAATTACGGTACGGCAGTTGTTTTCAGCCTGTGGTCCTGAGCAACTACAGACTACTTCTGCACAGCGCCTGTGGAACACAGCTAGGGACTACTGGCCTATGACTGGAAATACTTCTACTTACTACACTGGAGTTTCCTGCTCCCACTGGAAAATATCTAGGTCTGGAAATCAAGCAGTTTTAAACCACCCAACTACAACTGAATGCTAAATTACATTGCATAAGATTAATTTTTCTCATGGGCTTTATCTTCCTTGCTCTAGGTTCGTTCCTTTAGTTGATTTCCCTAAATGCCCTTAGACATGCTGCCCAGGATTGAAACCCCAACTGTTGAACAGGTCAAGATAATACTGTGCAACAAATACGATGGAAAAGTTTGACTATCTCCTATATAAATGGTCTAATATGGACCTGACAGCTTGTGTCAGGCCCATATTAGACCATTTAAATAGCAGATAGTCAAACAGCTCGTGGTACTTTGTATCTACGCACCACAGAGCTTGTACCTACCCAAATAATTTCACATATGTTATTTGAACTTAGTGGCATATTCAATGATATATAATTCTCTCTTTGAATTGCAAATAATTTGATTATAAAAGGGGAAACGCACAGGTTGGGTTTAAAAGAGGAAGAACATAAGGAAACAGAGTAAGACCATTTGTTTCTCAACTGCAGGACCAGGGGTTTTAAGAACAAGGGTATGAAAGTCACCAAAGAATCGCACAGATCAAACACCACAGAATGTCCGTAGCCAGCTTTGTCTGGTGGGAAATCCCAATTCTTTTAAATCAGCTGAGTCGATATATCAAGCGTCACAGAACACAACAAATAGAGAAGGTCAGGGAAGACATAAGTCAATCAAAGGCCACAATGGAGCTGGGAAACAGATGGGACAGGAGCTGAGGAGTCACCAGAGAACAGAACAGGGGATATCGTGAAAGGGAAGTTACATGAGCGGAGAATGCAGTTCCAGAATGGAGGATTTTACAGACAGAACATGGAACCTGAGTCACCATATGGAGAGTAAGTATAAACCTATCTCCACAAAAAGGATAAGTAGCAAAGGTTAAAGAAATCCAGGATGAACTCTGCATCAGACTAGACATCGCACGTCTTAGGTTTTTGTCCAAAACGGAGTCAGGGAAAACAGCATTCAGTTTCTCCCAATCATCTTGTTTTCCCTTGTAAATGAGAGAAAAAGAAGCATCTGGCCATTCCCCAGCTGCCCTCCACCCTCATGTCCAATGACTACATTTCCTGTTACACTGTAAATGCTATGGAAGGGTGAGCCTGGTGACGTTTCTGGCAGAAAAAAAATATTTAAAATTTTTATTTATTGCCAGTTATTACTCAGGAGTAGGTTTTTGTGCAATTACTGACTTGGAAGACAAGGAACATATTTTAAGATTGTCCCAAAGTCTTGCAATACCTGTGGTCCCCCTCATGGGTGAGCCCATCAGCCCTTCCTGACTGCAGCTATTCCGAGACCTGGAGACACAGGGACTCCAAGCTGCAGGTATCAGCCTAGAGTCCAAAGGATTTTTGTGGCAGAGGTTGGTGCAGCGCAGTCCAGAAGCACCTTCTTCTCCACCAGCCAACTCTCAGTGCTCGTTGACCAGGGCTGGGAAAGCATCCTTAGAGGTTGGCCACCTTCACTGCCTTCCCCAGGGCCAATCTCACTGTATGTCTAGAACAGGGCTGACAATCGTGCTCCGTTATCTCAAACTTCACAACCAGAGAGTTTTCAACCTTTCCGTCAACCTTCAATGAAATCCTCCATCAGAGTGGAAGCGGTGCAAAAAATTATCCGCGCCGTAAAAAAAACTGAAGAATTTAAAAATATCTTCAATATGCAGATTCTTTGCCAAAAGCACAGTAAAGAGCCCACCATGAAGACATTACAGAAATGTTTGCTCATTTCTGAATTTCCTGGAGCTTGCTTAATGTCAGCAGTCCCGTTTAAGAGCAGAAACGTAAAACCCTGTGACAGCTATTGAACCCCGACCCCTGATAGGCAGTCACCAGCTTCGCCGGGACTGGTTTTGAAATCATTCAGTCTGTTCAAGCCTGCATCTTGTTACAGTCAGCGCGACTGATGCAATACTATGAATCTCTTTCCCCCCCCCCCCGTGCATTTTTAACTCTCTCGTGCCAGCAATTATTTTACTCTCACAAGACTATAAACCAGGGCTGCTCTGCTTCTCGGGGAACGAGGTCGCATCTAGTTTTTGTTTGAACTAGGAAATATTTAGGAGAACAAGAAGGTAGTTTTTTTTTCTCCGAAACACGTTTTCATATCCTTGAATCGGCGGGGCAGCAGGGAAGGGACTGAAAAACAGCCTGCCATTGCCTTTCCCCCCTGTATTTTGGACCGCCTGGGAGCCAGCATGCGCGCGCGTGCACGCTCGCTCGCTCGGTCTGCTCCTCGAGACCGTGACTTCATTGTAAAATTCAATTCATCTGTTCAAAGCAAGGACTGAAACACTGTCTATAAAACTATGTCATTTTTCCACTTTAAAAAAAAAGAAAAAAAACAATAAAAAAAAATTAACACTTCTCTTAGAAGTTATTTTTAAACGCAGTTGGCCTGGAGCCAATTTTAGTCATAACTGAAGTGGATTCTTCTTTTCCTAGAATTCAATGCCTTCCTTTTCTAACAGATATTAGTTTAAATAAAAAAAAAAAAAAGAAATAAAACCATAAACGCGCCGTTTACACTTCTATCATCTACAGCGTTTTACCCTCTGACATATCAGTATAGTTTGCTTTTCAACTTACTACTATGCGACCGACCCAAATGAGTCTTTACTTTTTTTAGTTCAGGAACTTAACTCGAGCCTGGACTTTAGCAATCCCGGAGCAGAACCACTTCCTTTCAGTTTGCATCTGGCTGGGACACTGGCAGAGCATCACCACAGCCAGTAACTGGCTGAGTCAAAGTTTATGTCTGGGAGGTAATTGAAGACCCTTCAGAAGCACGGCCGAATTTGAAAGAGAGCGTCAGAGCCTTATCACAATGCAAGGATCCACATGGCTTCTGGCACTATATCTGCATTTACATGTCAATAGCCAAGCACGAAATAGATGAACTGAGACAGCTGTTGTCATACAGGTAGGTAGAATGAGCATCCTGACTTCACCAATTTCCCGTTTTCCAGGACTGTCTGTCTCAAGAGACAGTAGGACATCTGGTCTTCTTAATGGAGCAGCTGATCTGGAATCTGGGGTTAGGAAAACTGCCCCCCACTCAAGGGAAAAAAAAAAAAATAAAAAAAAATAAAAGGACAGACTTGAATCTAAGCAATTAATATGTCACCAAGAAGTATTTTAAGGAATAACATGCAAACTGACCTGGCAGGGAGAGTATTTTCCTCCTTTCAAAGGGAATCCTGTTTTTCTCAAGAGAAAATTCCAACTAAATTACACTAACTGACTTTATATTCAGTGAACGTTCACATGCGCAGCGTTATCCACACTGGGACAACTCCATTAACTGAGATAAATGTATTATTGATATACTTAGTTATACACGCTTTGTAAAGGGTATGAGCAAGCACAGTCATGCAAAACAATTAGAAGATAAGAACTTCCTAGTCCTTTTATCGGCAAAAAGAAATTTAATCAGATTTGTATTTGAGAAGTGGAATTTTCTCAAGTCTGATCCCAGCATTGAGGCGATTCTTCAAGTTAAGCAGAAATGACTGGCCAACTCAGGGCTTAAGGATGACAAAGGAAAGGTGGATCTTTACAGTAAAAAGTGTCACTTTGTTTTTTGGGGTTTTTTTTGGTTGTTATTTTAATGCTCAAGTGCCTAGGGAGTTGGAACAAGGTTTCATAACGTCACAGTATGTATCTAATCTTTTAACCTAACAACATTAGAAGCTTAATGAACCTGGACTTCATGAGAATATCATAGGTTTCGCTGCTGTTGTCTTCAAACAGCAAGCTCTGGAGGCCTGTTTTGGGGCGATTTTTTTTTTTTGTTTGTTTGGTTTTTAAATGAGGCTGGCGAAGATGCCCAGCTCCTGCGTCTTCAGCACCCGGACTGAAGCTGCCCGGCCCCGCGCAGCCCTGGGCGATGCTCCGCTCCCCCTGCGCCTGGCTGCTGAGCAGAGTCCGCTTTTAATATTAGCAAGATGGAGCTTGCCAACATGTGCTTCTTGAATGAGGCAGGTCTCCATTACCTCATTCTACACGACCCTTTTACAGATTTTATCCAACGAAGCTTTTGGGGATATATTTATCTTTAACCATGTGAGAAATCATAGAATCATAGAATCATAGAATCATAGAACCATAGGGTTGGAAGGGACCTCAGGAGATCATCTAGTCCAACCCCCCTGCCAGAGCAGGGTCACCTAGAGCAGGTTACACAGGAACACGTCCAGGCGGGTTTTGAATGTCTCCAGAGATGGAGACTCCACCACCTCTCTGGGCAGCCTGTTCCAGGGCTCTGCCACCCTCAGGGTAAAGAAGTTCCTCCTCATGTTTAGGTGGAACTTCTTGTGCTCCAGTTTGTGCCCAAATCTCACTTACGCTAATGATTGTGCAACAATAAAAAGTAAAAATAAAAATGATTAGTAGTCTGCTGACTATTATAAACCCTCTTTGCTTCCCTTTGCCCCCCTTTTTCTTAGGAATTCATTACTCCAATGTTTATTTTTATTTTTGTAAATTGAAGAGTGCAAAGCTAAAGGCAGAGATATAAAAGCAGCCACAATCGGAATGGGTGGGTACGGGATCTTTACATATGTGCATGTGACATGATCCACAGTGTACCTATGACATGATCCACAGTGTACCTATGACATGACCCGCAGCATGAATGTCACACCAGGCAGCACTAGAAGGAGTGTTACAGCTCTGCTACCCACCCAATAAATCTGTACCAGGACAGTAAGGAAGGATTATGCAGTTTAGCAGCATAAAGCTGCATCAGAAGCTTTGAGAAACCATCATCATCCTCAATCTGCCGTTCCTCTCCTCCCCTGACCCCTTCTCAAATGCTCTTGTCACCTCTCAGGTTTGCCCATTTCATTTTCTGTGCCACTAGGTGCAGAAATCTCAAGATGTTTGTGGGGTTTGAGCCCCTGCAGGCAGCTGCAGGTTAATTCTATCTAATTGGGACAACGTAACCTCCAGAATCCAGCACAAATGACCTGTGTGAAAGAGAAGGGGAGTGGGGGTGGGGGGCACAGATGAGGATACAAGAATCCTTACAAGGAAGTGGATCCAAGAGAAAGATCAGGATGGTTTTCTGGAGGTTTCTTTTGGAGTTACCTTCTGGCTGGCAGCCCAGGCCAGATGGAGATCATTTCTGAACCTACAGCAAGAATTGCCCTTTGCTTAGAGCGAAAGCAGAGCTAACAGCTCCACCAAAACTCACCTCTCACAGGTTTCTCCTAGATTTGCTTATAGGTATCCTGCCTTATGCTAGCAACTAACTCTGTATGTCCGATCCTACTGTCCCTGACCTCTCCGGGGTGCCCCATAGCTGCTGTCTCTGGAGAACAGAGCTGGGCCATGCAACTCCTGACCTCCGGGACCTCTTTCTGCCAGCCCCAAGAGCTCTTTGGCGCCCCATCTATCCCCGGTTCCCTTGACAGAGCATCTACAGTCTAACCCTCTCCTCTGGATATCAGATCAGCACCCACTGCAGCAGCAAAGCCTTAAGTCAGCATATCGTAAAGAGACATTATAAACATTACCTTGATATTTTAGTGTACACAGTTAATATTTACATTTCACACCATCTGCTGTGTAAAGCCTCTCTCTCTGTGCCATCAATACACCGCTTCTCTTAACCCCTCCTCACCCAACACTAAGAGCCCCTTTATCTCGGGCAGGCTAACAAAACAGAAGATTTTTCGTGCTTCTGAGCCCAGCTGCCATGGAAACAGAAGTGGCCAAAAAGTGGTTTAAAAACACAGAAATTAAAAGCAGACAAAATTCCCCAACCTTCAGAACGTTTAAACCCCACCTGGGTCTTTCCCAAATACCCCAGAAATGCTTCAAGCTCACAATGAGATGCTGCCAGGCAATATTTCAGGGGCTAATTTCAGAATTTGCTATGAAGCATCTTTTGATGCTCCAGATGTATCTTCCTAAGGGTTAATATACCAAAACAGGAAAGGGAGGGGGGGGAAAAAAAAAAAAAAGGCACAAAAGCTTTGTAACTTCTTTCCGTGGTATGACAAACTCTCTCTGCCTCACGTTCCAAAGCGCGAGATGTGCAATTTCCATTCTTTAAGCTCACTAAAAATGGCATTAAAAAAGTACTAACCCTGGGAACCGCTTGTTAGTTTATCAGATCAACATCAGCAAAACTGTCTTTTTATGTGCTGCTTAGTTTAAAAAAAAAAAACCAACCAAAAAAACCCCCAAAACAACAAAAAACACAACAAAAAAAACCCAAAAAACCCCCAAACCCTACCATGCCTATTTGAGCTCTCCCTCTCCACACCCCACACCCTTCTGCTGCTGTCCAGCTGGAACACATCAAGGGTCTAGAAGCCAAGTCAAACGTTGACCCCACCCTCCTCCATCCATTTTAAGGCACCTTCAAAGCCAGTACACTGATCTAGTTCAGCTTAGCCAACAACGCCAGCAAATCTGTTATTTAAGACTTTAGTGCTGGGTTTTTATAACTGCCCATTAATACAAGCTTTGATGTATGGTCAAAAAATCCAGCTGTAATGAGTTTCATCAGACTGTAGTAACCTTTCCTCAGAAGGTCTTTATTACTATACCTTCATAATCTTCGGTCCCAATACTGTTTTATAGTATCATTCTTGCTGAACCGCCTTAAAAAACAACACTCAGCAACACACCTCCTTCCCCAAAATTAAAACAAAGAGCTGTTAATAATTTTCTAGAAGACGCTTTTGCACCCACATTTGCAATAGGAATTTGCTGTTAAGAGTATGCAGGCAATAGTTGCGTGAACCAAAAGAGAAACCGCTTTTCCTGACAAAACCCTTGAGACAGGACACGAAAGGATTTTGTAAAAGGACAAAGAACTTACTCTGTTGTTCCCCTTTGCAGGACGCAGCAAGGAGGAAAGAGGTGGGGGGAAAAAGAAACGTTAGATACATTTATTTTACATGCATTCAATCTTAACTTGTACAGTTCTGGAAACAGCTCAAACCAAACGAGGAACCGACTCAAAGAACATTCCCTGAATCCTTTAGTGAGATAGTTACCAGGGGAGCACAGGGCTTTTACAAAGGATTTGAAACGTTCAGTTAAGTTGTAAATTCACACTGTTTGGGGTTTTTTTTGTTGTTTTTTTTTTTTTTTCCAAAATTTCCTCTCCACTCAAACATTCTGATTGCACTTTTGTTTCCTCCAGTGTGAATCAGGAGCAGCTCCAGGGAAGTCGGTGGACACTAACACAAGGGAGAAGAAAATGAGGCCTGAAATGATCTAGGGATGGGACGGAAGCCAGAGGGATTTTTGTGCGTTGGTAATACTGAACTTCCAGTACGCAAAGCAACCCACGAAACATGTCTGCTTACCCTTGCATGACAGCCCCTCCTTACGACATGCCAACAAACGGAAAGTTTCACGATCCAACGCTTTTTGAAAAGCAAATATTGAACTTTTAGATCAGTAATAAAAATAAGGAGGAGATGGCATGAGGGGAAAAGGGGAAAAGGAATGGATGGTGCTAGCGAGGTAAAGTGTGTGGAGCAAGTTATGACAAACATCTGTCCTATTATTTTATTTTTTTTTTCTTTTAATTGTGAGTTTTGCCATGAGCTGGCATGAAGAGTGTATATGAGACAGTGGGAAGTCAGCCAAAATAAACAGCAGCCTACAGTTGAGAAATACAGTCTGGAAAGGTTAGTCACAAAGTTGTAGTCATCTTTTAAAAAAGAAGGTTTCTGGATGCATCAGTCCAGAAAGCCGGCAGTAAAGTCAGCTGGTAAATGAATATCCCGTTTCAAAGTGAATTGGCCACAGTGTGATTTATATCAAGCAAGCTGACTTGCGTATGGGTTGGAAAAATAAAAACACTGATTCACCGCTAGCCGGGTGGCTGTCAAAGCCCATGTCCTGACAAAGGCAAAGCTCCTGAGGGAGGGGGGTGACTTGGCAAACTGCAAAGGAATTTGGGGGTTTACAGAGCAAAACTGAGGGGCGATTAAAGATAGTTAAGAGAGCGAATATATGAAAGTGGGCGTGCTTCCCCATGTGCAGGGGGCCAGGCCAGGCAGGCAAAATGAAGCAAAATGGAGGAATGGGGTGATACCTGGCCTTTAATTTTTAATATATTAATGAGATTCATTTAGGCAAAAAGAAAAATTAATAATCAACAACCTTAGTTGATTATTAGTCTTAGTTTACAGCATTAAATTCGTAATAGAGACTTCACATTAGTGGCAGTAAGTACAGAGCCCCATTACCACTGCAATCACACAATTATTAAGAAAAAAACCAACAGAAAAATGAATATTCTCAGTTGAGAGATTTGCCCCCGGTGAGAACTGAGAACAAATCTCTTTAATTCAGCGACGAATTCCTACTTTTCCTGCCACTGCAGAAGCAACCCGGTTAGGGGGCAACTGCGTTGGGTTTTCCACCGGCGTCCTTGCGCACGAGCGGCAGAACCGTTAATGAAAGCACACAGCTTCGCTTCCAAATCCCAGGCTGCGCGCGCTGCTCTGGCAGTTACAGAAAGCAGGCCAGCTCCGCCACTGCCGTCCTCCAGGTTTACAGCACCATTAATCTATTTTTCATTTCTAAGCAGCAATTTTTCTCCTTCTGGTGCCAAAGCCTTGGATACTCCAAGTTACCGGCTGCGGCTCGCACGTGAAAAAAGAGGGAGGAGGTCAGGCTGGGAAGGGGCGAAGGCACCTCTTTGCCTTTTTAACTGCAGGATCGCAAAGCTGTGGGGAAGCACTGATGTAAACGCAAGTTGCTGCCATTTCCTGGCAGTTTTTAAAATGTTTGAAGGAGACTAAAAGACTTGGGGGGGGGGGGGGGGGGGGGGAAATCTCTGAAACTATTTTATCTTGTCAGAGGAAGGTGTGAAACTGAGGAGTATGCACAGGATCTTAATGAAGCGCTGCTGATTTTTTATTTAAGCTCCACTGGAGCTTCTAAGGTACTCTGGGCCTTGGAGCTTTTGCTTTGCAAAATTCCAAACCTTAAGAGCAGACTTGCAGTCCACACATCTGCACATCTAGTCCTGCAGGAACAAAGTGCTTCGCAAGCCTAGAGTAGCATCGAGCATCTTTCCTGAACAGCCTGATAGTCTACCGAGTGAATTTCAAATTACAGGGGTCTGGAACAATAATATTCCCTCTTTTTATAATGTAAAGATAATTTCAGCTCAAAGAAGAACTGTATTTTGACTCCCTTCTACTTCTGTCTTTCGAGGAAGTTCCTCATCTTGTATCTAAGACTCCTTTGACAGACCAACTTTAAACAAAAACAAGAATTCTTTATAAACATATTTGGAATACAAAATATTTTTAGGGGGAAGGGAGAGACAGGAAGAGAGAAGTTTAGAAATCCAAATAGTCTGTCTTGTTTAAAGATAAAATAACAGATATATGAATATGATAAACATGTCACAGAATACAAGGTTAAACCAGAGGCAAGAACAGGCTTTTTTGACATCATTATTAAAACCTGATTAGGAAAAAAATCCCACCATAATGATACAGTATTTTGTTCCTGGTAATTAATTAGGGAACTCTCATAACTAATCCTTGTAAAATGAGTTCTGATGGTCTAAAGTAGGAACTGATCTACTGGGACAGGCAACATACTGAAGAGTCACCAAAATTTATTATTTTTTTTAGGTAAAGTCTCAGATACCTGGTAGGTCTCCTGCAAAATTCATATTTGAACTATTCCTAAAAAATCATCATCATTGTCATCATCATCACTGCTTATTCCAATAATAATTGGAGAATCCAGCAGTTCAAGGATTCTCGGATTGATCTTTTGATGGTAGCCTTGAAACTTGGTATGAAGAGAGGAAGGTGAGGGCTCTTTGCGTAAATAGCGGGCAGAATTATACTGGCAGCCAGGGAGGTACCACAATTATAAGGGAAATATGAGGAAGAGAAAGATGAAGAGATGGAAGACAGCACAAGATCCTGGACTCAAGGGACCCAGCCTTCCCATGGAAAACAAGCAGGAAGAAGAACAAATTCCATCAAAATCAAAGCACCATTTCTCAGAAGAGATCTTCCGCTGAAGGAATCCAGCAGACTTACCGAAGGAAGGTGAACAATGCATTAGAGAAACTTTCAGAAGCTCAAATGACAGGTATTTTGGGTAGTCACCCTTCTCTCTGGATACTTCTCCTCAAACCATCATTTGATATTAAAAAACAAAATAACGATGTCAAAAAAATATGAAATGGTAGTTGGGTATATTCCGTTTCCTGACTTTCTGTCTTTTCTGTTAAATTAATAGAGGCTTTTTTTATTGCACCCTGTTCAATTTGCTTCACATGATGATTAGTTGAGTAAAACTGCCTTTGGAAAGGTTTAGCATGTGTTTCATACACAAAAAAACCCATGCAGTGAATCAGTAAAATAAATATACGTGATTGCCTGGAATGCTTCTGTCAGTTCTCTAATACAGAGCTTGAGGGAATAAACTCTTCAAAGCACATCTTTACCTTAGAAGACATTAATAGAAACAACGAAGCTCAGGAAACCCCAGATCGCTCAACGCTTTTACAACACAGAATCAATGAATAACATTTTGGAAGGCTTAGTTTGTTGTTTGGGGGGGGGGGGGGGTTAATATTGAGGTTCGATGCATAAATCAATCTTAAAATATTTCATCGTGAATATTTCAAAGTCACCACAGAAGAGTACAACAAAAAGGCCATCGTTTCTTGAAATATCTGCAGACATTGTGTTTTTCCGGATGATATGATCATTTTTTTTCTCACTTGAACAGAGCAGCTACTGGAAAACCAGTGAGCTGTTTGACTTACTGAGGATTTATCAGGATAGACACCGGCTCGGAGCAGAGATGCCTTCCAGCTATCCACCTCCTCTTGGGAGTCACAGGCTAGCTCAAGGAAACGGTAATCCTTGTAAACATTCCTAGAACAAAGAGCACCACATTGTAAAACTAGCATTTTACTGCTCCGTATCATGCACGCAGCATTTTAAATTAAAAATCCTTTGGGATCAGAAATTACTTGGTAATTGTTTTGGACAATAGAGTTTATGGGACAGGTGCTTGTTTAATAATAATTACACGGAGGACTTAAAAATATCTTAGAATGCTATAGCACAGCTCTGGAAATAATAATCATCCAAAAGCACCATGAAACTACTTAAAATCCATTTTCCAGCTTTTGCCAAAATGGAGCACTTTTAGGAAAAAATGGCTGCAGTGATGCAGAGGACAAACACACAGAGGCCACACCAACAAAACCGCACGTCTTCTGCCTGATCGGTGTTGGAGCCAAAATAAATATCAAAATAATTAACGATGCAACTTTCCCCCCACGTTAAGTCCTTTCAATGCATTATATACCCCTTTTTAGCTTTTAGACATCATCAGTAGAAGGAGAAAGAAAATGATAATTTAAACAAACAAAACAAAGCTCTGATGTCTGCCGTCATAGTAAGAAAATTGGGAGAAGTTTAAATATCACATCTTGCAGGTAATTCATATAATTAGAGAAATATAGGGAATCACTTAACGGAAGAAAAGAGAAAGGAGGAAAAATACATATGTAGGAAGGTGGTACTTGTAAATTCTCCAATAAGTAGAACAGCTTTTTCCCCTTACGGTTTAGCCATTAGTTTCTGACTTCAAATTCTATATACAGACCAGATTGCTGTAAATTTGTCAGCCAACAGTCTTTTTAGGAAAGGCTACAAGCTCAGCCGACAAAGGTTAGGAAACCACATTCTGCTGGATCTTAACAGCTGCACAAGGATCAGTCTCCCATCACAAGACTGTTTTCTTCCCTTAGCAAGCTATGGAGAAGGGGGGACAGGGGGTGTAGGGAAGGGTTGATGAAAATGACTTAACTTTCCAAGGCAGCAACGACAAAGGGTTCTTTGGTTTCATTATGCAACTACAGAGGTCATTTCTACCCCACATTTTGAGAAAATCAATTTTAATATAGAGCCAGGAAATAAGGATACTATTATCACTGTCTGGACAAATTTCTTTAGCGTTCAGGGACTGGTGGGATTTCACCGTCGCGCTGCCGAAATACAACTGACTTGATGTAATTCCCACTCCCAGAAGCGCTCCCTTACCAACGGTGTCACCAGACAGCTCCTAGCCCAGCTTTTTGGGGCAGTCTCAGGAAACAGATGGGTAGAGAAATTGTAATTGAAGAGTAAGTGTTCGTGCCGGAGCGTGAAGAAGCCGTGACACCTCATCATTAAATTATCAGCCATGAAACCACAGGATGGCAACCGGAGTATACCCCTTTCTCAATAGAGGGAAATCAGGGATTTTTAGCAAATTTATGGGCGGCATTCAAAACTGCAAAGAATAAAGGGCATACTCAGATTTCCTTATGTTGGCGACATAACTCTCACCAATTTCAATGGCTACATCTGAGCAGCCAGGCACGAGCGTGTTCAGCACCGGGCTTGCACCACTCCTTGCAAGCATCCGGATCAGGGATGCCGCCGGAGCGTGCTTCAGTGCCGCTCAGGGCAGCACATCTGCGTTTCCGCCCCAGAGAAACCAAAGGGACAAAGCGACACCCAAGGGTCAGGTCCCATAGTTTAGGGAAAGCCACTGATAGTATGAACAAGCGGAGGCTCTATGTGTTTTTTATCTATTAGAAATGTAAAATTAAGCCTTTTTCTTCCCTGACTCCAAATGAACTAATCCTGCCTTAAGGCAAATAATCGCCTGGACGACCTCCTCGGATGCCATTATCTTGAACTGATGGCAAAGCACTTGAATCTTATTCAATTTGCAATACTGTGGAACTCTGAGTCAACATTTACTGAACAAAAGAAAGAACTCAATAAAAATATAAAGAGAAGCAAAATGAAATCACCAGAGGAAAAAAAAAAAACCCCACACTTTAATTTATTGTTAGGAGAAACTTTTACTGAGATAAGTTTTTTGGCTAAGTTAACTAAGCAGCTATAAGTCTGAAGGAAAAGGAAGCTGAAATGGCAAAAGGGTACTCTCAGAAAAGAGGACTAAAAATAACAATAGAGCAAATAAAGGCTGTAAAACATAGTGATAGGGAAGTTCCAAAAACTTATCTGCAAGAGCAAAACAATGCGACACCAGCTTGCGAAAACATTTTTTCAGGATTGCCGTGTTATATATTAAACTTCTTGGCATTTTGTGACTTGCTACATCAAGCGTAGCTGTATGAGAAGGGATTTTAGCCAACCGCTTTGAACAGATGGGAGCTGATAGTCCTGCATTTCTTTCTCCGTATTTTCCCAAGGTCTAGGGACACCCTATGGCCAAGCGACTGATGTCTCCGGCTCTCCGAGGCCCCTCTCACTGTAGCATCTGAGGGCTCCACCATATAGCTAATCTTACCCGCCCACCACCACAAAGGAACACAGGTTTCAGCTTCACAGCATAAATAAGGAACTGAAGGACATACACAGTGAGCCGGAGCTCATAGAAGCTTGCAGTAGGGTAGGGAAATGGATGCTCGCCTCCCAAATCAGCTTCCTTGCTACTAGACTTCCTTTACCTTCCTTTCTTTCAGAAAGGCTGAAAGGCACAGGAAAAAAAGCTGAAGTAACTTCTGAAAAGAGCGTGTCCTTTTTCTGTTACCGGTGGAATCTTACAAAAACACATTAACATGTTTTATTCATTAGGAATCCACTGGCGTCTCATGGAAAGCTGTAAAAACGTTCCTGAAAACAATTCAGATTTTCTGTTTGGTTCTCTCTTCCACTTTTTAAAATTGCAGAAGGTATCAGCACAGAAACAGTTACTACTCAATCCTCACCTACTTACTCCATATGGAATACAGTGAGGTCATATTCTCATTGTCATCTCTATAGCCACTAAATGGGATGTTATACATCAAAGAGAATGATATAATACAGGATACCAAGAAGTAAAAAAGATGAACTCTCAACAATACAAATCTTGTTGATATCCAGGCATCTTTAAATCTAAGGGACTGTAGAAACAAAACAGATACAATAAATGGGAACATGTCTAGAAGTACAATCTGCGTGCAACATTTCCCTTCAATATTTAACATTTTTGAAACGTGAACACATAAACGGGGAGGCTATGTGCAAAGCTACATGCATATGCCACATCTACCTATGCTGCTCCCTCCTGCAGTCTCATCATTGTAATCCAATATCCTGCATAGTACAAGAAAATATATCCATAGCGGCACTACTGGAAACTAATAAAATAGTACTTTTTTTCCAAAGTGAAAAATACAAAAGATTACTATTTGTTATCTGCAGGTTTTATTCTACTCTAAATAAATAAACAAACCTCAAGAACTGCACTCCAGAAAAACCACAACGCGATCGCTTATGGAGACGAACAGACAATTGGACTAAAAGTGTCATTTCCAATTCTGGAATCCCACACTCAGGACTTTATCTTCTCTAGACCAGGCCCTTTACTTGAAAGTCCAGCAAACGCTCAGCTGAAACTTCACTTACTCCTTCACTTTACTATGACCTTTGTTTCCAGCGTACTGGATTCCTTTCCCCCACACATTTCAGGGCCCAAGGTGAACTTCCTAACGCAGAAATGACCATTAGATTGTCCACAGGTATTTCTTTAACCTCTCCCATCACAGAAGAATCTTAACATGAAAACGCAGGAATGGAGTAAGCTATTTGAAAGTGTACAAGAGGAAACGGAGACGTGGAAGACTGAGCCCATCTTTGAGTTACTGGGATTCCTGTCCCGCTAATCCTGAAGACTGTCCTGTCAACATGGCGTAGGGGAGGCTCTATAAAACAATTGAACTATACAATCCAGGACCAACGGGATTAACACACAACTGCAAATCACAAAGAAAGAGATTTCTAGTTACCTACTACGCTGGAGGCAATACCAGTAGGTTTCCCTCTACAGCAGTTGCACACCGAAACTGCTTGCTGCCCGAGCAGACCCAACTGCTAGGCCTCAAGATGGATAATACCTCTCACAATTCCCTAAAGCTAAGGTTGAATATTTATCTCCCACAAACCTGGAAAGATGTTAAGGCCAACCACTGCAGACACATTAGAAAACCAGTTGATACACGGGCATATGTATTAATGCATATCCACATATTAACCGTATGCATAAACAGCTTTTAGATCGAGTTGGATCTGGAACGTTTCAGTAGACAAAGGTGTACTGTATATGTGCACGTAATTTTTCTTCACATAGAGAGAAAACACAAACCAAGATTAAAAGAAGATGCATTTATTCTTGCCAATATGGGATGAGACAAAACAGCAATTTCAGAGCAAAAATATTAGTGAAATTTTTAGAATTGTGCCTATAAGACACTTTAATACTCCAAAGAACACAAAACCACTTTTAACTTAAGCACTTGCACCAAAACAAGTGAAGCCACTCACAGACTGAAGATAAAGGGATATCTTGTTCTACAAGGATTTCAAACAACTGTACTTATCATCTCAAACGGTCTTTTGGTAAACATCTGGTCTTTTTATTAGGATGCAGAATTAAAATGAACATTAAAAATCTAGAACCAAATGCAAATCAGCCCGATTTTATTTCATGAAAAACACAAAAGATTCAATTCTTAGGTATTTCTAATTTGATTGAAATTGAAATCATACAGAATATGAGCTTCATAAATAATCACCTAAGATGAAAAAAGGGAAAAAATAACAGAATCCAGATACTCCCAACATACATGCCCGATCGAGAAAGATGATCTTGGATGAAACTCCACTGTATGTTCTCCACTTATTCAACCTGCAGCTCCACTGTGTACACTCTGCTTATTCAACCTTAGCCTTAGCCTACCACTTTAGACACCTGGAATTCCACCATGGCTGGTTTGCATGTAGGCACTATTTTCCATACAAGATGGCTCTACCAGAAGCTCTGCAAATCGTATATTTTAAAGAAACAAAACTGACCATCTGCTCTGAGTTAACAGCAATGACTAACATTTTCTATCAAGGCGTGCCATTTCGGATCAGTCCAATGTGAATGTTAATTAAAATTAACTACACATGTCTCTGAAGATTTTTTTCTTAATATCTAGAAAAGCCAAAGAGTCAATGTTGGAAACAGTGTCAGAAACAATGTCATGAAATAATTGCACTTAGGGATTTTACCACCTAACTTACGGAAGCGGTCTCCCAGAATTAGAGGGATCTTTTCAAGTTCACATACACAAACACAGTTTTGAGGTGCAAATGAAGAGAAGATATGCTGATCAGTATATAGCCAAACCTGGGCAATGAAGTATCTAGAGTTCTATATGTATTCCAGAACAGAAATGCAGCCAAAACTAACATCACATAGGCCAAAATTGGCACTGGTAACAGTAACTGGCACTAAAACATTCCATAACTCCCAGGAGAAGAAGGTTCGATCATTTTTGTGGTGAGGGATAGAAGCCTGTTTTGGAATCTGCCTTGGGGCCATACAGATGCAAAAGCTGCTCACAGCTGTCAGAGCCTCATCACGCACGGAGGGACCGCGTCTCCTGCTCCGGTCCTCTGCTTCTCTGGATGGGGTAGTGGGACCCAGAGTTGGGTCACAGTGAGCAAGCGAGGTCAAGCTGTCCTGCAGGACAAGGCAAGTCTGCCAGCCATGACTTAAGCCCATGCTTACAACGCCCGTGTCTCTGGTAGGTGTCACTAATGTTTCAGATCCCACACAATCGCTTAGGGAATTTTCCTGAAGTACAGTGTAATGATCATATTTAAGGTATGGGTTTGGCACCGCTGTTCCTTTCCCCAAGAACCCCTTTTTGGTCTGTAATACCAGCTTTAAATCTCAATACCTACACCACCTATCTACCATACTATGTTTTACTTATCATACAAAGAAATCTTGTCAATAATGACAAAAAGGAAAATTCCAGGAAAAAACCCCCAATTTTTTAATATTTTTTTTTTAATGGAATGGACTTGATGGGTAAAGGCTAGTTATTTCTTCAGTTTGTATATTCTTCCTACTCTTAAATATTGTACTCATGAGCAATCTCAGAAGTTTGTTTACAAACGTTAGCAGCTTTTTTTTCTAGATTAAATCTGGGGGGGGGTTTTAATTAAATAGGTTCTCATTCTTCCATTTCTAACAGAGAGGGCTCTGAATAGCTTACAGTCCAGTTCTTCCTGGGGCTTAACTTTCTGAGTAATTCAAAAACAGTAACTAAACATACACATCTCATCTCAGGCTTTCTCCTCTAGCCTGGCTTCCATCCAACACCTCCTCTGACCCGGTCGCCTTTCACTAGTCCCCTTTATTTTGGCTCTCGCCCAATTTTCCTTATATATGGATAGCTGTTAACCAGTTGCTATCCATAAGAAGAAATTCAGTACTTAAAGCTCTAGTACATTTGAGTCCCAGAGAAGACTTGTGCTCCATCCCCTTCTAGAGCAACACTCAAACAACAACATGCACCCCAAATAAATACCGTCATACCTTTCACTCCGTAAACATAGCGTACTTTCTTGGGTCCTACTAGACAACAGTTTTCTTGTGCAATATGATTCCTGACAGTCAAGAGTGTACTCAGGAGTCAGTAGCTAAAATTTATCATCTGGCAGTTCTATTTCCAGTCCTATTGTGCGCCCTCAAAACTTGCTTTTGATCACTCTCCTCTTGACGTTCATCTGTTTCTCAGATTAAGGATCTGTTTCTACAACGAGCCTGCCCCAGACAGGCAGCTCTCATGCAGGGATGGTACGGACGGTTGCTACTCCCAGTAGCCTGAAAATTCACCAACTCGACAAACGCTTCAGCCTACCACCATTTTATAACCCCAAAAATCTTTACCTAGTAGAGTCTCTTCTCCCACGGAAGAGAACATATTCATCTCTCCAGACTTGGAGAAGAGGTGGAAAGGAAGCTTTTTCTCTGCTTGTAGCCAAAGAAGAGAGTTTTTACTCTTTTAAATAAAGGAGGAATGATGAGAAGTAGTATTTAGATGGAGTTGTAACACAGTAATACAACTTATTGACCAATAAATCAGGAAAAAATGCAACTACTCTACTGCAACTACGGAAAAGATGCAACTTTAGAACAACACAGAATCTAGTAAAAGTGCCATGTGGATTCTGTAGTTAACTGGGCAAGATCATGAGAAATGATGACTGCTTGCCCTTCTTAATTAGGGAGAGATGGGACCATGGCACAGATCCTAAAGGGAAGCACATTCAAGACTACAGGTTCTTGTCCTAAACTACAGTACTTAGCTAAAAGAAAAAAGCACCAACCAGAAAATAATTTTCACAGGAAATATGTGGGCAATAGGCAAAGTGTTTGCAATGAAATCCTAGAACGAAAGTAAACTTTGTGGCATGGGCAGAATTTGTTTTGTTTGTTCTTGAACTCTGCACAGGAGCCTTACACATTTGTCAATGAAGACATCACAGGTTAATCTACTGTCTGTAAGCACAGGCGCTGACAAAAGCCTCTCTCCTCCATTCTTAGCTCTGCTTAAGAAAGCCAATCGGCAGCTACAACTACACAACTTCACATTATGTTCTATAGCAGCACTGCAAACATTACGGTTTTTTCCTACAGTACAATTATTTTCAAATATTTTTAACATAGTTGATCTCTTTTCCAGTCTAAAAGACTTGGCAGCAATTTACCGTGGAGGAGAAAAAGATGGTCAACACTGAAGAGCACTCATTTTCTTGACGGCTTTGGGTTTAGACTCATACTGCTTGACCCTACAGCCCAACTTCAGTTGCTTAAAAGGCAGCCTCATGTAGATGGACACGGCCAAAGATGATCCAGGAGTCAAAGGGCACTCACTCTAACATATACGTTGCTTTAATATCTAGTGCTGCTAAGTTGAGGAGTCCAACTCCAAAGGTCTTCCATGGTGTCTATAAATTAAGTAGACTGGCCCACTCAAAAACTAAAGAATTTACTTACTTTACTGAAAAACAAACCTCAACCCACATTCTTCAAGCAATGCTATAGCTATTTCACGCCAAGATTTGTCCCTTTTTTTTTTTTTTTTTTTTTGCAAATTTTAATTAGAAAGTTAACAGGAAAATAATTTAATTATTTCACAACGCAGCCTTTTCATAGGCATGCAGTTATGTTCATTTCATGAGAATTTATCTTCACTGTGAAATCAATCGTCACAGTCTCCATTTACTATACATTACCAAGTCACATTTGATTCCTGTCAGAGAACTGTTGACTTCTGCAGTAAATCAAAATGACAGATACTGTTAGTTTCCTTCGGCATCTATCCCCAAGCCTCAGCTAACTCAAGATGGTTTTTCCTTCTATGCAGCGAAATGAGCTTTTTCCTGGTAACTATATTTCAGAACTGGAAAGGTTTTCATAAATGGAAAAAATGCAGTGCATAATCCAGGAAACTATTGAAATGTACGGTATCAGAAACATATGGCTGCAGCAAATACCTATGCAGCGAGGGGCTGGGAATGAAAAAGAGAACAGGCTTATTAAAATTCTTCTCCTAAAGCAATTTTGCTTGAAAATTAAAGTACTTTGATTGAACATTAAGAAAGTTTGCATGGTCAATGAAAAAAAATAAAAATGCTGCAGATTATGGGAGAAAAAAGAGATACAGAATAATCTCCATGCTATCATAGAAGCTGGAACAGATGATTTTGCCTTTGTTCTTTAATGATCTACATCTTAAACAGCCAAATCGTTCTATAACCAGAACCCTCATGCGGGCAAACTCAGAAACAGAAAGCTGATTTCTTTCTCAATTGCTAGGGCTTTTTTTAATTTAAAAAAAAAAAAAAAAAGAAAAAAAAAAATCCCCCCCTCAAAAAAACAAAAAAATCCCCCCCAAAACAACAACCAGCCAGAAACTAAGTTCATTTTCATGAGAGTTTTGAAAATCAAGCCATATTCACACACACATTCAGAAATCGCAAATCAACACATTAGCGTAAAGTAAAATAATGTCAAGACTCCTAATTTCGACAGATCTTTACCGATTCCCTGCTTCAGTTTCCTGAAGCATCTGGGACAGGGAAAAATGTCCCAAGTTGAGGGCTGGATCACTTTACCCGAGCCCCAATATCCCCTGCTTCTGCTGACACAATCTACGAATTTAGGAGACAGCGGAAAGTGCCACCGAACTTGTTTTGACCAATTTGTTCCAGCAGGCAGATTTTTAGAAATATCAAAAATCAGCTGGTTTGTAGTAAGAGGAATCGACGTTGTAATTAGAATTCAGTAAGTATTTCTTCAAGAACAAGTTCTGTCTCCTTTTAAGCTGGAAGACTGTCTTCGTAAACAGCCTCTCCCAAGGCAAAGTTATTTTGTCGTCTTATCACTGTACTGTCATGTCTTAACATGCCCGTATAGATCTAAGGATGTTTTTAGAGCAGCTTGCTCTTAGAGGGCCTACTCACAGCCCAGATGGGCAGGGTTACTATAGACACGGCAAACATTTTAGACATCCAATTTTGAAATCCTCGCTGTCCAGAGTGTGTAATTCAGCGAAAATGTGAATGTGCAGCTTTACAACACCCAAATAAATGCCCCAACTTGCCAATGGAAAGGCATGCTTCTCTTGGATTTGCACAGCAGTTCAGTGATTAAGATGATGAAAATACTCAAAGCCTTTAGCCAAAACAAAGGAGAAACAATGAGCTAAAATTAACACATTTTTCGTGGAAGGAACTTAATATGTACAGCTGATATCAAGCCACCAGGACAAAGCTATCCTGACTGACGTACGTGCAATGTACGCACACATCTAGCGCAGAATAATCAGAATTACATTAATTTCCAGCATCTGAAGATCATTCAATGTTTTTAAAACATGAGAAGTTTTTCAAAGCTTTTTTTTTCCCCTGTGCTCCAGAAATGCAAGCGGTCAAGTGTTTGAAATCTTACTCCCAGCAAGTATGTGTGCGACATACTTTCAAAGGGCATCTCCTGGCAGACAATGTCCACATGTAGCCTAGCTGAGATGTCAGCAGATGTAGGCAAAGCCTTCACGGGGTAGTTCGGAGCGAGACTCACATTGCGTCCTCATGTTTCTGGGGCCAGCAGAAACTTGACAGCCCAGAAATCCTGTGCTTTGCTCGTGCTTTGCAGGAGGGAGGGGCATCCCTTGCTTCTGAAAGGACTATTTCTGGCCAGTTCAGGAGTAACAACAGCTGGGTCCGCAGGGAGCCACATCCAGCCCTCGGCGTCTTGAACAACATCTGAATGTATTGCCAAACTTGGGCGATGCAAGGGGGGAGCGGGTGTGAAAGGACTCAGCAGAAGAGAAGAGGGAAAACAAGGGCATCTATCTATGCTACCACTACAATTCATTTTACTTATTTTCCTGAAAAAGAGCTAACAGAAACTGCACCTTATCTGCTGAAAAGCAATTCCACCGAGACTGCTGCAAACGCAAACTCTACTCTCCAGTAAAAATAAAAAAAAATTAAAAATTTACAGGTCACTTGTATGTCTTTAAGTGTTTCCTTGACTTATTTGCGCACAGTAATCTGAATTGATTATGCATCAGGAACAGGCTCCCATAGAGTACCCACACGACTTAAATCAGAGGATGGAGTCTGAAAGGAAAAACATGAGGCAAACACTACAAAGCAAAGATTCTAATTAATTAGGGAGGCAGACGAATCTCATTTGTTCTCCATTCAGCAGTATTTAAACCCAAACAAACAATAGAACGACTCCCAAGATCACAGACAGGCAAGATTTTCCACTGGAGAAAGTGAAAAGCTATGACGCTTTTGTGATTTACACCAGTTGAATCTGGTCACAAGGTACAGAAGTCATGAATGTTTTGGTAAGCCTAGGTGATTGCCAAACAAAACAAAAATAGGATCAGGAGATGATTATTCAGCCATAGAGAAGAACTAGATGACTAATCACAGAGCTGTTTCACCCCACGAGTGGCTGGGAGGACACTAACCTTTCATCCCATGGTTATGCAACAGCAAAGCAGCAGATAAATCAAAGGCTTCGAGGCCTTTGTTCACTCAACATAGTGGAAATACCAGAACTGCGCTCCCAGTTATTAAACTGTTCAGCTAGAAGCAGTGTAATAGAAGCATCTGCAGAATAGCACATTTTCTTACCTCTGCTCCGTGTTGAACAATGCAAAGATATGTTTGCTTGACATGAAGCTCTTTTCAACATCTCGCACTTTCAAGTTGTCCAAGGGAAGCATATACTTCTTCTCTTTTTCCTAGAAAAAAAACAGATTAAAACAACACTAAGTGAGAAGGCTCAAAGAAGCCTGATCTCAGCCAGCTCTGTTTAGTTGGTGATGCCTTCAGTACATTTATTATTTTAAGAGAATATCCGAAATTGAAATGTCTGCTTATCTTTCGTAGACATACCTGCAACAGAAATGAAACCTCAGTTCTAGTTCTGGTTCTCCTAACCCTTTTAAAACATTTCCATACAAAAATTCCATCTCAAACACATAAGCATGTACATTTGTTGTTCTTCATTCCTCTGAATTTTAAAAAGAAAAGGGTCAGACGTAACTAAACCAAAAGTATCTAATCAATACAGAACTCTTCCACCATGTCTGCGTAGCAACTGGAGTCACCTGTGACATTAGAATTACTATTACTAATTATTTAGGGGTGGCATTTGATGATCCCAGGGATAAATTTTCATTCCTCCAGTGGAAAATACAAAAATCACACGAACCAATCAAAACCATACCATTGTCAATCATATCATGTCAAATCATGTCATTGCCATACACAAACAAAACCAGACTCGCATCTAACCGGCTTGTTCTCCAAACAGCGGGAATGATATATTCACCCCTGCTGCAGCCAACTCTTTTTGTATTTTCATCACAGCTCTCGCGACAGCACATTCTCATTTACAGCACAATCACTATCATTTCATTTTTTCTAGGTTTCTTGCTTCCTGTCACTCCAAATTAAGGACTAGTAACACTCTCAAGCTACTTTATGATGTCAGAAAAAAAAAAAAAAAGCCCTAGGATTCTTAGCTGTTCCCATTGTGTTAAACCTCCTTGAAGTCCTCGTCCTGATGGATAAAACCAGGGCAAAACTCGCCATTTTCGTCTGCAAATACACCTGATGATAGTAAGTAGAAGCGAACCAAAGGCAAGAGGGGCAACACTTGCATCCTCACACCCTCAGGCTGGTTTTGCACATCACATTGAAATTGCTGACAAGGGCCCTGACACAGTACAGAGTTTAACAGCTTTCACAGGCCGTTAAGGTACTGATAATGATACATGGCTGGACTGGATGATCTGAAAGGTCCCTTCCAACCTCAGCAGTTCTATGATTCTATAAGGCCGGTGCCGTTATCATGTCAGCAATGGAGCGGGGAGAGGATTTATGCCCTGGAATTTGCCCAGCGGATACCAAATGGGGTTCTTGTGAATGTTGCTACCCAATGACTCTATGGAAGTTCAATAAATCACCAAAGTTGGAAAACTCAGGATTCCTTCACAGTCCCTTATCTGCCAGCGTGAAGCAAGACTGACTATTGTCTGTCCAGCCACCATCGGAACCAGCTGTAAAGTCTACCACCCGTCGCCGGAGAACTGTGAACTGGGACATCACTTACCGTGGTTGGCTCAAGTAAGAAATATGCACATGATAATAGTTTACTGTATGCCATAAAACAGGGAAAAAGGGACAAAGCGAACTAGGAATCATTGTTCTCAATACATATTTCTCCCAGAAGAAGTACACAAAAGTAACTTCCACTGCACGGAACTGGAAGAAGCCCTAGACGGACTGAGTTGTGTGTACTGCGAGGGCAGATGCAGTTCCAGTTGGCTTAAGCTTCAGCCGATTGCAAAACTGAACTGGATGAGAATGGACCTAAGAGTGAAACTATAAAAATACGGTGATGTGTCCAACAACGGCTCACTTTCCTAGACAGCTTCGTAACAGCTCTCAGTAGAGGAAAACGCATATTTCAAAGGCCCTTCTGGAAAAGCATGGTTTCTACTGTCTTGTTTTGTTGAATATAAAAGTTATCAAACCCAGGGTGGGAGTATTAAATAAAAAGTATCTGATGGATTTTCAAACTGCCTGTAGCTTAGCCAGCCTAGAAATTATTACCCACCAAAGATCATACCTATGTATATTCTTCACTCTCTTGGCTAACAATTCCAATGAAGGACTTGAGTTTTGTGCTAGTCTATAGCCAATTATCACAGTTTCTGTCTATATTCTGCTTCCAGGGAATATACAGTCTCTGAACCTTTGGGGCTCTCCCTGAAGGGAGAATATGCTGTCATCCATTCAGTAAACATTACCACTGAGATAAATAAAAATAAACAAAGTAAATTCATAATTTACCAGTAAAAAAAAGGTAAATAAATAATAGTAAATGAAACTAAATAAAGAACATATAAATCAGATATTTATGTATAAACATTAGAAGTACGCTGTCCTCTAACACTTATTTTTATTGATATGATCTGTTTTGATATCATAAACTTATGTCCTATATAGTTCTGGTAGCATTTAAAAGGTAAGAGTGCGTTAGCGTTGCTGCCACGACAAAGCGACACACACTTGAAAAAAATCCCAGACTATAATTGCAGGAGATCACATATTAAACTTTGTATTAAAAGCGAATAATTTTTTGCAGTCGAAAGCTGGACTGCGTAGTAATGTAAGATACTTTGTTTTCTATTTCAAATATTTAGGACAGGTTATATATAAAAAAATAATCTTTTGGGCAGAAATCTCAATGTTATTTATTTCATCGTAACTAAGAAAAAAACCTAGATTATCTTAATTTTTATTCTTTAAAACTTTCACTATTAAAGAATATGCTTATAATGATTTACTATTCAATTACCAGAAATTTAAGAAGTTTCTGATGAAACAGATGCTGTTTACTGACAAACCAAGCACCCAACAGAGGAGTAAAAGTAGAAACTGATGAAAAAAACTACACCAAGAATCCGATTGTCTAAACAAAAATTCCACGAGGGGGAAAGTTTGATAAATGTTTGATGCCAAACTGTGAGAAAGCGTTTCTTCTGCAGCCACCAGGAAAAAGGAAATGCCTACTGAAGGCTAAGAAGTGGTTGGTATTTATTTATGTGGCCTCCTACCCACATGCTGAGACGGAGCAGTTTCCGAGAAAGGGAAATTAGAGGGTGCCTACGCTTGAAGCGAACACAGATGGCATGTCACACATGGGAGATCAGACCTAAATACTGCTTAATTTCAGAAGAAAGGTATTCCTGCAACATCAAAGCGTGGCAGCAAAACCCATAGCAACTTTTTTTTTTCTTTCCCCACACAAAGACAGAAAAATATGTATAAATGGAGCACGAGCTAATTCACCAGTAGACGAGCCTGGTCTGGTGGGAGGTGTCCCTGCCCACGGCAGGGGGGTTGGAACTAGGTAATCTTTAAGGTCCCTTCTAACCCAAACCATTCTGTGAGCCCAGCATCCTTTCAGCCTCAGATCAATCAATGTCATGTTATGGTGTTACCGTTCTCTGAACTCCTGCTTAGATTTTGGCTGACCCGGATCATCTTAAGGTCCACCCTGTGGTGGGAGCAGCGCCAATCGGTCAGCGAGCAGCACCGGAGCAGGGCAGGTGTCAGGAAGAGCTGAAGGGCCACCATCCAGCCGTTATCATCTGCAGATTGCTGTGTCCGGCAGGCGTTACCTGTTGTCTGGCAGCCTCGTCAGAATCTGCTGATTTACGGAAATGGTAAAGACCAAACCCCCAAGCTGGAAGGTATAAAACATCATCTTACCCAAAAAGCTTTTGAAGCTGATCCAACATCAGCCAGACCGCTGAGGCTTTTGTGCTGCGTGGTACGATACAGGGTACCCCGCACCGTGAGGAAGGAGGAAGTATGGGCGCGCTCACCCTCAGCCAGGCACCTTACATTCTTTTCTTTTGCTCATGGGTGCACGATATTAAGAGTTACAGGTTGTAAGTTACGGAGTATTGTGTCCAGTTCTGGGCTCCCCGGTTCGAGAAGGACAAGGAACTGCTGGAGAGGGGACAGCAAAGGGCTACCGAGATGATGAGGGGACTGGAACATCTCTCCTATGAAGAAAGGCTGAGGGATTTGGGTCTCTTCAGTCTGGAAAAAAGACAACTGAGGGGGGATCTTATCAACGCTTATCAATACTGAAAGGGGGGGTGTCAGGAGGATGGGGCCAGGCTCTTCTCAGTGGTGCCCAGTGACAGGACAAGGGGTAACGGGCACAAACTTGACCATAGGAAGTTCCATCTCACCATGAGGAGGAACCTCTTTCCTGTGAGGGTGGCAGAGCCCTGGCACAGGCTGCCCAGAGAGGTGGTGGAGTCTCCGTCTCTGGAGACATTCCAACCCCGCCTGGAGGCGTTCCTGTGCCACCTGCTCTGGGTGACCCTGCTCTGGCAGGGGCTCGGACTAGATGATCTCCAGAGGTCCCTTCCCACCCCCGCCATTCTGTGAGTCTGTGAAATCTTATGACTTGAATGGTGAATAAGTGAATTAACATGATAGACTAGTCTGGGGAAAAGGGGATCGAGCCCTTGCTTGGGCAAAAGGGGATCGAGCCCTTGCTTGTTGTGTTTGTTTATTATATTTCTTAATGAGCTCATGAAATAAAATTTAAATCACAGAGTATGTTGTCCTGTAAATTTGAGAGATCCCATTTGACATATGGCTGGCCAAAAAAAAGCTCTAGCCGGGACTATCTGTGCATGTTTCCCACCCTGAGAGGCTGACAGCCTAAGAAACGGGGAATGTATGAAGCCTGGGAGGAATGGGGCTAGGCACACTTCTACGAGTGACGACATGCACATAACTGTGGGTCCAGTTTGTCCCCCTCAGCATTTGTTCTTTTTTATTTATAGATTTTTATTTTTATAATGGGGCAGAGAACTTAAGCGTGACATGAGGGGGAAAAACCAGCACATGCTGATCTCATGTACAGACTTTGCCTCTCGTTTTTCTATACGGAGTACAGGAGAAGAAGGAAAAAGTGGGAGGGAGCACGGCCCATTCCCGTCTCTGGGATATGAAAAAAAAATCCCCGTAGTGCACCTTAGAAAAACAAACCGACCTGCTAGCCTGGGGAGGCCTTCCCACCCTTGAGACGGTGTTTCACCACTCGTGGGCATAAGTAGCGCTCACATCTTTAATGGACTAGTTCTGTTCTCTGACAGGCGAGTAAGCTGCCAGGAACTGACAGCATGATGTACATATGCCGTATTACAATTGCCCCTTCCTTCTGCAGTGTTTAAATGTACTAAAAATAAATACCGCTGAAGTTCAAAATGGCACAAGGGATGCAAAAAAATACAAGAGCATCTCCCCTTCCCCCCGGCAAGGTCTCAGCCAGCACTTCCAAGCTAATGAACTTCACTTTCAGCCACGGGCAGGAATCATTCCCTGCTTTTGGAACTTTGTAGGCTCCGTCAGAACAGCAGCCTAGAAAGAAACCTTGTACACAACGTCAGCTAACGGGATTATAAGGGGAACAGATTTCCTTTGCTTCAAAGAAAAGAGATTGTTAAATTACTTCATCTTCTTCCAGTTATCAAAGATGATTCTCATTTTTATTTGTCACTTCGAGATGGCTACTGCACGACAACAGACAATCTCTACTCCTCTTTTCCTATCCTAAGGAACAGAAGCAAAATTCATGCAGGACAACTGAAATACATGACGCTCAAATACTGAAAGACACATCTGAGCCTGAGCATTGCCCTAATCGCACTTCCAGTTACATCATGGGGAATTGAGCTGGTTTGCTCACCCCTTTGGAATGCTTTTTAGAACACCAGTTGCCAGCCGGGGCTTCATGACACCAACCAAACGCTGCCTATACCGACTGTGGGGACCACAAGTCCAAAGAAATCAAGCTCCCAACTGGAAGTGCAGGCCACACTGGAAAAGTTGGAACAAAGGCTGGTTTACAGCAGGATTCATTCTGTGCATCATTTGTACTGAAAGTAGAAGTCTCGAAAGTCATTACTGTGCACTGATAGCAGATATGGGTATCCACAAAACGCCTCTGTCATTAGTATTAAGTATTAACAGGTATTAGGTATTAGGCATTAATCATAGAATTGCCCAGGTTGGAAGGGACCTTTCAGATCATCGAGTCCAACCATCGGCCTAACGCTGACAAAACCCATCACTAAACCATGTCTCTAAGCGCTATGTTGGCCCAGCTTTTAAATACCTCCAGGGATGGTGCCTCAACCACTTCCCTGGGCAGCCTGTTCCAATGTTTGATAACCCTTTCAGCGTAAAAAGTTTTCCTAATATCCAGTCTGAACCTCCCCTGGCACAACTTGAGGTTGTTCCCTCTTGTCCTATCGCCTGTTTTTTGGGAGAAGAGACCAACCCCCACCTCTGTACACCCTCCTTTCAGGGAGCTGTAGAGAGCGATAGTGAACCGCTTTAAAATCCTAAACTGAGGAAGGACAGCTTTGAATTGAAGCTTAAGAACAGCAGATAATAAGGCTGACATTTCTGCAGCAGATTTCCGGACCAGCACTGCACCACTCCGTTTGTTTCCATGTCAGTAACTCAGGACTGACACCTACCCGACTCGCAGGCATCGTGCTAGACTATTTTTTTTTTTTTTTTGTGAGCATCTAGCGATGGCAGTGAGATGAGGATAACCTGCAATCAGGGTTCTAAAATGCACAGGTGGAACACCAAAGCCAAGCAGCTACTTGGCAAAGCAGTTAAGCAGCAGAGGCAGAAAACAATACCAAAATGAAGATGCTCTACCATACTGTAGTCTTGTAGATGGCTGGATCCCTATCCCCATTTTACAGACAGGAACAGACACAAGAAGCAGCGGCTTGTGAACCTGCTGAGCCAGAGTGATCTATATTAAAGAGAGGAGAAGAAAAAATAGGAAGCGTAAGAAAAAGCTGGTGGTGGGCTGAAACTGTGCCTGTTTGCTCCTGAAAAGGAAAGGCTCAGACTTGTTTACACCTTGAAGCTGCTGTCACTGCCAGTGCAGAACAGCCTACTCTGGGGCATCTGATGGAAATGCAAACTATTAAGATGCCTCATAGCAACGTTTATAGTCTATAAATCAACATCCAAGAGTTAACCATACTCTAACTTTAAATACACCCGAGAGAATTTTACTGTGTTTCTATTTCAGTTTATTTTTCTCTCTCAGTTTAGCAAGCCGCACAGCATCTTCACCATGGTCTCTGCTTTACCACACTTGGCTTTAATGCATGCTCTGAAAAATGAAGCATGAGATCCTTCCATATTACTGCAAACTTTTGAAGAAAACCAAGGCAAGTTATTTTACTACAGGCAACTCAGCAATGTGGGATTCAGACCTGAACATGCTCCTGGGTACGGCTGTAGAAAACATAACTCTAAACTGCCTATAAAATGAAGAAGGAGCTGCTTTAACAGAAAAACAATGCATACGTAAACATTCTAACATTTTTATAAAAAGCACGGCAAAAGAATACTTAAGAAGTTGCAAATGACAAGATCATATTTCTTCAACCTATGCACCTCTCCCTCCAGTCTTCTACCATCAACTCACTCCTACGTGGTTTTAGCTGTTGATAATAAAGGACTGAAGCCAAGCACTTTTCCACGAGTTTCTTTTCTTTGACTACTGAAACCAGATTTACACCACCAGAGATTCTGATTCTTCAATAAAGCCAGCCACATGGGCATCAAGAAGCACTCTCAGAAGGACAAACGATTCCCTACGTGCTCAAGTGGAAGTTTTCAGACAAACTTTAGGCAGAAATCGAAAAACAGTTTGATTATCTCACTCCCTGAGGCTCCTCCGCAGGCAGGTGCATTACACCTCCGTGATGCTCTTCCTGCTCTGCGCTCGCCACGTGCCAGGAGAACTCTGTAGCCGCGCTGCACCCCAATGGATGTTCGTTACCTAGAGAGCACTGTAATTACATGCATCTATACTGACAAGAATGATCCAGTATGACAGAGAACTGTCGCATATAGGTGCGTGCATATAATTATTGACAGTGACACAGAAGAACCAGTATGCAACATGTAAGAGAAAAAATTCTAGGAAAATGCTAGAGGGGGGGGGAAAAAAAAAAAAAGTGTGCTCTAAATTGAAAATCTCAATACAAAAAAGTGACAATGGTTTAGGGTGATAGGTCAGACTATTAGAAGGAAGGAGCGCATGGCACAGAGCACAAACACCAAATCTTCTATTCCCTCAGCGTTACAAGATTTTACCCTCTATCATGGTGGAGGATTAATGGTTTCCTTATACAATTCAAAGCTGAAAATGCCAAACCTGAAATTGCAGCTCAAACAGGAAGATCTGATGATAGAATCAAGCTGTTTCAGGTTTGAGCTAGTAACTTTTTGAATTTTGCGTGTTTAATAACTTTTCTAGGCAATTAAAAGCACTCCTGGCACTTATGATTTTAAGGCAATCTTTCCTAAACTTTTCTTTACATACCTGCTTGTTTTTCCCTATCTTTTCGTACCTTTTCTCACAACATATTATTAAAAAAGATAAGGAGGTGTGTTACATCTCTGGTATTTCTTCTGCATTCAGCTATAGGATTAAACCGGATGCTAATGTTAAATCAGTCCTTGGTCTTGCCAGTCATTTTACAGTGTGTTATTCATTTCCCACAGTGTTTTTCTCTCATAAGGACCAGTATTATATTTGTTTCTACGCTTTCTTTCTGCACAAACTTGTGCAGAAACTAGGAACAGAGCCACAAGATTTCACAACTCCATATTTGAAACGCTTCATCCTTTCAAGAAATGATCATCACTGGTGTCCTTCTTGAAAGGAGTTTGCTATCCCGCTACATTTCAAGGCTTCACAGGAGGCGGCCAATATTAGGATCTCCCTACAACACTGTTTTCATAGAATGGTTCGGGTTGGAAGGGACCTTAAAGATCACCCAGTTCCAACCCCCTGCCCTGGGCAGGGACACCTCCCACCAGACCAGGCTGCTCAAAGCCCCATCCAGCCTGGCCTTGAACCCCTCCAGGGATGGGGCAGCCACAGCTTCCCTGGACAAACTGTTCCAGTGCCAAATCTTGCAGCACAACTATCCAGCTTTAATTGAGGTTTCACAGGGAGCTGAAGCTGCAGTTTGCATTCACGCAGCACGTACCAGAGCAGAACCTCGCAGCTCACCTGCTCAGAGCTGGGCAGCCCCTGAATCGCTCCTTCTCCTTCCCTGGAGGAGAAAGGTGGGCAACAGCACACAACAAGGAACAACCAGAATCCTCGAGGAATGGCTGTGCTGAGCGACCAAGCTGTCCTCAAGCGGGAGGTAACAAACCTGCTGCACCAAGCTGCCTGCGCAGCAGTCCCCACATTACGGTACCCAGATTACGGGATACGGGACTGCAACACCTCTCTTATGAGGAAAGGCTGAGGGATTTGGGTCTCTTCAGTCTGGAAAAAAGACGGCTGAGGGGGGATCTTATCAACACTTATAAATAAAGGGTGGGTGTCAGGAGGATGGGACCAGGCTCTTTTCAGTAGTGCCCGGGGACAGGACAAGAGGCAATGGGCACAAACTTGAGCATAAGAAGTTCCACCTAAACATGAGGAGGAACTTCTTTACCCTGAGGGTGGCAGAGCCCTGGCACAGGCTGCCCAGAGAGGTGGTGGAGTCTCCGTCTCTGGAGACATTCAAAACCCGCCTGGACGTGTTCCTGTGTAACCTGCTCTGGGTGACCCTGCTCTGGCAGGGGGGTTGGACTAGATGATCTCCAGAGGTCCCTTCCAACCCTATGGTTCTATGATTCTATGATTCTATGATTAACAGCTTTCCCATTATCCATCTCTCATTTCCCTCAATAACGAGCAGCGGCTGAGCAGGCATCCCATTGTATAAGCGCAGACCCTGAATGGCTGGATTTGGAAAAAATAAAATAAATAAATAAAATCCAGTTATTTCACTGGTATTCCCTGTGCCTTTACATAATCGGTGCATCAAATAGAAGTGTACTAGTTCCTGGAATACAGAACAAATTCACCATGATTTAAGATTGCCTCTCTTCAAAAGAGGTGTTTATTTTCACAGGTGGAAGGGCTGGTCTTTCACTGCTCTGTGCTGCGGGGATGTGCTGTCAGTAAAAGGATCAATCTGAGAAAGGGCCTGATGAAGAGGAAATCTCTGTTTAGCTCCTATTAGTTAGGATCTTGAAAGGTCATTTTGAATTTGGGAAATCTTGCCTGGGAAAGAAGCCAGCAATTCCTCTGAACTGAAGTGGTGCTGGCATTTAAAATTGAGAGAAAGCCCGGACTGATGAACCAGTTGACAGTCTGGAAAAATTCTGCTGGATGCGTCTAGTGGCTGCTCTGAAGGTAGGGGGGGGGGGGGGGGAAGTATCCTTTGACCTTTTTATCCCTTGTAACGAAGCCTGCTTATGACAGCTTGTTTTTCTCTAATGGTACTCGAGTGTTTTATTTTTCACACTTCACCTACTGCAGATCATCCAACAATCACACGGGCTTGTAGCAGCGATAGCGCAGGATGAAGGGCTTTGTTGCAGCGTGTCTGTGCTGGCAGGGGACACAGAGTGACAATGACATACCATTTCCTGGGAGATTCAGCTTTTCAGATGGGTACAACTTTCCATTCACACAGTTTCCAATTTTGCTCATTACATATATATGTGTGTGTATACAAATACTTTTATATATACGTACACACACAGACTTTTTGGTGGTGGAATTTTTTTTCTTTAAATGAAAAACGTAATTCCTGAAACCTATTCTCTTTGAAGAGAAGTGCAGCTCAGATTTCAGTCTTGAGAAGGTGATGTCTGGGCAGATGAACCTCTCCAGTTCTAATGACCTCTTGCATTGGGAATACTAAATTAAGATCGAAAAAAACCCAGTAAGTTTAACTGTATTTTCAGCTTCCTGGACTCCCTTAAATTGCACATAAAACGTGAGCCTCTCATTTATGAGCCTCCTGCAATTCCTTGGTAAGTACATGAAGAAGATACACCACCCTTGTTTTCTGCTGGAAAGGCATTTCTTAGCACTCTTCTAGCTTTTTTGAACGCATTTCAGTTTCTATGAAACGAATCCTAGAAAAGCTCAAACTTAGGAAGCCACCGGATACTTTTCTTTGGGTACCAATCGAAGTTATCTGGAGACACATTAGATCCTTTGTGCGCGCGCATGCGTGTGTGTTGGGGGGTGGTGGGGGGGAATAATCCTTCTTACTAAAATCAAAATGATAAATACACAATTACATAATGTTGTAAAAAACATTAAGCAGGATTTCCCTGAAGCGACACATCCGTCTCTGCAAGACTCCTTGAAGATGCAACAAAATAGACACACACACACACACGCAAGTTAGTTCATGGCATTTCTGCTGCCCTACTTGCTCGTTATCATTAAAAGCTTTCAGACAGCAATCAGTTTCACTGTGGTGGAGATTACTGCAAAACGCATTAAGAAGTTCACGCCTGTGGCAATGGTCACCGAAAATATTTTGGAAAGCATCCCAGAAGTATAAGACTTTTTCCAGACATTCGAGAGAAACTCTGCTATGACAGAGCTTCTGGTGTCAAGGCTTCTCCCCCAACACCCCTCCTTTTTTTTTTTTTTAATAGCAGCATTTTTTAGAAAGGTACATTTCAGCTTTTTTTTTTCTTTCTTTCTTTTTTTAAATTTTTTTTTAAGCAAGCCAAGATACTTGTATCATGGAAAACATTAACTTCTGAGACAACCGTCTGAAGATATCTCCTTCCTTGCCCTGCATAATATGTATAAATATACTCTGGCTTCTTAATTTCATCAAAGGAAAACTGTTGAATTATAATAAAAGAGTGAGAAAACCACCTGATTACCCTATCATAATAACATTTCTGGGTTTTTTTTTTTGTAAAATAAGTAGCCCTGGGCATGTTCCTATATTAAATAAACAAAGAAAACTGAATATACCATAATCGTCAAGCACTATTTCTACTTTCTATCAAGAACATTACCTTCAAATGCTAAGTGACACATGCCATCAAATCTTCAAGGGAAAAGGTTTTCAAATATGTCTCACATTTTGATAAAAGATATCCTAAAATAATTATGGTGAAGTGCACGAAAACCTGCAACCCTCTGCCCTTGGAAAGTAATAGCTCGTAGGTTGAAGCATTAATCAGGAAGACTGTTTCCATGAAACTGTGGCCCAGGCTGAAACCCTGCTGGAAGCTCGTAGCCAAAGTTGTTCCCCAAACTAGCCTTAAAGTTATCTTGGGTTGTAACCCTCTGAAGACAGAGGTCGCTTCTCAACGTACATTATCTGCCCCAGTAGGTACTTGAACGTGAGTGGGGATTGCAGACTTTATTAACTGAACTTGGAAAAAGGAACCTGACAAGGACAGGCATGGAAACGAGGAGGAGAAGGTTAGTAGAACATCCAAGACATCATGAAACTATTACACCTTCGAAACAATAAAGAGCTAAAGGACAGCAGCAAAAGATGCAACATCAAAGCGTTCTTTAAAGCTACTGTCATTAAAAATGTGACAGCAAGGTGCTAAGCAGTGTTAGTCTACTACCGACTCCTACGACTAGGATTATGTGTGGAGGGAAGTGTGTGTAGGAGAGCTGGCAAACATGGCGGTTTTCAATCTGCAGATGCTGCGTATTAAGTGAAAACGTTCAAGTGCCATTCACCCGCTCTTTCCAGACAACAGCATGTTGGTTTTTCACAGGCGAATGCGTGTACCATGAAGGACACTGGACACATAGCGTTGACCACGCCGCTCAGCTGTTGACTTGCAGCAGCATACAGAAAACAGAGGTCCTGTTCCCTTAGGCCACCCTATGGGAAAAGTACGTCAAGCTTACAACATACCTTAACAACACACAACTGAAACACAGGGACAAGTTCTGCTGCCTTGGCCACATGCTCCCTTGAAATGCCATGGCAGATGGTGAACTCAGACGCAGGTCAGGCAGAAGTGCCACAGTTTGGGGAAGCTTAGAGCAGCACGTCTGGAAGAGAAGAGACATCCTCAAATAGAAGCGACCACCACTGCTCAAGTGTCATCACAGAATGGCCAGGGTGGGAAGGCACCTCTGGAGATCATCTCGTCCAAGCCCCTGCCAGAGCAGGGTCACCCAGAGCAGGTGGCACAGGAACGCCTCCAGGCGGGGTTGGAATGTCTCCAGAGACGGAGACTCCACCACCTCTCTGGGCAGCCTGTGCCAGGGCTCTGCCACCCTCACAGCAAAGAAGTTCCTCCTCACGGTGAGATGGAACTTCCCATGGTCAAGTTTGTGCCTGTTACCCCTTGTCCTGTCCCTGGGCACCACTGAAAAGAGCCTCTGTATTTTCACTGCTCTTCTGTGTGATGGCAGAAACTGATTAATTTTGTGACAGATCACCTTTGTCAGTTCCATGCACGTTGACCTTTGTGTCCTTGCTGAATCGCAGAGACAGGAGAATACCCATGCACCAAAATCTTAGAGACCATCAAATACTTGTCACCGAAGGCAGTTCTCCTGCAGACCAGTGCAGACAATGCTCATGTCCAGTAACAGATTATCCAAACCTATGTTTTACATCGGGGTAGAACAGAGCACCCAGCTAAGAAACAGGCTAGTGCAACACTCTGCAAGCATAAACTTCAAGCAAATTTTTGGTCATGTGGTATTAGTTTCTCTACACTGGGGGCGACAGCAAGATCGTGCACTGCCGCAACCGAGCCCTCCGAACAAAGCAGGACTGGCACTGTGCAGCGAGAGGCACCGGAGGGAACTGGGGTGCTGGAGGCAGGAGACAACATCTGCGACGCTGCTGGCTGCCAGATTAATTTCCACCAAAGCAGCCACAAAGGCTCAGTCGACCAGAGACTCCATCATCATCCCTGCGAGCAATGAGCACAGAAACTGGGCAATGAGAGTAGCTCTCAAGAGCATCGGCACCTGGGAGGAGGAGGCATTCCCTGGCTTCTGCATGGTGGATGAGGTCTTCAGTAATTGTCAGATTAAGAATTTTACAGCTACATTCTTTTGCTATTGCAAAATGACATCCTTACTAATAATTAAAAAATATTTTTAATTGGGTTTTCTTTTTTACTTTTCTCTGTATCGCTGCCAATCCAAACTAACATCAAACCTTGTCTTTTCTTGCTATGACATTTAAAAATATGTCATTTCTCCTCTGTATAAAATAACATCATATTTAAAGAATTCCAGTTCTCCCTTGCTTGGATTCCTGCAACCAAGTGTTATTCTGATTCATACCTAACACTCTCTTTTATTCCACGCCATTTGCTTAGGGAGGAAAATACAAATTGAATATACCGTTGTGTAGACTAGAAGTTGTGTTAAGATGACAAACACCTGCATTCATTTAATCATCTCTGTTAAGACACTGTCAGTTGGACTCCCCAAGAACACAATTAGGGAAGGAGCTCTTTCCTAAGAAAAAAAACCAAAAAACTTAAACCAATGATCAGAATAGCTGTAAGAACTACCTTCAACATGCTCTAAAAATTTGCAATGAGCAGCTTGGATAGCTATTGTTGGTGAAGTGATGTTATGAAAATAAGATTTTAAAGAGTCAATAAACAAGATGGCAATTTTTGCCGCAGCTGAACCGTCTACACCTGCTTAACCTCAGCTGCTTCAAATAACCTACAAAACATACAATGTCTTAGAAAGTCTCCAGGAGTTTTAGAACTATGAACAAGCAATGACAATGCTAGAGGTAACGACGTTATCGCAAACACAGAAAAGACAACAGAAAAGGCGTATTGAAATCTGAAAGTTGAAACACGCCTGCAAAAACATGGGTTGTTTTTTTTTTACAGCGTACAGTTGTATTGCAGAGGAGAAAGATAACACCTCTGCGTCTCTGGAAGCAAGTGAAATATTTATTAGGAAATGTAGCAGCACTTCCTCAAGAGCACAGGGCTTCATCAATGCCGACTCAAAATATTGGAGACTATCAAGACACTGGCCTTAAACTTGCAGGACACTATTAGATTTGTAGAGAATCACTCCAAAGTACGTACAACTAATTCTACACAACACTGACATACGGCACCGAATTCCCAGACAGTCAGTCAAAGTTCTGGGCAGGAAACCAAATTCCATGACTTTTTTTTTTTTTTTTTTTTTTTTTTTTGCTTTAAACACTATGTCAAAACACTCCTATTACTTGTGCTTTGAAAGATATACTCCATTACTCCTTAATGTCGTTTTACTCCTTTTACAGATACTGCAACCAACAAGGAACCGCTGCTGGAAAAAACGTATTACAACTGTTTTCTGACACTGACATATTGAGATTGGTTCAACGTGAAAGAGACGCAGTGACAACAAAAATGCAAGTAAGAAGATAACTAATTTACAAATATAGGTACCAACTTGAATTTCAGCAAGGAATCTGGAATAGTGAAACAAACTATCAAGTACTAAATCCCCCCCAAGTTTATAATTTTCCACATATAAATTCATTCTAGGACCGATTCGAAAACTAAGTTCATGCAACCAAGCCTTACTGGGGGAGAGCATCTCAGTATTACTCAGTGAACTAATTTCACACGCAGAGATTCCTAATATAATCTTGTAATGCGTTCTAAAGTAATAAAGAACAACATTTTAGACAAATGTTTTTTCCGCTCATTTTGTTTTCAAGACACTCAAAGATACAAAGTAGGGAGGACAGCTTATTGCAAAGTTGTCTGTGCAACACCAATAAAAAATACAATATAAAACAAAGAAAACATTTCATTAAATCCGCCCTCTGCCCCCCATCTCAATATCAAAATAAAATGTTCATTAAAAGTGTTCCCAGTCTGCCTAAGAGCTATTTAAACATCGCATTAAGCAATTTGATTTTCTGTAATCCATTTTTTTTTTTTTTTACATTTACATCACCCAAACTCAATGTGTATTTTAATTATTTTCTCAATTCATTCATTTTGCTGAAATAACATTCTCTCCCCCTTTGAGAATATTCCCAAGGTTATAAAAACTAGATTGTCTCACAGTTTAAGTTTGTTTTAAAGGTCTAATAATATATTACACTGAATAGTTTGAAATAATGACGGGTTTATACTAATACATTACCAAACTACATAATTACTGGTAAGTCCCAGGAAAAAAGTACACGTCAATAGACAAGGCTAAATGCATGTATATTTGAATAAAATACATTGCAGAACTATTGCCGTTACTTTAAAAAAAAAAAAAAATAGAAATCCTAGCAAAACCAAGTGTTATAAGCCTGGAAAATTTACAGTTAAAAGAAATTCACATTCCCCAATGGAAACGAAACACCTCAAGTACATTTCAATCAACCCTGAAATTGCATTTTAGAACTGGGGAGGGGGAGAACCTAATTCAGCCAGGGGGAAAAATACACTGTCGTCCAAGAACACAAAACTACGATTTTTAAAACCAAATTCATCTGGCGGCTTCACAGAGCCTTTCCAGGAGAACCCCAATTGCCCTCGCTGTTCTTGCATTCCCTCCACTTCCCCACACACGCCTCTCACATCTCCTGCCGAGCACGTTTGGTGCAAGAAGGGTTTTTAAAGATAGGAACTACTGAAATGCAAAGACGCCTTCGGCCACAGATGGCATGTGGACAGAAACCACTGCTTCTAGGGACTTTTTGCAGAGAAGGTCACCGTTGGTAAAGGCACTGAAACCGTATGGTGCAGTCTTCAAAAACAGATGCTACCTCCTTCCTCAAGCTAAGTGAAGATGGGAATGCAGTGGCCTCCGATATTTTCAGCAGGCATAAACAAAATCCCAGACCCTTTCAGAACACTAGGACACAAGATCCATCTCAAAGAGAAGAAGCACACGATGGAATTTTTCTAAAGCTCACTGAAAAGGACAAAAATTTTACATAACAGGTATATGCCCCTTAATCTAAAATGATTATACGCTAATTACCATTAGATTCTAAATTCTCTGAGCTTAAACAACACGGATGAAAAGATCTTCATTATTTCATTATTAGGATCATTTAGCACAAAAACTGACTGATGTCAGGTGCCGAGTTTCTTAAGAGCACATTGCTAACTAATTTGAAGTTCTCCACTTACTCCACATTCGAAGAAAATCCTCACTGCCCTCCCATACGTGCATCCAGCCAGAAACAGCACTGCTTCAGAAGAAAAAAAAAAAGCTATTAATGACAAAATCACGATACTTGTTCCCTATTTATCCAAATCCAAAAAGGGAGGTGGCAGCATGGGGGAGAAGAATCTAGTAAGGAGGACTTTAAAGCAGAGTATCTCAAAGATGAAAAGGAGAACACAGAAAGATCTACTGAGAAGTATAACACGGGGTGACCTGGACAAGAGGGTGTAGAGGTGGGACTAAGGTTAAAAAAGTGTTACGGAAGAAACTGCTGCACAGGTATCTAATATGTCTGTGGACTGACTTACTAATGGCACATAAAACCAACCAGAGAAGCTAGAAATTTTCAATACAAAATCAAAATTATTACTTAATTGATCTAATAGAGACCTATGGGATAATTCACACAATCTGGAAAAGCTACATCTCTTTACACTCTTGTTTAGGAAGTCAGACAGAAAATAATTGGAAAAACATCATCTTTCCTATCAAAAGCACGTGTATTCGTGTGGGATTGACACCAAACAGGGAGAGAGATGTTCTGAACTTTCCTGGAGGCAACGAAGGAACAAAGAACATGTGCATCACCATCAACAGTGGTCACTGTAATGATCCACGGTACAGGACTTGACAATAATGAGGTATTTCAGCCATGGAAAAAGCTGACCCACTGCTTGGTTGAGCACTCCGAAGTTCAATAACGGTCCCCTCCACCCCAATTTTTTCAGTTCTCTCAAGTGCCTCCGTATTGAATCAACAACTTAAAGCCATAATAGTAAAAACTCTGTGTTCTTAGAGCGAACAGAAAAGCAAACCTGACTCAAAAAGCACAAGAGTTCCTTGGAACTAAGCCTTACTCTTTGCTGTGTACATGGCAGCGAGCATTTTTGCTGTACAAGATGACACGCCATCTTCATTGAAAACACAGCCTAGCTCAGAGATTCTCAAATGTTTTTCTGGTTTAAGCACACCCTCTTTTCCTCTCTGCTCTATCCCAGTGCAGACAATTTTGCATACCGTAGGCCCGCAGCCGCTAGCTCCTTCTCTCCAGAACCGCTTTTTGAAAGCCCCAGCTCCCACGCCATGCTCCGCAGGAAGGCGCTCGGAGCGGTGTGTTAGAGAGAGCTTGGCAGAGGTGCTAGAGACAGGAGGCATGAGACGAAGGCTCTAATGACCGCACTAAAGAACTCAATTTACCAGGAATGGTGCAGCCACTGATCCGTGCGGGGCTGAAAGGCAAGAGCACCCCATGCTCACCCAGCGTGAGAACTGCCAGCCTACAGAATAAGCTGCCAGCACAAACCCAAGCGTCGAGAAGAGGGGCATCTGCTTTCCACCACGCAATGGCAAGTCCAGCTGAGCAGGAGACTCAATCCAAAGAGGTACCTTCATCTCCCAGAGAAGAGGTCAACTTCTGGTTCTGCTCCAAAAACAAAGGGGTCAAGACTCTGGGAAATAATGCACCACACCTTCCTTTATCCTGTCCTGGCGGGGTCCCAGCCTAGCCCAGGAGTAACTCATCATCTTTTCCATTTGGTAGGGTAGGGTGTTGGTCCATCATCTCAGCAGCAAATAATTTGCAGAAAAGCATCACTTCACGTGTCCTAAACGAAGGCTATAGGAACACGCGCACTGCACACAGCAGAGAGGGTCATTATGGAAATAACGGAGAATTTAGAATTCTAAGTTTCATGTAACTTGTGGCAGTAAAAGTGCTGGTTATCCCCAAATTAAGCTTGCTATATAAACTATCCCTACGCTGTTAATTTTTTTTCATAACCAGGGAGAAACACAACTATAAATGTCTGAAGTCCTTGTTCACATTTTGACCTCAGATGCCTAAAGGCACTTGTGCTCCCACCGCGTGGAACGCCCTCCCACAAAGCACCCATGTGCAATCTTCAGAGGCTATTTTTGAAAAGCACAATAAAAAAGCATTTCTTCCTGGAGTGTCTCTCGTCGGCAGAACAGCTTATTGACCACCTCTGTGGATGCCTACGCTTTCCAGAGTTTTTCATACAGACAGGATTTCTTATGCGCCCATTACAAAAATCTAACTGAAAATTTACGGTAGTCAGCAATGAGACAAAGGAGGGAGCAGGCTTCTCTTTATTTAAGGATGTACCCTTCTTCACAGTGAAAAAAATGAAAATATTATTTCCACGAGGTTCACTGCAAATTTATTACAGCAATTAAACTGTCCGGTGAATCCCTGTCTGTATCAACTTATTTCCAGATTCAAAACCAGATGTAAAAACCATCCTTCATTTAATTTGATTATTCTGACTTGGGTAGAGTACGTACAAACAGATATTTTGGCAACTGGTTACTAATGAGCTTTCCTAACTCTTTAAAGCTGTCCTTGCAATGCTTTTCCTACAGTATTTAGAAGAAAAAGCTAGTGATTAGAAAACGGTTAAAATCCTTGCTCCTCCTGCAGCAGAAAACACTGAATCTCTTTTTAAACAGGCTTCATGAAACACAGCTTCCCAAGAATCCACTTTCTTGCTGGCCATTGCTTCAGCCTTTTTGTATTTCAGCTGTCCAGCAAAGGGTTAGTAAACGCGTCTACACTAAAACGCCCATTGCTGTACTCCACCCATCGGGGCTTCTAACGTTACCAAAAGTGTGCAGCATTTTTAACCCGTTATTGAGCACTGGCATTTAAATGCTTAGGCAACATTTACTTTTTGCCTTTCTGCATTGCATAAAGGATCTAAGCGCTCGCTATAAACATTCATTATTTAATTGAAATCTTATTTCAACGCTATTTTATTGGTGAGCGAGCTTGCAACCAGAGACATTAATTTGATGTTTTCATTTAAAACAAACAAAACCAATACTGTATTCAGTACTGTAAGGTTCTACCTGTTCCTCCAAGCACCCAACTCCCATTCTGTAGCTTTAAAATTAATTTTCTATGTTTTTGAATATTGTTTTCTCCAACATAAACAGCAGATGAAATCAAACAACTGCCTGATTTTTGCGTTTCCTCTGTGAAAACCGATAAACAGAAGATTCTTTAAACAAAGCACATACTTAAGCTACGACCTCCGCTGATGCCAAGCATCCTCGAGACTAAGAATTCCGTGTGATTCCAGGAATCCTTTCCTATGGATGTCCCCAGCTGCATTAGAAAAGAAAAAAGGAAAGTACACAAAGTTTCATAAAGCCGGGGAGCGAGCCAAGCGCTGCCCAGCCGTCTGCTGTGGGGACTCCAGCAGTCCAGTAGATGTAGTTCCTCTTTAGCATCTGGCATTTGCTGCTCTCGCACACCGATCTAATTGAAGAGAGGAATTGCTACTTTTCAAAATGCTGTCAAGTACACAACGACAAAAGCTGAGATTTCTATTCCTTAGCTTTTTCATTATGGTAAAGTTTGGTTTAGGCTTAACAGATAACAAAATTGCAGGCTGAAGTCTGACTTTACGTTGACAGTATCTCCTCACAGTGAGTTTAACAACAGGATAAACAGTAGAAACAGGAACCAAATCACAGCTTTTAACTTTTCATCCTACGTTTTAGCTACAAGACTATTCTTTCCTGCAAAATGTTTAAACCGCTACCCTGAATTTACTTCTCATTTGTTAACCAGGTAATAAAATTAAAAGGGCAGTGCAAAAGTGGGAAACCAAAAGGAAAAAAATTAGGTAAACAGATAGCACATTAGATACACTTAGAAACATGAATTAGCACATGGGACGTCTCTCGTAAAAGATGACGTATCACATAAAAGCTACTCACACTGATGAAGCTTATACAGTCCGTTTTCATGACTTTTATCAATAGCCAAGGATTGACTAGAGTTATATAAAAACAAATAGCAGGAGAGATACTGTACCCAGTCCTGTAACCTATCTCATCTGCAGTGATTACTCCCACGCTATTAAATCAAACACGAACATTCCTATTTGTACAGTCCTTATTTTCAGACCGGAGTCATTGTCATCTCTTACACTGATGCTTTTTACCATCCTCATGCCATTTCCAGTCTCTCTGGCTCATTAAGTGACTCCATGGATGGGAAAATGGCAAATTTCACTTTAACAGAACACGAGTATACACCAACTCAGAGTTAAACGATTTCTTTCTCTTCCTGTTTCACTGTGTTAATTTTGTTGAGGCCCCACGTTCTAGCAATCAGTAAAATAGATGTGTTTCAACTCAGTCGTCACTTCCCTGGAAATACTTATTTATCCCAATGGAAACTTGTCCTAACTGAAAAGAAAGGTCATGGTCGCTTATTCAGGATTCTCAGAAGCGCTCACTACCTGCCTGGCTTTTCCCACTTGGACCGATGGGAGCTTCAGCGGGGTCAGGCAGAGCATAATTGCTATTCCAGCATCAAGTTTCAGAGACATGAGGCTTCAGGAATATTCTCATTCTACTCCAATTATATATACCAAGATGGCAATCATGACAAAATCCACTGAGCTATGGATCCTAACTGATATATATTCACTTCCTCAAGAAGAGAGGATGTTAACTCCAACGATGATGACAATACAGCCAGCCAGCCAGCAAGGCTTGAAATACAAGCGAGCTAGTAGATGATTCAACAACTCTATGTACTGCATGGGCAGATGGTGGTCTGTGCCCTCTGTACTGGCAGAGAAAGGACATTAACGCAAAAGAAAGCATTACGGTAATTCTTTCAAGTGTGTTCAAATATCAGCCTCTCTCGTTTGCCATTATAAAGACAGACAGAATGAATTCAAATATCGTTTCTTTAAGGATCTGACCTATGAGTAAGATAATTGCCAAATGAATGGAAAAAAGGATCAACAGAGCGCATCTACTATACAATTCCCCAATGGCAGGTTATCAACAAATCACAGAATGGTTCGGGTTGGAAGGAACCTTAAAGATCACCCAGTTCCAACCCCCTGCCCTGGGCAGGGACACCTCCCACCAGACCAGGCTGCTCCAAGCCCCATCCAGCCTGGCCTTGAACCCCTCCAGGGATGGGGCAGCCACAGCTTCTCTGGGCAACCTGTTCCAGTGTCTCACCGCCCTCACAGGAAAGAATTTCTTCCTAATATCCAATCTAAATCTACCCTCTTTCAGTTTGAAACCGTTACCCCTCATCCTATCACTCCACTCCCTGATAAAAAGTCCCTCCTCAGCTTTCCTGTAGCCCCCCATTTTTTCTGTAGAAAAATAGTGATGTCTTTTCTCTAGAACCCAGGATAAAACTGCCTTCAAAGCTTTACGGGGGTGAGGGGGGAAGCTTCTCCTGTGCAGAACACAGAAACCTTCGTGACAACTAACAGCCTGATGTACTAATCAGTTTTCTGATCCCCTTCCTAATGGTTTTTGCTCTGGTACATATGTTGTGCTGTGGCTGCCAAGACAATAATTTGGTTGCCTCAGCTAACAGAAAATAGCTTCCAAAAATCAAGTTATTATTTAAAACTACTGGAAGATTTCATAGGCCAGCTCACTCACCCAAGCAGCTAAAATAAGCAATTAACAAAATGCTTCAGCAAAAAAAAGCTATAGTTCCTAGGTCTGTTGCTTGTGGTTAACAAAGAAAGATAGCTCAGTAGAACTCGGTCATATTCTGATTACTGGTGAAAATATACAATCAAGCGTGTGGGTCTGTGACGCAATGGGAGCAGAAGGTGGTAAACGGGTCTGAGAAATGCAGGTATTGTCAATCTACTGCTAAACTCAAGACTAGTAACAGGACCGTTACCATCACTTGCACTGCGGGAGCATGCAGAGAACATTTCAAACTGGCACTGTAAAAATGCTTAGTGTAAAAAATAACATTTCTTGCCCCAAGGGGTAACAATCCTTATCACCTTGACTAAAAGCTTGGAGGTCATCTGGCAGTCTTCCCGTAACATGCTCTTTCCTCTGATGTTGCAGCTAGACCCTATTTCAAAGGCTGCAAAACCATATCATGTTAGCAAAATGAGGATTATTTACAAACTGATAACTCTGTTTTAAGACTTGCCTTCATGCAGCCTCACTTAACTTAAGTACGAAGCATCAAGCTGTGCAACTACACAACAAAACCGCATCTGCTAGGAACAAAATAGCGCTTGGGCTAGATAGTTTAATAGGCTTTAAAGTCTACTGTAAGGAAAGATTCCTCCCTCATCCCTATTACTCCAGTTTCTTCTTCCTAGTCTTCAAAATCCACAAACATCACCTATCCTTTGCTGGACTGACTAATACTGGGAAAGTGAACGCAGCATCACCCGTGTTAAGGCCACAACAGAACAAAATGCAGGAGACCCGGCCAAATAATTGATTTTCGTCAGCGTGGTACCATCCCGCACAAGACAACACTGAACGAGGATAACGAGCACAAATCTGGCCGTAGGACGGACCTGTTTCCAAGGGGTGGCACCCAGGTTAGTGAGCCCTGACTTTTAATAAGGTTATCGGCGCAGGTATCTGCGTCGGTGTGATGACAGTGTTTGCAGTTCCAGGACAGCTGTAAGCTCGATCGATATGACATGATGCACGCAGCACGGTATGATACAGGCATGACCCAGCTCGCCCTTGCTCCAAGTTGAGCAAACGGTGCCCAAGGATGCACCTTCGGCCTCTCTTCGCCAACCAGGACACCGAATGTGCAAGGCAGTCCCCAGAAATACAGCTGAGCAGGACAGATGCCTTTTGAACGCCCTCTCATTCTAAAGAGCAGCAGCAGCGACTCCAACAACACCTACGTACGCTATCAATAACTCTTACAAAATATTCTATAGCTAGATCAGCTCCCAGGCACAACAAATCATTTAATTCAGATCTGTATGGCACGCTTAAAACCAACCGAACTTCCACAGACCGTGAGATCGCTCCAGAGCGTAAACGCTACCATACCTGCTGTTGACTTAGCTCTGCTAAATAGTTCCACAGCTCGACACTAGAGGCACCAAATCCCACGAGTAAGAACATACAATGGACCTCGAAAAAGCATTCAATAATCACTGTGGTATGCATGAACCCATGAGAGGATCCAAGAGCACTGCAGAATCTGGGCCGTCTCCAAGCTGTATGCAATAATTATTAACTAGTGCTTTGGGCAGCATCTCGCAGGTTTGTTTTTTGGACATTACAACTGAAGTCAGTTCTTTTTTTAAGTTACATGGGACTCGCTACTCTAACCAGGTGGTTGTGATTTGCAGGGTTTTCACACCACTTGCTCCTCTTGCTGCTTTTTTCCCCCTCTCTGCTTAAGGCCGATACCACGTTTTTGTTCATGATTTCAGTTTTGTTTTCATATTTAAGTGCAAAACTCTGAAATATCCTAGCCACTGGGTTTGTTTTTTTTTTTTCCTGGTTTCTAATTAAAACCATCTAAATGTCGCAGCCCAAAAAAAGACTAAAGGTGATCTGAATCTTTCTCAAGATTAACCAGAAAGTAGTGAAATAATGGTGGAGGTAGAGGAAAACTTTACATGACTATCACTTCACCAAGACACACGCTTGTTAGTAAAGAAATGCTGAAAAGAGCCTTAAAGATCTTCTGGAGGCCACTGGACTGGTAAAAATACTAGATTTGAAGTTCTCTAGCTGAATGTATGATATAGAGGGCGGGGTATGCAAACAGATATCCCCTGTGAAGAATGTGGTTGGAAGTGATTATATATATCTATTCTATTAAATTAAACAGCTGTGGGAGGCAGAAAGGATCGGAAAGCAAGCAAACTGGAAAGAAAACGCAGTACCTAGGTGTCGTCACAAAAGCCAGACACCATTTGAATGCTTTAGGGATTTTGCCCAAATTTGTAATGCAACCACAAAACCAGGCCAATTGCGTGGTTTGGGGGCTTCTTCTGCCAAGTTTTAATAGATTTTTGTAAATATCTTCTGCTTTCATTATGCAAAAGGGTGGATAAAAAAGTCACTCTTGCTTGTAATAGAAGGTATAAAAACAAGAAATGCATTTACATACATCAGTAACTCTGTATTGTGAGTGCGAGCATAAATAAAAAGAACGGTTATATACAGACAGCTTAACTTCAACATTTAAAAAAAAAACAAACCACAAAATAAGGATTTTCTTCCCCCCTTTCTTCACCAAACAGCATTCAGCAGCAGAGCTTTCTGGGCTCCAAGAAGGCTGAGCTGGGTAAACTCAGCCAACCACAAGGTTGAAAACGTAGCAGACGTATCATAAAAATTTAGTAACGCTTTTAAACTACTTCTCACCTCAATGGTTTGATGGTGGCGTGGTACCGTTACACAATATGTGCTGTTGCCAAGGCAACTCGATCTCACCTCGACAGCTGCTGCAACTTCAGCGAATCAACATGACGAGCTGTGGCGATTCTGGTTTGGGGTTTTTTTTTTGTTTTTGGTGGTTTTTTCATTATTTTTTTTTAAAGAGTCTTTCCAACTAGAAAGCATTTTCAGATGAACCTCTGGGGCTCTTTCTCCAAGGACTATCGCTATTTCTCAAAAACATCTTTCACTGTAATTCTGGTGGAAACATTGCGACACTAAGTTCAAAACCATATTCTGTTAAATCAGATTTGCGTCTGGCAATTTTATACCTGGTATAAAAACAGTATCCTGCCTCTGCGTTCATTCAGTTTTAAGTGCAAGAATTTTATATCTCTGGCAACAATACGAGCCTGCCTGGACGGTTTAGTATGTCCTTTTCCACTGGGGGGGGTGGGGGGTGGGTGCGCAAAAAGAAAAACGCTAACTCCTTGAGGCACAGAAAGCCCAAGTTCTAACCCATCCCTTCAACAGAAGCCAAACTGTAATATTGCTTCAACTCCATTTTTAAGCAGAGCTAAAACAAAGGTTGAAATCCCAAACAAGGTTTTGTGAAAAGCAATCGGCACAGAGCGCTTCTGTGATAAAGGCTTTTGTGGAGGGAGGCGGCTGGAGTCGCGTGGTCCAAACCCCAAAGAATTTTTTTTTTCATTTTCATGTCCTTGGTTTCAGGGACACTGCTGTGTGAGCAAGGACTAGAAAAAGAATCAGAACATTACGAGTCTTCCCCGCAGTAAGTATCAATCGCAGCTTTTAAGGAGGTTCAGTGCCATTTCTTTCTTTTTTTCTCTCAACCTATTTGGGTATAGAACCAAAGCAAACATAAGAGAGTAGAGCAAGGCTGTGAGGGTGTTTTGTGAAACTCAGCCAAGGTTCCTGCTATTTTAATTTGGGGACAAAAATAAGTTACAAAATGTCTAGGAAAAGTTTGTGCTGAGAAAGCACACAAGTATTTAAAGGTGGGCAATGCAGTTTATTAAAGAGTAAGAACATTAAAAGTGCATCAAAATAATTAGGGGAATGACAGATTTATCTCTTTTTAAAAAAAAAAAAAAAAAATCAACAAAGCAGTAAAGCGAAAGTTGACTTTTTTCCAGTCTAAACTTTTCTCCTTCCCTTCCCCTTCTCTTCGCATCCCCGTTGTAATCACAGCTCTGTCAGAAAGTATACAGTTGTGGCTGAGTGGAGAGACGCTGGCCCTAACTGCATACGCTGCGACAGTCCTCGTTCACTGAAAGCCAGTGATTTAACAAAACCTGCGTCAGAGCACGTTTGTTACCTCCACTGCTATGCCAATCTGCAAAGACGACATGAGAAAGGGCCATTTCTTTTAAATTTTTTTCCAGTTTAGTAAAGTCCCTCTATATAAAACCTTTCAAGCGTCCCTCTACCTCTCAACCAGCTTCCACTACAAAAACATTCTGATAGACAACTTACAAGCGCCCGCCGCTACTCATAAAATTCTCAATGCACAACACACACACTCATGCAATCCTTGCGATTCTCCTCTTCTATCCTGCAGCTCAAAATATGTGGAGCAAAAGCTCCAGCTGTAACACGGAAACTGGGAATGAATCTGGCTAAATTCAACGACACTGAGAGCGCTGGGGAAAAAAAAAACACCAAACCAAACCAAAAAACCAAGAAGCAAAGAATGTACCTAATTACCACTAATCCTGCCTATTAGATTTCATTCAGACACCACAACTTCTTTCAAATAACCCCAGTTTATTTTTGAAAAAATTCCTTTCTTCAGACAGGATATGGGGGAGGAGTCAATCGGTGATGCTTTACACATGCACATCTGGATACAGTCCAATTATTCCCCTTATACATTCCTCCAGTTGTTTTCATTTTGCTCCATGCTCTGGCATTCATAAATTTGTGAGATTAATTGTGTGTGAGCGTCTGCAGTCTTGGATCTGGGCACGGGTTTAGCTACAACACAGCTAGAAGTCAACATTAAAGAGAGCTCCAGTTCAGAAAACACGATTTACATTTATACATCTTTGGTAGGGTAAGGATTGAAGCAACCATCGTCCTTACTGCATGCATCAGACTGGTAAAATTAATCCAATATCAACTACGTTTCGTTACCGCAGTCAGTTTGAGCCTCATGGAAAAGTTATTCAGTGTAAATTACAAAGGAAGGTTTTTTCTTTTTTTTTTTTTTGCCTTTTTTTTTTGTGTGTGTGTGTATGTTTTTGTTTGTTTGTTTGGGCCAGGTTTTTTGGTCTTTTTTAGTGTTTTGGTTTTGTTCTTAGTTTTTCTTGGTGTGATTTCATTTCTCTTTGTGAATGATAAGCCGTCACACAGAACAGAAGCGTCGTGAACCCTCAAAGGAGTCCACATAACCTAGCACATTATGCCACTTTGGCCACTAACAGGGTCCATCAAGTTGGCAAATCCAGCAACTTGGGAAATCCCCGTTTCGGAGGTAATCCCACGCGAAGCTCAGATTCCTTGCTGCTGTAACTTGCTATTTACAATCCTCAGCAAATGCGGACAGGAAGGTTGTGACTGGGCTTCTGCAGTCGCTGGCTATTCCAGGCTGCAAGAACAGCCCCCTTTGGGGCCAAAGGCAAGTGAGCTTAAACCAATCACCAGAACAGGGAAAGCAAGGGGGCTAAACACCGCTTCTCCTCTCCTGGGGCCAAGACTTCCATTTACTGATGTTTTGTATTTTATGTGCAATTTACTAACCAAAACCACCTGTTTCCTCAAGCTCTCTGCAATTTATTGTTTTGCAAAATCAGTTTCGCATTACACTTCTGATCAGCGCAGTTCCACATGAGAGCTACAAAACCGAGGTGATGTATTAAAAAGCGAGGGGTCGAAGGCCAGGAATCTACTCACTTGACTGCGAGCTTTCTGACCCAAATACAGCGCTTGGATGCACAAGTCCCACTCGCACTCCAACAGCACGGGCAATTCTACGTCGTGATGGAGCTGGCGAAGGCAGGGTAACAAGGGAGCTGAACTGCGCCCAGTTTAGGAAGCTTTTCCAAAAGCAGTTAGCTGCTGACAGGAAGAGTTGGACGGCTATAGGTTGTTTTGGGTTGCCTTGTTTTGGGCAAGATGGCTGTTATATTTCTTAACAATTATCCATCAGGTTTGATGGGCTATTTACAGAAGATAAGTGGATCTGAAACCTTCTTACAACCACTTGCTCTTTTCCAAAAACCTTGATGCACTCTAAGAGATTCAGTCTGGCCACACCATTTCAAATTTACCAGATGATAGTACTCTAAAATATTTTAACACCCTCACATTTCCCATTATTAATCCATCTTGTGGATTTCTATTTGAAGGTCTCTCAAGTCTGCGCAGTTTGTAGTAGGCTCTTGTAACGCGTAGCAGAAAAGGAAAAAAAAAAACTCCTCAAGCTCGGAGCTTTTTTCTTCTTTTTTTTCCCCAACGCATGAAATTCTGCTTCACTTCTCTTCACCCAGAAAGGAAAACAGATTGAGTCTGGCGTTCCTCATGCCCGCAATACCTGAATCTGACAATTAATCGCCACTGCACAGAGACAATTCTTTCCCCCTGCCAGCCATCACTGCTAATCCCTACAACTCCTTTGGCAGTGATTTCTTTACTGCTGAAGGTAGAAGGTCCAAAAGGCGGGGAGAGCGGTTACAGTTACTGGGGCAAGCACAGCTGGTGTCCCCAGCACTGCACCGCTCCAATCTAAAGCGGCTTGTGCTGGGTTACTAGAGAATTGGACCAGCTGTGAAGGTCAAACCCTTAACCTGAACTTCCATCCTTAAGAGTTGCATCCAACCTTAACAGTTGCATAAGGTATTTTGGCGTTTTCCTTCTTAAAGGTAGGAAATGGTACCTAAAACCAACAAATGTTGCAACTGAAATGAAATTCTTTCAACATCAAGTACCTGAGAGTCAGGGAACGTCAGATTTATGGTTGCACACAGAACCTTAATTCCGCTCCATATGCGTATGCCTTGTGATTAAGTATCTGATTACGTGATTGCGCCCTGTTTTTCTCCGGGACTCCTGCCTCATTCAACGCGCAGAAAGCATATACAAGAGAGGAGAATTACATTTGCACAAACGACCATAAATCCAGTATTTCCTAGCTTCTGAGTACTTGACTTTGCAAACAATGTTCCTTTCACATAGAGTTTTGGTTGTAATATTTGTACAGCGTACACCTAAAGACCATTGCAATAACTTAAATTACAGTATCGTCTAAGAGTACATGATCAATTTCTGAAACCCTCTCATGTTATGGACGTAACATTTGCAAAAACTCTCATTTAATGGTTGCACTATCATGCTTATAAAAGTCATATTTTCCACACAATAGAGGCAGTGTAAAAATTGAAACAAGCTGCACACTGATTGACCAAGTCGTCTGAATTATTCTCTTTCTTCCTAACAATGAACTGTGTTCTCTGAGCTCCAAGTAAACAATTAAGAGGGATGGGGGTTGGAGAGTAACCTATAGTAAGCAGCATTTTAATGGCACTCTTACAAAAAATATAAGGAAAACAGTAATAAATAAAATAAGCCCCCTTTTCCCTGAAAGTTACTGGAGATCGTGGTGCTGCTTCAGGAAAGCAGAAGTTCTGAGCTGCAGGAGAGGGCACAAATCTTATCCAACACAACCTGAAAGAAAAACGGACAGCACCTCTTACAAATTTCCAGAAGAGCGTCTTCAAAGGTGGTAGTTTTTAATATCTAAGTTAGACTATCAGAGCATCAGCTGGTTCAACGCAAGTCTAGGATCAGAAGAGACACAGTGCACAATGCAGTTGCTGGCTCAGCAGGTGGCACTGGATTAATACAGATATGATACTTTTACTTCATAGCCCCCAGGCAGATTTCTTTGGCTCGTCTTTGAAAAACAACCCTAAAAATAGCACTGAAGGGTCGCGTATTACCAGGTCTCATTGATCCTACTTTGAGACCTCGTGGAGGAAAACCCTGCCAACTCAGCTGGGGATCTCTACCGCATCTCCAGAAGTCATCTACATCCTGCAGCTTCAGGTACTGGCTTAAATTCAGCTCGTTCAGCTCCTTCAACTGTTAGGGCATTTGTTCTGGGTGGAAGCAAACAGAATGCAGCAAACTACTGTTTCTACTTTATTCTCTCTTAGCTGGGCGAGCCAGAAGGGCAGTGAGCAGAAGAACACAGCAAAACTAAAAGCCAAACCCCAAATAATTAAGTCAGCACTGCGAAGGATACAAGTAGAGGTGTGATATTTCCCTGAATATCCCTATAGCTCCTCTTCTAGTCGTTTTCCATGCTATCCAGCACTTGCAGGAATTCCTAAACGTGCCCTTTGACATTGGGAAGATGCTGGGACAGAATTCTGAAGGAGATATCCCTCAGCAAATTCAAGTTTTTCACTAGATAGACTAAATATTTCAGGTAAATTGGGGTTGTCATTTCATTTGAAAATGGGTAAGCAGGTCTCCAATATTGCAATTCATTCAGGAATTTTCCTAAAATGGCTTACAGTGGGTCTTAATGGAGATGGAAACCAGAATGCAGTATTCTCAGGTTAAATGGGACTTTATTACAGAAGCAGTATGGAAGCAAGTAGAGATTTCTGTTAATATATATAACCATGCCTTAGCGACAGCCTCAACACGTAACCCTCTGTACTGGAAAGTACAAACAGGGTCATTCATTTTCAGAAATTATAAGAGATGATTATAGGACAGGAAAGTAGGATTCTCCCACGCACGCACACTAGAGCAACATCTTTGATTCAAAATAAATATTGTTCAGAACAATATTACCAAACCAGTTTGAATAGCGAATAATGAACATACAAAAAAAGAGCTTCTTAAGGCTAACTTTTAATTGCCCAGTAAGAGTGTTCAGGCAACGCCTTCACATGCCCAAACCAGTTCAAGGTGAACATCTTCCTGTACAACAGACACAAAGTGCTAATTTTGATGATCTGTGTCTCCACACAGCATAAGACAGAACTAGTGTTCATTACTAAGCAGCCACCTAGCTAAGACTGAAGGATTAACTAAATGCCGACTTCTTCATTTCTTCATCAGCTAAAACAAGGTCTTCAAGCGTACCTACTCCAACTTCAGACGCTCTTTCAGGCTCTAACATCTGCACTTGTGCCAGTAACCCTTGGAGAACTTAGCTGCTATCAACATTAACCTTACAACCGTCACATGAAGGTTTCTGGGAGGCTGCCAATATTATTTAGGCTCCTTATGGTCTGTTAAGGTCTTCGTATGTGTGTACTGGATTAAGAGAGACAATGCAAAACTTCATGAGTGCATTATCTTCTAACAACATACACTGAGACTTGTAGTGCCACCTGTTCTGCATGAGAGTCTCCATGATGGAGTCTGCTCCCTCTCCAACTCTTCCTTCCCAAGCTTGCTGTCCCCACTTCTCCAGTCGCCTTCCATCTGCTAGTATGCGCTCAGCTCTTTTCTGCTGTTTTTCCTTTACTGCACTGACATAGGCTCCACTTTCCCTTTCTTCACAAATGCATCCCAAGGCTCACAGAAATAAGAACCCGGAGACCATCCACAAGATGAGGCTAATTCAGTAACATTTACTCTCACAAGACACATTGAACAATTTCAATTGCCTCCTCTTGGGATCTGGTAAAATTCTTAGAAGAATTTAAGTGCATTTACAAGCACTTCTAAAAATATCTAGGTTTATAAATAGTTTATCAGCTCAAATTTTGCCAGGGAAAAAAAAAAAAAATCAAATTCCCTTTCTAGGAATAGAAATAAGCCTTAGTAGGAAAGTAGTTCACGCTTACAGGTTTGTTTATACAGGTAGGAGTGATAAAAGTATGTTTAGGATCCAGGTGTTTGAGGATTTACCAAGGACACCCGAGTATCCCATACTGGGATGACCACAGTTTGGCATTAGTCCTCATTTATGTGCCTTCAAATCAAGTGTATCACTATCAGTGCAGATCAAGTCACAAATTAACTTGGGAAAGAGAGGCCAAACGGGATAAACAAATGCAACAGTTAGGATTTATCTATATAAAGGAGTTGTGGTTAATCTCACCAAAGATCACAAAGGATGATTTTCAGTTTTAATGTAGACTCACTCAGGTAAGCATACTCCAGTATACAATAAAAGAGCACAAAATTCATAGATAGGAGCAGAGTTACATTAAAAAAATGAATCACCAACACCTTCATAAACATAAGGAGTGAAGCATGGTGTAAAATATCAGATTCTGCACAGACTATAAATTGGGCATGCATTTAATAGCTCTCCCTGATGTTACCTCCAGATACCATAAAGTAAGGCTTCATTTCCAGCTTCCTGGCTCTAGAGAATGTTTTCCTTTAATTATATGCACATACCCTACGTAAAAGGAATTTGCCATTAGTTTTTTGGCCTTTACCAGACATCTTTATTAATTATTTTAAAAGACTGAAATTATGATAGGCAGTGAAGATAAATATAGCCTGTATGTAAAAAGAAATTCTGTAGGAGATCAGACTGCAGCTGCGATGAGGCGAATAAAGCAGGCATGATTTCCACAGGTTCCTCTCCTAGCGGATGTACTTTCCAAACCCAACCGCATGTGCTATTAGCAAGGTCTCAGATTATGAGAGGTTGCCCCCAAACTAATAGATTTTCTTGTGTATGGTCAGTTGAGTGCAAAGCAACAAAACAGAAAAAGAAAAATAAAGTTAAAAAACAGATCTCCAGGAGAATAGCCAAGTGCATTACAACTAGGCACAATACCATGTAGATCGAAGCCCTGAGAGAAATATTCTTTGTTTAGAACGATCTTTTGGTAACTCAAATCTCATTTGAGAAAAAATCCACACCTTTTTGGCATATTTGTAGTTATCTGCCCTCAAAATACATAGCTATAACAAAACATTAATATTTCCAGTTGTGTTTTTTATTTCTATGCCCAGTGAATGAATTGACTATTAACCCCAACAAATATATTGGTGAGATACCTGTTGAGAGAGTAGAAAGATGTTTGAAAAGAACAAGATCCGGGAAGGTCATCCTCGGGAACTGGAGCAATGTCACAGGCAAAGAAGCTTTGGAGAAATATTGGTGAAGGACAACTAAAGCAATTGGAACTATACGCCACTGAAGTCTCTGATGCGACTGAAATACACTGGACATGAAAGGGAAGAGCACAGAAATGGTTCTGTGGGACTCGAATGGTTCTGAGGAGGAAAGGGAATGTGTAGAGAAAGAATTGCTGTATTACATCTTCTAGTTAGGAGACTGCGGCTTGCAGATATGACAATGGAAGAGAGAAAGTCACTGGGGGAGGAACCAAAGGGGTCTCAAATAATGGATGGATATATGGTGACGGTAGGATGATGAAGATAGTTGGAAGGGAAAGAACTACTGAGACCTGCAGGAAACCAGTCCTCACCTCTCAGGCAAGGAAACACGTCTCCGGTTCAGAGCGGTGGAGCAAAGAGCTAGCTCAGCAGATCAATTCAGAGATTTTTCAAAATCACAGATTTAAAAATATGACAAAGGAAACTCCACTGAAGTTCCAAACTGAATCCAAGTAGTCCGAAGTAATCTAAGACAAGCTTTACAGATGTAAGGATCCAAAAGCACTAACTGGCAGATTGTATTCCAAAAACAGGCTGTATCCAAACACAATCTTTCTATAAACCTCTTCTCCTAAGACTGAAGCAATTAAAAAAAAAAAAAAAAAAGAGGGTTGGGTTTTGTGGTTTTGGTTTTTTTCCCCCTCTAGCTTTTCCAATGCAGGACTTCTGAGAGTTATCCTAAAGGGGACACTGCAGAAGATGTACGTTGCGGGACAGAATTCAATTTTAGAGCCAATAAAACATAACTACGTATACACAATCCATCTCCCGTTGCATACTTCGCTAGTGTATCTTGCATAACTTTAAACATTCCCTACTACCGGCTTTTGTTACTCTTTTACTGCAGCTCCAGACAAGTACTTTGCATCACGCTGTAACACGGTCTTGTTCTGAAGGCTTTACAGAGAAGAGAAAGAACCCAAAGCAGAAAGAATTTGCTCAAGGTCATACAACAAGTAGGTGACATAGACAAAGGCAAAAGTCTTGATTCAATCTTCACTGCAATCATACTGCTTTGTCCCAATGTTCTGATCAATAAACACATTTAATTCCTCTAAATATTTCCAACACCGGTGAATTATGAAGTTTCCTTCCCTTCTGTCTTTCCTGAGCTACTGCCTTTTTTCCCCCCCCCAGCATCTCCTCCTGTGAAAGGAAACATTATTATCCTGCCTTTAAATCCCCAAATCTATACTATAATGAAAACGAACAACTTGTGATAAAAGCTACAAGAGCTCCTGCTGATTTCTTCATTATATGAAGCACTGCACATATACATGCAGGTGTAGTCTCAGCCTTAGGAGCTGAGGTTTACGCAGACCTCCCGTAGGGCTGTAGCATCCCTTCGCAGTATCATCTGCAATCAGAGCTGATTTCTTCATTGATTTTTCCAGCTTGTTTGAAGAACAAATTGATTTGCAGGGACGATGCGCCTTCTGGGAGGGCAGTGGCACTGCAGTTACTGAGCGGGTCGTGTAATCTGTCATATCTGACAGTCTGTTATGGTCACCCCTTTTCAAGTAATTAAATACTGCCTTTATATATTACTATCTCGCTCCTGTCATTAACCAACTCAAATATTTGTTTCGGCTCCCATGTTATGATTCTATTACAATTGCAAGAGATGTGCAGCTTTTAAAAGAGGAAAGCTAATGGTGCAATAAACAGACAATAAACTGTAGTCACAAAAAGAAATATTCCCATTAGATGGAGATTTATACAAGCTTGCCATCTTGCACAGGGAATTTTCAGCCCTTCTATGAATGAACAAAACACTAACAGCCCTTGGAATTGAATGCACAGTATCTTTAAACATAACTGAGACTTCCAAAATAGCAGCGTATTGACTTTACATAATTAAACGCCTGGTGAATCTTCAAAGCGAAGAAGGGAAGGACACCACCAAGAATGTTTTTTTTAAATGCCCATGATTGTTTTTCCTAGTCAAGGCAACAGTCTGTCAATACCTCAGAGCATGCCAAATATGAAGTTTCAAAACAGGGGCTTGAATTATGAACGAAAGCTAAAAGAACACCACAAATATTTCTCAACAGGTGGAAAGTATATAAATAAAATTTCAGATAATTCAAATACATTCAAACAGCTAAATTTTCCACAGCAAAACATGTTTCTCTCTAGCTAACTGGAAAACTTCAGACCAAAGACAGCATTGTGATTTATCCAGCCTGAAAAACAAAATATTTCCCATCCCTCCAAAATTAAGGAACCCAAAAGAAAACTTCTAAAAACGCAAGGGATTTTGTGAAACAAAGCACAAGCTAAATGTTAATGTTACTGGTAGTAAATATTTTTGTTATAGCAGGATCCAAATGCCATAATTTAGAGTCACATCTTTTATGCTGAGATTTGGATGCACACAATCAATATTTTGAAGCGCTTACAGTTCAAAGACACAAGCAGAGAGCACTGAATGGGAATGAGATACACCAGGCAAACATATTTTACATGGATTAAGATAATTTTGTTATAGTTCTTTAATTTGGGATTTTTGAGACGTGAAGTTTGCTTACGAATTATTCTACAGTAATCAAGATTTTATATGCTTTGTCAGTAAGAGACGAGGATACAATAATGACATCTCCCATCCACTCGTAATTTTACTGCTACATTAAAAAAAGCATCCTTCTCCCCCCAGTGTATGGTTGGCTATGAAGCTTTGGCTACACCAACCCCAAATTACACTGTAGTTACTCTCACAGGGATCTCAATGCATTTAAAAAAAAAACGAGCAAATACAGGAATTGGGGTATCTCGTCATCACCTTTTCAAAAAGAATGAAGTAGAAACAATTCTCTCCTGTATTTCATGCTAAAAAAGCAGGAATTCAGAATTACATTCCATTGAATCACATTTCAATTTCTGTTCCTGTTCGGAATTCAAATACTCTGAGAGAACATTTGAGTTGTGCGACACTGACAAAACAAAAGAAACATTCAATAGCTTCTCTGACTTGCTTTTCGGTTATGCCCTTATGTGCCTTCAGGTCTTTGCTGTTAATTAAATCAAGCGAGATTTCAACCAACTGCATGACAGCAGCGTCATCAGCATGCAATCTGCTGAGGCTCTCTCACAGTCCCTCTCATTACTTTTGTGAGTTTAGTGCCTCTTTGTGCAGTTCTTCACTCTGTAAATCGTGTACTATCATTTGATCCATGCACTTCTAGTGCTCAGGAGCTATTTTAACATTCTTATAATAGTTACATTGAGATACTGAAAGTCTCTTTAAAGAGGTCTAGCAACTGAAACTGGTCCTTCGACCTTCCTTAATCTGTGCAGCTAAACAGGAGGTGCAGAAACACTTTGGAATGCCTGCAATGTTCCTTTGTCATAGCCTTGTTATTTTTCAAGCAGATTTAGACAACGTTATCCTTGGAAATCTAAGAAAACTGGATCTAGGGATCCATCTCCTTTACTTAATTTTCACTACTACCCTGACCGAATGAAAGAGATGCCTTACCACGCGGGGTACACTGCTGGATAGCAGGGCTTGAAACCACTGGAGAAATGCAGGCGTTTACCATGCGCGCAGGCGTGCTGCTGAGCACCTGGTAATTAGCACTGAAGATCTCCATTCTGTACAGTCCAAGAGGCAGAAGATCTTCCCAGCTTCCCTTTCAAGCCAGTTAAGTCCTTCATTCACAGACTGAACTTAAAGTATAATATATCCAATACGTTAAAAAGCTTAGCTTTTTTTTTTTTTTTTTTTTTTTTTTTTTTTAAAAGTGCTGTATTCTATTTTATTTGTCCTGCGGCGCTTCTATTCCCAGGCTCCGTGCAAAAAACAAGGGACTACCTCGGCGCTAAGGAGCCTCAGTGAACTTTTAAAAACTGAACTTCTGTTCAAAACTAGGAAAAAAAAAATCCAAACCCTGAGACTCTGAGTAAATCTACTGGACTGTTTTCAGAGATGGTGAAATTTTCCACAACTCTGCACCAGATCAAGCATTTTTTTTTGAACAGTATTAGAAACTAGGACATAACTGAGTTCTGCATGCAGAGTTCATCAAAGCTTTTACATTGTGGTGCCACTGCTAGAATGGTACAGCTCTATTAACTCAGCAACCTTGCAGTTCTGTTGATAGCATATCAATTCAATCCACTAAGACTTAAACCAACAGATGTTCCAGCATATTATATACAAATTGTCCTCTTTCTATAGAATGCTACGTGAAATTATACTACTGATCAAATACCATTTTTGTCTTCGGCTTTAAAAAAAAAAAAAAAAAAAAAAGAAAAGAAAACCACACTGCCTTTTATTTTAAGCTCCATACTATTCATCTAGCAGTTTGTTTCTCTCTCTTCTACTAGCAGAAAATATAATACAGGAAAAGATTTAAATGAAAACCAGATCTGTGTAGTGAATTGCATATGGTTTCCATTTTCCTTCATGCAATGTTTCATAGACGGTCAACGAAGAAATCCCTCCCACAAATCCGGATCTGAAGTCCACTTTCAGAATCTTGTCAGCACAGAAGTTAGGAGACCACTCTCTGTGCATAAAAATGCTGCAATATGTCTATGCTCTATCTCATTAGGTTAAATCATTCCTAAAAAAGTACCACTGGATCTAGCTAATAAATCAGTACACACAAAATACGCACACTCAAATGACGCTGGCTGTGGCTGTGTGAACCTGCCACAGAGTTTTCTGTTTTCAGGCATACTAAGTTTGGTCCACGCCACACAGCTTGTTGCATTTTATGCCTGTTCACAACATACAGAGGTCTCCAGCGCTAACAACTTTATACCTAGTTGACATGCTCCGTGCTAGACTAAACCCAGCCAATAAATACTACTTCTGCCAAGGAGCCTCCATAACTATTATAGTCCATCAGCTTTCCTAGCTGATTTAAACAATTACTTCCAAAGTCTTTCTGACTTTGTTTACATAAAACACATCTTTTCCTCCTATTCCTCATAGCCTACGCTATTTTTTTTCCCCTGCACTCTCAGCAGCTCCTCGTGACATACAAACACCAAAGCAACCACGCCATGTTTTTATCAGACACCAACGGAGGTTTACAAAGCAGCAGGCTCCTCCTTTCCCTACACGCTCTCAGGGGATTTACCTGTCAATGAAAGAGAATGAATGATGAGCTGCTGTTTGTCAGATGCGTTTGTTGTTTGCATGAGTTCACATTTGTTTGTATTTTCTCCCCTTCAGAAATCGGTTTTAAGGGGAACACGAGTGGGATGCCAAAATGTAATAGAAGAAAACTTGGAGCACCTTCCCTTTTTCCTCTTCAAGGTATAAGTCAAAGTAGGAGGGCATGTTCATGGAGAAAACAATGTTCTCAAGAAGCATTACTTGGTTAGAACATCGGAAGCACGCAGCACTGATCTCTGTAAAGACAAGACACTTAAGTTTTGCACAGTTGCAAGGTGGAAGCAAAGACCTAGTTTAGCAAAACTTAGGAAAACCGTGTATGGCAATACCTTGCCTTTGGGAGAATGTGCACAAGCATGGGATGAGCACATCTTGCCTGACAGACGTAGTCTCTGCTTTAAAAGGTGCTCAGCACCTGTGTATCTATATGCCTGTTCAGAAAAATCAAGAGCCCAAAGGTTACCCGTTACACAGGTCTTTTTTTGATGGAGACTTGTGGACTGAGAATTCTTTGACGTGTTAAAAGAAAAAAAAGAAAGTTTTGCTGATTCGATGTCTCCTTATAGTCCTGCATAAGAAAATTAAAAATGTTACCTAGGTAAAGAAGCAGTCAGTAGAAAACTAAAAAACAAAATGAAAGACATGAATATATATGCAATTACATTTTTTTGTACCTATTAACCTAGCAACCCATGTGTACAGCACCACGTGCTCTACAATCTAGTAACAGAGCTGGCATCCCCACAGAAGTCTATAGCACCGTTCAATCTGGCACTTGAGATTTTAGCTTTCTTGAGAGCTGACCCAGAGTCCAGGCCAGGTCAGGCTGCTGAAAAAGCAGCAGGTACTCCAGGCTTGGGGCAACACCTTCTAATATCAGAGTCTTCACCTTAAATTCACTTTCAAACAAAGCCAAACTTGCATGAACAAACCCTTCCATCAGTTATTCCCTTTCTCTCTCCCATTAATTTTTTTTTCCCAATCTTCCTAAGTTTTTAACTTCCCAAACTCTGAATTTGCTTTCAGGGGGTTCTCAAGATACCTGACAACTCTTTTCAATTTGTAATTTTTCATGTTAAATCTACTGTTAAGTGTTTTCTTTGCCCAGTGATCTCCACCTTCCAAAAAACATACAGGTCTACCTGTGGCGGAAGCTGTGGGGTAGCCCAGGACCTCTCCATAGTGGTTCTCGGCCAGTTCTGGTCTATGAGGCAACCAGTCTGAAAACCTTCTTCCTCTGTGTACAAAGTACATGACACAGGTGTTTGATACCCTGGCTTCGAAAATTAGGTTTTGGAACAGAATGCAAAAAGCTGCACCTTGCACAACATGCTTTGGTTGCAACCTGGATCGCGAGTGCTGCAAGCGTCAGCGTTTTCTGATTTCCTCAACACAGCCATCTGACATATGGATAAAACACATTACAGGTCACAAAAAGCTGAAATGATTGAACCCATGGGATATGCCTGTTACACAGAAGACTAACACATTTAGTAACAATTAAAAGCCTTGTTGAAATATTCCAGAACAGAGCACAGAGAAAAAAAGTACTGGAAAATAATGTTGTACTATGAAGCCTATTATTTTTTTTCATACAGATACCATTTATGCGAGCTCTTTCAGCAGTAAAGATCATAGAATCATGGAATGGTGAGAGCTGGAAGGGACCTTAGAGATCATCTAGTTCCAACCCTCCTAACCATGGGCAGGGACAGCTTTCACCAGACCAGGTTGTTGAAAGCCCCATCCAACTTGGCCTTGAACACCTCCAGGGATGGGGCAGCCACAGCTTCTCTGGGCAACCTGTTCCAGTGCCTCACCACCCTCACAGGAAAGAATTTCTTCTTCCTAATATCCAATCTAAATCTACCCTCTTTCACTTTAAAACCATTACCCCTCATCCTATCGCTACGCTCCCTGAGAGAGACTCCCTTCACCACCTTCTCTGTAGGCCCCCTTTAGGTACTGGAAGGCTGCTATAAGGTCTCCCTGGAGCCTTCTCTTCTCCAGGCTGAACAGCCCCAACTCTCTCAGCCTGTCCTCACATCAGAGGGGCTCCAGCTCTCTGGTCATCTTTGTGGCCTCCTCTGGACTCACTCCAACAGGTCCATGTCCTTCTTATGTTGGCAGCCCCAGAGCTGGACACAGCACTCCAGGTGGGGTCTCACCAGAGCGGAGCAGAGGGGGAGAATCCCCTTCCTCAAGCTGCTGGACGCTCTGCTGGGGATGCAGCCCAGGATGCGGTTGGCTTTCTGGGCTGCGAGCGCACACTGCTGGCTCACGTTTAGCTTCTCATCAACCAACACCCCCATGTCCTTCTCCTCAGGGCTGCTCTCAATCCATTCTCTGCCCGGCCTGTATTTGTGTTTGGGATTGCCCCAGTCCACATGCAGGACCTTGCACTTGGCCCTGTTGAATTTCATGAGGTTCGTGTGGGCCCACCTCTCAAACCTGTCCAGGTCCCTCTGGATGGCATCCCTTCCCTCCAGTGTGTTGACTGCTCCACACAGCTTGGTGTCATCAGCAAACTTGCTGAGGGTGCACTCAGTCCCACTGTCCGTGTCACCAACAACGATGTTAAACAGCACCAGTCCCAGTACACACGCCACTCGTCACTGCTCAGCACCTGGCCATTGAGCCATTAACCGCAAGTCTTTGAGTGTGACCATCCAGACAATTCCTTATCCACTGAGTGGTCCATCCGTCAGATCATGTCTCTCCAATTCGGAGACAAGGATGTCACGTGGGACATGTTGGTTGCAGTGATTTCAGAAGCGTGCTTAGACATCCATAATGTCTCAGGCATCTGTACTGATTTTCCTGTATCTCTCTTTAATTAACCCACTTAACTGTTTTTTCAGGTCTCATCCTACATGAATTCCATTTGTGAATAATATTGTAAGCAACATTAATACCCATAAAACGTTGCTGCTACTTCTGCATTTTCTGCATTCCCTGCAAGTCAATGTTTTGGTTCAGTGTTCAACCAAAAATGCTACTGTTAAGGCTTTAGGAGAAGACACATTGAATAAACACACCTTGTAGTAAAAGATGACAGAAGGTCCATTAGGGAATCAAGAGCAGAGCTATCTACTTCATCCCTAAACTTTAGGCAATCTTCAGAATACACTAAGATTCAGATATCAGATGCACGTCTGTAAAGCAACAAAGGAAACCACGGCAGATAATGGGAAACATGAGCAACAATATGGGCAAGTTGATCTTAGGTGTTGTAGTATCTTATAGTAGCACCCCAGAGAGATGCGTAGGTGTGGGATTTTGTCCTTGTTTTGTTCTTGGGTTGTTTTTTTTAAAATCAAGATCGTGTCCTTAAGATGTTAATTGCCATACATAAAAGATGTAGACTTAAAGTATTTGCTGTCTTACGATGAAATACTCAATTGGACAGCAGAGGGGGTAATGCTGTACATCCAAGGAACGTTCCATCAGCAAAAGGAAGGCCTGAAATGAAGCGTGGATACTGCCATGACAGGAAGAGATCAATACACGGCGAAGGTAACTGTCAGTGAGAGATGACAGAGCATAGATCAGCATAGCAAGAACATGAGAAAGAAGAGTCATGAAAGATTAAAAGCTCTTCATAGTCTTTATCACATGGCTCCACCTCTCAAAGTATCTCGGTAACTTGTTTAGTTTCTTTGGAACTTACATAAACATTTGAAAATGCTTAGTAATTTGAGAAAAGAAAGGTCTACCACGAACATAACAGGCCTGAATTGAGTATGTTTTACTAAACTACTCTTTAGTAGTTGCAGTGAATTTAGACAGTTGGGAGTTGTCAAACACTTAGAAATATCTACCTGACCGACACAATGGCTTCTAGAATACAACTTGTCTCAATGGCGAAGAGGACGTTAGCAAAGCTACAATAGACACACATTTTCTCGTACTGCATGTAAAGCAACAGCTAAGGCAAAGCACTAAAATTTTATTTGTAAAGTAACCAGGTGAAGTAAACGATAGAAAATCTGTTAGCATCTCGCGTTCATCAGGATTTTAAACTGATGAAACGTACCTCAGTTAACTGACTGAAAAAACAACACATACTGCCATGAGAGCAGGACACAACCTCTTTTTTTGGCTACAGAAGCTCAGGTGACAAGTAAAAATTTCTTGTTCTTGATAGAGGGGAGTGATAATGAACCATTTTGAAAACTTTCTTCCTGGGACACACTGATAAAAAGAGTAACTATAAATATCAGGGATACTGTAATAAAAAATTATGACATTCTGTTGATTTATTAACTCTTCTGTTCCACGCATTTTCCAAGAAACAACTACCCTAAAAATTAAAATATTTAGAAGTTATGCCTGGCAGCATCAACATTCACCAGTTCACATGAAAATTTTGCAGATATCAGATCTCACGGGACACCTCATGAGCAATCAAGATGCTTTTAAGTTGACCCTTAATTCTAATTTAAACTTTTATGCCTACTTGCTGAAGACGAACAGTAACAAACAGTAGGTGATTAAACCTTCAGAACCTACAGAAAAGCCAGACAAAATACAACTAATGACTACTCCTTGGATATCACTTATTAATCTTTGGAAATATGATTTAGAACTCAGTCATAAGAGAATGAATGGCTCTGATAGGAGGGTACGCTCAGTATATTTTATGGAGCCGGAGCAAATACAGCTCACTGAGGCTCTTTGACAGTCACTTCTCGGAGCACACATCTCTGCACAGCACAAATGACTGATTGCTATTTTCAGCCTCAGGAACATAACTCTTGATTTCGCATTCAAGAACCTAGCTTGTTATTGTTAAATCTTTATCAAACGCAAGGCAACCTAAGAAAAAAAATTATATTACGAACAGAAGTTTTGGCAAGACAAAGATGACACTTCATGCAGCAGTTAATATAAAGAGAGGATAACAGTTCTGCCAAAGACAATAAATACTAGAAGAAATGGCTTTCAGTTTTAGAGGCCCTGAGCAATATTGCTGGTGTTCATTTTAAGATCTGCTTCTACAACACAATTCCCTTGAGATTATTCTTAAATGTGAAAAGGATGGATGGCTTTGTTTTGGGATCATTCACACTGTTGGCATTGCAAACCACAGGCTCGAACTGAGGTGAGAGTTAACATCACTTTGCCACTGATTTCTTTCAACTGCATCCTCTTTCTTGATCTCCCTTCCCCCCGCTAAAAAAATCTCCAGGCGTTACTATTGAAAATATACTCAAGTAATAAATCATGTATTTGCTCTCACGTGACTGGTATTCATTAGAGCCAAAGATCTCCAAGATCTGCCCCCAGAGTGTATTATGTTACTGAAACATAGAAATAGCTGCAACACAAAATTTTGCCAGGAAAGAAACACAAAAGTAACAACAAACTGTCTCTCAGTTGGGCAGAAGAAAGAATGTTCATAAAAATATGTTTCAGGGGTAAATCAAACCCCAAATTCTAATTAGACAAAACCAGCAGTTTAAACCCAACAAGACTCAGGATTTTTAACTAGAAACTTCTATAAAGTATGGGGGTTTTTTTGATCACCCAGGCAGTTCTATTTTCAAGGAAATTTTTTTTTTCTACGAAGGAATGAAAAAAGAAATAAAAACCACTGCAAGTTTATCCATTATATATAACTTTGCTTTGGTTAAGCAGTAAACAACATGCCCCTACATTCACTCAAATGCTTCGTCCCCCATTTTATTGTCCAGTTATTCTGCTTTACCAAATACTACAATCATTTTGTAGCAGAAGTGATATCTTGTACCAGAGAAGCACTGATCTTCCAGTGATGTGGTAACCTGCCTGAATCGTTTGAGTCTGAGTGGGGGAAAAAGAACACTTGATTCAGCTGCACATCTGGGTTTTATAAAGGGTCCAAAAGCTTAACACTAACATGCTTCAGGGCTAAAACAAAGCCTAAGGAGATCACAGCAGTCAAGAAAGAAGACAGTGTTAATCCAGGGCATATCGTGCTCTTCACCACCACTCTGAAAATTAACTTAGCTCAGCTAATTTTGCATCTCCACTAATTGTGTGTTGTGTATGAGTAAGCAATGACTAAGGAAATGTCAAAGCTATTCCATATCCTGTTCTCTTCCTGAAGAAAAACATGACAGGCAGAGAGGATACCTCATATTAGGCCATAACAGTTCAACAAAGCAGCTATTTGTTTAAGCAGGAATGAAATAACCTATATGCAATCTAAACGTTGTCAGTCATTATAATCACTTGTTAGCACCGTGCTGAGCATACATGGCTCCCCAAAACCAATTCACTCTCCAAAAACCAGTTCAGATATTCAAATACTTGCATGACTACATACATAAAATTTAAGCCAGAAAACATGCAGTGAGCACAAAGTCACCCGTATACGAAAATTCCTGCTCTGTGGTACTCAGGTTGTTTTCCAACATGTCCAATCATGCATTGGTAAACTTTGACCACCGGCTAGAAAGGCAATAAAAATACTGAACAATACAGAACACAAAATGATGCAGACATTACAAGCGGGATGAAAATAACCAGACTGCTATGAGGTAAGAAAAAGCGGCATCGGTACTGAACCTCTCGTTCAGCTCCTCGCATCTGCGAGGACAGACATCAGCATTGGCTAACTATAGGTATCCACCTCAGAGGCGCTCAGTTACCCTCCGCTCACTGAAGATAAAGGAAATACAGGCTCCTAAACTTAGTTGTTATGAATTTCAACTCTGTTACCTGCCCAAAACAGTTGGACTGACCCCTTCCAGCTCTGCTTTCTCCCCATTCATCTCTCCTGCAAACTCAAACAAAATGTAAGGCAAAGCACATATGAAGAGCAGAAAAATAGGATTGGGGAGAGAAAGGTTGCGGAGCAGGTGGAAGAGTAAATAGACTAAAGCATCCAAGTAATATGGCTGATGAGGAGGGAAAGAAGGACAGAGGGGACAAGTGAAAAAGGGGTAGGGGAAGGGAAAAGGACTGGGGACAGGGAACACAGCGTATAGAAGCTATAGCTTTCACCTGTCCATTATGTTTTACTCAGAGGAACTACACAATAGAGGGGCATTAGGCTGGAACATTATCCAGCACATACAGAGCTGTACTGAAGTAATGTATAAAAGAGCAAATCCCTACCTGCAATAGTGAGGCCAGACTGCTCGGAAAACTGCGCAGCGCATAGATGTGGCTCTTAGCAGTCACGCAGCCTTCACACAGCCTACCAAAGGGGGTCTTCAGTTAGCACTGCGTCAGTATTTTTTCAGACATCATCAATAACATGACAATCCATAGAGGAGGAGGATGGTACAAGCTCAAAATGAGCATCACACTTCATAATGTGTTCTCATAACAATGGGCACAGCTACTTCTAAGCGCAGAGCACTCCTCCACGCGTTGGCCAGAAGTAACAGAATTGCTAAGGGGAAATTTATTTAAAAAAAAAAAAAAACAAAACAAAACAACAACTAAAATAAAAAATAAAGGAGTCAGATTGCTGCAGAGCACCAAGAAACAACCGAACTGCAAGACTGCATTAGACCTTGCCCAACCATCAGCGATATTCATTGATTAACAGAAAGGTGACAAACACTACAGAGATACTATCACCTCACACGTTGATGGTTCCTCCACCCTCACCTCTTCTCTCCCCGCATTATCCTTATCTCCTTTCTTGCATCCCTACCCCAGGCGTTCTGGACAAAAGTGAACATAATTTCACAGTGTAACTTGTGGGATTTTCTGCAAATTGACACTACTCCTTTGCATTTGTTCATGCTCATTGGCATTTAATTCTCCACTCACTTTGCTCACTCAGCTACAAAATCAGACCCTGGAGGTAGTTTTGCATCAGTTTTTTGCTACGATGGCAGCAACAGCCTACCCGTACTGCTCCCTGTGTCCTATGCCTACCTCTTAAATCATGATTTAGCTCTTTGAGTGCTGAGAAGGGTTAACCTTTGCTGCTGGATGTGCAAAAAAACCTAGAACAAATCATGGCAAACAACTTTCTGTTGCAGAACTTCAAAAATAACTATGTTCAATTGTCTGCTATTATTTCAACTCATTTATCAGCTGCAGACATCCCACTTTACTGTTCTGTAGTTCTCTGGATTTTATCTAGAGCTTTTGAAAAATAGAGATACAAAAATTCACAGTTGTCCACACACTTTCTACAATAACTTTTTTTAATGTAAAAAAAATGCATATTAGCAGCAATTCAGCCACTTCACTAGAGTAAAGGCAGCCTAGAATGTTTTACAAACAAAAGAAGCATACAGGTCCCCTGCTAGCCACACACCTCGTGACTGCTTCAAAGATGCCCATCCCGTTCCGTAGGAAGAAGGTCCTGGCACTACACTGCTGTCTGCCAGGAAAAGAAAACAATGAAGCAGAAATACAGCTGTTTTCTTTTTCATGGTAGCCCTCCAAGTAAGCGTTAATGAAGAATTTGGACTTCTCAAAATCCTCCAAGTTAAAAAAAAAAATAAAAAAAAATCAAATAATATTTTAGGCTTTTGGAAAATAATCATTGGGTTGAGTTCATAGGCCTGACAGAACGTCAGCATGATGATAAACTCATGAAAAATGAAAGTTTATCACCGTCTTTGAAAGGCACTTAGGATAAGCTCTGGGTAACAGTTCATTAGGGATATTGACTCTTCTGAGTCAAGATCACTGCAACCATGAAAGTGGCCTGCCATTTAGGAAACTACAGCTAAATGAGAGCCTCGGAACTTGATCGGAAACAGTTTTAAATCCCACGGTATAGCTGGGAAGCTGTTTAGTGGAAGATTTCAAATATTTCAAGTCTGAACTTGGTATCAGAAGGAATGGAAATGTCAATTGCTTTTTGGGCCTTTTCCTTTCCAGAAAGAGATCAAGTGGAAAAGAAGGGATTTGGTCTAGATGTCTAACACAGATGCATGTAAGTAGCTGAGCAGCCCTTCGGAAGGAAAGAAAATGTGCATAAGAGGTCTGTATAGCTTTGGACTATGTTAGAGGTTCTCCCCGACAAGGCTTTAGCATCTTTCTGGGCACCCAGAACAACCCAAAACCCCTGTTCTTGTACTCCGTTCCTCTAAAGCTCTGCTTTTGCCAGGAAACAAAACTTACAGGGAATGAATTTCCAGGCCGCAATGTGGTAAGCTATTCTGGTTCTATTTAACCATCTCGGGAAAAATTCAGAACTAATGCTGCTGCAGTCGGCAGCAAGATTCAAAACTTCACTTCCCTCAGCCCCTAAGCCTGCTTGGCTCATTAACGCATTGCCTCCTGTTTTATTTAGCCTGCCTCCCCTTCTGCTGGTATGGAAAGAAGATCCCTGGAACACTGTCTTTTCTTGACAACGTAATTTCTTGCTCTTGGTGGCACAGGCAGCGATTAATCTCTGATGGTTCCTCACCAGGGAAAATCTGACCCAATATACTGAGGGTCCCACTCACAAAAATCTCTTGCTACTCAATCTTTCCAAAGTCGTATTCTTTCTCCACAAGGCAAGTGCCAAGTGGGAATATAATAAAAAAGCCAGCTCCTCACATGCAGTGAGATGCAGATGAGGAGCCCTCCTGGTTTATCCATAGCGTGCTCTACTTTCTCCGTTATAACAGCTTTATCTCAAAAAGCTCTTGCCTACCATCTCACTTTCTCTTACACACTAATGCGGTGCTGCTGTTTCTAAGAAAGCCGAGCACTCTGCAAGCTAAATCTCTTTCTATAGCTTCTGCAAACCTCTACTTTCACTAATTAAAAAAGAAACCCCACCACTGCTTGGATACACGCTTAGCCCACTGTGAATCCAAACAGCAGAACTGGATGCTCAATCTGAAACAGACACACAGTGCTCGGCCTGCCACCACCACCACAAAGCAGCCTGCAGGTCAGTTTTCCTTTTCATTGGCCTGAAACTCCGGTTCCAACTTCCCTGGCATCCAAGTTTATTGCATTCGTTCTCCCTGAAGCGAGAGTCCCGCAGCCTGCCCCGTGCATGCCTCTAAGAGCTATGGCTCGCACAGAATCTGCCATCACCTAGGAAGAACCGAATCACGCAGAAGTTGTTTAGGACACCAGAGCTCACAGGACGCATTGAGATTTCCATCCATTCCCATCCAGGAAGTTGGTGGAGATCTGCCTTTCAGAATATACTCCCAATTGGGACATTTGTGTCGGACTCCTAGGCAGAAAAAGAGCTACTGGCAACAATTCCATACAGTGTGTATACAGACCTGTAAGCAATCACCTCCAGGTTTGACTTCAGAAGAGCTAACGTGATACGTTAGCTGTTGTTTTAGACCATGGGCTAAGGCAGATTAAAAAAACTCCCCGAACCCCAAGTACAACACTTCAGATTCAACAGCACGAGTAACAAAGAGAAAAAAGTTTACAGGAGAACAAGGATAGTTGCCTGTGGAGAGAATATCTTAAAATCTACGGTAAAGTCATACTTGGCAAAATTCAATAGATCTGGTAAACATCAAAGATAAAATTTAGCAGAATAATTCCACCAAGCACCATTAAAAGAAAAATGGGACCAGCAGGGTTACCAGTGAAAAACAATGCCAGGCCTAATAGCACTGATCTACCAGAAGCAATTTATTATGACACCAGAAATAGCCATTTTCACAGTGGATGCTTGAAATGAAAACTTTAAAGCTTCTTTAAGTCTTGAGCTATAGCAAAGTATTCAACCAGCCAGCCAAAATAGCTGAAGGGAAATAGGAAGGCCACATGTGGAACTAATTACTCATGTAGAGGCTATGACAAAGAACATTTCTCCAGACTTTTCATGGGGGCTTCACTTTCAGGAAGTAACTCTAATTACTGTTCAAGTCTCGGCAGCCTGCATGCCACTGACAGTTCCAAGAAAAAAAAAATGAACCTATTTGCCCTTTTCTTGGTCTAAAACGCCAAAATAGAAAAGCACAACTCGAGTCATTAAAAAGAAAGAAAATAAGCACTGGCTTATTGCATTTGCTTCCCAAGAAGAATCCTTTTTAAAAAGTCGTTTTTTTCAGCCTTCACAAAACAGCAAATTCCGCGTCTACATTAACTCGCTCTCCGTTGGCTGCAGCGAAACTGTACATCTTGACTTTTTACAGCTTTTCCATACTGGGGCCCACTTCCTGCCCAGTTGAAGAAAAAAATCTGGCCTGAAGATGAAATGACTGCTTAACATTACACTAAAACATCTGGTACCATTTTATACACAGACCCATGTCTGAGAGCAGGCAATTCTAGCGGTCTCACCAGCGGCACAGTGCATACCCAAACCTCCCCAGGGTGACATCATCCCATATATGGACTCTCAGGCCCAGCCCTCCCCCTTTTCCTGGTCCTAAATTCATTGCCAGATCCCCAGTCTGCTGCAAATGTGCCACGTCAAGACTGGAAATCACAGCACTTCAGTGTGTTTCAGTGAGTGCTGCAGAGTGTGAGGGAGAGCCGAGCACAACCCGTGATGCAGGAAGGCAGTTTTTCCCCGAGACTAAAAGAGGATTTAAAATAAATAAATAGACGCGTCCGGAGATCCTGCTCCGTCGCCCCAGTGTTCAGACTACCTGTTCAGGACAATGCTGTTGTACAGTAGTCTGCACATTGGTTAGACTGGGCAAGGGAAAGCAGCGGCGTGGACTATTGGGGACGCAAGTCGCTATTGCCAAGGAGAAGACACTCATTGCTCCTTTCAGATCTCATATACAGTATTTTTCTTCGCAGGTTTTGCACACTAGGGAATAAGAAACGCTAAGGGACACTGTGAAAAAGGAGGACTTCAGAATAAAGCGGGGAAGACATTCTGGTAAGGCCTACTTTGGAAGAACACCTGGCCTATGACCTGGCGAACCTAGGTGACTCCCCCCCCCCCTCTTCCTCCAGTCATCACTGCAAGAAAGATGGAGCTCTGATGGTTTACTAAAACCTATGCAAGAAATGAGAGAGGTATATTGCCTAGAGGTATACTGCCTAGAGAAGCGTACAAGAGTAGAGTTTAAGTCGGTCATTTTTTTTTCTTTTTTTTTTTTTTTTTTTTTTTAATTTAAAATAAAGCTTCCCCCCCCCCCAAACTAAAAAGGTAAATTTAATTTTTTTTTTTCTTGTAGCAATCAGTATAAATATTTACGGAGTATATAATATTTTTTTTTAATGCAGAAAAGGCTTGCTAGAAGTCTGTATTCTGAATAGCTCCTGTTGTGAAATATGATCGGAAGATCAATTTTAAGAAATTATTTTCTCTTAGAGTAATAAAATAATGGAAAAAAATGCATGAATATTATTTTAAATTATTGTAAATTATATTAGATCACCTTTGGGAGAACTGTACTTAGATTTTTATATGCAGATGAAACTTCTTTACAAGTAACCTATGCTATATGTGCTAATGAAAACCGGGAGGGAAACCATAGCAAATCTATGACTACTCCATGCTAGGCTTCTGCTGTGTAGAATACAAAATCTTTGATTGTCAGGAAAAATTACCACTGAAAGTTCAGGATGTGATGGAAAAAAAACCCAAACCAATAAATAAATAAAATGGAACCAACAGCTTTCCATCCCGATACCTGGCTGGCCATTGCCTATAAGTGATCAGCACAGATTGATTGTTGCCGCTCTCATGTATACTTTGTATCGCTGATATTTCTTCTAACGTTCAAAATGATAAGTTACTTTGTCCTGAATCCCACTGATAAAAATGGAATTTGTAAACGAATGCAGAAGTTTGCTTTGGTGAATTTCCAGCTGTCCTGGTAGGGGAAAAAAACCCTCAGGCTGAATGAAATCCCCACGGACAAAATAATACAAAAAGTCTGGGCTGCAATTTGATACCAGCTGAACTCCAGAGTCAGCTCCCCTAAAGTTAACACTAGTAACAAACTACTGCAACCGGAAAAAAAAATCCCATCTATATGGTGCTCATTATTGCCAGAAAGGTTTTGAATAGCTATACGATAAAAAGAATTAGCATAAATATGGAGCCGTTAGTATTATAACCAGCCAATTTTGCAGAATGCATGTTATATTTTAGACAGCCTTGATGCTGTACAACGTTTTTTTTAAAAAATATGTTTATTATTATTACCTTTTTCGTTGCTCCTTGAATAATCAATAGAAATCCTATTGGGGAGAGATGGTCGCGTAGCATTAGCGTGACTGTGTCTATACTGGCTGCCTTAAAGCCATGAAGCGAGACCTAGCACTGTCATTTCCCTTAGCCTCCCATCAAACCTTACGGATTTTCACTAAAAGAATTCTATTTTAATGTCTATGTACACTTATAGATTATCCGCCCTCTCTTCCTTTATTTTGCAGAAGATTATCTTTAGAATTAAATTAGTGGGGTTTAATCCATTATAATGTGAGTAGACTGAACTTTTATTCTCGTTCTACTTTAAAGTGGAGTTACAGCACACGGTTAAATGTGGTTATTAATAGACGATCTGAAGAGACAGAGAGAAATGAAAGGGACGGAACCAGTCTCAAACTTGGATTAATATTTCTCAGCCTCTCTTGAAGTATGATTGCTGGTTTAGGCATAGCAAATCGGAAAAGTTTTGACTTAGATTTTGTTTAAGCGGTAGGAAAATGTTTTCAAATCTTGTTAAGAAACTTGCTCAGTCACGCTTTCAAGGGGAATATGATTGTTTGCAAGTATTTTTTTCTGTCTAGTGCTGACTTGCATGGCTACTTTTCTTTTTTTTTTTCTAATTCTGATCTAGAAATTAAGAAAGGAAGTATTGTTATCCAGTCAGTAAGAGGCTCTCGGTGAAAATGCTGTTGAAGACAGCCTGCGTTAACTTTTGCTAAATAAGCAAAGACAATGAAAATACATGGAACTAAGTGTTTCTCTTATCTCTAAGTCCACTATTTGCATTAATCTTTATTTTAAATAACCTTTCTGGATTTAGGAAGTGATTCCCCTCCCATACACCCATGAGTCTTCAAAGTTACATTTTTAGACTGTAAGGCTGAGATCTAGGAGGCCCCCTTGGCATGGGGCTTGGAAAGGGGGAGGGGGGGGGCGGGAAATGCATCGGGCAAAGCAAGAGATACGGCAAGAAAGCCTGTATTGTTAGGAATGAATAAGGAAGTATATCTACTTCGGCTCAGCAATCAAAACATTTTCAAAGTGAATTAAGTGATTCTGGGGTTCTTAAAACAGTGCTGGTTTAGTTGAAACCAGTTCTAGTTGAGCATAATCCTCCCGAAAAGATTGCCATAGTTATAAAAGCAGAGGTTTTAAATATGCATGTCAACGAACACAAGATAGCTGTATACAAATATTTCAACAGAAAAAAAAAAAATAAAAACACAAAAAGAACAAACTACTTTTTTTGCAATGACTAAAAAAAAAAATTAGCAGGATCCAGTGCATACTAAATCGTGGTGAGAATTCTGTAAAACCTGGACAATATCAATGCTTAAGCCTGGTTTATGAACTAAATTATACAATTCGTATTACCATAAAATGCACAAAAACATGAAAAGCAAATTAAAGCCAGTATGAACATTTAAATAGGTGTTTCAATATAATGGACTTTCTTTCATCTTTAAGGAGCGCAATTTTTTTTTTTTTTTGTAAACTCAACAAAATCAGATAGGGAAGAGGAAGAAAATATTTCAAACCTTTTCTATATATTCCTTTAATGTTAAAAAAAAAAAAAAAAAGAAGAAAACAAAGAAGGGTGGGGGAAGGTCACTTCACAGAAATAACTATAGATCAAATAAGCATCCAAACGTGAAAAAAAAACTAGTTACTTTAAAAAAAAAAAAAAAACCAAACAAAACAAAACATGTCATTTGACATTTTTTCTGCCTTGCCATTAAGTTGCATGTTATCTTCTGTATGACCATCACCAGAGCTATTTAACACATCTGTATTTTCAGAAGCCTAACAGACACCGCTACCCTCTCCACGCTCCTTGTGTCCCCCCGTCCGTCCCACCCCCCCCTCCTGTACTATCCCCGTGCCTCCACAGACATTTCTGCAGACCACCCAAGTATCACTCCTGTATGGAAAAATATTAGAATCAAAATAACAAAATACTTGCCTAAAAATTCCCAGCTTCCAAATAAAATGTTAAATTATAATAATCTTTTCATCAAAATCTGTTAAGCAGATTGGAAAATAAAAACCCCAAAATCTTAGTGGGTGGGTTTTTTTAAATAATAAATTTGAATCAAGAGCATAACTTTACTTTTACTTGCAAAAGGCTTTGCTTCCTGAACTGTGCTTTATTAAAAAAAAAAAAAAAAAAATCCTAATTGAAAGAATATTAAGGGTCAGGTTTAAACCTACAAAAAGACAGGAAATGCCACAGTTAAGAATGAAACTTTCCTGAATAACGCTACTGTACTTCTGTACTGCATTTTAGGCTGCTTTGCAAAACAGTATCTAAAAATAACAACCTGCCCTTAAATAAAAAGTCCGGATCACAGTCAGAGAGAATACAATTCTCAACTCAATTTCCAGGCTACCAATATTTCAAGTCAAATCCTTAATATAGGTTTCTGTAAATAAAATATTGGCAATGATGAGATGATTTTTTTTTTATTGTTACGAGGATTCTAAAATATTCTCTAACCCTTTAGTGCCTCAATGAATCAGATAGAGCACACAAAAATGTTTAGCCCTTTTAACAAATCAACTACAATTTCAAGGAATATCGGTTTTTAACTAAGAATCAAGTGGCGATAACTACCCAGTCGTTAGTGGTACCCAATGAACTAACTGAAGGCAAAATAGATTTGCCTCAGTTCAAGATGCAGAGCTCTTTGCTGACTCTTTGATGAATTCTCCTTGTGTACAGTTACTAGAAAGGCCACACAAGCTTTCCACTTACAACTTTTACTCCCAGCACAACTTCCCTGATAGTTGTTAGTAGAAAGCCTATTACTTAAAATGCATACTTTTGTTCTTCCAATCCTTTTATACTATAGGTTGCCAAGGAATTTTACTGTACAATTCTTTGCAATTTCAAGAAGGATCCATAACACACAAACTGAGACCTAATTTTCTCCCAGACTAAAGATCTCTGATTCCTTTAACAACTAACTGCAGCAATTAAATTTGATGAAATCTATAAAACAAGCAGTGTCTCATATTTATTTTAAAAGTACTTCTAATTTGCCACTTTGGGATTTCTTTAAAATGGTTAAGTGGATAGGAAGACATGCCAACTTAAAGCATACATTTAAAATTTTACTTAGAGCTACAAAAATTTAAATAAGCATATTATAAAGCCAAAGTAAAACTATTTAATGTCTTGGAATTAACTTTCCGTGTCTGAATTAGTCAGTCACGTTTTGTGCTTGATTCATTTTTTTTAAGACCTATTTAATGTCTCAGAATTAACTTTCCATGCCTGAATTAGCTAGTCATGTTTTGTGCTTGATTTATTTTCATAAGACATATTATTCCACTTTGTTAGGTTCAAAGAAAATTTTATTCATATAATTGATAAACTTAATTTGCACGCTTCAACTTGTATATTAACTAAAATGTATTTTTTTTTCTTTATGGCAAAATAATGATTAGAGCCAAAACACCTGAATAATCACATATTAATTTAGTATTAGTCTAATTTAAAACCTCAACACTATCCCCACCTTTAGCCTTTTGGTAAATTCATCCCTTTTATAATCAGTTTTCGGGCTGAACCTTAGAAGTGGTTTGCTGCTATTCTGTATGGGATGTGCTTGAGAAGGGTTTGAAAGCCCGTTTGTTGCTTACCTGTGGTGGCACTAGCGAGCAACAGCGATCTAAGACCACCACTACAAACCAGAACCATTTAATCTGTATAGGAAAGTAACACAATTATTCTTTTCCCTTTCTAAGCTTCCAATGTGTTTTATACCTTTTGAAACAACACCCCAGTGATGCTGCAAACGTAACTGCAAAATTGGATTACAGTCCCTGGGTGTGGTTTATAGACAGGAGAGTTTAGCGAAGCAGCACATCTTGTGATGTGAAATGATGCTATTTGCATGCTTTTCATCTATTATAGTCTATGCTCAACTGAAAAACTTACCGAAATTACAAAGTTATTTTGTTTCCTTATGAAGTACAGATTTTGAGAGAAAGCTAAATTTAAATAATATGCAAAGCAAAATACTAAAGAAATGTCACTATAAGTGTACAGCTTTAACGTATTAGCTAAATAGATATAAAACGCAAGCAGTTTTCTTTCCAGCACGTTCCCTTTAAGTGGGTTAATGTGCAAGTGGTTTCCTCCATTTATACAGAAAGATTTTTATTTTTAACATGCAAGATTACTGTACTTATCTGCTCCTAGAAAATATGTACTGTATAAACATATCCTTTATCTTGAACTTCAGTATTTCTGTGCTTCCGAGAAGAGTAAAACCATCTGGTTAAATTACTATGTGTGACTACCATATGCAGGCAGAATCCTGTATGAATTGCATATAAAATAAACCATGGCTTCAGTCCTTTTTTGTTTTTCCAAATGTTCAGTGTGACCAGCCTGTTGAAATCGCATCTCTGACACATGTCGGCACAACGATAACCAATGTACCAAAATGCTTCTTTTCCGAATAAAATCAAGTTCTGTTCTTGTTCTACAGCTCCCAACGTTGTAAAGTTCAATTCTGTTATGTGTGTTTCCCCCCCCTCCAAAGCCCCCCCAAACCGGAATGGTACAAAGTGTTGCACACCAGCGGCGATGGCTCCAAGGGACTGGCTGGACGGAGTTGTCATGTGTCTGCCTGTCTACACTTGCTGTGCAGAACATCCTCTCACCTGTACAGCAGGCACAGACAGGCAGTCGCATGACAACCCAGCCTGAGGGACGGCCGCCAGTGGGAAACCGCTCTGACACACCAGAGCATCTTCACCAACAGCTCCAGCCAAGAGTCACTCTGGATCTCAGACGGCCGGTCAGTAACCAAGCCGCGTACTGCAACCCACCTAGAGTCAAACCAACACTGCCTATAAAATACAATAAAACCCACTGCTGAAATTTTTACTGTGCTTCCTATAGTACTCTTTTCCTAGTTGTTCTCATTAACTCACTAACAATAAGTTTTATTTATACGCAGCTTTGCGGCACCATTGTATGTTTCGCCCTCCCATTTATTTCTCAGGCATAACTTGAGCAACTCCTGTTCTTAGATTATTGTCAGAATAAAAATCACTAACATTCCTGCTAGCCACAGAAGCCGAGAGCAGCTTGTTGTGTGGCAAGTTAATTCTATAAATAGACACAATGTTAGACCTTACAGTAACTTCTCCCCTTTCCACTCTCTCACCTCCTCACTTATTTTCCTATCTCCCTCCCAAACCACACAGAATTTTGCAATTGGGAACAGACTGTGAAATTATAATACAAACTGCATCTATCACTGGATGTTGATAATACTCTCCTTTCCTATTGAAACAGAATGAAAATATTTTATTTGGAAATAAGGGGGCTTTTCTAAAAGATGTAAATTTCACCTTTTCAGAAGTTCTTCTCCTAGAGCCCAGCTTGGCATCCTTTGCACACCAATAATGCCAGTGAAATCTCTGGATGCTTTAGAAAGAATAATGAAGTCACATTCATTGACCATGCCCTGTCAAAAATGCTACACCACTTCACAAATGGCATGCTTTTGTTTACAACAAAGAGTGTTTCCATTCACAACCTAGAATGGCATTCCACATTCCCAAAGTCCGTTTTATTCTAATATAAAGTGGCTAATTCACAAATTTCAAATTTGCAGGTTGACTCTCAAATGAACCTGAGCACAGAAGTTTACAGCTTTTTGCGCTATTTAACAAAGCGGTAACAACCGAGAGCTAAAATGCTCAGATTTAATATTTTCTGTATAGGTATGCCTTATAATACTTTAGCTAGTATTATATGGAATACTCTACGAAAGAAAACTGGTATTTGTGAGGTCTTGCACTTATTTACACCTGCCCCAAAGTGGTACACAATATTGTCCTTGCTTAATTTTAAGCAAGTGGAAAAAGCACAAAGTCATGGTACTGGTCACGCAACAAAGTTATGAACACAAGCAACTGTATGCAGGATCAGCAACTAATCCAGATTCCTAGTCACGTAACTGATACTGTAACTGCTTTACCCACACTCTTCAAACACCAACTTGATATTTCCATAATTATAAGCCTCAAAAGCGTTCTTAGGCACTGATTCCCATCTCATCAGGAATCAAATCCGGTAGTACGTTTGAGCAGCAACAAAACCATGTCAAGAAACCAACTGTTTCTTTTGTGATACTGCTATCATACAACAAATTTTGAAATCTTTTGCCAAAGTAACTTGCTTCAAAATGCATTCCACTGGGGATTCTTCACTTATAAAAGCTGCAGCTCACAAATAAAGGAAATAATTTACATCCTTCTAATGGCACTAGCAAGCAACCACTTGCATTCAGAGTGTGATTTTAATCTCAGAGTAAATTCCAGGCTACAGAAAAAGGGCTCAGTTTACACTAGAGGGGGTACACAGCCCTAGCGGTCCCAGCAAGCACTGCAGCTTTGTAAAGAACATTGTCAGAGCTCACTGGTACTCAAGCTGCTACAACATTACTTACTCAGCGGTAGAGACGCAGGGAGAACGAACTCTGTGGCAGGAGAAAGAGTGAGATCTGACCTTCTGCATCCTCCCCAGCTCCGATGGAGAGGCTCTCGCTACTGTGCAAGCACTGCAGGAGTGACTGGCCCAAGTGGGAGGCACGGGAGATGGGATCTCCCCTGGACCTCACTGCGGCACTGAGCCCGGGCACAGTCCAGGCACGTAAACATGGGTATCACTTCACACATCACTGAAGACTACGTACCGTACCAGGGTGGAAATACACCAGCCTGCAGCCATTTCAGTAACCATCTGAGAAGAGCATGTGACAACTACCAAACCAAGCTGAAAGCGAGGAGGACATTTTAAGGAGAAGAAACATAATTATAAAAATAAGAATTCAGCCAGGAGATCAAATATTTGCTTCTTTATTTTCAGAAGCCAGTAGTTCTGTTTCTGAAACAAGTCATTAGTCTTTTGATTAACCTAATGGTCAAGCTGTGGCTTTGACCATCTTCAAAAAGTATCTGAACCAGAGCTTACTAGTTTTCGAAAAGCTACTGAGAAAGGCCCAGTAAACAACAACAACAACAAAAACCCCACCAAATAGAAACAAAAAAATCCAACATAACTTTCTGAACTCTTTCCCAGGACAGAATAATCAAATTATACAGCAAAGCATGGGACACTATGCTGTTATCTTCTCTGACCACTCTTAAGAAATGCTTGAATAATTTCCCATATTGGACTGAATGAACTACTGGTATTTTCATGACCCTCAAAACACAACTATTGGCAATTAAGAGACAATATTTTAAACTATGCATATGGAAATCAGACAGTGGCCAACTCCCTCCATGTACTATTCCAAGATCCCCAGGTGAAACTCTCTAGTACACTATCAAAACAATTTCTTTCTGAAGTCGCACAGCAGAAGACATTCCATAAATACTTTCAGGAATCTTTATATTGCACACGCTAAGCAAAGATCAGACTTAAAAAAGCAACACCAAAACTACCTCAAAAATTGCCACAGCACATCTTAGATGCACCTCCAAGTGTTTGAGATGGAACATAGGAAGGGGTGTTAATCTCACAACATCAATTACTTTAGTTACAGTTACCGGTACCTAATCTAAGACAACAAGTTCTAGTAGCTTCAAGTTACATCACAAATAACAACAGCTTCAAATTTTCAAACTCATAAAGGTACCTTTGCATTCTCTTTGATTCATTTTTATGTCATTGCAATATAATACTTCAAATTATATTTCAGTAATCTGAGAATAAAATTTCCCCTCTTGACACCTAGCATTTGGGTCCTCCCCAGTGTCTGACACATGCTGATTTTCCTGTTACAGTAAATACATTTAAATCCCTTTAAAACTTAAATGAAAGGGCAACGGGCAAAATCCTCAAGATCAATCTAATTTGTCCCTCAATCTTAAGGTCTATCCCAAAATGGCTATTGACTCAGGGAAAAAAACCCTACTGACAAGTGCAGTTTCCACCACCAAGGATAAGTATCAGATTCTGGACTCGCAGGACTCGGCAGAGCTCTGGCTTAAGTACATGCGTTGCAGGACCTCTCCCCAGTGGTCCTAGAAAATCCACTGCAGCAAAATACTATGTAAGTTAAACAGAACACGAATTGTCTGCACAGTCGCCCTCAACAAACTCCATGTTTTGTTGGGATAAGCCAGAATAAGCTGGAAAGATTGACTGGAAAGATTGAGGTTTCAAAGCTCATTTAAAACTCTCTCTTTAGCTGCACGTCTTTCATCCAACGAACTGGTTCACGCTAAAAATCACTAAATTTTTGCTGAAAACATGTAATTTAAAAATAAAAAAAAACAGAAAATAACAGTTTGGGGTTTTTTAAGCATAGCCCAATTTTTCTATGAAAACCAACACAAACCTTTAAATAAAACACAAAGGCTTTACTGTAAAGCTGATATATTCAAAAAAGTGAGCAACCTGGATGTCCTGTTTATCAGAGAAATGCTTTTTCCAGTTCTTGTGTTACTCACCTCAGATTTACTGATCGGCAGTGACATTTCTTACCAAGATGTATTTTTTGGATTTTCAGTAGCAAATTTGAAAATCCATACCAACCAGCTCCAGAACTCTGCAGGCAGGCTTTTCAGCCTCTCAGAATATGAGACTGGAGAAAAATTGTCATCATTACATCATCTACTTACTTTTAGGAGTAACTTTACCTAGACAATTTATGATCAACTCACAGTACATGTGTAAGAGCAGTTCAAACAGGCATAGGACAATAACCAGGACATTCCAAAAGATTTTAGACCAATATGCGGAAGATACAGGAAGAGAGGAAAAAAATAAAACAAAAAAACCCAAACAGAAACACCCCCCCACACAACACCCTGTACCTATGTTATCATCATTTCAACAGAAGTCTTAGAGGGTCAGCATTCTCCATGAATCAAAACCAGAAAATTTAAAGGAGACAGGTAAAACCTTAAAACATTCTTTCAGTTCAAAATCTGTACAAGCAGATTTAATATTTTAAGCTGATATCAGAAGACTGAATAAATATGTCGTGTCCCGCCCCCCCTCCCCCCGCCAGTAGAAAAAGGTGTGTCATTCCTTACCTCATCATCTTTATACCAGGACAAACTTTCTGCAGTTAGAACGAACCAGTATTCCTTGGATCCTCCTTTCATGATGCCAATATTGTTGATGGTCAGCCAGCCTTTCCGGATGACCTGTGCAGAGGGTGCAGTCGGGCACAAGTTTAGTTTGTTACTCACTTGACATAATTCTGCTGCTGCATATGTTCTTTTAAATAAAGACTTGCTAAAGAAAACAAGAACAGGTGCATTTTTTCACTCTCTGGCAAATTCAAAGCAGAGCTTTTGCGGGTTCCTATCATTCGAGGGGAAAAAAAAAAAAAAAACCCAAAAACCAAACAAAGTGAATATAGTGTTTTCAAGTCAAAAGGTTGGAGAAAGAGAGGAGCCTGAGTATTATTGTGTTGTACTTACAGCAAGCAGGAATGAATGAAGGATCATGTAAACCCGAAGATACTTGTTTGCTGTATAATAACACGTTGTAAAAATCTACATAATTTATATATGACTACTCTGACTGTTCTAGTCTAACTGTTCAAGTCATTTGTAGAGTTGGACACTAGGAACAGCACCTAGTTTCTGGTAAAACAAGTGGCTTCTAGCACACATTGCGTATTTTCCAAAGGGGTTGAATCAAGTGACAAAGTTGAGAGGTCTTCTACAATGAATTTGAAATTAAGAGAGGCAGTGATAAGGAGAGGTATGTGAGAGCTATTTTCCTCTCATAAGGTAGAAGAGAAAAAAGAAAATGGGTGGGGGGGGGGGGAACCCTAAGGCAGCAATAAAAATCAGAGGAAAAACGGGTAAAGCAGAACTTTACAAAATAGATAGAAGCCAAAGATGAAAGAACAGATGGGAAAGCATACCTGCAAATACTTAGGCTAGGAGGGTATATCATGCGAAGAGGAAGAGGGACGAAAGAAAACTTAATAGGAATGAGCTCCAGAGGTGAAAGATAGAATGGTCATGAGAACTGGTTTATGGATCGTATAGATAGAAACTGTCAATTTTATTGGAACACTTATTGTTTTCCAATATATATATATATATAAGAAAGCAAATGGTCCTTCCTATCATACTCTGAACAAGACAAGAGAACTCTCCCAAGCATACAGATGCAGGGAACCTCAGCTATTCTGCTTCTCCCCACTGCACCACCCTTTACTTGCCGTTGAAGTATCGAACGCCCTCAAAAGTCCCATAAGCATGGACTTAAGCAAGGGACTAAGTTCTATTTGATAACCAAACCAAAGAAAAGAGATTAGAAGTTGCACCTGAAAAGCTGGTAAAAGTATTGGTAATGCACATAATCCAAGAGCATCAATTTCATTTCAAAGAAGAAAACCACTGAAGATCTAAAAACAGTCTATGGATTTTTAGCTTGTAAGAAAATTGCTAAGAAAACATTGATTTGGTTCTGAAGACTGAATAAGCCATGAGAGAACTGGACATGACTCCCATAGAGAGACTCAACAGCGTAGTCGGAGCTGACTAGATAAAATAGCCTGGATCACAAGGGTTTCTGCACAAGTTCATCATTATTTCTAATATTCATGTTCACTGGAAAAAAAAAAAAAAAGGTGGAGAGGGGGCGTTACTGTTTACAAATAGACATGGAATGCTTGTCCAAGTGCATATTAAAGGGAAATATACTGATAAAAAACTCGATCACCCATCAAATCCTCGTTTTATTTAAGATGTTTATTGAAGTGAAGTTTTAACAGGAAACAAGCAACATGCATCTATAGCCTGTGTACTGGCCTTCAGGCAGCTGCCACAGAACAAGCTGTGGAACCAAGCTCATTTCATTTTTTTTCTGCACTGAACTACACAAATGCAAACGCAAGAAATTTTGGGCAAAACCCAGGAAATTAAAGTTCCCCGGACACTTGAACTTAGCTCCACAACCAGCTGAGCTATATCTATACAGTAGACTAAATAATTCACAGCAAACGCGCAAAAGTGGTTATTCTCGCGTTATAAAGAAACTGAAGCAAGAGACTATGAGAGAGGGTGCTGTTTAACCATGCTCTCTGCCATTGAAAATGCCGTGTTGCTTCCTATAAAGCACGTGTCCGCGTACAGGAAGCACAGGCAGGCAGGCCGGCATGCTACTGAAAACTGGTTTGGACACACGTCTTAGAGAGGGTAAAAGATTTGAAGACAGATATCATAGTGGGGATAAAGAGGCGATTTCTGGAAGGAAACCAGCGAGAAACACCCGAGTAGCATGTTCAAGAACCTTACAGGTGATGAGCAGTTCAAAGGGAAGGGAAGTAGCACTCCCTGCTTACACCATTCAGTGCTTTCCTTCATCATTACCATAGGCTTTATAGCATGTTAATAGAGTCAAATTTTCTCAATTCAACAAGATCACACTTGTGGTAGAGGTCTCAGAACAGACCAAGCGATGATTTTAAAATCTAAACTATACAAGCCATTTAAGAAGTAATAAAGCTTTTAATACAGCTAATGTAGGAACTACATTAGTTGCATAGCTCCAAAAGACTGTCTTGCTCCAGCCCAACACATCTCCCCATAGATGTGTAACCATCACGGGGTGTGGACAGAAACAAACTGACTTTGTAATATAAACATTGGTCACTGTCTTGTAAAAGAAGGAATTTGCCAGTTGTTTCCTCAAAAATCCTGTGTGCTGAGGATTAGATCCAGCTGTCATTCCCACACAACACAGCATGAAGAGCACGGCACCAAGCTATAGCAGTATCTTGGGTACGTGTTTTTCATGTGCAAATTCCTAGACCTGTTTATCTACACCCCTCTGCGAAAACAGGGCCCGGTGTCCTCTAAAATATCCTGGACACTAAAACAGATCATAATTATCCAAAATACTTGGAAGCAGTTCCAGGGGACATCAAGAGAGGGAAGATGAGCTTGGTGTGCTAAGCCTCATTTTCTCTCCATTGAATTGTTCCTGTTTCCCAGGCACATTTTATTAACTACAAAAAGCTACGCTTTCAAAGTACTACTCAGTACCAGTGCTGGGGTCAGGGAGGAGAAAAATGTTGGATCAACGCGTAAGTGCAAAACAAAGTGAGATTAAGCAACACAGTGTTACTTTCCAGAGAAACTGAATTACATCTTAGATTCCAGCCAATTTCTAAACGGTAACTCAAGTTATATTTTAGAAAAAAAGGGCAACAAGCAGCATACGATTTTCAAAGAGACTTCTGAAGTTAAAAAAGCTCTGATGGGGGAGTTGTTTTTTTTTTAAAACCATTGCGTTAGCTGTGTTGTATGGTAGTTCAGCTTGAAAAATGAAAGTAGTGTGTTCCATTATTGTTTTCACTCGTTCATTTTCTGGTTGGTTTGGATTTAAGAGATCCATTTCAATATTTCCTATCATATTTCTAGACGTCACTCTGTGCAAACCGGATATTAGTGACTTGAGTTATGAACTTCAGGAAGGTGAAAAATATGGGCATTGCCAGAAGCTAGTGAAGACAATATTCTGACCGGTAGTTGGACTCCATGTACAGGATGAACAAGAGATGACACAGTTCCTTCCTTCAGGGTCCTGATATCTAATCTGGGTGTCTGAAAAATGAAACTAAGAGGGTACAAATGCACATGAACAAGCCAGAAGGAAGCCATTTTCTGATAGTTCAGCTGCACAAAACCAAAACCATATCTGTTGTTCTTATTCTCCACCACTTCACGGATAAACAGGAAAGCAGGATTTGACACAATAGGTACATTTTACGTATTGCTGCATGGCTTACTCATTCCATTAAATTAAATAAGGTCTTTGTAAAAGAAATACATTAGAGAATCAGAAACTGTTCCACTTCTTTTAAAGAAGTATTTGAAAGATGATTTCAAGATAAGTGAGGGATAAGTGAAATTGGCTGGGCAGACAGAAATACAAGTGTGCAAATCGTAAGACTGGCTACTTCTGCAACAACATAAGTGGCAGTATTTGCTGAGTTAACATAATTCTCTATTAAAGTTATGTTATGTAGCTCCATGGAAATAATTTTGAACGCACAGCACAACTCCCAGCACTACTCTATCTTCTAATCACTGTCATAACAGCATGTGTGACCAAATAGTAAGTACGTTGAGAGAATAAAAAAAAAAATGCAAAAACTACTCTGTGAGGCATCCTGGGTTCTTTGGGTTCAATTATGAAGATCGTCACACCACAGAGACTAAAAAGGAACAACAGGTTAGAGAGGAAACCCGTATTTCACTGTAATTTGCCAAATGTCAGAGCACAAACTGCTCAGATCTGTTCTGATACTGAATACAAATGAGATCTTGTGATGCTGCTTCCCCCAAAATCACTGCACAATGTATCGCATAACTCTCAAATATGACAGTAGCTTAAGTCCTAAACACATGCCTACTTTAAAGAAAAAAATTAGTCTTTACTGAAGCAAAGCACTCAGCAGTGAAAAACTGAAACATGCTTCCAAATGTAGTTAAACAAAGATTGAGGAGATTAGGTCAATCATAAAGGAATCTTAACCTAAAAAATAAGTCCAGTTAAATGCCATTTAGAACAGCAATATTTCTCTAGCCTCGATAAGGTGAAAATTCAACATCAGCACGTCTTATTCAAGGGTATTTCAAAATTTAGCATCATGCAGCTGTTCATGAGCACCACGTCTTTTACAGAAATACTGGCATTTCTTAACAGAACAGCCTTGTCATGATTTTTCATGACCACCTCACTGCCCATGGCAAAAGTTTCCATTTCCATCTACTTGCTTAAAAAAATTCTGTAAACACATTTTTTTCCTGGGTCATGCAAGGTAACAGGATTTCAGTATATCTGAAGAAAAGAAGCAGCAAAGTATGCTACAAAGCAGGATTAAAAAGCAAAAAAAAAAAAAAAAAAAAAGAGGAAAAAAGGGGTTACTAGCAGAAAAAGTTACTTATTAGCACAATAGTTCAGGCCAATTGATGGGGTCTGAATGCTACTTGTGTCCAGAACAACCAAAGGAGACTGCTGGCGTGAAGGTGTAAATGAGGCAGGTTAAACAAAGCCTTCGAACCCAAACCTCCAAATCACTTGGACGGTGACTGGAATCTCATAGTTCACATGAAGCCCCTTCTCCAATTACAGGGGCTAGTTCAAGCACAGCAGCAGATTTTGCCACAGATGTAAAAACACGAAACAGAATTTCATATAAATTATATATAATCCTCTATAATTTTGAGTACCTTGCATTCTCACACAGATAGTATCAATTGGGCACATGGAGCAATGACACCTTCATCTTCAAAGGTTTATCACGAAGGGGAGCTTTGAATTAAATTTTAGTCACCCAAACAAATCTCAACACACAAAATACACAGTTAAGAGTGGGTCGGCTTTCGGGAACCAGACCTCGCTAGTGTGCTGTGCAGAACCAAGCATTACACTGATTATTTCAAGCAAATTAGAAGACAGACTAACCTGTGGCTTAAAAAGAAACTTTGTGGAGTCAGGTCAAAACCTCAGGCGGTAGCAAAGAAAAGACAAACAAAAAAGGCCAAAGATTAAGCGTGAGAGTATAAATTAGTAGTAGAGGAAAAAGGAGCAATAACATGTTAAGGGGAATTGGCATTACTCTTCTTCCAAAATGCAATATTGCTGCGCTCATCTCGTTTCTGAGATACACAGAAATAGTTACTAGTGATGTGCATCATTCCAGTTCAAAGCAAGCTACAAAAAAGAAAAGCAATGGATTGCAAATGAGCATCCCGCTATTTTGGCAAAACTTGATGATCTTGATCTCCCAAGAGATTCAATTCAACTGCTGTTAGAATCAGTGCCACCTAGTCCTTTTTCCTTTATTGAGCATTAGTTTAAGTTTGTTTGAAAAGATAACCCATGTAATTTGACAATGTGGCAACCAACCTGAAAAATGTGTTTCATCATAGCTATTACCAAAGAATGCACATGATACAGAGCGCTCTTACACCTAACCATCACTGAACCAGGAGTAACTTGTTGTAAAATTAACTGCTGTTTAGACAATTAATTCTAATTAGTAATATTAAAGGCATTCACATATTTATTTACTCATGAGGTGGAAGGGTTAGAAAGGAGTCTGTCCATGATGTATTGATCCTCCTGGTGCTATGGAAAGAATGCTAAAAAGGCTTTAAATATTTCTAAGTCTAACAATAAAACTCTTTTTTTCTATTAGAAGTAATTCCTTCGTATAAACAAAATACCAGTACCAGCACCTGTACCCATAACCAGCACGGTCATTTAAGCAGTAGCTAATGTTTCCTTTCGGTTACCAGAAACTTATTTGCCCACCTTTCAAAAAGATGTTTCCGATAAATAGAGGCACTTAAACAGATAAATACTGCTTTCCAGTTATATAATAAAATAAACATCAATTAGTCATTTTAGTTTGAGAAACTCGGTAAATTACAAAGTATTAATTTTATTTAAAGTTTTCTATAACATTAAGTTATACTAGTTCATACTTGTAACAGCAGGTTAGTAGCAGTTAAGTGATGAACTGCAATTATACTTGGTTGAGGAAATGTTACAGACAAGACAGTTTAACATTAAGGAGTTTAGTAGCAAGTATTCAACAAACCAATGAGTTAGAGACAAACTTTGCCCTCTGAGAAGCTAAATGGAAAAGCAACAATAAAGCTTACAGAACTTAGCTCGTACAATTTGCCTTGAAGGCGGTAGATTGGTTCCCTGAAATAGCAAATTGCAAAAATGAAGTTTTATTTCAGAAACATTTTCTCATGCCTTTCAACTCCAAACAATTAACTTACACATATCTGTTTATTATATTTACAGTAAAAGGTTCAGCAAAGTCCTTTATACCAAAAGTAACCTAGTTTCAACATTTAATTTGAAATGCCAAGCTTTTTCTCCACTTCTTTAGAGAGAGAACATTCACTTAATTAAAAAATCATTCATTTTATTTGTGTACTTTTGAAGAGTCAGATAATTGGTCGATTTTCCTTTTATGGGACACTCCAAAGTGATGATGGTTGTTGTGTTTGACACATGTTCCGGCACAGCTAGATAAGAAGGAAATCTCTCCTCAGAGGAGAGAGACTAGTCTTTGAAGCCATTTCAGTGTTTAGACCTTTCAACTTTTTTCATTTCAGTCCAAACCGTATATTACATCAAAAATGCCACTGATGATGGTCAGGCTCCAGGAGACCGTCTCATCCAAGAAGTTAATGGATTATTTTAACTAACATCTCAAAAATAACTAGCAATTTCTTGGTGGGAGGAAGAGGTTGGATTTCTATCCCCACAATAACGACTACGTTTTCAAAAAAGCTAGAACTCTCATCGACAACAGCAGAATAGGAGACTTTCTGAAGTCTCAGGTTTATTACTTGAGGGTTCTAAACTCAGCGGTCACATGCGAAAACCTTGACCTTTCACTCCTGAGCATCGTTTGACCAAATTGCACATGAAAACAGCAGAAAGACGTTCAATTTGGGTAATTATTTATATAAAATTTCATTGCCTTATTTTTACGAGAATTTTTTTATATCCTTTTAAAGTATGTATTGATTCCATAACATCATCTTTCTGTTTAAGACTTTGCAAAACCCTCAAAGTGAGCAGAAACCCTCAAAGTTGTAGCATGTTCATTATTTTCATCTCATATAAAAAACAGGACTGATCCTGTGAAGTACTGAGTGCCCCTGGCCCACACAAAAGCAAAGAAAGCAGCAAAGCTCGGGAGCACTTAGCATCTTGCAGAATCAATCTTGTATTCTCATGGGGTAACAAGAAACAGACAAGTAATTTCATTAATGAATCTCAGTGAAAATGCTAATTATTCTGAGAGAGGACTATGGTACATAGCCAACACCTCTGTGAATTCAAGTGAAAGTCTTCAGAAGAGGTAGAGGCAAATCTACTTTTGCTTGCTGAATTGCCCCTTCACCGCTATTAAGCTGTGAACACGTAAGAACTAGTAAAACAACTATGACAAAAGCACACACAAGCAAGTACTCACCAGTGTTTTGGATTCTGAAATTCACAAGTTTACAGTTAATGACAAAATACATTGATGTGTAACATGAAAGATTCAATGCACTAAATGGCACGGGAGGGAAAACGCTAACCAGCACTGCAAGCAGTAGCAGAGATATTAAAGGATAAATGCTAACAATGAAAGTCAGGTGGCTCTAAAAAAATTCAGTAAAACAAGGTGATGATGATGATGATGCATTTTATATATGTTTGAAGCAGAGAAGGTAAATGGATACACTTACAACAAATAAACACAGCCAAGAAAACCAAAGAGCTGGGATTAACTTGCACATGCCATTATCCATGCTCTGTTAGGTGCCTACCTGATTTCCCACTGCACTTTTGTTAACCTGACTGCTTCTTTGTTGGGCACTAAGGAAAGCAGAGGAAAAGAGTTATACTGAAGAAACTTGAGCTAAGCCAGTTCCCGAGGGATAGATTTGAGCAGTAATAGTTACTTCTGATTCCAGCATAGAAATCTAGAGTAACAAAGAAACACAGCAAAATCATTGCATATATGCGCATACTTCAATTACTTTTTCTTACAATATAAGTATGTCTGCTTGTATTTGCCTGCTTAGGACAGAAGGGACACGCACAGCAGACAGCTCCTACTAATCATCTCCTTTGTAACAACATCCTACTCGGATTGGTAAAGGTTACTAAAAGAACAGAGAAATTATGGCTCATGTGGGTCACTTTGGAAACATTAGCCTCAATAAATATTCAAGAGAGACAAAAAGCAAGCCATTTCTGTTATTTAGTGCAATACAACAAAATCCTCCCCTGCTGGAGGCTCCTTAATAGCTTTGTCTTGACAGTTTGTTTTGGATATTATTCTAATATTTATATGCACTTTGAGGGTGTAAATATAACCAATGGATGAAGCCGTCACAAAGCTGGTTCAAAAAGCTGGAATCTTATAAGAAGAGCATATTTGAAATTAGAACATATTTTAAATATTTTGCTCAATTCTTGAACTCTGGCAATCTCAGTTCCTGAAACAAAACACACTCCTGTCTCAAAAACATAAAAGTTGCCATTAATTCTAAAAGCATTTGCATTATGTGGTGGTTTGTAAGTGTTAGGCAACAAAATTAAAATATTGCTGGAAAGAGGGAAAAAAAAGTGTTCAACCAGCAGGCTTTGGCTACTTGACCACCAGAGCAGCCACTGGTGACAGGAAGTTTTGTTTGGATTAGATTATACCATTTCAGCAGGCATTGATGGACGGAAGAAAGCAGCATACATATTAGATCAGCTACAAACACTCTGGAAGAGTAAGAAAGACGTGCTTGGATCACAGCCTACGGGCCAGTCCTGCAACCGTTTTGTTCACAGCTGCTGTTCCAAAGAACTGCTGAAGCACCAAAGTCAGCCCTGTCCCAATTCTGATCCAGCCTGTCAGACCACACTCTATCAAACCAGCAGCCCACGGGCCGTCCATGAGAAGATCCACAAGGTGGTTTATTCCATGTGGCTGGTCACTGGGCTTAGCTCTCAATCATCCAGATCCTTTTGACCAAACAACACTGCCTGTCTGCGGTGCATCATCTGAGTTGCATAAGCTTTGGTGCATAAGTTACGATTAAATAACACACACGCAGAAAAAACAGCACTAACCCCTCACCAATTTCAATCTGTTGTTTGAGAAACACACAGGAGATGGCTTTAGGAAACCTAATTACTATTCATTTGGTTTGGTTTTGGGGGTTTGTTTGGTTTTTTATTATTTTTTTATTATTTTATCACTTCAGGAAAGATAATTAGACCACTAACATCATACTAAGCAACTCAAGCCTTATAGAAATAGCCCAGCAATTGGTCCTCTATTTACTGGTCTAAATATAAATTACTCTTTATGTAGATTAAAACATGTAGCTATGTCTGAGTTACATCAACTGAAAACAAACCCAGTCCCCACAATTTGCCACTCGTTCTGCTAAATGAGACATACATTAATATTCTAAGATTTCACAATTTCATAACTATGCAAAGTTGTCTACAAATTGGCATTCTTAATTCCTTCTTGAGTCAATTCACATCATGCTGTACCTGCCTTAGGCCCTGCAATGCTGCAAGGTAGTTTTAAATGTCCTGTGCTCTCATTCTTATGAGCAAAGTTAACAGGACTTAGACTTATAAAACACTAGAGTCACATGAGACAACTGGCTAGAAGACTCAGCAAAAGAAAGGAAACACTAGGGAATCTATAAGTCCTAGATGTTTAGATACTGCAGAAGCTCTTATGCTACCCAACATTATTTCATTTTCCAGTTCTAATATAATTGCTATAACAATAATAGGATTACAATTTAAAATGTGTATTTTCTACTGTTTACCTCATAAATAAATATATTTTACATTTTAAATTGTTCTTAGTTATACAAGTTTTCTCTTCCAATTGAGCACAAGTCAACAAAGATACTTCCCATCAGTTTCAACCTATAGAAACACTTGCTTAAACTTATCAGTGAGCTTAAGCGAAGAGCCATTTGTTATCTGCTTATATCCCACACGCAGGGGCTGGGGATTTCTAGATCTCAACTGGCAAAAGAGGAAGCAGCTTTCCCACGAAATTGAACGCAGGCATTGCAACTCCTTGGAAAAGACACAGCAGTAAGGACCGTGGACTGAACTACAGCAGTATCCAGGAGGGGGACTTTTTCAGGGGAGAGACGTAACAAAATAGCTCCAGATATACCTGGCATTCCGGAATCCAAGACTATAAAACATAGAAGGTTCCAACTTGACACAAGGAAAAGTCTTTTCACAGAAGGAGAGGCAAGCATTGGAACAGGCTGCGTGTAGAGGCTGGAGAATCTCCAGTTTTAGAAGTTTTCCACATCTGATTGGACAAAGCCCTGAGTAACCTGGTCTGAACTCAGCATTGACCCTCCTCTGAACAGGAGGGTGGACTATGTGACTTCCCAAGGTCACACCACACACCATGAATATATATGGAGTGTTTTTAGCAGGCTTTTTCCTGTCAGAAAAGGATGAAGAGAAGTAAATAGCGGGCAGGTTGTTATCTTGACCTCTAGAAGGGCAGCTACCATTCCTACAACATCCTGTCATTTGTCAAGAAGAACTGATAAAGATATCTAGGACCTGCAAACAATTATAGAGAAAGTTGCTCAAACCAAACACATAAACAGCGCCTGGTTTTGCATTCTCCCCTCTCAGTTGACTGAACTCCATGTTTTAAACCTTCAAGGCATACTGCCAAAGACGTAGACCTTCCTTCACAGTGCTATCTAGAATAGGCCATAGTATAACACATATCGTGGTGCCAAACTTTGTTGCCAGCACCCCACATGGATGAAATCTGTTGTGATTCCAAACACTGTTACGGCAAATATGGCATAAATATGACTGAAAGAACATTTATTCTTCAAAGAGTGAAGACATCTTTAATGTTTTTACTAGTGTCAAAATGTTGGTATGAAGTCCCTGAGGCACAAATTGCTGGAAGCTGAGGGAGAACATTCTGGAGGATATTCTCACAGCCTTTTCAATTAAGCAAGGAGAACGTCAAACCAGCCCCTGCAGGGCATTCTGCTACTATTATTCTCTACAGCCAAACAGCAGGCACACTTACAACTCGGTGACATCCACTACTCTGAGCAGAACTGTTTCGCACTGAATCACAGCTCCCAAAATATGCATTCGCAACAATGTGGAAAGACCACCAATATTATACACTTCTGTGGTCCTAAAATGGGTACAGTGAGGGCATCAGCTTGCCAAAGCTGCTTCCTGAGATGCATATGATTCCAGACCAAGACAAGCTTCCACTTAAATGAAACCAGGCTTGTGAACTGGGGTGAAGAATCCCCTACAAGTGGGACAGAATTCAATACTATGTATATTAAGAAAGACCATGCTCCTGCATGTTTGGGACTGTGCAGCTTGCATCTTCACTGTCACACTTCAGGACTTGTGTTTTAAACTTAGTTTAAAAAAAAAAAAAACTGACAATGTCTTTATACCAAAGTCCCTATATACATACTTTGCGAAGCCAATGAAGTCTTCATGGTTGGTGTTGATGTAAGAAACCTGGATATCAATCAGCAGCAGCACCTATTAGGGGAGACAGGAGAGCAAAAAAAGGTGGGTAAGGTAGAGGAGAGAGACTGAGAAAAAGGATGGGAGAAAGAACAGAACTTTCGAGTTTTCTGGGTTATTTAATATTCCTTTCATAATTGTTCAAGCCAAAGGCAACAATATTTTCCAAATCCCACCACTTGTGTTTGTATGCTTGTTTAATAAGCTAGACTACAGAAGAGCTCTTCCCTCTTCCTATTTTTTTTTTCCTGACAGACCTAATTTTTTTTTTTTTTACTGTCTTGACCCTTCTCCACTTTAAAAAGATCTATCATACATGGCCAGAGAGCATTTAATAATATATAACATAGATTCTAGCTCCACATTTTGCAAGTTAAGCAAAATTCTGTCTATTTGTAGCATTCCAGCCAAGCCAGCAAGAAACTCAAAAATAAAATCGAGGTACCTAAGCTTTCTTTAGGTAGCACACAAAGAAGTGGTAGGTAAGCTAGCCCTGTTCCCGAAGATGTACAGTCCAGGTACTAGACAGCCATTCTGGTGCACGCATCTGGCTTGAGAGATAGGCTAGTCAATGAAATAACAGAATTAACGGTTTCTGTACTTAGCACTTGCCAGGCCTTCAATATCCCAGAGACAGAACTTGATTCAAACTTGATAGTCTAACTCGGCAAAGGACTTGTTAAGGTATTAAAGAAAGCTCACTCCAACCCTTGAACAGCTTCTCGAACGTGCATGAGATTGCGCTTCCCCCCCCCCCATCTCATCAGACTTCCATTTATCAGCAGGAAGCAAGGAAGAAACCTACTGCTAACAAATGGTAGCATTTAATCTCCTCAAAGCGTACAGTTATTTCTGTACAGCTCCTCAAACAGAGCGTCACTCCCAAATTCTTCACAATTTCCAGAAGATTTTAAGCGCCTTAGAGCAAAAGATAGTGGGGATTTGGGTCTAGCTCTTACCTCTGAAAATATCCTCACTAATATTTTGATTTATTAACAGCAACTGCTAACAGCATAAATAATGATGTGAATATGTGACAATAACCTATTTGACCAATTCTTGGCATTTACAGAAAGTTGGTATTTTGCACTTTGTTCTGGGAAATTGCCAGGTATGTGCACACAATGAGGAATGGAATAATAAGAAAAAAAGACTCAATTATTCTAATTTGTGTCTTCTTCCAAATTTTGAAATAACTGAGTGTGCTAACTAGAGTTCCCTGCAAATACAAGCCCAGTAAATACAATTTTTTCAAAAATTATTTTTAAAACTACATTCACGGCACAGATTAAAGGAAAAGAAGTAGGATATGCTGCACAGCTCCCTAGCTCTCACAGGGACAGGACTAGAGAGCCAGGAGTCCAGAAGCTCTGGACTAGCCCTTCCTCCCCAGATATTTCTGTTGTCACACTCTGCACTCTCCAGACAATAATTCCTGTTTCCACGTCCAGTGGATTTTCTCACATGTAATCTAAGCTTTGAAGTTTCCTGGATTTGGAGTGCTTAGCTGGGTGATGGATGTTCTAAAGAAGTTTCTCTGAAACTAATTTTTTTTTAAAACTTCAAGGAAAGCAACGGTCACATCCACAAAACTGGAATGGCGCCGGTTAACAAACGCTTGAAATTCTGAGTTTATAATACGACAGCCTAAAATTATCAACTTGATAGCAGTCCCTGCCTTTCAGAACGGCCATAGGAGGAACCTTTTTCTTGCTGATTTTAGAATCCAAAGGATAAATTACTTTATTAATTTTCAAGATTTGAAATGCTGCCTTTCAAAGTGCACAATAGCCCTCGGGTCAGTTCCAGAGGTTCTACACTACGCACCTCAGCAAGCCTGTCAACATGGCCAGAGGCAGACAAGGCCGAGTTGCCCAGCTCAGCCTGCGTGCTGATGCTATCGTTCAGTAACACAGAACTTCAGCAGCAACGCTTGCTGGAGCTCACGCGTCCACTACATGGCGTGTCACTCCCACAAGAGTCCCAGCACAATTGCTGGTGGGCCTCACTGTCATTAGAACATGGGATTGATACGTTAAAAAAAGACTGGAAACAAAATAGAAAAAGGCTGGGTATTTCTGTGTGTGTTTGTTTAATCAATAATCAATTTCCCACCAGCAGCCGTTGTGGCACAGCTAAGAAGATGTTCCCGTGCCACAGTGTGCCAAGATAATGCTACTTTAAGACACGAATCCTAATCTTGAAAGATCAGATAAGGATTTTCTGTAATAATTCTAGTCTACTCTGTCAAAGCTCAATGGCGGAGGAGCAAATTCTCTCCACCTCTAAAATGTGCAGCCTGCAGGGGAAGGGAGGGGGAAGAAAAGAAAATAAAAATCTTTCACTGTCTTTCTGTACTTTGTACATAAGAACTTTCCTCCTCCACACACTTCCAGAAACTGTTAGGTCTCCTATTTATTCTCACCTGATCCTTGGTCTTCTCTTCTCTTTCACGAATATAGCCAGCAACAATTCTTTCTGTTTCCTCACACAACCTTGGATATGTTGCCAACTGAAAAGAAAAATTAATAGAAATTTACACCTGCAGGGCAGCTTCAGTAGAACACAAACAGGGGAGCCTCCAGCTCTCCTTTGTGGAAGGGTGCAATTATTATAAATGCTTGGGCTAAAAGTTAGCTACGCTACAAAGCAAGCTTTACTTGCTATTAATGGCCATTTTCCAGAGGAACTGGAAAGACCTAAACCCTTGGATTATTCCTGTACTTTTGCTCCATGGAACATTGAGGAAAAGACACTTTAGACATGTGAACCACAGTTTATCAGCTTTGGGACGAGGTTTCTCCATGCCTCTGTCTTCTACTATGCCTAATTCCAGAGTGGCGCTTTAAATAATTTTCAAGTTTCTTGTTCTTTGAAGGCTCCACCTTGTGGCAACATCTTTACATCTCAGTAACAATACTTAAAAATGTAAATGGCAAAACACAACAGTAAATTTGGCCAATAGCACTGGGAAAAAAAAAAAAACTCTGCACAATTCATTCAAATGACATATCTTCCAAACTTTGATAAAAGTGAAAAAAAACTGGAAACTCTGCTCAAAATATTGCAGTGAATCTGCTTCTCTATGACCTTTGCCAAAAAAGATTGTCACCCTTTCCTGTTTTAAGAAATAGATCATTTACCTGCTCATCGGTAAAAAAAACATGCATTATTCAGAAAAATGCAGAGAATGTGACAGGATATTTCTCAGCAACTTCAGCAGACCTGTGCTCACATCCCAGAACCACTCCTGTATTGCTATTATTAGGGTACCCGAACTCTGAGACGGTGGGAAAGACAGAGGGACAGAAGGTGATTGTACAAATACAAGGGAGACAAAAGTCTTCCTAGCTTCCCACTAACCTCTTGACAGCTGGAAATCAGACGTTTTGGGGTTTCATATGCACATTTTGCGTACGAAAAAAGCACAGGAGATGTTGTGGACCTATTACATTGCAAAGAACTGTGGTGATACTAGTAAAGTTTAGATACAGAAAGAGCATTTTTCTTTCCTTAATAGATGTCTGGACACATTTGAGGCCTTTGCTCTAGAAAAGTTTCACTGTTTCTTCCTCTTATTAGCATTGGAAAAGAAAATTTTACAGGTCTTTTTGCTGATTTACACATTTGTGGAATTGCTGCCTACGTTCCCATTTTCAGTACCAATGAAAACATGGTTTTAAAGAGGAAACCAGGGGCAACTCTTGACTCAACAAAACCCCAATCATGAGGCGTGTATATAGATATACATATTAAAAATACAGGAATTAAAAAATGAACATTTCCAGCATTACATTGTTTTGAGAGTTGTGCAGAAGTTGTAATTACAACTGTACATCAAGTGACCAGATCAGAAATCTCTTATAATACTGTAAAATGCAAAGACAGGCTTTATATTATCTACTATACCATTACATTTTACTTACATTACCAGATCCATTTGCAAGTTACCTTTTTAGTGCACTTCTTGACAGTGTTGATTAACTCTTGCATCACCAGATCCACACTTTTTAAACAAGGTCCTTTCAGCTTGACTATCTGTTTCTTAACTATGGCTTCAAATGCCATATCTGGAGTAAACAAACCTGTTCTGTGGACATAAAAGAATACATAAGACAGTAACAAAAACATCGTGCAAGGAAGATTTTTTTACTGAATGGCTCATAGCGTAGTTTCCAGAGGCTTACACCTCAGTAATAACAATCCCTACACAGAACTAAATTTGCTCCTTTCTCCAAAAAAAGAAAGCGTCATTGTGAGTAGAGTACAGAAGCAGAAATATGCCCTACTATTTGACGATGACTGCGAGAACTTTAAAGAGTACTGATATATAATGCAGTAAAGCCTTTTCAGCAGTGCATGAAGGGATAAAGGGCAGGTGCAGCACTCCATGCACAATCACTTGCATGGCAAACCCACAGGAATCCCACAGCTGCTCTCTTCTCTTCACTCACACCAGGAAATGTGGTTCTGTTACTCAGAGTCCTATATGGAGAATTTCACAGTTGGTCACTGCAAGGTATACAAACCTATGTAACAGGTACGTCAGGCCTTACTTCTCTTTCAAACACCGCTTGTAAAGGTCTACCTTGGCAGATACATTACATACAAAAGCAAACTTAAAAACATGCCCAAAACTATCAGTTCACTACCATAAATTGCTCATCAAGACTTTTCCGTCAATAAGCCCAGAAAAGTTCAGGTACAGCACCACGGCTACTAGAGCCAACCATTTGAGAATTTACTATACAAATAATGCACAGAGCATTTCCCAAAACACTAAGAACAACAAAGCTTGTTAGCAATGCTTTCAAAAGATATTACATACACACCATTGGGTAGGAGAAGAGGGGAAAAATGGAAAAAAAAATAAAGAAAAAAATGCCACAAAAGAAGAATCCAAGCTTTTTGGAATCCATTCTATTGCCAAAAGAACAAAGAAATGGGTATGCATCTGATAAAGTGTCCCTCCAAAATAGACTGATCATTCCAAAGTAAGATAATTAAGTCTTTCCAAAGCAAAAAACCAAATACCTCCTCTTCCCAAACCTTATATATATATACACACACACATAGAGAGAGAGTATATACTGCAGACATATTCACAAAGTGAAACCTCAGCCAACTCACTTGTAAATGAGTCATTCCAAGAAATAGTTAAGAGTAAAGGGGAGTAAGATAGTGCACAGAGTCTCTGCTGCAACTCAACCTGAAAGGTTTTTTCCATATCAAGACACAAGTTTTCCCTCTAAAACTTACGACTTTTCAGGTATACAGGCTGAACAGAACTGCAGACACTACCAGAAAAAAGGGCACTGATTTTCTCTGTAAAATAATTTTCCAGCATTTACAGGTAAATTAAACTTTTATGGGAAAATCAACTGTTTGGCCAAAAATAGCTACCTGAAATACAGAAGTGTAAAGCAGTGGAAGAAAAAAAATCAGCTGCTGGGAGCAGTGTGTTAGTAACGTAGCCTAGCAGCCAACAGCCAGTGTGTCCACAGGTTAAAAAGACCACAGCCTCTATAATGACTGGGCTTGAAAACATGGGAGCACTTGCCTGATACCATGTATGTTCTTGATGGCATAACTTATTTCTCTCCGCAGTTCCTTCTCGTTGAATTCCATCTAGAGGAACAAGAGCATATGAGATCATATTAGAGAGGTTTTTAATAAAACAGAAAACATTACCTCTCCCAATATAACTGGGAGATGGGCAAGTTCAACTGGCAAAATATTAATTTCTAATTATGCTAAACAAAGCATAAGTATTTTAAAACATTATAATGCTACGGCTACAGGCAGCAGGAAGGATTGTTGAAAATTATGCACCCTTCCATTCCAGATATACCAACACCTAGAACGACTTTGCGGAGTTGATAGAGAAAGCCAGAAACAGGATTTGGAAGATGCAACTTTTTTTTTTTTTTTAAGCCTGGTTTCCTAAGTGGTGCAACTTCTGTGATTAGGGTCCGTTTATCCTCCCCTTCCCATTCTACTGTTGGTCAACCAAATTTGAGAGTGGTCTCAGTTTTGAAGTCATAAAGCTTCTCTTTAAGCTTGTCAAGCCAGCTAGGTGGAAGAAGTTAGTGCTGTCACAAACAAAAGAGTCATTAACCTAAGCCCAACTGGCATCTGTTCTGTTGGACTGCTAGCTGACCCACCACATTTAAACCTTGGAACCAGCCACAATCCTGCCTGGTTGTTACCCAACTTAAAGTTAGGGGATGTCAAGGTAGTTGAACATTAAAACAGGTGGAAAAGAAGCTTAGCAAAAGTGTAAAAGAATGGGGACTAGAGATACAGTGGAGTTCACGGTGAGGAGAAGCTGAGAATCAAGAGGAGAAATGTTTTCCCGAAACACCAAATTTGCTTCTGCTCCACTTCCCACTATGAAAGTGTAGGACTGAAAGCTGGCTTTGGTTTAATGCATTGAATACAGGAAGTAGAAAACACAGAAAATGACTATTTTCCATAACTCTAATTTTAATAGGTACAAGGTACTTGAACACAACAACTTAAATTTACTAACTCCAGTTTTTTTGCGTACCCCACCTCATCTAACAAGAAGGAAGGTGCCATTTGTGATAAAACAATAGAAAACCATGGAAAATAGTAAGAACCGGGACTATAATTATATTCTAACTCCAATGTTTCATAATTCTTAGCATGTCTCAGTACCCAAAACTAGAAACGAAGCCAAACGTCTCAATTATAACTCCATGTAATTTCTTCCACGCTTAAGACCATGGTCTTCCAATCAGACCTTATCTTGGCTTTACAACTATCAGTATGAACATAAGAATACAGAAATAAAACACAAAGCACACCAGGAAGATGGATAAATACCTTCACTAGTTCAAAAGGAAAACGTTCATGGAAAATACGATTGATTTTGGCACCTCCTGAAAGTTCTAGTGTATCAACCTGATCTCCTGATCCTTCAATTCTTTTTTCAAAGTCCACTGAAAACTGTTGTACCATCCTAAATTTCAAAGCAGGGAAGAAAAAAAAACAAACCATTTAAGCATGTCAACTACCAACTCTTACTTCAGTACTATGTAAATGCCAGTGCCTATTAAAACACATTTAGGAATTGACAAAAGTATCTGTAACAACAATTCATTTGGTAAAGCTGCCAATCTATAAAATCCATACCTACACACACACCCCTATGCCCCTCCTCTCTCGCAGGACACAGCTCAGCATATTATTTTCTTTCTTCAGAAATGTATTTTTTAAAAAATACTGTTTATTAAACTGTATATTTAAGTCAGCTACAAATGCAGGGTAGCAGGCGACATTCGTGTTTTATCAGTGATCACAAAATTGTAAGCGCTACCATTATTTATTACATAAATTTTTAAACTTTTTTTTTTTTAAGAGAAGAAAAAGTGATTGCTGATAGCATTCTTTTTAGTAACAAGCAAATAAAAGTCCTGATGTTTAAATTATAATACTTTCTGTATTTGAATAGAAAAGCACATCCATATTTAGGTTCTGTTACAGAAATTGCAAAGCTCAACAGGGCAGACCACCACAAGCAAAAATCTCCACTCTTATGGCAAAAGGTACCATTTGCGGAGAGCTTACTCCTCCACAATCTTTCTTTGATCTTTCTAATATCTTTCAAAAAGATACAGTCCAACAGCATGGTGTGAATCGAGCCACTAAGCTGATCCAGAGCTGGAAAATTTGAAAGAGATTGCTAAGAAACTTTCCCGTGCCAAAAAGCTAGCCCAAGAAGCAGTACTAACACGTCAACGGGGCAGCTGTCACTGTCACAAGCTCCAGCTTATATGGTTGTACTTAGACTTCTGCAGCAGAAGCATTTAGAAGAACACACACTCAAATTCCTCCAGTTATGGAAGGTTCATGGATAGCTCGATTTTTATTTATTTATTTAAGTACGTACAAGCATTTGGTCATAAAATTTGAAATGACAATTTCTGCCAAAAAGTAACATTGCATATCAACTGTACATAAACCTGAGACACCGATATGGCCAGGTTAACAGAATTATAGGAAGAGTCTAAATGTAGAGCCCCAGACTTAATTTTTTAAGAGGACTGCAGAAACTAAAGATCATTTTATGGGATGAGATGAGGCAGATTTTTTCTTCTTAGATGCATTATGGAACTTCTTCTCAAGAATCAAAGGAAAGGGTTCTAGTTATGTTACTTTCCACACTCCAAAAGAAAAAAGGGAAAGTGAGGAGAATTTTTACTGAGAACTTCTCCTATAGCACCTACTTATAACAAAGGAATTAGAAAAAACTATACAGAGCAGTATCAAGTGGGATGGCTCAGGCTGAAATGGAATTAGATTCTTTTTCCTTTAGAACACATTACAGTTGTAGAGCATGAGATACCAGCAACGCCAAACAATTCACACCACTCCATGTATGTGTCTCTAGCAGTCAAGTCACCAAATACATAGAGTGAAAAAAAACCACCTGGGTTATACTGTCATGGAAGAGTCAAAGGTGATGCCCCTCTGTTTTTGCAACCAAAACATCTGAAGTGAAGTCATGAGGTATAGACAGATCTTTTGGACACAGTTGTTACAAAAACAAGGAGTAAATTAAGAGTCTTTGGGTGGCTCAAGAAAGCCTCTCTAGTTCAGGTGAACATTTCCCCCTTCTGAATTACAGACTTTTAACTACAGAACGGATCCTGCCCAAAAAACTTCTGCATTTTCACAATCCAGTGCCATCTATCCTAGAGAACCGAGAAGGCTGAAAACCTTTGAAATCAGTCAGAGTACGAACATGACAACAGTCATAGAAGAGAGAAGAACTAGGTACATTTTACATCTCTCTTTCTTCCTTTAGATCCTTCCTCTTCTAAGAGGTAAATTTTAATTGCATATGAACACAGAAGTAGCTGCAGAGGGCTACAATTTAATAAATAAATAAATAAACAGAGAAAAAAATGGCAGACCTTTCAGGTGAAAAGGTACACAGATCAAGCAAGCTGCATGAAGCAGAGCAGTGGGTGCTAACTGGGCTTCAATCCGAAATATCAGCATTACCCTTTTTCCTTAGTGCTAAAACCACATTAAAGAAAGGCCTCTGATTCCACTTCTGCTTGATTCAAAGTCAGATGAACAGTCGTCTCTGTTCCATCATTTTACAATAGCGTTACCAAAGTCTTGTCAGACGGACTTATTTTGTGGATGAGACGCAAATTAGACAGTAACTTCAGCAGTGAAAAAGCTTTCTAGTTTGGAACGTATGATAATAATGTATCTCCAGAAATAGTTGCAATTCCTCCAACAAACAACAACAGTATTTAGTCCATGATTTCTTGAGCCTAAAAGGGTCAGTATCTGCCAGGTTAGTTTTAACACAAGCACAGGTGGCACATCACCTATTTTGCTGCCAGTTGTCAGATGCGTGCTCAGAGAGGCAAACCGCAAAAAAGAGGTTTTTACCCACCCCAATACACTATCACTTGAATGTAAGAACGGCTGCAGTACCGCAGAGCAAAAGCCATACCATGACAGTCACCAACAATAAGTGCCTAGGAGCACAGAGCAAGCACACAGTGGTATTTCTCCAGAATACTCTCTCAGCCTCAATAAATTGCTGTTCATGGATTTCATACAGCAGGAATTTGTCCTTGTACTTACTAACATTAAATGCCTTCCCCATCCCAAGAAACTGCCTAGCTGCTCTCTGAAAGCACACCAATTTTTAGTATCAGCTCCTGCAGCAAAGAGCTCTCTGACTTAGATGCACATCACATGAAGGACTGTCATCTATGATTAATTTTGATCTTGACATCTTTGAGTTCTTTTGGATAGCCAAGTTTTTATATTGGAAAAAGAACCATTCCCTATTCTCCTTTCATACTCTTCATCTGACAGACTTCTAACATAATCTCCTTCCCTTGCTTGAGGTCATCTTTTTGGCAGGCTGAAGAGTGTGTCTGTACAATCAGAAGCAGTTTCTTACCTTTGATCATCCACGTTGCTCATCTTTGTACCTTTTCCTGTTTTGCTTTCTCTATTTTTTAGGATTGCTAAAATTAATTTCAAGAAAATTGTGGTGAAATTGTAGAGTAAATAAAGTGTTCTGGAACATCAAGCACAGAATTCTTTGGTGTTTGCTTACAGAATTCTTAACCATATCATAATCTTTAAATTTAAACCCATTAGAAAGGAAAAGAAAAAAAAAAGCAAAACAAACCTATACAAAGTGGAAAAGCAGACAAAAGACTAGACACTCACTGCAACAGGGCTTTTGTTTTTCTGGTTGGATCTTCTGGTCTGAAGTTTTTGTATACCTCTACTTCATGTTCTATAGAAAGCAGCTGGCTCTGGAGTTTGCTTCTGAAGGCTGGCAGGGTATCCCGAATATGATTGGTAAGTTGCTAAAAAGCAAATAAAAGTCCTTTTATACTGTTAATAAAGATGAAAGCAAGAGCACAACCATTTCCTTCCGACTGCCAAGCATATCAGCCATGAGCTGTGCTGGTTTACCAGTGTAGATCCTTTTGATCTTTGAAGCAATGGACACTGTTAAAGAACAATACGATATCCCTTTTGGATACATAGTATAAGTAGGTCTGAAAAACTCCTTTGTCCTGCCACTCACTGAGACCTGTTACTACATCATTGTTTAGTTACATACAAAAAAGTTATACACGCTACATATGTAATTTGAAATGACCTCTCACCACTCAGCACTGATGCCACCACTCCCATTTTGCTGGTTTTCCTAACAGTGTTTCCCAATTCCCTATATACTTGTTCAGCATGACAACTCTTTTACTTTATAGCCACAAGGCAATGTGGAACAAGGAAGAAATTCTGAGCATCCACAGCCCATTGAGAACAGAGACGGAGGGAAGCATAGCCATACGGAGTACCTACTTGGCATTCTCCCACCATCGGGAAAAATCACCTCCATGTGATTTCTGCTCCCTTGTACAGAGTATACTAAAGGGAAGAGATTTTGCCCTCCTATTAACGATTATAGAACTTGACCTTTTTTAACACTTGAATTTTGGCTGAAAAAGGTTCTACCACTCAAGACTGTCGGTTTTCATTTCTGAAAATACACCTAAAAATACTGGAAAATATATTGAAGGAGAATATAAAAAGGCTTACCAGATCTGCGTTTAACTTACGTCACTTACTTCTGCATATGTACGTTGTAATGTGTTTGGACAGCACTATCCATATCTTACCTGTACCATAAATTTCTCACGCATTGTACCCATTCCTTGATTAAAACAAAGTGGGCTCCTTGCACTATGCTGCAAACCCTCTTCCCAACCCCAGTCAGACAAGCTATAAATTAAGAATGTCATATACCAAGATACGTAAACTCAAAATAGAACTTGTTCAGCACACCGACAGGCACAAAATCAAAGTTGCAGTTTCCCTGGAGCACCACCTTGTGGATGCAGAGAAATTAAAATATTACCTGAAACCACAAAGACTAATACATCCCTAATATCTTACGGATGAAACTTATCTTCCCATATATAATATTCTACACACAGTAATAGCAACAGAAGACCAACAGTTCATACTGAAATAGGTAAATTTACGAAAGAGTTGACAAAAAAGTTAATAGTACCTAAAATAATGTAAGTCAGGACAGATAAGACAGTCCAAAGGTGTATGCAGCCCATGCTTCAGTCTCAAAACTAAGATGTGTGGAGTAAACTTTCAAGATATAAAAAGAGGCAAAACATCCTAAACGCAGCCAAAATTGCAGGATACAAGCAAGTTCTTGCATCCTGCTGAATGCTTTAATTCTGAGGCACAAATAAAGGGCATTAGCATTCCTGTTGAGCCGGTCCAGAGCATGCCACAACCTGGCTGTCAAGTTACAGCTGCAAAGTCACCGTAGCAAGAAATTAAGCAGGCCAGCCACTTAGTTTCCTAACTTAATCAATAACTTTTCTGTTGTTTCCAGCTGTTGTCCAAAACAGACAAAGCTAGGCTGACCTGGTCTTTGTCTATTCCAGACCAAAGGCTGCAATTTGACAATGAAACGGAAAAAACACCATCAAGTTTAACTTGTAGGAATGCCAAGACCACTGGTCAGCTGATAAACTAAATTTAAAAAAAAAAAAAAAAATCATAGCATCACCAGTAATTTTAGAGAGGCAGGCACGACTTGATCTTTTCCTCTTCAAACTTGCTGAGATGCATCATCATTAGGGTCACATGCTATTCAAGCTAAGGGATGGTGCTACGAAAAGAGTAGTACCCAAAGACACAAAATGATGAAGAGAATTATATACTCCTCCAGGTCTCCTGTAGGCAGTGTCTTCATTGGGACAGTAAGCTATGGATTTCTCCTCCAGGTAACTGGGAAATAGACCTCTATTTCATGCTGAAGGAAGCTGTGATCTGATGTGGTTTAACATGGATTCATTGGGCAAAAATAAAGGTCATGTGAACAAAGTGTTCCGATTACGATATTTGTCATTTATATCATTAGTATACAGCACACTGTTCTATTAAAAACTATAATAAAGTGTAGATTTTGGAGGTTAAAGCGTAGACATCATAAACATACAGTGAAACCTCAGGATACACAATTTCTAAAGTTGTCATTTGGGTTTTTTTCCTCTTACTTTCTAAATTTGAATTCTAAAAATCCTTTTAAACTAGAAGAAGTTGTGGATGCCCCATCCCTGGAGGGGTTCAAGACCAGGCTGGATGGGGCTTTGAGCAGCCTGGTCTGGTGAGAGGTGTCCCTGCCCAGGGCAGGGGGTTGGAACTAGATGAGCTTTAAGGTTCCTTCTAACCAGAACCATTCTATGATTCTATGAATTAAGGAATAGGATGGTCTACTGCCAGGAAGGGAGATAAATCTTGTTTTTTATGTTCATATTCAGCATTCGAGAGAACAGGGGAGCACAGAACTGACAGTAAAAGTCAGAAACTACATCTCACAGTAAGTTTTCGTATGCTGCATGTAATACACAGCTTTGGTTATTACATTGGGAAAATTAGAAAGGTTAAAAGCAGGAACGAATAAATGAGGTTTGTGGGACAACATTCATTTTAATAAAGATTTTATATCAATCCTATCATTGTAAAAGCTGCCTTTGCCACAAAGGCTTCAGGTTTTACCTGGTTTAGAACTTTTTGGAGATATGGGGTTCCCATCCGATCCGCCATGTGCCTATATGCTGGGTGGGAAAGAAAGAATTTCCTTTCTGCTAGAAGAGCTGCCTTTATGTCTTTCTTCCCATCAATGTCTTTCTGGCTTCTGTTTACAACACCAATATAACCTAAAACAAAACACAAAACTGATAGGTAAATCAGTGCAGCTATTGCCTGAACTACTGAATTCATATTAAATAGAAGTAGACTGGCTCAGTTCAAACAGAACTGTCCAATTTAGGCATTTCAGATATTGTTTGCAAGTACTGTAATGACCTTAACAGTGTCTAAATTGTTCATCCTGTTTATGTATAACAGATATACTTCCTTTTAAATCACTGATTCAAATACAGAAATATCTGAAACTTTGGTGTACCCCAAAGAAACCACTTCAAAAATAAACAAACAAAAAAACCCCAAAACAAAATCGAAACACATACACACAGGTCAACATAGATAAATGATATATTAGACAAAATATAGAAAAATTTCTTCTGTTTTGCTGGACCAATATGCTCCATGGGAGCAGATGGTGGTCTCACTAATAAATTATAACAAGAATCAGAATTCTTGATATTGTTAACAGCATGAAAAACTGCGGCAGTAGCTGCCAGAACAATCACGTGGAAAATTTCTGGAAGGGGTCAAAACTTGGTTTACAGCAAGATTACCAAAGCTCTGGTGCTTGCTTCTGTCATATGCAAAGAAAAAAAGGTTCCTTTGCTACAAGCGGCAGCAACGTGGCACAGAAGAGAAAATTGGCTAACAACTCGTGCTGATGTTTCTTGCTTCCTCTGGAATATGCAGTGTATTTTCCAGGTGCAGAAAAAAAAAAAATGATTTTACTTGCAGGATATTCTTAGCACAGCCACCTTTTTACATTTGCTGAATAGATAACGATAAAAGCTAAGAACTCATCAAGTCCAGCATAACCTCTGATGCACCTCCATGACTCCCAAACACCACCCTTATCCAAACCACCACTGGATTGCAAAGAATATAGGCAACTGATCATTCTCTGAACATTCTCACCTCTACGAAGAGGGAGCAGTTTGTTTTCTAGAATTTCTCTTGCATCTGTTCCTTCATCCATCAGATCCAATTTTGTGATCACACCAATGGTCCTAAGGCCTTACCGGGGTAGAGGCAGGAGTAAAAAGATGGTGAAGAATCATTTATATTCGGGAAGAACAATTAAATCTTACAATTATATCACAACAGATGTGTAACGTTCTCTAAGCTTGTATCACACAATACCAGCTACAACTGCAAGTTATGGTATGTCTGGAAAAGAAGGGATCATCATTGCCAGTGCTGAAACATGTTCCTCAAATCTCTTTAACAAGATTCAGCATTCCTATGACATGACTGTAAAAAGTTTATGATGCAAGTATCCAGAAATCCCATCGGCGCCACAGTCCGTTTTGCTAGATACTACAAAAATTTCTAAATAGGCATTGCCCCACTTGCTTATACGAGATAGTGACAAAATTTTAAAAATACATTTACAGCATCATTACCTGAATGATACTGAGCTAACAAACAGTTATTGCGATGTTGAAGCCTATATGAGAATGTATATATACACATCAATATTATATATTATAAATTATATTTCACACAAGAGTTGGCCAATTACTTCCAATTACATTATTACACTTGAGAACAAAAAGCGGTTACGTTCAATCATGCTTACCTTGAGGGTCCACTTCTTTAGCTAACTTCAGTGCATCTGAGTTGGCCAGATCAGTGTTAGCTGGAGTCACGGCCAGTATCAGACAGTTTTCTCGAGAGATGAACTGCATTATCATGTCTCTGATCTGTTGCTCAATATCTGGAGGCTGATCCCCTACTGGCACTTTAGTGATTCCCGGCAAATCAATAAGAGTCAGGCTTAACACTAGATGGAAAACACAGGATCATAAAACTGGTTAGCGTGACAGACATGTCTAAAGAGGTCTACACATCTATGGCTACAGAAAAATTTTAGTCACATAAACCCCTACATAATTACCTTTACAGGTATAAAAATATTGCCAGTGGTTCAAACAAAACGCCTGACAATCTGAGAAGTACAACTGTTTCCCTGTTGGTCTTTCATCTCTGGATTTATTAGTATTATTTAATATTTTAAATATTACAACTGGCATAGGAGAATGATACTTATACTGAAAATCCTTGAAGGGCCTTAGACAAATTAACATGGCTTTCTGAGCTTTTTCCACCAACAGGAGCATCAACAACAGCATCTTTCAAATCAACCAAAACCAGGCTTTTTTCTTTTTTTTTTTTTTTTAATACAGTTCTTTTCTGATTATGCTTTCAATTATGCTTTCAATTATGCTTTTTTTTATTGTGTCTCTAATTAAGAAATTCCCAAAAAGTCATTAACTAGCCTAACTTACATAGCAAAACCGTTGTTAAGAGGTTTTTGGGGTATGTTGTTCTTTTGGGTTTGTTTATCCTTTAGACAAATGAGAAAAATGCCATTCCTAGAAAGGAAACACCAGAAATATATTGGGGTCTGGCTAATACAGGCAACAGTTGCTGAACTAAAAGACTGATCCTAATAAACCAAAGAGTGAGCATTAGGTAGGAAAATTTCACTTTCTCCTAGAGTCAGCATGTTCAACAAACAAGCTCTGAGGCAGGGCATTTAGTTAAGCTCCTCTCCAGTTGGCTATGCCACATCTGTAGAGCCGAGAAGGGCTCAGGGGCATATGTTCAGAGCCAAGGCTGCTCATGGTATATCAAAGAGAGGTTTATCATCTCTTTAATTACCCCTCCTCTCATTTTAATCTTTCTGTCCTTTGATTCGCAATGAAGACATGAGATGAGCTGGCTAGAAAAATAAAGTGCTTCAACCACTTTTCTCCTGTAACCAAGACAGATTCAATGCAAAACATTTTCTCTAGATTGCCTTCATTAAATTGGGCAGATGGCAACCAGAGAACTAGCTTTGATCTATACTGGGGGTCTACAATCTACAACAGAAAGCAGCTTCAAACACTATTATTGTCTAAACATATATTTAGTGACAGCGAACAATAAACATCCGATAGGGCAAGGAGACATAATGACTTTCTAGATGACTCATCAGGGAATCCATCTGGAGGGAGGCAAAAAGAAGTTTTGCCACTAAGTCTCCCATCTCCAATTATTTGTCTTTACTAGTAAGCTACTAACTAATGGTTTATGCACTGGGGGAGAGATTGGTTTCATCTTGACGCAGTGAGAATATTTTTAAATCACGAGAATATTAAACGGGACAGAGAGTGCGCGTTCTGCCCAGCTCTAGTGGCAACAGCTCTCCACCGAAGAGTAGTTTCATAACAATGGAGAAGTTGAGGATTCTTCCAGATATATAACCACTTTTGGTTCAACTTAATCTCAGAAGATTTTTCATCCCAGAAGACTTTCGATCGAGCAATGAGAACACGTACAAAAGGAGACAGCTAAACAGACAGAGCTAAAAAATAAATTACACAACAGAGATATGAAGTAGAATGATTTTACCTACCATGTGGAGAGTATATTCTTAAATTAATAGGAATTGAAGAAATGCCTTTGTTCATTCCTGTTATTCTATCTGTTTCTACTTCAATTTCCTGACGAACTTCATCAAAATCAGTAAATTTCCTTCCTTTGCAGTGTAGAAATTCAGCATATTCTGTGTGAAAAATATCAATAGCAAGTCTGTATGTCACAGGCTTATAGACTCGGACACCCACTTTCAAGCACCTAGTATTCTTCAGGTGATGACAAGCACAAAAGCATGTCATCATGGCTATCGGGAAAGCATTATATATGAGCACATGCTACAGATGAAAACCAGCTTAGTTAAAAAGTTAGTTAAAAAGTCAAGTTCACTGGATATGATTTACTGCTTTTATCGTTAGCGTGTCATCTTCTGGATAACCTGAAAGATTCAAATAGATAATGTTTAGATTAATAGAATAAGGAACAGATTGTGAATCAGCTTCTGAGTTTTCATCTGATTACACTCACCTGTAATACATCACTAAATTAAAGTAATACGAGTTCTGTATCATAAAAGATTATTAGCATTTGTTTTCAAAATCTAACAGGCCATGTTACACGTGATTTTGACAAAGGAGTTCTGTACATTTTTACAAGTTCATCATGAAAATAACATGACTTAAAGACACTAACGTTTTGAAACACAACTCCTCGTTTCCTAAAGACTTCATGTAGCCTAAATCCAAACCATGCTTAAGAAGTTTGTAAAAGCTTTTGTAGATACAGCTGTGATTTTGCTGAAGTGGGAGGACAACACAATGAATTCCTAAGTCTTCAGTATCATACAACTTGCCTTCTTCCCTTAAAAAGGCATCAACCAGGAATCAGGGATAGATACAGCCTAATTTGTTAGACTCTGACTTGACACTAGGCCGCTGTTTTGACACTTGAGTCCAAACAGTGATACTAATTATTGTATCCTTCCGAATTTCCTGCCCTAGAGGTGCATAACCAAAACTACACTTCAGGATTTTAAAACTACAGTTTCTTCCTTCAAATAGGGCAAAACTGGACACAAAAGTTTATCTCACATAGCAAGGCTGTAATCAGAAATAATGACATAAATGGTAATCACAGATATAAGCTCACATGCCGTCCCGACAAGGTCTAAGCAGTAGAACTGGAAAAAGGTTGGACAGAGTTGTATGTATTCATTTCACCCCGCAATCAAGGCCTGATCTCAAAGTTCCATTTAGGTGTTTCTTCCCTAGCAAATGTTTCTTGGTAAAAAGCCCTCAAACATTAGGGCAAAGAGCTTGCTTGGTACTCAAAGAACAGCAGCTCAGGAGACCTGATCTGAGAATACAGATTAATGGAGGCTCTCATGTATCAATACTGAAGTCTGTTTCTGAAAAGTCACTTTATTATTGTTGACAGAGCTGTTTAAAATAAATAAAAAAAAAAAAGTTAAAACCACACATGAAATCATAACAACAAGTTAAAGCAAACTAAAGCCAAAAAACGAGTGGAGGGGAAAAACAACAAACACCAACCTTTCTGCGCTACAATATCATAATCCCTCCAGACTCAAAGAGCAAGGGACAGGGAAACCCACTCTTGTTAAGACAAAAATAATACATCTCTTATTTTAAAAATAAGGGACCCCCTAACAAAAACTTCCATCTGTTTTTGACAATTTAAGAATTCCAGAATATCTTCTATTCCTTTTCAACTCTAGCAGCAAAATGACAACGAATGGGGGTTTTGTATGCCTCATTGTCAACTGTTTATTAAAAAGAACAACGAGTATTCAAATATTTCAAAGTGAAAGATAACACGGTGCACAAAAAAATATCTCAGCTGCTCTAGCACATTTGAGAATTCACGTTTGTAAAATCTGTCATCTCAAAGTTGGAAAATAGCTACCTACTGAAAAAAAGAGCTGACAAGTGGTTCTTATTTTGTCCCAGTTCTTCATGCACCGCTCCTGGCATAAAATAAAATGTGTTCTTAGTTACTTTTTTTTTTTTCCTAGTGGTTCATCAGATTTTCTCAGAAAAATATTTCAAAATTCAATAATAAATACTTGGTGCCTAGTTGTAATTAGTTTTTCCTCTTTGTCCCACTTAACACTCAGTAATAGAAAGAGTTCCTATCTGAAATGGGTTCAAGGTAATTACAGTAAAAATGTTTACTGCTTTTTAGGTGTGTTAATATTTATCAATAGCTCATTCCTCCCAGTGACATCTGTGGTCCCACTAGTTCGGAAGGAATAGACTTTACAACAGTTCATAACCTGTGGTGCCGCGCACAGCCTACAGAATAAAAATTCAAATGAACAAGCAGCGCTTTGTTTTGCTCCTTCCAGCCCTTAGCCTGTCCTTGGCAGTGATGCCTTCAGTGAGGCTGGCTAAGCACATGCTTTAATGCAATCTTCAGTTTTCAGCTTTCATACACAAAGGAATACTAGGAAAACACTTTATTTACATTTTTGTGTGAAAGGACATGAAGCCAGACAACAAAAAGTGATCCTGCCTAACGCCTAGTTTTCAGACATGTATTTGCTGTATAAAACTGAAGTTACGTTATGAGAAAGAACAAGTTGATAAAAAAATCTAAACATTGTCTTTGTATGCAGAATACTTTTTTTTTTTCTCCAGACTCATTCAAAGCACCTTGGAGAACACAGAATGAAAAAGCTACCATAGCATAGTTCGCTTTAGTGCATCCAACCACAGGTGTCATGAAAAGTGATTATTTCTCTCTTCAATTTTGATTATATTAGACAAATCACACAAACAAGCATTATGGGATAACATTTTTGAAAATGCTTCTCATTTTTCCTGTGAGTTATTTCTCCCTATGCTTTTATGATTTAATCTAGCACAACGTTATATTTCTATTAAAAATAAATAGCCATTGTTGTTTTCATACCATTTAAATTACCTACACACTTGAGATCTTTCATAAATCCGTCTCTAAGATAAAGAGAGCCAAGTTAGGTGCATCATATGCTGAGACACGGAACAGCCCTTAGAAATACTTGAGATAATTTAAAAACCCTTACTGAATCCAAGATAGGACACCTACCACACCTTTATTTACAAGCCTGTTACCCTGTAATAAAACAAGTAATTAGACTGATATGATGGGGTTTTTTTCCACTTGATGAATTTGTGTTGGCTGCTATTCATCTCAAGTACCTTTCCAATCGTTAGTTAACAACTAATTACAAATTTCTTTTTCCTGAAAGCGAACTTTGATTGTTCTCTCACTTTTCTTTATTATCTCTTTGAAGATGGGCAAATACAGAGCCATTGCCCAGTCTTTCAATGAGGGCATACCATCTTTCCTGATGTCACTGAGCATCAGCTTGGGATGACAGAAGCAAAACCTTCCAGGCAAAAGCACTTGTAAAACCAAGTATTCGTGGGTATGATTCACTAGTTTCACCATGAGCTGAAGCCCCTACCCCATCATGCGCTGATGGGAGAACTGGCTGAGCCCTCAAACCTGTGCTGCCAGACCTCAGCAGTCACTGCTGATCAGCTCAGGTTACTCCAGACACGCACACAGACAGCAGCAAGGAAGCTCTGCAGTTGCCAAGAAAGATTTGCAGCCTCTGTAACCTTACACTAAGAGCTTCAATTTAGGTTTCAGACCAGCAGCACTATCCCTCTTCCTCCATTTGGGTGATGAGTCTTTCCCTGTCTCAGGAAGGGGTCACTACAACCTCTTCCCTGTGATGATGTCACATTTTGACTTTTGGGCTACGTACCTCCCAGATCTTTGCTAGTGTCTACAGCATCCCTGCTTATCACATGAATGAGTTGTTGTCAGAGGGTGGGACCCAGAAAATGGCAGCCACTGTCTTCCTTTTCCTTTCTGCGAAGCGCCCAGTCCCTTCCCTGCTACTGCCACTGGGGCACCTTTATAGTTTTTGTCTTTGAAGACCTCCAAATGCTTTCCTGCTGATAAAGTCTGGTTATTTCAGCTAATACAAATGATCTTCCATCCTAAATTATTTTTATATTTTTTTCATTTTCTGTAAGAGGATTGTTTTTGCCACCAGATGGCAATAAGAGATGGGTGCGCTTGAGGAGTAGTCTCACAACAAAAGATACTTGCATTAAAGCTCAGCAACTTCAATACAAGAAAGCACCTGTGAGACTTCAGAAAAAAAAAAAATAATCAGAATGTCTTTTGAATCTTATGGTGATTTACTTTGGTTTTTTTTCCACCCCTCTCTCTCCTCTAGCCAGTGCAGTAATTTATTGGATACAGGCCACATTTACAATTTCATTTGAAATGCAGCTAGGCAGTCCCAAAAGAGACTCAAAGTAGGATAGTCAAGAACAAGTCAGAGTCCTTCAGAGTACTGTATTTTTATCATCGTTATTTTGACTTATTCTATGCTACTAGGTATTTCTCACATCATCAGATTTGGAGGAAACTAGTCACAACTACTAAAGACTGTCTTGTCAGTTGCAACATAAAGAACTTTGTCTTTATCTCCAAGATTTCAGCAGAATGCAGTATCTTCATGGATGTGGAAGTGCAAACGGTGAAAAGCCATTTAGGAATTGTACTGTTCCCAGCAAAAGACATTAGTGATTAAGGGAGGTCAAGAGGTCACTACAAAATAATTTTGTACTAATTACACAGAATTTTTTAAAAAAGAGACAGTAAACAAAATTCTAAAAAGAGACTCCACATCTCATGAGATAAATTTCTTAATTGTTTTGTGTTACCTCTTGCATACTTGAATTTTTAAAGCGCATAAAGAGACCAGCTCTTTACCCAGATCTTTCAGATGTTGGAGGGCCCCTGATAACTCCTCATTATCAAATGCTGCTGCACCCTTCCTGACACGTCCAACTCTAATAATGAGCGGTCAAAGTTTCTTCTTGCTTGGGCGTGCACAAATGCCTCAGCTGCCAATCTTCATCCCTTAGTGCAACGACTCAAAGTTAAATGAAGCTTTAACCTCTCCCATCAATCAAATTCACATTCCAAAAAGACTCTCAGCCAGTTCCAAAATGTTGCTAAAATATCTTGCAGTCATCTCTGCATGCCTATGTATATAAAAAGTGCCCCCTCCCTCTCAAGGAAAACTATAAGTTTAAGAACAGTTATTAAAAGAGTCAGGAAAGATCCTAGGACTAGAGATCAGTTAAGCTTGCTACAGCAGCAAGAACCTGATACAGTCCTCTTAATTACTTTCTATAACATTTTAGATAAATATGGACTTGATAAAAATCAGTCCAGCATCTGCTTCCTGTAAAAGAACATTGTGCTTCTCTAAGCAGTTTTCTTTATTTTCTTTTTTTTTTTAAATTAGTCCAGAAAGATAAAGGTGGCTTAAAAGATAAAGTTATTTGGAATTTCACCACCAAAAACAACAACTACGGAACAAAGTTTAAAGAAAGTAACAAAGTAATTAAAGCCTGCAGTTTCAAAGGTCTTGACATCTAATCCCAAACAAGAAACATACAGCATTTCCCACAGGGAGAAAGAAATACATCTTGACATCCAGGAAACACAAAATTAGGCTGAAGCACAGTTCTCCAGAATTTCTAAAGTTTTTGTTGTGTTATTTAAGTTATAATGAAGAACCACTTTTCAGCAGAGAAGGTACCTATACAAAAACCTAAAGGCTTACCTAAAGCTAGTAATACTATGTGAACATATTAATTGGGAAAATACCAGAAAGAGAGAGAAGCCCTTTCATTGCCCCTTTAACCAGGGGACAATCATGATTTTACAAAATAGGGCAATACAGACCAGCTGAGCAAGTTTAGGGTAGATGACTAGAAATAAGTATTTAACCACTCCGGGTTAGAGCGTTCTGCGTGCTGTCAGAGATCTAAAGCCAGATATGCAGAAACGGCAAGTGTTCATATCTCCAACTAAAATGAACTCTATCTTTTATTATATATATAAAGCACTATAAGCATATCACACGCTTGAATGTCCTAAAGTTTCTAAGCTGAGCATACAGAAATACTGGGTTCCACAGTTTTTTGTTTCTCTTCCACAGTATAAACACTACGGAAAATTTCATAGAGGCATTGAAAATATGACTGTGCTGTACAAGCAGTAATTCAGGAAAAAACCTGCAGCCTAGGCAGATTGAAGTCTACCTTCCTGCTGCACAACAGAAAGACCTTTAAGGAAAAAAATGCGCACAAAAACTTAGTTACACCTCACACATAGGGATGGACTAAAGTTCTACAGGCAGCTTCAACTTTGTTTCTTCCCCAGTTTCATCATGTTTCATAATTTAAAGAGCACTATTTATTTTTAAATGTTATTTTGGATACTGATTCATTTCTTTTTACTATTTTAAATGGAAGTCAGTAGTAAACCAGTAAATGTTGTTGCTGACATCGGTTCAGGAGCAGCAACAACAACAAAAAAATTTGAACGATGGAAAACCGTAGCTGCTCTTACATATGCTAGGGAACTGAGCTACACAACAGCAGCTTAAGTGCCCCTTGGAAGAGTACAGAGTGGTGAATTCTGATGCACAATCTCAGTACGTCATATAGCTCAGTTTATACACATCCTGTATTCCTATTTTTGACCAGGCAAATACACACAAGCCTCTTTCTCCCCCAGTCTACCTTCTGCTCTACTTAGTGCAGTGAGCCCAACCAAAAAAGACAAGTCACGAAAACAAGCTGTGTGGAATCAAATCCGTGTGCACTGGAGCAAGAGTTAAAGGTGGAAGTACAGCAATTTTGTTGTGTTAACTAATACAACTGTAAAGCTCATCAAGAAATGAATAAATCAAAGCTAATTTCTAAAACACTTCGTACGTAATAATGTTTCTCCACTGGTTCAAGTTTGACTTGGATTAAATTTACTATGTGCTCTAGGATTTAGATTTTACTGTTTTCCCAGATAGGACAATGCAATTAGATGGTCCTGAGTGTGCAGTTTTGAAGCAGCAGGCCTTTGTTCCAGACAGTCTAGTTGCAACTTTCTTCACACTACTTAAGTTTTCCTAGAATTTTTTTTCCTCCTGCTGAAGTACATCAGCACTTTGTCCAGGCAATGAACCAAAAAGAGAAAGAGGTTACCTGTTTTGGCAGTGATGAGTTGCAGGACCAATGGTCGTCTTGTTACAATTCCAGAACCTCTTGGAAGAAAATCCCTAGAAACAGTAACAAAAAAAAAAAGTTACTACCCAGAAAGCACTGTCCAGTTACATAAGATATTGGACTAATTCGGAACCTCCTCTATACCTTCAGCTGCAACAAAAATGGAAAGTTGGTGGGGACAGATTTACATCAAACACTACTATAAAGTAGGGCTGTTAATTTTGGTTCGGAATAGCAATAGGTCATTAGACAAATATGGATTAAAACTAAATTAATGTCGTGGGATATTACCAATTCTCTTTCTTCATAACCATCATACATAACATCTCAAAATTCACCTTGCATACTAAGAGTACCTGAAGCCATGTCCACATTTATCAGCCTCTCTAAAATAAATGTGTCCTCGCCATATACTTGATTTGAAGAGGATATGGATATATGAACACACACACTGCCACACACCACACCAAAGCTCTGGACAAAACAAATTGGCACTCTACACCTACTCTTTCAGACACTTAACTTCTGTCAGTTCAAATCCCCAAATAACTTTTCCAGCAACACATCCACCTAGAAGTTTCTGAGTGAAAGCTGAACACTGGAAGTACTCTGGAACAGTAGGAGAGGGTATCCTTGGACCAGAAAGCAAGCAATGAAGCAAAGACAACTCTGTCATATCCTTATGCATCCCCATGATCCTTTCCATGCCTGCAAAGACAAGGAGGCTCCCTATACAACTCAAACTCTAGAAAAACTTTGAATCAATTGTTAGTTGCAAAATCAATGATCAGGTACCCAGAGCAAAGTAAGGGACTTTTTTTTTTCCAGGATCTTCCCCAGTTGCCGTACCTATTAAACTCTGACAAACCTTGAAATGAGGTTCAGTGAGGGGCTTTGAAGAGTGCTCCCTTCAAATAAGCATCTTCAGAGGAATAAAATTCAGAGGTAAACAGCCAGTTTCATAATCAGCTTAAGTGCATCGAAATTCCCACCTTTTTCCTGCCTTAGTAGGGATGCTGAATCACCTTCCTGCCTGCCTTAGCAGCATTGCTAACTCAGCCCTCCGGCTCAGGTGAAAAGCAATGCGGCAAATGGTTAGGGCATGAATTTTCAGTCAAATCACAGAGCTGATCTGGGTGACCACGTTGTCACATGTGCTAGTGCCAGTACGAAGGGTGAGGCAGGAATGGGCAGTGTGTTTGGCCAGGGTGGGGAGAAGGACAAAAGAGTCAAAGGAAGAACGATACAGCCCTGTCAGCCCTTTAGACAGAACTGCTTAGATGGGTTTGCTCAAGCCACTTGAGAAATCAGATCTCACTTATAATCATTGCATATCTTCATACTGACCTTGTGCTACTTAAAAGAACTGCTAAAATCAGGCATCTGTTAAGACAGCACACAAACCTATAAGGTTTAAAACAAGCCTAGAAAGTGCATCTATGAAAAATAAAACACACAAATATTTCGTCAAACTTAAGGATGTTATTTGTGCACGTCAGAGGATATTAGGTCTGATGAGTCCCAGGCCAAGATAGGCTCAGGAATGCAACAACAGTGAACCTCTTTCCGCAAGCACCAACAAGGTGACAAAGCTTTGGGCAGCCTGCAGAAAAGAAATATGGCAACGCTACTCGTGACATAAGTTCTGAAGATTTCCTTCCCAATCTAACATCTAGACATCAAAAAAAAAAATCACATAAGTGAGCAGTTCTAAGGCTCTGAGGAACAAGACTGACTGTCAGCTGTGCCCCGCACACGGCTTTAGAAGTCCCCAGCATTTTGAATGAAAGAATGTCAATTTCTAGATAAAATAAAAGTCTCACTTTCTCAGTATCTGTTAATGTGTGCTTACAGTGTGATTACTCTGCAAACTAAAGCTAAAGCCCACCATAAAAGGAGAGGCTGTTCAAACACAAGCTAGCTCATTAACATCTATAGTCAAATGCAGATCTGCAGGCAAAAGTACAATTAATTAGGAATTCAAGTAATCTCTAAAGCAAAGATAATGCAAAAACATAACACGTACTGATTTATATCTGCTGCGATGTTTTACAACACTTGAGAGTGCAACAGGATACAAGAACTACCTTAGAGAGATGCTAAAGGCCTTCAAAAAGTCTATCACAATTTCAATACCTACCAATGGAGAGAAACCTATGTCTTGGTGAAGTGTAATCTGCTGATATTTTCTTACGGGGAAGAGGAGAAAATTTTAGTAGAAACATATTCATTTCTCGGTGTGCACTGAGATGACAGTAGCCCAGGACACAGGAAACGCCTATTGAGATGAGAGTTTCATACTTTGATTTTCAAGCATTTCAGGTCTTATTTTAAATCAATAAATAAATAAATTAATTTTTCCATCAAGAAGCTAAAAGGAATTGCCAGTCAGGACAAACTGATCACACAAAACAAACTAGGGTCCTCCACAGCACCACAGGAGGTAGTAAAATCTTTCTTCATGGAGTCAAAGGCTGAAAAGACTTATTGATTTTCTGCTTCAGACTAAGCACATTCAGAGATGAAGAACACTGCATTAATGCAACTCCTAGTTATACAACATGGACCCTCCCTCAACCCCAAAATCAGAAAGAAATGAACAACACCAATTTTCCTTCAGAACGTTCTCTTAAGTCCAAAATAGATGGCATTCGATAACCCTCTCTAACAAATTGAACTATTGTCAAAAAGTCTATTGTCTGTTCAAGCAAGCACCAGCAGAGAGAGGTCCCTGCTTGGTTAGATGGCGAGCTGTGTTGATCACATAACCAGCTAAACAGCGTGCAGCAGAAGGACATAAGGCTTCTGCTTCAGATGTACGGTTTGAAGAGGAAAAAAATGACAAAGAATGAGGATAAAAAGGGGTTCATGGGGAGAGTTCAGGAGAAGACTTCCCCCACTCCCCAACCCTTAACTACTGAATGTGTATTTTAGCCCATGAAAGGAACATCGACCTCAATTAATAAATCTGTCCTCACAGGGACAGGGAATTTTTTTTTTTTTTTTTTTAAAAAACATTTGAAATTTCAGCTTCAGCCACAAGGCAATGGCATCTGTGCACGTTCTCTGCACAGCCGAAATCAGATGTTACAAAGAAGTACCTAAACTCTACTTCTAGAAAAAGGCGGTTCTTCAAACACGCACATAAGCGTAAGTCGAATCTAAGACATAACTTGCACTTTTTTAGGAAAAACAATATAGTACCTCATTACAATTCTAGCAGCAAGGGAATCATATTAAAAACTGTACAACTGCTTCTGCAGAAATGCCTACTTTAACATCCACAAGACAGGATGCAGGTCTTCTCCCCCTCCCCTTTATATGGAAAGCTTTCTATGCAGGGTTTGCCAGTGGTACCAAAAAAACCCCAACAGAGTATTAGGAATGGCCCCACACCCTCATTTTTTTCCCCAAAACATCTACCTAAATAATTTTTTTTTAAAAGACAAAAGAAAAAAAGCTTCAGCAGCAAGAAATATGATAGGACTGAACACAGCCAAGTTAAAAAGGATCCTTCTGACCAAAAGGATTATGTCCCTCGACATCCTGGTGGCACACTTAATGTTATTTAAAGGACAGGTTTGAGAGGTTTCCAAACCTTTTGGTCAGTTTGTACAGACAAGTTTAGCGAGCATTGGGAAAAGAATCATGTCAGAGTTGAAGCAGCTGCAAAGAAATCCATCTAGAAAACAGGACACGCCTGAGAATTTGAGCACCAAGACACCGACAAGGGAGAGAAAAGGCTGTCTCCTGCGGTGGGGTAGTAAGCCTCCGAGTACCTGCGTGCACAACTGCAAGATCGCTTAACAAGGTGCAGGAAACAAGAATGAAACACACTGTGCAAGAATAAAGCTGGGAATGAATGGTATGCTCCTTTAAAAGACATGCATCCTACATTAAGAATCAAACTACTTTTACATCTTTATTTTATACGATTATATATTTTTTATATTTATTCTTTATTCTATATTATTCTATAAATAATATTATTATTTATTCTCAGAATATTTTCAGCAAAAGGTACTCTGCTGACACCAGCTATACCAGCTCAGCAGCAATGCTGCTGTGACATGACAGTTTGGAGACGGGCAGCAAAGCCTGTCCAGTGATGCCTAACCAGTACCGAATATATCAAATGCAAATAAGATGCAAGAAACCAGGTTGTCCAGAACGCCACTTCAATAACTCTCCAAACCCAGAATGCACCTATCTGTTAAAATACGATTAAATATTTTCAAGAGTAAAATATGTTCAGGGCCAAATAATTTTTACCCTAAAAACTATAAAATTACTCACATCGTATTGTACAACAAACTATGCTGTCTTCACTCTCTAATACAGCCCATTTCCAGTATCAGAGATCTGGACAAGTATATCTACTAAAACATTTGTTTAAGGCATAAAGGTAGCAGATACTAGTTTGAATTTGACTTGCTAAAACCCAGGTCTCAAAAACTGATGTCACAGGATGGTGAAAGAAGTTACAAAGGCCATACCAACACCTTAGCAGTTTATAATAACAGGACAGTTAGGGGTCTGATCTTTGCTACAATAGACAACTTTACTGTAGAAAAATTGAAGTGAAAAAGAAAAGAAAGTTCATGTCTCTGTATGTTGTCTTTCCTTTATCACACCACCCTCTCTGACTGACCATCAGAAAGCAAATAAGCTGAAAAAGTAATTAGACAAATCATTAATGGGGAAAGTCCCACAGAAGAGATGGGAACACGCTTTCAAAATTCAGAAAGGACAGAAACCATAGTAAAATGCTGTCCTGGTTTCAGCTGTGGTTTCCTTCTAGTGGTTGCTGTGTTTCAGATTTGGTATGAAAGGAATGTCCATAATGCATATTGTTTTAATTGTTGCTAGGCGATGCTTATACTATTCAAGGACTTTTTTCAGCTTCCCATAGAAGCTGAGAAGGAGCATAGAGCAATGGACTGGCCAACAGAATATTCCATACCACAGACATCACGCTCGGTGTATAAATGGGGGTTGGCCGGGGGGCAGGAGTCCATGATCACTGCTTGGGACAGGCTGGGCAACCAATTCACCAGGTGGTGAGTGACTTGTGTTGTGTTACTGTATCTTGTATGCTATTTTACCATTAGTATTATTATTATTGTTATTTTCCTTTTTCTGTTATTGTTTGATCAAACTGTCTTTGTATCTCAACCCATGAGGGTTTTTTTCCACCGTTTCCCTTCCTTTTCTCCCTACCCTTCTGGGAGAGGAAGAGGGAGAACTGCACAAGTAGATGCGTGATCCTAGCTGCCAGCTGGGGTTAAACCACAACAAATGCTGAAAAGCAAATTAAACAGGGGCTCCTTCAGTGAGGTTGTCTCATTATAATGCAGGACTATAGCTTACAAAGAAAAGAACACAGCAAACAAACTATAAACATAATGTGTTCCAAAGGCATTTGCAGGTAGAAGAATTTTCATTTATGAGCTCTCTAGCACACTAGAAAAAAAATATTATTTTTAAAAAAGAAAAAAAAGAAAAAGACTAAACAGAAGAATTCCCAGTTTGTGTGAAGAGTGATGATGCATCATCACCACTTAAAACTTAAACATGGTTTCAAAAAAGTAACTTAAATCTGCTTAACTTTGCTAGTATAGTACTGAGAAATGTTCTGCACTTTGATCAGTTACAGTCAGTATTATACAGGATAAATGGTGATTAATTCATATAAAACATAGAGGGAAGCCAGGAATTCAATTAATGGAGGAAAATGTCAATGATTACACAGTAACCGCATTAATTAAAGAGCTAGGAACAAGTAAAACTGATAGTGATGAATTGTGAAAAAAATCAGAAGTCCCTCCAAAGATAAAGCCTCCACATTTTTCACAAGGGTAGAAACAAAACAGGCTCAGGACAAGAGTCGTAATTCTTTTACAGAAGAGCACAAATGACCTATCTATATCTATTTCGTTTTGCCAAACAACATTGATAATACTACTTATAAAACCTTCCCTAAAACGCAGAAAGGCCATATTCCACGGGCTGCTCATATGAACAACACTGCTGCAATAGCATTCCACGCAGGCCTTTATTCCCAAGATTTACCAAGGACTGCAACACAGCTTCAATTGCAATAGGAAGCACTTATGCCAAAAGTCAACAGTTTTCCTGGGCTTTTTTCCAGCACAGTGTTTATTGTTTTATACAACTCCAGCCTGGCACACTTGGGGTGCTTGTGGCTGCTGAATGGCCGCATCTTGTGCAAAAGAACGCACTGTTTCACAGCGAACATCTACACGTGCCTGTACCGCCAAGCACCTCCCAGTTCTGTGGCAAATGTACACTGGACAGAAGGGCTACAAAAAGCTTTCACTTTTATTGCATTTATCATATTTAGCCTCAAAGTGCTACAAAAGAACAAAACAGGGAAAAGCATGGTCCAAGCGTACGCCTACAGATAAGAGGCATTAACAATTTCTAACTCCTTTCCTTCTAACTTGATTCTAACAGTTCTTTCCTCAGCTTCACTTTCTAAAACCCACAAACCAAACCCAGTTAATTTATAACTAAAGAATTCTTAATTCTAAAAATATACATCTGAAGACCAGTTTTGGCAAGCATGTTCTTTCTATCTCACCTGCTTTCGCTCCTGTGCTCACCACCACCAGGGAGGACCCAGCAAGTAGATCCTTCACGCGCTTTTACTCATTACAAAGTAAGGTATGTCCAAGCGATGGGAAGTGTACTTTGCATTTAAAAAGACACTTTCGTAGTAATTAAATTCACAATGTCGAGTGAAGTACTTTCTCAGGGAAGCTCATCGTCACTGACACTGGACATCACTGTGTTTGTTCTTCCTTAGTGGAAGAAGCACAATTCTTCCTTAGTGGAAGCGCAATTCCTCTACCCTCCAAATGATAGTACAAAGATTATCCCAGGACATATTTTCAAGGAGTCTCAGAAGCTTTAAGGGACTACCTCTATTGTGTTTTGATGTTCTCAAACACACACCTTTTTGGCTTTTTTTTTTTTTCAGTGATATAGTAGTATACATCACTTTCTGCATCACACTGGTATTTGGCTATATATGCCGTTCCTCATTAGCTCAAAGTACAGACACCAACTCTTATTATCAGTCACCACTTGATCCCTCACCTCCTTTCATTAGTTACAGAAGAGTAAATGCTTTTTGTTTTGGGACAATGTCTGTCAATCAAAAGAGTCTCCCACAGCTTTGTTCAACGGCTGCAAAATCTCAGCCTAACATAACAGGGCTTACAAGATGATGTACAAAATAATTAATCCTCTTTATTGAAGACCAATGATACCTATCTTAATTAGGCCTATTAAGCAAGCTAAAGGCATTAAGACACTGTGGATTTTTAGTGATCTCTGATATATGAGCTCCTAGAGCTCTATAACATTCTTTCCAGGGTTTTTTATAAACCACACAGCTTAGATGCCGGCATCCTTATCGTGACGCTTTAGTGCTTAGTTCAAGTTCTCTAATGAAGTTTGGTCTCAGTTTGCAGTAATCATTCTTTCAAGGTAAATCTTCCTTCAACTGAGAGATCATTTTAATTAACTCGCTGAATCAAGATGCAGTCCGATACCCAGGAGCAGTAACTACACGTTGCAGCCCATGCAGTTTGGACACATCATTAGGGGTGAGAAACTGAGTATTCAGACATCCTAGGGCTGTTAACTACCTCTTCCTATCAAGCAGAGTGCATAAACTTGGTGCCTCTGAAAAGCCATTTTCCAGCCCAGCAGCGTCCTTCATCACCACTGCTGAACTATTGGAACCGAACAGCCAAAGCAGGGACACCCCAATTATCCTATCCATCACTTTCAGGTAAGCACACAAGTTGAATCAAGAATAATAAAAAAAATAGAAAAATAAAAAAAATCTTGAAACTTTTACACAGCACTACAACCTAGCAGCCTAAAATGTCGCTTTGGGTCTTCCTTCCCCCACTCCTTTATGGAGTTGAGACCAACTATACAAAAATACAGAGGGGAATGGTACAAAAAAAATCCACACAAACAAACCTAACCATGGGAATATGGTGAGTGTTGACTCTAAAGGTGAGAAATAAGATACTTTTGAAAAGCCCTTGAAGAACTTCAAATAAGATGGCAAGGGATTTCAGTCACACTAGCTGGGCACCTCCATAACAACTAAGTTCAGTGACAATGCTTAGGCACCACTAAGGCTAGAAAGCAAAGCTTGAGATTTCCTCTTTGTGCAGAAGACTGGAGACAGAGCAGGCTTAAAAAGCACTGTCATTATACTTCTCTCTTATCTGGAAGATGCTTTCTGTAAGTAGCAGCAGCATTTCTGCTCAACATTCAGACAGAAATTATTACATCTGCCCCATTAAAGTAAACATTAGAGGGCTATGAGAAAATCGGTGCCAAGAATTACACTAGTCCCAGTGGTAAAGTGTTCCATTAAACATGACTGGAGTCAACGGGTTCTCCAAAGTAGGGGACATTTGAATAGAAGTCTAAGTAGGCACAAACCATTATTAGTACCCCAAATCTAATGTCCTGTTTTGGCAGCAGATTCCCTCACATTGCATTTCTGCACAGAAAAGACAAGCCTGTTCACTGATGCAGAGAAAGAAGATGCACTTCCCAGTATTAAGAAAAAAAAATATCTTTTACATAATAGAAAGTTTTAAAGTCTCGATAATGTTTATAGGACTGAAAACTTGCCGTACACAGCTATGAAAACTTGCCAGGCAAAACCACGAGAGTGGTAAGATGAACAGTGCTCTGTTTGCGGTGATTATGCTCGGGCTGTGGGCTTGCTGTATTAACAGATCGGGAAGCTGCCAATGTGCAGTCTCGTCAGCAAGCCACTGTATGCACGATGCATCTGTCCTCCCTGGCAGGCATCCAAAACTTTGCTGCATCATCCTAATTCCATTTGTGAAAAATGCCCTTTTTCCTCTTTCTCTTCTAAGATTTTACAAAAGCTTCTGCTATTTCCTGCCCAACGGTGCTCTCCATCGGTTCCAAGCAGGGGGGTGGGAGAAGAAGAAACCACAAAACACAAAAAAAACCCGCAACAATTCTCAGAATTTTTGTGTCAAAAAGAATGAAGCAGACTTTGCAGAGCAACTGTATTCTCTCTAATCAGATATGTTTGCTCTTGGGAAAGAACTTATTTGCATAGGATGTTAGTGCATAAAAGCCCATCCATTCTCGGGATGAATACTAATGCAGCAAGATTTTGTATCTCAATGCAAGAAATGAACAACAAAAATTCTTTACTCATTTTAAATTGTTGTCAGTGCTCTAAATAGAATTTGGATGTTTGTTGGTTTAGTTCTTTTATCACTCACAGCTGCCAAATACCATTAACAATGTTTCTTTAAAAAAAGATCTAAGTAAAAAGTTTTCCTCTATGATATAATCAGATATAAACAGAAAAAAAATATCTGATTGCAAGGATCAGAAAGAAAGCATCTCCCCAACGCTGCAGGCATATCAGCTACATGAAGCTAAATGCTACATAATTACTTGCATTTAGCAAATAATTCACTTCTGGATATGCTGTCATGACAAAACTTTTAGATTTTGCAAATTTCAGTGGTGTCATCAAAAACCCACACAAAATAAGTCCCTGCCCTTCCTCCCAAATCACACTGTCCTGAACCCACATCCATCAAGACAGACTTTTTAAACGGTGGTATAGCATGCAATCAGTTATGGCACGTCCTAGTCAAGCCCAAAAAACCTTTGCCTCTTGAGAAACATTGTGAAAATACATTTCTCTCTTTTGTGGTGGACAAGGTGTCAAACCATATGATTACTTTTCTTGGTACAATACAAGCCATTTCAGATTATTTTGCAGAGCTGGAACATAACTGGATTCAATTCTTCTATTGCCTCCAGAATGTATATACAATGGGAACTGCAGAATAAAGCAAGTCTGAATTTATAGACAGAAAGACAACTACAGAAGGAAGGGGGGGAGGGTGAAATGTTTCTAAAACAAGTGACCCAAGTGTCTCAAACAACTTCTTTTCTCTAGCCATTTTATCCTTTTTTTACCTATTTATCCTGCTTTGAGTCTGTACTATGTGCAAATTAACATATTGTCATGACAATGAAAGGCTGTTTAGCTAAATATTGAAATACAATATCAGTCATGATCCCTCATCTCTCCTCTCACCAGAAACTGAATTATTACCACCAAAAAAAAAAAAAAATTTATACTAAAAGTCGGACCAAAACAGTGCTTTATGCTGCTACTTCCCAGAACGCTAACAAAGTCATAATGCTGGAAGTCTCAGGCCAGACTCCTAACTAAAGCTTTCCAGCCTATTTCCCAGATCTGAGGATGTTGGGGATCTTCTGTCAACATTTGTTTAGCACCTGAACAAACTAACAGGTGAGCACGCAAAGGCACAACACTGCCTCTGATGGATTATGCTAAAATTTCTTCAGCAGCTTCCGGCTTGGCTGCTGAACTGATCTGCAACACAGCCCATTTCATCCACTGTCATGCAGCAGAGGCTAGAGACGTCTACAGTTGTTCTCGTGCTTGCCACGCAGAGCCCTGCCTATTCTCTGCAGGTGTGTTACACAGACCATTTTATAGTATCCTCTATAGCTAAGCACTACTGAATACACGTGTACATTTTTAGGCATCTGCACTGTATACAGTAAACAAAGTACCAACTGCTAAAGATTAACATAGCTTTGATTATATCATCTCTGAGGGGGGAAATCTAGCTGTATTACAGCACATAGTAAATCTCCTGCTTATCTGAAGAATGAAATGTTGGTGATTTTGCAAGGGAACTAGGATGCAGAAATACTATGCTAGGTATTGAATTAAAAGCATAACTTCCACATGCAAATTATAAAAGCTGACATTATCACTAGACACTTTGGTTGAAAACCTCTCTTATCTACGGCTACAGTCTCCTTTGCATCCCAGAGGCTATCACAGACAACAGTACTTGGCAGTACATCAAAGCCCAGCATGCAGTTAAATGGGATTTTGCTTCTTTCTAGTTCAATAATGCTGCCTTGTTCATCTCAATGCAACTTGCTGAAGAAAAAGATGCAAGGTCACAGTTAAATAATGCTCATTTCCTGTTCTCAGCATATTTACGCTACAGGCTTTACACTGCAGACACACAGCATTAAAAGGATTCCCAGCAACCCGTTACACATAAGCACAGCAAACAAGAGGAGTTCACAGGCTCCTATTTACTAAAGGCCTTATTCTGAAATGCCCTGTTTAAAAAAAAATAAAAAATAAAACCAAACGCTAAACCCAAAAAAGCAAAAATGGCTTCTGTCCCTCTGTGCTTGCAATCCAGGCAGATGTTGTTTAAGAAACCCATGAATACTTAACATAATATCATCAATTGGCTCACTGATCAACTAATGCACAGCAAACCACAAACACGATTCTCTCTCAACAACTAAGCTGGTAAAAGGCACAAATTAAACACCAGCAAGGGTGCCTTTTAGGGAAGAAGAAACACTGCTATGTCTCAGCTGTCCAAAGCAGAATCCAGTACTCAGTTTTGGTGCCATACAGGTATCTAAAGCAGCCATCACACAAAGTAGAGAAATGCATAACAGCAACTTTTAGACTACAATCACAGTTATCCCACACTGATTTTCAGATTATATGTTAACCTCTTCCTTTAGAAATAGAAGCAACTTAAAGGAATAGAAATCTAAATCCTACATACAATTAAGACAGAGTAAAGACTCCAGGCATATATATGTGGATACAGATGCACGTAATGTTTAAAAACCAGTTTGAGGTCATACAGTACATCAGTGGCAGAGAACAGTGTCTATACCTGTACTTCTCTGCTGCAATCCATAGCAGCATCACTCCCTATGTTTTCAGGCGAATATCCAAACAATCGTATTGTTAACGTGTATTTGTCTAAACTGGAAAGCTTTGTTTTCTATTTCATCTACAAAGGCAAATAACATAAGCTTGAAACATTAGTAGGAGCAACGACCATCAAGAAACAAGACAACAAAGGTGCTTGTTATTTGTTGATTTCAACACTACCAAATCCCAAATGTGCGCTCCTTCCTGAAGGCAGTGAGCATCGGGATTTATAACATTATACAAAAGCCTAGAGAGTCAGACAATCTGTTGAATTTTCAGAAGTGTCTCTGTATTAAGAATCAGGAAAGTTTAGAGGAAGTTAAGTGGATACGTATGGTCTGAAAAAAAAGAATAGAGAAAGGAAAAAAAACACACACAAACCTCTCATTAGATGATTATTCACCTTTAAAAATGATCAGAGGTGTGCAGTCACCTGATGGATTGAACTTCCAGTAACAACTGCCACTGAATTTGTAGCACTGATTTCTCAGAAGGCACTCAAGACCAGACAGAGGGTTTTTTTGAAGGGCTGCTTTTTGCAGTGCTTTGAGGTTTTTCTGAAATCTGTGTCTCAGACTTCAAATAATAAGCTTGTGCTCACTAAGTCACTACAATACCCTAACTGTATATAGTATGCCAAAGACCGTATGTATATGTATTCTCACAGGTACACCTTACAAAAGTGTCAAGCATTACTTATCAATTTAGCATAACAGTAAACCGCTTGACACATGGAACTTAAATGCCAAAATATAGATCAGGGCTCCCTATAATATGCCTCATTATGGAGTACAGATTTTCTTAAAATCCAATTAATCATTTAATTGGTAAAATTTAAATGCCAGAAATTAGAGATAGATCCTCAAAACAGTTTTAGAGGAAGACTTTTACTTTACATATGGGGGCAGAAAAAAAAAGTCAGCATATTTGTTTGCATGTCTGTTTTTGACTGCACATTTGCGTTACTTTGCATATATCAATTCTCGAGACTTGATACAAAAATGAACTTAAAATCCACAACAGAGTTACATTTAAGGACGAAAGTAGGCCATCTATATCCCATCTAAATGGCCAAGTTTGGTCTTCAACCTCTAATTGTAAAAATGTATTCGGGGAAAAAAAACTAAATGAGACACTGTCTCATTTGCTGCTGTTTCTATTTAATGGATTAGCCAGAAACAATTCTTGCTTTCAGCGCACCAGAGTATTTTGATAACTAGACTAATACACTCAATACAGCTGTACAATGGCTTAATTAGTCAGGAAAAGGAGTGGCTGATTCTGATTTCCAGAAGATCCTTAAGATTAAAAAAAGAATACACAGCACCACATTTCAGTTTCTATCTCCCTGCAGCTTAGCTTTTTCATGCCTGTTTCACAAAAGAGAAGAATTTCCTGTAAAAAAGTTTTTCTGTCGAAGACTATTAACTAAAATAATAAAATGTCTGCACCAATTTTAACTATATCTCCCCCAGGAAGCATGCAATTTAACTGTGTGTCTACCTTCTTTGGAAAAATTCTCTGCTTCAACAGCCAGATTTAAAGTCCTTTCTCTTCCCCTAATGACTCAACGCAGTCTTTTCACAACCGCCATCTCAAGGAAAAAGAACAAGCTGAACTCACAAGGAATCATAATTTGAAAAAAAATATATTTAAAATTAGCACATATGTCATAATAAATAGCTATACAACACGCAGTGGCCGTAAGATTATCAAAAGCGTCTCAGATCAAAACGCTGTAAAGCTGTATTACTAAACCAGACCTCAGGCTCTTAAAATGAAAATGCTTGTTTGATTATGACTGACAGGCTTACAATCAAGAGTTCACATCTCTTATAAAACAATTATTTAGTCACATGCAGTTTATATTATATTAAGCAGGGAAGGAAGCAAAGAGCTTTCAGCTTTGAAATCTAATTATTAATTTCTCTCTATTTTTAAGAATAAAATAAGGTTCTGATTCAAATCTGGAGAAAGAGGCCCTGACAACGTAGCTTGCCATCTGTGCCTTTAGTTATCTTAAAAGCCCATTTGGATATATGAAATGATAGAAAATTCTTTCTCTCCAAATACAGTTTCCAGGGATAGCTTCCTGACATTAGTTTTCTTTTAAGTAACCCTACTATTATCAAAAGCAAGATGTTTAAAAAGCACAAACAACATATAAGGTCACGGTCCTGTATTCATCTGTAGCAAAGCAGTAAAACCAGGCAAAGTGCCTCTCTCCCACTGGTTGGTATGACTGCCCTTTGTGCTTTTGAATCTCTCTCCCAACTTCTCCCAGAAGACTGCACTAGATCCTTTGGTTCAAATACTGGCTCAGCATTTTAAGGACATGTTTACTTCTGTTACAAAGAGAAGCAGGTAAGATGAACATTTGCTCTTCAGACAATACCATTTCCTCAAATGAGTGCCATGAGCTCCAATTAGGAACACATGAAGGTCTAACCCATAAATGGAAAGGACTGCTGTCCTCAGGTGCTCTCTGGAATCTCTGTTACCATCTAAATATAACCAAAATCCTGAGAGGAAACCCTTCAAACGCAGTCCTTGACTATCAAAAGAAGCAGTCTCCTTACACACAGGGGAGCAATAAATGAAGAGCAAACTCTCCAAATACCTTAGCGGATGCTAATCCAAATAGTAACAGTAAACAGCTACATTGGGAGATTGGACACTGACCCACTCCAGCCTTGTTCCAAGCCAACCTACAATGACACGTAAGTAGTGCCGGGTGTCACACAATTCCTGGAGCAGGCAAACATGCAGAATTCATCCTCATGCAACACCAGCACCAATGCAGATCAAACATGCAATCTAATCCCAACATATTAATTGACTGTTGTTAGTAATTAAGGATGCCGTATGCACCTGAACAGGGCTTGGTGCTACCCCTGGAGACAGTGATGGATGTGCGTCACTCAGCAGCTTTAGAAATAACAGGACTTGGATCCCAATTCCATAACCCTCTGTCAGCCCACAGAACTACACCAGAGCCAGATCCCTCAAAACCTTTCTGAAAATTTATGACAATGCATAAACTAGGTAGTGGGTAATGCAGTATAGCCCAACATCTTTTCTGGGCGTAAAGAAGCCCCAACTCTGATACCACCTGAAAACTAGAAAATCGGCTTACTCTGTCCAAGTGGGGAAAAAAGTCATCCTTGCACAACCAAAGACCCGGTAAAGCCCTAAAAGAGGCACAAAGGTCTAGTGGCTCCAGGCAGCAGAGAATAACAATCCAATCCTAGAGTTATGAAGAACCTTATTAACCTCCCTAGACCTCCACTAACAAATACTCAGGTTATCAACCAACAGCATGTTTGTAGCAAGACCCTGCCCTCCACATGGAGGATAGCATGCCTTCTTCTTACCAATTACAGCTATTCCTGAAGAAAGGAGATCGCAAATGTCTCTCTGAAGGCTAAGAGTTCAAAATCTACTAATGATAATGAATAATGTGGTTAAAAAAAAACCCACAATAAAAAAAACAAACAAACAAACAAAAACCCATGAGAATTAAAACTCAAACTTCAGAGCAATGCTGGGACTATTTTATTTTGATGTGAGTTTCAAAGCTGTGTTACTATTAATTAACGTTCGCCCTGTGGTTAATCACACACATCACGCAATGTAGCACTAACAAAAAGAAATGAGTGCAACACATCTCTACGATGACACACGCTATCTATATAAACTATATTAAGACAGATACAGATGTAATAAACTTCTTGTTTGCAGAAAGCAGCTTCATTATCCCATAAAAACAGGCATGTCCTATGGATTACTGAAAAGAGCCATAGACCGTTTTGTTGCTGATCTGACAAGCAAAATGCTCTTCCGATCTCCTGCATATTTATTAATCTGGTTCTCACAACTTAAGAAGTATACACATCTGCAGACCACACATACTCACTCAGTCTGGAGGAAAGGCACAGATAAAACATAGTTGCTTAAGTCTCACGGAATAGGTTTGAAGTAATGCATTTTAATGTCACATTTGCAACAGGCTCCAAACTTGCAAGTAGGGAGGTACTACAGATCAGCTGATACTATATCTCAAGAAGTTATGCATAAAACAATGATATGGAACTCTGAGTCGGGGTTGAAAGAATCCAATTCCAGATCTCGTGTGACAGAGACACCCTGGTGCCTCAGAGTAGTCTGTAAACTCTTCTATGAAAAGACTCTCTTGCAGTGTCTGGAGGCTGCATGGCAAACTACGTACGTGAAGAAAGTTATTGCCCTTACCTTTTCTTTATAACTCTCGCTACAAATGTCTATGTCTCCCTTGCGCAGCTGGTTCGAGCCTCTTGTCCAAATTAGCCAGATTAGTACAAACTGCTCATTTTCACCTTTTGCTCCAGCCAGGCGCATCCAGGCAGCAGGGGTGGGAGTGTGCTGCGCTCAAAGGAACAGCTCCACCTGCGGATCAGATGGAGCAGATCCCTCTAGCAGGGGAGCAATCACAAGCATCTGGGAGCAGTAACCTCTTCCATCAGCGCAGCTGGATCCAGAGAAAGACATCAGCCCACCACACTCAGCCCCGATCCCAGGTGGGTGCCACCCCAGGCAAGGCTTTGACACAGGGACCAAAATATCCTTATTGACAAGAAAGATAGAGATGCCTTTCCTCCTCAGCACGTGCGCTTTGCACAGCTTTGTGGACACACAGATCAAAAAGTCAAAAGGTTACAAAAATACTTTTTAAAGACCCGTTTAAAGAAAACTCTAACAATTTGATGGCAAATAGCAACTTCTGAGCACCTCACTTGTGCTTTTTAAACTTGAGAGACTGGCACTACTGTCAACATCGGTAGTTAGGCAAGGAAGAACTGACATTTAACCCAATAGGAGTAAATTCTGAAGTAGAGATAAAGAACAACTGTCTAGTATTTTCATGCTGTATGTCAGGAGGTATTGCAGTTTGACACGTGGCCAGGCCGTAGAGAGACACAGCATTTAATATCACCTTTAATGAAGATCTCCGTGCACGAAAGCTCCCCAGTCGCTGACACAGAGCAGTACTTTTGATCCTATACGCAGGCTAACGATGGCAGCTACGCTCTGAAAACACCACCACCTCCCTCCAGCAGCCCGCACGCTGCCTGCGGCAAACGCAGCGGAAACTTTATGAAACACAGCACGTGGAAGATCATGTTTACCTCAAGAGATCTTCAAGAGATGTAGTCTGTCCGCTGAAAGGACCACCTGAATCACGAGGCTTCCCTTTCCTTCTTTCAGTAACGCTTAGAAAAGATGCTAATACCCATTTGCGCATTAGGACGGCACACGTTAAGTAACGGTATGAGAACCGCTAACCACCGCGACCCAGAGCCCCCACCGTAATTAGGATTTGGGGCTTTAAACACCTTTTTTCCCCTCAGGAGGCCGTTAACCCCCCCACGCACACACCGGGCACACGGACGCGCTCACACCGGGGGCCGCGGCGCCTTCCCCGCACCACGCAAACCAAGGACGCCGCTGCCGTGGCCAGGACCCGCCTCGCCGCCCCCGCGGCACACACCGAGCCCCCCCGCCCCGGTCGGTGCGGAGCCGGGAAGCACCCCCCCGGCCTCGTCCATCGCCGCTGGCAGCCGACCTCCCCCCCCCCACAGCCACGGGGGCGCGCGCGGCGACCGTTGAAGGGGAGGGAGAAGAACCGTTGAGAACGGCGCGCGGCGCTAACGGCACGGAGCGGGGGGGGGTCGCGTTGCGCTGAGGGGGCGCCGTGCCCGCCGCCTCACCTGGAGACGCAGTTCTCCAGCACGGAGCTCTTGCCGGCGCTCTGCCCGCCCACCACGGCGATCTGAGGCAGGTCGAGCAGGCAGTTCTGGCCCAGCGCCGCGAAGGCGTCCTGCAGCCGGTTGACGAGCGGGATGAGCCCCTCCATCCCGCCGCGCTGCGCTGCACCGCGCCGTCCCCTCACCGCCGCCGCTGCTGCTGCTGCTGCTGACAGGTAACACCGGCGCACTGCGCATGCGCCCCACCCCCGAGTCGGGGGCGGGGGCCTCCACTGTGATGCCACGCCCTCTCCCATCTAGGCCACGCCCCCTCTTGTGAGACCACGCCCCCTCCCGGTGCGGGTCCCGGTGCGGGGGCGTCAGGGCTGAGCCCCGGGAGCCGGTGATGATGATGATGATGATGATGGTGGTGATGGTGGTGGTGGTGGTGGGAGTGGGGGGGTCCCCTCTGCCCTCCCTTCAGTGGCAGCGGCCCCTCCACGGTCCAGCAGCGGCAGACCCTCCTGCCGGTCACCGGCACAGGCCTGCAGCTTGCAGGGAGCATCCCGTGGGGTCCTCCCGGCAGCCTGGAGCCTCCACTCACCCGTTACCCACCCGCTCCACGCGAGCGGCAGGGTGGGCTCATCCCCACCCGTGGGCAAGCCAGCCTCGGTGTTTGACCCTCAGGCGTGAGGACCATGGCTCGCCCAGGTTCACACAGCGACCCAGCGGGACGGCCACGCTGCCCCTCTCCCCCAGGAGCCCCAGCCAGCCACCCTGTCCACCCCGGCAGAGAGGGACGTGGTGTCCCCCCCGAGCCCCCGGCCACACCATTCTCCTGCACCCAGCGCCAAGATGACCTGGAGGTTTGTGGATACCCTACCTCTAAATCTTTGGCACCAAACCAGTAACAAGGCCAAACTGGGAGCGCTGGGTCCCGCTTGCCGTCATAGGACCTGGCAGGCAGCTGGCTTCAGCACTTCCCCATCTGCCGAGCAGGGTATTTCGGAGCAGTCGTGCTGGCCGAATTCCTCCCGGCTCCCACCTGTGACGGGAACAGGAGCAGCGGGAACCACGATCCATCCCCGTGGCACACAACAGGCCCTGGCAAATGGCACCAAGGCTCAGCCACGGGCAGGAGTGCTGCCAGGGTGAGACACACATTCCCCAGAACAGTGTCAGGGCAGGCCCAAGAAGCCGGGTCCGGCAGGGCTGGTACCAGGTAGGTGGTTCAGGAAAAGGCTGGGAAGCGATAACAAGGTCAGAGCCACATCAATGCAGTGGCTTCAATTAAAAACGCATGCCGAGGCTGAGCTAAAAGCACAGGCGAAAAACAGAGATGAGATTTATCTGTGATTACTGGCCGCAGTCACAACACAAAAATATCCAAAACGGAGGCTTTGGAGTCCTGCAGCGATAAAAGTTATCCTCGGTATTAAACCAGACACCGGCCTCACTCAGCATGAAAAGCAAAACAAAGGGAACTGCGAACATCCCGCGGGCTGACAGATACTAACGTTCTGGAGGATTATCAAAACTTCTTGGCCAGAGCTCTCAATAAGTGTAAAAAAAATGACTCTCTACAACAGGCTGACTTCTAACCCTGTAAACAAATGAACAGTTTGCTTTAGCTCCAGCTAAAAAGTTTTTAATTGGCGTAACGCAGAGACAGCTGCCCTAGCAGTGGCTTTGCCGCTGCGGTTAGCTCACCCCCCCCAGCATCACAGCCTCTGGGAAAAGCCTTGCAATCATTCCTACCTAGATGGGGCCTGGGGGTTATTGACATAATTATGCCAATTAGCAGCATGATTATTTTTTTTCCCCCCACTCCTGAGCAAGCAGGCTGTGCCAGGAGGCACTAGAGTAGCTGCCTGGCCTTCCTCCAGCTCGTGGGTTTCTACAGAGGCTGGAAGTCAGGAAGAACAGTGTTGTGTTCTGGCCAAATCTGCCCCATCTGGGTGTCGGAGCACTTTGTGCTGCCCCGGTGAAATAATTAAGATCAGTAGAGAGCAGCCGGGCGACAGGACTGCATCTCCACAAGAGACAAACGAAGATTAAAAAAAAGGCAGGATGCCTCAGGAGCAATGCTATGCGCACCTTCAAATCGATAACCTAAGGAACTGGCCTTTCCATTAGGTCTTGAAATTACATCTTTGTTTGCTTCCACAATTAAAAAAAAAAATAAAATAAGAAAAAAAAAATCAAAATCTATTATTAGGAAAAGTTTGCGCTATTCCCCCAAGTCTGGCAAGTTTCAAAACCAAACTTTTTTTCCTGTTGAAGCTGAGTTAAAACCGCTAAGTGACCACACTCACCCTGCGACTCCATCACTCACAAAAATCTGCTTTCCCCCCTAAAAAAAGCCACAGGCAGCCCAGTATAGATTTCCCACCTCCTGAAACAAGCAGGAACATTTTCATTACGCACGCCCCTGTTATCACAAGGGTGCTCTTGTTTTTCCAACAGCTCCAAGAGAGCAGTGAGGAGAGGAAGGGCACTGGAGCGTATCTTCAGGTCCCTGCTTTTTCTAGCCAACCCTTCCCGGCAGCTTGTTCCAAACCCCCGTGCAGAGCCCAGCCTGGCTTTCTGAATTTGTCGAGATTCAGAATGTCTAATTAAAGCAAACAGGGGCCGTACTAGCAGAGAACATTGCAAAGCTCCTCGTAATGAATAATCCTGAAAAAAAACCAGGCCCAAAACAGTGTCAGAGGGCCATGCAAGAAACCGTTTTCCTAGAGAGCACCAGGTGCGGTCAGCGAGAGCACAGCAGGAGCACAGAGCTGCGTTGCTCACCCGTTAGCCAGCTAAACACGCTCTATTTTTACCCTCCTCTCAATTGTGCCCCGCGATATTTATTGTTTCTTTGTGCCACGTGACAGGCTCGGCAAAGAGAGGAGATCTTCCCCGACCACCTCTCCCTGGCGCAGCGGGAAGGGTATCCTGCTCCCCAGGGTGACACGCCGGCACCGCTGTCTCCGTCAGTGCGGTCTGCTCGCTTCCAGATGTCACCGGCTCCGGCACAGCCTGCCTGGGGCCCCCAGCCCTGCCAAAGCCTCCGGTGCATTTCACATCAAGCCTATGGATGGCAAGATTGCTCTGCCTTGACTTCCCTGAAAAAATATAAGGCAAAAGTAGTCTGGTTTCAGGGCACAGCTGTAGCATTTCAGCCCACAAATTTACCCACAGACATTCTTCCTAACCAGGCAGCGTGACGTAAAAACTGAGGACATTTGGATCAGGTCCCCAGGCTGCTTTATAAACACTTGCCGGTGCAATTTCCTTCATGAAAAATGGGTTATATATAAACTACAACGAAGATTTGCAGATGCCTGCAGTGAAGAGCCAGGAGAGCAGGCAGGACCCTGGGGGGGAGCAGAGCACAGACGAGGCTGCATCCTTCCCCCAGGGAAGCCTTTAAAAGAGACAGGCTCCTTCATGCATGATCTTCTTCTCTCCAGGGACCTTCCTCACCTCCTTCTTGGTTCAGATACAAACCCAGAGTCTTGCAGAGCTTTTCGGGCAGCTGATGGGCACAAAGCAGGAGGAGGTGTGGGCAAGGAGCTCCCAGGTTCTCAGCGGCACCTGGCTCTGCAGTGCTGGCGTGAACACGCTGGTCAGCATTGTCCCTGCGTATCTGCCAGCAGGAGAGCTCAGACCTTGAAGGTGCAAAAGATAGAATTAAAGCCAGTGAAGGAAAGCCAGAGAGGCTGCAGAGCTGTGATTAGAAGCAGGGGCTGCAGCGTTTCCTCCTGTAAAGAGGAGGAGGTGCTTTCCACCTCTCCCCTGTGGCACTGCTGACCCACAGACTGCAGGACAGTGACACCCCAGTCCCTGCCCCGTGGCCTCTCTGCTGCCCTGTGATCTCCGGCTGGATCCTTCAGTCAGGTGCATCCAGTTGCAAGGCAGAAAGAGGCCACTGCGCTGCATTGCAGCCCACAGGGATGTCTCCCTGCAGCCCCGAGGACCCCAGGAAAGAGCCGTACTCCCTCGCCACTGCCTGGCAGCCCGCCTGCTTCCTTGGTCACAAAGCCAGGCAAGCCAAGTGCTTCCCCGAGGGAAAAATTCATGGATAAGACACTTCCCAGGCGCTTCTACCCTCTGTGACACAGGTGTTCCAGCTCTTGCTGTGCTGTGACCCTGCCATGCCTGGGCAGCAGCAGCGTCCCCAGCCAGCGAGGCCAGGCTCACTCCAGCAGAGCCCTTCCCAGCTGGAGGGAATCAGCCTCAGCACTCAGTCCCTGCAGCTTCTATTACTGCAAAATCTCTCCCAGCTGCTTGACGTATTTTTCAGCTGGGGACAGTATGTCCCCCATCCACCTTCACCCTCTTCCCGAGAGCTCAGCCACTTCCAGTCCTTCTGGAGAGCAGGGATCTGGGCTGTGATGCTTAAGGAGGTTATTCCATATGGGGTATATGCGTGGCACCCCACTGCTGCCTGCCTCATACCTTCACCATTCTGCCAGCTGCCTTGGCCACAGAGTTACTCTGGGCCAAAGAACCCCTACAGCTCTGCATCACAAAAACCAGGGCTGACCCATCAACTCCCACTGCCTCGCTCGCTGGAGCAGCAGTGGGACACGGATACGATCCTCCGAGAGGGATTCAGGCTGGACCAGACCGAAGCATCCCTGGCCGGTTACAGCTTCACGCCTGAGCCGTGCGATGAGTTACCCAGCTGTCTCTTTTTGCGCTGGGAAATCCAGCAAGGAATAAAGTCAACATCTCAAAGCCAAGGGAGGTTGCTAAGTGACAGCAGTGCTTGTTTCCATCCCGCTGCTTGCAGCATGCCTACCCTGCAAAGGAAGGAAGTGAGGAGTAAGGGATGTAAATACGAGTATATTGCCAAAACACTCAACAGAAACACAGTTGCCAAATGTATAACATTAGCTGCATGTTTTGGCTGCCAGGAGAGAAATATTTACTACACGTCAATTATTCCAGCCTCGGAGCGTTTTACCTGCAGGGGAGGATTTCAGGTATTTGCAGCACTCATGAATTTGCCAATTTTCCAGCTGAAACGTATTTCCAGACCAAACTTGTAGGGCTGTCAGTAGCTGCAGGGACAGCTGCAATGAACTGAGATTTCATCCTTACGTTGTTTCTAATAGATGGCTTTTGTTTTTCCACCAGGATGTGGCGTTACACAGCGATGAGGAAGCACAACAGAAAGGCAGAACTGGACAAGGGAGGGATGAACGCAGCCTTTGTATGAGCTCCTGGGGAAGAAAGGAGATGGTTTCAGTAAAATAAAGGGCACACACACAAACCTGTATCATTGGAATTACGTTGAGAATTGAAAACTAAGTTAAAAATAGGCTAAATGCGGCACTGCTGATCCCGTTGAGAAATTTCCCATTGCTAAGCTGGACAGATAATAGGTATCTTTCAAAAAAAGTGTTCATCACAGAGGAGCTTTAGAAACTGGCTGCGTGGGGGCAGGCAGACCGCTCTCAGCTCGAGCTCCAGCCTTGTCTCTCCTGCCGACCCTGTGCTGCCCCACACAGCGGAGGGACCGGGCGGTGAGCAACGTACCGAGGGCACGCACCCACGCTGCCATCCCCTAGCTGAAGCAGGGAGCAGGCCAACCCCGCTCGCCAGCGCCTGGGAACCATCAAAAGCACTTACTTAAAAAAAGCATCTGCTCCCTCTGCGTAGAAGCGGGCCAGCCCAGGGAGAAAGTAGGGCACCAGTTTGTCCCTCTGCGTGAAGAGGAATAAGGCAGGGAGCATCGGAGAAGGGACCTGAACAAGGCAGGGAGCATCGGAGAAGGGATCTGAACAGAGCGGTTTCCAAAGCAGAGCTGGCCGTCAAATTAAAATTAAAATATAGCGACAGACGCCAATCGTCGGGACATGCTTTCTGTCAGCACGGCTGCTGTAGTGCCTCCTGGGCACAAACAGCCCCCTGTCTCCTGAATTGGTGCGGTGGCCGTGGTCCCCACTGGCTCAGGGCGTGAGAGCCCTTGGGGTAGACCTTCCATGGCCCCTGCAGGGCTGGGGAACTGCAAACCCTCAGGTTCATGTACCCCCTTTGCTTGGCTTTCTCAGCAAAGATGGATTTCCCATGGGTGGAGGAGAGATAGTCCTGCCGAGCAAGGACAGGATGACTGGTGGGACAGGGCGCGCGGGTTGCAAAACTGGCGAGATGGTTTTGGCAGCAATGCTGAGATGCGGCTGCTGTTGCCTCCATGCCAATGGCTGGATCAGATCCTTCACGGAGCCTCTTCTAGTGTGGTGTTAACCACCCCGGACTGTGGAAAGGTGGCTGGGGAGGGTTTGCTTTAGGAAGCAGCTGCCAGAAAGATGTCATCGAATGGTTCGGGTTAGAAGGGACCTTAAAGACCATCCAGTTCCACCCCCCTACCCTGGGCAGGGACACCTCCCACCAGACCAGGCTGCTCCAAGCCCCATCCAGCCTGGCCTTGAACACCTCCAGGGATGGGGCAGCCACAGCCTCCCTGGGAGGTTGTCCTCAGGGTACCAGCGGCAGAAGGGAGCAAGGGGTGAGGGTGCAAGGTCAGCAGCAAAGCATCGTGGTGCCTGAGCAGGTCGTCACCTTGATGTCTGCAAGCTGGTCACTTTGGTACAATGTCACAGACTCATTTTGGTACCAGCTGTTGCAGGGGAGAAAGACAAGCCCCTCCAAAATGGCTTCTGCTGAATGAGGGAGCACCAGCAGGTCAGCTGCTCTGTAACCAGCCAGGACCCGTGGGCCAGCTCTTCAGCTAAACCTTGCAGGGGGGAACCAGGCTTTGAAATCCTCAGGACAGACAAAATGAGCCACCTGTGCAGGAATGGAGTCCCGCGGGAACACCCTGATGGGTGTTTTCTTGCTGCCTTTTCATCCTGCAGGAAGGCTGACCTGCCCCAGCAGGGCGAGTGGGTTGGTGTGTCCACGGGCCCAAGCACAAGGCTGTGTCCCTGCTGGTCCAAGGGGCAGAGGGGGAGAAGAGATGGGGGCCCCACGGGTTACAGGTCCCAGTTCGGGGAAGGTGAGTGGGGAGGGGGCAGAGAGGCAGCTGCCTGCTCCCAGGGCATGGTCTTGAGGAGTGGGGGTGACTGTACCTTTTCCAGAGGTGCTGTGAGCTCCAGAAACAAGCCTGGCAAAGCACTACGGACCTCAGAGAAGCCCTGAGAACTTTATTTTCCACAGCTCTCAGCCCACCCCCCAACATCCCCCACCAGGCTTGGGGCAGGGCCGGGGCTCTGCACAGGCACCAGGGACCAGGGATGCTGGAGATGCAGGGAGAGGCAGCACCAGCGGGAAGGAGCCATTTGTGGTGGAAGGGAAGGGGACAGGCGAAGGGATGTTTTTTCCATAGCGGGGACAAACCCAAACCCACATTCCTGCCAGACCCACAGCGTCTTTCTCCCCTCAGTGCCTCAACGCTGCCCCTGGGGCTACACAGCCTCCCACCATCCCAGATCCCTTCCTGGGGAGCCACGCTACAGGGAGCACCTCTCCGCACCAGTCCAGTCCTTCAGGCAGACCCAGGCCACCACCAGTTCCGCAAGGGTGGCAACCCCAGCCACAGGCACCCCTCCACTGCGGGGACACAGCACCCACATGGGGACACGTCTCTCATTCGAGCAGCATCGAGGCCCCTCTCAGAGGATCTTGACAGCCTGCAGCATGTCCGCCAGAGCGTACGAGCTGTCCCAGGGGCGCCCAGGCTGTCGCAGGTCCCCCTCCAGCGCCCGGGCACGTGCCCCCAGCTCTGTGGGGTCCCGCCGGCCCTTGGGGCTGGGCTGGCAAAAGAGGATCTCGTTGACTTCCCCTTCAATGCGGCGTGCGTAGAGCAGCGGGAAGACCTCCCTGAGGGTGGCCAGGACAGACTCCTTCAGCCGGACGTCACGGCACACCAAGTTGAGCACGAAGACTCCTACAGAAGGGAGAGAGAGGAGGGAGTTCGGACCAAGTTGCACACACTGTCCTGCTGCCCGCTTTCCTGTGGGAACGCAGCTGAATCAGTGCCACCCTGGTGCAAACGGCTCCCCCGCGGCAGCACGAGGAGTACCGGCAACCCCCCAGTGCCCTTGGCCCAGCTCCACGTCCCCGACACCACCCGGCTTGCAGGCTGCCATGCGATCTGTTCCCAGATACCGCCTACACCCTCTGCCTTCCCGCAACCTTTCTTTGCCCCCTGGGGATGTCTCAGCCTGCCCGGCACAGCAGCGTCGCGGGCCACTCGCTACACCCTGCTGTCACAACACCCACTGAAACACCCGGATCCGGGACCAGCCAGGAACGGCGGATGCCACGCAGCAATCCTGTCCGTGGTTGCTGTTCCCCGGGATGAGAAACCCTGGTCCCATTACTCAAACCCCGCACAGGACCAGCCAGCCCCGCCACAGGGACACCACCAGATTTCCCCTCCTACCTTCTGGCTTGAGGATGGTTTTAACTTTCTGCAGAAAGGGCTTTTCCACGAAGGCCGGGGGCGGGCAGCTCATCCCCACCGTGAGGTCTTTGCTGTCCACATCGAACATGATGGCATCGTACTGGGCTGGGGCTGTAAGAGGGAGCGCAAAGACTCGTTATCCCTTGGGACAGAGATGAGCCACGCACAGTGGGGAGGCAACGAATGGGGTGGTCAAGACACCCCCTCTGCCATGTTACGGCCACTACTCTCTCCACCGGGGTTTCTCTTCCCAAATAAACCCACAGCAGCAGCCCTCAGCGCTGGGAGAGACAGCACATCTAACGTCCCCTGAGCATGTTGTCAAGGACAAGCCTGTGAGCTGCAGAAACCTGGTGAGGCTGGAGCACAGACAGCAGTTGAAGGGGACAGAGGAGCTCAGGCGAAGGGAGAAGAGAGACCAGAAAAACCAGGAGATTCCCCCAGGGAAAAGAGGAGGGAAACAGTCAAAAACATTCTGTCTCAGGCCAACTGGTCTGTGGAGCCTGGGGTACCTGGGGGTTCTTTTGAGCAGTCTGGTCTAGTGGGAGGTGTCCCTGCCCATGGCAGGGGGGTTGGAACTAGATGGAACTAGATGGTTCCCTTCCAACTCTAACCATTCTATGATCCTCCCTGTGAGGAAGAGGAGTAGGATCGTACAGAAGCAGGCTGGAGCTCATGACACACAGCAAGATACGGGCAGGGGTGGGGAACAAAGGGTGAAAGCAGCCCTGGATTCCGCTCCCCAGCACGTCACCCCCCGGGCCTGATGGGGCGCCCATGATGCTCCGTGAGACAGTACCTTCAGCTGCCAGCTTGGCCACATAGTCCAGGCCATCGGAGACATGCACCCGCATCCGGTCCCCCTGGGAGAAGCCAAACCAGCGTGTGGCCACCTCCAGCATGGAGGGGTCGATCTCCACCACAGCCACGCGGGCCTGCGAGAAGTAGTCGTGGATGAAGAGGGGCAGGCTGCCCCCGCCGAGCCCCACCACCAGCACTGCCAGCGGGGTTCCTGCCAATGGAGAGCACCTGGGTGAGCTGCTGGGACGGCCATGCTCACATCACCCATCCCACCCCCCTGCCCAAACCGCTTTGGGAAGGGCACACGGGATGCCCCAGCCAGGAAAGTCCTTCCCCAAGGAGGTGGGGCATGGGCGACACCCACACACCTGCCCCACACCTGCCTTGGGCACAGCCTCCCACCACCGGCTTTGTCACCTGGGAGGGGGTCAGGGCCCCCCAGTAGGCAGAGCCCCGCCACCATGGCCCTGTGGTGCTCACAGCACAGGTAGCTCTTGTCAATGGCGGTGGGTGGCTCAGCGGGGCTGGCTTTCTTCTTGTCCTTCCTCCGTTTCTTCTGGCCTGAAGGACAGGAGGCATCGGCTGGTAAGGCAAGGCAGCAGACAAGGATGCTTTCTGAGGACTAACCACCCCCAGCCCCTGTCCCACCCACGGGGCAGGCAGCAGAGCACAAAAACACTTCGAGAGCCACCCTGGGACACGGTAGCCAGGTCCCAGCAGGACTTTTATCTTCCAAATCAATCTCACTCTCTGTCACCCTCAAAAGTCACCCTTGGCCCCCACCCCTTCCCGGCTGCCCCATCTGTCCCACATACCTGAGAGAGGCACAGGGGCCAGAAGCCGAGCCTCCGACTGCACCACGTTCCTATTGCTGAGGAAGATGAGGCGTCGGAAGTAGGAGGTGCCGTCCCCCTTCACGTCCTCCACAACGTACTCCCCGCTCAGGGGGCTGGTGTCGCAGTGCTGCACCGTCCGCACCCCGATGTCCCCTCCCACGGACAGAAAGGGCACCTGCAGGGAGCATGGGGACTGGTGTCAGGAAGGAATGGCTACAGGAACAAACCCTGGCATTCCCGCTGTCCTGACCACAGCTGAAGAGCTGGGACGAAGCAGACACATCGCAGGAGCAGCGGGATGGGCTGCAGGCAGCCACAGGGCAGCTGGGGACCAGCGCTTGGGACACCAGGTTCCCCAACAGACACATTGTTGGGGTACGGGGAGCAAACACCCCAAAACTTCTTGCAAGAGCTCAGGTTTGGGGAGTTGGGGCAGGAAGGAGACAACACAAGGGACAGGAGAAGTTAAAGCCATGATGAAGAAGAGGCTGGATACTCTCAGGATATTGGGATGCCTGGTTTTCTTGGGATGCTGGGTTTTGGAGGGCAAGGACTTCACACTGAATCCTGCCACGCAGGCACCTCAAATCCTGCCTCCAAGCGAAGGCAGCCAGCTGGAGGGGAAAACCAAAGGAGCTAGACCTCAGGCCAGCCTCCTCCCTGCCAAGGCAGCCAGCTCACATGTTGCAGCTCAGTCTCCCTTGGAGAAGAGGGACTTGCTGCTGGCAGAGAGACAGCCTGGCCCGGGTTTTGGGGAAGCCGAGCGAGGAGGCCGGACGGCGGGGCTCACCTGCTGCCGGGCAGGGAGGCCCGGTGGGGCCAGCTCCATCACCTTCCCCGACAGCTCCGCCTGGATGCCCGCCATGCCCTCGTAGTGCTGCTCCCTGTGCAGGGCCACGGTGACCAGGCGCCCGAAGCCAGCGCTGGCGGCCAGTTGGCTCCGCCCTTCCTCTGTCCCAAAGAGCCACTCGGTTTCTCTGCCCTGCGGGACTGCAGAAGGGGCTGCCATCAGCCTGGGCCAGTCCCTGAGTGACCACCCCCACCTCCAAGAGAGGAGCTATAGGAAAGGCAAGACATCACAAGGAGGTACCACTGCATGCCTAGAGCCATGCTCTGCAGCCATCAACAGAGACAGGACCTTCCTGGTTTTGGGCAGGCTCATGCAGGAGGCTGGAAAAGCGACGTCTCATAAGAAAAAAGTTGTCCAACAGCCTCAAGACCCACCTCCAGGCTGTCCTAAGCCCCAGCTTTGCAGGCGTGCAGGGAGGGAACAGCGCCGCCGGCAGAGCTCGATGTGTCTCAGTGAAGCCCAGCCCTGAGCAGCCCGGCACCAGCACGTCAGGACACCCGCACGGACCAGCGATGCCTTTCCGGCTGCATTCGCTGAGCTCTGGCTTTATGCGCGGTGGCTGTCACCAGCATCAAAGCAGGAATCGCCACCTTGGAGGGCAGGCAGCATCCCTCTGCTGCCAGATGGTGAGCTTGGTGCCAGATTTCTGCTTGCACCACCCAGCAAACATGTCCCACCACAAAGCCAGGACTAAAACATCAACTGAACTCTGCACAGGCGGGTTATTTCCCTCTCCAGCCCTGATTTCAGCAGGGCCAGGACCAGTGGCTGTTTTGCAGCTCCTGGCCAAGAGCATCATCTCATTGCAGCCAGGAGAAGCTCTACTCACTGATGAAGATGGCGAAGCGATTGTCCCGGGAAGGTTTCACCGAGGGGCTGTCGACCACATGCAGCGTGTAGCGAGGCCTCCCGCTCTCTTTGTCGCACAGATCCAGGGAAACCTGCTCCCCGCAGGGGGTTTTGCTCAGCTGGCTGCAGATCAGGGCGTAATGCTGCCTGTCCTTCACCGCCGCCACCAGCCGCTCCGCGCTCTCCACCCGCATCGGCTTGTCCTGCTCCTCGGGGCAGATCTCCAGGATCTGTGGCGCTGAGCCGGGGATCTTCCTGAACTTTGTCATGACATAGACAAAGACCGGTAGGGCAAACTGCTGCTTGTCACTGCTGCCGGCCACCTGATGGACACGCACGACCCAGCCTTCCTGGGAGAAGTATTCCACCGCTTTCTTCAGCACGTGGGCTTGAGCCAAGGAGACACAGAGATAGCGCCCTCCTACCTGCAGGACCCGGCTAATCTCGGCAAACATCTTGTCCACCTTGGCTAGAGTGGCCTCCTCTTCGTCAGTGAGGATGGCATCCAGTGTTCCTTTGTCCAGGACCACCTGGAAGTGGGCATCAGGGAAGTCCATCTGAAGCATGTCCATCAGCAGGTAGCTCATCTTCGGCCTCTTGCTCCCGCTCCGCTCTTGCATCTGACGGATCACGGCATCGCTGATGTCGATGTTGATGATGTCCTCGCACATCCCCATGTCGTACATCTGCTCGCTCAGCTCTGAGTTCCCGCAGCCCACCACCAGAACCTGGGGAGCGGCACAAGAACAGCATGATGGGGAGAACGCCCTGGAAACGCATCCCAAAGCATTTTACGAGCAAATGTGTGAAAAACCTCACCCGCAGCACCTGCAAACCCACTCTCTAGGGCCCCGAGACAACATTTCCATATAGAAAAGCCACAGGGGGAGAGAAGCAATGCATCTGCCGCATCTCTTTTGGGGGTGATCTGTGTGTTTTAACCCCCAGCGCTCCCCAAACCAGGGCAACCCGTGGCTCTCTCCCGTTCTCTTGCTACGGCAGACCGGGGTTCCGCACCCTCTGTGCCAGGGCACGGCGGCAGATTAAGCCGGGATACAGGGGGGACAGAGCTCGTCCCCGGCATACGGGCGCTGGGTTCCAGAGGGGGGCTCACCTTGTCGCGGGGCCGGACGTACTTGTGCAGGACGGGGCAGAGCTCCGGGAAGGCGCCGTACCACTCGAAGGGCCGCTGCCCGCGCTGACGGAAGAACCGATCCCAGTAGCGGGATGAACCGAACTCCCCGGGGCTGCGGGGAAGGAGGTCCATGGCCGGGCTTGGGCTCAGTCCCCGTCCCGCCGCTCCCGGTCTCGGTACTCCCGGTCCCGGTGTTCCCGTTCCCGGTCCCCGTCCCGGTGCTCCCGGTCCCCGTCCCGCTCTCGCTACTCCCGGTCTCGGTCCCGGTGCTCCCGGTCTCGGTCCCGGTGCTCCCGGTCCCCGTCCCGCTCTCGCTGCTCCCGGTCTCGGCCCCGGTGCTCCCGGTCCCCGTCCCGCTCTCGCTGCTCCCGGTCCCCGTCCCGCTCTCGCTGCTCCCGGTCTCGGTCCCGGTGCTCCCGGTCCCCGTCCCGCTCTCAGTGCTCCCGGTCTCGGTCCCGGTGCTCCCGGTCCCCGTCCCGCTCTCGCTGCTCCCGGTCTCGGTCCCGGTGCTCCCGGTCCCCGTCCCGCTCTCGCTGCTCCCGGTCCCCGTCCCGGTGCTCCCGGTCCCCGTCCCGCTCTCGCTGCTCCCGGTCTCGGTCCCGGTGCTCCCGGTCCCCGTCCCGCTCTCGCTGCTCCCGGTCTCGGTCCCGGTGCTCCCGGTCCCCGTCCCGCTCTCAGTGCTCCCGGTCTCGGTCCCGGTGCTCCCGGTCCCCGTCCCGGTGCTCCCGGTCCCCGTCCCGCTCTCGCTGCTCCCGGTCTCGGTCCCGGTGCTCCCGGTCCCCGTCCCGCTCTCGCTGCTGCACGTGTGCCCGCGCCCCGCGCTGACTACATCCGGGTGCGCAGCGCACCCATTGGCCGCAGCGGACCCGCAGCCCATTGGCTGCCTCTCCCCTCCCCCCCCCCCCCCCGACCGCTTCCCATTGGCTGGCCGCTCCGCACGGGAGCGCGCAGCGGGCTCGGCGCGCCCCCGCCGTCCCCTGCGGTGGGTCGGTGCTGTGCGCTCCCCCGAGGCTCCGCCGTTTCCCCAGGCAGAAAGGGCGGCAGGGAATGCCCGGGCCGGGGCCATTCCGGCCCCTGCAAAGCTCCCCTGCCGCTTAAACGATCCAGACGCGCTGGGCTGCGCAAACAACAAAAAAAAAAAACACAAAGGGGGAAAAGAAGGTACCAGGAAAGGAGCAGCTTTAATGGCAGCCGGCAGCAGAGCTGAGCTCTCCCGGGGCGGGATGCGACAGGGACAACGCAGGGCGGCTGGCTGCAGCCCCGTGAGGCTACCTGGGAGCCGAGCCGGGCTCTGTGGAGTTGCTCTGAAGAAAGAAGGCGGAGAGCTGGCTCAGCGCCCGGTAACGGTGCGAGATGGAGTTCTTCACCGCCTTGGGCAGCTCGGCATAGCTGGAGGGGAGAGAAACCGCGAGTCTCAGCAGCGGGGACGTTACAGCACGTGTCCCACCCTGCTCCTCACTCAACTACGCGGTGTGACCTCTGTAGTGACGCGCTGGCAAAGCCAACAACCCCCGTCCTCATCCGGGAGTTCTCCGTAACCCACCACGTTCAGATCCAGGAGGGTGTTTTCTCCCTGCCACCCTTCCCCGTAAGCAGGTTCCTCTCCACACACAACCTCGACCCTGGCTTTCCTTATGTAAAGAGCTGTAGGTAAAACCCCACTTACGTCTGGTTGTACCCATCCGGCTGAAAGCAGGGATCCCAGCCAAAGTCTCGAGGGCCTCTGGGCTCCACTACCAGCCCCTGCCACGAGACAGCAAAAAAGCCCCGTAAGCTGTGGTTTCGCAGCACTTCCCTCACAGTCGCGTTTCAAACACGGACTGAAGAGCTACACGCGGCCATAGCTCACACTGTGGCCACCACAGGCTCTGTGCGTGGCACTGGCCTCCTTCCCAGGATGTGACCAAAATCAGCAGCCCCAAACTCAGTGCTCCATCACACCACCCTACTTCAACAGCCCCTTTACCCCCGCCATTAACAGAGCTAACAACTGCACCCAAATACAACCCTGCCACAGGGAGACGAGGGGGCTGAAGAGCCTGAGGTAACGAGCACAGCTGGGTGAAAGGGCTGCAGCATTCATGGCCAGCAGGTTGAGGGAGGTGATGCTGCCCCTCTGCTCCGCTCTGGTGAGACCCCACCTGGAGTACTGCGTCCAGCTCTGGAGTCCTCAGCACGAGAAGGACATGGACCTGTTGGAACAGGTCCAGAGGAGGCCACGAAGATGCTCCGAGGGCTGGAGCCCCTCTGCTGTGAGGACAGGCTGAGAGAGTTGGGGCTGTTCAGCCTGGAGAAGAGAAGGCTCCGGGGAGACCTTAGAGCCCTTTCCAGTCCCTAAAGGGGGCTACAGGAAGGATGGGGAGGGGCTCTGGATCAGGGAGTGGAGTGATAGGACGAGGGGTAACGATTTCAAACTGAAGGAGGGGAGATTCAGATTGGATATTAGGAAGAAATTCTTTCCTGTGAGGGTGGTGAGGCACTGGAACAGGTTGCCCAGAGAAGCTGTGGCTGCCCCATCCCTGGAGGGGTTCAAGGCCAGGCTGGATGGGGCTTTGAGCAGCCTGGTCTGGTGGGAGGTGTCCCTGCCCAGGGCAGGGGGGTGGAACTGGGTGATCTTTAAGGTCCTTTCCAACCTGAACCACTCTATGATTCACCACCCACCAGCCGCGCTCTCCCTCTGCCTGTTTCCAACAAGTTCCAAGGGCATTCAGTGACCCAGGAGCCACTAGAAGTCCTCAACAGAGCTAATGCTCTTACAAAATTCACATTATGGCCCTCCCCCTCAGCATCTTCCTTTCCCCAGGCACAACACCTACATGAGTCTGGCCTTTGAACAGCTTCACTGGCTCCTCTGGGTTTCCAGTACTGAATGCAAAGGTACAGAGAGCGTAGGCAGATTTGTCTTCAAACCCAGCCAGCAGCTTGTACAGGCCTGAGCGACACAGAAAGGATCCCGGCGTTACTGCCCTTCCCTCGGAGCGCAACACACCCACCTAGAGATGGATCGAGGGAGCATTCTGCATTCAGGTCAACAAGGGAGAGGAAGAACTGCAGGAGGTGACAAAGCTCAGGAACAAGGATGCTCCGGGCCCAGTCCCTTCTATGACTGAAGCCACCACCTCAGACCGAACACAGAATGAGCTGCAGGGCCCCGCTATTAATTTGGGAGTGGAAGCAAACGAGCACCAGCGAGGACTAAAGCCCACTCTGAATTAGCTGATTAACCGTCACGCTTGTGATGCCAATGCGGGATTTGCAGTCACGCTCTGAACTGTGTGATGAAAGGCAGTCACTGCACGCCAGGGGAGGTGAGCATTAGTGGAGAGGAGCTCGCACAGAAGCCAAAGGGAGCAGCAGGGCTTCCAGATCACACTGATGACAGACAAGAAGTTCCCACCAGCCTCCAGAGGCAGGAGTCTGGGAATCTAGGGATGCAGGGACAATGCTGAAGCTACCAAGGGAAAACAACACCCAGTGAGAAAAGGCACAGAACAGGCTCAAGGAGAGAATGCAAAGGGACAGAGCGGGACAGACGGGAAAGGAGCCAGCTGTGAAACGGGCAGCAAGGTAGGCAAGCATGCTCAGCGGAATCCAGCATAGGCAGGGATTCATTTCATTTGGAAAGAACCAAGTTACATGCAGAGCAGTAACATGGGAGGCAGTACCTTCTGGTTTGAGTTTTTCCAGGAACCATTTTCTGAAGGGAAAGAAAAGAGGAAAGATGAATTTTTGCTATTATTTCTCAGAAATACAAGCATCCTTGAGACACTGTTGTCTACATTTCCATGACACTTTGAATCCCTCTTTAAACGTGCTGTCAAATCACCTCATTCTGGGCTATTTACCAACAAAGATGAACTTTGCTCTTAAGCTGAATGGGAGTCAGTGAAAACAACAGTGCTGTATTTCATTTACCGCACTACTGGGGTCTACGTAAATAACCCAGTTCCTACTCGTGAGCAATGACATGCTGAGTTACGTTTCTCAACTCAATTTGTTCACATCTTACACCCAGTTCTAGTGCAAGCTTTTACGTCTCTGCTCAGCTCAGCAGAGATAGTTTGGAGAATTAGTTACACTAAAAGTTAATCCCAGGAGCTAAGGCAGTATTTTATTAGACGAGTTACACTGTAATGTAATAAGCTTGTTATCTGCTGGATTAAAGCATCCCTATGAGAATCTATAGGACACTCATCCCAGAGTCCTGCCGTGCCTTAACTACACAGAGCGCGCTGTAGGGCCAGGTTCCCAAGCTGGCTGCAAGAGCAGGCACAACAGATCAGGAGATTCATGTCTGTCTCTCTTGTCCTGCACCATGACTTACAGCAGGGCTCAAGGAGTTTAAGACCAGCCTCTGGGGTGCAGGATGAAGCTGAGGACACAGACCAGTAATCATCGGCCTGACCCTATTGCTCCTGGTGCATGGAGAATCTCCTGTGAAGCATGCCCTGCCAGCCTGCACTGCTAACTCTAGGACACAAAAAGTGAAGCGAGTTCCCTCCTACTTACATGTATGGTCCTGGAAGACCTCCCAGGGCATTGAAGCACAAGCAGGTATCCTCTACTATAACAGGTCCCTGAACCTACAGCAAAAGCCCAAGAGATGGAAATGTTAGACTTAGAGGATGGCACTGCCTCCAAACTCAGTTTCTTGCTATATTCTATTGCCACGTTTCCATGACAAGAGGAACATCACAAAAATCCACCAGCCACTAGAGCTCTTCCCCTCAGAGGCAATCCATACCAGACGGACACAGCCAAACCCATGCTCTCCCCAGGCAGGCAGGAGCGGCTGAAGCATGGGGGGAAGATCTTTCATGGAGAAAACTGAACAGATCTGAACACTTCCTACCCTCTTGGTGGGAAGGAATGATGGAACAGGGAGAGAGAAAGCCTGTGTCCTGGAGGAACACCTGCATTTTCCTTGAGTCCCAACCCTCACTTGGTTCTTTTAGGAATACCATCCCAGAGGCAGATCCGGAATGTGATCCATCAGAAGCTCCAGCTGATGGAAAACTCAGTATCCCACAACTGCTGGGGCTGGACTGAAGGAGTTGTCATGTCCTGCTGCCACTCGAGGGACACAGGAGGCCAGAGGAGCAGCAAGGGGACTGCCTAAACACTGTGTCACCAGGGACAATTCACCCTCACCCAGTGCAGGCCACAAACAGCCGGGTGACGGGAGTGCAGCGAGGCCAGGCCCGGGTGCGCCCCCCAAGTTTCCTCAGGGCCAGGTCAGAAGCCCCGCTGGGGCCGGGGGTCCCTGGGAGCTCCCGCACCCCACCCCGGCTCCGACCGGCGGGGAAGGAAGGAATGAGAAAGCGAGCGACCTGCCGGGCGGCTTCGCGGCACTTCTGCACGGAGATCTCGTCCGGCTCCCCCTGGTACTCCGGCACTGGGGACACAAAGGCCGGCGTTGAGGAGACGCTCGGGCCGGGCCGCCCGGCCGCGCCTCCCCGTCCCCTCCCCGGGCCCCGCCGCCGCCAACTTACGGTCGATTTTCCTCGCCACCAGCGTGTAGGGAGAGGAGTCCCCGAGGATCTGAGTGACCTACGGAGGGAGAAGGGAAGGAAACCTGCCCGTCAGGCCCCTGCCCCGACAGGCCCAGGCCCCCCCAGGCCGCAGCCACCCCCCTCCCCGGCCCCGACCTCCTCCAGCTTCTTGGCGTTGCCCGTCACGAACACGACGCTCCGCCGGGCCGGCGCCGCCATGCTGTCCCCGCGCGCCGCGCCCGCCAATCACCGGCGGCGGCCGCACCGCGCCCGGCTCCCCCTCCAGCCAATGGGAAAAGGCTTCCGCCCTCCTACGAGACGGCAACTTCCGGCCCTGCGAGGAAGAGCGCTTGCCGCTCGTCACGGAGAGTCTCGCGAGAGGCGCGCGGGGCGTCATGGCGGCCGGGCCCAGCCCTCAGGGCCCCGTCCCCTGCCGCAGCCCATCCCCGCACCCCCCACCGGGCTCTCTCACCGCCTCAGGCCCCGCCTACAGCGGGCACCGGCACCTCCGGCGGGGCGGGGACGGCGGTGCCCTTGCGCTGCCCCCGCCGGCCGCCTCCCTGTTTACTTCCCCAGCGTTTGGCAGCCGCGGATGGAGGATCCCACTTCCCATTTTCCCTGAAGTAGAATCACACGTCGTTGGGGGAACTGGGTAGTGGATTGTGCTCCAAGCGCTGCTGCTATTTACTCCCCGACGTCTGGCACGTCGTTGCGCGTTTCCTACGTGGGAGCGATCAAGTTCCATCTTGCTGAAGGACCAGCTGGCGGCCGTAGCGAAAACACCAGTGGGGAAAGCGGGGCTGAGGAGTTAAGAAATGGCCCTTGCTCCCAGCGCGGAGTCCTAGAGGAACGGGTCAGTGAAGCCCAACACTCCCCAGCCAAAGGGTAGTGGGGAGCAGCGCCCTGTGAAGCAGCAGAGTCCTGGGACCTCTCCAGCTGCAGTACCCATCCCTCCACCTCAGACCCAGGCCCCCGAGAAGGGACTTTGTCCCCTCTGCTGTGGCCAGGTCCCCAAGCTGGGAGTGGGGAGGCCTCTCCCCACCTGAGTCAGAGCTGCAGACATCCATCCTTGCAGCCCCTATGCCCTATGGCGTGGGCACCCTGGGGTCTTGCCGCATGGGTCACACCAGCAAGCATGGGAGGAGGAACCAGCCCTGCAGCAGGAATGCACAACTCCAGCCAAAACATGCCGTTCCCTGTAAAAAAGCAATGGTAGAAAACAGCAGCTAATGAAGAGGTCTGTCTTCTGCACAAAGAGGGAATGGATAAAACAGACCCTACGCTCGGGTGAAGGAATTGTTTTTGTTGTAAAATCTCCTTCATAATGTCTCCTAAGTGAAAACTAACCCCAAAGCATGCAGACGCTGCTGGAATCAACAACCCTTTCCACTCGTTACAGTTCTCCCTGCCACCAGTCCAGGGTGGGATAGCACAGGCTGCAATATAAAGGCCATGGTATCTCAAAGTAATAAGGAGGACTGCTCTGTAATGCACCTGAGACCAGATATTGCAATGGTCTTTTCAGCCTTGGGGGGGGGGATTAAAAAAAAAATGAAAAAAAATTCTGTAAAATTTGCTCAATAAATTCTATTACTGTGAAGTTCCTGACTAGGACTTTTGATTTGTTGCTGCTGGTGCCTCACAGCCAGAGCTGGTCCCTTGAGAAGGTCTATGGTGAGGACAACCCTGGCATTCAGTGACTTGAACATAAAACTAATCAACACCCAACCCTGGCAACTCAGGGAAGCATGCTGAAGGCTTTGGACACAGCAGCTTTCCCTGCCCAGCATCTCGAGTACAACTGTTTGCACCCCAACCTCCTGGGAGATGCTGCAAAAGCGTTCCAGAAAAGCTGTCAAGGAAAGCCAGCTTTTCCAGGGCCAGAATGTGCTGCCTGGGGTGGGCCTGATGCAGTCCCTCTGGTACCGAAGGATGAGTCTGAGGCAGGCAGAAGACAACAAACGGTCCACGGTCAGGGGCGTTAATGTTGCCACCTCATTTTCCATGGATCTGGGTCAGCTGGAAAAGTGTTTGTGCCCGTCTGAAGCAGCGCACTGCTGGCATGGTGGAACTGCAGCACTTCTCGGGGTGGTACGCTGGTGCCTGCACTGAGGAGAGCTCAACGTTATCTGGAAACTCTCCCTAAGGAGACGCTGCTGACAGATCTGCCGAACCCAGCAAGCACAGGGCTACGGAGGGCGTAGCAGCAGCTCCCAAATTCAGGGGCTATAAGCAGTTCTTCATTACAGCAGGGTTGCTGTGAAGCCTTCATCATACCAGCATCCATTTTCCAAGGCCCTCAGCCCAGCTTTAAAGCCAGGCCTTGCCTCTAGCAAGCAACGGCAAAACTAACTTCTCTTGCTTAGAACTGGTGCAAGCAGGGATTTGAAGTCCTGATGTGCTGCTGTGGCACCAAGGCCCTCCTGTGAGTGTGGTGGCAGCAAGACGGGGCTGGGAGAGAAAGGCAGAGGTACTGTCAGGACTCCAGCAGCAGGATTAAAGCCTGCCCTAGCAGGCAGGCCAGAGCAGGCACAGCACAGCCGTTACACTGGCTCAAAGTGCCATTAACTCACTTTCCAGATGGCAGGAAAAGGTACCCAATAGCTCAGCAAGACCTGCAGCCCCCCTGTAGACAGACGCGGTCCCTCTTCATCCACCCTCTTGTTCCCTTGCAGGTGGAGAGTAGCCAAAGGCATAGGCAGGATGATTTTTGTCCCTTCCAGTGGGTATGTGATCTTAAAACCAGGCTACACTGCAGGAGGAAAAACCCAGCTTGGCTTTCTTCTTCCCACCTGGAGAGACAAGGGCCCACAGAGGGGAAAAGCCCTATTTATATTCCAGCAGAGCCTGCAGTCACATCCGAGCCTCCAGCCCGCTTTGCTGACTTTTAATCCCCTTCTCTGCATGGAGGCGCACCACAACTCAGGTGGAAACTGTGTACGAGGTCCTGGGGGCAGGTTCAGAAGAGGAAGCTGGGACACGGCACTGGGAATTCTCTGAGGCACCGTTTCCCCTCTCCAATATTACTTCAGACAGACACTAAGCAGGACAACGCTTCTCTCACCAGAAAAGAGACATCAAAAACAGAACCAGGAGAGCCTGATCTCAGCTCAGCTGAAGTCACAGACTCAGGGCTGGAAAGAACAAGGGTCCCAGAAAGAAAGGGCAGAGAGAAATGCCACCAACACCCGAGACCAAGGATGGAGACAGCTAAAACACAGCAGTCCCATCCATGGATAGAGGAGCTCAGCTCTTGTCTAGTCCAGCACAGGGGCCCCTAAACCTCCACGAGAACCCCAGCGCATCTGTCTGGGAACAGCCCCCAGCCCGCTGGATCACAGGATGCAAAACGGACTGGCATATGAAACCGCAACCACTGCACCAAAGTGAAGGCTCTGCATATGAAGGGCGCTTGTTCCCCCTGGACTGGCTTCAGGAGAGCTGCTGTCCTCCTGCTGTGTCTCTTTTATCATTCGGCTAACAAGCCAGGCTTTACACACACTTCTTGCTTCTGGTGAAGAAAACACTGAAACAGCCCTTTCCTGGGGACTCCGGCAGTGGAGAGCTGTGTATGTCCTCCAGAGCACTATGAAGGTATGCAGGAACTCCAGATGTACAGTCAAAAATAGGTTTACTGGAATGTCTTTAGTCACAGCTGTAAGCAGCAATACTGAAAACACCGAGCTTGTGCATTCCCATGGCAGGACCAGAAAGTCTTCTGGATTGTAAAACCTAATTATTTCTTTTTTTTTCCTCTCTTTCTTTTTTTTTTTTTTTTTTTTTTAACAGAGAAACAACACCCTTGCAGTTCTCCACAGAAGGGTCGGTTCCCTATAGCATAATGGTTTGTTTCTCTTTAGACATTTTTCCCCTCCTTTGCCCTGAAAGGTCAGAGTCCCCTCTGCCTTTCACAGCAGGCAGCTGGGAACTGTTCAGATAGTATTATTATTATTATTACAGCTCAACCATATATACAGATAAACCATAGTGGCAAGTAGCCAGCTCCAAACCAGAGGCTCAGAATTCCGCAAGACAGGCAGTTTGGGAACTGAATCTTCTGCTGTAAAAAAAAAAGTCTGACAACAGGAGCAGGTACTCGACCAAAAAAAAGGGTCATTTGGCAGTTCTTAAAACACTGTTAGAACTGGCTACTTGCCGCTGCCTCCGTGCTCCTTGGAGAAAAACAACTTCAAAGCTATTTACAGATATCTCACTTAAATTACACAGCAGTTTGGTTATCCCAGAGCCAGCTCCGACCAAAGCCTCCAGCTGCCCCATCAGGTATGGTACTTCAGGACTACGGGTACTGGAAAACACAAAAGAAACAAGCTCTCAGCCACACACCTTCGCATGCAACACAGATCCCCGCCAGAGAGATCCCCCCCATCTCTGTAGTGACAAACACCAAGCAGCTGCGAGGGAAAGTGTGTTTCCAGGCTCGAGCTAATGCAATCTGCTGCCCGCACACACGCTAGGCAACGTTTCCTGCCACCTTCATCTCCTTCCAGCTTCCCAAAACTAAACCAGATGGGATTTTCCATCAGTTTCTCTCTCTACAATGCTCCCACCCTGCTGCCAGCTCTGCCTCTCCTGCTGCAGGCTGTGTGTCGGCAGGACAACAGGCCTCAAGGGTTTTGCTGCAGTAATGAGAACTGTTACAGAGCTGCCCCCGGCCACGGTCAGTGGGAGGAAAACCCTCCAGACCCAGTGGCAAGGAAGAGCTGTGCTGCCGTGCTGGGCTGCAAAGATCCCTGGAGCATGTAATTCTGCAGGCAGAGAGATTAATTACTTTTTTCGCCATGAAGAAGCACACTCTGGTCATCATTACTTTTTTGGTAGGAAAAGCAGCAACACCTCTGCTCTGGGGAGCTCCAAAGGGACCAGGCTGAGCAGGAAGGGCAGAGGGCAGGGGAAGGGACCAATGGCAAAGCCACAACAGCTACTTGCTGAAAACTAAGCAGCCTGGCAGTTTTGGGGAGGAGCTTTTGCAGGGACCAGCCCCATTGCAAGATGGTTGATATATGTGGAGAGGCCTTTGGGAGACACTGCTCCAGGGTGAAACTTTTCCATCTACTCCCACCAGCCTCGGGATCAGTTGGTGCCAACCCTGGATTGGTTCAGTGTTGGCAGGGCAGGGCGATGTTGGCTTTCTTTGGCCACGGTCAGTATGATTTGGTTTGAGCCTGCTCCTCTGCGTTTAAACCTTGCAGAAGAGCAGCATGGAGTGGTCTACAGGCACCATTTGTGACCATTTAAGGCAGTGTGGGGCCTGACAGGAGTGGCTGAGATGCCCTCCCTGAGGGACAGCAGCACCACAGTGTCACTCACAGTGTGGAGTGCCACGAATAGTTCAACGCCAGACATGGCTGGAGCGACCTGGAGCTACTCACCAATGATCACAAGCAGGAGAATGACTGCCACCAGTGCTATGATCGCCTTCATCTGCAAGGGAAGCACAGAGGTGTGTTACATGGGGTGCCATGTGTAGCTGCTTCTACCTGAAAGCAGGCCTTTGGCTTCCAGCATCTTTTCAGCTAGAAAGCAGAGCTTCTCCACCCCCTCCCAGGGGAGGGCAGGTAACGGCGCCTCCATAAACCCACCCCTGCCTGTCCCTGTCCGTGCTCACCTTGCAGCCTCGCCACCACATCTGTCTCCGAAGCTGCTTGGCTCTGTTGCTAAAAGCTGTTGCATTGTCTGATAAACTTTCTGGTGAAGGAAAAGAACAGAGGCGATTCAGCGGCACACACACAGTCCGAGCATCCACGCGTCCTACTAACTCCACTCGGTTTTAAGCAGTAAATTCAGCATTAGGGGAAAAGACCCAACCACAGCGTGATTCGCCAAAGCCACAGCAGATGCCAGTGACGCCCTTCGCTAGAGCACACACAGACCTGCTGAGTCCCACTGAGCCCCCTTTGTCCTGGCTGCCCTCTGAGGACAGGAATTCACTCTGCAAGCCAGTGGATGGCTGAAGCGCTCAGGGCTGTCGGGAGACAGACCAATCCACCTTAGCTTGAAGGACCAACAAGATCACAGCACCCAAACGCCTCCAAACTAACGCCTCTGCACAGAGCAGCAGAAGGCGAAGGCGGAAAGAGGAAAATATCAGCAGAAAGTCAGATCTGCAGCCCAAAGCTGGGAAACACTACTCTCCAGGACAGAAATACAAGCCCAGGTCTGTCATTAGGCACCTTCTGAACTAAAACCAAGTAACTTGGTGCAGCAACGGGAAAGAGGCACGGGGAAAAGGCCTTCAGAGCTGCATTTAGCATCGCACCTGATTTATCCTGCAGGTCATCCAGCCGCTCGCCTCTTTCAATCACCTTTGTGATGTTCTCCTGCATAACATCGATGACTTCATCCACCTGGTTCTGGACACTAGAGCAGAGCAAAGGTATCATGAGGAGCAGAAGCGAGCACCACCAGCTGCGCACTGCGGCGCCAGCCCTCGCTCAGAGCTGCCCAGGCTGGCAGGATCCGAGAGCTCACTGACAAAAATCAAAGGGGACAATAACGGAGGGAGGTCGATGCGATGCTGAGAAAGCCAGAGGCACAGCATGACCTGCCGTAAGTCTCTGGCAATCCCAGGAAGGGTGAGGGAACACAAGGGGCTCAAAGAGAGCGCTGGGAAGTCAGCAGAGGTGGGAGTCACCCTCCGTAACAGCTTTAACACAAAAATGCAGTAAGAAAAGGCACTACTTGCTGTTGGTGGGCACCTCCGCTGCAGAAAAGCTCACATCAAAGGGGAAAAAAAAACATAAACCCCACACCTTATCTTTCCAGATTTCAGAGAAACCTCATACTGCACCTTTGCTCAATAATTTGGGGTGAAATCAAAGCAAGGTGCACTCCCCGCTCTGTGAGCCGAGTTGCTAAATGAAACCCACTCTGCCAGGGGGCATCAAAAGAACATTAAAGAAATGGCTGATATGAACTAAACCAAGTTATTATAATCCATCTTTCATAGGTTACGCAACTCTGTGGGTAGTCGCTTCAGTGAACGGTAGCCTAAATCACACCCGCAGGGTTATTATAAATGCATTTATTCACTCCATGAAAAAAGCCACATTGGTAAAAGAGAAAAATTCTCCCGGTGGAAAAATACTGCTACATTCTGGTTTGTATTTTGGAGCTAATACACTTCTATTTTCCTGGAGATAGAAATAAGAAATTTCTTGGGGCCCTTGGGAGACAATACATTGTTTGAGACATACCGTTCCCAGAAAGTAAATGGCAACGGCAATGTCTTGGAGGCAGCCCTAGACACAGGGCAATAAAACAGAAATAGCTCCAGGCCACTCACTCTGCATAAATCTTAGGTTTAACGACTTCGGTCGCCTTGATTAAAAACATTTAAGCACTTTAAACATATCAAAATGCATCCAGCATTTCCCAAATATGCAGCACAAATAGGCCACTTCAGCAGCTCTCCACGTTACCAGGAACACACGCCTCCTGTTAACAGTGTGCCACCGGTGTCCCCAAAGGGGAGAAGGGTTGCCACCACCTGCTTAGCACCCACACTCTCCCACTCCCCAAATTACCCAGTCACAACATCTTTCTCTTTGGACCCATGCAAAACCCTCTCCTCCCACTGCCATCTCACAGATGCAGATGTTCAAAGATATTATTTGCCAAACCCAAGAGTTTTTACAGCAGCCCCAGACCCAACTCCACCACTTAGAGAGCCACCATCCAGCACCTAAGCTCAGAGCACTTGGTACGACAAGGACAGCACATCCTCCACCATGACCTGGGAAGACGGGGCCAAGGGAAACCCAGAGCAACTTGCCCAAGGCCACTCAACGGGGCACCGCAGAAGCAGGAACAGGGCCCTGCCCTAGTCACCATGCCTCTAATTCATTAATTAGAGACGGAGGTTCACATTGACCTATTTCTCCTGTCTCCATACCAGGTACGTGCCTCTCACCAAGCAAACACTTGTGCTCAGACGCACACGTGAGAGGTGGCTGCAACAAGCAATAGTGGTCGCAATGGAAAAGCACATGCTGTGCTCACATTTACTTACCGTTCCAAAAACGGGCAAGGAAAATCATTAAAACAAAAAGCTTTTTTTCTCCCCAAAAAGCTCTAGAAAGTGCTCCACATATTTGAGTATGAAGGGGCTTCCCATCTTAGCATTTCAGGTCGGGCTCTGTAGCACCACTGCGCTGCAGCCTCCAGAGCTGGAACAGCCAGGCAACCCCTCTGAAGCCAATTTCTGACTCAACACCCTCGTAGGGCACATGCTGGACTCCAGCAGCGCATGTCAAAACTTGCTTTATTTAGGATACCGCAAGAAAGGAACCTGCCTTCCCCGTGCTGCATCGCAGAGTCCGTGGGAGCAGCATCTTTCTGCACCTACCTACACCGTGTGGTGGCAGCTCCTGCCTTCCACATCAACGGCAGCCACCTGCCAGGAGCTTCTTATCTGGAGGGGAAAGGCATAAATAAACCCCAAATGCCTCTCAGCAGGAACTTGCCCCGTGCCCACGAGCTTGTTCTGATCCACCATTTGTTTTCCAAGGTACAAGGTGAGTGGCAGAGCTGCCACCCTCGGGAAAGCGCAGAAGGTGGCACTGAAGACGCAGGTAGATGCTGCCTGGGAAACACAAGGTGGTACCCTGGGGAGCAAAGTGTCCACCCCAGGCAGGACACGCGCAGCTCCGTGGCTCTTCCCTGGGGCAGTGGGCAAGGACGTGGGGAGGAGACACGCTCTGCCAGGGGGTTTCCTTACCTCAGCGCAACAGACAAGTCCCGGCTCTGAGCTGCCAGCAACACTGCTATAGCTTGGGGCGAGAAAGGAAAAGCAGAAACATCTGCTATCCCAGATGAGCCAACTTGGCAAAAACTCTAAGGCCTTAAACATCAGTTTCACAGGCAGAAGACTACATTCGCAGTATGTAAATTTTTCTAAAATCATTTACTGGCTTCAAAATAAAGAGATTTCCTCCCACAACAGATTTGTAACCGAGTTCTCTTGGTACAACTAACAAGCAGGAGCACGCGAGGTTACAACGCATCTAGGAACGTGCAGCGCAATGCGATGCCACCTGTATCTCCACCAGTGCAGGTCAGAGCCTGGAGAGATGCTGCTGCAGTCCCAGGGCACCCTGCAGCATTCGAGGCAGAGAGGGCAGGTACGTAACTTCAAGCTGCTTCTGCTGTGAACCAGCATTTGGGAGAGACCAATGGAGCACAGACCCCTGCTGCCCGAGTTGCATCTCAGCATCCCACCTCTTTTCACGTGAGCTGCTGGCGAAACGCCGCGTGCCTTTGCTGCCTGCCCATGCTGTTAGCTGCTCCCCTGAAGAGAACAAAACATTTCAAAGACGGAGAATGGAGGCACAGAGAAATCAAGGCTTAAGCTCTCACAAATGTTGAGGTGTTTTAACTCCCGTGGAACACAGACATATTTGAGCACCCCAATACCTTTTGGTATCTAACATAAAAGAGAACGCTGGGGAAAAAATAAAAACACAAAGGAAGAGACCAAGCCAGGGAATGAAACTTTGATGTCCACACAGTGCCTTAACCAGAACTTAATCCAGTCCTCGCTTTCTGCTCTCTCCCACCCATCACTGCTGCAAGAGATGCCTCTCCAGGAGGGGGCTGAACGATGCCCAGCCCTATGCATTAGCCCTGCAGTTTCAGAGCAAATTCAACAATTCCCCACTAGTTTGGCATGCTGGAGGCTGGAAACTCAAGTTGCATCAAGAAGAAAATATTTTCTTGTTTTATTTGGCAAGAGAGAATGAATCCTCTAACACGAAGCTTATTTCCTGTTAGGGAGCTATTGGCTTTTGACACATATGTTTCATGTGCTTCACTCCTGCCAGATTTCCAAGAGAAATAAAGGAGAATAAATACCTGCCAGGGAAGGGAGCAAGACAAAAGCATAAAATGTGTCTCCCATGACCCTCCTTCTCACTAATTACTCCAAATACGATGCTTTTAACAAGGACAGCAAGCCTACACCGTCAAAGCAACAAGAAGAAACCCAACAGCCCTTAGCTTGGTTAGACTCCTCTTTTCTTGTGCTTTGCCAGGTCCAGAGCAGGAGGAATAAGTCTTTCCATTTTGGCCACACTAAGTTAGCTACTGAAAAACTTCCCAGGCTGGTCACGGTGTTGGGCTAACAACAGTGCCGCATTCTTCAGACGCCGTAAACAGACCATGCACGCACCATGGGATGTGCTGCTCAAGGCTGCTTCTTGTCTCCAAACCGTCTGTTTACAGCCAGCATGACACACTTCTATTTTCCACCCCAGCGATATTAATAGTGCTGTGTATTTTGGTGCAAATTACACCCAAACACCCCTCGTTGTGGCAGTAACCCAGGGAAGAGGGAACAGGACGGAGAGCCAAGCCGGATGGACGGTGGAAAGGCAGGAGGCCAGCGCAGCGCGGCACTCCCCAGGGCACGGCTCTCTGCAGAGGGGCTGCGCGGCAGACAGCTCTGCTCTACTCAACAATGGGGGATCAGCACTGAACCCTGCCACAAATCCCGGGTTTGAAGTTGCTGGTTCATCACAACAGCGAGGAAGAGAGCAGCCTACGCCTCCCTGATGCCTTTCAGTCCTTGAAAGGATTACACCCAACAATGATGCCTGACGATACGGTCTCGTACCACCTGCAGATGAAAGCCCAGACTACAGACGGGGTTCACTGCACAACCAGCCATCTGCGATGAGCAGCCAGGCCCTGGGAAGCTGCTGTCAATTCTTGCCTTCAAACCATTCCATAAACCCTCCCCAGACAGAGCCACTGGAGCCGAGCCCCGGGGCTGGGGACTCCCAGCAGCGCGATGGGGGAAATCACGGGGACCAAGACCTGGCTCCTGGGGAACCACAGCAGTGTGCTGAGCCCCATCGCCAGCGCGAGCAGGAACCCAAATCCAGCAGCACGGTTGCCTGAAAGCAGAAACATCAATGGTGAAGAAAGTCAAGCAGCACAGAAAAGGGGGCAGTTATTGTTAGCATTTTTGAAAAGTTATGAGAGGCTCCTATTCTAAACAAAAAAAACCTCAGGTGGAAAATGAACACCCCACCTTCCCCCAAAAGGTACCAAGAGCTCTCACGACACATTCAGGACTTCTCACAAAGCCTGGAAGCAAAGGCAGAAAAGCGAGATCAGCTCTCCCTTACCTGTTCTTTGTAACTTTTGGGAAAAGGATAAAAGCCTGTTAAAAGCTACCTTTCAGCTCCAGCCCATCCCAGGGCCGGGGAGGTCTCAGAGGGAGCCTGAGGGACCCCATGCAGCCACTTAATTACTGGGGGTGCATCCACCCCAACAGAGCAGCTGTTGGGACAACAGAGCACGAGGTTCCAGACATATCAGGACAAAACACAGCACGGAGGGGACTGTGACGCTTCCTCCTGCCACTGTTGCTGGCCGTAACTCGTCTCTTTCCCCTACAAGGTTTGCTGTGTTTCCCACCATCTTTTTCTGCAGCTGAGCCAGCCTCGAGGGTCTCTGCTGCCAAACTTTCCACCCCGACCCAAGCACCTTTGCTGCCAAGGACAACTAGGCAAAGTTTCCAGTCTTGCCCCTCACATTCAACGTGTTCCGCACCTTTGCTCCCATAATCCCATCACTTTTTCCTCTACCCAGTCCTCCATCCAGTTTCCTTCTACGCCTATCTTCACACCTCGTTCCTCCAGTCGCATACAACTACAGTCTCTCTAGCTTTGTCCAGCTATGCCTCAGCTCTCCAAATGCTCAAATTCCTCCTTAAAATGTCTTTTCCTTACAGTGTTTCAGCAGCAACCCAACCCTCCTTTTCCTCCTCTGTTGAAACCAGAGCGAACCACATCGTTACGAGACCAGGCATCAATCCATCCAACACAAGGGCCGGTCTGATCAGAAACTTAATAATAAGCTCCATGACAAGACATGACAACTGCACACTGTAAGTGCTTATTAAACAAAGCAATCAACATCGATGACAGCAGAAAATAGATACTGTTTTATAACAGATGCTCTAGATACTAGACAGACGTAGCCACTTGCTACCCCAAGGGACATATGCCATACCAGGTCCACCAGACAGGCAATCTCTGGCAATGGGCAAGCTTCACGAGTGCTGGGCATTAGTCACATCACACCTATGAACCCACCAGCTCCCGGGTGAATTCTTCTTTCGTTTTTCTTCCCCTTCACAGCTGCAGTGCTATCCTTTACCTAAGCCCCTGCTCCTTCCTGCCTGGCCAAGACAGTGGGAAGAGAAGAGCTCCTGTTTTCCCCCATTGTGCTGGGAAGGTGGAAGATGCTCTGTAATTCCTTTCCAGCAGAGGAGGGCGAAGGGGTAGACACCAACCCCTCTCCACTTTTTTATGGGGGCAGGACCCCACTTGTAAAACCAATTCTCACCCTTCCCCTTCACTCCAGCCCACTGTGGCACTGCCCTAGAAGGGAGGCTTTATCCACACTGGCTTACTGTAAGGACCAGTGCGCCTCTACCAACAGCATCCTCACGCCCTGGAGGGAACTGAGACCCCCTGAAAACTCAGGGCGCAGTGACGGACCTGCTGCCTCTTGTGTAACTCAAGTGCACTTCGCCCCTCAAGATAACGTGGCAAGCGGGCACACAAGCAAGCAGTGCCTAACGCTGACGTTGGCAATGAGTCATCTCCGACCTGCACCGGCTTCTTCCCGGCATGAGAAACATCCCTAACGAAGAGCAACACTCAGGCTGCACACAAGACGACCCAGTCTGAATAACGCCTGGTCATCAGTCCCTGCACAGATCCCTATTCCAGCTCCATAGAGGTGAGCAAAGGGAAACAGTGCAGCGCAAACCAGGGGTCTGTGAACATCACCCCCTCCCTTTTCATTAAGTACCACCATCACATCCCTCACTGGAAAGGGCAGGAAAAAACTGGAGCCCACAACAATCATCACCCAGGAAATGACTCGATGGGAGAAAGATTCAGAGTGTTCACTCCTTCCTTCTTGCCCTAATCATCCTCCAGCTGTAACGGCTTCCTGTTTTCCAGCTGCTTTGACCCCACTGAGTCACTGCTCATCTCCAGGTCACCTATATCAGGTTTTTATCTGAAGAAGAGGAGGCCAGAAGACCAGCCGCTGCACAAAAACCATGGTCCCGGTGCGTTCCTGACCACTTGCTTTCTTGAAGCATTGAGGAGCAAGTTACAGGATAAAGAAAAAAGCAACAAAATATAAAATGGTGCTAGCAAAGGTTAAAAATCAGGGTTAACGCTCTAGAAAAAAAGACTCATAAGAGTGTGGAACAGGTCATCGCTAGAATACAGCAAGGGATTTAGAAACTCCGCTGAGCTACTGTGATACAATCCTATCCCTTCACCTCTCTCAATGCACAATTTCTTGATAGCTTGAGATTTCCCTTAGCTGTGGACGTGCAGGGTAGGAAACACGGATTAGAAGAAAACAAGCGCAAGCCATGTTCATATTCGGCACTACACGGAAATACTCCGGCCAGACAGCAGCAGGAGCTCACAGCGCCACAATAAAACCTTATTTGTGTGACACTGAGGAACAACGACTTACTGCCTGATCTTGTCATTCCTGGGTCCAAATCTTGGTCCAGAAGGGCCTCTCCTGCAGGCAGAAAAGAGAGCCATCAGGATGGAAGATACAACGAAAACATGTTTTTAAACCAGACTCAAAAGACACGCAAGAGACAATCAACGCCTTTCGGACAGAGGATTGTTCTCATACCTCCAATCAGTCCCTCCCACATCTTAGGATACATGGGACACCCCGCTTTTATAAAGGTCACACCTATTAAGTCTTAATTCACACTTGATGCCAAGCCTCTGGGAGATCATCTCAAAGGAATCAAAGGTTTTGATTCCTAAGCCACCACCTATGTGGCAGGGAGCAGCTTTTGGTGTTCGACGCCTCCGGTCTCAGAGATACAGGCAGTTAAGACATTGCGTTCCCCACCGCAGCCATTCAGAAACTCACAAGAAAAAGTCTTCCTCTTCATCCGAATCTTCCTCCAACAGGTTCCTCTGCAAACACAGAACAAAAAAACCAAACCACCATTTCACACACACATTTCCAGCCCTTCAGACGCAATCAGCATCCTCCGACCACAGGTTACACGCGAGCCTTCCTTTGGAGAGCACTGATGGTACTTTTTAGGTGTCTGGAATCATGCTGTTTCTCTCTGCGTGTGATCAGGGGCCAAGCTGGATGTCTCTGTGCCGCTATTATCACCTCGGTGTTGTTTGCTAGCTCCGTACAGCTCTGCAGCTCTGCCTTGGGACAACTTGCACCTCTGCCACTGAGCCAAACTGGATTTGCATCAATGGCCAGCTGCCTGCGCAGGTTCAGATCCCAGTTCTAGGGACCAGCACAACTCCCTACGATGTAGAAGCAACCAGTGCGTCAGCATGTTGAGCCCTGCCTTGGAAAGCAGCAGGCACAGCCCCTGCACAGTCCCGCTGTGGAAGGAAGGCCCTCTCCGCTCAAGGGACAATCCCTGGCGCTGCACTCAGTCAACAGCATCTGCTCAAAAACCGTCAGCATCCCCTACAACCACCCTGGGGTATCCCATCCACGTGGGAAGTCAGTTCCTCTCCCGATTTGGAGGACGTGGTTTCTCCAGCCATCTGATGGCAGCAGGTGTAAGAGGACGACTGCAAGGAAACACGCTGGGCTCCCTGCACGGCACGTCCAGAGGGGTCGGCCCCTCCAAACCCCTGACTCGGGCAAAGGCTACGGCTGGGCTGGAAGGGGAGGTGTCCCTGCCCAGGGCAGGGGGGTTGGAACTAGATGATCTTTAAGGTCCCTTCCAACCTGAACCATTCTGTGATTCTATGAAAGCGGAGCGGTCTGGTAGCTCCTCTACTTCGTGCCAAAGGGCTCCTCCTGGGCTCAGATTTGGTATTCTGCTACACCCTACGAGACAATCCAAAGGCCGGCTTTTAAAAGAAACACCACAATCCCACTTAAGCTTGGAAGTTTCAGACAAAGACATTATTAGAGATCATTTCTCATACCAGGGCAGCACAAATTTTCCAACCGAGCTGAGGGCTCCCAGTTAACACCTACTTAGGGTCAAAAATTATCAAGAGGGGGATCTGGCACCCTAAATGTGTGGGCCGGGGAACACATCGGATGGTCCTTACGGTACTGACAGCTGCTGCTTCCCCTGTGTGCACATCTGGGCTCCCGCCTGCAAGCGTAGTGCTCTTATTTTGAAGCTTACCTACATTTCCATCCTTGTCACATTTGCTCCATCAACTTAAGCCACCCGTGAGACCACGCAATAGTTTCAGCCATCACCTCCCTCAAGGGATGAGCGAACCGCTCTTGGCAACACGGGCTCCTCGTCTCACTGACAGCTATCGTGAGCCGCAGCAACATTTCAGACTACAGCCTAAACTCGGTTTTAGCACAGTATGGCCCCAGGACAAAACCATCAGCTTAAATCCACCTTGTCTAAAACAGGCAACCGCACCGTTTTGACCTGTATTTCAAAGCCTGAAACGTCAGGGGACCTTGGTGAAAAGGAAAAAAAATTCATCTGTAAAGCACAGGGTAACTTCAGCCAGCTACGTGGGGAGGAGAGCCGGGACGTGCCCGGCAGGAGACTGGAGCACACCGGGATCTCCAGATCAGCCTGAAGGAACTGAAACAGGTTCTCAAACCAGCCCTTTTCCATAACGGGGTTTGTTTTAAAATACACAGACCGGCTTCGCCGCACGGACAGTCCTCTCGCTAACGAGATGTCGCTACGAATGGTGGTCCGGGTTGGCATTGCCAGCTGAAGGCTGCGTAAGCCCCTTGGGCAAAGGCAGCTGTGACTTACCTTGCACCGCCTTGGTGACTAATGGTTTAGGGCAACCGGGGGTCCCCAAGGCCTGTTAACACCCCCCTGCCCGCCGTGGGCCCCCCTACACCAGCACCAGCCCGTTACAGCCCCGTTAGGGCCGCTGGAGGGCCAGGCCCGCCGGACACTCACCCGCTCGCTCTTCACCGAGCCCGTCACCTCGTCGTCGTTCAGGTGCCGCTTGAATTTCGGAGGCATCGTCTCTGCCTGCGGGAAAGGCGGCTCCGCGCCCGGGAGGAGAAGCCTGGAAAGGGAGGCGCAGGGAACGGCCGGGTCACCCCAGCGGCGCGGCCCCCCCGGGCCGCCCCTGACCGGGCCCGGGAGAACGGCTGGTGGTAGTGGGGCTCCCGGCGGGGCCCCGCGGGCGGACAGGGAGCCCTCGCACCGGCGGGCCCGGAGGGATGGTGGAGAAGGACCCCAGGGCGGGGGGATGCAATGGCCGCAGGGGAGGGGGGGATGCAAGGGCAACCGGTGCCCGGGACCCGCGCGTTCTCCCAGCCCCGCCGTTCCGGCCCAGCCCTCCGGTGCCCGCCGGCGATGCCCAGAGGCACCCACCACCCCCGTCCCGCTCACCGGGCCGCGCTGCGAGCCGGGCCGGCGGGAAATGGCCGGTGCAACGGCGGCGGCGACGGCGAGTCAGCTGTCCCATCGACCGCCTCGGCGCTCCGCCCGCCGCGGCCGAGCGCCGAGCGATCGATCGCGGGGCGGGCCCGGGGGCGGGGCGCCGGCGGGCGGCGGGGGCGGCCCCGGCCCGGGAAGACGCTGGCTCGGTAGCCCGGGAGCTGGCGGGGCTCCCGGCGACGCCTCCCTGCCAGCAGCGGGGGGGGTCCGGCCGCCTCTGCCCCCGGCATCGCTCCTGGCACACGGCCCCAGCAGCAAAGCCGGTGGCAGCGGCCGCAGGCGGCCGGACCCCGGCCAGTGGCCGCGGGGAGGGGCGGGGGGAGTGCCCGCTGCCGTGGGGCGAAACCCGCCGCCACCGCAGGCATCTGGAACGTTCCGGCTCGTCCGTCCCCCCCCCGCCGTCGCCCCGACCCCTCTCCCCGCCGCCCTCCCGCCCTATAAATGCGGGCGGCGGCGGCGGGCGGCGGAGCGGAGCCATGGCGGGGGCCTGGCTGCTGCTCTGGGGGACGCTGGCCCTGGGCAGCCGGGCCGAGACGGCCTTTCTGCGGCGCGCCGATGACAGCACCGGGCGTTGCACCTACTCCTTCACGGTGGCCAGCCCCGTGGAGGCCGGTTGCCCTGATGGCGCCGGCGTGCCAGAGCTGCGGGCCGAGCTGGCCGCGCTGGCCGCCCGCCTGAGCCGGCTGGAGAGCCGGGAGCGGGGCGCGGGGGGCTCGGGGCCGCGGGGAGCCGAGGCAGGGGGGGTGCGGGACCCCCAGCACCCAGCCCCGGCCGCTCGCCTGGAAGTCGGCTACGGCGAGCTGCTGCGGGCCAAGTCCCGGCTGGAGGAGGAGAAGGGGCGGCTGGAGCGGGAGAAAGAGGAGCTGGGGAGGCGGCTGGAGAGCAGCGCCCAGGAGATCGCCCGGCTGCGGGCCACCCGCTGCCCCCCCGGCGGAGAGGGGCCTGGCCGCGATGCCCTGCGTGCCCCCGGCAAAGGTAGGTGCCGGGGTCGCGACCCCCGGTGCATCCCCGCCACCGGCTCTCTGCCACCGCATCTTCCCCGGGTGCTGGTCAAGTCCCTTTGCTGCCCCCCCCCTCAGTGTGGTGCACCCACGGCTGCCCCGGCTCTCGGGCACCCCAGTGGGGCGCTCACCCGCTGTGGGGCTCAGCCCTACCGGGGGTCACAGCCTGTTGCACCGAACCCCCTCCCCATCCCTGTGTCAGGGCTGGCAGCCGGACCCCTCCTCATCCCACCGTCCACCCCGCAGCAGCGGGGGGGATGCAGGGGACCAGGCTAATCCGGGAGGATTGGGGGGTTTCCCCCAAGGAGCATTAAACCCCACACTTGGGGGGCAACAGCATCAGCGGCTGCACAGTGAGGTCCCCGTCAGTGGGTTGCAGATGTGCCCTGCCGCAGCGGGACGGGGCACCGGGCTCCTAACCGAGGTGTTGGTATTTTGGGGGGCAACGGTCCGGCATGGAGCCCCCCAGGATGGCGAGGACAGGTGCGGCAGTGAGGGAGGCTGGCCCGGCCCCTGCTCACGTTGCGCCTGGCCCCGCCACAGCCCCCCGCTGGGACCCGCAGCCCCTCGCCTACCAGGAGCTGCAGTCGGAGAGGACGGAGGTTCCCGCATCCCGGCTGCTGGAGGAGACTGCGCTCGGCCGCCCGGGGAGCGAGGACTCGGGTACTGCCACCGGCACGGCCGCCCATCCCCACGCTCCGCTGCTCACTGATACCACTTGGCCCCCCCCGGGGGGCTCGCCAGGCGCCGCCGCCGAGCAGTAACCCATTTCTCTCTCCCCTCCTGTCCCCAAGCAGGCTGCGGCGAGCTGGTGTGGGTAGGGGAGCCCGTCGTCTTCGGCCGGGCGGACTCCATTGCCGGCAAGTACGGCGTGTGGATGAAGGACCCCGAGCCCGTGCCCCCCTTCACGCGGGAGACCACCTGGCGCGTGGACACGGTGGGCACGGAGGTCCGACAGCTCTTCCAATACGAGGCGCCCGAGCAGCTGGCCCGGGGCTACCCTGCCAAGGTGCACATCCTGCCGCGGCCCCTGGAGAGCACGGGGGCTGTCATCTACCGTGGGGGGCTCTTCTTCCAGCCCCGCCGCTCCCGCGCCGTGGCCCGCTACGATCTGCGGGGAGAGACCGTCACGGCCGAGAGGGAGATCCCCGGCGCCGGCTTCCACGGGCAGTACCCCTACTCCTGGGGGGGCTACACCGACATTGACCTGGCGGTGGACGAGATGGGGCTCTGGGTGATCTACAGCACCGAGAAGGCCAGGGGGGCGATTGTCCTCTCCAAGCTGGACCCTGAGACGCTGGAGATCCAGCGGACCTGGGAGACCAACATCCGCAAACGGGGGGTGGCCAACTCCTTTGTCATCTGTGGCACCCTCTACACCGTCAGCAGTTACTCGGCGCCCAATGCCACCGTCAACTTCGCCTACGACACGGCCACCAGCACCAGCCGGGCCCTCAGCATCCCCTTCGAGAACCGCTTCCGCTACCTCAGCATGGTGGACTACAACCCTGCCGAGCGGCAGCTCTTCGCCTGGGACAGCTTCAACATGGTCACCTACCCCGTCCGCCTCTCCCGGGCCTGAGCCGGGGCCATGCCATGGCTCAGACCCCACGACCCCCGTGCGCGTCGGCCCCCCGCTTCGCTTCCCAGCTCCCCCCGGCACGGCCGGGAGCGCCGGCTCGGGCAGCCCCAGGTGATGGTGGGGGCCACGTGCTGCCCGGCTGCGCCGTGGTGGGACCCCCCGATGTTGGTACAACATCCTGTCATGCTCGATGCAGCCGAGGGAAATTAAGTGCTTTTTGTAGACCCTGGTTGAGACAGTGAAACGCCTTTCTCCGGCCTTGGCAGGTTTTGGGTGGGCCACAGTGGTACCCAGCCCTCAGCAGCTCCAGCATCCTCTGGGAGCACCTGGAGCACATCCCAGCCTGGCCACCCCCAGTTTGGGGCAGGGAGGGCTCAGGCGCAGCGAAGGCTGAGTGGCGGAGATGGGGACGGGCTGCCCTGGAGGCTCCCACCTAAAAAAATAAACGTTTTCCCTGGCTGCGAGCAGCGATCCCCTCCCCGAGGCTGGGGTTTCTGTTTCCAGGCTCTGGCTGAGCACGAGCACTGCTGCTGCCCCCCCAGACTCCCCCCGGCAGCAGCAGTTTCGGGGAGACCTCCCCATCTTGGGCCAGCCTTGCGGTGAAGAGCAGCGTTCACCCACCCCCAGAGCCCACTAGAGCCGCCGCATCCCGTGCTGCTGGTACCCGGGGGCATCCTGGAGCTCAACTGCCTCCAAAAAATCATCCGGCAGGATCAAAAGCGGCGAGGAATGTGGATACTCATGGCACAAGCCTTGTTTTATCGGGGGAAAAAAAAAGAAGCTGAGAGGGCAGTCGCGAGGGGTGCTGGCAGAGCATCCCCCAGGGAGCGGCCCCCCCCGTGCCCCCAGCCCCTCTCGGCTTTACAGCCATGCCCTGCCGCCAACTCGGTGGCAGCTATGGCCCCCCCCGGGCCTGCAGCGCTCCCCATGCCGGGCCAAAACATGCTGTTTTACCTATTTATTGTAAAAAGGCTGTAGGTGGCTTCTCCCCCTCCCTCCCCTGGTGTTGGGTGCAGATGGGGGAGCGGCGGCGGCCGCATCCCCCGGGGAATGCGCAGGATCCCAGCCCAATAAACGTCGCCCACCGCCGCTGCCTTGCACCTCGTCTTTCCGAGCCTGGGTTTTCCTGGGGGTTTGGTGGGCTGGAGCCCGGAGGGGGCCTGAAGCATTGGTGCCCCCCTCGATGCACCGGTGGGTTGAAGGTGCTGGGGGGGAGCGCTTTGGCCAGGAAAATGCCACATGTGGGAGGCAGCTGCTGGCAGGGCTGAGTTTTTTTCAGTGTGAAGAGGGGCTGCAACACGCCCACATCATCGAACCGGAATAAAAGTCAAAGCTTCCGTGCTGAACCCCAGAGATTTGCCGAATGGGAACGATTCATGAGCTGCAGGAGGCCAGCGTGTTGGGCTGGCTGGTCCCGGGGGCCAGTGTGGGATGGGGGAACAGAGGCAGCGTCCCCTTTGCAGTGCCGGGGTGTTTGGCTGCTCACCGAGGGGGTGGCACTGCTCGGAGCCGGGAGGCTGTGGGGATGGGCCCTGGCTCAGATCTGACCCTGTTCTAGAAGAGCAGGAGCCAAGGGGGTGCTGGGGGAAGGCGGGGGGCGCCGGCCACAGGCAGCACAATGCTCCTCCACCATGAGGGCTGTGCCGGTGGGGAGAACCGGGGAGGGTCCATACCACCGGGACAGGCTGGTGAGGGTGTGGGATGGGACACGGAGCCGGTGGGACCCCAGCACGTCGAGGCAGGAGGCGGAAGACCCTTTCTCACCCCCGTCGGGGGGCTGGGATGCTCATCCTGAGCCAGTACAAAGGAAGGCGTCCCCCAGGGATGCACAGCCCCCACGGTGCAGCGCAGCAGCCCCCCACCACCTGGGCCAAGCCTCTGCTGGCCCCCACATCTGTCCCTGAGCTGGGCGCCCTGGTCCTAACTGGGGGGAGAGGGCACCCCCTGCGATCGACCACAGCTGCTGGCAGTACATTTGTGGTGCGTTTTGGGTTCTCCCGGCCTCGGAAAACACGGGTGAATAGCCCTGCCCCGGGGAGCAGCCTTGGCCCCGCAGCAAAAACCCACCCGGGAGGGGCGGTTGTCCAGGCCCTCGTTGCAGATTAACGAGGCAAAAGCCAGGGCAAGAGGCCGGGCAGTGAAACAGGGGGTGAAAGTGGCTGTGGGGGGGTCACCCAGGAGCTGGGAAGGGGGAGGCGGGCAGCAGCCCCAGCCAGGGGCAGCCTGGCAAGCAGCCACCCCCCCCCAACACACAGACACCCATCCACGGAGGATGGGAAAATGGCATTTCTGTCCCAAAAGAGGAGGGGAGGCGAGGCCGGAGCTTCCCCCCGAAGCACGGGCTGAGCCCCAGCATGAAAGGGAAGGATTCTTCCAAGGTCCCCGGGGAGCAGCAGCACCAAAAGCGTCTCAGTGAAGGAGAGACAGCGAGGGCAGACAGCCCCAGCCATGCCCGCCTCCCGCTCCCTGCCAGCGCCGGGGTCTTTTCAGGCTGGGAAGTCCATCGCTTAATTAACTTAAAAAAAAAAAAAAAAAAAAAAAAAAAAATGAAGACAAGCCAACGTACACAGGATTTCCAGAAAGCCGGGCTGGAGCCGAACAGCGCTGAATACACAGCCTTACTTCACAGGCTTTGCAAAACAAGCCCGGAGCCTCCCTCCCCTCCCGCGTCCCAGCACGAAGCCACCCCGAGCCGAGGCGGGGGGTTGCTGGATCCGGCCCCAACTCACATTAACCCCCTTCTGCTCTTGCCCTTGAGAAAAGTCAACGCTCTTTTCGCAGATTGAACACTATTAAGGAAAAATAAATAAATAAATAAAGTGAATTCCCCTACCGAAATAATTCCCGAATTTACGGGAGGTTCAGCACCATTATTTGCGATGCCCAGAATCCCAGAAAAAGAGATTACGCACCAAATCCCACTCAAATTACAAAAGCAAAAGCTACTCCAGCATAACTGGCCAGAAGCAAGTTATCTGGTTAAACGTCCTAAAAATATTCAATGAACCGTGGTCGGTGACTGAAAGCTCAACCTGGCCCCAAAGGCAGCCAGGAGGGGGGGCCGGGGGCTGTTTTGGGGAGGCACACATCAAAATCAGGTTATTGGGATGCACTAAATGCTCAAGCATTTGCTTTTAATTAAGTTTCCACAGAAATATTATCCTTGTTCTGCTCGGTGCAAGAAATAGCCAAAAGCTTGGTATATTCCCCACAGCCGAGCGTGGGGAAATCCGTCTGACTTATCCAGTGGCTTTGTTGGAGAATTTAAGATTAATCCTTTCAGCAGCATTTCCTTAAAAACAGAATTGTCCAGTGAACGATTTCCCATTTTTTAGGGTGTTCTTCCGAGATGAACCAAGAGGGAAATACCAGCATAACCCAGTTACCATCGAAACCATCTCTTCTTATGGCACGTTTACAGTTCCAACCACCTTCGCCCTGTGCCCCCGCCTCCATCCTCCTCTCCCGGTGTTTGCTGGGGCTGCGCCTGCGGGGCCTGGATGAAAGGCGCTTTACCTGTGGCGTTACCTACTGGGAGGTAACTTCTGCCCATCGCCCCGTTTTGTTACAGCACCTTTTATTTACTCCATATTGCTGCGGTTTTACTAGAACCCCCCCCCTCGAAAAGAACCAGCTCCAGCTCCTCTGGTGCCCCGCAACCGCTCCCCGCCCAGCCAAGCGCAGGCAGGTCGTGCTGCTCCGACCCCTGACCAAAGGCAGATCCGTAGGTATCCCACCCTGACTTTCCTCTCATCGTGTCCCTTGGAGGTGCAACACAGGCCAGCACCTTCTCCCAAGGAGGGAATTCCCTTCTCAGACACCAAACTGGTGTTTCAGAGTTCCCTCTGGTGGCCAGCTGACAGCACCCCGCCTCTCCATAACCCCCCAGGGCAGGGAGCCCAGGGATGCACAGATCATGGAATTGTCAGGAGCTTTGGAAACTATCTAGTCCAACCCCGCTGCCAAAGCAGGGTCACCTAGAGGAGGGTGGACAGGAACGCATGCAGGGGGCTTTGGAATTATCTCCACCACCTCTCCGGGCAGCCCGTTCCCCCACAACTGAAGGGCTGGAGGATGCTCAACCCCTCGTTCTGCCCCGCTATCAGTAACCGCGTGAGTTGAAGGCACAGTAGCGAGTGGGTGTCGCCTGCAGTGAGCTGGGAACAGCTGAGGAGCAGCGCAAGAAGGAAGAAGCCTCCCGCTTCCTTGGGAAGGCTGGACTCAGGGCTGACTCCTGCTCCCCCCTGCAGGAAACCTCTCGCTTTTAAGAGGGGCCCTGGGCAGCCCCGCAGTCGCCCACCGAATGAGAGCGAGGGGCTGGGTTCCTCCCGGTCTCCTCCGACGAGCGGCTCTTCTCTAGGGATGCAAACACAGGGCTCCAACACACCGGAGATGTCACGTCCTGCAAACGCAACCAGCCAGCTCCTCCTGGATGGAAGCCACGTCCCGCGAGAGCTTCGCTGGAGAACGAGAGCAAAAGTGCCGGAGGGAAACAAAAATAAGCCGTTTCAAACGCCCTTTTTTTTTTTTTTTTTTTTTCTTCCCCTTTAGAAGTCTGTTTTCCCAAGCTGCGAGACACACTCTTCGCTCGGCACACGACGCTCAGGTGCTCTCCTCGCCTCCTGCAGCACTGCGCTAATCACGAGATTACCCGGATGCTTTATTTAGAGAATACTTTATTAGTTTTTGTAATCAAACCCATGTAAATAAGACCGTACATATTTAATACAGTGCGTTACCCCTGTACAAATGGAAAAAAAATTAAGTTTAACATTTCTAGACCAATATGGCTGTTAATTTCTGTACAATGCCAACTCACACTACAAGTGGGATACTTTTTTCCAAAGTTGACATCACAGCTAAAGTTTCCAAAAATTCAAATTATATATATATTTATATAAAAAGATAACCAATAGCGATTCACTAGGCATCAATAGCAGCAACAGCCTTTCCAGCTTCTGCAGTCATTTGAACAAAATTATACACATTAGACTTTCAACTCACTCTTCCTTCCAAAAAAAAAAGAAAAAAAAAGAAAAAAAAAAAAGAAAAAGTAGAAAAAAAAAATCCCAGAAAAAAACCAGCAAATTCTGCTACTGATGTGGTACCTGGTGCTTTTTATTAGCTTTTTTCAATCATTGTCTGGAAAAAAACCTCTAGAATAACATTATTAAAAACAGCTCCAGTATAGCACAGTCACTACTACATATCATAAGCAGGTACAGGATATCTTACATTCACAGAAGTATCATACAGTACTGTCCTACAGCTATAATACTAGAGGATACAATTAAAAAGGCATTTATTTGACTTGATTCTACTTTCCAGCACACTGTGGGCAAGGAGGTGGTTGGTGCGACGCAGCTCTGATATAAAGAATGCACCTTTGGAGATAAAACTCTCTTTAATCCGGTAAGGTTTACTTTTATTCTCGTGGCACGGTTCTAAGTGCTCGTTGCTGTATACAGACATAAGCTGGAAACCGTTTAAAGATCACTCGGCATCATATAAAGATAGCGGGACAGAGGTGAACAGAACAAATTTTGACTATTGATGTAACGAACCTTTCAGCTCCTGAGGTGAACGGCTGAGGGGGGAGCGGGTGCAGAGAACACGGGTGGCCAAGTAGCGTTTTCAGACGGTGATCTAAATACAGCATATCGTCACCCAAAAAGCAGCAGCCAGCAAAAGCACTGCCTTCAGAGGGAAATTCAACATCATCGGTGTTACTCTGTGTCGCGTTAGGTTAGATGTCACACGGCAAAGGCAATTTTGCCAGCTACACGAATCCCTCTGCTTATTACAAGATAGAAGCTCCTTAAGTCACGAAAAACTTAACACACATTACTTGGCCCAGCACCAGCTTCAGATCTGCACGTTCTCATACTCATGGGTTTATAAAAAGATAAATAGCAGCTGAAGATCAGAGCCTGAAGAAAATAAGAGTATTCATCTTGTCAGCTAGGAACATCCCTCCCCGACCACCTTCTTCCCCGACATCGCTATTTCTCAATTTATTGTTTTTCCCCCGCTTGGAGAAGCATACAGGTGTGCAAGCCACAACACGCGCACACGCGTAGAACGTGCACACACCAAAAGCAGCCTTCATGCTGTTAGAGAAGACACAAGCCCAAAGAGCCTAGAAGCTCAGCTGGATACGCAGCAGTTCGCACCCCCAACTGCTGACAGCTTCCGTGTCCCTTTACACTGAGCCCCGCAGGGAGAGAAGACCGTCGTGTCTTGTCCTTCGGGCTACAAATTCACGCTGCTGTAAGTCTCACCCGCCCTCCCCTCCTTCCCCCACCTCCACGGAAACGCAGCCTTTAAGATTTTGTTTCTTCGGTTTTGATTGCCTGAGGTTTGATTGGTCCAGTTCTAACGGGTTTTGTCGCGGCGGCAGGCGCGGGGGTAGGCTTTTCCTCGGTTTTGTCCTGGCAGACTCCCGAAGAGTCAGCAATCGCCTCGGCGGGTTTGCTCCCGTTCTCCTCCACTTTCTGCGCTTTGCCTCCTATGGGTTTGCTCTGCTGCTGCTGCTCAGAAAAGAATCTCTGGGTGGACTGAAGTACCTCTGCTCTCTGCTTTGCCTTAAGAAAGGGAGAAAATATGTTCACTGAAGAGAGGACATTGGAATAAGAGTGACTGCTCTAAAGTATTTCCAAAACGAAAGAGGAAGGACTGACCGCAGTGGCCAGACTTCCCTAGAAAGGCAGTCTCCATCCAGTTGCTCCCCAGGTGTCACCACATCTGGGTGCTCAGCTCCTCGGTAGCAGTTTAACATCATGCCCAGGCTTCCCTTTGCTCTTCCTAATCCTCACCCCGGGAAACAGGATCAAGGACGACAGTTTCAAGCATTATCTAACATCTTTTTACGCCACGATCACTGCAGAGCTCAGAAAGCACGCACGCCACCTACAGAAGGCTCAGACTGAAGCTTCGCTCCTCAGTAAGAGCCAGACACGACCTGAAGGCCTGCGTGCCAGCCCGCGCCCCGGCACCACCCCCCAGCTACACAAGCGCTGTGGGCACCGAGGGCCGCACCGGCTCTCGTTTCTCCTGCGGCGTGATCCGGACTTCTCGAGCGCAGGGACCGTATCACAGGAGCAGAATCTAGTCTAGTCTGATCACCCAATTTCTGCCCCGCCTCTTGTCCAGACTTCAGAGCCTGCAATGGCAATGCAAGTGAACCCAGTTCAAGGTTGCATTCTACGTAAGCTGAAGCCTTATCTGCTTCCCACTCAACGCAGGGGCTCATTCCAAAAAGCAAAAACTTCCTTCCAGTCCCTCCTCTGAATCCTACCGGTGACTTGCACCTGGGAAATCCAGCCTTTGTGCTTGCGTGTTTCAGTCCGTTTTACACTGCACTTGCAATTCGCCAGTGAAGCTCGGGGCAGACCAGATGCTTCAGACCAGGCACTTGGCTTTCCAAGTCCGGACTCGGTCAAAGTGGGAGTCACATTAAAAGTTCAGTCTTTTGGAAGCAGCACGATCAAGCCCAATGCAGTCAAAACACATTTCTTAAAGTTAAAAAGGTCTATCTTACTCAAGGAATCCCAAGTACAATACAGACACTGAGCCTCCACGTACCTCTCTAAGTATTTTATGCCTTTTTTACAGAAAACGAGGCTGGGGGGTGTGTGTGGGTGCATGGGAACACCACAATAGGGGAGAGAGACAAAACAGAAATGCCTGGAACAAGAGGTCTTGGCTTTAATACCGTGTAGTTCCTCCAAGTAACTCAACCAGCAACAGAATAGAAAATAAACCTATGAACTGTGGTGTGCAGGACTGCAACAACCGTCTGACTTTACTGGAGCCAGATGGACACCTGAAATCTTTTGCATAGATTTCAGCCATCCCCTGAGGTTAAGGCCAGAAGGCTGAATGGCTCGATCACGAGTAACCAAGCGTGACAGAATCACTCACGTTCTTCTGAACAGCGTTCGTAAGGAGATTCTGAAACCCAGGACTGCGTATTTGTACCTGCTATGACTGGCTAGGTTCAATTCATCACGTAGACTGAAGACAATATACTAAGCCTCAGCTGGTAAGTCTACAGCTAGTGTAAGCTGGTGGTAGAAAACTAAACAGATCAAATATCTAGAACTTAAGGGGTAAACAATTCTGCTACAACCAGAAATCACTAGGAAAAGCACTCTTTTGCTCAGTGCATGGGTTATGGTGAACGACAGCAGATGAAGGAGGTGCTTAGTACCATCTATCTGTACAAGCAGCTTATTCTGCAGAGAACAGGCTCAGTGTAGAACGATGTCCCTACGCAGGTGCCCCGTACTGCAGTCCCTGCCTTGGTAAGAAGAGTTTGCCTTATCCTGAAGGGTCCCAAAGTGCTTTAACAAGTTAGAGGACTCTCATCGCTTGCTACTGAAATGCAGCCATCTCTTCTGCGGAGCGTACCATGTTACCGCAATCTACCACAGAGAATTATCACAGGCGTTTCAAACCACTGGGAAACGAATCTCCCGGTTCACCAAGGAGCGAGGCTGGCTGGAACATGAGGGTTCACACCGTGGCTCAGAGCCGGGGAGGCAGATGTGAAATGACAGCTAACAGCCAGGTCTGTAGGCTGCTTGACTCGTTCAAAAAGTCCAGGCTCTCGAAACCTAGCTGTCAGATTGCCTTCGACAGCAGTGGCAGCTCCACAATCACCGACTGCAAGACCACTTGAGAAAGGAAGCTCCCTACTGATTTTTCAGTCTTGAGTTCTTATTTAAAAAAAAAACAAACCAGGACTTAGAGAAAGGCTGTCTTCAGCTGTTAAAGGCCCGGCTACTGGCTTTGGGTCCAGAGGCATTGTAGTTAAGATGCGATTCTTAACATCTTTCCTACATTCCTGCCCTACAAGCTGTCAAGACTGACCTGGTGTTAACAGCGCCGCTGTTCAAATACTAACCTTTTTTTCTCGTTCAACCTTCATCGCAGCCTGGGCCTGATTGCCTCTGGCTCCAGATACTGATCCACAAAGACCTCTGGCCACACGCGGTAAATGAGGGTGGCTCGTAAGGCCTGTGGTCATCTGAGGCGGCCTCTGACTATGCAGTACTATTGGCAGCCTCTGAACAGGCGCTGGGAAGGTGTTAGTATATGGGACTCTTACCAATGGAGGGAGCAGGTTAGGCTGAGAGAGGATCTACGTGGGGGAAAAAACAACAAAAAGAGACATTTCACAATTAGAAAAATCGCCAACTAGATTGTACGTTGGCGTTACCTTAACGGTGAAAAAAAATTGCTGCTCTGCTGTCAAACTGATGTCAAGAAAATAGGCTTTTATGTTAAAAGGCCACGCGTGAAGTGCGGAAAAAACCATCCGTATAGTGCTGCTGCGTCTGAAAGTAGTACCAACAACTTAAAACCAGCATGTAATAAGGGAAGAGGCCCGTACGAGGCAGCGGGAGAGTCCCTAGTGAAAGGCAGCCCTGAAAAGGCTAGGTAGTCTCTGCTAGTGGCAATCCAAAAATCGAATCTCAAGTCCTGCAGTCAAACACTCCAAACGCTAAGAGAAAGAAATATCCTAAATATCCTACATTTCCAGAGAGGCTACGCTTCCCTAGCAGCCTGGCTACAGTCACCCTCGTAAGTTGTGCTCCCCGGAATGCCAAAAGCAAACCAAACCCTCTGCCATCAGCTCCGCTTCGTATGGACTGTGTGACCTCCAGAGATCCTGTCCAACCTGAACTGCTCCATCAATACCTCAGGGCCGCATCTCAGACAAACAACCACAAATCTGCTTTGTCTTTAAACATTTAAAATACGCACTGGGACCCTTCCGAGACACGAAGCTTCTCCCCTTCCCCAACCAAGTGATCTGTTTCTGCAGGATGAGGTGCATTACAGCTGCACGGGGAAGCCAGCAGAACAACTGTCCGTTCTATATCATTCACAACTTGTATTAAATTCCTCAGCCTGCACAGAACTCTTCGAAATTAAACACACCACAATATCTGCACTACTAGTTAGCAAGATCAGGGAGGTTTTCTTTTTGGCCTTGATCTTGAAATCAGTTTTCTCACGCCATTTCATTTTAAGGATTCCAGTTTGTATCTCCCCATGATAAAGCCTGAGGAAACGCAGCCAGGTTATGAAGTCAGCAGGTTACACAGATTTGTTTGTAGGAAGCCACCAGTCACCTACCTGTGGTGCAAATTGTGCAGGAAACGGCTGCGTCATCCTCACAGCAGCAGCTGCTGACTGAAACTGCTTCTGGTAGACAATGCTGTTCATTTTATTGGACTGATTGTTAGGACTTGTAGAACTGGCCCTAAAGAAAAGAACACCAGTTAGAATCACACTGCTCTCATCCAGAGGATGTTTCTGACTTGAGTTACAACTTAACTAGAAATTCAGCGTTGGATGGGGAAAAACAATCTCTTAGAGAAGCTAGTGACAGATACCCTTCTGGATCTACCATCGGTTTCAAACGCAAACAAACTCCTAACTTAAGAATACAAAGAGAAAAGAGAATCAGAAATACCTAGGATATGGAAAGATTCCAGGGTAAAGCCTGTACAAAAGTGGCCTTTCCCAAAAGTATTGTGAACGCAAATACTGACATTAAAAGTGTGTTCCCCTCCCCATCCCTGCTATCTTATGTTCAGTCCTACCCCTTTACATTGTTTGCTCTACCGTGCCAAGTTCAGAGCTTGTCACAACCGGCATTAAGCATGCACGGGAGAAGCCGTGATGTGCAGCTGCTTCCACTCCGACCCTGTTGTCAAATGGTTCAAAATGTGCTTGAGCAGATTTCAAGAATTCAGACAGAATGCTCTCCCCGTTTCATTTGGTTAAGAACATGCCTCTCTCTGTTAAAACTTTTAAGAGGTGTTGAATCACCATGAATTAAATGAAGCCTGAAAGATTATGTGGGGGAAGGGCACCACAGAGCCCTTGGAAAAAGACAAAAGAGTGAACAGCATTCTTTAGGAAATGGAGTTTGATGTGCAGAGTTCTCATGCTGAGTGTGTGGGTGATACACTTACTCAATGTAAAATGAGCAACGGGGCACCAGTGACAAGGAAGCCAGCTAAACTCAACACACCCCGTCATTTTGTAAGCTTTAGAAGTCTCTGTTTAGTTTTCACTTTGAACTCTTGAGATCTATTATGCTTTTGTCAATCTTGCCAGTATCTCTACACTTAAGAGCAAAAGCCCTGCTTCGGTTGCTAGGAGAAGAGACATTTCATGTAGAACCTCTAAGATATACACCAGCGAGTCAATTGTCCTAAATGCTGACTAGCTTGCAGATTCAAATGTTTCTTCTTCCTCATCCCTTCACTTTTTTTTTTTTTCTTAGGTGAAGTATTGGTGGCACGACTTCAGCACTGCATGCAGGAGGTCAAACTCTCATTTCTACTTCACTAGAAAAGCCTGGACACTGTCAGTCGGCGACAATGAAAACCACCAAATATAATTATTATGCATGGGAGCGCAGCTTGCAGGAACAAAACTATCTTGAAGCAAAGTTCCATTTCCAAGTTCTTTCAGCCCACTAACAACTTCACCCACAAGCAGTCCAATAGGTTTACCATGGAGTGCATCTGCACGCGAGCAAGATTCTATTAGTTCTGCCAATTAACCAAGCAAACCTGCAAACAGTTTACTAATTTCACTTGTGAGCAGCTTATAGATCTTGCACCAATTCTTTATCTCACCTACCCTGCTACTTCTGTGCTTTCCTGGTACGATCCCCGGTCATTTTACATGACTTGATTAGTTTAATCAAAAAACCCCAAATTTTTAATGTTTCATTTCAGAGCTGTATACTTCTGGCCAACTATAGGAGATCTGCTGACCTACTGGAATGCTGCTTTTAAGCTGAGATTAAGCATTGTGTTTCATATTAGTAGCCCCTCACCTCATACCTTTCAGAATTGGCTGCTCATGCATGACTAGGTACATTTTCTAGCTCTGATTTCAAGGAATTTTGAGCTCAAGAGAGATTTACCGGAAGGGACTGGAGGTTGGAGTAGTACTTCTACCAGTAACTGGTGGTGTTCCAGGTTTGACATCAATGCTGCCTCCAAAGGCCTTCAGGTCCATTTCTGATATCTGAAAAACACAGCAATTGATGTGTTAATTCTAACTCAAAGGAAAGTTACATTTAGTAAGTAACTGTTAGCTTACCTCGCATTTTTCTCAATGAAAATAGGTCACTTCAGTGAAGCCAGAGTGTGCCAAGTGAAGGAAGTGAAAGCCAGATTGTGAAACGGTTTCTTATAATTAGGACAACCCCAGCACCATAAGCACCTCTGTGTACAAGTTTCCTGCGCTGTGTACAAATTTGGCACTTTCAGCAATGGTATTGGATTTTTAACTTGAACTTCTTGCATAATGAAAGGAGATTCATGACTCATTTCATGTATATGAAGCATAACGGCAACAATAAATCAGTTAAAAATGAGTGGCTGTTCTAAGTTGACTTCCTTTAGCAGGAACATAATGGAACCCTTAACACAGGGCAGGAAAGTCACCTAAGGCCATCATCCCACTGTAGGTCTTCCTCACTTCTTGTTGAAATGAGCAATCATTTTCCAACATCAACTGTAGCAAGAAACACACTGCTGCTTGGAAAATGGGCTCATAAACATTATAAAGGTGAAAACGTGTGGCCAGATCACATGAAGCTAGAAAATAGCATGGTGCAAAAATCACTACATACTCTGTTTGGTGAGTGACAGGATGAAAACTAGATCTAGGTGATCTGGAATTCCAGTTGCCATTACTGTCCAAGACACGGAATTAACTCCCGAGAGAGATTTTTCTAATCACAGTTGTGAGCCATTGGGACAGCAGGGCCATTTTATACTCAAAAGCATCCTAAAGTCTAGGTCACAAGCTGTAAGGATTTCCAGTGCAGATCCAGAGCTAGCTAACTCCCTGCTCTGGGGAAAGACCTTGCTACATCTGACAGAAAGCTTAGCGGTGTTCACGTCCAGTGTTATCACCCACTGCTCACCTGAAAGTATGCTGCAACTGCGCTGTGCTGCACACTATCCGAAAATCCCCGGTGCCTGTAAATCTGTGATTCCATCTAAGACAAGAGACCTTGTGATTGGAAGCCAGCTCCACACATCCCCTTCATTAGCAATTACCACAGCAGTTCCAGATAAAGGAGATTCCCTCCTAGGTATTCAAGTTTCTTGCACTATTTCAGGATTATCTCCTTACTGGAGCTGTCACTCAAGAAGAGTTTTCTTCAGCTGTGCTATTCAGAAAAGCAGACTCCCAGCAACCTTAGTAGATTTTAATTCTGGCTTAAGGTCACAGCTGATACAGATTTCACCAAGGCCCCTAAAACTCCAGTTTGTTGCACTGGAAAGATCGGATCCCTTGACATACACTCTTAGATTCAAGTTTCGGGACAGAACGGAACATATTTTAATGTCCTCACAAATGTGAGGACAAGGGATAACTTCCCTTCTCAGGAGTCATCTACACAAAGATACATAAATTTGTCTCTTGCAGTGTTTTTCACCATGGCTACCTGACTGGAATTCTCCAGGACACTCACCAATCTGGAGGACAGGGCAGTATTAGTAAAGATCAGATCTACCCTGAACTCCAGGCATTCCCTATTTGACAGCACAACAGGTATACTGCCAAACAGATACATACAGCGGGAGGCAGCATTGCAAATGTGGTTGGTGCACTTGGAGGTTTGGAAGCACGTGAGTAAAATCTTATACCTTGTTTCTGGTCTCATACTGGAGCAAAATGACAACCGCATTCATGACCAGAAACAGAAACCAAGCCTGGCACTGTAATGTTGTTCGCCTGCTGCTCTTACTTTCTACACAGCTTCTACATGAAATATCCTACTAGTCCATGACTAATCTCCACAGGCTTATCTATCTTCCTCTCCCTACCTTTTAAGGTCAAGGCAGGTTTTCAGATGCAAGAGTCAACACAGGTTGCTGTGCCAGTTCTATAAAACAGCAAGTAGCTGTGCTTCGTATTCATTTTTGTACTGTAGATGTACCAATATTGTTACCTTTCCAGTTGCAGCAATCATGCTGTGTTGAGTTCCTGCTGGGATTAATCCTCTGAAAGGCTGGGTTACTTGTGCAGGTCTGCTTAGATTTTGAGCCTGCGCTTGTGGTGGTGTGTGCTGTAGTGGTGGTTGCAAAGATTGGGGTAGGGCAATAAGTGGCTGTGCTGTGGATCCAAAGTTGGGCAGAGAAATTTGTGATCCTGGTAAAGGTACCGTCACCTGGAAAAAAAATAAATACAAAATCACCAGTAACATATACACAAGGACCTTTATTTAACTTTATGAGCTCTATGACTTAATCTACATTCCAAGTAAACAGCTTAGTGAGTTCATACATTTACCCAGACAGCTGCAGGTGCTGTATTTAATTGTTTAGCCTGAATTTAATTGTTTAACCTGTCTTTATAATCAGTTCTAATACCATTTGCATTTTCGCTCTTCAGAAACAAAGTTGCATGCTAGCTACTAACTCCATCATTCAACATGACTTCACTGTATGAAGAAGTAAACCTAACTCAGAAAATAAAACTAGAATAAAACAGCCAGTTGGGTTTTTTTAAATTAAGTTTTTAGTATTTTTTTTTTTTAACTTCAAATAATTTTACTCATCAAAAGGCCGCTGCTTGGGATAAAAAATTAGACTTCGCTTTCCAGGAGTCCCATCAGCCAGCATTTCTAAGCTTAAAAAAAACCCAAAACACCAGAACAGCTGTGGCCAATCCCTTGTTTGGATTAAGAGGGAGTGCTGTGGGCTGAAACCACCACAGAATGGTAGTGATAAATGTGAAAATAACCACAGCAGTGACCTGACTGGCAGGAGGTGCTGCATTTCCTAGTCTGGCCATCAACCCACAGCTTGCAAAATTGTATTTTGAGTGTGACTAGAAGAATGATATGTTTTCCAGATGTGAAAAGACTTACGAAGGTTCTGCTCTGAAGGATAACATAGATTAGAAGTACAGAGGCAGTGAAGCTTGAACACATTAAGAACGCTAACCCTTCTAAAAGGGTCCTTAAAACTTTATGCTATATTTTCAACAGATGAGATCCAATTTTTTAAGACTCTTCTAGATACCAGTCTGGACAACTTTTCATGCGTAAGTAGCAGTCTACTATAATAAACTAGCCCATCATAACTATTAAAAAATTAAAAAATTCAACCAGATGATTAAAACCACTAGACAGCATCCTGTAAACATGATGGAATGCTTGCATGAAGCAAACTAACAGATCTTTCACAAAATAATTCAAAACCCACCAAATCGCTTGAGTTATTTTACAAACCTCCTGATATAGGTTACTGTTTGCTGACTTGGTTGTCCTGTTTGTCTGTATAATCATCTATCTGCTGACTTCTCATTTGTTTTCTACGTATTTGATATTGCTGACATATGTAGCAGCTCTGAGGTTGCATCTCAATGAGATTTGGTGTTAACAGTTAGGCTGCACTAAGCACCTGGAGTTTGTCTTCTCTCTCCACCATCACTAACTGATACCTGCCCCCCAGGAAAGGCAGCATATGCTGTGATCAATTAGCAGTATCACTGTGCCAACTAAATCTTCGCCTGTCACTGGAAAACGAACTATTTAAGAGACGGATGCCAGAGACAAATGATCAACATGAACTTGTAGGCCATCCAAATTCTCAGCAGTTCAGTTTTTCAGCGCTGCTGCAGTAGCTCTGCTTTGCTATCAATTTTCAATTCTTGCATCTTAGAAGAATTTAAGATTGTCTCAGCCCTCACCTCCGCTCCCACCCCACAAAACACATCAACAACAACACACTTTTAAGAAGAATACAATTTAGGAAATTTACCATGCCATAGTTTACCTGCTGGAGAGCACTGGGAGACTGGGCAGTGTTGTAGAAATTGCTCTGGCCAGGCTGTTGAACTTGCCCAGAGTACAGATTTGAAGCCTGGGTGAGCGTAGCTCTGGCCTAGGAAGAGTGAAAGGCACCATTACATTAAGATGTCTTAGGAGAGCGGTTCAGAGACAGCTTGGCACGTTATTCTGTATTTCAACCAGTACAGTAGAAACCACAACAGAGGAAGCTGACAACCTGAAGGTTCCAGTCTGTGATAAAGCTCTCATTTGCAAGTGGTAGAATAGCCCTTTATCACCTACTATAATAGAAATTAAACCTGAAGCTCCAATTAGAGACAGAAGTGCAAGGAGCCCTGTAGTTTGGGGAACAATCCTCAATTCAGAATACACTAAGGTACCTTTATGAAATTAAAGAACATTTTCTTCCAAGTGTCTTAAGTTTCCTGCCACCTTACTATCACGTAATTATCACAGAGGTGGGCTTACCCCAAGCTGAGCAATACTTGATTTATTATTGCATTATCTGTATGAAACCATTGCAGTTGTTTTGCATTTTGAAGCATTTCCTACCTGGAGAATGTGTGTATCAATAAGCTGAGAGCCTCCCAGTCCTGAAGCTTGACTAAGTTGATGTTCGTATAAGATAGGAATAGGTTGTGTATTAGAAGTCTGCTGAAATGCCAGGCTTGACTGGGCCTTAGCAAGCTCCTGGTGTTGTACTGCTGGGAAGTTGTGTAAGGCTGTGCCAGACAGAACTACTGGTGATGGCTGAGACAAACCACTTTGCATAAAAGCTTGCTGGGATCTGCAAGAGATTGAAGCGTTATACATAAAAATGCAGGCGGAGCTCAACAATGAGCCACCAAAAATTAAGAACACAAGTTATATTCTTTAAACAGAGCTGAACGGTTAGCTCTACTGAACAGATTTTCACTTGAGAAAGGTGGATTTTTCTATTTACTCTGCACACAAAATAATAAATGCTACTAAAGGCCACAAGAAAAAGATGATGATTAGGATTTTTTATCTAAATTTTAAAGTACATGTAGCTATTTAGATGTGCATGCTAAAATAGTTTCTGCATAACTTAAACCTAAGCTACCAGTTCTTAGTTCCTGTGCTATAAGGCAGGACAATGAGGAAGCACCACATGTGAGTAGTTCCACTTAGTCATGAAGTAAACTGCTTTGTCCTCTTGACTTCACAGATCTCTGTAGTCCAACTTACAATACTTACAAGGTTAAATCACTGGATGCTGACAATTGTAGCTTCCAAATTAATATCTTGGCTTCAAAATAGCAATACAGACACCACAGCCTTTAATTTTAACTAGATATTCTATTCCCTTGTCACCACTATGGGGAAGTTACAGTTTGTTTAAAAAACAAAGATCGAAATCAGTTACAGCACAGCACCGCAGACAGGCTGTTACAGTCCATCAGGAGTATTTATCCAAACATTTCCATTAAGAGACTGCTGAGTAGCCACCTTCAGACTAAAGAACCTGAGTTTTTAAACAAATGCCCCTCTCAAAGCTCTTCAGCTCAAAGGAGAAACGTTTTGATGTAAAAATACTTTTCACTTTATCACTTGGTCGGTATGTGCCAGCATAGCACTGGTCCTCTTAATCTGTTAATGTAGTGGTTGTGTGCTTGCCTGACAGAACACCCAGGTTAGCTTTGTTCTGTACCTTTCCTTAACTGCAAAACATTCTTAAAGTTGCACTCAGAAACAGAGAAACTTTTCCAGAATATATGCAGAGGACTGTCTTCAACGTAGCCAAAAACATTTTCCCAAGCTTTTTTTTTATTTGCTTTAAACCAGTAACCTGTCCATCTCAAAGCTTATCCTCCTCTGCACCTTTAAAAATGTGGGAAAAGTATTCATACTCTTACAACAAAATAGCACAACCCAAAACTCCATCAATACTGGGTTTGTGCATGACCAGATCAGCCAGAAGCCTGTATTTAATCCGGACTGCATGCCACACTGATTGTGCTTCTGCAACTAGCCAACTGTTTGCGACAACTTTTGTCAGCTGTGGCAGGACAAGCAATATTTGGTCCAACAAAGTCAGCCAAGCACAAAGTCAGGATACACGTGTAGTCAATTAAATCTTCTGTGGCTTCCGCCTTCTACATTGCAACAAGCAGGTTTTTCTACAGCACACGCAAAACCCTGTAATTAACTTTCCAAAGAAACTTTGTCAAAGTGAAACTAACAAAATTTGTCAGAATTACACCACTGTGAATCAGTTTTGATACGAAATGCAAGGAAGCTTTGGAAAGGCCTACAGTGGAAGTTTGTCTGGCTGTCGATGCCATTTGAGAGATACTGGTTTCCCCATTGTCTTTTGCAGCAAACAGGAAACATTTGTTCTAAAACATATCCTTCTATCTTTATGCATCTGAAATTAAGTTTCTAGCACCTACGGGTTTCAAACTAGGATTTCAAAGTGTTTCAAGACTACAGTGTTGGTTTGATTAGAAAATAAATTCTGCCACTCGAAACCCAAAGAAATTTGCATACACTACCTACCTATAAGGTTGTAAGGAGGAGTTGAACAACTCTTGGGCTTGTGAAACAGCTGGTGCTGCTCCTAAACTCAGCTGAGCTTGATGCTGTCCTTGCAGAGGTGCATAGATGGGGATGGGGATCTGCTGAACTGAAGCAGGCTGCGTAAAAAAGAAACCGTTAGATATGCAAGGACAAAAGTCACATAGAAAAGCTACAGTTAAATGCCTACCAGAATTTGCATAACATTATAAAAAGTAAACAAAGAATGTCAAATCCCAAGGCTGCACGCAGAGCTGGTATTGCTCCGATTCAGAAAATTACTGTCTAGTTGAATTTTACACTTTTCCTTGCAAATAACCAGCAGAATCTGAATGAATCATTTAGATTTGAGTACAAAACAACTGCACAAAACTGCATACAATTTTGTACTACGAAAGTTGAATAAGCCTGCACTAACATGGCTACAAAAACACCTCCTGTGAATATGTACTTTTACATCAAGTGTATTTGTGAGTGAAAGCTTATTCTCTCAACTTCCATGACAAATGCTTTCATTCTCAGGAACTGTAGAGATCAAACACTGCCTGCATGCACCAGAATGAAATAGCAAGGGCGGGTATGACCTCATTTTTGCACAGCCTTTAGTCTCACTCTCCCCTGCCCCCAATTAGCTCACTAGTAGAGCTTTAGAGGCAATATAGACAGGGAGGGGGGAAAGAAAAAAAGAAAAAAGAAATCCCCAAATACCTGAGAAAGCCCTGGTTGAAAGCCTTGCTGTTGGGCCAGAGAAGGTGGTGCCAAACGTGCATGTTGGGTGTTGAACAGATGACTTGTATCCATGTAAAATGCTGGGATTTGAGCTGCAGTACCTCAGGAAGAGCAATACAATTAGTACCCAATTCCAAACATCTCCCTCTACAAAGGTTTCCATCAAGAGTTAGGGATGCAGCCACTGCCAGTACTTCCCAGTGTGACAGCTACCAGAGAGACTGAGAGAAGAAACAGGACGGAAGAGCTGGGTGCCTAACCAGCTTTGGTATCTTTTCCAATTCATCCCCAGAATCTCTCCGTTTTGCATATGCATCTTCAGTCCCATGCAATTCTTGGGGGACAAGCAACAGATTCTGGCCAAAACAGGCATTTGGGTGAAGGAAGGGGAAGAACATGCTATACTATAATGTAATTTAGGTTAACTATACATAGGGTTTTCTTTAAAGAAAAATGCAATGATTCTAAACTATTGTAGCACTTTAAGAAATCAAGACTAAGTCATTCTTGGATTTAAATAGTGATTTACAACAGAAAAATGGTGTATTGAGAGATTCAAACTTACTTTCCTCAATAAACTAACAGCACAGAATTATCTTATACTTACTGATAGAAACTTGCATATTTAGAGCAAGACACAGTTAGTGAATATTTGCCTACAGAATGCTCTCCATCATTCTGTCTTTACTGCAGATAAAACCAGAACTGAATGAAACTCTCCAGCTTCCAAAGAAGCAGACACGTGGCTTCTCAGCCACAAACACTATTACCTGCTGCAGACTGAGACACATAGACCTGGGGACTTTGCTGTTGCTGGGCAATGAGGGATGGCATGCAGCTCATCTGGGAAAAGTGACTGGCAGAAGCCAGGCTGCTTGTCTGCAACTGCTGTGGTTTCACTTTACATATGTTAGGAGGGTCTGAGGTGCTTGCAGTCTTCGTACTCAGTGAAGAGGTTGTGTATGTTCCAGCTCCTAGGATAGAGGCAAGTCACACATCGTGAAACAGCTAAAGATATTTCAAAGCCTCATCTTTCAGTGGTCAATGTTTTGGGACAGCTATGCAAGCACAGCTACCACTGGTTAAGAATACGGAAACCTAATGCAGCTGTTTCCATCAATGTAAGATGGACAGGGAAGACAATTCTGTTAATTCCACTATAGGAAGCACTGCAAACATAATACATCTCCTTTCTCAAGTACAGGAGTGTATAGAAATACTGAAGTAGACATGTTGGTTAGTTATGCAACAAAATATAGCAAAGTACAGTGGTTGTGCCTCTCATGGTTGAGAGGTGGGTTCCAAAGAAAGGTCTTTTTCAAGCACCTCAGCTGAGATTTGGGCATACATTCTGATATTCCAAGGTGTGAAGATTTAATCAGATATGGCACTGTTTATTTGCCGCAAAGAACCAAGGTGGAAACCAGCACTGTTTCTGAAGAGCAGCTGGACATTTGCTCTGCCTAGTGTGACGGAGGGTCTTGGTTTGAGCTCTTGAAGCTTTGACTCCAAAAGCAAGAGCACATATAAAAGTTAAGACTGCAACTAGCTGGATATCAGAACTACCATCTGCTCCAAAATCTACTTGCTTGCCTTCATTCAGCTGAACAAAATGAAACCACTAAGGCAGCCAACAGGAGAAGTTCACCTCTTTCAAGTCCATCTAAGTAGCATAGGCAGAGAGATGTCTTCTTAATATTCTTTCAGCTGACTGAAGTGGAACAGGCGAAGTATCTCCTTGTTAATTAGAAGGTGTTTGGGAAGCTGCTGTTTAGATCTGACATTTCATACTAGCATAAGACTCCTGTTAGCTTTGTATTAAACATAACTCCAAAGGGAATCTAATCTCTTGAAAAACATAACCAAGGAACAATACAAGAGGCTACTACAACCTTGACATACGGTACCTGATAGCGAAGTTGTCGGTGTAACTGAGGCCACAGGAATAGGAGGCATTGAAGCACTAGAGAAAGAGCTGTAAGTACCACTGCTTGGCCCAGTGTTGCTGCTGCTGCTGCTACTGCCGCTGCCACCAGCAATGGGAGATGCTGCTGAGGTCACTGGTGAACTCTTCTCCCCCATATTTGGGGAATTCTCCCATGCTTTGCGTGCAGACTCCATCTATTTAAAAGAAAACAAAATTTCCTCATCTATTAGGAAGTTTCCACTAGTCGGTTTTCCTCTTTTAACAGTTCTTTTTAGTTCAAAAGGCAATTCAGGCTTCATGCGAGCCTCTTTTTTTAAAAGTCACCATAATCGTGCAACTCTGTTCATGCAAAAAGCATACAGCCTTAAGTTGGAGCGTCTTATCTGTTCCAACTGCACACGTGCACAGTTCATCATCTTAACATCCAATGCTCAAAAGAGAATTCAGTCACACTAATTTAGCCTGGTTTTGTTTGACATGAAGAGCAAAAGACATGGTGAGCAAAAGAAAGGTAAAAAACCTCTCTAAATATTTCCATGAAGTCCTTTACTTACAAGTTATTTGGGCCATTTCATTTAAACAGCCCCTTGCTTTCTTGGTAAATCATCCACTTTGAGTGACCACCCGAAATATCTAATGCGCACTTCAGTAAACATGAGTAGTCAAGTTTAGATTCCCAAAGCAAGTGCTGTTCAAGAAGCAATCACGAGCCGACACAGCTTGTGCACACTGCTTTACGTTACTGCCTGAAATGCTTCATGCTCCTCTATTTCTATAATAATTATCAGTTTAAGTCTTGCACAGCAAAAAAGATGAAACTTTAGTTTAAATACCGTATACACAATTCTCTTCCACTCAAAGTGGAAAGAACTGTTGTTTTACTGCACCCAATAACAATCTAATTATTGCTACATTAGACACACAATGCCAAATCTTTGAACCGAGACGCTTTTAAGGGACTGTAGAAAAGGAAGTATTAAAAGGAAGTATTAATGCTCAGACTACACCCACTAATTTAAAGGCTCAAATGCAGCCCATGGACTTCCCTACAGCCTTCAGCTGTCCTCGGTTGAAACAAAGACTTTGCTAGCAGAGCTGGATGCCGCAGGCTGAAATTGCTCAGCTGGCAGACTGTAAGCTTCTCGAGGCCAGGTGCTGGCTTTAATGATATATATATATATATATATATAAAGAGGCAAATACATATTCACCAACAAATCTGACCTCACTGCCTGGATCAACAGAGCCCCCTAACTGGGACTTGCAGTCTCTGAAAGTCATACTTTCAACCTATCCTTTTTCACATGAATTAGGCACAGTCTGGACTGAACAAACATGACTTAGTTATTTGTCTAGATGCTTCAGAACTGATATAAAAGCAAAGCAATAAACAAAGAAGTGGGTATCAGGTGATCAATACACACCCACACGGAAAGTGGAGTTCTGTATTCCTCAAGACAGTAAAGGGGGTGGAGGGGAACTTTGTTACACATTAAATCTTTTGGAGGTAAGTCACCTATTTTCCTTTTTAAGACCATCTTCCCCAGCAATCTTTCTCAGTTTCCCCTCCACAACGTTTTCCTCCAAACTGTTTCTGATTCTTGCAGACACAGCAAACTTCAAAATTTATTATTAATCTGCTGGAAAGATTTTGCCTAAGGTGGAGTACAGATAAGACTAGAGGCTCCTTTCTGTATGTCTGAATAGAGAAGGTGTAGCAGCTTCATTCAATGAGTTTCATGATGCCCTGGAGAAACTATTGATAGCAAAAGCTAGAGTCTATGTACTGCATTTTGTCATCTAAACCTAACCACTGCCAAGATCCCAGATCATCCCACACACCTACCAATCTGAAATAACGGGCATAACAGAGTCCTGAGTTTTCTAACAGCTTTGCTTTTAGAGAGCTCCTTAACACACTCTAACTTCTTAAGCCAGAAAAAAGATGCAAAACAGACTGGTACTCCAGGAGCACCTATGCAGCACCACCTACAGACCAGATATGAAAGAGTAAGAGGCTCTAAACCAAGTGAGGCTGGGGAAAACGTTGTTAATTTCACTGCTCACGTAATTATGGGAAAAGGAGGGCACAGGTTGGAGATTGTGGTTGCTTGAGGCTTCTCTTCACCGTTGACTCACTGGGGCCTTCACATTGCAATAATGGTCCAGTATATACTACCCAAAAACTTAACTGGAGACAAATACCCATGTGCATATCCTTAAGTATGCCAAAGTTTAAGCGATCAGAAAAAGAAAGTCAAAAGGTGTCAGATTCTGGACCAGAGGCCTACACCGGAATTTTAGATGGAATCTTGGAACGTGAAAGGCAGTCAAGCAGCTCAGTCTAAGATTGCTTTGGATTTTCTTTTGCTCAGCTCCTTAGCTGGTAGGGCTATTGGTAGGTAAGTCCTTAAGAAGATGTCTGCCTTAGTAAAGGTGTCTTTAGCAAAGTTACTCCAGGGAAACAAAAGATCTTAACAAGCCTTCTCGTATGAACACCTTACACCTACACCCTGGCAGAACGATACCACATAGTCGGAGCAATTGTGGCCGAGTTTCCTCACAGACAGCTTTCTGTGATAGGGGATGGAGGAAAGAGGAGACATAAGGGTTATTCCCTTACAGAGGCAGAGCCTGGAGATTTTATTCTTTTAAGGGAAGGAAAGAAATGCTTTCCCCTCTGCCGCTCTAAAAGTACCTTTTAGAAGAATCAAGGATTACATATAAGCTGATGACAAAGAGCAGCTCTGCTCTGTCAGAAGGCCTGTTGTGAAAGTGACAGTCTCAGTGCATGCTTCAAAACAAGCTCGTTGCCTTCAGCATTTCCAAAAAGGAGGTAGAGCTCCAGTGACTGGAATAGAGAAACCTGAATAGAGAATAGAGACAAAGCTGCTTCCAAATGCCTTTCCATTCAGATTTTGGTCAGTGTTCTTCAAGGTACCCTCAAAACATGGATCCTTCCAAGATCTATCAACCACTGAGAAAGCAATCAAATCACCGATGCCAGGACAGCAGAAAAAGGAACTGCAGGACGAATGACACAAACATCACTGTTTGCTCTCTAACTGAGCCGTGTCACATTCTTTGCAGCATCATGATGTAGTAACGTTCCTACCTGTATTACACGTGAATCAGATATCCAGCTGCTAAACAATTAGAGACTGCTATTACAGAAAAATGCTTTCAGGCGCCAGAAAGTCAGATTATGGCAACTTATTACACAAGGCTACAACAGAACACCAGATTTTTGTTAAATTACTTGTCCCTCTCCAGCCCTCTCCCCGTTTTTGCTGGTCTATAGTTTTAAAGTGATGTTACATTTTTTTTCCAGGAAATAAAAGCGTTAAAAGAATAGCAAAGATTCAACAAGAGATCATTAATAACTATCATCCGTAGAGAACACAAGCAAGCAGCTGTCAAGCCACGCCAGTGAGACACAGGTCTCACCAGGATTGACACGCTAGTTTCTCCAAAGTGTTAGTTCTGCATCCAATCCCTAGTTTTATTTCTTCTTTTAAAAATTTAGAGAAACTAAGTTCAAGCTTCACTCTTCCTTAATACTAGAAACAGTAACAATATTTCTACTGGTTCAGTCACCTGCAGTCAAAATCACAAAGCCGATGTAGGACACCAGAAAACAAAACAAAACAAAAAAAGACCAAAAACTTCTACAGATACAGCAGCAAAGCTAGAGTCCAACTCTATGTTAGTGAGTTATACAATGCACACAGTCCAAAAAATCCAACCAAATGGGGAAACACCATTCAAAATATTCTACACATTTGCTCTACACTGGAGAGCAGAAAACAACAGAACATTTATAACACAACAAAACGCGTTCTGACTAGCTGATCAAACTGCCCTTCACAGACACCAGCACACCACCTACATTTCGTTATTTGGAACTTCAGCCATCCAACTCAAAACCACATTATCACTGCACCAAAATCTTACAGCTAAGAAGAAATCAAGCTCGGCTTACCAAGCAACTCCTTACGGCCTTTAATACCAAACCAGGCAACTGTAAGCTAAACTCGCAAAAGACTTCAGTCAGATTCTGATGGTTTGTCATGAACACTATGGTACAACACTAAAATGCTATGATCTTTTCTTTCAGGGCAGTGGGAGCCAAGATTGGTTGAGATGCCAAGTGTTAATGCAAAACGGGGTTAGAGATTATAATTTAAATGCATCCTTTGATAGAGTCTTGTGTTTTAGCCATCCATTTATATGCAAAAGCAGTTCAGCAGAGGAAACAAAGGAAGGCTCTAAAAAAAAGGTTCACCAGCAAGTTCTCCATTAACTTTTTCCCCTGCATGCAAGAAAACGACCCTTAGAGGGATGTGGTACATACCTTGAGGGTGAGGTCGACGGTAGCGGGAGAAACTGGAGTTAGGCTGGAGCTCTGTTGTAGAGTCTCCCTCCTAGGGAGGGGAAGGGTGTGGGGCAGGGGCACCTGAAAGGCAGGCAACACACATCACATTCTAACTAAGTCTACTACAAAAGCCCCAGAAAAGCAAAGCTCAAGCTTTATTAAATGAGCTACAATTTCGTCAAGGCTTGAGCATTTGGCAGGGAGATTTTGATAAAATAAGGTGAGAATTTGGTAGGTGGGGAAAGGCCATTCAGCGGGTGCTGAGATGCTTCTCACCTCTCTTTAAGAGGCAAAAGACTAAGGTTCTAAAGTGTCCATGTCTTCTGCATAAACAAATACCAATTTTCTGCTTTGGGATTTACTTCAAAGTACCATTTCAGTTTACTGATATGCAAAAATTCTTCCCAAGCCAGGTTTGGCCCCTTTGGTACCAATACAGTACATGGGGCTTCGTGACCCTGAGTTCTGAGATGCAGTTTCTGAAAAGAGGAAGCTATAAACTTCCAAAGTTACAGGACCATGAAACAAACCAAAACAGACTTGCCATCCAATGACTGAATTCAGTTATTTTCTCTTCCAAAAGATGCGAAACTTGAGGAAATAAACCTGATGTAATGCTATTGCTATCTTTGCCTAAGGAAACACTGATGGATTTCCTAGAAGTTTTAAATGAACTGTATCAAAAGACTGCAGTGGCCAGCCTGCTACTTCTGATCATTTCTTTCTCCATTTAGAGCACAGCTAAATGGACTTCCACTGGATGAGGTAAGGCTAATCCAAAAGGCAGAGACACTGAAGCTTTGAAGCAGGGGATAGCACAGATCCTTTGTGGCCAGGAGCCCTCGTTTTCTGTGTGGCAAATCCAACTCCCAACACGCCACAGGCAGCATACACTAACGTCACTGACACAAAAGGATTCAGTCTTCCACACTAACCACCAAAGGCACAAACCACAACACCACCAGAAAATCCACAGCAGGAGAGTAAGTTCAACCAGTATTGCTTCAAAACTGCATTAAAGGATGCTGCAGTAAGCTGAAAAGCATTTCTTAGATGGAATTCACAAGACATCTTCATAAAAAAACCCTGAGATCCTACTGTAGGATTCTTTCCTCCCACAATCAACAAGTGACTCAACCCTGAGCTAATTCTATTTCTGCTACTCAGACAACAAAAGTCACAAGATCCAAGTTCCCAACCTGACAGCCCAGCACACTCAAGATAAGCCTGACTTCGTTACAAGTCACAACCCAGCTGGTCCTCACAATCGCTATGCCACGCTCACACAGTCAGGATCATTGGCTTTATGAGGACTGCAAACATCTCAGAGCAACTGAACAACTACTGTGTGCTTTCAGAAGCCATTAAGCTGCTCCCTTCACGTGCAGTTGCTGTGATTTCAGGCTACTGTTCAAAATGGATTTGTTTGTAAAAGCCTTTCTTCAAACTCACCAACAGGGCTTTGCTACTGGTATGAGGTTCAAGTCCCAACAGCTGCTGAGAGCACGCTCTCTCCTTATGCCTATAGAATTGTCCCTAGACACATCATCTCCACTTTCTGTGCTCTTCAGTTCATCATGGTTGTTCAAAAGACAAGAAAATACCTGAAGAATTCCAGAACAGATACTAATCAAACCAACTGTCCTTCAGAGTAAGATTACTGGACAGTGCACAGCCAGTTAATGTGAAAGAAACCCTAGTGACTTGTTTACTGAAGGCACTATTTTATGCTTTAAAGAAGTGTGAAAATATTTTCTTGTCTTCAAAGTCAAGACTATCACTGCAATAGACTTACGTTCGTCACCAAAGTCTCCTCCATTTTTGTACTGCTAGTAGCCACTGTGTTAGGATGAGAAGAAGGTGTAGTGTAGTCTGTTACAGACTCCTGTGAAGAAAAATAATTCCATTAAAATTTCTCCCTTATCTAAATTAGATTTTACGTTTCTTGGACAGATGTCAGACTTTCTACAGGAGGAGTTCACCAAGCAACAGAAGATTAGAATTTCACACCGTTTTTTTTCTTAGAAGACATATCCAGCAATCGTTGCTGATGAATTGCTACTGAGGTCAGAAGAATTGTTGGGACGTTACAGCTTGCTTCATGACCTCACAACGTATATCTGGAGACAAGTCAAAAGTACAGTCTGCAAATCAAGAATATACAGTGATGTACTACTGCCTGGGTACTAGACATACTCAGCTGTGGTGGTGTAACATCATTTGTCACCCAAGATGCTTTAGCCACCTGTGGGCGGTTTTAGCCTATTTAAAAAGTAAAATATGTTAGCTGAAAGCTTTCTGTAGCTTTAAATAAATACAGAAATTTCTTGGGCAAAGCTATGACAAGTAAGGCCCTCCAGATTAAAAGGAACACAGAGATGGTTGCAATTTGCAAACCCATTTCCTTTCCTTTAAGTCCTGTCTCTGAAAGTCACAAGACTCAGTTTCTCTGGATGGTGAAGTCTACCTCCCAATTTCTGCACCGGATAGTGATTTAAAGGAAGAAAAGGGCTGAAGTCTCCAGTCTACTCAGAGGCTTTCCTTGAAGCTTATTTGTCACAGTTAAGTGGACCTTAACGTGCTTAATGAACAGCGTCCATTTTCATGGACCTAGCTGTAACCAGTGACTACTGCAGTTGTAGGTATAAGCTGTCTGATGAAAGCTTCACACTGCTAACACTGCCAGCTCTCTACAGAATGACCTACAATGAACAAAAAAAGGCACCGGTACTTCTATAAAGCCGTGTTGAGCACTGTTTTTTAGTTCTTGTCACTGGATATCTACCGAGCGTATTCTGGACAGGCAAACAGGTGTTATCAGAACCTGACCCACAGACTTTTTTAGATAAACAGTGTGACCCTGAATTAGCCAAGACCCACTCTCTAGCAAGCACTGCAAACTCAAGTTCTACATGTCTGAAGCCCAGAAAAGGCTTTATCATTTTTACAGAACCAAACACCAAGAAGGAACTGAAGGACAAATTAGCAGGAGGACTGTGGACAAGTGCCTGGACTTGCCAACACAATGATTTCGAAAGCACAAATGACATAATGCATGTTTAATTGCATCCAACTGGTATGATGGTAAGCTTTTAAAAAAGCGTACACCGAATTTGCTCCTTGAGCATATGGCAATGTCTCCTAAAAAACATAATTAAAGCATCAACATACTAACTGACAAATAACAAAGAATCTTCCTTAAACAGATAAGCTCATTTTGGTAAAAGACTAGGACAACAAGCTAAACCATAACGGGGCGAGAGAGGACACAACGTGCACATTGACTTATTTTTGTATTTACGAAGGAAACTGGAGAGAACTATTTTCTCCATTCAGTTATTTCCTATATGAGTTATACAATGTTTCCCACAATCTGAACTACCAAACTGCAAGTTGCACATTTATATTTGATTCCAACAAACAACCTTAATTTGGGTAGAGCAAGGCAAGCACACAAGGCTGCTCTGATCTCAAGGTCCTTCTAAAGAAGTAATTAACTGGCTTCTTGTTTTTTTAAAATGCTTTACTGCATAAGAAAGAGGAAGTTTTTGATATAACATCATTACAATTCCTTCAAGGTTTGGATGCAAATTTTACAGGGTCTCAGCACTAAAATTGCTTAAAAAAGAAATCAGATCAAGACTATTTCTAGCTTTCTGACTTCGGAAACTTACACCACAAAAAGGCTTTTTCACTAGAATTAAAAACAAACCACTATATCAACTCTGGTGCCCTCAGAAGTATACGTGCAATACTGAACCATCCTACGAAGACAAGTTACATGCTGAACATGCAGATAAGACAATGCTTCAGCCATAGGAACACCACTCCGTAAGATGTAAGTTAACCACCATCCTTTATTTACTGGTACATTAAGGCAAGGAATTTGTTAGATACGGCTTATCACCATAAACTTTTGTAATTCAATTCTGAATTACAAGTGACTCTTCTGCACAACTGTTTTACTGAAGCAATCAACTGGTTGCTTTATTATAAACTAGTAACAGTAATAATAGCGAGAGCAAAAAGCTGTACGTGCTTTTTCAGAGTTATCTACAAGTTATTTGTACCTGAAGAAAAAGAACGGGCAAATGTTTTTTAACTACCTACTTTGCCCAAAAAGAAGAGATCACAAAACTTGAAGTGACTTCAGGAACAAAGGGACAAGGCAGACCCCAGAGCTGACCTTGCTATAAAGGATAAGGGTACTATATGGAATTAATTAGATATTTGATTTGTTCCTGATTTACATAAATCAGGCAAACCAGAGAGCTTGTCAGATACTCAAAATTTATTCTCAAGTACAGCCTGCGTCCTTTTAGACATCACCTCTGTAAGACACAGCTGTTACCAATTACCTGTGCAAACATTTTGTTGCCATGTCCAAAACCAGGAATTGATCGTTCCTGTGATTTGAAAGCTTCAAAACTTTAGAGATGGCAGGGTGGGGAAAGGCAAAGCGTAAGGTGTTTTACCTGATTCAGAGACTTACACATGAGATTGCCTTTACTCCACAAATACTGCAAAACCCAAGAGCTGCAATTGCTTCAGAGTATCATGCTTATGTTCTAAACTTAAACATCTCACCAGAATGACCTGATTTGTATTTACACAGTTTAAGGTAAAACAGTCCTGTATGATTAAATGCACATGCTCTTACTAAGATGTGTGGTTTGGGATGGATGGGGTAGTCTTACAAAGCTTCTGCTTCTGAAGGAGGACTGCTGGCCTGACTTTTAGAGATATTTAAATCACCAAATCCACTAAAGAAAGCGTGCTTTCCTGGAAGTTGAGCAGTCATCTCCAAGAAGGATGTTAAAGAGCATCAAAAGATAAATTGTTTATGTTTGCTGAAAAAAACCCAACTTCAACATTTGACATAGAAATAACAGATTAAAGATGTCATCGCTTCTTCCCCCATTAATGAGCAATGGAAAGAGTACAAAGACAAGAGAAAGCAGTTGCAATACAGATCAGTAGAGGAACTCCAAGGCTGGAGCAGCATTTGAACCCATTTTAAAAGCTACTTTAAAAAGTCGCAAAACTGCTTTATTCCTGCAAAATCTAGATGAAGCTTATCTTAGCCAATAAATCTGCGGGTTGTTGGTTCAACTTCCATAGAATTAAATATGAAATCTAACCACCCCTCTCCTAGAAAAAAAACTTACTGATGCCCTGGGAACTACTTGTGATAAAGGAACTGAAAAGCAAACCTGGAACTGTCGAGATACGAATATTGTGGCGTGTTATTCAGCGCTTCTATTAGCAACCACTCAATGAGGAAATTTTTGGCAATTTTCGTATTCAGCGAAGTGGAAAGTGTCCTTTCACTCTGGTCTTCCCTCCAGAAGACAGAAGCTTGGCGCTTTAATACTGTGGTAGTTGAAAGAACCTCGGCAATCCATGTTTAACTAAGGCCAGAAAGGCACAAAATCCAGACTTCCCTTTTGAAGATCTCATACTTTAAAATTAGAATTGTAGAGAGCAAGTTATGCTGATTTTAGTAGAGCTACTCTATATATAGTTAGCCTGAATAAATCAACAAAGATACATTTCCTATTCTGTATGTGGCTTAGAAGAAGCATCTCCTCCTCTTACCTTTAGCTCTGGTCACAGGAGCTTGAAAGACATTAAGAAAGCACAAGACATATATACAAACAGCCTTCTTACCAAATACCTGAGCAAGCTGGTGTTTACGGCTCTACAATTCTGATTCTGCATACCAGAAGGGCACTTTATCTGGTTTTGGTATCAACATAAACCGTTCACACCTACTTACAAGATGGAAACTGCCAGGAAGGCTGAGAAATCCCAGCACTGAATTTTCTTACATATTTGCCATTCCACTCAAAAATCAAGTTTGCAGCTACCACGTCAGACACAAATATCCTCAACACTTGCTCTGTAATAACACGTCCTTGAGTTAACATCTTCTGCTTCCATGACACCTTGGCAAAAAACAGCCAAAGTTCTCTTGTGTCATTCCCCCCCACTTCGCCATCCCTCCAACTGCAGGTGACAAAGATAAATTTTGAGTGATCTGCATTTCGGATTCTTCAACTATGAATGTAACTTTTGCAAAGCATCAGTTTTCCTAAGTGGCATCAGCAAATTTTTGCTTACGACTAAGAAAAGGAAGACTGAGACAGCATGCAACAAACTTGAGTCTAAACTCACCAAACTGCTTTACAAACATACAAGAAGCATTTTTCCTTTACCAAAGCAAGTGTAACAATTAACTAGTAGTTAGTTACTCAAGCTGCACGGTTTCTTTACATTTGAGAGATGATAACCACAGGTCTTGCTCAAGACAAAACGCTGCCGCAGTGATGGCAGTCCCCACACAGGTTCTTAGGCAAAGAAGGAGAGCACCTCTGGGATGTTTTCCAGCCAGTGCTATCAATGCACCACGGCTAAGAACAATGAAACTCAACAGCAAGTCACCATCTCACTGGTGAGCAGTTACAGAGAAGTCAGTGGAGTTCCACACAGACAACTATGATGAGTCCTCAACAACCTGAAAGAGTTCTGCAAGGGTTACCTTGACAATACGCAAGCGAACAGGAGCTGACACACAAACCCTTTAGGTAAACTAAACGAGCCTTTAGCATACTCCTAGTTTAGAGATTTATTTTTTTCACAGAACAGCACTTAATTCACAGCTTCAGGTCATCCATGCACCCAACCAATGATCATGTACGCTACTTCACTCCAGTTCTCTGCTGGAGGTCAAGCACTCATCTTGCATCTATCACATATATCGGAGTTTACAGAATCTGCCTATACCAGGCTCCAGTGCCACTCTCCACAGCAAGGCTCAGGACAGAGTTTTCACATTCATAAGGCAGCAAAAAAGTTTAAAACCTTCCAAGCTGATCTGTGTACAGGGGTATGACAAAAAGCATGTCTCCGTACCACTTCTGGAGATCTGTTTTAATTCAAACAGTACCGGTATGTTTCATATCTGCTATCCAGTGGGCTCTGCTGTCCAGGTGACTACCACCAGCAGGCAACCAAGTGTCAATTACATCATTGTAATCATATTTTACATATAGTGCTCAGTAATTTGTCCAATATTTTTCTTACCTTTGTGTTTGTTCCAAACTCAGGAGCAGACACAGCTATCATGGTTCCTATTTCCGTGCTCAGTTCACTTGCTGCTTTGGTTTCCTTTGTAGTGACAGGTTCTGGACTTCTGACAGAGGTGGGAGATGGCTTCTCCTGTCCCTCAGGCTCTCCCTGCTGGGCATCCTTCACCTTCCTGTTCTTTAAAGAACGCTCTTTCCCAATAGGACCAGGTTTATACTCTTTGTTTTCTACTGGACTCAGGTCTGGAAGCTAAGTTAGTGTTAACTTGTCAGTTATGTCTTCCCCCCCACGTCCTATCCCACAAGAATATTCTAACATGCTTAAAATAACTTGGTTTAAATCTAACATAGCTTTCCTGAAGCATAAGAATTTTCTAACAGATAAATCATTTGAGACTAAGTTAGCAATATGTACAAGAAATGCATTCATTTTGAACATTAGGAATCTAAACCATTGTTTTCAAGCAATACGTGTTTTAAGTGAAGTGGTAGAGTTCAACTAAAATAACATCTAGTTAAAACCTACAGAAGAAAGCCAGCTTGACTCTCCTTACAAGAAAAGCATAAACAAGTATAGAAGTCACAAGACTTCATATACATACAGGTTATTTTAATTTTCAGAGAATCAGGATTTTACAGGGCCCCAGGAAACTGGAACAGAAGCCTCTACCTTCATTTGAAGATGTCTCGATGTACGGATATTGGCTGTGTTTTTTCCTAGGAATTGAACGCTAAGGGCATATCCAGAAAAAACAAAACACCTACGCACAAGCATTGCCTTATATTGCAGACACCATGACTGGAATAACTGCTGCAATTCAGTAGTTCCTTTTCGTGCAGCTGAATTAAAGCAGAATAAAGGGCCTCAGGGAACCTGAATGCCCTGCTGTTTAAATAGCCGTGTCTTTTCTGGCTCAGACTACTCAGCCCATTTCACTACAGAGCAGCACAAAAATTCCTTAAAGGCAGTCCTTAAAATCCTATTCCTTAAGCTTTGATAGCGGAAAGACAGAAGCTGCTGGTATTGTCTCTATAAATACAAACCAGCTGTTTCAGGAGTAGATGGAGGACTCTTTATAACACAATGCCTTTGGGCTTTGTGGAGGGTGGAGTTTCCCAAAGGTATTTGGTACCCCTGGGAGGCCATCAGAGACTGGTTTTCAGAGGGAAGGAAGAAAACAACAGTAGAAACAGATGCCTGAGCTCTGCAATGCAGCAATCAGGAACATGAGAGCCACCTCACCCCAAACCTTTCTTGCTCCAACAGTTTACAGAGGCAGAAATTCCTCCAGACACTTTAAGGTCACACTTGGAAAGGTAAATTGCTTTGTTTCAAGTATGGTCCTCTTACATCGCCCACATTAGTTCAACAATACTAACCTCCAATCCTGAACACAAGTTTGTATTCAGGCTTCATAACAAACAATATTACCATGGGGGTGGGTGGGTGTGCAGGAATTGTTTGTTTGTTGAAGTTTTTTTTTGTCATCAAGACACTTAAGGGATTACAGCCCTCTCATTCAGGAGAGCGCACAAAAATATTAATCTCCAACGAATTTACCCTTTAGTCACACATTTGTATTCCAATAAAATCTACAGGAGTCTTGATAGCTAAAACCAAGCAGAAAAAAGGAACTTTCTACACAGTATGAAGTACACTCTCTGTATATATATTTAACTTCAGAATTCAGTGATTTCATGGGGCAGTTTTAGACATGCTGCTAGTATATCTGAGACACGGCTTTTGAACATGCTCTTACTACAATTCACCACCATTGACTACTGCATATTTCTCTGCTTGTATGAGTTTTATATTTTGCAATAAAAACCATGAATTGCAGCATACCCACTGAGTGCCTCATGTAGCAGAAGTTAAATTCATTCTACAAGTGACTGCACTTTCAGATTTCAGCTTTTTTTTTTTTTTTTGGAAAAACAACCCCAAACACAACCAACACAAAGAAACACCCAGTCTTCCAGAAAGACGAAAGGACTTTAATTATGTCAGGGGCACTGTCAAATCTCAGACATCAAAGGGGGACTGAAACAGCTGATTCTGTAAGTAACCAGCCAAGTGTATCTACTATAAGAATCTCTTTCTGGGAGTAAGAAGCTGGTGCTGAGTCCTAGCGATGCACAGATAAGTATGCATTGTAGGTAGAAATAACAGGAAAGTACGTTTCCTTAACGTGAAAGATTACTAAGTGTAATCTAAATGACAGGAGGAGAAAGCATTACTTCTTATGAGTGGTAACATGGAAATAAAAGGTGATGATTGAATGGAGCCCCTAAATCTCTGGTGGGCAAGAGCTATCATTTTTTTTAAAAATGAGGTAAGTTTGATTACCTATCCAGTCTTCCTAGATTAGTTGCAAAAAAATTAATTATGCAGACATCTGTGCATTTGAATTTGAGACTTCAAATCAGTGGCTCTAACATTCCTCCCTTTCCTCAAAACACTTTTCCTACAGCTTGATGCATTACTCATCTTGGTAATCTGGCTACAAAACTATGCATCATTTAGAGGGGGGCAAGGCAGGCATGGTGGTGGCAGGAAGAACTGCTGAAACTGGAGATGTAGCCAGTGCAGAAACAGAATGCCTGCTTCAAAACAGCTCTCAAAGCCTGAGTGAAGTAAGCTCAAGGGGAAACCCCAAACCAGGAAACAAAACACTCTACCACATCCAAAAAAGCTATCGCAAATCCATAATCCCACCCCTGCTCTAGCCACATCCCTCATTCTAAACACAGCACCAATGGACAAACTCTGCTGAGCTAGGATGCTATTTACTTACACTTGCTTCTTGAACCGAATTCCTCATCTTCTCTCCAAGAACCAGCTTGATTATTTTAGGAAATATAAAAGGGTAATGCAATTTTTATAGGTCTAGTCTTAACCGGATGAGTATTCTAATCCATTATTTGTCACCTCCTTTTGGCTGAACTTCTTTAAGTTTAAAAGTTTGTACTGAAGATATGACCTTTTACCTTTTGTGCTTTGATGGGTCCAGCCCGAGGCTGTTTCTGTCTTTGCTCTTTTGGTTCTGGTAGCTTGTCAGTGGACTTCTCAGAAAGTACAGGGCCAACTTCATTGTCACTGCCACTGGAAGCTGGGGCTCCAAACTGAATAGTTTCTATACCAAGATCGACTCCACCTTCTTGCCCAGGCTTTGTCCCCTAGTTAAAGGGTAAACATTTCATGCATTTTAAAGGATTTCTAGATCAGTACAACGCCACTGGTTCAGAAAAAGGGCACAGACTACACTCAGCTGAAAACCACTGAAAACGTACATTTACTTTCTGCCAGCAAAAGTATTATTTGTGACTGCAACAGATTTGCAAGAGTAAACAATATGTGAATGTCTACTTCTTCCTCCTCCAGTTCCTACTATTTATACAGCTCAAGAGCAAGAATAAAACAAAGCAGTGAAGAAATATGTAAACAAGATCAAGATGCTGAACTGGTAGAGAAGGTGCAAAGGGACAAGTGCAGTATCAAAACGTCCAGATTCAGGTTCACAACATTCTCCTGAAAGTTCAAAAATTAACATTCAATTCAAGAGGAACAATAAGAAATTAAAGAGAGAGACTTCCAGATCTCCTTATGCAGTTAAAATGATTTCCTAAGAGTTATGTCACATTCTTACAGTTTAAAACAATAAAGACCAAAAAAGCCCAAGAAAACAAAGCGGCAGGACTTTAAACATAAAATTTAGGGCTATGCAAATTCCATGGGATAAGCAGAGCTAATATAGTTAGAAAGCATCTACTGCTTTTTGTATCTCTGATTTAAGGGACACAAAAAACATTTAGTTCCTTGGAGACATCCTGCTTCTCTCTACATTACTGAACCGTACACAAGTGTTCACATGCAAACGATGCAATATTTTTACTTAAAAAAATGCATTGAATAATAGCTATCAACAGAATCTGCGAACGGCTGAGCTTCTAGAGAGAACAGTTTTCCCACGCTGTAATCCTAAAAGCACTAGCCTGTAAATCCTGTTTTTCTGTACTGTCCCTTGACTTCATGGAATTCTACATATACTAGTTTAAGTATGTGCACACATGAATAAATGGATAATCTGTACCCAATCCCAATGAGATAAAATTTGGGTAAGCTTAACATACAGCTACTCTTCTTCCCTTCATTCTTACCTCTGGAGATGTAGCCGAACCAAAAGACGTCAAAGGCTTGTTCCAAGCACTGACCGAAGGTGGCTGAGGTGGGCTAATGGGTCCCACTGACAATTAAGAAAAGAGAGTTAAAAGAAAAAACCCCAGTGTTGCTAAATGCATTTCACTAAACTTATCAATTGACTGATAATTAAATTTCAGATGTCTTGATTAAATAAACTTTGATTAAGAAATTGTTAACCTATTCAGCAGTTAACAATATGCTACCTATTTAGCTGCTTTCAAGCTGCTTTCAAACATCATCATGTTTGGAAGCGTGACAAAGCCCGATAAAACACAGATTCCTGGAGAGAGTGACAGCTGCTCACTCACAGCAAATGAAGAATATGACAACAAAATAAAATACTGAGTAATATCATACTGCAAAAATCTCTTTTCAGAGGTATTCATAGGTTACAACGCTGCAATTTGAAATGCTGCCCTCTATTCCCTGGGAAAACTATACTTGCAGGTAGAAATGAGACATCAACAGAGAAAGATGGGAATCGGCAATCTCTAACTACAACAGGTACCCCCCACCTCAAGTCCAAAAGACACCACTTACATTTTTTGGAGATGTCATTTAGCACTGCTGTAGGAGGCACCTTGTTTTCCCATAATTCAGTTCCCAGGCCATTGTGAGCCTGGGTGTTTTGCAGAACTTTGCCTGACACCGCGTATTCTGGGCTGGCTGTCCCTCCTGCCGCCTGGTTTTGCGTCTGAACGGGAGCCTGTGGCTGAGCTGGAGTCTGTGCTGTACACGGAGGCTGTGCCTGAGCTTGTGCCTGCTGCGCAGCTGCGGCTGCTGCCTGTTGCTGCTGCTTTTTGGCAAATCTGGGTGGGAGCTTGGAATTCTGACCTCGGCCTTTTTCGCTGGATCCTTTTTTGGTCCAAACCTGTAAGCAGAAGCCAATTTTATTCTTACAGCTGATAGTCTGTATGGACACCAATTATACATTGTGTAGCAGCAAAACCACAAACTGATTAACCCCATCTTAAAGAAGTTTATTTTTTTAGAGGTATCCAACCACAGGAACAATGATTTCTCATCCATTTTCCTCTTGGAATCCATTGATATACAAGCAATAGTATAAATCTTTATCACAGTATGAAAACTGGTTTCAGTTTGCCAGTTCCACCTGCCTGACTGTGCCCAGTCAAGAAGTGCAGAATCATAAGATGATTAAGTGAAAAGTAATTTAATTTACTAATTCTGAAAAATTTCATATTAATACAACTATCTAGTTGTAAGGTGAAAATATAGCTTATTTGGAAGGAAGATTCTGCACACTTTACAACATTCCCAGTACTGCACGGAGCTCTTTCCCACTATAAATGCTGGTCTTGTACCTGCACTGTTTGCTCCTCCTTCTTTCGGCGCTCTTCGTCTTGCAAGCGTTTTTGTTGCTTCTTAGACACCACTTCTGTGAAACCATCATCATTCAAGTTAGATTGGGAGTCTTCAACTACTGTCACTTCAGGGTGATCATCAATGATCACAACACCTATAGAAAAAGGAAAGGTATAAACGCTGCTCTTTTAACAGCTTCAGATGGAACGCACCAAGCCAAGATCTGTTTTAGAGTGGAAGTCATTTTCCCACAGACACAGATGGTGGCTCTGATTAAAGGTAAGCTTCCACTTGACATGTGCGTCCTTGCTGAGCTTGAAGACAAAGAATTAATCTTTAAGAACTGAAAAATTGAAGGTGCCTGTACCAGGCTCTCCAATAACGAATGATGAACAGCCTTTGCGGATATTGGCTGTAAGCTTATCAGTGATATCCACTGCCTTTGCTTATGAAGGTTAAGCAAATTCTTACAGCGTGGTGGAAAATGGTAAGAATGAGTTAAGATTAGATCATAGAACTAAATTGTTTTTATCCATACATAAAAACATAAAATGAGATTTGCCACCTTTTAGAAGCATACACATTGTTAATTAGATATGACAAAGGTAGCAACACTCAAGTACACAATAATTATGGTGTTTAAAAAAAAAAATCACCTTTCCTCTTTTCTAAGTTTTCAAACGTGTAGCTCTACATGCAGCAAAGCTAGCGGGATTACAAATTCTTGTTAGCATACTATCAATACATACTTGCGTAATTATTAAGATCAAATTGAGACAAGGCATCCACTTTTTCCTTAGGCTTCTTTGGACCAGCCTTAGGTTCTTCTCTCTTTTTGCCACTTGCATCCTTGGTGCTCTTTTGTCCTGCAGCAGTAACACCTCCGTCCTCCTGATGTAAAGAGTTGCTGTTGGTGGGATCAACACCAGGCACGGTCGTTGTCTGCTCTTCAAATGGTCTGTATTAGAAAAAATTTGAGAAAATTAATGACCAGCCACAGAACACTCAGGAAGGAGCTAACAGTTTAATGCAGATCCCATCATGGGGGTGTAAGTGTCTACTGTGCAACTTCTTAGTAGGCTCCAGGCTTTTACTTTCAGGTCCTCAACGAGAAGAAGCTTAACAGCAAAAGTTGTTTTGGGGAGATATCAAATGCCCTGCTGCCAAAAGCAATCACAGGAAAAAAAACCAAAACTACCATAATTTTAAGGTCACCTCTGGCTTGGTCTATGTAGTTAGAGGTACCAAAACTGAACGAGTGTGCAGTTCAGTATACTTCAGCTGCAGTGAAGTCTTCCATGAAAAAAAACAAACCAAGCAAACCAGAAGCTTACAGTATGCAGTGTGAGCAAATACAAACAACGTACAATAGACTTGCTCTATAGGCTCACTTGCCAGAAGTTACCTGAAGCCGTAAGAGTCAGATCTGCAGCATTCTGACTATGCTGTGGAACCTGGAATACCTAATTTTTGCTTCAGCATCACCTTTAAGTGACTAGCCATAGGAATTCTTAATAGTTTTAACTCTGAGCTTAAAGCATTCATCACAAACTTTTAAGCTGAGGCAAAACCTTAACTTAGAATACAGCAACCTACAAGCACAAGAGGCCTAGAGTACAGGGTAGGCATTCAATGAAGAAATGTCTTGTCCTGCCTCCCACTTAGACTACTGTGCGCTGTGGCTACGAAACAGCGGGCAAATAGTAACATTAAATAATTATCAAGTTTCAATCAAATTTAGCATCTAGAGAAACAAAGTTCAGTCTCAATGGCAAGCATTTCTCAACGTGCTTGTCTATGTTAGGTGACTGATCTAAAATGCAATGCATCAATTTACGTATGAACTGCAAAACCGCTCAAATTAACATTTCAGCTTGCATCCAAATCTTAAAATACATACTGTGCATATAAGAACACTCTGCTCTTAGCTCCATGTTCCAACTGTCTGTATAGAAACAGGAAAAAAAGAAAGTACACAGCCACAGGTACATGTGCTTGTCTTACCTCTTTTCTACCATTCTACAAATCAAAAATAACTGCTTATGATTTTGAACCACAACAGGACCACAGAAGACCACAACCATGTGTGCTTTCTAGCAGAAGGTTGGTACTCACCCTCTTTTTCCACTTCTGGGTGGAGGACCACTCCGCCTTTCACTCCTAGGCCCTGAGAAGTTCCTCCCCGGTTTAGCTGGCCCATTGTTGCCACGTCGGTTTTGACGGTCTATTCCAGGCCGCTGACTAGAGAAACTTCTCTTGGCTATTTCCCTTTTTGGAGCTCCAGCGTTTTCTCCTGCCTTTGCAGCTGCCTGTGCTGCTACATCTGCTGTTTTCTTCTCATCCCTCTCCCGCCTCTCATTGAAGTCGCTGCTTTCCGAGGCTGTTTCCCACTCTTCATTCGCCTGGTCTGAAGAATTCTGGTTGGACAAGTCTGGTGTCTTACTTCCCGACACATCCAGAGCAGTGTTGGAGGGCTCATTAACTGCATTACTAACTGTGGCACTTATCGATGAGCTGGTTACCGCCTCATTTATCTTTGATGCGGCCTCTCTCTCTTTTAGGCGCCTAAAGCGTGGTGGCTTATCTTGCCTTGGAGGCCGAGCAGGCCTTTGTCTTCGGGGCCTCTCTCTATTTGGATCAAACTTTCTCTCAAATTTTGGAGGTCTTTTATCAACTGGTATAGGACCATAGTGTTCATTTCTTCTTGGAGGCTCCCCATCTTCTGGTTTAATGATCTCCGTTTGCCTAGGATTCCACTGATTGTCTCTGTAGGCTGGTCTCCTTATTGTGGATGGACGTGGAGGACGCCCACCAGGATCCCTGCCACCACGTCTATACATTCCCCCTCTGCCTCGTCTAGAAGGCTCTCCTTTAGGAAGAAATCCTGGTTTGGGTTTGTTCTCATCATCTCTTATGTATGTTTTTTCTAGGGATCTGTTGTCTACTCTGATATTGTTTTCAGGTTTGAACGACAGAGGCTTTGGAGGCTTCTTGCCATCAGTTCTCTCTTCTCTTTTTGGGTGCTTGCCTTTGATTAGGCTGTCTTTGTCTGAAAGCAGCGTATCACTTGCGCTTTCATGAACTTCACTGTCAGAATCCGTCTCTGAACCATGCTGTCGGCGCCGTTTTGGGATTACTTCAAAGTCAGAACTCTCACTACGAGTTTCGCTCTCTTCTCTTTGCCTAACAGGCCCCGAAGGCACGTGGTCTGATCTAGGCTTAGGATCTCTGTAGTGTGGGTAGTCCCTATTATGGCCTCTACTGCCCCGACCACGTCCTCCGTAAGAACCCCTGTAGCTACGACCTCTTGAATAATACTCCCCACGACCTCTGCCTCTGTATCCCTGATCTGGGAACCAGTCTCTATCCCTAGCCTCTTTCCAGTATGTCCTAGGTGGTAAGCCAGGCTCTCTTTTCACTGGTCTGGTTTCTAAGCGTGGTTTTTCTACCACCTCCTTGCTAACAGCCTTCTCAGCCTGTTTTTCCTCCTTCACTGCAGGAGCTGGCTGCTGAACATGTGGCTGCGGCTGTGCTGCCGGTTGAGCGGGTGGCTGCTGCTGTACTGCAGGGGGAAGCTGTGGAGCAGCAGGCTGGGCAGCCGGTAGCTGCTGCTGGACAGGAGGTGTCGGTGGCTGAACAGGAGCTTTAGCTGCAGTCTCGGTTTGACTGATCTCCTGGCTTGCTGGTGTCGGAGCAGCATCCTGGGTTATCTTCTTAGCCAGAGGAGCGCTGCTGGACGCGGGTGTCTCTGGCTCAGCCTGAGGCAGTGGCACTTGAGGTGCTTCCTTTTTGTCACTTTTTTCAGACTTGCTAGTTTTTTCACTAGATGTCTTTTCTCCTTCTTTCTCCTTCCTCTGCTCCCGCTCTTCTCTCTGTTCACGCTCTTCCTTCATATCCCTAAGCACAGGCTTTTTAATAGGACCTGATCTTCTCACTGGTCTATCACTGCCTTCATCTCTCCTGCCATAACCCGGCCTAGGACCCCATCTTGTTTCAGACTTAGGTTTGAAAGTTTTTTCAGGTTTTGGTCCTTCTGACACTCTATTATTGATTAAAATTTCTTTTTTTGGCTTAATCTCAAGTCTCTCAATTGTCTCCTTTGTCTCAACAGGCCTGTTATTTAATTTAGGGATATTTGCTGCTGTCTCGTTCCTCTGGTCTTCTGATTTTAGAGAGTGACTTGAACCATGGGAAATGCTCCTCTTTAGCGAAGGGTGACTTTCCCCCGCAGGCACCAATTCTTCTGGGGGGCTACGGGTAACTTTCTCATTCACTCCTTCAAAATTAACTGCCGTGTTAGGTGTGTCAGTTTGGAGAGGTTGTACATCTTCCAAAGGCCTGCTTGGGAACTTTTGTACCTCCATCTCTCCTGATTCTCTGAAAAAGTCTGTCTTTGGATGAGAGTCCAACTGGTTGTGTTCTACAGGATAAGCAGCAGCAGGGACAGCAACTCGTTCTTGCTCCAAGTGCACCTCAGACCTAAGCAGCAAGCAATGAAGAATGTTAGGGTAGGGGAAAAAAATTCGCTCATAAATATTTACTTAAATCAAATAACTTTCCATTTCTATGAAGGATTAATGTCAGCTCAAGGAAATAACAGGTATTAATTTTCATAGTGGCTGCTAGTTGTAGAGGTCAATTTTATTCTATTCTGATTAACAGTTCAGTGTACAATTAGCTTTAGGAATCTATTATTGTTAATGACTATACATGCAATTTTAAATGAAGCCTCCAAGTCAGCAGGCTAGCAGCACAACTATTACCAGACAGCAGTACGACAAAAAGAATTTTTGGGTACTTCTAAGATGTAGAGGAAGCCTTCCTGACCAGCGAAGATTAAGTGACTGTTCTCGCTTTATGCTACTTGTACTTAACACACCACTTTTGAAACTAATATACATCAGACAGAAACTCTCTGATATGCGGAGGATGGAGAGCAAATGGAGAACAGGAAAACACTGCAGGAGTGTTCTACAAAAGTGAAAACTCAAAATATTATGGCAACCACCATTCATCAAAGTAGGTTAAGGATCCTAAATAAGGGGTAAATTGTCCTTCTACACCCCGCTACAGAGAAAGCATACCTTTTGTTTTCTACAACAGCAGGAAGTACACACAACATCAGCCAGCCACAACTCCTTTTAAACTTTTGTGTGAAGAGCAGCTAGAACTCAAGTTTAAATTGCATCTTGCAATGTAAGTTACACTGGCAAGCATGTAAGTATGTACGGCTCAGAGAAGTGACAAGCAGGAGTAAATAACTCAGGCTTACCTCAAATCGTCAGGCTCTTCTAACACTTTGGGAGGAGAACTAGATTGCTGAGGTTCTGCATGGGGGTACGGGTCTGACCCCCACATCATGCGGGGCTCCGACAAAGGAACAGTGTGCTCTCTTGCTGAGCGAGCTATATGTTCAAATGAATCTGAACTAGTTGCGGATCCCTCTATCTGGTCTCTTCTCATCAGTGGTTTGGGAGGCATAATTCCTGTGACAGATTTAAGTTCAACAATTGAAACCAGTTTAACATTAGCAAAGAAACCTACCTCAAGACAAACAAAGCATATCAGGAGGTACTGAGGAACGCTATTCTCTCTCATCCTATCTGCTTTCCTCTGTACTGTCCATTGTTGAAACCAAATGTCTATTCACTGACAGCTGACCTCAGAATGACTAAATCATATTCAGCACTAGTGCTTTATGTACCAACAAAAAGAAAAGCCATCTGCTTTCACTATAATGGGACAAACCAAGTCGTTAGACCTGTAAACTTGTGGATGAAGTTTCTGATGTACGATCAGTACTGGGACGGGTGCTGTTTAACATCTGTGTCAGCAACATGGACAGTGGGATTGAGTGCACCCTCAGCAAGTTCGCTGATGACACCAAGCTGTATGATGCGGTCGACACGCTAGAGGGAAAGGATGCCATCCAGAGGGACCTGGACAGGTTTGAGAGGTGGGCCCACGTGAACCTCATGAAAATCAACAAGGCCAAGTGCAAGGTCCTGCAACTGGGTCATGGCAATCAATCCCAAGTACAAATACAGGCTGGGCAGAAAATGGATTGAGAGCAGCCCTGAGGAGAAGAACATGGGGGTGTTGGTTGATGAGAAGCTCAACATGAGCCGGCAATGTGCTCTCGCAGCCTAGAAAGCCAACCGCATCCTGGGCTGCATCCCCAGCAGAGCGTACAGCAGCTTGAGGAAGGGCATTCTGCCCATCTGCTCCGCTCTGGGGCCCCCAGCACAAGAAGGACATGGACCTGTTGGAATGGGTCCAGTAGAGGGCCATGAAGATGCTCAGAGGGCTGGAGCACCTCTGCTGTGAGGACAGGCTGAGAGAGTTGGGGGTGTTCAGCCTGGAGAAGAGAAGGCTCCGGGGAGATCTTACAGCAGTCTTTCAGTCCCTAAAGGGGGCTACAGGAAGGATGGGGAAGGGACTCTTGATCAGGGCGTAGAGTGATAGGACGAGGGGTAACGGTTTCAAACTGAAGGAGGGGAGATTTAGAATGGATATCAGGAAGAAATTCTTTCCTGTGACGGTGGTGAGGCACTGGAACAGGTTGCCCAGAGAAGCTGTGGCTGCCCCATCCCTGGAGGGGTTCAAGGCCAGGCTGGATGGGGCTTGGAGCAGCCTGGTCTGGTGGGAGGTGTCCCTGCCCAGGGCAGGGGGGTTGGAACTGGGTGATCTTTAAGGTCCCTTCCAACCCAAACTGAATGGCAAAAGGCAAGATAAGTGTACACACAGGTGGTTTGTGGGTTTTTTTTGTAATTTATTAAGGACTCTAGGTCTTCTTTTTTTTGGCAACATTTTAAAGAAATTCTAGTTTTCACCATATTTTCTTAGCCTGCCATTTCCTCTGTTCATTCCTTGCACTCATTCAGGATACCCATTACCTTGCTCATTAGCTGGATAAGTATCTCCATTACATTACATGCCAGACTTGTATTATTTATGCACAATAGCTTTCCTAACTGCAAATCAGATGGTCATTTCACAAATTAAAACGGACTTTTTAGTGCCAAGAATCTGAAAACGCAAATTTAGTACGACTCTAGAGGACCTAATACATAATAAGCAAAATTTTAAGTTGTTTTTTTTTTTTTTTAATAAAAAGGAATGTAGCATCAAGTGCTAACATGTAATGAAACACAAATGGTAAATACAGTGGTGTTCTCAGTTCAACCTAACCCATGCCAGCTTTAATATCTGTAACAAAGTAAAGCTTATGCTGACAGTCTGAGTACATCCCTTAACTGTCACTAACATGCCTGCAATACAGGAGAAAACTGTGATTTTACTTTATAGTCAAAACTATGCTTTGGCACAGGACTATAATTTTCCCAGTATTACTAAAATCTGTTTTGTCTCAAACAATGAAATAATGTAGTTTTCTTTTTTAAAAAAAACCACTCATTTGCTGGATGTGGTTAGGGAAAGACTTCTATTTCAAACCCAAGGAAGTTCAACAGTCAAAAAGTACTGCCAGATTTTACCTGGATGAATAGGAGGCATATCCATTGCAGGTCTTCCTGACATCATTCGTGGGTCCATGTAAGACTGCATCATAAGCCACCGTGGATCAAAGCCCATCGAAGCTAAATGCTGAGGATGTGGTTGCATGGGCTGGTAAAGGGGCCTATGCTGGGGAGGCGGGACAGGGCCACTAGAAGGCTGTGAGGGAGCAGACTGTGGAAGGACACCTTGCTGTTGTTGCTGCCACTGCTGCTGTTTCATTTGCTCCTGCGAAACAGAAAACAATATTACAAGACTTTTTATTAAGATGAAGGCTTGAGCAGAATTCAAATGACCCTTGGAAACAACAAGTACAGTTATCTGGGCACTAAGCATTCTGAAAATTAATTCCAAACATGCATCAGGATGAACTAGGAGAAAGGGGGAAAAAACGACTGGACAATTAGAATAGCTAGTTTTGCTGGTATTCAGCTGAGACAATGAACAAACTATACTTCGTGCATGTCATTAACGCAAAGTGCTCTTCAGACCACAGAACCCAAGTCCAAGTTACATTTGTCAATGTCACATCCTTTAGGGAAAAGCTGCAGAAACAAGGATCATCAAATCCCACGTTCCACAGGTAACAACAGGGCAATGGTCTACTTCAGCAACTGATGCAAAACCAGTTAGTTTTAAAAGCCTCTCTTGCCTTCTGCTCACTTATATACTTCGCAAGTGACAAGCATTATTTCATGCAGAGCAACTCCTGCCAATACCACAGATGTTACAGTAGCTAGAAAGCAACAACTTAAGCTTTTTTAAACTTCTTGATCATGTTGTTCTTCGGAATAACACAGAAGACATAATTATTTTAATGAACTTCTGTCTTTTAATGAACTGGTTAATTACCTGCTGCCTCTGAAATCTTGGTGGTAATGATTTCTGGAACTGTTTAGAATAGCCCGAGGAAACAGCAGGACGAGGCTGAGATCCCGAATCTGGCTCACTCTCATGAGTGACCTGTGAAATCTCTTTCTCATTCCGACCACTATCTTGTCGGGTAAAGACTGCTTGATCTTCTGAAAAAAAAAAACCACACATGCGGGAGACAAGAGTGAATCTGAAAACTATGACCGTTTCACCAGAATGTCAGATAAAGGACGTTCTAAAACGTAAACAGTCTGCCTTCTCTAACCTCACAGTCTTATTTTCCAAAACCAATAAAGGCAAGAAAAGTGAAGAACAATCCCTCAAAATAAAACAATTGTTGTTAATACATCTCTCAGTGTGCCTTTTAAACTCAAATACACCGGGTAATCAACCACTGGCATTTAGGTTGTAACTATTAAGTGATTTAAGAAGTGCTGTATCAATGCTACCATATTACATTTGAATTAATTTTTTTAGTGAATGAAGGTTTGGTTTTACAATCACGTTTATCCATCAAAAGGATAACATAACTTTCTTGAGCACAGTCTAACGGTTCTCATGGCATTCCAGTTGCACTACAACAAATGAACCAAGTTTAAATGTGTGCTCTTTGTGTCTACTTCTCTAGGCTTGCTGAAAGAACAGAATAGCTGAAATAATTTATATTGCTTTTTAGCAACATGAGTTGCTGATCCTCCTTTAGCAAGAAAAGAAAGCCTGCTTTTCTTTCCGCATTCTTCAAAGTCCAGCCTAAATCACAAAGCCCAATTTTTACTTGAACGTTTTGATGGGTTGGGCAAACAGGTCTAGCTCAAAGGACAGTTAGCAGCTGTAACGTGTTCGGAAAATAAATGGTCTAGATGCACTAGGTTAATGAGGTATGCAAATTAGCCTCCTAGATTACAGCTATGCTCTGTGGCTCAGCTTTAAGACACACAACTCCTACTTATGTGCAAAATTACCTTTTTCTTCCTTGTTATTCCTGGTTTCTGTTTCTTGTTTTTCTACAACAGGTGTTGCCACAGGTTCTACAGGCTCAGGAACCTCGTGTGCTGGTTTCTCCTCTTCCTTCTCTTTCTCGGACTCCTTCTCTTCTTTTTCCATCTCCTTTTCGTTCTCTTTCTCCCTTTCTTGCTCTTTTGCCTTCTCAAGTTTTTCTTTTTCTTCTTTTTCTTTTTCCTTCTCCCTTTCCCTCTCTTTTTCCTTTTCTTTCTCCCTCTCCTTCTCTTTTTCTCTTTCTCGCTCTCTCTCCCGCTCCCTCTCCTTTTCCCTCTCCCGCTCCCTCTCTCTCTCCCTTTCCCTCTCCCTCTCCCTCTCCCTTTCCCTCTCACGCTCTTTCAGAGGGTCTTCCCGGGAGGGTTTTGTCACACAGCCGAATTTTTCATTTAACCGTTTTAGCTTTTCGGCACAAGCTGCTTTTCGCTGTTCTTCCATTCTTCTTTCTTCCTCTTCTCGCCGCTTACGGGCTCGCTCAACTGCAGCTGATATCTCTGACTGCTGTCTTCTCCTCTGTTTCCAGATTTCATCTTCATCTGGTACTGGTTTAGGGGGAAAGGGACCCTGCCTTCCAGGTCCTATCTGGCGATCAGGGGGAGGAGGGTGCTGCAATATTAAAATCAGTTAAGTCAACTTGAGCATGTATTATATAAAAAGGTAGTTGTAGTATTATATTTAACTATTTGTCAACACATATATTTGCATGGCAGCTTTTAAAAGCAAGATTTGGAAGAAAAAGCAAGTCCCCACCTTCCTGCTCCAGTTCAGACTCACACAACCTGAGCTCAGAAAGGAGAGGTAAAGACTCAGTTGGGCTCACGTCACTCCTCCTCCCCATCACTAAGGCAAAGTGACAACAAAGATGACGAACGTCTTTTAGATTTGGTTGCAGGCTGCCCTAACCCACAAAGACTCAGGGCAGATCTCAGACAAAAGTCTCCCAAGGAGCCAGAACAATTCAAGGTAGCTCAGGATAACAGAGATTTTAATAAGGATTGTTGAAAATTGTTCAGAAGCTACTAGGTACACACTTCACCTCCCCGTCTGCCTCAGCAGCCAGCCCTCCAGCACTGCTCCCACACCCCTGTCCTCTCTAGTTCCCAAATGGGGCTGGATAACAAAGCTCCTAAAGTTCTCATGCACTTCATACATCACTTACAAGATGGGTCTGCTTTACACAATTAGCAGCACAGCTGTGTTGGGGTCCCATTCTTACTGGCCCCAGGCACTAAGATCACTTTACTTGTCAAAGAAAAGACTTATCCATATGTGAAGCGTATTTTCACTTCTCTTAGTCAAAATCCCTCCGCCACAGCATCAAAGAATGCAACTCAAGGAAATAAGGACAATACCAATCTTTCTTACCGGTGGTAAAATAGACTTGGGATGAAGAGCTGGACCACCTCTTTCATGTATAGAAGGCTGTGGACCCCGATCCTATTGAATCAGACACAGTACCAGGGTTAAGCTCCTAACAACAGTCAAGCTGACAAATTTTAGCTTTACTGTTTTCTACTGCATTAAGATACTACACCTAGTGAACTATTTGCACACGATACAAATTTGCATGTAAAACAATGGCAAGAACGTTTCCACTTGATGTACTGACACACAAATGATTACTTTAAACATTTACAGATCCAAATTTCAGCATTTATATTACTGCACTGTTTTCCCTTAGATTCAATGTAGCATCAAACCCTGAAAGATAACATGATCTTTACATATAAAGTGCAAGTAAAACCAATTAAAAATCTCTGATCTTCATTATTACTGGTGTCAAGAGAAAACACTTCTGGGAAATTTTCAGATAAAGTCAACAATAGCTCTTCCTGGGAGTTGGGGGAGTGGAAATAAAGAGCTGAAGCAGGCACAGGCTGAGGTGGCTGCCAATCTTCCTCTATTGGAGAATAAACCGAAAACCAAAATGGCTGAGCTGATGAATTCTACGTGGTCTGTATAAAATTCATTTGCCTGAGATGTCTGAAGTGAGCTGACACGTTACTGTTAAGTCGCACTGAAGAAAGTGGGTCACAATACCATAAAAAAAAATCCCCACACCCAGGAAAAATGTGTGGGCCAACTGGGCACTATTTACTCTGTGCCACTATAAAACATGACGGACTCCAGAATCACTTCATTCACTGTCACAGGGATGGACAGACAAGAGTATTGAGTTAAAACTTGTCAGTTGAGTCACAGTATCTGACACAAGAGTTCTCACTCTCTCACAACTGTGGATTAGAACACACTAGATACAGTCATGCTATTTTTATTTTGTGACCAGAAGCAGCCAGGTTGACTAAGCAGCACCCGATCAGTTACCACAGCTCAGATAAGCAGTAGCTAATGCTTTCACTCATGTTCGTAACCTTAATTGACCTGACAATTTGGAAAGACACCTGAGTGGGACCTCTCCTCACAAGGCTGTTGCCAGAAGAGCTGAAGAGAAGAATGCACAAACCTGATCAAGTTGAGAGCTTTTGCTGTAAGACCCTTTGGCTGCTGCTGTGGAAACCTGGGTGGCAGATTTAGCACTTGTCTGTTCTTCTGCTTCCTTCTGGCCATCAGGACTCTGGGAATCTTTTGATGGTGTTTGTTCATCACTTTGTGCAAAGAAGAAAAACAGAAGGTGTACTCCACACAGGTACTTAGCCATTTATCTTCTATCCTCAATGTTTCTTATCAAGAGTGAAATTTCCTCACAGCGAGGATCATTTCTATTACACACCCAGCTGACTAGAGTCTGCAGGTAGTTATGCAATTTAATACGGTATTAAATTACTGGAATAAATGTTAATGGAATGAGTACTTGCGCTCATTTCATTCAACCTTCCCAAAAGCTAAGCTAGTTAAGTGGCATTTACACCCAACTGGCAACACCAACTCACCCACTTTCCTTCTCTTTTTGACTACTTCCTTGCTCATCATCATCACTGAAATTCAACTGCTCCGTGTAATCCACTTCACTCTGAGCACCTGATACATAAGCAAATATTCAATTAATCTTTCAGAAGACTCAATGTACAAATAACAGAAACCATTAATCTGATGTTCTTACCTGCCCAGCCTTCATCAGCCTCAGCATCTAGATTATCGAATTTATCAAGTTCTTTAAGTTCACTAGCACTAAGAATGGATGGGCGCTCAATAGGTTCTGAACACCATGAAGGTGGTCCTCTTCCCCTTGGTCCTCTAAAAAAGAAAAACAAAGGTCACCGTCACTATTTGTCTAGCAACATGACTAGATAAAAAGGTCAACTTGTCTGACAATTATTTGAAGTATACAGTCCTGTTCTCTCAAATACAGTATAGATCTGAACTATCATCCACACATATCACTACTGTAGTTCAAATAATTGCTGATACACCACCAGATGTTTCTTTATGGAAGACTAGATGCTATAGCCTTGCTCGCACACTTCACAAACAAGGCCAAACATCAGTTAACAGCAGCAAACCACATGGCTTGTAGCTTTCAAACAACACACTGCATAGATCCGGCATCCTTCTTATCACTAATTTATCCACCTCGGAGATATTTCTTAATACTTTTCATGCTTTCCCACTGTCAAAGGTTCTGTACCTTCTCCATACTCCTATATTCAAGTTCTCCCAGACACCCCTCTCAGCCTGTCTTCTCCTTTTCCTGATCCCAACGACAGATCACCTGTCAAAGTTTGTACTCTACTGCCTATAGAGTCCTCTATTTCCTCATGCGTGTGCACAGCTGCCCTCAACTATGGAGAAATGCACAGAAAGGAGGAAAACTAATTTTATGAGGCATTACAGTTCTACTTTAATTGGTCAGCAAGTAGAGTTGAGAACCAGGAATTAACTACTCTCAGTACAACAATGGAAGAGTCCTTTTACAGGCAAAATACTGGTTGAAGTTTCAAAGGTGTCTCCAAGTGACTCCTCTTCCCAATCAAAAACCCTGTAACATGCAGAATTCCCTCAAGTTTTGCAGTTGAGCTGTCAAACACAAACCACTCCATGGCACTGCTCCACACAAGCCAAACTCGTGAGACTAACCAGTGGCAGTTCTTATGTGTATAATCATAATCAAGATAATCAGTGCAATAATTTTTTTTTCATTGAGGCACAGAGTTCATACGCGCACAACATTAACACAGGTTTCTTACCTGCTAGGCTCAGAATTGGGAAACCTTGTTGGACCTTGCATGGAAGGAGGATATGCCATTCTAGGGTACTGATTAAACATCTAAAAGATTTAAAAAAAAAAAAGGGGCCATTTGTTAAAAAATATCATTGCATTAAGCATACTGAGATCATCAAAGGAATCACAATGGAAGTAAAGCAAGACTTATCACTCAAGACCGCTTGCTACCTAATGACAAGCGTGCGACATCAAGCCACCAAGGTGGAGCAATTACAAGCACTAATCAACTCCTGACAAGTTCAAACTCAGTGTAGCAGGACCAGCAACACATAGCCACGTCCTTTGAGGAGTTGGTTGTGATCCCACCCTTCTAACAGAGCAGCTAAGCATTCTGTGGAGGAAGGAGAAAGGGGCATAAGGAAATCACACTAGCCAATAATCAATTCCTGCCGCTTCAAAACTTTTCACGTAACCATCACTTACATAAGGTGGCATCATTGCCCTGTACTGAGATGAGATATGTGGTTGCTGCTGGCCATTCAGCTTGGGCTGAGGGAGCTGTGGTAAACGCACATCCCTCTTCTCGGCTGCCTTCTGGCCGTCATTTTGTTCTGCTGGTGTAGCATTACCATCTTCCTGCCCAAGAGTCTTAGCTTCTTGATCAGTTGGAGAATTGGGAGAGTTGCTTTTATTACCACTGTCTCTCCAGCTAGTAGCATCTGCATGGACAGAATCAGTACGAGAAAAAACAAGAACAGACTTTATATTACAGATTTACAGACAGGTATGATGAAAAACACATTCTTCCTACCCAGTTTTCCGTGACACAGCAATCCGTGCAGACAGATATTCATGTTTGGTACTGAAACGAGCAATGGCCACTTGAGAAAATTAGGGCTCTTTTCTAATCCTCTTCAGCTAATCCCTATATCCAGCTCTAGCTGTCCTACCCTACCTTCCAAAACACAATGCAGTTTGGGAAGGATACTGATAATAGTAGAGGAAAGAAAACAGCTTTAGCTGTGATAAGTGGGCCATCGTTGACCCAATGTGAAGATGCTGTCAAGGGACATATCAAGCTTCTTAAGCAGCTACATCCTAACACAAAACTCTCCAGCAGCTCAAAATGGCATATACCTGTGCATCATATTTCTAAGTGAAGACAGGCATTCAGAGTCTGGCTTGCATCTCTGTCTCATGATGATGGAATAGAAGTGATGAGGGCTGCACTTCTGGGTGTCAATGTCTAAAAGTCCAAGAAAACATCTACGTCTGGGTGTGAATGTCTAAGTCAGGAACAGTAAGGGATTTTTATGACCTATCACTAGTGCCAGGCAGCCCATTCTTTTAGGAGTTTCTGCCTACAAAGCATGGGTTCGTACAAAAATAAATAAGTGAGTAAACTTAGCACTGCTCAGATCCATGGGGACCAAAAATTCACAGACCCACACTGTAGATAACGCTCTTTTAGGGGCACAAACCCTTTAAGCAGTGCTAAACTACGCTCCTAGATATCCATTACACTTCTTCCACTTATCTTTGCCGGGGAGCACAGCTGCTAAAGGGGCAGTACTTGCCAAGTTCGTTTAGCTTTCTGCTGTCAGACCTGAAAGAAGAGCTTAATATAGCACGTACAGTACTGACCAAAACTACAAATGCCTGCAGGAGTCTGGAACAGACATAGATAGCTATTTTGCTAATTTGGTGTTGGACATCTCTCAAATTTCTTGAAAACTTAATTCTTCACATCAAAACTAGTGAGGACCCAAACAAGCACATGGCCTTGGTCTGCAGGACCTGTCTGAAACAAATCCATAAAAAACGAGGCCTGTAACACAGAAAGGAGCTAACGATTCCCTGAGAGTCCAAGCCTTCTAACAGCAGTGCACACCTTGTCTACCACTGCCACAAGACAGTGCCACCTACAGTGCAGGAAAGGGTCCCTAGTCCACCAAACCTCACCAAAACCAAATTTTTCGAGGAAGAAAGGAATGCTGTTTTTCACTCGCAACAAGTAGAATCCCAAATGCCTCCCCATTAAAAGGATCTGGGGAAGCAACACATTTCTTCACAGTGACATGTAAAAAGCAGTGTTACAGCTGTTTTCGCTAGATCTAATCCCCCACAGCTGAAATAGATCCAGCTAGTCAGAGCCCCTCAGCCATGAGCTAAAGATGCCTCAACCTTCCAAATCACAGTCCACTCTGTTGGCACCCTGTAGATTACACTTCCTACTCAGGATTTTTCAGGCTACTCTCTTATGAGTACTAACCATATGGGGACAACCCTAATGATGATTTATATAATTAGTTAATATCATATGTATTTTAGCTGTTGTGACACCTAGCAGCTGGAAGTAAGAAAATTCCAGTATTGTGCAACTAACAAACGTTCCTCAGAGCAGGAGCAGAGTACTGACTAGGTTGGGAAAATGGAAAGCGAACTGCAGGATGGGATTAAATACCCTATTTTCTACACAACAGGAACACAGGAAAGCGGAAGAAAGCACCAAAAAATCTGTTTATACAGTGTAGGAGTGCATTGATTAAAACAAGCAATTCATCAATTTATTTTGTACGGGGTGCAAGTAATCTTGTACTAAACGAGTTCCATGCAAACCCATGCAATTCCAGAAAAACGTGTAGTATATACTTACTTTGTGGTCGCAAGTTGGGTCCTGATCCATGGAGCTCTTCAGGTGAATCTTTCTCTTTGCCTGACTTGTCCTGATCCCCAGCTGCCGGCAGACTGGGAAACTCTTGCTGGAAATAACTATTTACTGGAATAGCTGGACCTATACAGTAAGATATTCAGAAAGTCACAGCTGTAGTCAGTTCAGGAAGTAATAAATGCCTGGTCATCCTTAAAAAGTGAAAGTTAAAGCCACATCAATTTACTGGGAACCCAATTCACATAAGCGAAGAACAATCCTCATAAAGCATTCGCATTTGTTGAATTTACTAGGCCAACTGTCACACCTGTTGGGGCTGAGAAAAACTCAGAAGCACCCGAGAGCAATAATGGGCAACAGAACAAGACTTAACACAGGGAGCGCCTGAAGTTCCTCAGCTCTGTTAACACTTTCTTTTTTCCTCCTCCTTCCAGACAAAGACTTCCCTCATTTTATTCTACAACTATAGTTAACCCAAGAACAGGCAGCTATGTTATTGCAAAGCCCTTAAGATTAAATTATGGTTCTAATAACAATTCTTCAGGACTTTAAAAGGCCACAGCTTTTACATTATGAGAAAAGTATCAGAACTATAGCATTCTTTGATTTCTAAAACCCTTGACATTGTAACTCTGGATCGGAATTTAAGACTTCTGTTGCACATGGTAGTGAAGCCAAAAATATAAAAAATTGTCCTCCTCTTTGGCAGGTTTTGTTAGCATCTATTTTGAATCAATTTCCCCCCCCATCCACATAATGGATATTGACCTACTAAGTCAATAGCATTCTAGTACCAAGTCACTGATAATCTAACTGAGGGAAGATTTCTATTCCAACAGCCTGAATAATACCCTGTTCACATATCATCTTTACTATTGGCTACTATAAGAGACATCATATTAGGCCACACAGACTATAGGGCAAACTCACAAAAAAAAAGGATCTGAATATATACCATCCAAAATCCCCCAGCTACATCGTATTTTTTTTTTTTTTTTAGCTAACAGCTAGAAAAGCTGCCGTTCTCTCCAATCTGTGAAAGAAATCTTCATAACAATAAAATGCAGGGACTCTGATTTTTTTAAGAATAGGAGAGAAGTACAGGGTAAATTCCTTACTCTTTTTACTTTCTTTGTAAAGGCATGACAGCAAATACCACCATTTATCCCGGTGCCTACAGATTGCCTTGAAATCTTTCAGTTTTCATTCAAACTTAACCTACTACAGATAACTTTAACTTTTTTTTTTTTGTTAATGGACATTGGACTCTTGACATTCCCAAGCAGCTACATCCAATAACTTGTTTAAGGGGACTGAAAACTGCAGTCACATTAACCAGATGGTCTGCCAGGCAAGGCAGCCTCTTCAGAGGTCCTGTGGCATGCAATGTTAATTAGTTTTATGAATCCTGAAAAATGTCTTCTGCTCAAGACTACACGGTAACAATGTTTTAACTGCAAAATAATAGCATCTTCAGTGATCATCTTGACAGTGCTTAAGCTATCAACCTGAAATAGCCGGTCAGCCAACAGTTCAGAAAGAAGTTAAAGAATTCATAGACGTTACGGTAGCAATCAACCCCGACTTTTAACCAATGCATGAGCTGAAAAATACATGCTGCCACTACATTTTATAAGTCTTTCTTTTCTACATGACCACTAACAGCATCAGAAAAGCATTTTGTCTTGCCTTGCTCAACTGAAGTCTTACAAGAGCTTGAGGTGGCCAGCTGAATAACTGCTGGAATGCATACAAGGCATCTGGAAAAACTACAAGTTCCACCAGGCAACCGGAGATCAGGAAAGCACAAGCACAACAGGTGCATCCCGAGCTTCAAACTGAGGAGGACAGCAAGCAGCTGATGCCAGTTCACATTCTGTAATTTCTTCTTGAAACAGCAAACCCACTACTGCATTAATTGAACAAAATGAGGGTGCCATCTGGGCTTGGCACACAAGCTACCGTGGCAACTACAAAATAATTAGCTAAACACATTTTTGAAGCCACTGAGCCGAATCACTATTTCCTGTGTCACAGAGACGATCTTATCAGCTTATGTGGAAAGGCTGGTATGCAGATCACTTTGCATCAGTGTTAATTCTTTTTTTTTATTCTACAAAACTCCTGCAAAAGCTTAAAGGAGAGTTCCTGTATTTGACAACAAAGGAAACATCGAACATTAGAGAGGAGAACAAGAAGTGGAGAAGCTAGAATTGCCACTTCTAATACTTACTGCAAAAAAGGGCAATTAAGATATGCAATGTTAACAAATTCCATATAATGGCTTAGAAGTTACCTTCATGCAATTCAGGTTTTACTATTCTAAGATCTCTACCCAGAAGAGAGCTTACTTCAACTTGGAAGCCACAGTAAGCTTGCAAGTCTCAAATTTAAACAATAAAACATGTCGTAGCTTATTTTTCATAATGTAGACACAGAAATTCTAAGTAACCTCTCATCCTACAAACAATTTAAAAAAAAAAATCTGTTAAAGATTTACCTCTCATCTTAAATGCGTAACGAAGATACTCAAGCTAAGGTTCACACTAGTGGAAATAGTTCTCCATCCTTTCATACAATTATGTTAAAAAAACCCAAACACACCTTTCATGCTTTTCCCATAAAAAAATCCCTCCTTGAACACTGTCACTTTGAAAACAAAATAACCAAGGAATCTATACAACAAAGGGGAAAGTATTGCTGTAGATGTTTAAATAGAAGCAAGACTACACAAACTTTGCACACAATGCTCCAAAATTTTGATTAGAATGACCAGTAACTGTTTATGGTTCTCCTTTCCGTGCCAAAATTGTACGCACTGTAACTACTGACTGAGACTTTCCCTCCTCACCACAGCAACGTTCAAGATCTTCTGTGGACAATGATCCGTGAATCCTGGTGGACAAGTTGACCATGAGCCAGCAATGTGCCCTCGTGGCCAAGATAACCAACGATATTCCGGGGTGCATAAAAAAGAGTGTGACCAGCAGGTAGAGGGAGATTATCCTCCGCCAGTCAGGCCGCATCTGGAGTGCTGGGTCAAGTTCTGGGCTCCCCAGTTCAAGACAGACAAGGAACTACTGGAGACAGTCCAGTGGAAGGCTATGAAAATGATCAGGGGACTGGAGGATCTCTTATGAGGAAAGGCTGAGAGACCTGGGTCTGTTCAGTGTGGAAAAGACTGAGAGGGCATCTCATCAACACTTATAAATATCTAAAGGGCGGGTGTCAAGAGGACAGCGCCAGACTCTTTTCAGTGGTACCCAGTGACAGGACAAGGGGTAATGGGCACAAACTGGAACACAGGGAATTCCATACTAACATAAGGAAAAACTTTACTTTGAGAGTGACAGAGCACTGGCACAGGCTGCCCAGAGAGGTTGTAGAGCCTCCTTCACTAGAGATATTCAAAATCCACCTAGATGCAATCCCATGTAACCTGCTCTAGGTGAACTTGCTTTAGCGGGGGGGGGGGGTTGGACTAGATGATCTCTAGAGGTCTCTTACAACCCCTATCGTTTTGCGATTCTGTAATCTTATGCTGTCACCACCATTTCCCTGTCAATCCAAAAGATTGCCCTTTAAAAGGCAGTCAGACCTGCTGCTAAATCAGGCTGGAACTCACTTGAGTGACAGGGGACCTGCTCACCTTCCAGCCAAGTCAGTTACTTCCACAGCATTCGTAGTCCCAACTGGCCTGGTCAAGACTCAAATGGTTGCTGAGTCTGGGGGTCTCTCACAGCAGCATTCAAAGCCTGCTAGGCCAGTCAAGAACCCCTCCAGCTTGAACATCACTTACCGTCTTGTCCACCTGGTTTAGTGTTGGCCCATGATTTGGCAACAGGAGCTGCTTCTGGAGGAGCAGGAACAGCAGGTTTTGGCTGTGTCTGCGGCACGTCTGGCTGTCTGGAATCAGAGGAAAAGCACTTGTGAATATAAGAAATATAAGAGGGTGAGCACAAAATAAGATCTTCAGGATTACTACTGCAGACAAGTCAATGAAATGAGGTATCTACGCAGCTGAAGAACCAGTAACAACTACTCCGAAGAAGAAAAAATTTCTTATACAAAAGGAGCTGTTACAGTTAAAAATGGGAATGAATTAGCTAATTCTTTGGAGAGTAGATTTGCAAAGTGGAGAGGAATGAACGAAAATGGCTGGGCAGAAAATGCTGTCAGGCATGAATAGAATTATAACTTTTGAAGTAGTGTATTGGACAATCAAAAAACCAATCAATCTACAACCATGGAAGGGAAGAAATTTGGAATAATGTTCTCTTGCCTCAGGAGTTAAGAGACGAAAGCATTTAAAGACCACCATGAACTGAGAGAAAGAAGCAAATATATGTCAAAAATTACAAAGTAAAAGGAACTGATAAGGAAAGCTAAAGACATGAAAAAATTTATGGGTACCATGAATCGGAGACCAGAATTCTATTAAGAACAAAGTCTCAAATTCACCATTTTAAGAGGCAAGCACAGGCACTCATTTTGTCCAATATAAAAACCAGGCATATTCTTGAAGATCTTTCCTGTCTACAGCTTCAGTGATGTTATTTACCTTCTTGCAAGAATAACTATTTCTGAAATCTGCGTATTACATAAGACTCCAAAGCATTAGCATCTACAAGTCAAGATCTCCAGCTCATTGGTAGTAATTTCTGATAACACAGAAATTATGAGGCAAATCTAGTAGTCTAGAATCACTTCATTATACCAGTAAAGAGATAACTAGTGTAATATCATGTCAGTTATTAACTTAAACGAAACAATTGTAAATGCTTTAAATAGATCCTAAAGTTCTGAGGACTGCCACCAAGAAGTCAGTTCCATTTGGGTTCTGCAGCGATCAACCCGAAGCACTACATGGTAGTCTCAGGACTGATGTAAACGTCACAGAAATCACTGCTGGGGAGAAACACACTGGCTTCTCACAAGGATAACTGAATGCAATTTTCATTTGTTCCCACAGACCACCGGAATTAAAAAAAAAAAAAAAAACCAAACTCATCTCTTCTGTTTCCACTTAGCTTATTTTCTTACAGCTGCACATTTCCTAAGCAGACTTTGAGGAAGTTGTAACTTACGTAGCTGTACTTTGTCACACAAGCAAAACAAGGAACAAAACTGTTAGGAGTTTATTCCTTGCATTTCTTGCAGTTCTACTCTGCTTGAAAGCCAAGCCCATTTAGAATTTGAGTTATTCAAACGCTATCCTATGGGTATGGGTATTGACCAAGGAAAGAACTCAGCTTGCTGCTAGCTGAATTAACCAAATCAATACACAACAGGCTGCACTATCCAGGAAAAAGGGACTGAGGCAATACCCATAGAAAGAGTGACAACTTAGTAAAGCAGCAGAAAAAAATGTTCATAATTACAGGGAACAGCTCACTCATGTGAACTCCAATGTAGTGATACAAGAGAAAAAGAATTAAACTAAAGCAAGCTGATATTACGATGTTACCTTTATCCACAATACTTGCAAGAGGAATATCAAAACACTTTACACGTTGAAATACTGGAGAAATATAGCAGTATTTTCACAAAAATGGTCTGAAGACTTAAGCAAACGTATTAGATGGTCTGAATTTAGGAGAATTTGCTCATGACCTGGGCATACATACCTGTTCCTGGGAACGAATCCCTCCTCCAACCCTAGTTTTACTTTTATGTGGTCTTTGAGGTTTTTATCAGAATAATGCATGTGAAAATACAAAGGGAAACACCTTCCAGTTGCAGATAAGGGACAGCTATTTATTTATTTTTAAACGCAACATCAACTACTGGAACATACTTCTAACACATGCAGCAGGCTATGGAAAGACAGACTAAGACACTATAAAGTGTAATTTTACCCAAACAAGCTCAACACAGATTTAACTAGACAAAGTGTAAGTGACCTTGAAGTACAGGAAGATGTTCTTAAAGTACCACACAAAACACTGGGCACAAAATTACAAATTTGAAGTTTCATAAGCTTAAAATAAAAAGCTAAACACAACACTATACTCTTGAAGTCTAACAGCTTTTCAGAGAGATATCAAAAATTGGCATTTCAATGTAGGAAAGTATACAAGGAGAAATAAAGGGACAGTGAGAAGGGGCCGAAAGCCTTTAATCATCTTTTGCTTTCACAAGTGCTAGTGACATACAATCAGTGCCTCTATCTTCAAGTGTTTTTCAGAACAATTTATATGTCAAAGAATAAATACTTAAAACCCACTTCTACTTTCTTAGTGAGAATCATAACCTATTTTAAGCTTACATGGCAAAAAATTTGCTTTAAAATACTTTCTAATTAGATATCGAAAAGTTTTAGTCTTTATTTTCTTTAGCTGACAAGTTACCTATACAAGTGTGAAACAAACTTAGCAGATTAAACTGTATTGAGCATGGGAAATTACATTATACACAGTCTACAGCAGTGCACAACCATCACCATCACTTCTATTTCGTTTATATCACATATTGGGGGAGTGTGAAATAGCGTAAAGTTTAAGACAGAAAATTTTTGCAAGTCCACAGAATTTACGGCATACTAACCAAATTGCAAATATTAAGAACCATTAGGAAAATAAAGCAGACATACAAATACATACACACAAACCAAGAATTTTTGAGCTTTCTCTGCCATACATCAGCATGATCACACTAAATTAAGCAGATTTTTGCATACTCTCGTGAACTTGCAAGTTATTATTTAATTTAGCTGCTGCGTACCTAAGGGTTCCTCCTAGAGTTTCAAGAGAATTTTAAGGTGATTACACTGATCTTACAAAAACGTGTTTCTTTTAAGCAGCCATCAAAACTTAGCTACGTCAGGTGGCTAAAGGAAACACTCATCTCCTCATACAGAATTTCAAAGCATACTGCTTTCAACTTGAGTGAGGGAGGTGGGGTTTTTTTTGGTTGTTTTTTTTTTTTTTTAAACTATCCCCCTAATAGCAAGATTCTTCCTCACAAAAATTAATAGTGGTGCTACTTCCTCTCCTATCTTGAGGACAATCAAGTCTAACCACTTTCTTCCCAGGCCCTGCCCACCCCTAGTTTTGGGACGACTTGAGAGAAATGACACAGGAAAATAACCCAGACCTCACTGGTCACTTACTTTTCTTCCTCGTGCTGTTCTTGTTTTGAAGCCCATCCTGTGCCATCTTTAGGCACGATGTTCACATTAGGGTCATTGCCTTTGTTCTCTGCTTTGAGACTGGGGAGGTTAGCTGGGGGAGGCATCCTCCTTGAAATAGCAACTTTTCCAAGACTCTGTAATCCATGGCGTGCGGCAACTGCATGCCAAAACAGAACATGAAAGTTAACAATGCTCTTTAGCAGGTAGTGTTCATGCAAAGCTACATAAATGTAGTTTTACAAACACTTCGTGTTTTGCAAGAAACTCAGAAAAAAATGAGAGTGTAAGAATTAGAAATGTAAAATTCTTCATAACTTAAAAAAAAAAAAAAGGGAATTAGAAATATTTGCCTGGGGAGAACTTGAGCACTTTTTGGATAGTGAGTCACTATGGTTAGCCTACTCCAGAGATTACAAAGGACATATAGTCGCACCTTTACACACAATGCTCTGTGATAGAAAGCTAGAGGAGCCATTTAGCCATTTAAAACATGATGTTAATGTCTTAATATCCTTTAACACATTATCATGCATCATTCTCGTCCTCCTTTGGGAGTTTAATATACTTGATAAGTTCAGGAATACCTATGTGGGTACAGCCCATTTCTTTTTTGCTGCCAGTTTCAGTTGGCAGACGCTACTCTGGCAAAAACATCCCTACAAATTGCATTTACTCCAGACCACAAGTATGAAAAAAGCAGTATGAAGCTAACACACTACACTGGACATTTAACCTATCAACTAATCAACTCAGGTGAACAAGTACAAGATACTTCCCTAGGCATGTCATATCATTACAAACATCTCAGTTTCAATCTTTAAAAATAATATTGTTTGAATACACTTCCCCTATTTCACCCCGAAGTTAGGCAAGTATGTCAAATCAAATTCAAAGTCTTAAGAGTGTCATTCCCCCATGGTTCTCAATCCAATCGGTCATGAAAAAGCAGGCCCACAGTAGCCTCACTTGAAAGGTCAGTGTAAGTTTCACCCAGGGTTTGTCTGCAAACCAGACAAAGCACCTGATCTGAAAGTGAGCCCTGCCTTCTTGTTAATCAAACACCTCCAGTACCACAAATGTTTTCTGAAATAAGGTAAAAAGCACAGCTGGAGAATGGCATGTCACATGCTGATAACAAATGGAGACTGCAGCTATAAACCAGTTTTTATTTACCTATATTCTACTTCCTGCTAGACTGCGAATGCTGCCTCCCTGAACTGATACTCCTGTTTACAGCTAACCAGAAACTGTTATCAACATTGCTTTCCAGAATTCTTCCACTTACTGTCATATCAAGCATTTAAAAAAAAAATTAAAAAAATCTCTCATATACTTTGCACACCTAATTAGTACTACAGTAATGATGAAGCAGAATGCAAAACAGAAGTCAGTTTACTCACCTGTGGTTTTCTGAGTTTCCAGTGACTTTCCTTTGTAAGTATTAAACAGACTGAGTGTTGCATACTTCGTTTTTCCATCCTTTGCTTTTGTACTCTGGCCTGACTTTTCCGACATTTCGATGGAAACTCATCGAGTCTGGTACCTCCTGCTCACCCCTTAAAATTTCCCTGAAAAGAAAAACAACAGAAAACTAAAGCATTCTGAATATAAGCCAATACTTAAGACAGAGTTCATAGGACAAAAGGGGACAGCATATTTAATACCATTAGCACTGTTTCATTTAAGCACACTGGAAATGCCATGGAACAGATTAACTTCAGAAATCCCTAGCCTTATGTAACACTTGTAATTTTCAAGTATTTCCATCTCTACAATTTGAATGTGACAAAATCAAGAGAGTCAGCATTTAATTAATATCAAACCCTGTAACAGTGGTAAATATTATCCATGATTTCACTAAAAAAACCAAATACGCGAAGTTTCCACCAGCAGCTAGCTCCCCACTAGGGAAGCTCAATGACTTCACCTATTCCCAAAGCCAAGTGCTGAGATACCATTAACTGTGGTAAAGTATTTCTGGAATTTGGGTTGTTTTTTTTCGAATTAAAATAATCATGAACTCAGCAGCTAAAGAAATTAAATACACCAAGTCAGAAGTTTGCTTTATCAAAATCAGGAACACAGTATGTTCAGACAGGGAGGGTGAGAATTCCTTAAACCAGAGTTACACTGTTCTTCTTGCAGTAGCAAACTACAGGGCTGTTAGAGCAGGTCACCTCTCTACTCCCTCTGTCCCCCAGAACAGCAAGCCTTCAGAAAAAGAACCCAGTACAATACTCAAAACCCCTGCTACCCTCCTTACAGTAACAATTTTGAATATATTTCCATGCAAATTCCAGAATAGTTATATATGCTCAAATACTCTTGTGTTGCTTTTTGCTTTGTGCTTTTAGAAAGAAAGACATCACACTCAAACCCTTCGGTGGCCAGCAAACTCCCTGGTCAAACTCAGAGCCTCAGAAGATCTTCAAAACGAACTCGTTTCACATGCAAGGCACTTATGTATTAAGAAGAGTCTGTCTGGACAAGCAGTCTAAAAAATAAAGCACTTATTTGGTCATGACAGACATTGGTTAATGTCAAAAGATCAGGGAAGTTTCATTTACATAGGGATGATTAACATTCCCACCCTCCTCTGCCTTCTACCTCAATTTACAAGCCACGATTGAAAAGATTATGAAAGGAAGATGGCAAATAACCTTGGGATGGTCTAGCTTTAGCAAGATTTGGGCCAGATGCTATTCTATTACAATCCATGCAGACTTTGCAAAGGGGACAGTCTTCAGCTTCATACAGGGCCACATACACAGCTAAGGAATACATCCTTCCCTCTCACAGTGAGAAAGCAACTACCAGGTATTTTTTTTTCATGTTGGTCAGCATTTGGCTATTTCAACAGCATGTGTTACACCAACAGCCATTCCTCATGTCATACAAAAAAAATTAAATACAGGATGGAAGCAACATGAACCCAGTCCACCAAGCGTAGCCAGAACACAGACCTCTGACACAGCTGGTGGCTGTGTCACAGACACAGTGAGGCCATCCCTTATCTATCACAAAACCTAAATATTGAGGCTGCAAGGTTTCACTGGAAGCCACAGCCCACTACCCCAATATCATTACAGGCACAGGGAGTAAAAAAAACCAAACCAGTCTGATATCCAAATTTAGACGAGCTTATCTTTGGAGCTATCAATCAGTTAAGCAGATTTCAAGCAACCATTCTCTGTTCAGGCTGCCCCAATACTTATTTGCAATTCAACAACAACATGTCAAGCTTTGCCCATTATTATTATTCATGGCCACGCAACCGCTTTCAGCTAGTCTAGGGACCTGAATCCAGGCAGACTAGTTTATCAAGCTGGAGTCTAAACCAGACTTTAGACCCTGCATTAGCCTTTTCTTCTCTGAGGAAACTCAGTGTATCTTAAGGTCTTCAGTAAGATGTCTGGGAAAGAACCTGGCAGATTTTTTCCCTTCGATTCTCCTGTTACTCTCTGCTCCCAGACTTGTATTTATGCTAAAGAGTCCACCACAGTCATCCTGGAGAGCATCAGAGGAGAAGGTATTGGGCAGATAATTAGCAGGAGCGCATGGGTGGCAAACAAGCTTGCAGGTGTGCATATAACCATATCAAGTAATACACTGTAATTACTTGATACTTAGCTATGCTCACACGCTCTTTCAAGTGAGAGTAACTCATACACAGCTTAATTTTCAGCCCGAGACTCATCCCAGCCCCAAATTTTGTAAACAAGAAGTAGCTTCACAATGGTGAATAATCTAGAAGTTGGCAAACAAAAAAAAAGAAGAAAAAAAAGAAAAAAAAGAAAAAAAAGAAGATGACTCAAGTAATTTCTTGTCTTCCCTCCCACCCCCCCCTCGGCCCTTCACAAAAGCAGTGAAGCCCTAACAGATGCAGGCAGAGCAGAAAGCAGTCTGAGGATGATTTAAGACAATGTTGAGTTTTTGTCATAATTTCCAAAGCCTGTACCTCTGGTAGAGATCAAACGTGGAAAATCTTAATCATAACTCTCCTCTTTACAGAATAAGATAGAATCCATTCTTGGACAAATCTTAATTATAACAATTGTTCTTTCTAGAACATTTAATAGCTTAAAGAACAGGAGGCGGTGATCATGTTCCCCGCTAATGCTTTGTTATGTCAAACTTACAAAAATTGGTCTGCTTGTTACGGCTGAGTTCTCTGCCTCTTATAGTATTAAAATTCATACTGTTTGACAAGTTTTTCCAAAGTTACACTACAAAGAAAAAGCAGAATATTTTAAATTGATTAAAATTGCACATTCCTGAGTAATCTGGCTTGCAGAAATACAATACTTGCAGAATACTCTTTTACGTTAGGTCAATCAATATATTCATACAACTAAGTTTAGACCTAATACTGGTTGCCAAAGAAGATATACTTGCAAAATTAGACTTTAGACCAGGTACTCAAGCCAGGGGTGACAAATCCTCCCTCTGAAGAGCCCATGTGGCCCTCTACAAACCTGCCAGGTCACACATTAAACAAGCACCCCATGCCATGTAACAACAGTTGAAAAGAGATAATTGCATGGTTTTGAGCCATGTGAAACGTATCCAGCTCCAAGACCTTTGCCTTTTCACTAAACTTTAGTTGTATATGCTACATCCCTATAGCAGAACACTGGAATCATTGCCTCTGTGACACCACCTACAAGGTATTTTAACACAGGACACGTTTAATTTGTGCATACAATAGGTTAGCAAGTACTAGACTCACCAAGTGATTCCCAATTTGCCCTAATATTTATATCTTTTGTTACTATCAGTAAGGTAGCTGTTAGTCTGAACTCTATTAGTCAAATCCTTAAAAGCGAAGCACTGCTGTCCGCTAGGTCTAGACTCACTCTCATATGAATTGAGAACATGAGATGGCCATATACCTCTGAACAGCAGCAGCGTATAAAAGATGTCAGAACTACTTACCAAAATTAAGTAACTGCCATGACAGTGAACAGAAGGACAGGCAACAGCACAAGCAGTAACAGCAGCTGGCAAGGTTCACTGCACTGTTAAGAATTTTAAGCAAGTCAGCAGTTCATTTTGAATGACTGCAGTTACTATTACGCGTAATTACAGAAGGGACAATGCTCCCAATATTCTGGAGCAAAGATTACCTTTCAGCTGCTCTGTAATGTTATCAAGTTAACTGACCTTCACCATGGCCTTAAGATTTTAAGTTTAAAATTATTACTGTAATTTCTGTACCAGATTACTTTTTCAGACTGTAACTGGTTGGTTTATTTAGATCCTGCAATGAACTCAGAAGCGTGTGTACAGAAATGAGCACAGTAAGTAGCTGCCACAAATTCTAGATATCCTGGTCTCTGTTAAGGAACATTTACTTGTACCCTCTTAGGATACTTACAGTTGGTAGAAGAGCAAACAAAATGCAGTATATTCCAGACTGTAGAATCATATTTTTTTTTTTTTAAAAATAAAAACCTAGGAAACAAAACCCCCATACATGCCCCACAGACCTTTTCCACTAAGCTCCTAGCTCTTCTGATCATTTCAGAATTCCCCAAAATGCTTTTTTTAGAATTTAACAACACCAGTTCATATGTCTGTAAACTTTGCACAGTGTCCCATTAGGACCAACTGCAGACTAGAAAAGATCTTACCTCAACTTTGGAAAAAAGTTCTTACATGGTTAAACAAGGAAGAAAGCATTACATATTTTGAGGTCACTTTTGAGGACCGGAACAGTAACAAGTTTAAAACATATAACAACTCAGCAATTCTTGTCTGGTTTCCTTCCTTCTCTACCACCACGTCCATTTCAGTATTTTGTAGTTTTATTATACATATGAAAAAACAGTTTTACATACATGCAGGAACAGAACAGCACTCTACGTAAGCTACAATATTCTGCTGTCTTGGTGAAGAAGTACAGACAGGCATGGAAAGGGGAAGAGAGCTGTGTAAAGGTTCAGGTAGAAAATTAGCTTTTTTATCCACAGTTTTTGGCAGGGGCAGATAAACTCGTACTACTGCCATGTGAAGTAACTGTACTCTCTATGTTATGGTATTCCACTTAATACGTTTCTGTGTATGTTTGAGGCACAGTATACACCATTCCACACCTTCGGGAGGAAGATTACTATTCCCTGTATTTTTCAGGCATCCCATCCTAGCTGATGTAAGCACAGACACCTGCATGACAAACTCTCTAGATCTGCATTTTATACACTGTATTTTTAAACCTCTAGACAAAAGAAGTTTCCATTTTTTACACAAGTCTAACATGTCAAGAGACTTCTTCAGCAATATTACAGTTATCTTTTACGCAGTCCTATCTTCTTAAATCCCACACCCCACCCCTATTTAGCCTACAAGCACACAATCAGTTAGGACAGGTAACCTGTACATCAGCTTCCCACGATTCTGAAGTCTTAAAAACATTAAGTAAATACTAGAATAATCCCCCCATTCCCTATTCAACACAGCTAGGATACCTAGTCCCTGCCACCTCCACTTGAAGGGCTATATTTTGGCTAAATTTGGAGCTGGAATGACTTAAGTGTGTACACCATTCAAGCCTCCAATCTGCTGAAGATTTCCTAGAACCTTCAACTCACAGTGCCTCAAATGCCCATCTGTGAAGTGGGAAACATCATAAAAAGCACTACATGAAAGTTTATTCGTAACTGGGACACATTAGCACATCTCTCAAAACAGAAACAAGAAACAAATCCAGAAAGACTTTTCATACATGATTTTAAGGACGCTAAAGAAAGCGGTTAAGGGTCAAAAATCATCATATACAAATTTGTTATTTGTACCCAGCCATAATGCCATTTTTCGTAGAATAGCTTTGTTTCTGGCACACTGAAGAATGTGGTGCTGGTAAGTTCTGGAACTAAATAATATAACTAAAAAAAAAAAAAGAAGCTTTTTTGCCACATGCTCAATTGGTGTTAGAGGAAGATGTTCCCAAATTCATTGTTATTAATTTTAAAATACCATTGTGCACAAAACTGCAGATAAATAACATGGCATTAAAAATTCCAGCTAGAAAGGAGAGGTTTCATTTCAACTGTAAGTCTGGCATATTCAGGTTCTAGAACTTCACTGAAGAAGTTTCCTCTTAACTGTAAAACCTAAGCATAATCTGCACCTAGATATTAAATTCTGAAAAACAACTGTGTGCTCTTCAGAAAAGAGACTAATTTAGATCTATTACAGAAATATAAAGGCAGCTTAAAGCAGAGAAACTCAGAATGCCGGACTCAATGTGCTTGGAACGCAGAAAAGTCTCCCTCATGCTTTATTTGTAACCCATTATCAAGGAACCCTGCTATTTTAAATGAACACTCAAAAATATTGGGTAATTACTGAATACATGGTTTTGCGCAGAGAAGCTTGCACACAAATAACAAATGAAATTACAATTAAACATACTGACTTCACTTCTCTGACACAGGTGTTTACAAACAATACACACTAACAATCTCTTATTGGTGACCTTATATTTATAACTTTCTAGTGCCCAAAGCATCATTCTGGGACTGAGGCTTTCAAGCCTAATATTTATTAAAAAAAACGAAAACACCTAAGGTTTTGGACATTTATCCCACTATTAAGAATTCTTAATAGCTTCAGCACTAGTCAGCTTAATATGACGTGAAAACAAGCTTCAAAAACCTCCAGTAATGCTTAACTAGCAAAAGTCTCTGACAAATCAAAGTATCTAAAAAAGCCTCTAAGGTCAGGATTTCTGCACCCCCAAGCAATTTGCAGCAGGGTTCATCGTCAAGTAGGCTGTTGCTAAGCAAGCTGAAAATCGCAGTAAAGACTTTGGGGACTTGAGCTTCTATTTCTTGTATCTCAGATAGCTCTACGACCTACAAGAATAGAAGCTCTCCAGATCTACAGAGTTCTGGGTAGATCTCACTACAACTCATTCTTGAGCAAGATCTATACTAAGTTTTATTTCCTTAGAAAGTCAGGCTAATACATATTTCCACCTCTGTTTTTCTTCCCCATCTCTAGATTTTGGATGCACTGGTTTTCAGCAGAGCTTGAAAGAGGGTACACTATGTAAAGATTGCATCGATTCTATAAATTCTTTGAAGGTAGGTGGCAGAGTAGGAAAAGAAAATTCTTAATCGCCATCTCTTTTGCACCCATCACCTCAGAAGAAAAACCGTAGCACAGCCTGATCCCTAAGGTACGAGACAATCTATAGGGGAGTAACGTTAATGGCCACCAAACGGAAAATCAAAATGAGTTTTGCTCCTTAGAACCAAAGCACTCTGTCATGAGACAAAGCTGTAGGAAATCAGGCTTTGCTAGTTCTATCATTCTTCAAATTACTCCCCTTTAAAGCTTAAGAAAGTCTTTCCAAAACACTACCAAAACTAGATATGTCAGGTGGAAAACATCATGAGAGAAGAAAGCCATTTTAGGACATTATTCCACAGACACATCTTACAAAAAAGCAGTCTCTTAATGCCAGAAATGAGCATCCACAAATATGTCTGCATCAGTTCTAAGAGATCTCTAGCAACAGCCTAAACAGAGCTACTAAGCTAAGCAATGAAAAACGATCAAAATTAGCCACCCACAAAAAGTCTACACAGAAACTAACTTTACCACAAAGCATGTGTTAGTTTAAGCTAGCAATCGATAGAGCAAGCAAATCTTTCGCTGCCTTAGAAAGACTGGAAGGCAGCTTGTTGAACTGTCTTCTGTGAGAAATACTAGGCACCTAGAATACAGCCTTCCAACAGGACAACCAGCAACAAACCCCAACATCTCGGGGAACTTTTATTAGGAGACTCTCAAGTCTAACAAGGCACTAATAGCAGTGATTAACACTTTTAAAATAAACTTTTAGGACATCCTGCAGCAGAAAAATATTAGCATGGATCAAAATAATCTGTCAGTTCTGTTAATTTTTTTTCCAGGGCATTCTTGAGAACAAAAGGAAAAATGAGTTAAGAGCAGCTGGCAGATAAAAGGACAGTAACCATGTAAACCTCAAATTTGTCTCTATCCACAATTTGGATATATATGTAACTAAATGTCCATGAACATTTCACTTAACACGCACAGAAATCATATCCCTGTGGAACAGCCCTGCCAAAAGAAGCTTGATCCATAGGATCAACCATGATCAGTGTGTCTTTTTAACTGTGTCCATATAACAAGGGATCAAAAAGCCACAGAGCGGATGAACTCACACTGGCGATAGAAGTGTCAAAAATGCACTAAATACTTTCATGCGTCACACAGCTTCTTTCTTTTAGCTAGGATAATTTCTGATACCTGTACTGCTTATGAAATCTCCTCCTTCTGAAGTGACCTCAGGTGACAGAGAGGGTATGGTCCCCCTCTCAGAGACAGAATGATGCCAGTACAGCTAGTTAAGAACTCTGGGAAAAGAAAGGACAGTTTTCATTTTGTTTAGTTTGAGTATAATTTTTTTTTTTTGCATGTTTACATTTAGAGTATCAAATAAAGCTGTTCACTATTTTGTCAAACATCTAAATATTGTCTAAGGCAACACCATTACCCAGGGATCCAACGCTTTCAGCGTTTATGTATGTCACTTTCTTCCATGATTTACACCAGTGATCCAATTTTGGTCTCCCAGTTTCTACTGGATAATAGGAGCTGCTCATCAACACAACTCTTATACTTACTTTTGCCTTTTACAAGAAAGGAAGGAGATAACTTAGAGACAAACATGTATACAGCTATTCTTATGAACAAAATTCTGAAATTAGTAAGCACCTCCCTAAAATTTTTATTCAGTTCTCAACTATTGTACACGTAGAAGACGTAAAACCTCTGTCTACTTTAGCTTTATAATTAAACTTTTAAGTACTCTTATGGCTGTAGATTTTTCCACATTTGAGATATAAACCCAGTTTTATCACTAGAAGAGATTCAAATCTAAAATGTACAAAGTGCTATCAATGAAACATTTAAAATAAGTAGTATAAGACTGGCTACAGAAGGCATGTTACAAATTATCAAAAAGCCGTGTTTTTGAGATGTACAAAGGTAGTATGTTTTAAAGGTTGATAGGTACTAAAAGATGATCAAATAATGACTACTTTTTTTTTTTTTTTTTTTTTAAACACTTCCTTGTCATCCTTGCAAAGAGAAGGACAGGTACTGAAGCAAAGCAAATTCTCTTGAAAATAAAAGTAAGATTCTCTCCAAATCCCCACACAGAATTCTTTTGGCTGTGAGAACAACCAATGCAGGTCTTTAAATCCTTATCACATCAAGCAGAATGAAGATGATAAAGAACCAGTTCAAATGAAAAAAAGAGAAAAAATCTCTTTTCCTACGGAAAAAGCTGGAAGGACAAAGCACTGGCACCACCTCTCACTGGAAGAGGCTGATGAACTGAAATTAAACTTCAGTTTAGATTTTAGACTAAAGCCACAATGCTTCCAATCTATTTAGGCATCTCTCTCCTGCTACAGTCAATGGGAATGAAGCTCCTACGGGCTATTAGAAGCTTCCAGCCTGTGACTCAAGTTAGCAGTCACTAGTAACTTTTTATGGGTAGTTTCACTGTTACCATTAAGAATCTCACCAAGAGCCCGCAACATATTTAACTTTTACTTTGTAGCTACTAAGATACAATTAGACCCACTGGGGCTTCCCAGACAATAAACAAGATTTCTAAGGAGGCAGCACATCACCACAGAAAAAGGAACATAAGCCACAGGAAAAGGAACATAAGACAGCAACAGATGCGCCTCCCAGGCAACAGGCAGTGAATGATGTCCAAGTGCAGACACCTCCTAACCAGCATCAGATGAGCAGGTGACTGAGAGGCAGCTCAGGACCAACTAGCAACCGGCCCCTGCCCTTTGTCCCAGCAGGGAAAAACATCTCCTCGGACTACTGTTCCTGTGTCTTTACGTTATGGTTTTCACCCTTTATAGTAAATTTGCATCCTCTGTAAAGGAAGGACAATAGCTTTGTATTTTAAAGGTAAGCTTACAATTAAAGTAGAAATCAATTTTTATACAAGTATCTTGATAGTATTTTTTATACAAGAATCTTGATCATACAAGCATCAAGAATAAAACAAGGTCAAATTAAGAAACTCCCTTCAACGTATTTTGTATCTTCGACCTAAATACACATGATAAACTTAAAGCTCCAAAGCTCCCACCTCTTGCTTGTCACATTAAACACAATTTCCCAGAATTTCAGAAGAAAACAATAGTATAATGTAATTCCTTGAATTACCTGAAGTTATGTAACAGAAAAGGGTACACGCGTCACCAGAAAGTTTTAACAAAAAAGCCTCTACTATTGGCTACAGCTTACTAGTCTGGAGCATCATTCTACTTATCCCTGCACCTTCATGTTCCACCAAAGTCACACATACTCTCCCCCAAATGCCTCAAGTACAGTTAAGTAATTTCAAGAGGAACTATCCAGCTTATACCAAATTAAAGTACTCTAAAACCCATTCTGCTTAGAATATTTACATCAAAGTTCTGAAGCGAAAATCCAACATCTTTATGTCCAGCAGCAGAACCTTTAGGTATGTAAGACTTCTACAGGAATCCTCTCCCATACTTTAGCATTCAAGTACCTTCAAGAAGTGAAATACGCAATGTCCAGACTCAGTCTTAAGTCTCTAATCTTCTGTGCAGACAAAAAAATTGATCACTGGCTTAAAGTATCTAGACAGAATTTGGCTTCTGAGTTTAGAAAATTTACTTTTGTCATTTTTTCAAACTTCTTTGCAACATGGGGGATAGTTCTTTAGTTTAAGATACTGATGAAATTTGCATACAACCAAATAATAAAGAGAATGACCCAAAGGTTGAAGTTGTACGTGTCACAGGCACCATAAAATTATGAGAATGACAAACCCCGTACGTGCCACTAGACCAAATGCACACTGGGTTCAGCATTCACCTCTACTGGAATGATCTTGGCACAAACGCACCAACCTCAACACTGATCCAGCATATCTTGCTTCTGTCCTTACAGTCACAGTTTTGGAAGGTTGCATTTGTCCCAGATAGCTTCCCACTGATCACTGAAGTAAATGTGGACTCATGCTTAAAGAAATAGTTCTCTGTATGTCTGCTGGCAAACTCAAATAGCAATGACTGACAGGCTAGCAGAATGAGCTTACAATTCTTTTCAGAGATGTTCTCCATTTAGGTTGAGGTACAACAAAGCAGCAATGCAAAACAAATCTTGTTTCTCAAGATCTACAATCTATATTATATGAGAACACAGTTACTAAACTGAGATTTCACCAGTGGGGTATAGTGACCACGTAAAAGATACTGCAGCCGCCTTCACTGGTATTACAAGCATCTACCTCATTTACTCATTTGTTCTACGCAAACCAGACTAGTGGAAAGAAACTTAATATCACCACTGCAGCTCAAGTAAAAGTGACAAAGATTAATAACTACTAATTGTGCTGTATTAGAAGCATTCCTTCGAGTACCAGTCCATTTTCAAGTTATCAAAGTACATTTAAACAGCTTCTTTGCCAGAAAGGATTTTTCAAAATATTCCAGTAGAGATTGACAGTGCGTGCCACACGTAAATCAGAACTAGCACACGATAAAGCTAATGCAGTAACACAACACAGCTATTCTTGCTGTGTTCTGCTAATCCTCAAACATAAATTACAATAATTTAGATGTTTTGCAAGATTACCGAATACATTTCAAGTAAAAATGTATTCATTTCTGAAAATGTAAGATCCAAAACTTCTTTGCAGTTTACTTTTAAGGCAGGCTATTTTATTCCTTCTTAGCCTGACAATTTCTTAACAAGTCTTTATTTCTTTGTCACTAAGCATTAGGGCAAATTTTTTGCAAGGCAGATTTTAAGTTTTCCAGTTACATGCAGTTGGTTAAGAAACTTTTTAAAACTGTAAATTTTTAATTGTGGCAGGAGTTTTGAAGTGCTGGAAGGAAGCCAGGACCAGGAAAAAAAAAAAAAAAGAGAACAGTTTCTATACAATTAAAGACAGCATCATAATGAGATGTGTTCTCATTACTTCTGGGAACAGAACAATGCAAGTGCTTTCACCCAATTAGCTTTTCAACTTGCAGATGCCAAATGAGATTTTTATTTTCAAGATTTGCAAAAGCATTTATTAAAGAAATCTCCATTATTTAGAAGAATGAGAAAACTTCAAAGCTCTCAAAACTGAATCGCTGCCTATACAAGAAAAAGATAAGGAAATAAATTAAGGCAAATTCTTGCAGAAACAAGCCACATACCTGCTATCAAAGTACAGTATTCAAATAGTATGTTGGTAGGCAGCACTTTTCCCTGAATACAGAAAACTAATGTGACCTGTCTTACTTATCAGAATTCTTTTTTAACTGAAAAAATTACAACTATTCACTAGGCTTCTTAGAAACTAATTTAGGTCAGTTTATCCGGACCACAGTCACTCTCTGTAAAGGCATCTGTTAATGTGGAAGATCACAAATGGTTCTTAAAAAAAATTACACACTTAACATGCTGTCACAAGTACCACTTTGTTACTTGCTCAACTGCATCACGCCATCCAGCAGCAGCCTGGAAAGGCAAAAATACTAGCATACGCATTGTCCCCACACACACAGAAAGCGACATGGGGAGTCTCCTTCTTAGCGGCATCCCGAGTAGCAGTTCCTCTGTCAGGCTGAGAACAGGGGAGCAAAAGAGAAGTCCACAGTGGGGCTGCAAAACAAGCTACACAACAGATGACATGCAGATGTTCCCATGTCTGTTCAAATGAGAGTGCTGAAAATATTCAAATGGTCGGCACTTCTCTGCATTTGCTACATTTAGATTTAATTGCACAAAAAAATAATCAGAACTGGCTATGATGGTGGGTTTGAGGATCTATTTGCAAGAATAAAGGAAGTAGAATTGCTTGCACCCTACAGCCAAAAAGGTATGTGCAAGAAGTCTCCACATATTACTGGATTTTCTCATATTTCTAAACATACAGAATAACACCGAGCTGCAGTTCCCTTCCGGCTGCGCTTCAGCAGATCTGACTCCAGCTGCAGGCTGAACAGTGCTCAGGATCTGTTCCTCTGCAGACGGCTGTCTCAGATAAGTTACCAGAAAAAACAGCTGAGCTGAACAAGAGTTCACTCCTTAAATCCGTCACAGCGCTTGGTGCAGTACACTTCCTTTTAGGAAGCTGATGAAAGATAATCAATAGGTACATGAAAATAGACCAGATTCCCAACAGATGAGCAGCAGAAGTTGCAGCCATTTAAAATTTAAATTTTAAAAATTTAAAATTACCCAGCTCTCCACTGTTTCATTTTTTCCTTTCTTTTTAATATTCTCACTGCAAAAGCCCTTGCACTTTATTACAAACTCTGAAACAATGTCATTTAAATTGATGGCATATTTCCAATCCTCCCCACCCACCCCATGTTGAAATGGACAGTGGAAGAGGGCAGGACAGATTAAGAGACAAATGTAAAGCCATTCCTTCCTGTGAATAACTGGAAGAATCTTTTTCAAGACTTCCATTTCCTGCTCCTTTACCACAGTTTCCAAGCCCCACTGTAATAATTAATATTTCTTGACAGAGGAAGTGACACTTAGTTTCAGTGTTCTTCCCAAGGAACCACAACTCACTTTGGGCAGTGGATTTCTCTCTACATCATGCCTTTCTGCACCTTTAAAGTACTCCTGACCTCAACTGCAAATAAGTAGAGGTTTTTATGCAAACTTGCTTTTCCAAAGCTCCTATTCATAGATCAGTCCTTAAGTAACATAGTTACACCTAAGGTTTTTGACTTCAGAAATCAGTTAGATATTCCTTTGAAATAATGTTCAGGCAAGCTCCTCTTTTCATGAGCTCTTTCAGAATATTTTGGAAGTGCAAAAGAACCACTCTAGGGCCATCCTTCAGGGTTTTCATTCCTCTTAAGAACAGATGTGCCAAAATGAATTCCCTCTTCACTAGCTATTTTTCCCAACTTTTTTCTCTTCACCTTCTCAAGGTACTTTTGTTATTGAAGGGTCAAACCCGAAGATGGAAGCACATTCTTCAACAGTAGGAATCTACAGAATAAACAATTTTATACAGAGTTCTGTACAACCGTAGCACAATAAAAAACCTGTTCAAAACCAGTAACTCTAATCAGTTATGTAATGACTTAAGCTACTTGTCACCACCTTCAAAACTTCCCACCTTGCACAATACCCAAATTCTGCGTTACCTTTTAACTCCTAACATATTTCTAACCTGATTCATGTCCATCAAAAATAATCATAATTTCTCCTCCGTATGAAGACATACTACAGCTTATTTGCTTTTAAGGCTATCAAAGATACTACCACTGTGATAGTGAGAGCCAGGGTTGCCAAATATATGAGCTTATAATACACCATTAATAGCATCAATAAAAAAAAACTTCACTCCTGTGCACACAAAGGTGGTGGAATTTGCTCCTTGGTCTGGTCCAGCTTGGAGAGAGCTCATGGTTGCCCACAAACAGTCTCTTCTACCTGCTGCCTGTTATCCTCTGGATCTCTGGTTATAATATGTTCTTTTTCCCTGTGACTCACTAGCTTCCCGGAGCAGAGACCATCTCCTTCTTCACTGAAAGAATGCTCAGCATGTAAGAGATGCAGCTGCGAAAACCACAGTGACAACAGTTCTGGACAACACTGTTTAATTACAGTAGGGGGCAACTTCAGCCCTCTGCTTTAGACTGGATTCATACATACTTTGGTTAAAAAAAAAAAAAAAAAAAAGATGAGCAGCTAAATTAGAAAAGCCTTATCAGCATACCCGGCTTTATGTATCTGCCTTTCAGATTTACAGACCCCGTTTTCCATGGAAGTTAACTTGCAGCTGCAAAATGGCTACAGATGAAGTTTAACATCTTCAGTTGCTCTTGGTTCTCTGTTTATTCTGCTTAGAAGAAAAATAATCCCATGTGTCCTTGATACTCTGCTTTCAGGGCGCACTAGATAAATAATTAAGAAGGCTCAATATATTACCAAAATACTTATCAAGAGACTTTTCTTTATCCAAAGCTAAGTGCATACTACAAAGCTCTGTCCATGTCGATAGCTTGATCTGTGGCACGAAAAACATCTCCTAACCAAAGCGACTCCAGCAAATTAACCAGGTAGCTATACCACAAGCCAAATACCAATTTTTCATACTAGAATGCATCTTTCCTACAGACTATTTACACACATCAGCAAGAGAAAATGTTATCCTTCCTCCTCACTAGAACACTTCTGCTGTGCACCTACATATACACCTAGATAAGCTTGTACAGGAAGCACAGACTATCCTAAACACTATTATAAAACAAGCCCTGTGAACATGGTAATTTATTTTTTGCAAAATGAAAACATCAATGCACTCATCTAAAGACAGCAAGGTCCTTCAGTGGAATATATGGTTACTTTGAAATAGAAGGAATATTTAAGTCCTAAAGTAGATGAAGTCTTAAATTGGGAGAAAATCATTGGCTTCTCAAACAAAATGAGGTTGTTCCTGCACTTCCACCTTAGCTGAAGATTCAAATTAGCAAATAAGGTTTCTTTAGGCAGGAATAACTTAAATCCTTACTCCTGCAAATACAATTTAAGTCTACAGTCATAATTTTAAAGTATACATTAAGATTTACAAGCACTAAAATCTAGGAATATTAAGGTCCCATGCTTCCAAAATATTAATTTTAAAACAAGCTGTAGCTGTTTCCATGATTTAATGAGGACAGCCTGAAAAGGTTTGCTCTTCTAAGCAAAGTCTGATGTGTTAGCTTAAGAAAGCGGTGCAGCAAAAAATGGGCAACCTAGACATTGCTGGTTTTACTATGAAAAATCTTTTGGTACCTCTGAGCATGATGAGCTACATCTTCTATCCCAAATAGCCGAAAATTGAGTAAAACCACCATTTCACTTAGGAGTCAGTTGTACAGTGATTTAAAAAGGTATTTAATAGACCCCTCTTCTCTCAGTCACTAGGCACTGGGTGATGCCACAATTCTTCAGGCACCACTTCTGCATTTGATGTACCTGAATATAAAATGCAGTAATTCCTGTCTCTGGTGTTGTAAGCCCCTGAAACAGTAGCACACGTTATTTTCAAATACACGTAAGTTAAAATTTATCACCATTACACTTCAGATTGAAGATATGTAATGTTGATTCTGCACTATAATTTTACGGTTAACCAAGACAGTGTCAAATACATAAAAACAAGAACAATGTGAATGATACACAGCTTCTCCCTTTAATACGTGTTTGCAATCTGTAACAGAGTAGTTCGTTAGCATTTAGTTAGAATGTTATGTAATGGCTGAGGTATTTGTAATAAAAACAGTCTATTTCTGTTAGCCTGTTCTTCATAGACATAAAAGCTGTCTTCATCTGATTTTTATTAGGACTTCATCTTCCTCTGCTCTTTATGCAATTTTTTTTTTTTAAGACTTCTGTCCACTCCGTTTTCGTTTCACCAACACACATGCAGTATTATTTCCTCCCACCTCCTCACACAAATCTCAGCTTTTATTTTTGCACCTGCTTTCACCCATGAGAAGTTTCTATGGGGTTTTATGAAACCCAGACATGAAAAAAAAAAAATAACGAGGGCATGAAGTTGAGCGAAGAAAAAATTTCCTACAGAAGATGAACAACTGGTTTTACCAGTAAAACACCACTGGCAGTCCCATCATTACAAGCCCAACATCCATCCCCAACTAGTGGAAAGGTGGTGCATTTTCAGGGCGGAGCTTTTTTTTCCCCTCAAACCCTCTATTACTGTATATGGCCTCTGAAGATGTCCCACTCTTCCTTCAACAGAAAGAGGAATATTTTTTCTTCGCTCAGATCTCCAATACGCCACGCAATGGTTTATCCTCAGCAAGAGCACACTACAAAAGGGTTTAATCATTCCGCAAAAGCTACCTTTTTCTTTCTATCTGCACATCTAAGCCTCTTATCCATGCCACCCTTATATGGCATTTAGACTACATTTTCTACGCTCTCCCCACTTTTACATCACTTCTGTTTGTTAGCCTGGAAAATATTCTGGAATGAAGGGCTTGCACTTTTAGTAACCTAGGACACCTGGCCAACATCAGCCCCTTGCAACATACTCACTGCTTTGACTTACATTCTTTCTCCTTATTGACATACAGCATTTCTTCACACAGAACAAAACCTACACGAGAGCTCCCTTCTGAACTGCATAATCTTTTCCTTGCTCATTGTGGCCCATTTCACATTCCCTAGTAGACTTCAGGATGTGGGGAAACAATACCTGCAGAAGATGCATACCATAAACCTGTACCACTGAACAAGGATTCCTGCAACCAAGTTAAAGATGTAGAATGATGTAACTATTTTTACAGACTGCTCTACAAAAAGCTAGGGTTCCTGTTCTGAAGTCTAAATGACAGTAAAGAAATTATAAATTGCTACTGAACTGCAAAGAGACAGAATATTTCTATTAGCAAAACTCAAAGAAATGGCTGTGTATTGATTTATATATATTTCATAAGCTATTATTTACCAAAGCAATATACTTTATGCAGGAAACACATATACACTAAGGCAGAGTTCTAAGTAACAGAGACACTCACAGGCCACAAGCTTAGTCTCTGCATACAAGCACTGGCCTACACCAGTTCTCAGTTCAGTTTAAACAGCCACCTCTTAAGCACACACCTCCAAGAAAGTGATCATACTCCTCACTCACTAAGCATAATATTCTGAGGGCAAATTGCCTTTTCATTAAACATTCACCAAGTTCAAAGAATTCCCAAAACTTTGAGATTCCTTAGTCCCAAGGAGACTCTAGCAGAGTTGCACTAAAAGACCCCAACAGTAACTCTGAAAAAAAAATCTCTAGACTATGTAATTCAAAGAAAATTGACAGCCATTCAGCTCCCAGCAGTGAGTATTAAACGGTAATCCTTTTGTTTCTCACTGATGGACAAATGAGATCATGTCCTGTTTCCTCCTCCTTTCAAAAGGAGTTTCTTGTCTAAGCAGAGCTCTTAAGACTAGACAATGAGTAGGCCTGACACCTCACTGCAGAAAAAATAAAGCTATTAAAAATTAGAGTCCTGTTCCTTCTGTTGGAAATAATGCTAATTTCTACTAATGCACCTATCTGACCCCAGTAATCAAAGAGCACCAAGGAAAAATGGTCCTTCCTCAATGATACAGAGTTCAAGACCTTTCACAAAGGAACAAATTTACAAAATACATGTGTGAGACACAAAAAGGAAAGAAAGAAAAAACAAAATGTTCCATTCAAAGCCCAGCACCATGCTCTCATGCATGCTCCCCTTCCCCATAAAGGGGGCCTGGACCAGAAACTATCTGGGCCATTTTTAGCCCCAAAATTTTCAATCCCTGCATCCCTAGGTGATGGTTCCCATCCTGCCCCCTGCATTATGCCCACTGCAGACTGGCTGCCTGAATTTTAGCCGTCTCATCTAACCATGCTCACACAATCCTTTAAGCGCTATCGATAAGAACAACCCTGACTATTCTCACCCCATCCCTACAAATCTTGCCCTTAGGAGCAGAAATAACACCTTCCTGAACGGTTCTTCGCTCAGTCCTACACCAAATAACCCAGGAACAGCCTTTTACTGTACGTCTCAAGAACTGTGGATGAACATTTCAGAGTTAGAAAACCAAAGCGCCGTGCCCTGCATGCACCTCCAGCAATCCCGTAAGAAAAGGCTCCCCTCCTCCCGCGTTTCTAGAGGAAGAATCACAGCCCCAAAGTGAGCGCAAACGCACGAAGGGGACGGGGCGTTTCTCGAGTAATCTCACGAGAGAGAGAGAGGGAGAGAGAGAGAGAGAGACCGGGAGCCGTTAAAAAAGAAAGGAGGGGGTGGGGTATGGAGGGCAGGAGGGAGGGCGGGAGAAAAAAAAAGCAACGCACCCGCAAGAGCGGCCCTCAGCCGCCCCCACCACAGCGGCACCCTCCCGCCGCCCCCGGGCGAGGCCCGGCGCTGTGCCCGGCACAGGGCGCGGCCGGCCCCAGGCGGCGATGCAGTGCGGTGCGGCGCGGCCCAGCCCGGCCCGCCCGGCCGCCGCGGGCCCAGCGCCGCGCCGGCTCCCGCCGCCCGGCCGCGGCGGGCAGCGGGGTGCCGGCCCCCGGGGGCACCCCTTCCCCGTCGGCCGCGGGGCCGCCGCCGCTAGGCCGGGCGGAAGCCGCCCCCGCCCGGGGCCATGCGGCGCAGGCCGCTCGCCCGCTCCTCCCGGCGCCGGTCCGCGCCGCAGGCCGGCGGGGGGAAACTGCGGAAGGCGGGAGGCGGCACCGCCGCCGCTTACCTGGCGCGCAGGGCGGCGGGCCGGCGCTCCGGCCTCCCCGGAGGCTCCCGGACTCGGCGAGGCCGCTGCCGCTCCCGGCGCCGCGACGCCGCGCCTCACACAGCCGCTCTCCACACAGGGGCCAAGATGGCGGGCGGCCAAGCCGGCGCCAACGACGTCTGACCTCACCGCGCCGCGCGCACGCGCGCACACGCACCCGCCTCGCCGCCGGCTCCGCCCCCCGCGCCGCCGCTCACGCGGCCACGCCGTGCCGCAGTCGCGCGGGCGGGCGGGCGGGCGGGCGCGCGGCGCCCCCGGAGCGCCCCCTGGCGGCGCGGGAGAGCCGGCGGCGCTCCCCGTCCCCGTCCCCGTCCCCACGCGTGGGGACCGGCAGCGCCCCGCGCCCGCCGCCGAGCGGGAGCTCTGTCGCCGGGGAGGCTGGGGGGGGGGGGACGGACGGCTGGGGGACACGGTTTCGCGGAGGGAAGCGGCCGCAGCGCCCGCCCGCGGGGTTTGCAGCCAAAGCCCCGGGTTGGAGGCACCCGCGGGTGCGTGGGGAGGCGCTGCCTTCTACCCCTGGGCTTCGGGGTCCCCCGCGGGGATGCAGGTGTTATTTCTTAGGACGGGGTCTCCCCCCTGCCACGGCTCGGGGCACTGGATGCACTTGACCCCCGCCCCGATAATAAACCATTAATAAAACCGTGAAGAGAAGCCCAAATCTGTGAGGTTTATTTTGCAGCTCCCTCCCTCGTGTCCCAAAAGTTGCCAGACAAATGCAAAGATCCCTATAGTCAGTGTTACTGAAAAAAAAAAAATCTCAAGGTGGTGTGGGTCTCGACGAAATTTTATGGAGCAAGATCTGGGTTGTGGCGGGGAGACTGGTCGTGTCACACCAGCCCCTCCCAATACGGTTCTTCCCAAAAGCCCTCTGGAGATCCAGCCTGGTGCTGGCGCAACGCGGACACAGATTGCGGTAGGTTTGGGGGAAAAGCTCCGTACGGCCTTCGGTGGGTGTGAAACATTGTCAGGATGAGGCCGGACACCAGACAGCAACAGGCTCCGGGCTCCTGCCGGCGCTGGGCCAGCTCCAGCCCCACTGAGGGCACCCGGCAGCATCCCCAGCTCGCCCAGGACCAGGTCTCACCAGGTTTCTCCTACAGACGGGGACCTGCCCGGAGGCTCCAGCCTGGCTGGGGGTATTTAGAAAGGAGGAAACCTGCTGTGAGAGCCACTGGCAGGGCCAGGAGGCACATCCAACGCCAGCTGGAGCAGCCGCTGGAGGAGTCATCCACCACCCGAGTTCTCAAGGGCTTCAGCGTCCGCTGCCACTGAGTCAGGATGGCGTCTCTGGCCCCGCTCCACTTCCCCTGTCCCACCAGCCGGTACTGGTAGGGGGTGCAGGGGCCGAAGAAGATGGCCAGGGCCAGCCAGGGGTCCGTCAGGAGCAGCCTCAGCACATTGGGCTTTACGCCAGCGCACGAAGCAATTTCATCGGTGTAGCTGATGAAACTCATCTTCAGGTTCTCCCTCTCGGATGGATTCCTGCAACGGGATGTGAAAGAGACGAAATAGCATCATCGCATCTTGGTTCCCAGCTCCACGTAAAGCAGAAGTTCTGGGCGCAGAGGTTGGCTGAGCCCCAGTCTCCATGGCTGAGCTCCCTCAGCCCCAAATAGACCCAAAGGCACCGAAAGAGCCTCGGTGGGGTTGGTCCCAGCAGTTTCCTGGGGCAGGGAATAGGCAGAAGCTTGTTTTTTCTCTGCAACCCAGTTGTGGCCTCAAAAACGATTCTAGCGTAATACCGCCATCATTGTAACGCTACAAATACCCACGCTGTGTCCTTCCCTGAGGTTCACGGGTGTGGATTTGGCTGATTTTTAGAGGGAGAGACATTCACAGATAAGACTGCCAAGGTGACTGGGAAAAACTGGGAGATGCAGAGAGCTTCCCATGCTGGGAGAGACCTCTAGGATTTTTCCACTTGAGGCCTCACCTCCCTCGCAGGAGGGAGGACTTGTGCTGAATCTGCTTCTTGAGGTTAGCTCCGTTTCACCTCAGACTCCTGTATTTCTGTGTAACATCATCATGTCTGCAAGCGCCGGGGTTCCTGGTGACAATCCCCATGGCTCTGTTTTGTCCCAGATTTTCACCAGTGCCCTATGAGCCATAGGCACTGCCTTGCTGGCAGACCTAACCCAGCTTGAACCCCGGCCTGGCCAGAGGTCCCCTCCTTCATCCCAAGGCAGCACGTCCACCATCACCTGTCCCACAGCCTTGAGGACACGTCTCCTCCTCCTGTAAAATCCCAGTGCCGACAAGGCAGGATGTTAACTCCCACCTACCCAACAGACGAGTTCCAGCCTTGACTTGACCTGTCAAAAACTGCCACCAAACTGTCCCCCACCTGCGTTGCCTGGCTCCAGTGGAGTTTCTAGATGGGGCTCGGCCCTGACCCCAGCGCTCCTCGCTGCCTGGATTTGGGAGGCAGAAGCCACGAGATGGCACCCTTAGTCTGGAGGAAACCAAACCTCCATCTTGACATGCTGGGAATAAGGACATGGCTTGAAGGCCTGGCGGAGGGGACCTGCAGGTCCTGGATCTTGCCACAAGCTGCCTCCAGAGCCCTCTGCCCTTGGTGTCTTGGTCCGTCATCGATAAAGGAGCCACAACAGCATTTCCCCACCTTGCTATGGGTGGCGAGGGAGTAAATGCATCCAAGAAGAACTGGCTGTCCTAGGCGGGTCCCTCCCACAACCGCCATAGGGCCCCCCTTTCCCTGGGGTTATCCCGGCACACGGCGCCCATCGCACCCCGAGCGTAGGAGCACCACACACCTTTTGACCGGCGGCTTCTTCTTCAAAATATCAGCCATCATCGTGCTGGTGGGAGGGAGCTTGTTCCATCCTGAGAAGAACAGAGAAACCACAGACCTCCAGCAGCACCTTAAGCTGAAAAGTTCACCCTCTTCCCGTGCTCCAGCCCCTTTACCAAGAGTGTTCGTGCTTGATGTTTACGGCAGTGTGCATGGAGCAGCAGGGATATGAGGATGCAGCTGGGGAGCAGAGGCTACAGTGCTAAATAATGCCAGCGGCCACCATGGGCACGGTGGCAGGAGCTGAAATATGCCCTGGGTTCTGTGGACAGCAAGTCAGGCTGCTCGAAACCTCCCACCCCAGCAGATCCCCCCATCCCTGCACCACGTCTCCCACCTGCAAAGATCCCCGTCACCCAGCGAGCCTGCATTTCTGTTCCCACCATCACAGAGCCGGTGAGTTGGACTAAGCCAATGATGGCCAGCGTTGGCTTTTCCAGCTGGGGAGGGAAGATGCTTTTATAGAGGGAGCGGTTATCGTCGAAGAGGCTGCGAACCGACTCTTCAAGGAAGGGAAACGAGAAGACGTAGCCCGTGGCGAAGAGCACCACATCGATGTTTTCTTCGATTGTCCCGTCTTCAAAAACAGCAGAGCTTTCAGCGAACTCCTTCACGTTTGGCTTCAACACAATGGTCCCAGAGAGGAGACAAAACGGCAGCTCTTCGTTGATAATTACCTTAAAGTATGAGCTTGCGGGTGGAAAAGAGGACAGCAATGTTAGCATCCGAGAGAAACCGAAAATGTCTTCCGTGGCCAGAGCTCCCCTCCAATGTTGTGCTATTCCACAAATAGCCCCTGAAATTAAAAAGCAAGCATTTCATGCCATTAAAACCCCCGGACCAACCAACAAAATAGTTAGAAAAACCACCTTTTGGTGGAAGCCAAGCCGTAGTTTGCGTGGTTAAACCACGAATTGAACTTCCGAAATCTGATCCTCCTCGTGAGGGCTGACGGGAGAAGCCAGTCGAGAAAGTGGTTGAAGCGGGTGGTGCTGACCATATCGAAGGGGAAGCCGTGGTCCGAGACCCGGCTGAACACCCACGTGCTGCTCCTGGCGCTGAGGAACACCTAGGGGAGAAGGCAGGTCTCAGCCTCCTGCCATCTCTTTGCCTTTTTTGCCCGGAATGGCAAATCCCATCTCCTGCACTTGGGAGCTGAGGGAGTTATCCCGAGGGAAGGAGATGGCATCAGGATGAACCAAACAGCTCATGGTAGCTTCTGCGAAGTTCCCACAGCTGCTGAATGGCCACTCCTCAGGTGACCCAAACTCTCCAGGAATTGCAGAAATTCTTCAATTGCCCTCAATTTGAAGTGCTGAGAAACCCAGTGGGCAAAGCTGCCTGCGCATACCCCGAGCCACTGGCTCTCCTGGTCCCTGGCTGGGTTTGGCACAGCCGTGGAGCTCTACCTTTGCAGCCACGTGGCTCAGCTCCACGGAGAGGTCGCCGCCGGTGTTGCCAATGCCGACCACAAGGATCCGCTTCCCCCGGAAAGCCTCCACGTCTTTGTATTCCTGGCTGTGGAGGTACTGGCCTTTGAAGCGAGTGTCAATGCCTAGGTAGAGAGCAAGGAGCATCTCCTACCACCAGCTCCAATTTCTTGCCCCAGCCTTGTGCCCGGACCCTCTGCAGCCCCCGACTCTCCGCCTCCCACCTCTGCTTGCAGCTGAGAAGCCCATTGGAGGTCTTGGCTCCCTGGGTGATGCCACCTTCCTGCACCTCCTCGGCTCGGTCCTGCTTTGCAAATTCTTATGCAAGAGCCCGGCTGCATCTTTACAAGGTATTTTTCCCGTTCCCAGGAATGCCCTCCGCCATTCCCATGGGGAGAGGGTCCCACCTGTCCCAGTGTGGGGGCTTCGTGGAGCGGAGGAAAATGCAGCCGAGGGACCCATGGGTGCTGGGTGAAACCCAGCAGCCCCAGCCCACCCCGCTGCCGAGGTAGGGCTTACCTGGGAAAGAAGCCAATGGTAAGTAGGGCTCCTGGTAATGGCCGGTGCAAACCATGACGGCATCGAAGACGTGTGACTCCCGGGCGCCGTTGGTCTCGGTGACCACCTCCCACTGTCCCGAGGTGGCGAAATCCGGGCGCCTCCTCACGCTGAGAGCTGTCGTCTTGCAACAAAGCCCAACAAAACAGTAGCTGGGGACTGCACCGCGTTTTGGAGAGGACCTGCCTGCCAAGGGCTGGGGCTGCTGGGGGCAGGCTGGGTCCACGGGGAGCTGCATGTCACCTCTGAAGCTGCTAAATCCCACCCTGCACCTTTCCCCTGGTGATGGCATTGAGGGGGAAGATGCACCAGGCAGCCCATGTTTAAGCAGCCTAATTAAAAACATGGAGCCAAAAAGGCTGCACTCAGGATGCAAAAGGCAGTTGTCCTTGCGGGATCACACCTAATATTGTCCCGTCCCACCTGGGTGATGCCCTGGTATCTGCAGCCACTGATGGCTCTTCTCCCCATGGTGTCTGGGGTCCCCGCTCACCTTGAAGCGTATGTGCCGCAGGAGGTTGAAGTGCCGGGCGTACATCCGAAAGTACTCCAGGAGGAGGCCATGCGGTAGGTAATTGGGAAAATCCTCTGGGCAGGGGAAGTCGCTGAAGCAGGACATCTCCTTGGAGGTGTTGGTGATGACCGAGCGGTAGACGCTGACCCTCCCGCCGTCCATGGAGTCCTGTGTGAAGCCAGCAGTGCCGTTTGCAGGTGCGCGGGGAAGGACTTTCTCCGCCCAGAGTATTTGAGTATTTTTCCTCTTTGCATTTGGGTACAAGGAATAAACCAGGATTAGCACCTGGTGACTGTGACTTCTGTTCCCTCCATCTCCTCCTTTACCTCGGAGTCAGGGGGAGCCCCGTGCCCGGGACAGGGATGGTCCTCAAGGGCATGGCCACCCTTTCCTCTGTGCTGCAGGCGAAGGGCATCCAAGGGAGGGGGCAAACCCAGGGACAATCCTCCCACTGACCGTGTAGCGCCAGATCCCCCCGATGTCCTCGCTCCTCTCAAAGCAGGTGGGCTCCAGCCCCTCGTCCAGGCAGCACTTGATGGAGACCAACCCGCCGACCCCGGCCCCGATAACAGCCACGCGCCGCACCATGCTGTCCCACAGCAGGCAACGGGCCGGCGGGCCAGCAACTGGAAATAAAACAGCCCAGGGATTAGCAGAAACACCAATCCCCTTTTTCCCATCCCCAGCAAAACACCCCTGCTCTTCTCTAGCTGTGGGTGTCCATGGAGGAAAACTGTCCTTGCAGAAAGCCGTCCTGACTGGAGCGTTATGGATGGACACTGCTCATTACCCTTCCCGCTGTGTTAATCCCACACGGAGTGCCCAGTGATTCCCCTCCTGCAGGCATGGGAAAAGGAGGCACTTTTAAACCTCGCTGCGCTGCTGCTTCTCTTTATCCCCTTTCCTGGCCCAAACCAGGGTGTGCAAAGAAGGGGAAGCTCTATCTGCTTCTCCCTGCACAAAGCGAGCCCCCTGAAACCTTTTCAAGAAACAATTTCAGCTAAGCTGGCTCGTTTTCACGCTTTCCATTTTAATTTCCCGTTAAAGGGCATTCTCTCGAAAACAAAAAGGGTGGTTTTTTTTTTAAAACAAAAACAAAAACAAAAAAAACCACAAAACAACCAAAAAACAGACTGCCCGATTGAGCAGGAGCAGGGCACAGCGATTCAGAAGTTAGACAGCACCGTGAAAGCGCAGCTGGGATTACAGAATATACAAAAGGTAAGAAACCCAGGAAACGCAGGGTATAAATGAGAGGAACTTGAAGGCTCGGGGTGTGTAAACCGAGCTGCGCCGAGCTTGACTGGGAAGCCAGAAAAAAAAAAAAAAAAGAAAAAAAGGAAAAAAATGAACCCACGTAAACTTTGATTAGATAACAAACACTCCTACTGCAGAGTCTGAAGAAAGAGTCATTTATAACCTTTTTTTCTACCTGTTTTTGTGTCAAAAAAATATGTTAACATAAACAGGAACTGGAGGAAACTGCAGAAAGCCAGGGAAAAATGAGCACACCCCCCCCCCCCCCCCCCCCCCCCCGCATCCGAAAGCCCAGCCTGAGCCGCTCCTTGATCTGCAGGAACAGGGCAGGACATACCGACACTTGCCCACCCCCAAGTTTCCGGAGCCTCCCTTGGCTTTGGGAAAGGGTAAGTGACGTGCCCGGGGTGATAAAGTCACCCCGCTTATTTCCAGCACTGCCTACAGACGGCTTCGCTCCGGAGGGTCTCTGCGACACCCCCTCTCCCCCTGCCAGCAGCGAGGCGAAGCTGGGGGCAAACGCCAAAACCCCCGAAAGCCGGCCGCCCGCTTTTAAAGCCTGCAAACACCCAGCCGGAGAGAAGAGAGGAGCAAACCTTGGCTCGGGGCAAGCGCTGTGCCTTCGCTGCTCAGGCTTCGGCCGAACTTTGCTTCGAGTTTCTCTTGCCGCAGATTTTAAAGGAAAGGGCTGAAGTCCGGGCTGCTCGCCGCGGCTCTTGCACCGCTGACCTTTACACCCGTGCTCCCCTGCTCTGCTTTGCTTAAATGCCCTGGCAGAAAGTTCCCACCCTCCCCGCGGCGGTGCTGGTTGGAAATCCGGACCGAAATCCCAAGGGGGTTTCCCACGCTGCAGCTTGCCGCTGCCCCAACCCCAGCTTGGGGTTGTCCTGATCCGTCCCCCCCCCGCCCCGGGCGCTGCCTGCGCTGGGTGGGCGCTCACTTGGCGTCCCTGGGAAATCAATAAAACGCGCTCCCTTTGCCTGCATGCCAGCGGACGGCACGGAGAGGGGACACGATGCATGGGGAAGCCTAATTTTTGGTGGTCAATGGAAGCCCTTAGCAGCCCTGGGCTTGTGGGATGCCCACGGCGCCTGCTGGCACAGCCCCAGCCCGGGCACAGGACCGCCTAGATCTTCCCATGCACACAAGGAGACGACGAGGCAGCAGCCTGCAGCACACTCCCGCCATGGCCAAGGAAAATTTATTGATGGAAAGTCTATCCCCACACAAAGCCAAGCCCCGGGATCACCCGGTGGTGGGGAGCGCAGGGAAGCAGGATTACGCAGCCCCAGGGGGCACCAGCCCTGGCCTCAGTGGTGACAAACCACCGCAGCCAGGGTCCCTTCCCCGGAAAGATGCACCAATTCAACCCAAACTGGGATTTTTGCCTCTTAGAGTTTAAGGTCAGAAGAAGGGACAGCCTGACCTGCGTATCCAGCCCAGATAACTCCTTGCTGGACTGAAGAGCCCAGTTCCCAGCTGATTTGGGAGAGGACTGGGGACCCGTGCTCCTTTCTGGCTGCGACGCCCAAAGCCATTTTTTGCTGATCTGGGCCCTGGTGGCTCCTGGCCAGTGTGGTTTGGGCATGGCCAGGCCCCGCAGCCATCCTCTGCTCATGGCAGGGGAGCAGCAGAGGGGCAATAAATGCTGGGGGGGGCTGCAATCCCTGGCTAACCAGGTCTGCAAAGCTGTGCTCGAGGGGGTGAGCTGGAGCAGGGAGAGGTTTGTGCTGCCGGTTAAAGTTTTAAATTCATTGCGATCTGCAGAAATCCCTTTCCCCCTGTCCCGCGGCACCCTGTGGGAACTGTCTGACCTGAGATAAGGACAAGAAAAAAAACCCCACCCTAAAGAGGCTTCAAAATCTACTGGAAACCAAAAACCGCAGCGGCCAGTAGCAGGAGGAAGCCCATCACAGTCAGGAGAGAAGGGCAGGGGCTGGAGGAGCCGGCGGGGAATCGCGTTCTCGTGGGCTTCAGCGTCCGGTCCCACTGGGTGAGGATGGGCTGGCGGGCCCCCTCCCAGCGCCCAGGACCCCCCAGCCGGTACTGGTAGGGGGTGCAGGGGCCGAAGAAAAGGCTGAGGGCCAGCCGGGGGTCTCTGCAGAGCAGCCCCAGCAGGCTGGGCTTGGCGCTGATGAAGGAGGCGAGCTTGTCCATGGAGACCAGGCAATCAGTTTTGAGGACTTCGTCAAAGGAGAGACCGAACCGTAACGAATTGGAGAAGAAAAAGAGGTGGGGGGAGGACTGGTGTCAACAGGGAGGAGGCGAACTGGAGGTCAGATGCTCTGCATCTGCATTGTGACTGCATCCAAATGCAACCGGGTTCCCCTTAGGAGAGGACTGGGCGTACGTGCAGTGGGAACCTGGGTCTGTCTTGGCCGCCCAAATCCTGCCTGTGACACGACACGTGTAAAGCGATGCTGGCTCTGGTACACACCTCTCACGTGCATCCGTCAGTCTTTCACTTCATCACCCACAAGTTGCATCTTCCCCCACCCCCTCTCCACCTTAGTGGGCCTTTTCTAAAAGACTTTGTCAAACCACTGGTGTTTTGGTTTGTTTGTTTGTTTGTTTGTTTTTTTAAATATTTTTCCCTTTGCTCTCTGCAGAAAAGTCACGTGCAGCATGAGAGAGGCAGCACCTTTTAGTTTCCCCTCACATTCATTTCCACCAAATATTGCAAAAATGCCTGGTGAATTGGAAAATTGCTCCCAGTTTGCTTTGTCCGCAGAATTCACGGCTTCACGTCCCACCTTCAGTGGGCTGAAAAAAGCCATGGGTGTTTAGCTTTGTATTGCACCGCAATTCTTCTGCGCAATTCTGCACCTCCCTCTTTTATACCTTTTCTGCTATAGCTATCTGGGAGAGCCAGGGATTAATATATCGCCCAATTTCCTTGTTTTATCTCATTCGTTTCCTAATAATTCTTCGCCTCTGATTCGACCCTTTGCCTGCCCATGAACTATGTGCCGATGTGCTGAGACACCGATTCACAGTGATTGGGATCCCTGTGCTGAGAGGTGAGACAATTTGTACGTACACCTCGGGTTGTCGTGTCCCACCCCCCCCCACCCCCCCGCCCTGCTGAATTACTTTGCATTTATTACCATTAATTTCTCTGCCATTTTATCTCTCGGGTCCCTGGGGACTCTGGCGCACTTCCCCAGCTCCCAAGCAAGCTTTAGTCACGACTACCCTGAATTAATTTGTTCCCGTCATCAACGGGCAAAACATCAGCGTCGAATCGAAGGTGACGTTGGCTCAGTGCAAGCAAATAAAGGGGTGGCTGGACCTGGGCATCACCCCCGCCTCCGCTGTACGTGCAGAGAGCAGCCACAGGTTGTGAGCCCGTGTATTGCTGCCCCCACACCCCCCATCCCCGAATTCCAGGGGCTTTTCAATCCACTGCAAAAAAACTTTGGGGCTCTGGGGAACGGCTTACCATCGCGCTTGGTTTTTCTTCTTCTCATTGACTTCCTTCTCCATGACAGACTGAGGAGGCAACCGGCACAAGCCTAGAAGAGAGAAGAAAGCATCCTGCAGAGTTTAACTCCTGGGGGGGGTGGGACACTTGAGAACTCATTCAGTGGTGCAAAACGTGGGAAGCCCTTCCCCGGGAGGGCAGGAAAGCCTCATTGCTTGGATTTAGCTCGGCAGCGGCAATTCCGCCAGAGACCAGCCCTCCACTGTGGTACAAATTCACCTGCGCTTTTTCCTGCTCTTACAGATTTGTGCTGTCAGGGCACAGGCAGATGATGTGGGGCGAGATGGGCTGTGCAAGCCCCAGAGAGGATCGTCCCAAAGGGAAAACCCAGAGTGTCCCCCATCTCTGTGGAAGAGCCTTGATGCAGCATTCCACACCAGCCCAGTTTTTATTTAAAAAAAAAAAAAAACCCAAACCAAACCCAAACCCAAACCAATAACAAAAAACCCACGTAGATTTCTTTCCTCGCCCCAATAGTTACAGATAATTTCTCTCATGGGGCAACGGGACTCTTGTCCTTTGGTAGTCATGGTGGACAAACCACCCTGTCCCTTAAAGAGATATGAATTCTGCCAGGATGGATCCACCACAGTATCTTAAAGATGACTTTTATCTGTGCATCCAGGTTTATGTATCCATCTCTGCGCCCTGACTTCTAAAATGTTTGAGAGAGAAAATACTGTCTTGAACAAACTAGTTCCAGATGGTGGTTTGGAGGCTCAGGTGCAGAAGCGCGCGTCAGCTGAGTCACAGTAAGTCTCGGCTTGCAGCAGGCGGGGTACAAAGCATTAGCTTAAAAGCATCAGCTTAACGGGCAAAAAAAAAAAAAGTGATTTAAGGTAGATGTCATGATCTTGCACGTAGCTTGGACCAATCGTGCACTCATGTTGCTGTAGCTCAGCTGAAGTGAAATAACCTGGGAAGTCTGAGCCCTAGAAATGCTCACTTGTCCCCTGTGGAGTGAGCTTCGGGGTCCCCAAGGACTGGGGCATGGAGAGGACAAGACGCGCCTAGTTTGAACTGTGTTTTGGTACATGGGAGAGCTCACGTTAGCTCTCCTACCTTTGAAGACACGGGTCACCCAGCGTGCTTGCATCTCCGTCACAGGCATGATGGCTCCGAATGGCTTGATCAGCCCAAGGACGGCCAGGGTGGGCCTCTGCAGGTGGGCTGGGAACACGTATTTGTAGAGGGATGCGTGCTTGTTTTCCACTTTGACAACTTCTTCTTCTAGGAACGGGAAGGAGATGTTGTAGCCTGTGCAGAAGACGATGATATTGATGGGTTCCTCCTCAGGGCAATTGTGGAAGACAACCGAGTTGTCCTTGAACTCCTTCACGCCCGGCTTTATGGTGATCCTCCCTGTCAGGATGTAGCTTGGAAGGTCATCGTTCAGCACAGGCTCACGCACCAAGCAGCTGTGGAGAGTCGAGGGGCTCTGAGTGTTGGAGACCATGAACAAGCCCAGCTGGTGCCCCTGCTCCTCCTCCCCAGAATCTCCAGCCCCATGACCTCCTGGTGTCATTTGCTCCAAACAGCCCTACCTCCTCCCTCTCCTAACACTGACATATTGCTGTCCCACGGCCCGTGTGACTCATGGGCATCTCCTGCCTTCTTCCTCCATTCGCTCAATTACTCTTTAAACCACCTCTTTTCAGAGCTGATCCATGCTTTAAAGCCTCCCTCCTCCTCTTTTCCCAGGAAGCCTCATGAGGAAAAATCCTCTGGTCCTTTCTGGGCTTTTCCAGCATGCTCCATCTCACACCACCTGAGGGGGCTACAGCCTATCTTCTCCCACCAGGCTACAGACTCCCTGCTGGAGATGACCCCATTCTGGGTGCTGTTTGCTGCATTGATTGGTGTTGGTTGCTGGAGATCTCCCCTCTGTCCGCAGCACAAGCCCTGTGACACCACACGGGATGGGAGCCACCAAGGAGTCCCTCTTCTCTGGTTGGAGGCCATAGTTTTCATGCTTGAACCACTGGTTCACCCTGTAGTTAATTAACCCCCGTGAAAGGGGTCCAGGGAGGCTGCTTCTGATCAAGCTCATAAGGCGAGTGTTGAAAACCATGTCCCATGGGTAACCGTGGTCAAACACGCGGCTGAGCACCCAGGCGCCTCGGCCAGTGCAAACCGTCACCTGGGAGAGAGCAGGGAATCAACGAGTCGGGTGATGAATTTGCTGCTTTGCCTTTATACGGTAACCCCAGAGGCGCACGGTGCAGACATCTACGCAACAAAAAAGCGGCAGCAGCACCTTTAAGATCTCCTGGCAGCTGGAGATGGAGGTGGAAGCAGAGAGAAGAGAACAACTAGCTTTCTTTCAGGGTAGCTTTGTGACCAAGAAATACGCGTTCAGAAACACTGTTTGTACCCCACGCAGGGTGATCACTGGAGCAGGGCAGGTTTAGATGAGACATTAGGAAGAAGTTCTTTACACTGAGGGTGGTGAGACACTGGCCCAGGTTGCCCAGAGAGGGGGTGGAGGCCCCATCCCTGGGGACATTCAAGGCCAGGCTGGATGAGGCTCTGAGCAACCTGGTCTAGTTGAAGATGTCCCTGCTGACTGCAGGGAGGTTGGACTAGATGGCCTTTAGAGGTCCCTCCCAACCCAACACAGTCTGTGATCCCAGCTTGCTCTCCTTATGGTGATGGCAAACCGAGCTATTACCCCCAGCATCACCCTCTCGGCACCCCTGGGGTGGCTGGGTGGTGGTACCTTCGTGGCTACACAGCTGGCCTCCACCGCGATGTCCACTCCCGAATTGCCCATGGCGACCACAAGGACACGCTTCCCCTGAAACACGTCGGGATGTTTGTACTGCCTGCTGTGGAAGTACTGGCCTTGAAACTTCTCAATGCCTTGGGGGAAAAAGAAGCAAAGCTTTTAATTACTTGAGCATTTGCGGGGGTTTTTTTTGGGAGAACTGGCATAGAACCAATCCAGATAGCAAGAGCAAGGAAGTGCAATCAGTGGCCGCTAGGGACTTAGGGAGGTCCAGCCCTCCATCCCACGCACACAGATTTGGTGTTTCCTCTCCAAAATGAGGTCTCAGACGTGCTTGCACGGCAGTGAGCAGGCACACATGTGCTGGGCGGGACTTGGATGACAGTTACGTGCAAGAGCTGCGCTGGTACAGTCTGAGGATTCAGCCTCTACAAGGTGGGGACGCAGAGGTTCAGAAAAGCCTGCGGACCTCCTGTCCTACAAGCAGCTTTAGAAGCCCTCGATAAGGCTGATGACAAGGCAACCCTCTCTGTGCTGAGAACTGGGGAGACTCATCACAGCTGTGGTGAATACATCCCTGTCAAAGATGATGGCGCTTCAGTGAGAGGACCTTGTCTCATCCCACATACTGCGCGGGCAGTTTCTCTGAGGCTAAACCATCCTACCTGGGAAGTTTGCTCCGCAAAAACAAGGCTGCTGAAGCAGGAGGAACTATCGCTGTTCACGCCAGGAGGTTTGAAAATCAGAAGCAAGAAAAGGAAGGAAGCATTTTCCCCAGAGGAACCACTAATCCTTCTTCTCCCCCCAGGCCCTGGAAGCAAGTAACCACAGGCAGCCTCGTACTGTACCAGGAAAACAGTGCAGGGGGAGGGACGGCTCGGAGAAATTGCCGCTGCAAACCATAATGGCATCGAAGACGTGCGATGTCTGCTTCCCAGCTGCCTCTGTAACCACATCCCACTGGCCCGTGGTGGCAAAGTCGGGGCGTTTCTGGATGCTGACAACAGTGGTGTGAAACGTGGGAGCCAAGCGGAGTCACCGGCGGTGCCCGGCACGCACAGGGAGCGGGGCAGCGCCGGGGCACCCGTCACTCACCCCAAACCCGACGTGCTCCCGGAGGCAGAAGCGCTTGGCATAGCGCCGGAGGTAGTCCAGGAGCCGGGCATTGGGCAGGAACACCGGGAAATCCTCAGGGTAGGGGAAGTCAGAGAACGCCGACGTCTCCTTTGAGGTGTTGCTGATGACCGAGGGGTAGAGGCTTGGCCGGCCAGCCTCGACGTGCTCCTGGCATCACAGGGTACATCAGCCCTGCACCCCAGGGTGGGGACTGTCCCCGTCGTCCCGTCCCCCCCCCCCCGCCACTCCCCTTCCCCTGGTCTCAGGGAGTGCATCTGGGAGAGCTCAGCACCCAGCAAGATCTCACGCCCCTTCCCCAACCCACCGGATCCCAGTTCGACCCGCTCCCCAACCTGCAAAGCCGCAGCTCCCACGGGAAGGGGAGACGGGCATCGCCAGCTCACCGTATAGCGCCAGAGCCCCCCGATGTCCTGGCTCTGCTCGAAGCAGGTGGGCTTCAGCCCTTCATCCAGGCAGCGCTTGGTGGCCATCAGCCTACTGACGCCCGCGCCCACCACCGCCACTCTCATCCCTGCCGTCTCTGCCGGGGACCTGGGCTGCGAACGGGGCTTAACCTGGGAGAAACCCCACGGACGGTCACCACGGTCTCAGGGAGCAGCTGCCGGCACACCCTCTATAGGGGATTTCTCTGTACGCCACCCCCAAACCTTGCATTCCCTTTACCAGCATTCCGGGCACTTAATTTGCAAGTTAGATTAAATTACTCTAAATATTAATTTTCTCTTTTTTTTTTTTTTTTTAATTAAATTAAATCCATCCACTTTCACACTGTGCTCACCAGGCTGCTTTCAAAAACCCTGCAGTTGCCCTGGAAACTCGCTTTGAAAGCAGGGAGTTAAGCCACGCATCGCTGCCAGTTTTTATTTACAAGCTGCGTTTAAACTATCCCTCCTTATCAGTCTTGCAAATAGTTGTATTTTGTCTTTGGAGATCTGCCCCTGGCTTTTTTTGAAAGGAAAGCAAAACACGCACCGGGACTATTCAGCCTCTGCCTCGCTGACTGGGTCCCGGCCCCCGTCCCTGGGGAAGATGACATGGCCACCGACGCCGACGGAGGGGCTGCAGGTATAGCACACCCCGGCTTTAGGGACGCTTTTGTGTCTGTCTGCCAAAGCCGCCCCGCTGGGGAGATCTAGGCTGGACAGACAGACTTGCAGGGCTGCAAACAGCTCAACCCCAGAGCTCAAAACGCAGCAGCCCCCGGGTAAATATCCATCCCTACGGAGACCCGAACCCTTCTAGATACTGCTGGGTGATGAAATAAGGGATGGCGGCTACATGCCGTTGCTCGGGCTGGACGTTGCTGGAGCAGGGGCCACCACATGGCTGTTGCAGCCCCTGGTTTCACCCCAGGGCTGGTGGGGAGCACCCTGCCCAACTGAGTTATTCACCCGGCGTAGCGGGACGGCTGGGTGGCACCGGCCCCTCCATCCCAAGAAGCACTTTCAGCTTCCACCAGATGCAGGGGATGCTGTATTCACCAGGAAAAAAAGGAGTCTCCAGTAGAAAAATGGGGTCGGGCACAGTTTTTTCTATAAAACACCAAATTCTCCCCAAACAATTTAGACTTTCAAGTAGGAAGGCAGCACCTAACGAATACCCTGCTTTCCAAGGCTGGAATGAAAATCGGACTTTTTTTTCCTTTTTAAAGGAAGAAAGTGCCAGCATAAGCTGCTCATTGTTTCACTGTTTTGGGTGAGTGGGGTTTGTTTTGGTTTTTTGTTTTGTTTTGGTTTTTTTTTGGTTTTTTTTTTTTTTTTTTGCATGGTGGGAGTTAACTTATATCACAAACATCTCCCAGCTACGTATGCTATTTAATTCCCTACCCTTTTGCAGGGAAGCCAGAAATAACATCCAGGAGACACTGTCTCAGCTACCCCGTGCCTGCTTCTGCCACAGTTTCCACATTGTCCCTGCAAGTATTCTCAAGCCATGGGGTGCTTGCGTGGGGCAGGGGAGGAATGGAAAGGCTTCGTAACCACCCCCCCCCTCCGGAGACACTTACCTCCCAGCCTCGGCTGCCGGTGCTCCGTCTCACCATCGCTGTGGGGAGAGTTCCTCCTGCTCTGGATTTATAGGCGAGACTCGGCGCTTTGGCAGAGGCAGGGGAGGATGGGCAGCTTGCCATCCCTCCCCCCCCTCCACCCACCCCCCAAAACCCAGCATGGCCACCCCACTCCCAGGGCGGTTGCACAACCCAAGTTTGCAATGGGAGGAGTGGCTGGAGTCGCCGGCTGCCGTGCGGAGCGAGCTGGACGGCCCAGGTGATGATCCCCTAAAGGAGAGATGGAGTGAGGTGGGACGAGACCAGAGCGGTCCAGACGCATCCCCTGCAAAGCGGGTTGTGTGTGTGTGTGTGTGCGCGCGCGGGGGGGGTGGCTTCATCTGCGGGATGTTTTCACTTGGTTCTTGGCTGCCTACCAAAAGGGAGACGAAGCAGCCGACAGACAGCGGGGTTTCAGCAGGACTTTGCACCCAGGGCACCTTCCCCCCCCCCCCCAAAAAAAAAATAATTAAAAAAAAAAAAAAAGGACAGAGCTGGTTTTGCGATCGCTGGTCACGGCGGCTGTCATGCCACCCGCGCCGGTGGCAGGCGGGAGGCTCCCCGTGCAAACTGGGAGAGCGTGAAATGGCCACAAACACCAGCGTAGCAAGGCCCTAAACACGAAGAAAGCGGAAACGCTAGCCGAAACATCAATGCAGGACACAGCACCCATCCAGGTATCTCCCCGGGGTAAGCGATCCCAAATTTGCTCTCAGTTCTTTAAGCTGTTTGAATAACCAAGGGAGGGGGAGCAAAACCCATCCGAGGTCTGCAGACCGGAGGGTGGTAAATAAAACAGCTCCATCCGACAGAGACGTCTGCTCAGAGCCTGCACTCAAAGCTGCAGAGGCAGGAGATGGGCCGGTAGCTGAGATTTGAAACTAGAAGTGGAAATAGGACGCACATCGGCAACGAGGAAGGTCGGCAGCCATAGGAAAAGTCTGCCGAGCTTTGTGGAGGATCCAGGCACTTGAACAAAATATGTTCGGTTGGTGGAGGGACAGGACTCACCGCCCCAGTGCTGGGGCACCGTCAGGAGCGTGGCAGCCTGGGCTGTCACCCAACTGCAGCACCCACGCGGGGACATCAGCCCTCTTGGGCTTCCCCTGCCTCAGGATTTCCCACCTCTTCTGCCCCAATCCCCCGCTCCTGGCTTTGACCCCATCACGGTCTGGGAACGGCTGTGCCAGCCGCACTCCGGCACAGCTCTGCGAGCGGCAGCCGAGAGCGATGCGCTCGCAGGGGCGCTGGGCTCTGTGAAATCAAGACTTCACATCAAAATTCAGATTTTGCTCTCTCCCAGGCCCAGTGGGACGCAGCTGCCGAGGCGAATGGGCAACGAGCCTCGCACATCTTTGACGCTGTTGGGGTTTGCGCGGGCTGCGTCTCACAGCCCTCCCTCCCTCCAGACTCCTCTCCGGATGCACAAAGCTTTGCACCTGCAAAGATGCTTGCCAGCAGTCAGCGAAAAGACATAGGAAATCCACGAAGGCAAATATTTCGTTCTTTATCCGCTCCTGCTTTTCTGTGTTTCCCAGCAGGCATCCAAGTGACTTGCAGTTAGAGGGATGCTGTGGCAGCTTCCCAGTGTGTTAGTGCTTTTTGGGAGGGCAGTCCAGGGAAGCTTTCTAAAAGAATAAGTTGTATTTTGGCGTAGATGAGCTACTGGCATGGAAATGGAGCCAGATGCCCTTGCTGCAGCTGCTTATAGCAGTGGTGGCTCTGGCTATCCCTGATGGGGAATCCGGTCCGGAGGTGCAGGAGAAGACGTAGCGAGCGGCACCACATGAGTCTAGGTTAGAAACACCTCGAAAGCCCCAGCACCCTGGCATTAAAACTCACTTTCCTGTGATCTGCCTCAGGTCACAGACTCACAGAACGGCGGGGCTGGGAAGGCACCTCTGGAGATCATCTCGTCCAAGCCCCTGCCAGAGCAGGGTCACCCAGAGCAGGTGGCACAGGAACGCCTCCAGGCAGGGTTGGGATGTCTCCAGAGACGGAGACTCCACCACCTCTCTGGGCAGCCTGGGCCAGAGCTCTGCCACCCTCACAGCAAAGAAGTTCCTCCTCACGGTGAGATGGAACTTCCCATGGCCAAGTTTGTGCCCGTTACCCCTTGTCCTGTCGCTGGGCACCACTGAGAAGAGCCTGGCCCCATCCTCCTGACACCCCCCCTTTCAGTATTGATAAGCATGGATAAGATCCCCCCTCAGTCGTCTTTTTTCCAGACTGAAGAGACCCAAATCCCTCAGCCTTTCTTCATGAGAGAGGTGTTCGGGTCTGCAGCGTACTGCTCCACAAGTACCCCTGGGATGGTCTGGACCAGGTATGCAGAACAAAGTATCAGTGGAGATGGACAGTGTGATAGCAGGGAGGTAATTACAGTAATTATGCGCATGCACACACATGTCCAGGGCGCTGAAAAGCCCTTGGAAACACGCAGGGAAATTCTGGTTGCTTTACTCACCTCTGCTGCTGGCACGACAGGAGAGGACGTCCTGATCCCTGCGCTCTGCCATCCGCTGCCGGCAGGGACACCCAGGACCTGTCTCTCCAGGGACAGTCTGTGCAGAGCAGAGAGGAATGAGCACATCACGGGGGTTTATGATATTCTCAGGGCTAAAAAAACCCCACCTTCACGGCCTGGTGTTCGAGCAGAGCATCCCTTGGTACCCCCACTGGGGGTAAGTCCCCCCCAAATTTCTGTCCTCGTGAAGACGGGAGCAGACACAGCCGCAGAGGCCCCCGTCCCCCTTTCTGAGCCAGCAGGATCTGCTGCCGCCCTGTTGGGGAGGGAAGGGGGGACCCCGCCATCACGTGCACAAACCGATGGGGAAAAACGGGCTTTCTCCGAGGGATGGGGTGAGGCCAAGTGAGGGCACAAAATTTGGGGGGAACTATTTTACCACCTTCCCTCTTCCCAGTCTGGGACATTGAGCAGCTGGGTTTATCCACGTCCTCACATGCTGGGTCAAAGCTCCTTAGATACTGGGGATGTATCGGTCACGAGGGGCCACGGGGAGGGCCAGGAGCAGCAAATAACCGGTGGTGGCTCAGGAGGAGCACTGGGAATGAGATGCTCATGCACCTGCCAACCGGTGAGTCCCTTCTCCCCTTGAGGAGCAAAGTTCCCTGGCACCGTCACACAAGCCCGGGCTCTGCAACGGGCTTTTTATCCTTAAAATAGAAGGAAGGAGAAACTTGATATGTCCGTTTAGCCTTAATCAGACGGGAAAGCCACGTTCTCCGCAAAACTCCGGCACCAGTTTTATCATCTCTGTTTTAAATAACACTTGAAGCCAAAGAGGGGCAAATCGATGTACAAACAAGTCTTAGCACAGCCCACTTTGCTGTTTTCTAGGCTTGTGTCAGCAGCTTTTGGCGTGTGTCATGGCGAAGGGGGACAGGAAAAAAAGAGACAAAAAGGGAAGTTTCTTGTTAAGCCAGTCTCTAAGCGAAGCAGGGTGCTCACCACCAAGCAGCCGTTGCCGCCACACACAGTCAGGAGCTGACAGGATGCTCAGGGGCTCATCAGTGAAACACTTAATTTTCCCCTCTCCAGTATTATCACTGCCCCCCCCCCACACACACACCTTAACTGACCAGAAATCTTTAATCGCCATTTCTTTACTGCACAGAGAGGTGAGGCTGCCCCAACAGCGGCTGTTGCCTCCTGCTGCTTCCCACAACGCTGCGGGATATGGCGATCCGTGAGTGAAGAGACCCTGCAAGCAGCTGCTGGTGGGAAAAATATATTCCCACCCACCCCCCACCAAAATCCAGAGCCTGGATTTTGGCTGTGAAAAAAAAAAAAATTGCTTGTGCTTTGGCCCCAACGCCAAAAGGACAATTTCCTGCTTGAAAAAAAAACCCAACAAAATCGCCACCCCAAGCATCAGGGGCCATTTTTCCTACTTATTTTACTGTTTCCAGCACACAGAGGACACTGAAGCACTGCAGCCAGCAGCAGCAAACACTGGCAAGGCACTTTATTTCTTTGTAATTCAATATCTGAAACTCTTCCTGAAACCTCAGAAGAGGCATCACCATTCAGGAGACCCAGAGGACGCGGTGGAACAGACACGGGCTGTAACAGGTACGGTGGGAGAGGACTTTGCTTGCTGGGCAAGGAGGTACCTGCATGGAAGGCACAAGTGCTTTACTCCAGACATACTTGGCAGACTTTAACCTGATTTAATAATAAGTCACTGCATTTTCCAAGCGTGTAATCTGCGGAATTCATCAAGAAGCAGCTGCTTGTTAAACCTGTTGCCTCCTATTGCATTAAAGAAGCCATAAGAGCTGCAGTTTTAAAGTTCTTGGGTTTTGGAGGCTTTAAGACGTACATTTAAGAGATTCCCCAGATGACTACTCAGAAATCTTCCCAAGAACAACCCGGATGGACACATACACCCTCCTTTGCCCACTATATCTTCGTACCAGGACTCAAATCGGATAAACATGTACAGTCCAGGCTCCATGGGAGACGTACCCGAATAACACGCTGCACAAGGAAAGGCTTCAGACCCTCCTCATCGCTTCTGAGCCAAACCCCAGGGGTTTGGGGTCTCTCTCGGTTATTTCACAGGTAATAAAACATAACTACTGAAGAGACCATCAGAGCAAGCAGGCGTTACAGTTAAGGTAACGTGTAAGCAAATAATCGTAAGGAAGAGCTGCCTGGAAAGCACATGGTTGAGACACGCACACGCCGACCAGAAGGCACCTTCCCACCACCACCACCAGGTGAAGTCACGCACCAGCCTTCGAGCGCTTGCAAAAATTCAGTCAGCGCATTTGACCCCTTTCTGTAAATATTGACGGCACTTCCAGGCCAGGCAGTTTAAACGCTTTCAGTTCCTGCCCTCTCTAGCGGAGGCGTTGCCTGCGGCTGACATCCCTGTCCCCCGGCACAGGGATGGGGCAGCACTACTCATTCAGGCAGAGACGTGCTCCTGCACCACCCCAGCCCCCTACCTAGGAGCACTTTTGTGCATTTACTCCAGAAATCAGGTTTTTTAAGAGGACAAAACCCCCAACACTAAGTAAGGTGCCATTTTTAGACCACTCAGAAGTACCTTGCTGAAGAGCTGGCACAAGCACTGTGGAGCTCACATCAACTGGCAAATCTTCTTCCATCTCTGATAGCCTCACCAGACCCTAGGATACAGGATGGGAAGGGACCTCAGGACCATTCAAGCCATCTTCTCCTCCAAAAGCAGCTCTAACTGACCTTTACCACCTTGTTTCCTTCAGCTGTTTTAAAAACCTCCGGTGATGGAGACTCCAGCACCTCCCACACAACTTCGTGTTTGCTTTTGGAGGGGCCATCAAGTTTTCTCTTGTCTCCCCAGCAGAGACAAGCTGTTAGCTGACATTTGCAGATAATTGAGGAGATTTTTCAGCACCACCCCTCCATCAGTTTAAATGGGAACTTTCCAGATTAAATTCATAGAGGAGCTCTGAGTGGCTCTTGCCTTGGCTTGCTAATTGGTCTGAGAAGCTGCTGAGCACTCACAGGTGGTCCTGGGGCCTTGGGGCGGCTCAGCACCGCTGAAGAGTGGTCCCACTGCCTGGTGTTTCCTATTTACGTTCTGGAGCTGATTTTGTATGAGGAAATGCTTCTGCAGGGGTCAGAGTATTGGATTATTTCTCTGAGAGCTTAACCCTGATGAGATCAGGGTTAGGAGAGGTCGGCCCATGGTGGCCAAGGTAGCCAGACTGCAAATAAGCAGATGGACTGATGGCATGAGAGGGTGGGTGGCAGGAGGAGAAACGACAGCACAGAGAGGTGCAACAAGGAGACGTGATGCTGCTGGGGGAGCTTGTGAGCCAAGATCTGCCCCTTTTGTCCCCCCTGACCAGAAGGAGAAGGAACACGTTGAGCTTGGGAGGTGGAAAGAGCCTGGGACCTCCAGTTTAATCCATACAACACAGATCTGGGAATGGGAGTGGAGTAACCTGGCAATAGCTGCTCCTCATGAATATCTTGATCTGAGTCAGACCTGGGACAGGCAAATCCTAAGACCAGCCACCCCCTACCTGCCTTTCCTAAAGCAACACCGGCTCTCCAGTGCTTCCTCCTGGCAGCCCAGTCCTCACCCTTGCGGAAGGACTCCCGTGGTTTTGTTCAGGTTGCAAAATATGTAATCAATTCCACAATACAACAACGGCAAAACCTTTTTTATCTGGAAGGATTAGTGTCCAGAGAGTAAATAATGAGTTTGTCAGGACTGGAGACAAGACTTCTCTCCTGCCCTGTCTTCCCAGGGATCAGCTCCTCTGTTCCCTGTGCTCAGAAATACCTGTAGTGTGGGACCAGGCCATATTTATCTGCTTGTAACATGTCGATGAGAAAACACAACAAATTTCATGATAGCCCCTCTGCTCTGGAGGGGTCCACCTTCTCCTTGGCCTCTGGGGAGAGCCCCACCTCCACGTCCAACCCCAAATTCCCTGGACCAAATGCCAAAATGGTCTTCCCTTCGCATCCCTCAAGGGTCTTGTGGAAATAACGGCCCTTGAACATCTCAACATCTGCAAGGAGAAGAGATGGAAGGACCGTCCAGGACTCCAGGAGCTCTGAACTCTAATATTCAGAACAAATTTGGGTACAACCTAAAACTCTAAGGTGCTGGGACCCAGACTTGGGTGGTGGTGACATTGCAGATTGTATATATTTGGTTGGGAAACAGAGGAAAGGTGGGTGAAGCCAGGGCTGAGCTTAGGGGTCCATTCCATTGCTTGCATCAGGACCACTGCAGCACAGATTAGCCTCCACCTGAGCTCAGACACTTCATGAGAAACGCATCCATCCATCCTTGAGAAAAAAAGGTGATACGATACTGCTTTGCTAAAGAATACAGCAAATGTAAGCTTTCAGGAAAGCATGTAAATGGCCTGTAGAAACTATTGAAACATTGTCTTGCTGCTGCTGAGACAGCAGAAGTGGGAGACGCTGTTTGCTAAGTATTTGCAAAAGAGCCACGTTATTTTTTGGCAGACATTTGAAGATGGCTACAGGAGGCGAGCTGGGAACGTGGGCTCCTCCCTGACAACGCTCCTGCAAAATGCAGCGTCACACGGTGATGGGACCAGCTCGGCGACACCTCACTCCCTGCTGCCCTCCTCTCCCCCCGAGGAAGATCCCAAGCTCAGAAACCATCTCCCACGCCACGCACAGGCCTCGCACAGCACCGCTGCTGCAAAACGGCAGGGATGCGCATGGAAAAAAAAAAGCTGGGATTACCAACAGCCTTTTTTTGCGGTAAACCCAGATGGCAACCCCTGCCCTGCACAATGGGTGGGATTTTGCCGGCATCTCCAACAACGGGCTGCGGCAGGGATTTAGCTGGTGGGAAAGCTGGGAACGGCCTCATTTCATGGCCACCCCTTCAGGACAGGTGGACTTTTCTGGAGAAGCCTGTGAGCAGCGTAGTAACCCATCTGGGGACCACGGGTCTGCGTCGCCCGCCTCCTGCAGTGGCTCCCAGTAACAGCTGCACGGTCTCTGGGAATATCGTCAGGTCTGGGCTTTACCAATGAAACCAGAAACACAAGCGCAAACAGCTGGGATGTATTTTTTTCAAAGGTCTAAGCCTCGTTCTGTGAGGCACAAGGGAGGAATAATCCGGCAGTGGTGAATCATCCATCTCGTGCCGCGTGGCATTGGTGTCAACAGCCAAGAACAGCTGCCGTAGCCCCTCTGCAGCCCCATGGCGCCGGATGCAGCGCCCAGGTGTTGGAAGGGGACGCTGCTGGCCAAACATTTGGACTGTTCCTCTGCTTTTCCGCAAACCTCCATTTGCTTCCAGCCAAGGACAGGCTGAAGGCTTTGGTTTCGGCCCCTCCAGTGGGGCGTAGGCTGGGACCTGGCCACCAGCAGCCCTGGCTGGCTGTGGACGGGCCAGCTGCCTCCCTGGATTCCCACCTTACAGCTGCTTGGTTGGTATTATTCTGGAAATAACTTGCCCATCTGGCACACATGCAGCTTGTTAACCCTGCTCCTACCTGTAGCAGCACTCTATAAACAGCTCCTACCTTGGATGGACTCCGGCAGGACATATGGATGTATATGGCAACCGACACCAACCACCACAGCATCAAAAAAGGCCAGTTCCTTCTTCCCATTAGTTTTGGTGGCAACAGCCCACTGGCGAGTGGCTGAGAAGTCCTGGAATTTATTTTTTATATCCTGCTGACTGTGATCCGAAAGGAAAACCATAGCAAATGGTTTACATCAATGGTTTACAAATCAATACATGGGTCCTGCACGATGCCAACGTGAAACAGGCAGAGCTGGGTGCTCAGTTGTGCTTCCCACCCTCACTGGCCTTAAAATAGCCAAGCCAGCTGTGAGTAATCGGTCATCTCGGGCCCTCCTGGCTTGTCCCCCTTGAATTGGTGGGGGATTTCTGGGAAACAAGCATTTACTGACCCACATAGGGACAGAGCGCCCAGCCCCAGAGGGGAGCAGGCACCCCGCGGCACCGATGCTGTTGCCTCCCACCATTTCAGCGAGCTCTGGGACAGGGGAGCCAGCAGGACCACCTGGTGAACTGGTCCTCGCTAGGTGGAACACTTGCTCCAGCAAAACAGAAATAACGGTCATGGTATTTGGTCTGTCATCACCCAGCAGCTGGCCTCGGTGTTGGCATCCCCAAGGCAGCCAGCAGCAGCAGCATCGTGAAATGCTGGCTAAAATTCTGGCTTTTTGGAGCAAGGCGGTAATGGGTGAAAGCATCACGAGGGGCTACTGCTTACGGACAGGTAAAATTAATTGTTCGAATAGCAGAGGAAGGTGGAAGCTGGCGCAAAAGGAAACATGGGACACATCTCTGCTCTGCAAAGGACTGCCCCGCGGTGCCCTCATTTGGAGGGACGCTGTTGGGTTTGGGGGTTTGACACCGGGGTGGGTTTGCACGCGTGAGAACAGCCGCAGAGCAGAGAAATTAATAAATTAATAAAAAGCAGGCGGGTATAGCTTCCCCGTGACCCGCCGGCCAGCAGTAACGCCCTGTAACCTGCGCAGGGAAGAGCAGCGCAGCCAGCATGCTCTCGGTGACACAGACCCAGCGCAGGCCGTGACCTCATATCTGATAACGATGAGGTCATTCAACCCTTTTTGCAGGTGTATGCCAGCCCCAGAGAGCCCTTGTGACAGCCTGACCCATGTCCCCTTATTGACCGCCGCTGAGGAAGGGGGCTGCCCTGCCAGCGCCCAACAAACCCTCCTCATTCAGTCCCTGGCATCATCTCCGCTCACCCGGGTGGCACCCCAACACCTCCCCAGTGCACCCCACAGCTCCCAGTGGCGTCAGCTGCCTCTTCTCTCCGCTGTCCTTTCTTTTGCAGAGCCTTGTACCTTGGCTTTCCAAAGGCAAGGGCTCCTGGCACCCATGGTGTTCAGCAGGGGTCCTGCCAGCACGCTGCAGCTCAGCACAAGGCAAGCAGTGACGTCCCCCACCCCTACAGGCTGCGTCCCGGCCAGTTAACGAGGCTGCCATCATCAGCTAGAAAGAAATATCACACTGATAAACCACACGCAGCTCGTTAATTGCAAGAGAAATTAAAAAAAAACCAAAACCAAAACACAACTGATGAGATGATGCCACTGTATTTTATTTCGTGTTTGTTGCTGAGATAGTTGGTACATCTGAGGTCTCGAGTTGGACCACAGGCGCAGGAAAGGATTGCTTCCCACCACAGCTACGCATTGTTTGGACTGGAAGAAATACGAGGGGCAAACCCCTTCATCTCCTGGCAGGAGGCAGCACCATTAGCAGAGACACTGAAAAGGGAAGAGCAGGCATTCCATAGTCGCATTCCCAGGGCTAGAGCCCACAGTAATGATGCTATTTTGCATTTACGCGATGCCTTTCCCAAAACCATGGAGCATTTTGCAAAGCTGCTATTGCCGCGTGGAGGAGAAAAGCTGAGATGCCCCGAGCTGCCCCCAGGCAGAGACCTTCTTGAGGAGCACCAAAATTATGCCGTGGGCTGGTTCCACCTGCAGCAGATGGACACAAAGAAAAAAAACCCACAGGATCCAGCCACATCAGGAGTTCGGCAGCTCACCAGGATGGGTCCAGCTCCTCCCCGCTTGCTCAAGTGAGGGTGAACCTTGGAGTCTTTGCCCTCCCCAGGACAGTAATTGGGCAGGTAGCACATCCCCATCACACCTGGACAAACCTTAGGAGCGGCCACAGAGACAAGGCACAGGGGCCCATCCACGCTGTCGCTGCGGGGCTGGCGATGCCTGATGGGAAGTGGAGTGGCTCTGAGGGAGATGTCTCCAAGGGTGCTCTCGCCATGGCCGCCGCAGCGCTGCGTTACACGGCCCCGGCGTTTTGTCTGGGAGACACAGATCATCTCAGCTTTTGGACGCTCACACGGTTCAGTGAAGTCCGGACATTGTTCTGAGAGCTGGTGGGTCGTTTACCATTTTTTAAAGTTATTTTTCAAAAGGGCCAATTCAGGAAAGGTGGTTTTAGCCAGGGCATAAGCTCTACACCAAAACTCGTCTCAAAAAGCCAAATATGTTGCCTCTGGTTTTCCACCAGGAAAAGAGACAGTAGACAGGGAGCGATTTAAAGATGTGTAGAAATGCACCACTACTCAAATGCATTTAGAGGGACAAAATAACCAACGTTACTTACTGGGGCTTGGAAGTGTTTACACTCTTCCGTAGCCCCAGCTGAGAAACCTCTCAAATTTACCAGGCATGGGGAGGGCACTTGATTTATCGACGCCGTTTTTTAGGGATCTCTTGGTGATTTATTTTCAGGGTAATGAGCAGGGCAGCAGCACGCATTGCCCAGCGGGAGAAAGCATCCCACGCACGCACAGCGCTGGGCGCTCCTGCATCCCTCCCCACCTTCGCCCCGTCCTCCTGGCGTCCCCTAGCAGTAAAGGGCAGCGAGGAGGAGGAGAAGCGGGAGGAAGAGCACCCCCAGCAAGGCCAGGCAGGGGAAGGCGGTGGGGGCGGCGGGGGTGACGCGCGTCCGTGTGGCCTGAAGAGTTCGGTCCCACTGGGTGAGGATGGCCTTTCTGGCCCCGCTCCACTTCCCCGGGCCCACCAGCCGAAACTGGTAGGGGCTGCAGGGGCCGAAGACGACCTTCAGGGCCAGCTGCGGGTCTGTCAGCAGGAGCTTCAGCACGTTGGGCTTCACGCCGATGGCGGAGGCCAACTCATCCATGTAGGCGATATAATCCGTCTGCAGCGTGGTGCTGTTCCTGTACCTTCAGGGGAGAGAGGAGTGGGGGGGGGGGGGGGGGGAAAGAGGGGCTGCTTTAGGTTTTCCCCCTTTTATTTGTTTGTTTATTTAAGCACAGTGAAGGCAGGGTCTGTCCTCTGCTCTCCCCCACCAAATCTGGGGACCAGAGCTGTCTGGGGGCCACAGCTCCAGGGGACGTGCATCGTTGCTACCGCTAGCGGAGGAATCTGGCTCACGAGAAAACGCTGCGTTTTGAAACTTCCTACAACGCAACGGTTTCCAAAAACAAAAAGAAAACATCGCTTGGGCCAGGTTCAGCCTTCGCTGATTATATTCATATTTTTAAATTATTGCTTCACCAACATATCAGGCAGACTCAGAGAGCGGGGAGAGCAAAGCACGGACTTCATGAAACAAAAAAGTGTGACTTTGAAGAATAACGATGGAAACGTTCTATTTCTGTTGGGACCTCACCCTGATAATGTGTGAATGAGAAGTGCTTTTTTGGCCTGATAATGCTCAGCGATGGCAAGTGAGCCTTTGCAGACAGGAAATCTTTCCATCATGAATTTTCCATCTAAACGTGCCTGATTTAGGCCTCCACAGTGCCTGCATCCAGCTCACTTGGGGCCAAGGCAATGGCAGGGCTCTTCTGCCAGCACAAGAGTGCCATGAGCTGCACTTACCACTTGAGCTTTTTCCCCATCTTCTCATCAATGTCATCCATCATCTCGCTGACCGGGGGGAGCGTGCATTGCTCTGGAAAGAAGGCGAAGAGCATCAGCAAAGGGAGATGATGCCCAGGAGATCCCTCCTGGAGTAGGTGGGGTTTGCAGGGGTGAGCTGAGCCCTGGGGTGCCTCTCTTCTCTTTGGTATCAAGATCTGGGCTTGGGTGTGGATGGGACAACACTGGCTTCCCTGTCCTTAAAGTTGTGTAGTGATGCCCAAGAGGCTCTTCTCCCCCTTGCAGTCCCACCACAGGGACCTCATTGCTATCTGCAGCACGTTGAAAAGTGACCTTCTCCCACAGTGCAAGGCACCCCGTCACATGGAGAACCCATTGCTATTACTGGTAATAATACCATTACTGATATTTCTGGCCAAACCCTGTTGTGTTCCTCAGCACTCAGGCACTGCCCTGATTTTCGGTTTCAGCCTGCACATTGCTACTGGGAAAGGCTACTTCCCATGAACAGAAAATAGCCCTTCACCCAACACTTGCCCAACCACCTACCCTGAAACACCTTGACTGCCCAGCGGCACTGGAGGTCTGCTGTTGGGATGGTGGGTCCAAGGGACTGGATCAGCCCAATGACTGCCATGGTTGGCTTCTCAAGCCGAGGAGGGAGAATGCCTTTGTAGAGGGTGACCTGATTGTTCCTGCATTTGACGATGGAATCATCCTCTATGAAAGGATAGGAGTAACTGTAACCAGTGGCAAAGACGACCACATCAACATCATCCTGCACAGTCCCATCTTGAAACAAGACGGATGTCTCTCTGAACTCCTTCACATTTGGCTTCATCACCACCACGCCGCAGGCGATGCGGCTCGGGAGGTCGTCATTGAACACTGGCTCCTTACGGGAAGTTCTGCAAGGGCAAAGGTAGTGGGGATGTCACAGAGGCAGCTTCTGCTGCCAGGGTAGGCGTGGTCCATCCCTGTCCAAAACCAGCACCCCCAGAGGGTTTGGGGGTGGGTGGCCCTGTGTGTACCTGTCCAGTGGCATGAGGCCGAAGTTCTCATGCTTGAAGAACCGGTTCATGCTTCTCACGTACAGCCAGTCACTGATAGGCCTTGGGAGGATGTTCTCCAGCCAGGTCCAGAAACGAGTGATAACCAGCATGTCCCAGGGGTAGCCGTTGTCCCAGACACGGCTCATCACCCACGACCCGCTTCGGGAGCTCAGGTAGACCTGGGGGGACAGCCAGGAAGGCGTGAGCTGCCCCCATGATGGCTGCAAGCCCCCAGGGCTTGCTCACAGAGGCAGTGGCAAGTGCTTGAGCAGATGGGGAGCCCCCCTTCCCCAGTGGCTCTGGTGTAGGCCCTTGTACCTGTGACGCCACGGTGCTGAGCTCCACGGCAATGTCACAGCCGGAGTTGCCCAAGCCAATCACCAGCACCTTCTTCCCTCTGAACTTCTCCGGCTCCTTGTACTCTCGGCTATGGAAGTAGCAGCCTTTAAACTTCTGTATTCCTGAGAAGGGAACAGAAAGGGTCATCCTTCACCCCAGGAATGAAAAGGGGAGGCTGTGCTGGCCTTGGGACCTCCCCTTCCCACAGATGCTGCTGGAGCATCTGTTTGACCGTTCATCACAGGATGCCTGCTGTACACACAGAGGGATGCTGCAAACCCATAGCTGGATGGGATTTGTTTCTGGCTTCATTCAATATTTAAAGAGAAAGAGTGTGCAAGCACAGAATACCTTTGCGTGGTATTTCTTTACCCCAAAAGGGTACTACTGCAACACCAACATTGCCCCCAGACACCTGGACGGCCACACGCCATCCCCTTGGTGTGGCTTTACATCCTTGCGGTAATGAGCCACCGGGAAGCAGCTTTCATTTTCAAAAAAGAAGATGACAAAGAACCTGAGGGGAGTTTTCATGACCCATCGATGCCTCAAGCCCGTGTCCTCCAAACAGACCCCCAGCACCAACTATTTCTTGCCAGAGACAAAGGTTTTCCCATTAAAGTGCCTGTACACAGAGAGGCAAAGGCTGTCAGGTAATGTGCAGGACATTTGTACTAGAAATCATGGGAAAATGACAAAAAAAAAAAAGTGTTTTACAAAATCCTTTTATGAAAAATCTTCTGTCAAAGGAAACAGCCTAAAATAGGTGGTTTTTTTTTTCTGGGAAAGATTAACATTGTCCCTGCTTTGATATAGTTTGGATGCCAAGTCTTTTTTTTTTTTTTTTTTTTTAAAAAAAAAGTTTTGATTTGCTGAACAGAACCCCATCCTCAAAAATATTGCTCCCCTTTTAATACCGAAAAGGCATTTTTTTGCAGGGAAGAACCTTGTGATGGAAGGTATTTGCCCGCCTGTGTCCCAGAGGATGAATTCCACACCTGCGGCTTACCTGGGAATTCAGCCAGGGGGAGGTTTGGGTAGACATGATGCCCAGAGCAAACCATAACAGCATCAAAAACTGCCGTCTCTTCCTTCCCATCTCTCCGGGTCACCACCTCCCATTGCCCTGTCACAGGAAAGTCTGGGCGTTTTTTAATCTTGGTGACCAGGGTCTTAAAGGAAACAAAAGAAAGAGATCCATGGGTGTCCGCGGAACAGAACAAGAGGTTGAGGAGTCAGAGGGATTCAGAGGTCCCAGGGAACCCAGGGATGTTTTTTTTCCCCCCTGCAATTTCACACTGGCAGCTCTGGGAAGTGCACAAAGATGGGACCTCACAAGACCTGCTTTAACAAAACCATGAGGGGTTTTTTTTTTTTTCCCTGGAATATTTTCTCCCAGGATTTTCCTCACGGCAGGGAGACCCAGATGCAGAGGCAATATCCCTCCTTCCCAGGTCCCTCTGCTACTCACTCCCCCTTCTCCATGACAGGCTTTTTACCTTGAACCGTATGTGCCGGAGCAGGTCGAAGTGCTCGGCGTACTTGCAGATGTAGTGCTGGAGCCTGGCGTTGTGCATGTAGTTGGGGTGGTCATCGGGGAAGGGGAAGTCGGAGTAACACATCATCTCTTTGCAGGAGTTGGTGAAGACGGTGCGATAGATGCTGGCTCTGCCTTCCTCTGTCTGATCCTGGAGGGAGAAGAGTGCGGATGTGTCCCATTAGGGGGGACATGGCCCCCTGCCTCTCCGGGAGCCCTGCACTGGTTTCTCCAGATACCATCATCCCCAGGCCTCCACCTCCAGGGCTGGAGGCAGAGAAGAACAGCAAAGCCATCAAAGTGCAATAACCAAATAACCCCTGATGAGCGCGGAAGTGTTCTAACAGGCTGGGAGGAGGGTTGGCATCACCCGAGGCATTTAGGAGCTGGTTACGTGTGCATCTGCCAGGGAAAGTGGAAACCTCAGGGGAAGGGAGCACTGTGGAAGGACCATGCCACTGCACATCCAGAAAGCATCAGGAGGTCTGGCGTGACATAGCTACACTCGTGCACGTGGACACGTGAAAAATATCACAGGAGACAAGTAACATGGGACCTCCCAGTGCCCAGATTCCTCCTGGTCTGCCTGTAAAGCTTCCAAAATCCCTCAGGCGTGCCTGGACATCGCTCCTTTGTGCACGTGGTCTTGGCGATTGCACAAGCAAAAGGCAGAAGCCCAGCTGGGCACGTTTGCTTTGGCACAGCGGCTTGGCTACCCGTGCTTTATGCAACCGTGGGGCAGGTCTGGCCTCGGATGTGGCTGAAGGCTTGTCCCTACCACCTAGCAATGCCCGTGTCAGCTGGCCGGAGTCCTGCTGACATCTAGCAGGGCAGGACATGGGGGATCTGCCAAAATCGCCAAGAACAGCATGCATGCAATGGGGCCTGGGCTGGCTTGGTCCGGTCCTGCCCAAAATGGCCAGCCCCACACATCACCCTGTCCCCGTCATAGAGACACCTGCTATGTCTGTCTTGACACTTGGCACTTAACAGCATGAAACACAGGTTTCCCTTCCCTGGTGGCTTTGATGCCAGGACAGAGCTGGGAAAAAATGCAGAAGGGGTTCTGCACTGGAAAACTCATATTTGGGTTGGCCAAAAAATTGCCAGCTTATAATAGAATAAAAAAAAAAAAAAGACCAAAAACCCAAATTGAGAATAACAGAGAAGGAGACAAAGTGGTTTTGACTTTTCTCCTCGGTGGTGATATTCTGTTCTGAAATTCTCTATTATAAATATCAAAAAGTGTTGCCAAACTTTCTGGAGGAATTTGCTGGAGCCCTCCCCAGAAAAGACCGAAAACATGTGGTCCGTGTTTTAGATGAGTCGAACGTTTCAGATCACCCACGACAAGTTTTCTGCCCTCCCCTCTGCTCCAGGGTTTAACTCACACAGGCTCAATTCCTTTCCCTACCGGCACCCTGAGCCGCTCCTGCGGCCGCGATCCCACCCCAAATCAATCCCTTGTCCCCAGCCTGCCAGCAGGCGGGCACGTGCCACGAGGTGGCTCTGGGTCTCACCTTCTAAGTATTCATTTGGGTTTCTTTTTGGCTCTGTGGTGCACAGCCGCTATGTAAAAGCTACATGGAGAGCTAACCAGAGTGTCCCCGAGGTGGGGTGACAGCTGGCTGCCCCACAGGGAAGCTTCTGCAGGGCCTGAAGATCTGCGTTTCAGAGCCGTCCCTATCTCCATGGGCTTTGAAGGGAATGGGGGCATGTCCTCGGAGCAGCCCCTGGGGGGGGTTTGCAGCCCCTTAGCTGGGGAGAAGCTGGCAGCTCCCCCCGTCCCCAAAGGCGAGGGGCTGGCAGTTCAGAGGGGACTTGGCTCAGCAAGCCAAGGGGGGGCCAGGCTGTCCCCAGGGTGAGGGAGGGAGGGGGCCTGGGGACCTGTATTGGACCAGCCAAGCCCTCCTACGTGCATCCATCAGAGCAGAGCAAGAGGGAGCAGGCACACGGGATGCAGCCCCCCCAGCCCTGAGGACACAAAGTTGCCCCAGCCAGCTCTGAAACCAGGCAGCCAAAGCCACTCACCGTGTAGTGCCAGAGCCCCCCGACGTTCTCGCTCTGCTCGAAGCAGGTGGGCTCCAGCCCCTCTTCCAGGCAGCACTTGGTGGCCGCCAGCCCGCTGACACCCGCGCCCACCACTGCCACACGCCGCACCATGCTGTCCTGCCTGGGGGAGAAGATGGCTGTGGTGGAGCCGAGACCGGCCGGACACGCTCCCCCAGGTGGGTGCGCAATGCCCCATGGAATCAGGGCACCTCCTCCCCAGCACAACTCCCCCAGCTCCTTAAACAACCCCAGGGGGTTTTCTTGCCCATCCTTGCTCACCTGCTTCCCGTGAAGCCCCCAGGTACGAGTTTTGGGCAAGGTGGAAGAGCTTTCCCCGGTATCCAGGGGCTCCCTGCCGGTGAGGAGCAGCAGCTGAGGAGGAGCTCCCCCGAAAGAGCCAAGCTCTTTTATGCAGCATCGCAGGGGAGGCAGGGCCAGCGCCGAGGGACTGTTTCCACACGCAACTTGCGCTTGTTTGGACTTAAGCAAGCCTGGAGCTGTAACGTGAGGAGGAGCTGTGGGTGCAGAGCTCCTAAATTAGGAAATAAAGAGTTCGACTGAAACGATTGCGAGATAGAGGCCAGGGTCACCGAGCAGCGGCAGCCACCTCCGGCCCATGGGGCGAGCAGCACCTCTCATGCGCCTGGACACATACGCACTCGCCTCTCCAAAATGGTATGACAGTGCCCATGTCATCAAGAATGGCGGGTAGGACCAGGCTGCCCAACTCACCCCATCGTTCCACCCCAGCACCGCAGTTATTCCCCTGCAAAGAGGGCAGCTGGCAGTGACCGCCCCGGGGACAAGCCACCCCAGCGTCGGGCAGGTTCCTGTCCAAAATTTCTCACCCCTTTTCCCCCTTCTAATAAGTGGGGCAAGCGTGTTCCAGGGGACATCTGCAGGGAAGGACGAAGAGCAGGCAAGTGCGGAGGAGTCTGTTGGCAAATCCCAATCCATCTCTGCGCTCTTCCTCTAAGTCTCTTTGTGTGAGTTCATCCATCAAACCCCTGCCTCCAGACAGGTCCCGGGGGAGAACCGTTCAGCTGGGAGTACATCCGCTTGAAAGCTGCTGGCGCCTCTAAAGCTGCCTAAGCTGGGCCGTTAATTCATCCTAAATTGACTTGAAATGAAATAAAGCGGGGGATGCCAGAAAAATGATTGAACAATCAAAGTGAAAAAGAATGAAAGCGTTAACTTTGCCACTCCCTGCCAAATTGGTTGGGCTTTCCAAGGGAATAGCTTTGGAGACATGGTTAAGTTGACTTAATACAAACGAACTGCCAAGCTGGCTTTGTGGATTCCCAGACTAGAGGAGGTGTGGATCCTCTCCTGCAGGACACAACCTGGAGGAGGAGGAGAAGACTTCTCCGAATTAAAACACTTGTCAGAAAATGCCACCCAGGAGTGCTGCACGGCGCGAGAGCGTGCCTGCTCCTGGGCCTGGCACAGGATAGGAAAGGTCAACCCAGGGCAGAACAAGGGGAACAAAGGTGCAGGAAGAGTCAATCATTTACCTGGAGTGACGCAGCTGTCAAGCATCCAAAAGAGGAAAAGGCCATGGACACCTTGACCAATTATACCCCAGCTGCCATTTTCCTCAAAAGGAAAAAAAAAAATTTTTTTTTGACACCCCCCCCCCCAATAAAGGGAAGAACTGCAGGTGTGAACAGGCAAAGAAAAGGAGAAACCTTGGGTGTTTTCCCCCCTAGAAAAAAATCAAAATCAAAAATCAAAAGCTTCAACATTTCTAATGGCACTAGAAGTAGTTCTGCCCAACACCTGCAAACTTCGGTTTAACTTTTTATCATGTGTTATGGGAAAGTGAGAGCAGAAGAGGGCTCCTAACATCCAAAAGAGCAGGAACAGTCAGGAAAAAGCAGCGGCACCTACAAAAAACTGCCGCCTTCCAGCTCGGAGCTGCCTTGCACCGGTGGCATGGCTGAGGCTGGAGATGGCTTCCCGTGGTGCTCAGAGGGGGTTACAGCACGGCAACGGGAATCCTACAGGGGACAACCTGCGGGGACAGGAGCTGCGATCCCGGCCCCGTGCACAGCTGGTGCAATTGCAGCTCTGTTTGTCCTGGCTGCCATCAGGGTTGTGGCACCAAGAGACACACGTATATTCATTAATCGGGGGCGGTGGTGGGTAGGGGTCACTGGCCACCACAGCCAGTCCCCATGCAGCCACCCTCAACCCTCCCACTGGTAGCGGTGGCAAAGCAAAAGGTGAAAAATCCTCCATTTCTGACCCCTTTGCTGCATGTGAAGGGGACATCCCTGGGGACTCCCTGATCTCTGCTGGGGTACGCTGCCCGGCACGACCGCAGAGCCACAGCTGGGCTCCCGACTCCATCAGCAGCCAGGGATGAACCAAACTTGCCGGAGGTGCCGCTGGCCCAGCTGGGGAGTGCCAGAGCCCCACGCCCCACGGGCGCCCGTGACTCCCCTGGGGCTGGCAATCCTCCTCTCCCCCAGCATCCTTCGGGCTCCGCTCAGCCCTTTGATGCGCAGCTTACATTGTTCAACCATCTTTGAAGTGTGAAATGAGAAACACCCCGCGCCGGGGCTGGGGAGGCCGGGCAGAGCCCTCCGGAGCAGCCAGCAGCGCTCCAGCAGCCACGGGACAATAAATCCGCGTCCGGAGCTACAAAAAGCCAGGCAGTAAACAAGAGCATGCACATTCCATTTGCTCTCCACTAACTGCGTCGGAGCGCTTCCCAGGCCGGCTTTGTTTTTTCTTGAATGCAGATAAAGATACATTTTTCATTTGCTTTTCCCCATCCTTCTTCCTCATTTTTGTTTGCGGGCAAAATCCTTCCAGGAAAGGGCTGCAGGACTCTTCCCGTTAGATTCGGGGCTGATGGATGGGGCACCCCAAGGGAGGCACAGCATCAACACCTTGTGATGGGGCAGCAAATGCAACAGGGTCTTTTTGCTCCCCTTAACCCTCCTGCCGGTCCTGAAAATTGGTTTTGCTGTTCCCTAGGGAGCTGTTGTGATCCACAGCCTTTCAGGCATCGCTCACCTTCAGCTTCACGGCTCACTCACCACAGTCACCTTTCCAGACAAGGACAAACCAACCAAAAACTCACCATGTCTCCCATGAATTTTTTTTTTTTTTCCCCCCCGCTAGGTACAGCAGTTGCAGCAGGATAACACATCTCACTGCATTTATCTCAAAGACATCTCTCCTCTAAACCCTTTCCCCCTGCCCTACCACCCAGCCTTGGGGGCTTGGTGTCCTGCAGACCTCCAGCCCATCTCCATGCCTTCTCTGGGATTCACCCTCAGGCAGCGCCTCTCTCTGTCCTCCCTCGTTTTGTTTTGGTTTTTTTTCCTGCCCATGTGCTGTTTTCCAGCGGTGCTGTCTGGGGACAGGCAGGATCCTTAGAGCACCCAGAAACTGCCGAGAGCATCAGGAAAAACCCCACAGGAAGCCACCGCCACCCCCGTTGCAGCATAAGCCGCTCAAAGGTACCTGGCTCTCGGGATATCACACAGGATTGTCCTTTTCTTGGGCAATCAACTGGAACGCAGGCGCCCGGGTGTTTACCCAACTTCTGCTCCGCTCCAAGCCTTACACAACCTGGCAGGGGCAGAGGCCCACAAGGACACGCGTGCTAAATGCCCCCACCATAACCCAGGCAAAGCGCCGCTCCAGCTGGCGCTACGCAGCTCTTGCCATGCAGAGGGCAGCTGCCACGCTCACAGCAATTGCTGCGGCTCATCTGGGGCCAGAGCTGCTATGAACATGGACAACGCATGAGGTCTGCTCCAAAACGTGGGAATCGGAGAGTGGTTCGGGTTGGAAGGGACCTTAAAGATCACCCAGTTCCAACCCCCTGCCCTGGGCAGGGACACCTCCCACCAGACCAGGCTGCTCAAAGCCCCATCCAGCCTGGCCTTGAACCCCTCCAGGGATGGGGCAGCCACAAGTTCCCTGGGCAACCTGTTCCAGTGTCTCACCACCCTCACAGGAAAGAATTTCTTCCTGATATCCAATCTAAATCTCCCCTCCTTCAGTTTGAAACCATTCCCCCTCATCCCATCACTCCACTCCCTGATCCAGAGTCCCTCCCCATCCTTCCTGTAGCCCGCTTTAGGGACTGGAAGGGGCTCTAAGGTCTCCCTGGAGCCTTCTCTTCTCCAGGCTGAACACCCCCAACTCTCTCAGCCTGTCCTCACAGCAGAGGGGCTCCAGCCTTCTGAGCTTCTTTGTGGCCTCCCCATGGACCCGTTCCAACAGGTCCATGCCCTTCTTGTGCTGAGAACTCCAAAGCTGGACACAGTACTCCCAAGGGTTTTCTTTCCCCTCAAGAAAATCTCTGCTCCAGCTGCTTCTCTTACCCCTGCCCTGCCAGTATTTTGGCAGGGACCTCCCTAGGGTCCCTGGCTGGAGGATGACTGTCCTCCATCACAAACGTGCAAGCCTTGCTTGGAGCCCCAAGTCTTGGTGAAGTCCCAGACTGGGATTGCAAGGTTTCAGCTGTTTTTCTGCACACCCCTGCCAGAGGAGGAACGACACAGCCTTTGTTCAGCAAACAGGACACCAGCGGCTCAAATCTTAGCACAAAACTGCTCCGGGGTGCTTTGTGACCACACCTGCCTGGAACAGGTTTTGTGGATTTAACAATCACATAACTCCTGCTAATTAACTGGGCTTTCCCTTTTGTCCTCGAGTGAGAGGTACCCAGCAGAAGGTATTGAGTTTAACCACCCTGGAGCAGGAATGCGGTGACTACCGGGAGAGCAAACCTCCATGGGCAAACACAAGACCTCACTTCATGCCTTCGAGCCCCCGTGGCACAGAAGGGTTGAATTGCAAGTTGCCACCTACAGGGTGAACCACTGCATTTTGCTCAGGTGCCTCATGGAAAGACAAGGATCCCCTCCTTGCTTCAGTGGAGAAATTTGCCAGGGGTTTAGGATGTTCGGTGGGATGAAGGCTGCAAAACAAGGAAGGTTAATCAAGTCCAGCACCTCCAGTGTTGCATTTCCACCTGGGCAGTTCTTGTCCCATCTCCTCCAGTGAGAATCACAAGATCCAGGGTGCAGGTTGGAGTTTGCGAGCCCTGCCCGTGATGCTGCTATGGCCTGAGGGCTGGCAGGATGCTCAGGAACCAGAGGAGATGGGGTCTTACAGGCTGGACATCTTCACCGCTAGCTTGGCTGCTTCCTCCAAGGTGGAGCAGGAGGAAGATGTCCGGCCAGGTCCTCGTGCATGGCACAAGCTCCCTTTTCTTCTTGTGGGCCAGTGCTACTCCCCAGCAGCAGGGAATCAAGTTGCCTCATTATGGCTTTAGTGCTGGAAATTGCCGGTTACAAGAAACCCACCTAAAGAAGACAATGTCCCTTCTCTCTGAAGGGCTGCTCCAACCCCGAGGACGCGCTCAGGGGACGGTCATTGACTGCAGCAGCCCTACTCTGCAGCACCCACCCGAGCTGCCGGGGAGTGGGGGGTTGGGGTGGGATTTTTACTGACTTCTCCTCCCTGTGCACAATTTATTGTGGACATGGTCATTCATGAGGGATGCCAAGGGAGAAGTCACGCAAACCCTCCTAGAAGCGTCCAGCTTGCGGCAGCCCACCTTCAGGTCGGGAAGGAGAGCAGAGGGATGAGGGTGGGATCACATCCCGGTTCCCCGCAACCTGGGGAACAGACCGAGTGCCAAGGTCCCAACTCACCGTCGGGAACCCTAGAGGGGTGTCCCCCACCCCGAGAGCTCCTGACCTAGCTGGGGAAAACACTTAGCAGCCTCGAGAGCTGCTTGGAGCGGGAGCCAGGGAAAGCAGGCTGCCTTAAAAACCAACCCGCAAGTCTTAATCTCGGCCAGGCAGGTAACTAGAGCTTTTGTTTGCAGATGGTTTTGAACTCAAAAAGGGGAAGGAGAGAGCTTCAGACCATGGAAAAGAGCTCTGGGGTGGGGCAGCCTGATGCCTCAAGCTTCAGGGACTAAGCTGTTAAATAAGGAATATCAGCTTTCTTCACAATGGAGATTTCTAGCCTTCGTGCCTATTGTGAAGAGGAAAAAAAAAAAAAAAGTTAAAAAAAAGGAAAATGTGATCTTCCTACATCTTCACTACATCAGCCTGAAGTTCATCTCTAGCTCCCTCCTGTGACTCCTGTACACAAGCTGCTCTAAGCCTGGCTTGAATAAAGCCTTACTAAGCAGTATCCTACTGTCACTACGGGCATATTTATAGCTCCCAGTCATATACTGGAAACACTTAATACACTTATAAACTAAACCACATCCAGATGCTTAAATGGGCATTGGCATCGCATACACGATCCAGTTTGTCTGATTTCTGTGCCCGGCAACCTGGGAAGAACTCTGAATCAAGAGGGGAAATCCTGACGCCTTTTCCATTCAAAGTTGGGGTCTATCACACAAAAGCCTGCCTTGCATCCCAGTTTCCATATCCACGCTCGCATTCCATCTGGCTCTGACCTTTCAGGATGCCAAACCACCACTGCCCCAGGGAAGGCACCCCGAGGAGCTGCCCCAGCCTGAATTCTAGCCTATATTTTATTTGCCCTGTAGATTGCTTTCTCTACACTGTATTTGGTCACCTACCCTGTGACTCTGTGAGCTGTATTATGTATTTATATCTTTTATAACTTCCTCATATTACACATTCAAAAGCAATATCCCTACCGCTAAGATGTCTTTATGCTTGTATCACTTATTCTGCTCACCTTTGCACCCACAACCCGTCTATACTTTCCATGCCCCGTTCCCAGACAGTCATCGCGATTAGATGGGTTTTGAAGTGAAAGCACCAAATTCCTCATGGTACAAAGCGAAAGGCTTTGACCAGCAAAGTGCCCAACACAGCCCCCTTGTTCTTCGGGACCTGCACTTCAACGCACCTACGTCCTTCTGCCCTCTTTTTGCTCGATGCCAGCCCCAATCCCGACAAAATAATTTGAATGTCTGAGGTGTGTAAGAATAAGGGAGAGTCATCTCAAATGCAGAAGAGGAGAAGAGGAGAAGATGGGGAGGGACTCTTTAGCAGGGGGTGGAGTGATAGGATGAGTGGTAACGGTTTCAAACTGAAGGAGGGGAGATTTAGATTAGATATCAGGAAGAAATTCTTTCCTGTGAGGGTGGTGAGGCACTGGAACAGGTTGCCCAGAGAAGCTGTGGCTGCCCCATCCCTGGAGGGGTTCAAGGCCAGGCTGGATGGGGCTTGGAGCAGCCTGGTCTGGTGGGAGGTGTCCCTGCCCAGGGCAGGGGGTTGGAACTGGGTGATCTTTAAGGTCCCTTCCAACCTGAACCATTCTCTGATTCTATGATTCTCCACTGCACATCTACTGAGTAGGAGCTGGCAGCCTTTGGGTGGAGGGGACTTGTGGCAGACCTCTGCTCCACACGCTCCTAAGCCCCTTGCAGTCTAGGAAGCTGGAGAAAAAAACATCTCCACATGGCAAACCATCGCTGGGGCTGTTCCCCTGTGGCTCTCTGCCCCAGGAGCTCCCCTGTACCCAGATGGATGAGCAATTCTGTTGGCTAACCCCATCCCCAAGCCCCGGATTGGCATGGAAGGAAATCAGTACCACCAATGTCCTCTCCCATTGTTGTCTTACCATTGCTCCGCCTGTTGTGCAACGCTTGCAGAAATAACCTCAGAACAGTTTCTGGCCTTTTTGCTGTAGGGATATTGCTAAATCATATTATTCTTGCTGTCATACTAGAAAAAGAATTATCCACTTCAATACAACCATTAACTATAATTAGTGCTCAGCTGCACAGACAATCTGGAACAGGGGGATCTGATCTTCTGCTACCAGTCAATAAATCTCTCCAAGTGCGCAGGGAGCAGTCAGCAAAGTGAGCAATCACTCATTTCTGCTCCTGTAACTACTTTTAAATGCCCCAGCAAACAAGCTTGCAAAGAATATTTTCCCCATTTTTCTGTACCGGCTTCTGCATCGGTTTCTGTTCACAGCCAACATCTCCCGCCCTTGGGTTTCCCTGGATCACCAGCCAGGCACTTAGGAAGCCCCAACAAGATGCAACCATAAGATATTTGGGTATGCGGGGCAGAAAAGCCCTCAGTCTCATACCAGGCTGCTCCTGGACTAAACCCTACCTGCTGAGCAGGGGTAACGTGAGGCCCAAGACACAGAGTTTATGCTGGGGGTCACCAGGCTGATGCTGCAGCGTCCTCCGCTCCTGGGGCTGCCACAGCATCCTCCGCTCCTGGGGCTGCTGCCTTCCCAGCAGACTCTTCATAATCTCTAGTTCCTCAGCATCTGGCCAAAAAAAAAAAAAAAAAAAATTATATTGAAAAGCCCCATCTAAAGCCTCTCGCAACATTACAAGACATTGCTCATGCTGCTTGCTCTGAGCAGTTGGATCTCCCATGGAGTCTGCCGCTCCAAGCCCTGCAGGTTGGCTGCATAACAACTCTATCTCCTCCCACAAGGTGACAGGGCTGTCCTCTGCAGGAGTTTTAAGGAGATGATGTTGCCTCTAGGCTTAAGTTCCTATGCATTAAGATATCCAGTAACTTACCTGTTGAATTTTTAAGTCTGCCCCTGGACTCTGAAAGAGCCTGGAGCCCCCCACAAGCGGTGCAGGAGTTGCTCTTCACGGCTCCCTCTTCTCACGCTGGCTCTGCCTGGGTCAGTCCAGGCACATGAAATGGGACAGCAAGGGTTGCTGGTTGCTTTCCCGGCTCTTTGTTGTGTCTGCAGGCACTCAGGCTCAGCCAGGACAGCCCTGGAGCCCACAGCCCACCCTAGCAGGAACCTTCACGGTACCATCCAGTCTGGATTTAATTAAAATCCCAGCTCACTTCCCCCGGCTTGGGGAAGCATCCTATCTACCAAGAGGAATACTATTAGGAAGGGTGTCAAAACTAGACTTTTCCTACTCAAAATTCAATACAGACAAAGTCTTGGGAAAATGCTTAGGAAAAGGGTGGATGTCTGAGCCTGAGCTTAAATAGAACTCCTGTGCCCATGGCTGTGGGTGTGTGGGTGGGGGTCCCAGGTGAAGCTGCTTGGGGCAGTTAAAGCCCATTAGTGCCCTCAGGGCCCCAAGACCGAAGCTAATGAGATCAATTCCTCCCTTGGGCTTAATCTTGGTGCAGGTTAAACAGCAGGTGAGAAGCATTTTGGTGAAATTAATCCAGCTCCAATCCAAAATAGCCCAGATGCAGCAACAGATGCTTACGGCAGGAAGGGTTAACAGCCCCAGACTGGTTTCAGTGTGGATGCGGCCAGTTCTGTGACCCCAGGCTCACAGGGCGCAGTGGTCCAGGGCATGTCTAGGCTCCTCAGTGCCCACAGCCATGATGCTGAGCAAGCCCAGAGCTGTGGGGTCCAGGCTATGGGGAAACCTGGCAGCTCTGCCCCAAATCCCACCCCAAGGGCACCAAGCACGGGTGGGTGGAAAGTGCATGGATGGTATCCCTGCCTTTCCCCTCCTTCCTCCACCCACAGGCACCGAGCACCCTCCTCCCTGCTTGGTGCCACGGTCTGGGTACCAGCTCCTCCAGCAGCGCCCACAACCAGGCCCACACCAGTACATCAGCATCCCCCTCAAACCTACGCAGGGGCATGTGATGGTACCCAACTCATAGAATCACAGAATGGTTTGGGTTGGAAGGGACCTTAAAGATCACCCAGTTCCACCCCCCTGCCCTGGGCAGGGACACCTCCCACCAGACCAGGCTGCTCAAAGCCCCATCCAGCCTGGCCTTGAACCCCTCCAGGGATGGGGCATCTGTTACATGAAATAAAAGCCCTCGAAACCAAAAGTATTTTAGAGAGGAGATATTGCTTTATTCGACGTCGGGTGCTAGCACACCTTACTGGGGATATTCACCGATTATTTATACACAAAATATTCTCATAATTCCTCCTACCTAATACATAACTCCTCCTAGGCTTACATATTCATTAGGATGACCGAATGGTCTTTTTGCACATGCGTATCAAATTTCGCTGTGTCGGCAAAACACTTCTGCACAAGCGTGAGTGTCTCGGTGGTCGTTTGGGTAAGGAGACCCTTCCTCACATTATCCTTTTAAGGTATTGAGTCATCTCAGGACGGTAGAAGTTTGCTGTAAGTTTGCCACCTTCTTGAAGATAATAAGGATGTTCTCTGAAGTAGCCATACCTCTGTCCTAATTGGTATAGGAGTACATACTTGACATATAGAAGAACCCTGAAGTGATTAACTACTTCTGGTTGTCTCCTCATTACCACTATCTGTAACATCAGCTCAGTGACTAACTTTTTTACGCAGTAAGAAAGTCAGTAATTAGCTATGTTCTCACACAGTAAGAAGGTTAGTAAGAAACAATTATTTTAGAAACAAAGCAGAGGCTTGTCTCTGGTAACACATCCACAGCTTCCCTGGGCAACCTGTTCCAGTGTCTCACCACCCTCACAGGAAAGAATTTCTTCCTGATATCCAATCTAAATCTCCCCTCCTTCAGTTTGAAACCGTTGCCCCTCGTCCTATCTCTCCACTCCCTGATCCAGAGTCCCTCCCCATCCTTCCTGTAGCCCCTTTAGGGACTGGAAGGGACTCTAAGGTCTCCCCGGAGCCTTCTCTTCTCCAGGCTGAACACCCCCAACTCTCTCAGCCTGTCCTCACAGCAGAGGGGCTCCAGCCCTCAGATCACCTTGTGGCCCTCCGCTGGAGCCGTTCCAACACGGTTTGCTCTTCAGCCTCCCCTCACTCCGGCGCTGAGCCCCGCAGGGACCGGGCTGGGACAGGGCTGGGACCGGTGGTGTCGCGGCAGCCGCAGGCTCTTGGCTCCCTCTGTGGAACACAGAGGGCCCGCTCCACCACCCCGGGATGGAGATTTTAACGAAGCTGCTCGTGGTCCAGCACGGAGCCACCGTGCCCAGGCTTGTGCCGAGGCACCGTCCCGCTCCCAGCCTGGCTGCGCACCTGAGCCCCTCACCCCGTAAACTGGGGGGCAACCCCACGTCCCCCTGTGTGACGGCATCGCCCCAATCCCGCCACCTTCACAGAAGCAGAGTGAAAGCGCTGAGATTTAAGCCTCTGTTTAAGCGCAGGGATGAGCTTTATAATTAACCGCTGGTGCCGCAGCAACAGGGCTCTGCTTCGCCTCTGCTGTTGGGAACAGCCTGTGCGAAACCTCGCAGCCCTGGCTTGGAGCAGCCCTCCAGCTTACCTGCTGCCCTGGGGCTGGGAAGACGTCCCATCAGCCGCCCACTCTTACCTGCTCCCCCCCTCGCAGCCTTGGCCTTCAAAAACCTACCCACGTAGGTTTGGCTCGTGCATCGGGGACGCGGGATGGCAGCTGCTCTGCTGCACATCACCCGCTCCCACCCAGAAAACTCCTTCTAAAAGTCAGGTCCTCACCTCCTGAAGATGATGGTGGCTCTGGCCAGTGGCTCATTGCTCCCTCTTTGTAATATGATCGGTGCAGGTTTGTAAAAACACCGCAGGTCCTTGTACGGTAGCTCCATCCCACCCCAGGAAAAAACAACTCCTCGTCGGCTCAAACTGCCTGTAAAGTCCTGAGTTTTTGCTCCAGCAGAGGGTTTCTCTTTCCCTTGCACCAGGCTATGATTTTGCAGCCCTGGTCAGCCACTGATGGCATTGCCAGGCTCAGCCTTTCCCGGAAAATACTCGGGAGTGCATCAGCAGGGACTTGTCACAGTGCCTGGCACCTGGGGACGAAGAGACAAAAAGATGGCACTGCCCTGCCAGCCCTCACCCTCGGGGCTGCTTGGATGCGCACCAGCTCCAAGGCGGGGGAAGAAATCTCAAAGAGATGTTTCTGGGCTGATTAAAGCTAATTAGCTCAAATGATGCCTCTGAAGGGAAATGTTTCTTATTTCGGTTCCCGCTGACTTGGGCCCAAGCCTGGTTTTCATAAGGCCAGTAACTGCAAACAGATAGGGCTCTTTCATTGGAAACAGGCAGCACAGGATATAATTAAAGAAGTATGCACTGGCATCTCAAAGAACCGTTTTCAATTACTGCTATTTCAAGAGGATTAAGGGGAAATATTTTAAACAAGACCACTGCAAAAATAGATTTTGTTTGTCATTAGCTTTGAAATAATATTTGACTTAAGGGCTGAAATTTCCATATGCCCGGTCTGCCTCCGGCGGCGCTTTCCCCAAGAGCTGGGAAAAGGCTGATTCATAGACGCATGGGACCTGGGAGCACAGCTCCCTGTGTACGGCCCTATTTCCAGATGGGAAATACCCTCCTTTTTTCCTGGCCAGTTTTCTCTCTGTGCCAGCCTGGAAGTGATGCATGGGGCAGCCTCAGACACGAGGAACACTCTGCAAGGGACTTGGTTGGTTACCAGACTGCTCTTGGGGGACACATTGCCACATCCTTTGGATGGGAATACCCTCCCACGGACAGAGTGATGGCTCCGTTGGTCCATGTGCTTTCCTTGGCTGACCCTTGCGATTTGCTACTGTATCTGTGCACAGCATGAGCCCATGGGTGTGACTTCAGGCCGGTCTGTTCTGCCAGTGGCCACACAGGTGGCCTGGAAGATGCTGTTTTGCCATAGTCACCGCAATAGTAAAAAGCTGTTGGCTCCAGCCTCCCTGCATCTCTGCCTCTCCCTGCTCCGGCTGTACCTTCAGAAAGGGGATGAAGCTGGAGCTAATCACAGGAGTGGAGCAGCATCCATGATCCTTGCCTGGGACCCCTTCTCGGGGCTGCAGGTGTACAGCTTCTGCACAAGACTAGAAACGGAGCCAGAAAGGGTAAGACAAGTTTGCTCTATTTTCCCTCCCCATCGTCCCCAGTGTGTGGACAGGACACAGCCTGGGGTGTATGAAACCCACGGTCATGTGGGGCAGAAGTGAGTGGCAGTCACACTGTGAGCACTGTAACGTACCCAGATAGGATGGGGACCACCTCACCCAACCACAGACACCTCAGTGTCGGCATTTGTTGAACGCTTGGAACACCTGAGATACCTATAATAGGACAGACAATCAGGAGAAGTCGGTGACTGTCCATATGAAAGGATCCCAGACTCATACCTGCAGGTTCAACACCTAATTATCAGGCAACTCAAGTGCAATGAGGGTCTCCAAGCTTCCTTTGGCACGTGCAAAGTGGGCATGTTCTTCTTCCCTTTGCAGGGCTTGACTTCCCAGAGGAAAGGGCTGTTTCTCACAGCACCTGGGACAGTCAGGCTCCTGGCTCCCATGGGGCTCCTAAAGGCCTGTGTGAAGTCAACAACATGGGAAGGGCCCAGCCACAGAGGGGTGAGAAGGGCTCTCCACTGACATTTGCCCAGGGAGCTTATGAGGCTCAAGCAACAGAAACACTGGTCCTAACAGGATCATGAGAAATCATTTCTCTGCGCTATTTACAGCAACCGAGGACATATTTTTCCTTTCGGAAACACTGCAAGGAGGATGTTTCTCATGGCTGTTGAGAAAGAGGGGTCCACCTTGGGGAATAGCTTGGGTTGGGGCGCGTGAGCTTGGGGCAGCAAGGCAACACATCAAAGAGAGCCAAGGACACCAAAACCAGAGTTTGGCCACTTCCATGTCAAAGTGCAGAGCTGTTGGCACCAGCTCAGACTCTCGTACGTGAGAGGAGCGTCAACAGGCTGCAGAGATGTCTAACAAGCAGAGGCACCAACAGATGGCTCCTCTCCCTGTGCATGGGCCAGAGACATTTCCAAATGCATGGCAGCTGGCTCCAGGGCACACGTGACAGCTTCCCTGTCCCACAAAGCAACCGACGGGCAATGAAAAGGCTGTAAGGGGTGGGTTACCTTCCATGCCGATGGAAAAACATAACCCAAAGGGTTACCCAAAGTGCTTCGTATCTCCAGAACTGCAGGCTTCAGGCAGCATGAGAGGCTCAGAGGGCTCCATCTCGGCCACAAAGGCTCCAAATACACTGCAAGAACTATTGGAAGAGAGAAAATAACACATCAAACCAGATTAGGTCAAATAAGTAAGCCTAGACCCCTGCAGAATTCACACTGTTAGCAGCTCTTGGGTGGCTGCTGGGCTAAAAGCACCTGGGACGAGGCCACCACTCCCAGGAAGCAGGGACCAGGAGATGCACCTTCTGCTGTGAGCTTAAAGCAAAAGCATAACTACAAAGACCTGCAAAAATAACATCACCCAGAAGCCAGACAGCAGGGAGAGGAGGGCATACGCAGGAGGGCATATGTCTGCAAAGATGGGTAAAGAAAATGCATAGTTCAAGGAAAGAGGAGCATGGGCATAAGGCTGAAGAAATGCCTCTTTTCCACCTGCAGTATTCCAGTCCCTGTGAAATCCAAGTCATCACTAGTGCAATCAGTTCTCCTGCGGGTAATCCAGCATCTTCTCCTGGAACCCCTGATGCCACTTCCAGTGGTCTCAGGTCAGCCCTGTGCCCATGCCGACGGGCAGCACAGCCCAGAGAAGGGCCCACAGCAGGATGGCAGCCGGTGGCCTCCTACACACACCTTCCCCCTTCGCTGCTGGATGCCACCCTACACCTTTGGACCCTCTTGACCGCTGGTTTTCAGCACAGTAACAAGCTTCAGATTGTGGGTCTACGGTTTCCACTTCTGCTGCCCCCTCCCAGGCATGCAGGGTCCTGGTACCATCTCCTCCATCCGCAACCTATTCCCCAACTCCTCTCCAAAGAGCTGTTTGACTTTTCTTCTCCCACCTCTCCCATGCATCTCCAGCCATTCCTGCTTCTCCCATCCAGCCTTTTGCCATCTCTCCTGGGACAAGGCAGAGCTGGGGCTGCAGGACCAGCCTCGAGTGCCCCAGGTCCGTGCACAAGCACCGGCCCACGATCCTACATCAAATCCCACTGGCAGAGGAGGGGAGGACATGGCTGGGCAGGAGATGTGCTACCCTCCCTCCCCCCTGCCCACCTTCCTCCCCTCTCCTACCACAGCCACTCTGGCCCCTCTGCATCACTGCCAGGCATCGATCAGCCGATGGATGTGGTCTGTACTATCCCTGACATGGGCCAGAGTCAGTCCTGGTGCTTGACAACCATTTATAAGACCATAAAACACCACCGCGATCCCCGTCAGCAGCACCACAGAACCGGGTGGCCTCTCTCAAGACTCCTGCGAGCCCTCCAGGAAATATCCCGTGGAGAACAAAATTAGATGTCAAAGAGCAGAAGGATTTCAGCTCTGGCTGAGCTCTGGCAGGTACCCAAAGCTGGGAAGGAGAAAAGTGTTATGAAAACACTCATCAGAAGGCGGTGAGAAATTAGACGTAGGTCACTTGAACTCCAGCCCTGAGAAAAGGGGTCAAGCCCACAGGGTAAAGCCTGGCTGGATGGGAAGAAGCCAGCGGAGTTTTTTTGGAGAAGGAACTGCTTGGTTTGTTAATTTGATGACATCCCTTAGGCTGGGTTTTTCCTCCACTTGGGATTACAGGTCTGGCCCCACTTGCTCGCTCCCGCTCGGTGGGGGACGGCGGTGCCTCTCCTGCCAACGCCACTGAGCGGCTCGTGCCTCGTGTGTGATGCTTAGATTTTGGGCATGGGCCACCCAGCTGGCAGCACCGTCGGGTGATTTTACTAGACAAAACACAAGAGCCGCTTGCCTGTAGGACGCAAATAGGTTGGGCATTAATGACATGGTCCAGCCCAGGAGACTGGGACTGTAGGTCTGGTCTAAGCAAGTGGCAGTATGATGTGAGTCTCCTTTTAATACATAGTTTTGGGATTGTGGAGGGGTTTTCTGGCTGCTATTTGACAGCCTTTCACGGATGCCAAACTTCCACTTTCAAAAGCAATTGAGTTTTGAGCACATATTGTCTCAAAGGGACTTTGTCTCCCAAGAGAAACTTCCTTTTGAAAACAGCCTCCTGAAGCTCTTGGGGCACTTGTAAGATGTTTTGCTTTTATATTACCATTTTTAAAGAGCAGTTAAAGGAGGATGTGCGGCCAGGGATGGGATCCCGTGAACAAATTAAGTTATCAGCAGTCCTTGTGTTTATTTTTTTTTTTTCTGTGGAAAAAAAAGTCCTTTTTCACTTTCAAGCATTTAGAGTGGCTGCACGCACCAACAGAGCTCACAAAATATTTCCATTACCTGGTCGTGCATATTTTTGACATGCTACTGAGTGGATTAACTAATGGGTTGACCTCCTGAGCTCTTCCAATAACGTTGCGAGTGGTTTTTTTTTTGAGACAAGCACAGCATCGCTGGAGATGAGCGAGAAGTATTTGTTGGTTTTGATGGCTTGCACGTGTGAGTGTTTGCTTTGAAACCGTGGCCTTTTGGGGATGGGATAGGTTGACTCCTAATAGGATGCTGCTTTCTACCCTGAGGAATCCTGAGGAAGTGTTTGGACCGGTCCCGAGTCCTCACACATCCCCCAGGAGGTTGCTCCATCCAGGTCCCTGCGGCGCCGATTGGCAGCCAAGTTTATTCTCCCTCTACTCCCAGCTCCAGCCTACCCTGGAAAAGCCAGCATCCTTGCGAGAGCTACTTCTTGGGAGATTTATAGCGGGGCTCGGCGGCCGTACACAGTTCAGGGTTTACACAAATGCCGGGCAACGTCCCAACGCCGGGTGCTGACTCAGGCGCCCGCCCATGCGATGCTCCCACGTCACCGCTTCAAAATGGGCCTCGCGGAACAACCGTGCTGACATTTCACGCTGCCACGGACTGTAACAGCCACTGGAGCGGCCAAATCATGGGGCTTCGCATCCTGGAGAGAAGGGGTTTTAAATCTTCCCCTCCCCAGCCCCTGACCTCAAGCAAACACGACGTAATTGGGTTGTCCCAGTTGGCGACGGGTTTGATTCATTTTCCTGTGGGGAGATCTTTCTGGCTGGTTGGACAAAGAGGGTCAACGGTCCTGGCTCAGTTTGCAGCGCCTGCAGAAGGACCAGCTCACAGGAGCCCCCGCCGGAGCCCCCCCGTGCCTGCTGGGCACCGCCAGCCCCTGGGACACCATCACGGGTGATGGTGGGTCGAAGGGCTGATGCAGAATAATGCTCTCACCTGCGCTTTGGGGGAAAAAATATTCTCCGCTGCAAGAAAAGGCAAAGTGTGAGAAGTGAGGGAGACTCCCAAGAGGAGGGAGAAGCACACCCTTGCTGTGGCTGCCGAAGGAGAGGGCAACGGGGAGGAGATGCTGTAAATCCTCTCCTTTACAGAGACACCTGCTGCAGCTCCATGGGTGGATTCACGACTACCAGCCTAGGCGCTGATGTTACAGACCACGTTCCAGGAGCCTGGGATGCTAAAATATGGCACAGAAAGGCTTTTTTTTTTTTTTCCCCCCCTCCTTACCCTAGATGTCAAAAAGCTCCATTATCTCTTACCCATGATGGTACATGGTATTTAATTTTGTACCTCACTGTGGGTTTTTGGAGCTGCCTGGTTCTCGTAAGCCCTCCCTGTGCATCTCTATCTTTATTCCCCTCCTGGGAAGTGCCCCCACCTCTTTCCTGGAGAAGTGGAAGCCGCAAATGCCATAGCACCATCTGGCTGCAGCAGAAAAACGGGCCTTTCCGCGGCAATTCGGCTGATGCCCCAACTCCCCACCCCGCACCTGAACAGAGCCTCCCGTCTCTGCTCTTCCCGGCCGTATCTCCGTCCCTGGAAATTCAAGGCACAGCCAAAAAGCTGTAGACCTGTTTATGACTTGTTGTAAAAGCATGATAAACAGCTGCTCAGAAAACATCTCCTCTGTGCTGCTCCTCATATGCTCCTTCCCTGCATTTTAATAAGCTAATGTTTGGGAATAGTTAAGTAGCTGTCTTGAGTTGTTTAACTCGATAGCCACAGATATTTCACTGAGCTGACGCGGGATTTATGCCTCAATAATGCAATAACGTTTGGTAAGCATGGCGGTTTTGGGGAGATTTATGTCCCATCAGCAATCCGAGAGGGATTTATAGGGCCTGTCAGAGGTAGGGTTACAGGAGGTGCCGTCTGAGAGACACCGAGAGCCCTGTGTCTTGCCGCTGGAGGGTGATTCCTTGGAGAGACCAAGTCCTGGAGCAACAAAGTCCTGGCTACAGCCTGCTGAGATATTGCCCTGCTGATGTTTTTCATTAATAAAACTAAACACAAGGGCTAAGGGAGCTGCCTGGTGGTGGAAAGCATTTTGTAACGTGCTTTCCTTCTTCCAGCCCTGTGATGGGCGAGAAAGGGTGGCGGGGAACCCACCGCAACCCGGCCCCCAGGAGGGAGGCCACGGCCATAACCTGGCTCACGTTCTGTCTGGGAAGAGACCACGCTGCTGCCACGTTGTCCTTTGGAGCTGCCCCTCAAAGGGTGAGAACCGGCCGACAACAGGAGCCTTGAGGCAGCAGCAGGATGCCTGGAGCAGGGATGAAGCCCAGTAGGGCTACAGGACATCCATTTCCAAGAGACGGAGAAGGACCATCTCTCCCAATCACTCTCCAAAACATTTCCCTATGTTGCCATTTAAGTGCAAACCGTATGAGTTGTGGACAAGCTGCATTACAGACAAACGTAAATTCAGTGTCGCAGGTGACTTTCCAGAGCAGTCCCAGTATGACAGAGCTCCCGTGTCTGGGCTTTCCCAGGGAACGCTGGATAGGAAACAAACCCTCATCTCTAGCAAGTTCAGGAGACCTTTTTCTCTGCTGGGACAGCCTCCTTAACTGTTCTTTGACTGCTAGAGGTTTGACTACTGTCTTTGCAACTTCCCTGTCAGGGGTTTCCTGCCAGAAATCAAGCCAAAAAAATCCTTTGAAAGGATAAGGGGGGAAAAAAAAAAAAAAGAAAATTTTTTTTCTTTGTTTAGGAGAGCTGACAAAGTCAGTGTGAACTTCTCAAAGTGTGGTAGACCTGCGAGAGGCTCAGTTGCACCCCAGGACACAAGCTCTGGAGCGTCGCTTTTCCTTGAGTTCCAACAGCCAACGTGCTTCCCAAGACAAATTTCTTTGGGTTGAAATTCTTCCCTCCTGGGTCTCAGACTAAACATACATCATCAGTAAGATTCATAGTATTAAAATAACTGTAATCAAGTGATCGCTTTTGCAAGAAGCAGGTGCTGGAGGGAGAAACAAGGCTCCAGAGCAGAGTGTTGGAGCTGCTGAGCTGAAGGACCACGGTGCTGGGAGCTGCATCATCTTTGCTTTCCAGCTCTCATGGTGACAAAATAAAGCAGGTCAGGTTTGATGAGAACTAAACTAGCTTTAGATGTTGCTTCGCTCCTGACAGTTATTAGGACAAGTTTGGTCTTTACTTCTGCAAACAATGGCACAATCTCCCGTAACAAAGCTGCATCTGGCAGCACCATGACTTGTTCAGCCTCATCAAGAGGAGACCAGGACATGCTTCAGCTGCTCTGTTCAGCAGCCCTTTGGCTTGAGGGTACCATTTACTAATTGCAGAATTGTCCACGTATCCAAATATCCTTCAACCAGACCCTCCCCTAAGCTGCCAGACCTCAGCTAGAAGGAAAGAACCCCATTCTATGGTTGGAGACATCCCTACAACATCAGGATGGATGCATCCAAACCCGAGACGTTGAGATGGAGTAAAGCAACTTACATCTCCTAGGAATGACCAGAAAAAATATGAAAGGGCATCAAAATGTTAAAAATCTCCTTCCTTGCTGGCTAGTTTTTGATCAACTGCTCTGAGCAGGCTCTGGCACCAGAAGGAGCTGGCGCTCCCCGGGTTCGCAAGGCGGCACACCACGCTTTGAAAAAAGCTCCTTGCTTTTGCCGCTAACGTGGGAATTGCTATTAATCACCAAGTGTACGTGTCCCTGTTACTCATTCATAACGAGACACGGATGACCGCGCTGCCGTCCCAGCCAGCAGGCCAGCGTCTTCAAGCAGTGTTTGGTTAATGACCCATACCTTGAAGGTATCCCAGGAAAAACAAGCACAGGCAGAGTCACCCAGTGTCAAATAAACCATGAATGTTAGATTTCACTAAAACAGTGATGTCTGAGTACATAAGAGTTTTGGAGGGGGTTTCACATTTTCAGTCTTCTCTTGAAAGGTTTTGGATTTGTTTGTTCAGTCTAGTTTTCAGCCAGGAAAAACAATTTTTTTTTCATTTTTAAACAAGTCCTTCCAACTCTGTTTTTTTTTTTTTTTTTTTTTTAAAAAAAAAAAAAAACTAGGAAAGGTGAGCAAAAAAAGCATGGAGAGAAAGAAGCTTTTCAGCCACGCTAACACAAACTCATCCTTCCTCCCTTCCAGAAAATGACCATTTGGGACAAAAGCCCCCATTGCACCAGCCAGGCACAGGGACAGAAGGGCTCATCCCAGCTCTCTCCAGTGGGGTCCCCTAGCCCTTGCATGGGTCCAGCCCCAACACACACACAGCAGACCCTCTCTCCAAGCCCTGCTCACACTCACTCCATCTCTCCCAAGGACCTACCTCCTCTCCATCCTTTCCTCTTTCTTTTCCCTTCTTCCTTTTGTTGCCCCAGTGGAGCTGTGATACCGATTAAGATTCGATGCAAAAAAAAAAAAGGGCACGTGGTGTGGCCAGATGGGAGAGCAGAGCCTGGACCTTCAGAGGGCAACCACAGGCGTATCAACCACAGCTGTGATGTCCAAGTTGGAGGCAACGTCACAACTCCATTCCAAACTGTCCCCCATGCAGCAACATGAGGAGCACGGCTAAGGGATGCCCACACCAGCCAGTGTCCTTCGTCAAGGTCCCGAACGGAGGGACAAGTCTCCAAACACATCCTTTTGAGCGCCTTCCCACTGCCGTTGAGCACGTGCTTCTCCCCGCTGGTTTCGACAAAGACAACACATGCAACACAATTAGCTTGAGGTTACACACGTGCAGCAAAGCCACCTCCTCAAAGGAAAGTTGTTGAACGGGACCCACCTTCGCACGTGCAGCTTCCTCAGGTTGTGTGCTGGGGGGTAAACACACGCACGTGTGTGGCTGCGTTGGGCACATTCATGCTTATACCCTCCCCATGTCACCCTGGCCACCTGCGCTGGGATAGCGGGGGCTGAAGATTGACTACAGCAATGAAGGTGCTTCCAGGGCTCCCATCCAGCGGATGGAGAGCAAATGTTCTGGCACCCTCAGTGGTCTATGATGTGTTTTTTTTAATTAGGGAAAATAATAACTTTGCTGATTTTTCTATTCTAATCCTGTTCCCTTCTCGGTAACTGCTCTTATTGTAATCAACAGCATCGTAGCCTAGACTCGAAGGCTAATGACTGTTGATGGGAAATATTTTGTTTCATAACAGTGGCTGCAGCCAGTGGAGCACATGAGAACATTTTTTCATGAACATGGAAGATGCTATTTTTAACCGTTCTCCCCCATGTTTATGGTGCTTGGAGGAAAGATGCGCCAGTTTAAACACGTTGCAGCAATATGCCCCACTTAACCCCGGCTGTGCCATGGAGAGGGGGTTTGCAAAAGTCCCAGTCTGGTGGCTGGGTGGTGGGATGACCACGCTCGCTGTAGGGTGGTTTCCTCACCGTCCATCCATCTACAGCTTTACAGCACCCAACACCAAGACTATCACCACCAGGACCCGACACTGTGCTCTGTGCGTTGCCACCCAGCCCAAAAATGCACCTTTTGGTGCTGGCTCCGGGCCAGCAGCAGGGAGGGACCAGGGTCCGTTTGTGCCAAGTGCTGCAGACATCCAGAGAGGAACACAAGAACCTGGCCAGAGCAAGAGGTGGTTGATGAAGATGGTCACCAGATGGGTGCAAGTCACCCAGGTGTCACCCAATGCATTCCTCCCTTTGATAGCATCCTTCAACCCCCGCTGGGAGGGTCCTTCCCCTTGAGCAGGGAGCATCCCCCATGCCCGCGGTCTTTCCCATCTTTAAAGCCCTGTTCAGCATCGTGGCTTCCATTCCTCAGTGCAGCACAGATCCACCAAAAAACCAGACCTGCCGAGGCTGGAGAGGCTCTGATGTGAGGCTCCAGGTAGACCTAAGATCTCCCAACCAGGGCACCAGAGATGTTGCGAACCCAACACCATTAGTGCAGACAGAAGTGGTGTTTAAGCGCATAGCTGGCTGAAATCACGTTCCTCCGTGTCCAACAAAAATACGTTCTTAATAGTCATGGAGCTAAGTGGAGTCACCCAGAATTATGATTTCCTTTCAACAGATATTTCATCTTCGGGCTGTCACTTTCACTCAGGCCATGATTAAAACAATAAACCCCGGAGAAGCCACCCTGCTCCCCGTCAACAGCTGCTTCTCCTCCACACGCTGCGATGGGAGCCATTCATCACCAAAAAGAGGGAGGGGAAATTAAAGACAGATTATTATTATTTATTATTCAGAGCTGCCATATTTGGCCGGCAAGCTCTCCTTGGTAAAGTGAGGGTGGCCACAGCTGCCGCCTCGCAGATGTCAACCGAGGAGGGGGAAGTCGCCCTGGTGTTAGGGATGAGTTACTGCTGCACGTGCTCAGCACCTCAACTACCTTCATCTTTCTTCTCATGCAACAGGCAAGTCATTTTATTGGAAGGATTTCCCTTGTTTACTTTTGAAAAACCTTCTTGGACATTTGCATTCCATCAGTGAAACCCCACCTTGACAAACAGAAAAAAAACTTCAAGTATCAGGCATTGCCAAAATAACCGATAAGTGCACCACTGTGAATCCCAGCCCTGCTCCCTGGGATCTCCCATTCTCACGGGCTTCTGCTCTTCCTGCCCAGTGTCTCAACCTGGATGGCATCATGGGGCCCCTCACAGCCTTAAAAGAGCTGGTCGATGGGGAAGGAGCAGGCATCCAGGTTGTCCTCTGAACCTGCAACGCGGTTTAGTCTGTGCATGCAATTATTGGAGAGATGATGGGCAAGATCCAGCCACCTGGGCTGACCAGAGGGCTCCTTGCACAGTTGAAGGAGACACCTAGAGCTAGCCCATGGCAGAGATGCTAGAGAAAACAGCGCGCATCCTCCCAAGCTCAGGACATGAAGCGTCCCGCTCGGACATTTCGCTTGGAACACAAAGACAGGCATTGCAGAAACGCAACAGTTTTCTTGGAGTTTGTTTTCCAAAGGCTCAACATGTTCCACTTCAGTAAGGCTGGAAAAAATCTATCGTGTCAGTGCTCCTGCCATGCCTGCGCATATTTGCATTTTCCTTACAGTATTTTTAGAGATTTCCACCCCTCGGCCTGATTTGGGATGAAGTCAAATATGCAAAATCTTGGAAGCTGCCGCAGGAAACTAAACTCCATTTTTCAACCAGCTTTAGATACAGCCTTCGGCCGTGGTGATAAATTTTCCCCCAGCCTGGAAAGCTGCACTCGCCTCTCAGATAAGGGCACAACATGGTCCAGAAGGTCCATTTGTCCCCCAGCCAGCCCGGGGAGGTGCTGGTGTCCCACCCCTCCGAGGATGGGATGAAACTTCCCACAAGAGGCTGCTTCTCTGACAGGAGGTAACAGCAAGAGAGGACGCGTGGCAGAGCTCCCTGGCTCCTTGTCCCATCCAGCCCTCCCGAGCCAGAGGAGCAGAGAGCTCGGCTATCTCTCCACGCCTCGTCAGCTCTCCTCCAAGACAGCCCCATTCCCTGAGGGTTCCCTATCTACAAGACTCACGTCTTATTGCTGAGGCAGGGGAGGGAACGATGGGGCCGGCTTGGGAGAAGTTCGGTTCCCAGCTCTACAGAATGACAAGCCTTGGCTTGACCCACATGTCCACTGAAGACTCACCAGCACAGCTCCTCCAGAAACCATTCCTACCTGTACCGCTACAACCATGGGCAGTTTTGTGGCAAAGCTTTTGGAGGCAGAGCACCTGCTGTGGGTGTCAACTCCTTCCACTGCAGCATGGACTTGGTTTGTCCTCCTGGTCAAACATACACCTTTCTGGTCCACACTGAGCAGCACTTCCCAGGCTCTTCACCTGAGCTCGCTTTCCTGCGGAGAAGGACACCCTTAGTTTTCTTCACTCCCCTCATAGCAGGGGATGAAGCACACTCTGGAACTGCGGTTTTTTTTCCACTAACCACAGAGGGCCTTTCATAGAGCTACATCCCATCAGATTAATCCTGCCTTCGTCTCTGTTTTGACCGTAGTCCACAAGTGTTCCCAGGTGAGTCCCAAACCTGCACAATTGCTGGAAGGAGAGCCACGGTGTTGCCCAGAGAGGTGGTGGAGGTCCCATCCCTGGAGACACTGATGAAGCTCTGAGCAACTTGATCTAGTTGAAGATGTCCCTGCTGACTGCAGGGGGGTTGGACTAGATGGCCTTTAAAGGTCCCTTCCAACCCAACACATTCTATGATGCTATGTTAGCTCAGCAGTGTTGTGAGGACCCACCTCAGAAGCGCAGTGTGACCTTTCCCGTCCAGGGACAAGCTTTGCGGAGAGCACCCACCATGCCAACCCTATGGTGGGAAGGGGGAGCCATGGCAAACCCACACGTCCCACGCTCACCTCGGGGAAAGCTCACCACCTCCTCCGCTCGTTGGGGTTGGCCATGTAGGAGCTCTCATCTCCTTCGCACGCAGCTGCTTGTTGGGCAAGTGAGACTGGTCTCACTGCCCAGGCCCAGGGCAGCCCAGCCCCCAAAATGGGGTGCTTTGTGATGTCCTGAGATGCGTTTATAACGTGGCTAATTTTAGCACCTCCCATTCGCAAGGAGGGCTCCACCCGGCCCCGTGCTGAAACCACCTCTGGGCTGGAAAACAGCAGCTGTGAGACAACATCTGGCATCGCTCGGACAGGCAGAGGCAGGAAGTGAAGGAAAACAGCGTCTGTCCAAGGCTGCCGAGGGACTCCAGCTAGACAGAGCGCAGAATTTGGCCAAGGCGCTGGAAAGAGTAACTCTAATCTTAAAAAAAGTTATTAAAAAAAAAAAAAAAAAAAAAAGACGAGACGTTGTAAGATGCTGGTTGCCGTTTGTCATCCTTCAGCCTGCTGTTAACTCCCGCCATGCCTCTCCCTGCCGTGACATGGAGAGGTCAACCCCCCCTGCCTTAGAGTCATTTGGGTTTCACCTTCACATCTGGAGATCTCAGGGCCCCATCCCAGCGTTGTCTCCCTAACCCCGGCACGTGGGCTGGGATGCTGCAGGGGAGCACAGGGCAAGGTCCAGCCATCTCCTGGCCCCACCTTGATAGAGGACAATCCCTTACTTTTCAACTTCACTTAAAAATCAACACCTGGATCTTAGATGAGGCAACAGCCTTGCCTAGGGTTCCTCCCTACTCATGGCATTCTGGCCCCAGCAGCCCCACCAATGCCCTCCTGCCCCACAGGCTGAGGAAAAGGGTTTGGGCACAGCTTGTGGTCCCCACCAGCCCCCCCAGAAGTGATTGCTGGCCTTCCTTCCCTCCCAGAGACTTTTTTTTGTTTTTCTTGGTAAGACCTAACTTCTGAACGGCCTCAGGTGCACATCACATCCCTTAACCAGCTGCTGGTAGGACACGCAGGTGCTCCAGGCTTGTGAAAGCAGCTGGGGTTTCCCCCACTCCTCTATTCTTCTGAATTTTGTTGTTTCATGTGACTTCATCACATTTGTTGAGCAGGAAGAATCACGCAGGATAGCCCAGTTGGGGCCCGCTTGGCTGGAAGGGAAGCTTTTGGGGCTAAGCCCCAAATCCAGGCTGCAGAGACCCAACCAAGCCACTGGGCAGCTGCTTCCACTCCCCCAGGACCTCGCTGCGGTGGCAGAAGCGGGGAAGGATGAGCAGGAAAGCCCCGATGAGCAAACCCCCAGGCATGGAGACACACGGGGGCTTTCCACAAACAGGGCGCCGTGGGCGAGGAGCAGCAGTTGCCCAAGGCACTGCGATGGTTTCGGAGCTAGAGATGCTTTTTAAGAGCAATGGGGACATTTCCACGGATGACTTTTGGACTACAGGGGTCCAAGTCACTCAACCCCCTTTGAAAAGCTTTGCCCCAAAACCTCAGGTGTATGGAGCTTACAAATTAAAGTGCAGATGAAGATTATTTACGGATAACGTGCTCATTTTGTTAAGTAATTGCCAGCAAGAGAACACAGAGAGCCCAGGGAGCGGTGTCCTGGTGCCAGGGTGCCCAGCCCTGGCCACAGGCTCCGATTTCCTCCTCTTCCTCCCCAGAGCCGTCGCTTGCACAACTGCGGATGAAGGGCTGCGCAGCCTCCTGGACAGACAGCACGGGCCAAAAAACTTATTTGGCACATTTATTGTTTTCCTACGATCGCAGAGCTTCACAGCCACACAACTTGTCTTCATTTCACTGATGTTTTAAGCATCTTTCCCATCAGCACGGGGCAGAGAGGGAGGACAGGGCTGCGGGCCAGCCTTGGATAAAGCAACAACCTCCCCAAAACTTCACCGTCAGCTCCAACCCTCTGTGAAGCTGGAAAGTTTACACTCACCCTTCCCACAGCTCTCCAACCCCTCTGTGCTTCCAGCCTCCCAGTCCCACCATCCCATCCTATCCAACCCTACTGCGGGATGGGTTTAGGCAATGCAGGTTTTCCTGTGGGTGAGGAAGATCTCATCCGAGTTTAGGGTCACTTTTTGGGCAGGGATTTTTTTTTTTTTTTTTTTTGGTAAGTACCCAGAGTAGCTGGGCACAGCTTCATCTGCTTTGCAAATCTCCGTCATGTCTGAGCCGTGACCAGCCTCTCCCTTCCTTGCTGGGATCAAGAAGAAAACCCTCCACAGGAACAGCCAAGACATCTTTCCGGGATGGATGGGGAGCCTGGCAGACAGCCGCAGGGATTAGCTGCACCACTTTGAAATATTCCTGGAAGCAGCAAGAGGTGCTGCAGAGAAAGCCAAGAGGGTGAAGGGCCGCCATGGCTTCACCTGGCGGTCCCAGATCCTTCCAGCACACTGCAAAAGGCGAGCTGGAAGTCATGCCAAAGTTTGGGGAAAGATGCAATCCAGGCACACAGGTTGCTGGAGGTGGGCTCCTGGGAGAGGCTCTGTGCTGGATACAGCCAGAGGAGCAGTGCTGGCAGGACTTCAGCTCCTGGCTTTCCAGGACAGCCCATCCAGGTGGGTGCAAGAAGAAGCAGCAGCCACCAGTCAGAGAGCTGGACCCAGAAGGGACCAGCCATGCTGCTGAGAAGGAAGGTTTCCAAGAGCATGGTGCCATTTGGGACCAGCACCTCTCCTTCGGCATCACTCCAGCTGCTGGGGGTTCAGGCTCCCCGAGTGGAAAGCAAACCACCCCCAGGACAGGACCAAGGGCTTACCCTAATGCAAGTCTCTTTTTCAGCATTCCCACAGCTGATGGGTTCTCACTGCAAGGAAACCTCAATCAAGAAGCTCCATCTTCAGCCCCTGCATCACATATCTGTCATGAAGACTTTCCAGCTGAAAACTAATCTAATACCTGTTACCATCAGGTTAAGTGGGGCTGGATCGGCTCCTCCTCATCCCAAAGAGAGGTTGTGATGAAGGTAAGCAGTGTCACTCCTTCTCAGCAAGCGGTAAGCAGGAGATAGGACTTTTCTAGACAAGATGAAGCCCAATTGAATTAGGTGCCTACTCCCATGGAGGGGGAGGGAATACTATATAGATGTAATGTATGGTCAGATGTTCTGCAGAAGCAACATGCAGAAACCTCACTGCACAGTGGTAGCTGCATGCTGCTTCTGCCATAGCTTTTATTGGTTCTGCTGGGAAATCCAGGCCAAACTGGGAGCCGGAGCTCCATGGGGTGATAACTCCCAGTGCATTGGTGACTGGCAGCCATCAGGTGACGAGCCACAGCACAGCAGTGCCAAGTGGGGAGATGGACATTTGCCCAAAGTGAGCTCAGATGAGCTGGCTGCAGGTCCGGATGGACATCTGAGGCTTGTTTCAACTCAGTCCAAAGCACTCCAGTCTCAAAATCAGCTTGGAAGCTATGCTATTTGCAAGCCTACATCTTTTTGGCAACCAAGAAGTAATAACTAAGAGACTGATATTATTATTATTTCAGCTTCAGAGGGGTGAATAATCAGCTCTGCAAGGAAAGCAGCTTGGCTGACTGCCGAGGGCTTTGCAGAGATGCCCCTCTCCCCTCAGCAGGGTCTCTCCATGGGCTGGGATGCCAAACCTCAGCTGCTCCTTGCATTCAGCCTGCCCAACAACCCTGGCACACGCTGCCCTTGGAGGGTCAAAAGCCAGAGGAGCAGGGAAACAGGAGGCCAACACAGACACACTCAAGATTCTCAACTCAATTTGACTCAAATCTGAATTAATCGCTTAGAGACCAAGGACAGTCACAGAAACCCCCCCAAACCTACCCAACAGCTCCCAGCACAAACCTGCTCTCTGAAGCACAACCCACCAGCTCCAGCCCAACTTAGTGCTTTCCCCACCCCTACTTTAATAGTCTGCACTAATTAGCCCTCGTTAACCTCTCAGCTCCTTCTGACCATCTCCCTTGCTTTGCAGTGGAGCGTTTTCCCTACTGAGCCCATCTCTTTTTGCTCCCTGCACAGGTGGTGGGACTCAACCCTCCTCCCCTCCTAATTTGTGGCTTTCCCTTCTCCTGTGCCTCCCTGTTGGTCACCCCCCCCAACCCCAGCACCCACATAGGGACCCACGTAGGGATTCCCACCCCTCCTTCCCCTCTCTTCTCTGAAGGGAGACCCCCCTGCACCCCCTCATGCCCATATTTCAGCCCCACTCTGGTGTCTCACCAGCCCAGTGGGGTGGAGGGAGCCAGGGGCAAAGCCACAGGTGTGCTTTGCCTCTTCCTGAAAACCGTCTCTTCTAGAAGTCTTTGTGGATGCTTCCTGCCTTCTGCTCCTGCTGAACTCATTTGCAGCTGCCTACGTTGCCAGAAGGATCCTGTGGTCCAGGCAGGGCTCCGGACACAGCGTCCGTCTCTGCCTGACTCACTGGATGGCTTCCACCACACGTGTTGCAGAGGGGTCCCCGTCTCCCATCGGCTGCACGGCGTCCCCAGGATAAGCCCCTGGAGCCCTGCGTCGCTGGCCCCAGCCCCCCTGTCCCCTCCCACCAAGGCTCCGGCGTGTTCCCAGCCCCAGCCAACGCTGTAGGGCAGCAACACGTGACACATATGTGGCAGCTTATAGAAAGGATTGGGGAGACTTTTCCCCCTTTTATTGAAAATGATCATTTCTATTCTAGTGCAAACACTGTACATTTTACATCACAAAGCAAGAGATAATTTACAGGATACATTTCCAGCTGGGAATCCCTCCTGTGGCTTCACGCGTCAAGCTCCACCAGCCTCATCCATCATCTATCCCTGTCATGCTCAAAAATCCCACTTAGAGGGAATCAGCCACCTATTTCTGTGTTGGGAAAAGGGGGGGGGAGGGGGGAAGGGGTGCTGAGAAAACAGCGTTTGTGCAGAGCAGGCAAAAGGAATGTGCCTCAAGACCATTTTCTCCCCTGAATGGTACCTATGCTTAGTGATAACTGGCGTAACCATGGCAACTTCCGAGAGCTGTGACTGAAAGTCTACGAAAACCCTGGAGAACTCCACGCTTTTGGGATAAGGCCCTTAATGTGCACATGTATTTACATGGTTCCATAAAATACAGATTAAACATACACGATCGTAAAATTTCGCTCTGGCTTGGCAGACAACTAGACATTGCCTCTTGGCCGAGGCCATCAGCAATTTAGAAACAAAGAAGAAAACCTGTCCATTCATCCAGCTGGACTCCGTTTAGCAAATCCATGTGACCCAAGCAGTATTGTCTCGGATGCTCTGGTGTACAGCTTGACGTCGCCCAGCTCAAAGGTGATGTAAAGGTCTCACCTGGACTGACAACAGCCCGGTCAGCTGTGACGGCATCCCCAACCGAGTAGCCCAACCCAAGGCAAGACCCAACTAAAATCGGAAGTGCAAAAGCTTACGCAACCTTCCCGCGGGAGCAGCCCCATGCAAGTCAATTCAATCCCTCGCGCAAATAAAGTGAGAAGGGTGAACAAGGGTTTGCACAGGCATTTATGTGAGCTCCTTCATGTCAACGTCCCGGCGCGGGGGTAGGAATGGATATATTGGTCCACAGCTGGATAAACCAGGTACCAGGAGCTTCATGCTCTCCAAACCGTCTCCTTCCTAACTTCAGAGGGGGGAGCACCAGGCTAAGGCACTCACGGACTGGTTCAACCTCTGAGTAACGTTACATTGCACCAAGTCCTTTTTCTTCCTGATGGTGCAGGACATGTTCTTCAATAGTTTCTCTGTTTGCGTGGGCACAGGAACCAAGAGCGAGCTTCTAAGTGAAGGCTGAGATTTCCAACGTGATCACTTGGCTCTAGGAGCTGGAACGACACTACTCAACGGTAGAAATATTTCGGCTTAGAGAAGGAAAAGCCAAAAAAAGGGATCAAACAGAAAACATCACGGATTTCTTAAAACGCAGTGCTTGTCCAGCCTCGCTTCCCCTGCTGGTGTTCTGTCTGCAAGTGCAATCTGCGACTTTTAGGTTTTTGTCCTGATCACAATTATATTCCCTTTTTTTCCCCCTCAAAAATATCCATACAGGGAGAAAAAAAAAAATTCCACCAGCAACACACACAATCACGGGCACAACTGACAGCAGTCTGGACGTGGGACTTTTTTCCCCAGCGTTAGCTCAAGTACTTTGGCTGGATTTCCATTCCTCCTCTGCCCGTTTAATTTTCATCTTCGCTTTGAAGAGATTTATTTCTCATTTCCTGCAACAAATTGTTTTAGACTGTCAAAGCCCACTGTCAGACATCTATGTATGGCCAGCACACCTGCAGCAAACACCGAGATGGAGACCTAAGCCACTCTACCAGAAGTATCCCTCATGACTGAGCTTCATTCTCCTTCCCTTATGGTCCAGCCTGGACCATGGAGTAGCTCTGCTACCTTCAGTGGGACAAAGTCCCACCTGGTTTGGGCAGGTCTCCTGCAGAAGCACTATTTGCCATAAATAAGTCCTCTCCTCCTCTCAGGTTTGAAAGAGGTAGGCAAACGTGAAAGATCCTCATTGCCTCAGGATGCTTGCATGGAAGAAACCCCTTTTGGGTTGCATCTCTTCTACTCTTCATGGGGAGAAGAACTTAGGTCCTAATTAGCTCTCCGGATCCCAGAGGAGGGAGGACAGCAGGTAAGGAGAGCAAAGGAGAATGGTTAAGGCTACAGGACAAGCTTCGCTGGGCAGCGTTATGAGAACTGGGGGGAGATATGGTCTTCCTGTGGGGTGCTCCCTGCTGTGACATCACCCACCCTCGGAGGGGCTGGCAGAGACTTTCCACGGGGATGTCCTTGTGTTTTCCCAAGAGCCACATGAACCGACCTGATGGGAGAGGAGATCCTCATCTTATCCTATGAAACTGCAAATGCCCATGGGAAAATATCTGCAAAGGAGTGCGGCTCCCTCCAGCTTCGCTTCTTTGGGGTTTCTCTCGGGAAGACGTGAGCTGGCCATTTCCAGCGCTGCCCGAGGCTACCGGGAAGAGCTCTGACATGGGTGAGAGAGGCTGCGGCTGGAATTCCATTGCACGGCTCCAGGAACCTGGATGCAGCACAAACATCCCAAACATTTTCAATGGATTTTATTTTGTTTAATAAAAAACACCAACCAAGCTTGCATGTATATCTTATATATATAAATATATACAGTATATATAAAACAAATGCATCTGGACAACGCCTTTCCCTGTGGCACAAACTGTAAGGCATAGAAAGGAGTGTCCTAACAGTCCTATTCTTGGCACTACAGAGCGATCCCTCCCGCTACAACCCCCCCACCGCTCACACCCCCACGTTGGCTTTTCTCTCTTCTTTGGCTTTTCATGGCGTCAGCGCCGGGAATACTCAAGAAAGCAACGAGAAGCCCGAGGAGGTCTTCCTCACGTCTCGGACTGGTCCAGGCAACCCGGGTAGGATGATCCCATGGCGTTGGACTAACGGGCTTCTCCCAGACTAACGGTAACGGTGCTGCCTCTGTGGCGCAAGGGATTGGAGGGATGAAGGGTCAGGCAGATACAAGGGAAAGCGGTGACCAAACAGCTTCTTCTTCTAGGGTGAGCTGGGGCAGGGGGGGAGAGGAGCAAGCTTTGCATCTCAGCGTGATGGTGGGTGGGACACGTCCACGGGCTGAGACGGGCAGAGGTTTCTTTTCGCAGTCCCATACAAAAATGGAAACCAACAAGGGTGAGACTGTCCTTTACTGAAGAAGCTCGTAGTATACTGAGCAGAAGCAATAAACCTGACAATAACAAGAAAAAAAAATAATGGTGGCATTATCCCAAAAGGAAGGAGGAACCTTGTCACTCACGAGCGGTTCAGTTTGCTCCCAGTTTGGTCCCCATGTTCAATTCTGGGTTAGGGTTGGCTTTTTTTTCTTCTTTTTTTCTTTTTTTGTGTTTTTTTTTTTGTTTGGTTTTTTTGGTGTTTTTTTTTTTTGGTTTTTTTTTGGTTTTTTTTTTATCTTTCAGCACAAACAAGTTGCAAAGCAGGACGGGTGCTGTTGTATTTTCTCCTTCTGCAAGGCAGCTGCCTCCAGTCGTTAATTGACTGTGGGCACTTGATTCCTCTGTAAACTATATTCCTTTGCCTTCAGTCTCAGGTTGGCAATACTGTTGGCCATATTCATGCCCTGTGCCGGGCTGGCGTTGGTACACGTGGCAGAGTAGGTGGCCATGGCGCTGTGGGATGGAAAGAGAGAAACATCACGTCAGACACGGTCTTCACACGACGCAGAGAGCGGACGTGCACCGCAGCGAGGTTAAACCCCGGATTTTCCATACCTGGGGGATGCATTTCTTATCTGAGCAGGGAATGATCACTACTTCTTATTTAAAAAAAAGTAAATCTCGCCACTGCCGTTCACTTACCCGGAGATAACCAACGCCAAAGCTGGCTGAAGTCAACAGGAAAATTTCCATTTCCTATTTTCTAACCCAAAAGGTTTACAATGAGGTCAGGGTGCCCAGCCTGCCAGTTAGACCATTGTCCTTAAAAGTATTCCCACTGGAAGCAATGTCTTTTTGATGAGAGCAATTGCTGGTTTTATTGCTTGTGAAATCACGTCACTTCTGAAACATATGTTACATTAAAGAAACACTCTGGGAAAAACCCATTTCAACCATTGTGATGCTTTTTGGTTTCAGCACTCTGGAATGAAAATTTCCACATTTTTTTCCCTCAAAACTTCAGCTGATCATAAAGAGCATGCCTTGAAGGCTGAGGGAAGAAAAAAAAAACCACCCAAAACATTTTTTCTCCCTTCAAATCACGACTTTATTCATGAAAAACATTACTTTTGGCAGCGGAGGCTAAACAAAGATCTCCGAGTCCTTTCTTATCCTACCAAAAATTTGCAAGTCTGCTTTCCAGACCACTAGAAAACTCATTTAACTCGTGATGCCCAGGTTTCTGTGAAAAGCAACACCCCCCCAGCCCCAAAACCCAGCAAACTATCCGACCTGTTGCATTTCCTATACATGAGTCCACAGATCAAAACCAGTTGACAAACACCAAGCGGACCGCTGGAGAGGGTTAACTGCTGAGAGGGGACAGCAAAGGGCTACCGAGAAGATGAGGGGACTGGAACACCTCTCTCATGAAGAAAGGCTGAGGGATTTGGGTCTCTTCAGTCTGGAAAAAAGACGACTGAGGGGGATCTTATCAACGCTTATCAATACTGAAAGGGGGGGTGTCAGGAGGATGGGGCCAGGCTCTTCTCAGTGGTGCCCAGCGACAGGACAAGGGGTAACGGGCACAAACTTGGCCATGGGAAGCTCCATCGCACCGTGAGGAGGAACTTCTTTGCTGTGAGGGTGGCAGAGCCCTGGCACAGGCTGCCCAGAGAGGTGGTGGAGTCTCCGTCTCTGGAGACATTCCAACCCCGCCTGGAGGTGTTCCTGTGCCACCTGCTCTGGGTGACCCTGCTCTGGCAGGGGGTGGGACGAGATGATCTCCAGAGGTCCCTTCCAACCCCCGCCATTCTGTGGTTCTGTGGTTCTGTGACTGGAGACACCCATTTAAGGCAGTCAGCATGTTCAGGAGGAGATCACAAACGTTCTGCTGGAGGCAAGCTCAGGTCTGGTGCTGACCCTTTCCAACTGCCTGGCTGGGTGGCTCATGTCTGAGGCTCTGGTAAATGCTCTCCTCCTTCCATAGCCCAAGAAAGAAGACAGCTTGTTTTTTTCCTTTTTCTCTCTTTTTTTTTTTATTAAATTTCTTCCAGCGCTGACCTCAACAAACGGAGGGCAAAAAAGCGGGTGAGGGGTCTGGAGAATACGTCCTATGAGGAGCGGCTGACGGAGCTGGGGTGGTTTAAGCCTGGAGAAAAGGAGGCTGAGGAGAGACCTACTCACTCTCTGCAACTACCTAAAAGCTGAAAGGAGGTTGTACAGAGGTGGGGGTCGGTCTCTTCTCCCAAGGAACAGGCGATGGGACAAGAGGAAACTGCCTCAAGTTGCGCCAGGGGAGGTTCAGACTGGATATTAGGAACAATTTTTACACCAAAAGGGTTATCAAACATTGGAACCGGCTGCCCAGGGAAGTGGTTGAGGCACCATCCCTGGAGGTATTTAAAAGCCGGGCAGACATAGTGCTTAGAGACATGGTTTAGTGATGGGTTTTGTCAGAGTTAGGCTGATGGTTGGACTCGATGATCTGAAAGGTCCCTTCCAACCTGGGCGATTCTACGATTCTATGACTGGAAGAGTCTTTGCAACAGCAAAATCTCCCTTGAGGAAAGTGGGCATTTGCCGCACAAAGAGATCCAGGCTGTGGGCACGCTTGCCCCAAAACGCTGGTGGTATCTCTGACCTTCGTAGGGCAGAACCAGCCTGCCAGGAGTTTAAATGCAACCCAGCGCTGTCTGAATCCTCAGCCTCCAGGACATCCAGACCAGGTAGGTCCCATCCCAGGCCAAATGACTCCTATTTCTCACTTTAAAATGAAGAAAAAGACCTTCAGGGAGGAAGTGTCATCTTTGCATCAGGACTGGTGGAAACACAACAGCTCACACACATGGAAAGGACAGGTAAGACATGTAGATATGAAGCTGCTTACACCCATCCAGGGAAAAACACTGAAAACTCTCCCCAGGAGGGTAAAAATTCAGGACACTTTGAGAGTCTCTAACAGCTACTGTAACAGCTACTGGAAGGACACGGAGGATGGACATTAAAATACACGTTATCAAAATATGGGCTCAATTCTGCCCAAGCCAGCTGCATTTCACTGGGGTCCAGGACATGATGGATCGGCGTGCCTGGAGCCTTCCCCAGACGGCTGCACACCCCCTCAGCTCCCTCCCCATGGCCGGGTTGGTGATTTTACCCTCTCCTCCCCTCTAAGTCAGCAGGAACGTGAGAAGCCGAGCGCTGCCTGCAGAGGCGTTGCAGTTTCACAAGGTGTATAGCCGGTGGCTACTTAAGCACCCATTGCCACCCACTTCCACCGGGCGCATCTCCCCCATGCTTTTGTGCTGGAAAAAAATCGGAAGAGCCTCAAGGATACTCTAGATCAGACAAAACAGGAATTTTCAGTCTCGGGTGTAAACTGTCCCCATTCAAATCCAAGCTGCTGCCCAAGTCTGGTCTAAAACTCCAGGGAGCCTCTTGCTCTCAGCTCCCCAGAGGTGTGGGGGAAATGACTGTTGCCCAGCGAAATCTCTGCTAAACCAAAAATCTCCAAAAATGCTCTCTTTTAGCAAGTTATTCTACAAGGAGCAGCGTCCAAGAAGGCTGTCTCCGAACGTCAGTATAGTTTGAGGGTTGCTCCTGAGACTCTCCAGGGTCTAATAAGGGTTGAAGTCACCCTGCTGCCCTCTCCCTCTGCCGCATTCAGGCGCAGAAAGAGTCTCCTTCCCCTACTCAGCTGCCTGCTTTCACGGAACACAGAGGAACATCATGTTTCTGAGGCCTAAAATCCTTCTATCAAATATGGTTTTTAATGGCCCGTGGAGTCAAAGGCTGTTAAGAGTGGGAAGTGCAGGCTGACAGCGCGACTGCTAGTCTTGTTTTCTTAGGAACCTATGCTAAAAAATGTCAAAGCCAAACATTTCAACTTCAAAAAAAATAATAGTATCTACTTGGCTATCTGCGTGACACAGATCCGCGAATAGCTTTGGCTGACCTGTGGCTGAGTGTATTTGGAGAATAAACACACTGATTGAAAACTTTCCCCCAGATCTAAGGGTAAAAACAGCGCCGGCCGCGCAGCTCTCAGCCCGGCTCACAGCCCTCTCCCAGACTCGCCGTTCACCAGGGGCTGGTACGGCAGCGCCGGGGAGATGGGGAGGGGGCGGAGGGCCACGCAAACTCTCCGCACGGCTGTTTTTCCACCGAGCGTCCAATATTTTAATAACCCTACTCAGTTCAAAGCTTTGATGAGGCTGGGACAACCTGGCCCAGGTGTCCTTTAAGATGAATGTGATGGCTAAGAGATGAGCCGTGGGATGAGAAAGCCTGAGGAGCATAAAGCGTCTGAGGGTCCTGACCGCCCCATATTGTGGAAACCAGCTGCTCTGCTCCTCTGCCAATGCCTCCTACCCCTCTGCAGGGCAGGGGGAGGGTGACAGTCCGTCCTGGTTTGTCGTGTCAGCCAGTGGGGACAGCTGTAAGCTGCAAATGTCTTTGCTGAAACATCTTGGCTTAAGACAAGGGGAAGACAGCAAAACAGCGAGGATGTGTTTGCACCGTGGAGAGGCACAGCCAGGTCTGGACCTCAGGGGGAGAAAAAACATCCTGAAGGCTTTCCCTTCTCCCTTGTTCTCCTCGTTCACACATCCCAGTTGCCTTGGGCTTCTCGTTGCCCAGGGTGCCCCAGACAGCCCTTCCCAGTGTGCCCCTGGAAGTTACCTTTGCAGGGTCTTCTCCTAGAAGCCGTTATGAAGCCCCTCGTGTAAACAACATCTTGGGAGGGATGATCTATTTTTAAAAGTGTGAGAGGTAGAAATAAGCCACAAGCATTCAGTAGGGATCTGGTACTGTGACCAGAGCAGTCTCAGTGGGGTCAGTGGGGAAGGACCTGTGCGTCTCTCCCCTGAACTCACCACCCAGACTCCTCCCTGGAATGCTACACCAAGGAGCACTTCACAGAGAGAATCCCTTAACCCCAAAAGGGGGATTTTGCCAGACAGCAGTCCTCGGATAAAACCCAAAGGATAAGGGGCACCTCAAAGACCAAACTGGTGGTCACCAAAAGCAACCTTTTCAGTACTTGGAGTGGGTGAACCTATGACTTGTTCTTCTGGCCCTACAGGGTGGATGAAGAGGATCCCATGGCACTGACAAGCGACAAACTATCAGGAAGGCCATGTGTTTGCAGACCTAACTGTGCAAACACTGTTTGGGGTACAAGAAGGGGATGAAGGTGGCCAAGGAAGAGAGGTCCTGGGCATGGTGTGGCTCCCAAAAGCCAGTGGGATGCTGGCTGTGACCAAGCCAGATGAACAGGAAGGAATCCAGCCAAAGGCTTCAAGGTCCTGACCAACAATAAAGCCACTGTGCTAAAAAATACCCACCAACCTCATTTTTAACTGCCTACAAGCCAGCTGGCTCCCCACAAACCAACACATCCTGTGGATCTTGTGTCCACACCCAGTTCCTGATGGGTTGTGGATGGCACAGGGAAGCCTGTGACATGCATGGACATCCCAGATCCTTTGAGCAGACTGGGGTGGCCACATCTGCACTTCTCTCCTGCCACCCCTTAAGCAGCACTGGCCACAGGAGATGGACGCTGAACACCAGTCTGCCACCCAGAGACACCTGGTCCTTACTGCGGGCAAACCACAGCACAGCACAATGGCACAGCTCAGTCACACACATCCTTGTGCTCTAGCAGCTAGAAAGAAATTACTCACCAGTTCAGCGCTGACCATAGAGGGGAGGACTGGGAGCAACATGCATGGAGTGATTTCCCAGCCCTTCCTTGCATCTCAGCCAGTGACTGCCATGGGACAGCCACAGAACTCCCTCTTCTGGCCACCGTGTGGTGGCTGAGCCTCCCCAAGTGCTCTGCCATCACCTTCCCTGGATCTGTATCCCATGGAGAGGTTTCTTCCTTGCTTTAAACTGGATGCACTAGGGAAGCAGGTGCAACCACTTCTGTTTCCATGTATTTCTACCTGATCCTCTTTCGAAACTTCCTGAATTGCGGAGAGAGACCACCAAAAAAGAAGCCGCAACCTCCCATGGAGCCGGCTGCCAGAAAGCCCCAATGATGCTGAACCAAGCCCACCTTGCAAGCCTGGCAGTGAGATGGGGTGGGATGGGGACAGGTAAGGAAAACCAGTGGGGTGGTTAAACTGCTGTATCCTCCAGTTGTCCCATGCAAATATTAGCAGCCCCTTAGAGCTGTCTAAGGGCCACTCTGAGATTGCTCTATACTGTGCCAGAAACTGGTCAGCCCCGGGGCGGTTGTTCACTCACCTGTAAGGCGAGGCGGTACCCCAGGAGAGATAGTCGGTGGGTCTCGGAGCTGGGCGAGGTACTATGGGCTGCTCCACGGCGGTCACGTCCCCTGAGTAGGATTTGAGCAGAGAGGCATTCTTGCTGGCCAGCATTGCCCTCTCGTTCCGGCGAAACTTGGCTCTCCGGTTTTGGAACCACACCTGGGGTGGGAAGCACACAGACCCACCAACCATCACAACCAGCTCTGCTGCGACACACCCTTTCACCACTCCGCTTCTGCTCTGCTGGGCAAGACAGGGCTCTGTAAAAGCAGGCTGCTTTGGCTTGCCTGTCACTGGAAACTCTAATGACAAGACCTGATAAAGATGCCCACGAGATGCCAACCGACCGTTGCGTCCAGCTCATCCTGGAGAGCATCTGTCAGTTGTTTAGTGGCCAGCCCAGCCCAGCCCATGACACCTTCATGTGAGGAACTGGCTCAGAGAGGTCCCTGTGGGACTAGGTCTGTCCTGTGCCGTAGGCAGCAAGGCCTGGGAGCGAGTGCTGTACAACACATCATTTTCCACACACATGGTGCCCAGCGACAGGACAAGGGCACAAACTTGAGCATAGGAAGTTCCATCTCAACATGAGGAGGAGCTTCTTTATCCTGAGGGTGGCAGAGCCCTGGCACAGGCTGCCCAGAGAGGTGGTGGAGTCTCCGTCCCTGGAGACATTCCAAACCCGTGTGGACGTGTTCCTGTGCCCCCTGCTCTGGGTGACCCTGCTCTGGCCGGGGGTTGGACTAGATGATCTCCAGAGGTCCCTTCCAACCCTATGGTTCTGTGGTTCTATGATTCTATGATTCCATGATCTGCTTTGACCTTCAGAAGGTGTGGGCTTGCAAGCTAAGAGCCGAGAAGCTCAAGATAATGTGTGCAGCCTGAGCACAGGACATGCAACATCTTGGCCTTGAAGGAATCATATGAAGACATCTGACTGGGCAGGTAGTAGAGTATGGTGGCGGATCAGGCCTGGCAGTCCTCCTCAAGGCATGGCGCCCTCGGGACTGCAATACAGCATGACTCAGAAGCTTGGTGACCCTAGTGTGCCATGCAGACCTCAAGGATTTCTACTGCCATACTGGAATGGCCTGACGACACCCCTCAGGTGAGGTGTGTCTGGATACAAGCTGTGGTGATTACCTGAACTCTGGCTTCAGTGAGGTTGACTCTGCGTGCAAGGTCTTCCCGTACGAAGGCATCGGGGTAGTGTGTCCTCTCAAAGACCCTCTCTAATGCCTGGAGCTGGCTGCTGTTGAAGGTAGTTCTGTTCCTTCTCTGCTTTCTTTTCTTCTTCTCTTCTGAGTTCAGCTGATCATCTAGGAGAGAAAATTGGAGATGTGAAAGGCTAGAAATGGGGTGAATAACCTCAATGGTTTCAAGGTGGAAAGGGCTTAGGAAGGGACGTGCACAATTTCAACACCACACCTTAACCACACTGTGTTAGTCCCCATGTAAAAAGGATGTGGAAAACGCATTGACACCAGGTATTTATTTCCCAGCTCAACTGCGTAAGACATGTACTGGCTCTCTCAGGCTACCCCTTGCCTCAGCTCCTTCACCTCTAAAAAGAAACTTGTAAGTCCAGTATGCACCTCCCCATTCCTGACAATCCCAGAAACCTTTTCTGACCATAAAGAATGACGAAGCCCTGTTCTCTCATCTTCAAATTTCCAAGGAGTGCCCTTACTGGGACGTAATACAGCCCCCTGGGGTGAGCACGAGTCCTGCACCAGCTCTTACTGACTGTGAGAAGATGTTCCTATCTCTGAGTAAGGAAAGCGCAAGGAAACGGCTATTACGCTGGGCTTGACTACAGCCGAGGTAATGTCGCTCTCTATCTGTAGCTCCATTTGGCTTGCGTTCTCTTATCCTCCCCGCATCCAGACCGCGAGGCCTCAGTTCCGGCAGAGATGGGGAGCTGTGAACAAAGAGGTACCAGACAGTGGAAATGAAGCGTGACTGATAGGGGCCTGAATAAGAGACAAGTACAAAAGCCAGTTTCACTTGTATGCTCGCAAGCCAAGGACACGGAAATACAGTCAGGCAGACACGGATATCATTGCAACAGGGAAGCAAAAACCCAGTAAGAGAGAGACTGAGCATAAACACGTCGGATACTGTCGACTGAAGAACAGTTGTGCACTCTCCATCACCCCCTTGCCTTGCCCAGGCCAGCAAGGTGGTGAACAGCAAACTGTGCGCACGTATTGTTTTATGCCTGGTTTGTATTTACTCCAGCAATAAATCAGTACATCCACCCATCTGGAGTCACACTTACCGCCACTGCCTGCGGTCACTGGAGCAACCCCAGTGCTGAGACACCGGTGAAACAGCTTTTCTTAGCAAATACCTGCTCTGCACCACCTCTCCCTTTCCCAGGGCTGTTGCACATGCCAATGTAGCAGCAGTGACGGAGCTACCGATGCACTGGCACTCGCAGGTACCGGCAAGGAGCGAGCGACGGCTCCAGGGGTTTGAATGCTCTTTACTAGGACAAGCTGGAGGCTGTGACACCGGGTTTGCTTCTACCCTACCTGTACCAAAGTACCTTCACTCATCACACCAGTCACAGCACAGCAACCACTTTGGTTTCCGTAGGAAGCCGTATTGAAGGAGGTGAGAGCAAGGCACCAGCCTGCAGGAGCAGGAGGCCACCGCTGCCTCCAGTGAAACAGCCCCATTCACGCTGCAGGACTGGTTTGCCGTCGCCTTGCGCTCGTCCCTCATCAAGCGCTCCGGTATGTGTGGGGTCCCACCAAAACCATCAAGGCTTCTCATGCTCCTGCAGCCCCAGCCTTCAACGCTCCCCAAGCACAACGGGCAGACCCCCAGGTGGGACAATGTCCCCGTGGTCCCACCGCCTCCCGTGGAAGAACAGTAGTGATGCTCGGGAGGATCTGAGCCAATATACCTGTCAGCACGCGTTAAAACATATTCATCATTGTCTCTATAAAAATGCGTGAGCTAGTGAGTTATATTTCAAGTTAGTCACTGCGCACCTCAGCCCAGGTGACACTCACCACTGAGAGTCCACGGGCTTGACCTGCGATATACAGTTGCAGAATATCCCCTCGACAGTCGTTCCTTTCGCCGTATACAAATACGACAGCTCCCCTCATCCTCCCGTTCCCAAGGGGACGTGTAAGGCACGGGGAGAAGCTGACAAGGAAATTAAAGTCTACGGTTGTTGTCCTCACCACCTGTCCGTGTTGCTTTTCACAGCCCATCTGGTAACAGTTACTGCACCTGAACGCCTTTGGAGCAAGGCCCATCCATTTGGAAACAGAAGGACATTCCTCTGAAATGAAAGTCGGTTTTTCAAATCCCTGCGGGTTTACAGCTCCTCTGTCCCCTAAACCTGCTCCAGCAGCCTGACGATCCCCAGCAGGCTCCCATCCAGCCTGGGGATTCCTGGGCGCAAAAATACGCCCTCGGTTTTCTTGTATCCGAGAGTAAGTGTTTGGAGACCAGTTTTTAACAGGCACGTTGAGTCGTAAAGCTGAGCCGGGAAGGGACCGGCAGAGGTGGGAACGCGCAAGAAAAACAAACACATGTAGGAATCCCAGGGCATTAGAACAAGGCTCCAGGTGAATCTATCCCGCTCAAGCGGTGGGAAGCGAAGCAGTGAAGCAGAGGGATGGGATTTCACCCACTGGTCGTGCAGGACACCATGCAGCATCTCTACCTGGGGGGTTCAGTGCTGTCACAGCGTCCGTGCCTCACAAAGAAGCAGGGAAGTCCTGCACGTTCCTCTCTTGACTCATCACCAAAGCTTTTACAAAAAGGGTCAGCGATTTCCCCCTGGCCCTACTGGCGAGCTTCGGCGGCGGCGTTGTGCTGCTGTGCACCACACAACACAGCAAACAGCGAAGAACAAGCCCCAGGGCACGATCGTCCCTCTGAACGGCAGAAACATTGCAAAACCAGCTGCCGTAGAGGCCAACGTCAACATGGGTGTCTGGCCTCCTCCCGAGTTATCCATTTGATGCTATTTTCTACTCTAAACACTGCCTACGTGGAATGGATGAACAAATCCATAAAAGCCTTTGGGACCCCTTGAGAATGCCCTCCAGGCCTTCAAAGCTCCTGCCCAGAAGACGACACCCGGCTGGAGGGAGCACAAGCCCGAGGCTGTCTGGGCATTGCTCGGATCCTGCGTGACAGTTACACACGAGGAAGGGTGAGGACATCCCTCTGGGGAGCAAGGAGAAGGGCCAAAGCCCGTAAAACGCTGGAGAACAAGACTCCCTCCTGCCAAGCACGTTAATACAATTTGCCTGGTTTCCTCCCGGCGTAAAGCGAGACACCGGTGATTCACAGCTCACCTCGTAATTACCGGACCCAAAAATAGCAGGGCCAAGGAACGGAAAAGTTGCAGGCAGTGTCCGCGGCGCGGTGACTCACGGTCAGGTCACCGTTGGCTAACGCACCTCCAGCATCGGCTGGCGCGGAGCGGGGACGTGAGTCACCTCCTTTTTCCAGGACATGGCTGGATGGAGGTGGCTCGACAGCAAAGCACAGCCTGTGGCAGGGCAGGCTGGGGAATCTGAGATCTCCTTTCGCTGCACCTCTGGAACAGCGCAGCGCAGCTAGATCCAAATGTCTGCAGGAGTTACTTGAGTAGCCGAGGCGGGGGTGGGAAATAAATAAAATTAACAGCGGCATTAGCCCAGAGCCGCCGCTGGGTTGATCGCTCTGCGTTTTGCCATGCGGACATGCCGTATGTTGATTACAAACTGCTAACGAGGGATTGCAGACACCTACGCCCCAGGTGTCTGCAAATGTCACCTTGCTCACAGCAGTCACCGGCTGCCTTCAACGTGGCAGCAGGGTATTCCTTTATTTTTTTTTCCTGCCGTTATTTCTTTATCAGGAAGCAACGCTGAACACTGAGTAACGGTATGCCTAAGCAGTGCTGACAGCGCTAGTGACTGGAGTCAGCAGAAAGGGAGAGAAGAGCAAAACAGCTCTAAAGCTTTTTAGGTGGGTCAGAAGTCTCGCACCAACATTCTTTTAATCCGAAATATTTTATTACAAGCCGCGTCCTCAAAAGCTGAGCTGCTCGCAAACGTGTCCCCCAGAGAGATGGAAACGCACGTTCTCTTCTCGGGAACCCAATGCTGGAAAATCCGGGAATTTCATTTCAAAATCCCGCAACCTTTCGCGTTGGGCTGGGAGATTTTGTTTCCTTTTCCCACGTTTGTGTTTTCCTGTATTATTTCTACATTCACCCACGACATGCAGATCCTGGTGTCTTACACAAACGCGCTTCTAGAATGCACCAAATGAATTTTCAATTGCCGCTAAGTGGTACAGCATGAAAGGTCCTACTCTTTTTTCCCTTGCTCATCGTGTCTCCTCTTGCAACGCGGCAGATCCCCGCTTGAAGACGCTCCGATCTGTGCTCCTTATCGCACAGCGGCTGTCCTAGTGTCTGGGACTGCCACTGGGGTACCCTCGAACGGCTCCCGTTGGGATGCCGCATGGAAAATACAACGCATTATAAAGCGAAACAGAGTGGGGAATCAAATACCTACATATAAGTTACATACTTTTTTCCACCAATACTTCCAACCGCAACATATTTTGGATTTCCAGTTTGCAGGAATGCTTGTGCATACTTGCCTTCATTCCAGGTCAGAACAAAAACTGATTTCCAGATGGGATTTACATGGTGTGGGCAGTTTTTAAAAAGTTTTGACCGATTCTATTAAGTCCAGAACCGGCTATTATAGTACGTTAATTGGATCCGAATTGAAAGTAAACAATTGGATTTAATTAAGTGAGGAACAGAGACATGTAACCGCAGTATCACATACGGTAAGGCAGGAAAGATTTGTCACATCAGTGATATAAACTGTAAACTGAGAAAGAATGCCAGGAAGAAAATAAGGAATTCCACTATAATCATGGCCTTCAAAATAAGACGTTACCGCTAAAGTTTGAACACAGATTAAAGAAAAAACGAGACAAATTATTTCACTGGGAAAAAAATAAATAAATCTAGAAACTAAAAACCTAGCAACTAAAAACTCTTTTAAAATAAAAAAAATAAAATCCTGAAGCCAAAAAAAAAAAAAAAAAAAAAGAAAAAGAGAAAGTTTTATTCAGAGTGGTGGAGAAAGAAAAGAAAAAGGAGAAGAGAAGGGAACGGAACAGCTCGAGTAGAAATATTTCTGCGGGTCCCCCCTGGCAGACTCCTCTCCCCAACATCAGCCGTCCAGACAGTTACAGCCCTTCGCAAGCTCATGTTCCAGCTTTATTTGCACTCTGCTTTGCTTTCGATTCATTATATTCCTCCAAAACATTGCAACTCTTTGAATGCAGGGCAGCTTTCTCAACTGATCTCATAAAAAAAACCCGAAAAACCCAAACCCAAAGGGTTTAATTGAAGCTGAAATAAGGTGCCGGGAAGGGGAGCGGGAAGCAGAGACGGGGACATACAAAATCCACCTGACGGCAAAGCCCTGTCCCATCCGATTTGAGATGGGTCTCCAGTGATTTTCCACTCGCGCGGGATGCTGGAGACGAGCCAGCGTGCCACGGGGAGCGGGGCTGCCAGGGACAGGGGGTCCCAGCACCACCCCTGGCGCAAAGACGAGATCGTACCCCATCTAAAACAGCCGACAGGCACCAACAGCGCTCGGCGCCGAGCAACCTTCACCCTAAACGAGACGATCTCAACCTGAAAAGCCACTTCCCGAGCCTGAAAACATCACTTTGGCAGAAAACGGGGGAAAAAGCCTCGCCCCCTCTGTTTTCTCGCAGCTTGTTCTCCGTGGCTTTGACCAGGCTGGACGGCCAGGTCCACCGCTGGTTTTGCGCCTTCCCTTCCCAAGCATCGCCTGGAAGGACCCCGCTCCTCCGGGCAGCAGGAGCTCATCGCCCAGCAGCATCCGTCGTCTTCCCAAGACGTGAGCAGGGACAGAAACGGGACAAGAGGACCCACACGGATAAGATTTCGTGCTCAGAGTGGCCTGAAGTATCTTTCTAAAAGCTCCCAGGAGAGAACGGACCCCGGTTTATAAGTATTTCCATGCACAAAAAGTATTTTCAAATGGAAATAAGGTTTAACTTCAGGGTAGGCAAATGCTACACGGAAAAGTTATAATTACCCTACGCCAGGCATCACAACTGTAGGCAGCACGGAATGAAGACGGCACTTACAAGAAGATGAAATACGTTAAGTTAGGAGAGATGCCTATTAAGTCATGTACCGAAGCCAGCCCTGACGAGCAGCGGTAACAGCAGGTTTGTATTTGTGATTACAGGTCAGACTAGGGAGGTTTTTGAACTGTCATTTTTCTCCCATTACACAACACTGGCTGAGCTTTTCTCTAACCTCCGCTGTTTATTTGTTTGGTTTTTTTTCTGCACCATCTGTGCACAAGACCTCAAATTATTTCAATTACACAGAAAATTCAAGTACC